>OX940957.1:35079680-36397180 GCA_954870475.1 Euphrasia confusa
GAGATTTCATCATTTTGAGAAAACTATTTTGTTGATATTAACTCTCTCCCCCTCAAATTCTAAGTGCAGAAGCCTCACTATTTACTCCTAATTCATCTTATTAATTTCTATGTTTGATGGGATTTATACTCTCTGGTTTATGCCTATTTGTATAGACATTATGATTTTAATCATTATTGTTTATCCATTTTTATAATTACTTATTTAGCTGAGGTTAAAATAGTCTTAAGCTGACATTAAGAATGCTTATGAGTTATGATATTCTATATGACAAGATTGTTATTGAATGGAAAAAAAATGTTTTTTTCTTTAATTTCTCAATTAAATTTTTGTACTTTTTAGTTTTGTTGCATATGTATGCAGGGAATATTTTAAATGAGAAATGCAGAGTATATTACTAACATACACCATGTTATAATTTTTTATATTTTTACCTTTTATTTATAAATCAAAAATTACAATTTGTCTTAATTTCATTGTCAAAAAAATTGTTCATATTTGTATGGGATGAAAAGAGTATTATTTTATGCTTACATTTTTAACCAAAATTTTAACTTTTCAAATAACTATTTACTTTTTAAATTTAAAATTACATTTTTTGTCATTTAGTTTTTGATAAAAAAAAAATGAAAGACAAACAATTATCTTAATTTACATGGAAACATATACTACTATGAAAAAAATTCAGCTCGTAGTATTTGTAGTACTAGTATTCGACAAATGTTTCCAATTTAAGTGGGCCGAAACGCATTGTATCCAGCCCAACAACATTCTTCGGCCCACACATAGTGAGCAGCTATCAGACCCATCGAAAACCCTAATTTTATAAATCCTTCCTCAACAAATTTTCCCAATATCTCACCAGACGTAGAAGCTTCACTTAAGTCCGCCGCGATCCCCTTCCGGTACAAACTCCTTAATCGTTCGCTCATTATCGTCATTTACGAAATCGTGTTGCTGAACTCTTTGTATTTTTGTCTGCAGATAAAAAAAGGCGTAGCAAAATCATGGCTTACGCAGCGGTGAAATCTACGAAGCCGGGGTATGAGGAAACCCAGGAGGTGCTTCATAGGATCCGCATCACTCTCTCTTCGAAGAACGTGAAGAATCTCGAGAAAGGTGGTTTGCAAATTTATCTCGATCGTCTGTTCTTTTTTATTTATGCGGAAATGATTATTCAAGTCCGGACTGATAAACTGGGCTGTATGTTCAACGAATTTCAATTTTTTTTTTTTACCATTTTGCAGTTTGAAAAGTCTCTTACTATTTGTGTTTCTGTAAGCAGATTGGATTTTGATTGATTCCTTTTGAGGTGTATTAGATACCTCTCGGTGTAAATATAGTTTCACCGTATTTTGTTTTATTTGCACTCGTTTTGTTGATTGCAATCGTGTATGTTTCTATTTTCTTCAGGCAGGGACTTTTAAAATATACATTTTCACGGATTGTTATTTCCTCGATTTCAAGTGGTAGTGATGTTTGCACTTCAATGTGTGGATTTTGAGGTTGTATTGTTCTGATTGTTGTTGTGTACAGTGTGTTCTGACTTGGTTCGTGGGGCCAAGGATAAGAGGCTCAGAGTTAAAGGACCAGTAAGGATGCCCACTAAGACTCTTCTTATCACAACTAGGAAGTCTCCTTGTGGTGAAGGTAAGAATTATATCACAGACTGTTGGTTTTTTTTTCATTACTCATTTTATTTGATGGATTTTGTTTGCAGTGGTTTCACATTCCATGTTAGGAAGTTTGTATATATAGTGACATTATGTTTTAGTTATTTAGTGTAATCACTGTTGTTGGTGCGGTGTAAGTTCTCTCGCTAAATAGATCGAGTGAAATCTGGATCTTCTCTGAACAAAAAATATCTTATTTTCAGTTAATTCATTCAAGATTGATCTTTAATATATTGTTGACATTTCCTATATGAATGTGTATCTTAAGCTGTCAATGTTTGTATACTAACCTTTTGAAGATTTCTGTATTTTTATTGTGTTTTATTATTATGTCATTCTGTGTTCATGCTTTCCCTTATCCATTTTGTGCCATAAAATGTGCTTATATAAAAATGTTTTTCCATCCTGTATTCAGGTACGAATACCTTTGATAGGTTTGAGCTTAGAGTTCACAAGCGAGTGATCGATCTTTTCAGCTCCCCTGATGTTGTGAAGCAGATAACTTCGATCACCATTGAACCTGGTGTAGAGGTTGAGGTTACCATAGCTGATTCTTAAGCAGCCCTCCCTTGTAAGCGTTGTTTATGTTTTTGTTTTTTCAAATCAGAACCCATGTGATGAGCTAGGATTTCTGGGCAGGTGGTGTCTTATCATTCGTGTTTTAGTTTGTCAACAATTTTGGATCTCCAAGACCATTTTACTTTTGGTTTTCTTTATTATGAAGTTATTTTATGTTTCAGTTATTGATTGTCTCCACTCCATTCCCTTTAACTCACATGTTTGATGCTTGATTTCAGTCTAACAAAACTCATTAATTCAATTAGATTCACATATTTTGCAAATGTTATAACATAGATTTAAATTTAAAATACTGTTTTGGATTCACATATTCTAACTGTAAACGTAATAATACTGAGTACAAGATTGATTTGAAATAACAGCCGATGAACTATTAAGTCTGGTTAATTGGTTTGATTTTTTTTAGTTTGATAAAAAAACCATACTTTTAAAAATATGATTAGGGTTTTCTTACCTATTTACACTAGTGCTTTGTATTTTGAAATTAATTCATTTACCTAAAAATGTGCTTTGTTATAAGAAGTGAATTAATCAGCATGTGTATCATCACTTTTCAATAATTAACCTACTTACCTACCCTAACAACCACCTTTATGCATTCAATAAACTAGTGTATCTACTAAGAAAGCATACCCTATAATGATAATGACTCTATACCTCATATTAGCAATAAAATCATAATTGAAATACAGTAATCCTATAATGATAATGACTGTACCTTTTATTAGCAATAAAACCATAATTGAAATACAGTAATTTGTATTCACCTCTAAACAAACTGAGTAAATTAGACCCTCCCTCAAAAATTGAAATTCAGTAATTTGTATACACCTCTAAACAAACTGAGTAAATTATACCCTCCCTCAAAAAATCTACCAGGGTCTTCGCTACTCCTAAGGGCTAAGAAGATAAAACACAAATGCATTGAACTCAAAAGAACAGCTGCCAAAAAAAATGCTTGCAGAATGTTTTACATTATCAGTAAAAAGAACAAGAATAACAAACAAACAAAAGACTAACAAAATCCCTTTTTCTGGATTTTACATTTCCTGTAAAAAAAACAATGATCCAAAAACTCAATTTCACCTGTGTAAATATATTTACCCTGTCAAGGCAGAAAAAAAAAATACCACATATGTTTAACCAAAACGCGAGGCAAGAAATCTATAATGCACAACACATAAAACAATAAAATCAAGAGCTGATCTTGTTTTCACTTTCAGAGTAATAATCCAAATACCATTCCACGAATTTCTTCAAACCCGTCTGCAAGTCCGTGGTGGGCTTGTAATGAAGCTCCTTCTTGGCGTAGCTTATGTTTGCGTGAGTGAACAAAACGTCTCCATTTCTCGGCATTGCCATCACATTTCTCTTTGCCTTCACTTTCAGCAACTTCTCCAATATGCTCACGAGCTTTGTAACCGGGACTGGAGAAGTGTTTCCAAGGTTGAAAACCCTTAACTGGGCCGGGCCGGTCTTCTTGCCTCCACTCCCGGTGCTCTTCCCCGCAGTGTCGATCGAGCCCAAACAACCCTTCACAATGTCATCAATGAAAGTAAAATCTCGAGCCACGCTCGAGTGATTCGGGCCTTCGAATATCGAGATTGCTTTCCCTTGTAAGATATCCTTTGTGAAAAAGAAATAGGCCATGTCGGGCCGTCCCCAAGGCCCGTACACGGTGAAGAATCTCAACCCAGTAATCGAGAGCCCGTATATGTGGTTGTAGGTGTGGGCGATTTCTTCGCCCGCTTTCTTCGTGGCGGCGTACAGGCTCGCGGGCCTGTCGGTTCGATCCTTTTCCGAGAAGGGGACTTCGGAGTTGAGCCCGTAAACCGAGCTGGACGAGGCCCAGACGATAGCGGGCTGGGGATTGGCGGATTTGCAGGCCTCGAAGATGCTGACGAGGCCCGCGATGTTGCTGTGGACATACGATCCAGGGTTCTTCATGGCGTAGCGAACTCCGGCCTGGGCTGCCAGGTGCATCACGTGCGTGAACGGGACCATTTCGAAGAGCTTGCGGAGCAAGGCGGAGTCGTTGATGTCCCCCTCGACAACGAAGACGCCGACCTCCTCCAGGAGCTTCTGGCGGGCCCGCTTCAGCCTCGGGTCGTAGTAGTCGTTGAAGACGTCGAGGCCGACCACCCCGTCGCCGCGCTTCCGGAGGGCCGCCGAGACGTGGCTGCCGACGAACCCGGCGGCGCCGGTGACGAGGACGGTGAGGCGGGTCGAGGATTTGGATTTGGAGGGGGGGCGGGCCGAGGCGAGGACGCGGGACTCCCAGTCGCGGCCGCCCCAGGCGGCGACGCGGCGGGTGGAGGACAGATCTGGCGGCGGGGAGTGGAAGATGAGGAAGAGGATGAGGGCGGCGAAGATGGCGGCCCAGAAGATGAGCTTGGGGCCGGACCACCTGCGGTGGTGAACGTACTGGGAGGGCCGGTCGGCCATCTTGGAGTTGGGGATCTCGCAGATAAATTCGGAATTTACAGAGCAGAATTAGATCCTCAGATTTTTCATATTCACATCAATTAAATTGAAAAATAATAATAATTAATTGCAGATAGATCGGAAGAACATGCACAAAATGAATGAATATCTGTGTGAAATTAAAAGTAAAATTGGGGTTATGGTTAGAGAGAGAAAGTGGTAATGTGATATGATAAGAAGGAATCGAAGGGGGGGAAAGAAACAAGGTGGGAATGGGAGAAGAATTAGAGAGAGAAAGGTGAGATGAGAGAGAGTGAGAAAAAGGCGCAGGTGAAGAGGATGAATTGAAGAAGAAGAAGAAGTTGAATAATAGTCAAAGAGTGGACGTAAATAGTAACAATACGCGTTTTAATCTCAACGAATAATTACTATACTCGGTTTCTTATTATAGTAGGCTTTCCGTTTCCTATTTTTGGGTTAACCAATCTAATCTTTAATCATAATCATTCGTTCATTAACCACGTCTTAATTATGTGACTCACTCCACGTGCATCCCATTACTCCCTTACTTACTATTCAGATTATTATAATACTCATACGTAGTACGGAGTATCTAATAACCCAACCCGGATGAATCGGGTTACTTGACTCGATTTCAACTCATTTGAATGTTGGATTATTTCAATTTGAATAAGTCTGAATAGAAAATTTCCAAATCGTACATTGTACATTAGTACTTTAATACTATGTATAAAAATAAACTCTAATAAAAAATTCAGGTCTAATTTAGAACTAGTTATAAATAGAAATAAATTTTCATAAGTCATATATTTTTTAAATTCAATTCTGAAGTTTTCGATAAAACTAATTTAAAATATTAATATTTAATAATAATTATTCTTTTCGTTTTCTGTTTCCCAAGATAGTTATCATATTATCTTAGACAGAAATTATTATAATTATACTCTAATATTTATATTGTTTGAAATTTTAAGTATTTAATATATACATTGAACAAAATTATTAAGATTGCAATGCAAAAAATAGTTAGTGCTAGACCATAACTAATCCTTCCGGAGCATTTTGCAAACCCCTAACCACACGATAGGGTCTTGCAGCTCGCCAGTGTACTTAAAATCAACTGATTACAAAAGACTTATAACAACTAGTACGTGAGGAAAAGACTTAATGATATTACAACATTTGAAATTAATTGATCAACAATTAATATAGTTTTTCAACAAATATGTTGAGATTTACTGTTGTATATATTGTTTCATATTCTTTTTACAATAATTTGATTATTAAAGAACATATCATTTTTTCAACAAGCAATATTTCATTCTTTGGCTTTATCTAAAGTTATATCACGGCAAAAAAAAAAAAAAAGAACGAACTTTTTACGTTTTTACCATCAATTTTTTAATCAAAAAGTCAATCACATTATATTTTCTTAATTTTCGTGCCTAATCACCCGCGACTGTCGTCAAGGGATGGAAATCGTATATAACACTATACATTCAAAAATCCAAATTCATAACCAATGTAATTCAAATTCAAAACAAGAATCTAAAGATACTTAACTTAGGAAAATAGATAGGGAAAAAAATATTTTTACACAGATATGCATAGTCATCCTTCTTATATACATCTTCACTTAAATAATTAACTTTTTTACACAGATATGTGATTAACTTCCAATATTACCCTTTAATAAATGAATTAATAATTGATAATTGATTGTGTTTTATTTGTTGAAGAAGCCGAACTCCTTCATCATGCCGTGACTGCCGTCCCAACCTCACCCCACTGCCATAGCCATCATTTTTTTCTTAATTCGCAGTAAAAATTATACAAATAAAATATAAATAAATTCCTCAAATTTTTTCTCACTTTCAGCAGGTACGAGAACTAGATGTGCCTTGGAATACCTTCGGACAGTAGCTTCGCTACGCCAGGCCTGGAGCAGCCAGAAGCGAAACCGAAGTGAACGTAATCACTCTATTTCTTTTTCTAATATCTTAAAAACAATAAAAAATAATGTAAATTAATTTCTAAAATTCAATAAATTCATTGAAAGAGTACTGGATTTTGAGTAAATAGAAAGATGAATTAGTTTTTGAAATCGAATAAATTGAATTGTTGAAATGATAATTTTACATATTTTAATTGAGAATTTACACAAATAACAAACATACAAACAAATCTAATATTTTTATAATTAATAATAAAAAAATAACGCCGGAGCCGATGAAGTTCAGAGATAGCGATTTTAATCAGTTTAATGAGGGTAAGATAGTAATTTAGTGTATAAAGGATTTTTTTTTAAACGAAGCTGTATAAAAGATGAATTACTATAGTATTAAGTGTATATTTAACTATTTAATATGGATGGATTTCTAACATCAATTTATCATATTCATATGGCCAATCACATACTCATCTGTCCCGGATTAATGGGCATTGCTGGTTAACGTTGACTTTTTTTGTCCGTTTAATACATATGATAAATAATATACAAAAATTATGAAAAAATTACTAAAATAAAATTTAATAGTTAAATTTTATTTTAGTAATTTTTTCATAATTTTTGTATACTATTTATCATATGTATTGAAAAGACAAAAAAAGTTAACGTTGACCAGCAATGCCCATTAGTGGCAAACTATAACATATACAACTAATACAAGCAACAATCATTGTTGACAACATCAAAAACACAATGGAACCGATTGATATTATTACAATTGCGAAGGCCCATCAACATACTCGGTGGTCCTGTCGGCGGGCTCACGCAGATGTCCAAATTTCAATCGGTATTAGAATTCTGATTCTGCAAGTACTTTATAGCTCCATAGGCGACCGTTCCGGCTAGAAATAACAGGACAGTCGGAGTGAAAGATGGGTATAAATACTTGACCAAGAACTTGTCCCATTCTTCCGGTAGAAACCCTGCTCGACGCCATATATATAATCTAATTATTTACTTAATTAGATTAATTAATATTTAATTTTTGAAATTAGTGATTAGTTACCTGATGCAGCAAGAGCGATGCCCTCGAGAATAATAACCGCGACGAGTCCCCCCAAAGCGATCAGAAAAGCACTCTCGTCCTTCCTCAACTCGTCGGCTCGAGCCTCCTGCTGCGGCGTGGTTAGACTGGGATTTCCGAAGGGCTCTCGCCGAAGAATATCTGATCCCTTTGGCTGCTGCAGCTTGTTCGAATTTGTTTGTTCCGTCGTGGGGTCTTGCTTGGACTTGATGGTGTTTCTGGAGATCTTGGGGTTGAGAAGAAGAAGATATTGGGGTTTGACGGCGGCGGTGGTAAAGGATATTGGTGGGTGCAGAATAAGCACCATTTTTTCTATCTTTTCTATTTTATGAGGTTGTGGAAATAATGTTATGTTCTTATGTGATGTAAAATAATACTATCCCACATAAAATGGTCACAGATAAAATTGGAAACTAAAAAAATGTTACAATAATTTTTTACTTTTAAAATAAAAATAAAATATAAAAATATATTTTTAAATTGAAAAATAAATTAATTGTAATAGCATTCCAAAATTTCGGTACAATTAAGGGGGTGTATTCAACTGAGATTTTGATGGATTTTTTTGGACTTTTAAAAGTCCGTGGATTTTTATAGATTTTCTAAATCCACGGAGTCTACGTAGAGTTTGACTGACTTTTTTCCATTGATTTTGATGGATTTCATAAACTTCACATGATTGTAATATAATTTTTTTAATTATGAATTTCTATAAACTTTTATATATAAAAAAATCTTAATTATTTAAAAAAATTCAAATTGTTTAAAAATAAATAAATATTATTATTTATCAAAATATGCATTTGTTCAAAAATAAATAAATATTATTATTTATCATTATTATTTCATCTTTATTTATATTATTGTAATGCATGAGCCTTGTTTCCCACATAGCATTAGCAATACAAGCTCTTCAATCTCCATGAATTAGGAGAGTATATTCGATTAGATTTTATAGATTTTTTTTTAATTTTGAAAATTTATAGATTTTATGGAGAAATTGACTGGTTTTATTATTGATTTTATATTGATTTTCATAGATTTTAAAGAATTGTAAATTTATACTAACTACTTTTATATAAAAAAATTAATTTTAAAAAAAAACAAAAAAATAAATTATTATTCTAATTATTATAATTTTTTTTCATCACAAAATAATTTATTATTAATATCATGTATAAATAATTATTTTTAACGAAAATATAATAAGATAAATTTTCTCAAATAAAAATGTTAATAGAGTGATTAGTTTAACTAATTAACAATTGTTTTATTTTTATTTTTTGTATTTGAGTTTTCGTATTGTAAATAAGTCCATTGAAATCTCTCATAATTATGAGAGATTTCAAAAAGTCAAAAATCCATAAAATTTTAAAATCCATTATAATCAATAGACTTTTGAATACTTACGTATTTTTTAAGACTTTTTAAAATCCTTATTGAATACTTCCGGAATTTAATGGACTTTTAAAAATCCGGATTGAATACACCTAGACTTTAAAAATCCATTAAAATCCTATAGACTCTTAATTGAATACATCCCCCTAAGTGTCAATTTTTTGTATCTTAAGTACTTTTACAAATTAGGGAAGAAAGTACAAAAAAAAAAAAAAAAAAAAAAAGAGTATATCAAAGTTTAAATATTAAGTACAAATTGAAATGTGTCTTGTGGTGGGGTTTTCGCGAGTAACAAAATAAATAATTTTATCTAACACTATTAAGAAGTTGATTTAATTATGTGTGATGTTTCAAATGATGGATTTTTAAATTGACTAAATTGTACATACCATTAAAAATGCTCTAAATAGAGTTTAAAAAGCCAAAGTGAAAAAACATTGTATTTTAAATTGGAAAAATGAAAATATTTATTTCATTGTTTTTAGTGATTGTTTTTAGTGTGATTTATTATGAGATACTCTAACAAAGAAAATGTACTATTATAAAACGAAAGAATATTTTATTTTATATTGGAAAAATAGTTTGATTCCCAAATCTATTAAAATTACAAAAACGAACCCTAATACTAATAGAGTATTATTATACGGCGTCGTTTCAGTGTTCCGACTCATAGTGCTCGGAGGCTATCACTCACTCCACAGTAAATTCTGAGCTGCATTTCTCCACCACAAATTCATGTAAATGGACTTCGAGTCCATTTCTTCGGACTTGAGCTCTCCGATTCTCCTCCTCTCATGGCGCTTCTCTTTCACCCCCGTCCTCTCCCCATTTCACTGTCCCCGCGAAAAGCTCCGATCCGATTCTCCGTGAGGGTGGAATCCGGTGCGGCGGGTACCGCCATTCTGTGGTACAAGCATGACCTTCGCGTCGAAGATCACCCTGGGCTCATCGCCGCATCACTGCATCGCCGTGTTGTACCTCTTTACGTCTTCGATCGCCGCATTCTCACACGTAAACTTGTTTATTCCACTTGCTTGTAGAGTACATGTCGTTGATTTTACTGTGCGTGCTTGTTCATAGTATTCATATAGAAACTAGGAAGTTAGATTCTAATCGTCATCCTTGCAGGGTGAGACGACTCACCAAATCATATGGAATGAGATGTAGTGATGCTGCATTTATGTGCAGGATTTTCGGATGAAATTCTAGAACTTCTCCTCCTTGCTTTAGAGGATCTAAGGAATTTGCTAAAGGAGAAGGGGTCCGATTTAATGATCAGGTTTGGAAAGGCAGAAGATGTGATTGGCGAACTGGTCGAAGAGGTGCTTAAATTCATTGTGTTTGCTCTATTATATTACGTGATCTGTCAAGAAATGGTGAAATAATCTTGAGGCCTTATTTGTATGTCCATACCCGAGGACAATAACAGGTTCAGGCCAGCAGCATCTTTGTCGAAGAGGAGGTGGAGTATGAGCTTTGCATTATGCTAAAAAATATTAAGGAGTCGTTGTCGAATTTACCTTTCAAGGAGAGAAACCCTAAGATTGTGACCTGGAGAACTCCTTTTTACGATTTTAAGGTACTCACACTGTTTAGTTTATATTATTGTTTATTATTGAGATACGGATGATTATTGGCAAGTTGGCAACTATGTTTTTATAGAGTTTGAAGGACCTCCCGTCGTCGTTTGATGACTTCAAGAAGCTAAATCTACCTGTTACTTACCCTGTTATGTCCCCAGAATTACCTGGCTCGGTACTGAATTTGTCATGCGGTAAGTGATTCACGCGCTTAATTTTATTTCATTTCCATGTTAAAAACGATGTACTGTTGTGGGTTAATTATGATAGCTACATGATTTAGGTACTCTTCCCACTCTAGCCGATGTGAAAGAATATATGGATGATGTTTCTGAAGGTGGAAACACAAAAAAGGAATGGAATTCAATCAACAAGTTTTCTGCAGAAAATCTACTTAAAAAGAAGAAGCTACGAGGTAATCTTGACTTGAACTCCGCAGATCTGAAAGAGAACTATCAGCAAGGTTCAGGTAGTAAGACCTCCAAAAGAAAGAAATCAGAAAAATCAGTATTTGTGACTAGCCAAGGGAGCTTAGTGGCAGGGGGATGTAGCTGTGTGTTAAATGCTTTAGCTGCATATCTACGATACCTGGAAGGTACTGCTCGAGATGAATGGCAAGAGTAGGTCTACTAGATCTAAGTCTTGAACTTCTTATTTCCTAGTCTCCATGCTCTTTTATATATGAACTCCCCCATTACCACTTAAGGATGTTTCCCGTACATATTGTAATTGGTAAAATGAAAAAAAAAAAAAAATCAAGATCGAAGTCATGTACTTACACTTTAGATGGTCTCAAAGTAGGTATTTATGAAGACCTAACTGAATTACACTTGTTTGTTTTTTGTTAAAATGCACAGTATACCATTTCAGACATTTTGTTTTAGTTATTGGGGATATTCTGATCCTTTTAGGCGTTTTGTTTTGTGGGTATGGATAGTTAAAGTTCCATATGCTATCTAATAATTGAAATTAGTTCAAACATGTGGAAGCTAAGAGAATGAAATTGCTTGCATTAAATTGTAGAGAGGTTGCAAGACAGATTCCATCACTCTCATATGTGCTTAAAAACTTGGGGCTTTCAGCACTGTACTCATCTTTTCTAAATATATCTACTGTTGAATTTATAAACTTCGGACCCAAAGCAACAAGCATCAGAAACTGACTAGTCTCTCAAACTCTTCTAAGCAGGGTACATGAAAAGCAACGTTTAGCTGAGAAAAGAGAAGGTGCTTCATTTCATTCCCTTTTTGGTTCTGCCCTTCTTCTTGGCATCATTTCCAGAAGAAGAGTGTATTTTGAAGCTATCAAATATGAAAAAGAAAGAAATGGTGGGTTCTTGTCGCCATTTGGTTATTCTACATCTTCGGTGGATGCAGCAATAAATACTGTGTCTTCCATGGAGGTAAAATTATTCCGAGAGATAATCGGCTCCTTCATAGTCAATATGCTCAAGCACTTTAGATAATTGTATTCCCAATTAAGTGATTAACTCAGCTAACATACTGACACGACCATTGCTTTGGGTAGTGGTATTGGCTTTTGACTTTGAAAGCCCAAATAAATGTCGCCGACAATTTCTCAATTCGGATATGGCGATGGAAGAATTATTTAATCCAAGTGAGTATCTGCATATTCAATTTGGGTGGATACATTATTGTTTACCTTAGCCGGTTCAGATGATAGTTTACCTTGTGAGAATTGGTTCCATGTTCAGTATACAGTAGCTGGTCATGAAGGTTCAGCTATTCTCCTTGTACATGGTTTTGGTGCTTTTTTGGAGCATTACAGAGATAATGTATATCCCATAGCTGAAGCTGGAAATAGAGTTTGGGCAAT
Organism: Euphrasia confusa; assembly: GCA_954870475.1. NCBI lineage: Eukaryota > Viridiplantae > Streptophyta > Magnoliopsida > Lamiales > Orobanchaceae > Euphrasia > Euphrasia confusa. Next base: position 35,092,224 of record OX940957.1, read on the forward strand.
CACTTTACTCGGCTTTGGAAAATCAGAGAAACCAAATATCATATACACTGAACTCGTATGGGCTGAACTGCTTCGGGACTTCATAATTGAGGTTGTTGGGGAGCCTGTACATCTCGTTGGGAACTCTATTGGTGGTATGTCATATGGAAATCCTATAGATATATTACATCCTAATTTTGCTTATGGAAGGCATTAGAAATAATGGTAAAAAAAAGAGTGCCCGGACAGTCTTGAATTTTCATGTCACATGGAAAGTGATTAACTGACTGACAGTCACTCAACTGCAGGGTATTCTCTTGCCATTGCAGCTGGTCTTTGGCCTTCTTTAGCCAAGTCTATAGTCCTGATGAACAGTGCTGGCAATATAATTCCTGAATATTCTGCTTTGGGCTATTCAGAGGTTAGGGATACTGAAATTTATCTTTCCAATAGTACTACCTTGTACGGAGTCTATGTCTATGGAACATACTGCTAGTGGTTGTTTCCTTGTCATGTCTTGTTTGTTATGTTATACTAGGCTCATAGCCCGCGTATGTTCATGTTAAACAGTTTTGTTCATCTAGTTGGTGTTATGTTACACATTTGATAAAACCCAGTTGATTTTGTCTTTCTTCTGATTTTCTCATTTGTTCATCTAACCCATATTTCTTTCAAATTTCAGGATAGGCGAAGTTCAGGAGCAGCATGGTTGGGTGCTAGACTCATTTTGTTGTATTTAAGGTTCAATATTAGGAATACACTAAAGAGTTTTTATCCAACAGTAAGTTTAATCAGTGTTTTTTTCTTTTCTTTTTTCGCTCTGTCCTAGTTTTATTATTTTACTAATGCCTAAACCACATTGTGCAGAAAACCAGTAGAGCAGATGATTGGCTCGTAAATGAGATGATTAGAGCTGTATCCTCTTCACGTTCTATTACTTTGGGGGTAAAATGGAAAAAGAAAATGTCATCATATTTGTTTTTAGAATTGAAATCCAAGCACCTTAACAAATTCTGCAGTCGCATGACCCTGGTGTGATTTTTGTTTTGGAAAGCATATTCAGCTTTGATCTTTCACTTCCTCTAAATTATCTTCTGGAGGGGTTTGAGAAGAAGAAAATTCTTGTCATACAGGTGCCGTATCCCATCCCATACCCTTTAAGGACCTTCATTTTTTGTGATCTGTGTTCTCTTCATGCAAATCCGAGTGTTGGCTTTTTTGTTAGGGAATGAAGGACCCACTATCTGACAACAAGTCGATGTTAGCCATGCTTAGGGAACACTTCAAAGGGATTGCAGTAAAAGAACTGGATGCCGGTAATGTGCTGCACTCTTATTGTCTTATTTGCTCTTTGTACTTGGTGCCTTTTGTGAATTGTTATTCATTATGCTTGCATAATAAATCTTATTAGGCCATTGCCCTCATGATGAGCTTCCAAATGAAGTGAATTCAATAATCAATCAATGGGTGGTGAACCTTGAATCTGCTGTTCCCTCAAAACAGTTACAGTAATAATGATGCAAATATTCTTGTCCAAAGCTAACAAGCCCCAGAATTTCGCTGTGTTACTACCCTATTTAGGGGGCCAAAATGATATGATATTATCATACGGCAAATGTACAAGCAGAACTTAATTGAGAATCAGACAGTTGATTGACATGTAACTATGTAAGTATTATATTTATTTACAGTATGATAATTGACAAGTCGTGTATGCTAAACACTTATGTTCTGAGGGAATCCAGAGCTTACGAAACAGCAGTTACGAAACAGCAGTTGATCATGAATGCAGGAAATAGTGAGCAAGTTAGACTCACCAAATCCTTCTTCGCCAATGTCCAACTCAACAGGGTTTGGAACATTATCGAGAACTAAGACGTATCTAGGTTTAAAGCATAGTACCTTAAGGAGATGAACTTTCTCGAGTCACGTACCTCAAAGAATTTGACTGAGAAGTCGCCGGTTTTATTAAATTGCTTCAACTTGGCCCATCTACAATTGCAGCCTACTCAGTTGGGACGGTCAAGATCTTTAAACTAATTAAAAATCTAAACACCCTCACCCCACCGAGAGATCAAAAAAGACCTAAACTTACAGGACAAAAAGTTGTGTGAATATCATAAATCTGGGAAACAAAACAAAAAAAAAAAATGTTTTGAGGCTTGTGATGAATGTATTACAACTACATAACTACATGAAATGAAGGCCAATTTTTTTTTTTTTATTCAACACAGTGATTGAGAAGCATCACCTAGGTGATCCGAAGAGTGTGAACTTCATTTTTTTGGTTGCTAGACTTGAGAGTAAGACACGTATTAGTATCATCGATTTCCTTGTGGCTTTCTAATGCCACTAAGACTTCAACTTTGGTTGTTCGTTGATGCCAACGTGTTTATCTTGTTAACTCCTTGTGTGTGTTATCCTTCATTTCTAAGAGCACTATTGAATCAAGGAATTCTGACTTCACACATACCTTTTGTAAACTGAATGCCCACAAATCAAACATATTTGTCATAAAACTCTCCCATTAAGGTGGGGATCTTTAATTTGAAGCCAAAAACAACCTTGATTTTATCGATACACAAATACACTATTTTCATTAAAGTTATGATCTTAAATTTGACATAGTTGTAAAAAATAACCTTGACGTTAACAATACAATTGTGTATCTAGATTGATAGGTATCTACCCTTTTTTCCTAGTATAGTAGTCTCCATAACCAATCAATGATCAATCATGATCCAGGACAAGGAGCACTACTTGAATAGTTTCATTTCCTCACCAAGGCTGGTAATGTCAGGAATAAATCCTCCGTTCGGATTCCTCGTCACACAATTGTCTGCAAGGTCATTAAGTATGATGGTTGGATCTTTGGCTCCTCCATGCTGCAAGAATTTGGACCTGAGAGCAGACCCTGCGGATTGCGACAACGGGTCCTCCTGGAGCATCTTTTTCCATATTGTTGCAGAGAAGCATTTTGCATACAAGTAGCTGTAGTAACCTTTGCTCAAATAAAATAAGGAAAACAATAATATCATCAATTGTAAAATCCAAATAGTTTAAAAAGAACAGAAAAAATAAAATAATACTAAGGGAACTCTTTTAATTTTGATTTCCTCTTACATTTTGCACCACACGTTAGTTGATGTCTCAAATTTAGCTGGCAACTAAAAATTATTTTAAAACTACACCCCTCAATTTTTAAAAAATTGCAAATTCTCAAATTTTACAACTTTTTCTATGACTATTTTATAATATTTTTAATACGTGTTATCTGTACTATATATCGTTATTGAGAGATGTAATTGTAAAAAAAAATATTGATGTCATTACCAATTTCGATTTGCACGGCGTTTAAACAAGCATCTAATTACAGTCTCTTTAAGATGTCCGGTAGCTCGATCAGGTGGCATACCTGAACCATAAGTAACAAGATGACTGAATCGGGTTTGCCAATGTGTTCCTTCCACGTGCTTCCAACAGGTATGCTCTCTCTTCAAATCTGCAACTACTGAGATAGTATCTTTGACTGATGTTGTCTGTGATGCATGCAGTGTTTGGTCAATCAAGGCATAAAATACCTGGAGAAAAGGACAGGAACCAAATCAAGTTTGTATTTCCAGTATGTTACCGAATGAAGAATGCAAATTCATTCCGCCTGTGCACTACAAACCTGCTGTTGCATTTCAGTTGCAGCAAACATATTTTTGGCACCTAGTAGTGACTTTACCAGCTTTTCAGGTATCGGGTCACCTGTTGAATGATGCTTAGCAAATGTCCTCAGAAACCGATAATCCCATGCATAATACCTGATATCACCCATAAAAAGTAAAGGGAAATAAATCATGCTCAAGACCTGCATGTTTTACATGGGGAAACATACATATGAACATACACAAGCATACATGTGGTTTTGTGATAACATTTCTCTTATTTTTCGGGAGAAATATTTAAACAGATAAATGTGTAACTACTTACCTAAATTACAGATTCTAAAAAAATCATAAATATCCCAAAATCAAATACAGAAGATTACAAAGTATTTTATGAGATGACAACATAATTTGCTAGTTTCACTTTCCATGGTATTCAAATCACAATTTAGAACCAATCTAAAAAACTACCTTAAGGCTCTATATGGAGTAAAAAGAGTTGAATGAAAGAATTTCAAATCTATAATAATAAATCTATTAGAGTTTGCTTTTGGATACACTGAGTTTCAATTTTTTGTGTTCCTATCTTTAACTAATTTTGGAGTAATTTGGGTGTGGATTACAGATCCATCTTATACGGAGCCATTTGATATCCTTTTCTCAATTTTCTTGCCAAATCCAAATCCTTCAATCCAAAGTTCACAAATGAGAATGATGTCCAAGCATCTTGAAAAATATAAATCTACTCACTCAAAGAGATTTGAAGGTGTTTCAGCGAAATCAAGCGCAACCCTAGTCCCTGAAAAATGTTGATATTCCTGAAAGAGTAATCATATTGGAAAATTACGTTAGGGGCCATTTCGAGAATGAAGTCATCAAATTCAACCGAGGTATTGTGTGTACCGTTCTTGAAAGCAGTGAGTGAAGTGCATGTCCAAACTCATGAAATAGAGTTTCTACATCAGAATGGTGAAGAAGCACAGATTGGGAAGTTGCCCTCGAAAAATTGCAAACAAGGGCTACTATCTGCAAACAACCAAGAGAAAAAAATCCGTTTTTACCAACAACAAAAAAACAACACATTTTTTTAGCCAAGCATTGCCAGTCCCTTCTTTGTACTTGTGGAGAATCTGGAATATTTATAAATAAGTAGTACATTTCTAATGCTATTGATATCATATACATATTGGATGGTACATCAATCAAATAGGATAACAGAGGCAATCGATGCATACTGGTAACTGGTTCTCTGTATCTGAGATTCTGCGCCCCCCTTTGATAGCAAAATGTGCAAAAATAGGATGCTTATCCTTTCTTGATTTCAAATCGAGGTACAAGCACCCAAGGTCCCCCTGCATTACAACATATTATTAAACAGTTATATGTGCGAAAATGTAGCAGAGGTGAACTAAATATTAATATACTTTATTAAGTCTAATTAAAAAATTGAAAACAAACCAATTCAAAACAGATGAATGTCAGGCCACCAAGCAAAAATTGATGGGGAATGAGGAAAATGAACTGAAGCCATAGTTAAATATACTCCAATAGTTTCAAAAGAATCAAAACAAGAATTTATCATACCCCGTGAATAACAATAAGCAAAGAGTCCTACAGCTTTGTCATTTAAAATATTCGTACTGAAACTTAGTTACCCTCAGTATTTGTCCCTGTAAAATTAATGAGAAACATAACGTAAAGCAAAAATGATCACTTGTACACCTCATCAGGATGGTACAGAGATAATTTCAGCACATCTCGATGCCAAGATTCACCAGGGTTAAGAGGGATCTCATGGAATTTCACACCAAACAGTGACTCAGCCAGCACTTTTAACCCCTCAATACATTTTGGCAAGGAAAAATATAACGCAACAACCTGCAAGATTATACACACAACTATTCATTGTCTTTAGAATATCAAAATGGAAGTAATATCAGCATCAATATCTTATAAGAAGAAGAAGAAAAAAACACCATAATCAATAACGAAGTCTATTGTTGAGTTATACTACCAATTCACTTTTCATTTATACCCAGGGCCACTAGATGATTTACATGTAGAGATAATAATACAGAAATAGAGTACAGAATGAATCCCAACTTCTAAAACATGGTCAGCATTTTCCCCAGTTTTATTGACCTAGCTTGTCTGGAAGTAATCAAATCACTTTGACATCATTGCAAACACTGAATTGAATGCAAAATTCATCATTCAATTAGTATTTTAACGCACAGACCAGTTGCAAGGATTGCATGGAGCATTAATCAGGTCCTGAATAATGTTTAGGAGCAACTTGACAATTGTAGAACACTAGAACAGAGAGATTTACATTTTCAATTACATTCTGTGAAACACGGGGAAAAATAATGAATCAGAGCAGCTTTATATCCCTATTTCTGGAGATAACACGATCTAGAAAGCAAATATTTTTTTCTGGATTAGAAAAAAAATATTATAGAATAATAATTGTAGAAAAGGACATCCCATCCTTCAAATAAACAAAATCAACGGCATAGTGTATATAATATATATGAGTCAACAACTACCAATCAAACCTAAGCTTAATCCTGCCCTACACATCATCCAATGTTTCTGCTATATCCTAAAAGATTCCTTAGTACCTTTTAAATGAAATTGACCAACAGAAAGCTGGAAAAATAACACTGGACAACACCTTCCCTTTCTTGCTTAAAATAGGCTCTAAGATTAGATAAGAAAAGAGCTATTACTTCACATGGTGTAGTCCACTGTTAACTAAAGCTGCAAGTTGATTCTGAGAGACTTGTCAATTGTAGAATGGGTAATAATATAGATAGAGGGACAATCATGTGAAAGTAAGTATAGTAGTACACTGATGTATATATAGTTAGATGCACACTCACAATGTATGAACAACTGCACATGAACAAGTATTATAAAGTATGAGTTCAAAATTAACTGAATAGTCCAAATTGTGAGCAGAAGCTTTCATCAATCGTGTTAAGTATGCCTCATCCCAAGGCTCTAGGTCCATAACTGATTGGCCACCTTTTTCCTTTTTAAAATCCAGAATTTTCTTAAACTCCTGCAGTAAGAATATCCAGCATGGTTAACACACACGCACAAATAATAGAACTTAAGGCAGATCAGGGAAATCCAAAATTTAGGTCTTCTACATGAGCTTTTATCATACCTCCTCAGCCTTGGGTCTAACTATTTTACTCATGTCATGCAGAAAAGACAAAACAACTTCAGGTGATGAAGCCATATTATCCTTCAGAGCAAATTCGGCGTAAGATTTACATCCCATGATCTGCACGTAATCATACAACAGGATAATGTAAATGGTGTTGATCACAGGATTTCTACATCAAAGTGGTAAGGGCTTAAGGCAACAAGAAAGCAAGAAATATTTAGGGATACAAAACTGCATTTGACAAACTGAAATAAAGGCAGAAAGCTTGATTTGGCTAGAAATCGTGATTCTCAAGTTTAGTTTGATTGGGCTGGAGATAGTGTTGCCTTACACAAGTTCATTTTCTAGTGCAAAAATGAAAACTGAGAAATATAAAAGTTTTACTAGAAACCCTAAATAATGTATTCTGTTCAGTCTTTTACTAGTCATGACATATGGGAAGAATTTAAAACTTCAAATCATATCAAATTTAGTACTGGTTTGTATAATATGCAGGTGTGCTAACCTCAGAAAACTCGTGACGTGCTGAAAGAAGCTTATCGAGGACTACCAAGTTTGCAGTTGGGGCGGAATATCCACTTATGTAAGCCATCTTTCTAACCTGGATAGAGTAAGAGATGGAATTAATTAAACTATGTAAGACTATTTGTCAAAAAGGAGCGAATTAAATTACTTCTTCAAATCAGATAAAACAAAGTCCAGTCCAGAGGAAGAAATACACGTTGTCATTAACCAAATACAATAGGAATCACCAACCAAGGATCATTATCAAATTCCTGTAACAGAACCATATTTCCTCACAATATAAAACTAGTGAGTAGATGGCATTGCTAATCTACTAAGGTACCTTTTTGGTAATAGAAACATCAGCAATAAAACGATTCTCCTCGGTCTCACAGAAAGAAAAAACTGGTATGGTTAACTATACTGGTAATACAAATTAAATTCAACTTAGAGGATACCTCAGCATCAGATGCCAACTGCAATATAGAACACAGAGTGTTAGGTTCTGTCATTACACGAAACCCTCTTTCTTTTGAAAAATTGTCTAGAACAGTTGACTTCTTTGATGCACATGAAGCAGGGCGGTAAATGGTCTTGGTGAGATGATGCAATTTTTTCGGTATACGTGATGCTGGAAATATATCCACATGACCTGGGCTAGTAATAATATTTTCATTGAACCTGATCAAACAAGGAATAAACATAAGCAAAATATGCAAAGAGATTAGAAAATAAGTTTGATGAACATATTAGTCAACTTGGTTGGTAAATAAGCTTACAATGTGGTTCAAGCGGCAGCAATCACGTTTAATCAGAACACTTAATAAAAATTCATGGTATTTGCTACATATGTGACTAATCATATTATAGTGTATCAAACTTGATCGTCTGTTTTCCAAAAAGAAGTTTCAGTTGAATGTAACTGTACAAACTGGCTACGATTTTCATTAGAAAAAATCTTAGATTGATTCTTGGGTTATTGCATGAGGTTCCCTTGCATTTCAATATCTTCAAAGCTTGTATAACTTGTTTTTTCTACGGAATATGTATATCTCTCTGTGTGTGTGGTGTATAAGTATTCAACATCATATTTGACATTTTATTTGCACCCCTCCAAGAAACATCAGTCCAATCGGCAACCACTGTATATTTTATATTTATTTATATATAAATACATGGTTCATATCGCATGTAGTAACCAAACAGACAGCTAAGAATCCTAAGATGGAACTCAAACAAAATTACATCTCCCAAATGTTCGTGTCAAAAAGTCAGAATAATGAAAAATTATAAATCCCAACAGCTATGTACTTACTCTCTGCAAAGCTGAAGAATGACCATATTTAGCTGATTAACTCGATCCAATTTATCTGTCAGAAAATTGAGAGATATTAATGTAAAAAAACAGATCAGGGGAAGAAGATATCCAAGCGGTTTAAAAAGGATCAATACCAGGGCTCAGATGAATTCCACCCTTCTCCAAGTCAATACGTAGATGACGGGCAGCCCTCACACCTTCTTCAGATAGCATATGTTGATCTTTCTCAGCCTTTAGGATTGCATGATACAGACTACTATTTGAGTTAAGAAACTGCACATATTATATGACATTATTATAGTCAAAAGAAAATTAATTTAAAGATTAATTTTGTATGTTTAATTACTACAATTTGAAATCTTGCACCCAAAATATTTAAAGAAGCTCTGTATCTACTAAAATTACAGGAAAAGCAATTAAAGAGAAGATATAAAACTTGTGCCCATAATGTTCATTTTCTTGCCGTCTACCTCAAGCAAAAAAATTAAAGTTTGAGTCCAGTCATTTCCATTTAGGCCACAATCCTAATCCTAGCGTTCCCATAAGCATGGCCAACTACCCTTTTACGTAATTCTGAAAATAAACGAATGGTAGCAGTCACCTCACATGTAGATATTCATTTAGACGCATAGATGCCTTGTTTGCCTCCTCAACAAATTCCCTGAAAGATTATTGAAATGTTAAAAACCACTAAACAAAGAGTAGTTTCTATATACATACATGTCACTTTTTAATATAAGTTGTTTCACCTATCAGGATGTGTATGCCTACATAACTCTGCAGAGTCGATAACTGTACAAACCTAAAAAAAACACAAAAGTGAGTCATTTCTTGTGGTCAGATACACAATTCCAACAACTCGTTTTGCTATTCTCGAAAATAACCGGTAATGTTGTGTTTGTGTTTCACAGTCTTGCAAGTGATAATTAACCGAACCTAAAATTGCAAAATCTAAGCTCATTGAGAGCATACCGTATCAGATATTTCATCCATCGACTTGATGATTTCTGGAGCTGAAGGCATCCCGGCAATATAATTGACGAGTTCATTAGACCTAATAAACAACAGGTAATCGCATTATTGCACTAGGTGAATCGGAATGGAAACGTTCGAATTTTATTCATGTAATATTTTACCGCTCAATCGCATCATCGACCATGCGTTGAAATCCTTTGGGAGTTTTCAAATGGTCGAATCCATACAGTCCGGTTTCTCTGGCTACCGGAGCCGTGGCAGAGTAGACAAAGCGGCGGGCGTAGCTAGAATACGCTGCGGGCGTACGGATTAGTGCGCGTAGCATATTTGATTGATATGCTTGGAAAAATAATTAGTTATTTTCAGGGCATTACGACTGACTTAGTAGAGACGACGGAGAAGAAACTAGAAAATTAAAGGGAGGGTTTGGAATTTGGATCCCCGGGACTCGGGAGTGAACCAACTATTAAATTTTATTTTAATAATTTTTTCATAATTTTTGTACACTATTTATCATATGTATTGGATCGACAAAAAAAGTCAACGTTAACCACCTGTGACTATTTCTGTGGGATGGATTGAGTATATCTTAAAATTAATATACACTCAATACATTTAACTAGTGTATGTTGATAACAATTATTTCACAAATAACAAAAAAAATATGACAATATTATGAATCGAGAAATTATATTACAATTACTTTAATAACTCAATACATTTAATTATGTTGGTAACAATTATTTCACAAATAACAAAAAAAAATTGACAATATTATGAATAGAAAAAGTATATTACAATTACTTTAATATGTTTCACAACACGGGAAAGTATTTTACAATTAATTATATTTCACAACACACATCCTTATTTTTTTCCTTATTTTTTTGGACTATTTTTCTTTTGGACTGGAATATGCTGGATAGAACCTTGAACTGAACTGAATGGATCTCTATCAAATTATAACAAATAAATGTGAACAAATAATATATCTTTGTCAAATTGTAACAGTAAAAGGTGAACAAATCACGTGATATATATGTTAGGCAAGTTTACATAAGATGACTCCAAATATAAAAAAAAAAAAAAAAAAGTTTATTTGTAACAAAATTTCATACATGCACCAAAATAAATATAAACAATAAATCTAAAAGAAATAATATCTTGCATCATACTAATGAAACAAAACAACCAAGTCACGTTTAAACCTGAAAACAAAACAAAAATAAATATAGACAACAAAATAAATGACGTGATTGTCAAATTGTAACAAGTAAAAGGTGAAGAAATCACGTGATATATCTCTGTCAATTGTAATAATACCGAAACAAAACCAAAGGTGATGTCTGTGAAATTGTAAACGTAAAAACAAAACAGAACAACAAAACAAATAACGTGATATATTTTGTCAAATTGTAATTGTACCGAAAGAAAATCAAATCACGCGATTTTTGTCTAACTGTAATAGTAAAAACAAAAAATAAATAAACATAGACAACAAAACAAATCATGTGATATATCTTTGTCAAATTGTAAAAACAAAACCAAATCACGCGATGTCTGTAAAATTGTAAACATAAAAACAAAACACAATCAAACAAATCACATGATTTGTTTTTGTTAACAAGTAAGGTGAACACATCCGGTGATATATCTCTGTCAAATCTAAATTAAAAGTAAAGTAAAACGTGATATAAAACAAATCAAGTAATCTATCTTCAAATAGTAACCGGTAAAAACAATGTGGTCTTATTGTAAGAGATAAAAATAAAAATAAATCACGTGATATATTTTTGTGAAATTGTAGGTAAAAATAAAAATAAATAAAGTGATATATTTATGTTAAATTGTAATAGGTAAAAACAAATCACATGATGCGTGATAAACCGGAATTAAGTTTTATCTATGATACTCCTGGTGGAGGGTACACCAACAATGTGAAGAGTGAAATGACGATGATTCTTGATGCATGTAAGCGGTGTTGTGTTGTTGTGTTACATTTGCATTTAAACCTCTTCAGAATTTTATTTATTTTTGGCTTTCGGTATACACTTCTTTTAAAGGATCATGATACTGATAGAATAATACGACTGGTAAAAATGTTGTTCAATAGTCTAATACAACCGTTGAAGCATAATAATAATAGTAGTACATAAACTATCATGAGATTATATCATATTTGGTTACTACATTAATCCGCAAAGAATAGTCAAATTTCAATTTGATTTCTCTCATATATTATATATTGCTTAAAAAACAAAATTACTTTGACCTAAACTCAGAGGAGTGCTTCCAGCAGGCTCAAAGCTGTAGGCTGAGATAGTTTCTGGTATCCTTGTCCCGATCTCTGCGTAAATGCACGTATCTGGAGAATCAACAGATCTCTAACAAGACAAAAATAGTAAAATATATCAGGGTGAATAACTGAATACGATAGTAAAGCATAAAAAAAACTGAATACGATAGTAAAGTATAAAAGAAATTGAATACGGTATTAAATTTAATATTATTATATTAAATACACACACCCAACGTGTATGGTGTATGCATCTACAGTAAGATGACACCGAAAGTAATGCTCCAGGAATAGCATCTCATAAACCACCAGAATTACGTGATATTATGTGATGTTTACATCAAAATTTGAAACAAAATGGTAACAGGTAAAAACAAAACAAATTACTTAATACTTCAGTACTCATTATTTATTTGTCAAACCGTAATAAAAAAAAAGATCATAACATGATTTCAAAATTTTATACAAAAATTGTAACAATTGAAAACAAAACAGAATCATGTGATATTAAATGATGTCCGTTAACAAACGGTAATAGAAAAAAAGAAAAGAATTATACATATCAAAATTTGAAACAAAAAATGTTATAAAAAAATCACATAATATTACAAACTAATTTGATTTTTTAGATTAAATTTTCTATCAAATCATATCTCATATATATATATATATATATATATAAGTTTTTTATGTTAGGTTTATATAAGATTACTCTAAATATTTAAAAAAAAAATGTATTTGTAACAAAATTTCATACATCCACTAATTATAACTTTAAAGTATTAAAGCTTTAGAAAATAACAAAATTGTATTAAAAAAAATATAATAAATCTAAAAAAAAATGATATGTATTTTCCACACCAAAAAATTGAAACTAAAATAATCAATACGAAACAAAACCAAATCATGTGATGTCTGTCAAATTATAACGATGTATCTCTATCATGTGATATATATTTCACTGGCTATCATGTGATATACGGAGTATATGTCAAATGTAACATGTAAAACGTAAACTAATCAGATAATATAACGTGATATATATATGTCAAGGTAAAACGTGATATATTATATTTATGTCAAATTGTAACAGGTAAAAACAAATCACGTTAGTATTTATGTCAAATTGTAATTGGTAAAAACAAATCACACGTGATGTATTTCTGTCAAATTATAACGATGTAACTCTATCATGTGATATATGTCCAATGTAACAGGTAAAATGTAAACGTAAACAAATCAGGTTATATGATATATATGTCAAATGTAACAGGTAAAACGTAAACAAAACATTTGATATAAAGTGATATATCGATAAAACGTGATATATTTATGTCAAATTGTAACAAATAAAAATGAATCACGTGGTATATTTATGTCAAATTGTAACAAGTACAAACAAATCACGTGATATTAATCTATCAAATTGTAATAGGTAAATCCCTGCCAAATTGTATATATAAAAACTAATCACGTGATGTATTTCTGTGAAATTGTAACATGTAAAAATAAATCACGTGATGTAACAAATAAACGAGTACGGAGAGGAGCAAATGAGATCGAAATGCTTAAGAGAATAGGAGGAGGCGACGAGGGAGCGTGCTTGATGTTCTGAGATCGGTTCTTGATGCAACAAGGTTTGAATGAAACGCAGAAATGGAACAACTTGATGTGATGTTAGGATTCATCTTGAGATACATATTCTTAGGTTGATACATATTCTTAGGTTTTGTGTTTTTGAGGTGATGGTACAAATGCTAAATTAAACTTTTAAATCAATCTATCTTAATTATTATTCAATCTATCTAATTATTATTATTATTATTATTATTATTATTATTATTATTATTATTATTATTATTAGGTAAGTGTTATTTGAAGAGATATTTCAAATATAACATATAAGAGATATTTGAAGAGAACATTTTTTTTATAAAACTACTACTGTATTAATTACAAACAATTGTAATTTGATTTTTCAGATTAATTTTTTTTAATCTTAAATCATATCTCATATAAATAACTCTTTTACGTTAAGTTTACCATAGATAACAACAAATATTAAAAAAAAAAGTTAATTTCCAAACTTAATAAATGCAATAAAAATAAATAATAAAATTAAAAAATATCTGAATTGAACTGAAATAGATTTGAATTAAATGAATTTAAACTGAACTGAATTGATTCTTATAAAAAATAATTTTTATAAATTGTTATGTTAAAAAGTACACAAAAATCCAACTCCGAGTGCAAAATACACAAGAAACGAGCTCAGGGGCATTTTGGTAATTTCTGCAGGAAATTCAAATTTCCCGCATATCAAAACGACGGCGTTTTGAGATGAAATTGGGGTCGGGTGCAGCTGAATTGCGTGGGCGATTTCTCACTCGATTCTACACCTTTTCACGTGATTCTTGTTGGAGTGTGATCCTTGCCAGCTCATCTATCGATTGCAATTGGAATTGCGAAGGTTGATCGCACGGCTAGCAAATGCGAATCAGTTACAGGGGAACGGTTTGGATGATGATATTCATTTTGTGCATTTCTGTTTTAGTATATACGATTGATATGCAATCCTTGAGCTGTAGAGAACTCAGTGTAATCGCTTTTGTGCCTCAAATAATCTTAGAACCACCCTCCCCTCCACCGTGCACATAGATCGTCTTCCCGGCGATCGAAGCACGTAAAAATCTCTGCATTCTTTCGTTTTTGCAGCGTGAGTGTATTCTATATACTTAGTTCAAACTTCGTGAGGGGTGAGAGTTGAGAATTTAGCTCACGATTGAGTTTTGAGTTTTTGTGTTCGATTGTTCGTTTTGAGTTTGAATTTAATTCTCGCCGAAGCTCGAGCTTGTTTCCGACTTGATTCTCAACATATTAATTATTTTTTAAATAATAATAACAATGATGATGATTACAATAATAATAATAATAATCTATTATTAAGTAAATTATATATTTAAACTTAATTCAAATTCTTTTTTATTTATTTTGTTTTAATATATTTTGAAACAAATTTAATCAGTTGAAATGAATGAATATAAACTGAACTGAAATTAAATTAAAAAAAAAAATCTTAAATTTTTATATTGTATTTATCAATTTATTTTTACTGAAATTAAATTTAAAAAAAAAGAAATCTTAAATTTTATATTGTATTTATCAAAAAAATTTACTGAAAACAAATGTTCGGGACTGATTTAGCAACTTTCCAAAGTTCGGTCCATAAATAATTATTTTGATTTTTTTTTCAAATGTAATGTTTCACAATTCAAATTCAAGGGGCACTTATGTAGCATTATTCAAAAGCTTGCCACTTCATAATTACTATATCAATCCAAATTAAAGAAAGAAGTCACAGATGGATTTTGATTTTCGCGGCAATTTTATCGGTTAAGAAAAATTACATTTGAGAATCAAAAGTAACTGTTAATAGAAATTGCTTTCCAAAAATACTACAAGAAGAGAATTTATTTATACTCAGAAAGATTAGCCTAAAGAATAGCCCATTATTTTATTTTGTGTTTCAATATTATCCTGAAAAAAAAAAAAAAAAGAAAACTGCTAGTACTAGATGTAGAGGGAAGCACGTTTTCAGAAAAAAAGATATACAAACCGATAAGAAAACCCACGTACGCACACACCACGTGTCCTTCTCCAACGAACCATTTTTCCCGCGAAAACCTCCTCCTCCTAAATTGCCCCCCTTCCCCTATTCTGACCGCCCCTCCGAAAATTTCAAGATCGGGTTTCAATAACCACAAACCATAACCCAAATCTCCTCCTGTTCCCGACACCCGAAATTCCCCGTCGCCGATTTGACTAGAAAAGAAGCCCCAAATGCGATCCAGATGATAACAGAAAATCCACCCCAAATCAAAAATGTCCCACGATCCACCGAATCCTCCGCCGGACGAGCCGCCCTACGACCACCACAACATGTCTTCGCCGTCGATCCTCAAGCTGCGGAAAATACCTCCGATCCCCGCGAGGCACAGAAACCACGCAGATGGGGACGACGACGGCGTTGGCTCGTCGGGTGGCAGCACGGGCGATTTGAATTTCGTCGAGCCCTCGAAGTTGGGGCTCAATCAAATACGGACGCGCTCCGCGCCTCTGCCTAAGTATCTCATT
The DNA here is from genome assembly GCA_954870475.1 of Euphrasia confusa. Classification (NCBI taxonomy): domain Eukaryota; kingdom Viridiplantae; phylum Streptophyta; class Magnoliopsida; order Lamiales; family Orobanchaceae; genus Euphrasia; species Euphrasia confusa. Next base: position 35,108,261 of record OX940957.1, read on the forward strand.
TCCGAGAACCTGGAGAATCGAGGAATCGATGGACCAGACGCCGGCCCTAAATTACCCTTCCCTTCTCATCAATCTGCCGCGCCTTCGGCCGAACAAGGTGGAATTCCTGATTTTCTCACGCTCGTTTCCATTAATTTATCTGAACATGTACGTATATGTATATATGTACGTATAGGGATAACATCGAAAAGTGCATGTCGGATTTAGTTAAGCATCGGCATTGGTTGGCTAAATTTTGTATTTAGTAGGAAAGCTTTTAAAACAGAGAGGTTCAAAAGCTTGAATTGTGTTTTTCGTATTCGGTTGTTGTGAGAATTGATTGTAGTATATGTTCTTTAACTAGTCTTATATTAAATCACTGAGGCATGCAGTTTAAAATTTGTATCGACTGAATTGAGATACGTAAACTGGAGGAATGATATCATTTTTACTGGAGCATTTGTATGTGTAGGTAAAAAGGTTCAGTTGAGTAATTCGAAATCACTGAAAGTCTTTTCACCCTGTAAGAAGTCAGAGGTAATCGGATTATCTGCTTAACTTTACGTTTGGTCTATTATTTAAGCATTTATAGAGCTTTTTTTTTTTTATAATCTTAACTTAGTCAAATAAATTAGGTACCTAGCTCAGCTTCATGTCGTTGTGCTTATTGTAGGGTTTTCATGCAGCTTTTTCCAAGGAAATGCAATCTCCACGTTTTCAGGCCCTTGTGCGTCTAACCAGTGGCCGTAAAAAAAGGGCACAAGATGTTAAAAGCTTCTCTCATGAACTTGATTCCAAAGGGGTCCGACCACTCCCATTTTGGAAATCTCGCGCCATCGGTCGCATAGAAGTATGCTAAGTTTTCTGCTTGCAATAACCTAATGTTTTTTTTCGTTGTTTTTCCCCCTGGATTATTTGTAACTTGCTATGTGTTACTTTTTCTCAGGAATTTATGGTAATGGTAAGGTCAAAGTTTGATAAGTTGAAAGAAGAAGTTAATGTTGACTTAGGCATTTTTGCCGGAGATTTGGTGAGTGTCCTTGAGAAGACATCAGAATATCATCCACACTGGAAAGAATGTCTAGAAGATTTGTTGGTGACAGCTAGGCAGTGCGCAAAGATGCCACCCGGTGAGTTTTGGACAAAGTGTGAAAGCATTGTACAGAATCTAGACGATCAACGTCAAGAGCTACCAATGGGTACACTTAGGCAGGTGCACACGCGACTCCTATTCATCCTCACCCGTTGCACTAGGCTTGTGCAGTTCCAAAAGGAAAATTGTTATGAGGAAGATCATGTGCTGGCTTCTCACCAACTCAGTGACCTTGGTGTGTACCCAGAGCGTTATTTTGGGTCTTCAGTGAGTGCAAAAGAAACTTATGAGCGGAAAATTTATAAGGTCCAAGAACCGGAACACAACAATCTGATTAACAAAGAAAACCATGTAAGTGAAGATCTTGACACTGCAAAGAGTGTTGATTCGAGTGCAGGAAGCTTTAAGATGTCATCTTGGAAAAAACTTCCATGTGCAGCTGAAAAAAATAGGAAGGCCCATGAACCTATCGAGACCCCTGTAAAGGATAAATTTGAGGACTTGAAACCTAAAATTGAAGCAGACAGTCTTGAAAATATTGAACCTTCGACCAGTCAAGTGGAACATGAGGAATCCTCGAAAACAGAAAGAGTGGCTTGGGGAGCTTGGGACCAACAACATATGGCTTATGAAGACTCACTGATATGCCGAATATGTGAAGTTGAAATACCAATAGTCCATGTGGAACAACACTCAAGAATTTGCACTATTGCCGATAGATGCGATTTAAAGGGTTTAACAGTAAACGAGCGCCTTGAAAGAGTTGCTGACACTCTTGACAAAATACTTGAATCGTGGACTCCGGTAGGCTCAGAGATAAGGAGTCCCGAAGTTGTAAGAGTGTCTACATCAACTGTACAAGAAGACTTGGATCCGTTATCACCGAAAAGGAATAGTTTGTCTTGCCGGTGCTCTGAAGACATGTTGGAATGTGTTCATGAGGCTGACAATTCTTTTATTGGGGATGATCTTCACAGATCAAGTGCTCCCACACCTGAGCACAATAAAAAAACATCATCAGCTGGGAGCTTGACCCCTCGTTCGCCATTAATAACCCCACGAATGAGCCAGATAGAGGTTCTTCTGAGTGGACGTAGAACACTGTCTGAATTAGAAAGTTGTCAGCAGGTAATGGAAATGACTAACTTTGCACCTTTTGTTTCATGTTAGAAAAAACACACTATTCCCTATATTCTCATTCATTGTTATAAACTGTCATTGATTTTTAATAGTTTCTTACTCAGATTTCATTTTTCAATAAAAGAAGTATTTTCATTGCTTTTGCCTTTTTCTTAAAAAAAGCTATCTGTCAGTTTTGTTCTTTGTTACTGAACACTCAGAAGTTTCTTGATTCTAGTCATTTACAACCCCCTCTCCCCTCTCCTTCACAAATCAATTTGATTTCAAATGGGAAAACTTAAAACCGAGTCACGAAATTTAGATCATAAGTTTCTGGTTTTGATGTGACTTAATTATATAATTCTCTCCCCTGAGCATTTAAGAATGTAGTCCACTATTTCTAACATATATCACTTAGATTTTCCAGAAACATTTCACCTTATTTAACTGAGGATTCTTCATTCAAATATTTAGAAAAAAAAAACTTTGCCCTTTGCAATGCATTTCCTTTACACTGTATATTTTAAACAGGCTGATTTTGGTTTAACCTATTACACCATGAACCTGTATGACAGATACGTAAGTTGCTGGATCTTGCTCGGTCTGTCGTTAACATCAACAGTACTGACTACACTACATTGGAGTACATGATAGAGAAATTAGAAGACCTCAAATATGCCATTCATGATAGGAAGGTGGATGCGCTTGTTGTTGAGACATTTGGCAGGCGCATAGAGAAGCTAATACAGTGAGTAGAGTTTCAACTCTAGAAATTATTTGAATATTTGACTTATTTGCATGAAATCTGAATTACAATTTGGTTTCGAACTGTAAATTTATTTGAGCATGTGAAATCTAAAGGGATGTTTGAAAGTTTAGATAAACTAGAATGCGTATTTAGGCTCATGAATACATGGAGCTTAGGCACATATTGACCATATACGCCAATTTAAAATTACTATATTCCCATATGGTCCAACTTACATTATCCATTAGCACTTAATATAAATACTATGATTCTTCATATTCGAATCTTTCCCTTTGGTGACTTTCATTTGGCTGATCATGAAACTCTTCAGGGAGAAGTATGTGCTTCTTTGTGGACGGATCGAGGATGAAAAGGGAGATCCTTTAGGTTCCATGCCTGATGAGGATAGTTCAACAGAAGAAGATACAGTTCGCAGTTTGCGCGCTAGCCCTATAAATCCATGTACCAAGGATAGAACAACCATTGAAGATTTTGAAATAATGAAACCTATAAGCAGAGGTGCTTTTGGACGAGTTTTTCTGGCTCGAAAAAGGGCAACTGGTGACTTATTTGCAATTAAGGTTTGATTTTATCCCCTGATTCAGAAATTGACTTATACCTGGCTTGTATAACTGTCTTTTGAATTAGTTGATACAGTTTATTTTCTATTGATCTTAAAATCTAGAAGAATCTCTACAGGTTTTGAAGAAAGCTGATATGATCCGGAAAAATGCAGTGGAAAGTATCTTAGCTGAACGCGATATTTTAATATCAGTTCGCAATCCTTTTGTGGTGAGCAATTTTCTCTGAGATACAGAGTTTGCTTTAATTTGGGAGTGGATAAACATAAAATTTTAAAATGTACTTAACTAATTTATCATCTAACGATGAACAGGTCCGGTTTTTCTATTCTTTCACCTGTAGGGAAAATCTTTATCTGGTAATGGAGTATTTAAACGGAGGAGATCTTTTCTCCTTGCTGAGAAATCTCGGCTGCTTGGAAGAAGATATGGCACGCGTATATATGGCAGAAGTTGTAAGGACATCTATTACGATTCTCTTATCTTAGATTATTATGCGGTCCACTAATCTTAAAAATAATTGATGTGCCTTTTTTTTTTCAGGTACTTGCTTTAGAGTACCTGCACTCCTTAAATGTCATTCATAGAGACTTGAAGCCAGATAACCTGCTGATAGGACCAGATGGTCACATCAAGGTCAATAAATATAACTATATTTGACTACTTGTATACACAAGTATGAAATATTGATTATTATAGATTGACTTTGATGCTAGATACCTCAGTTTGATAATCATACTTGCGTATTATGATATTACAAAAGACGTGTAAAAATGAAGGGTATCACTATTTTCATTGAATTTCCACAAGCTTCTTCTCATTGACATGGAACGAGTGTTTTATACGTGTTATCCCACGATTACAAGAAGAGATTAAAAAAAATATAGTTTGCATTGGTCACTGAGATGTTTTTAGTAGATTTGAGTATTCATCTGAAAGAAAAAGATAAGTATATTTATTTCCACTTGAAGACTTGCGTGTATGATGCTTGTTCATCCAGTATTTTGTTTTAGTTCACGAGACCAGTATGCAGTAGAACTGATACAGGTTACAAATAGTCACAATTATTATTTCCGCCGTTGCAGTTGACAGATTTTGGGCTCTCCAAGGTTGGTCTTATAAACAGCACTGATGACTTATCGGGGCCATCTGCTTTTCTTGGGGATGATAAACCCAAAGGTTCAGTGCATTCATCACAGAAAAGAGAGCAGAGGAAGAAGCATTCAGTTGTTGGTACCCCCGACTATTTGGCACCAGAGATACTTCTCGGCATGGGACATGGTTAGAAGCTTATCGATTTTTCACATAACTAGCAAATGCTCAAATTATATGGATGTTTGTCTAATGTATATTGTTCTCCTCTTTTATCCTGGATGTATTCTGTGTGTAGGTGCAACAGCTGATTGGTGGTCTGTGGGTGTCATACTCTTTGAAGTCCTAGTAGGTATTCCACCTTTTAATGCAGAACATCCACAGGTATGTCATAGTGAATTCATTTTTTTATGTAATGATTATTTTACATTGATACTGACTATGGGTCGCGGATTTTTTATTTTTTATTTTTTGCAAAATATAATGTGTTGAGGGATACATATTTCAAATGGGTATTACTGATTTGATGATGATGATGATGACATTACATCAACGTTGATTTTAGAAGAATGACCCCGCCCATAACTACCTTTCTGGCATAGCCTATGGTTTTAATGTTATCTTCACACTCTCTTTGATTATTTTCATCTTGTGGATATGCATGATAACATAAGTGACGGTACATTGATTCCGTTGATGACATTATCTGATTCAAGAAAATGATGACATTTATTATTGTTATAAAATAATCTTTTGGTCTACATGAAATGATTGATAGTTTAATCTGCTATATTGATTAGTCTTTTGTCTGATGCAGCAAATTTTCAACAATATTATAAATAGACACATACCTTGGCCCAAGATACCAGACGAAATGAGCTTGGAAGCTTACGATCTTATTAATAAGTAAGTTTTACATTTATCATCGATCAATTACAAAACTGCTACTGATGTATATTGTAATTACGGAAAAAGGAATATAGTTCTCATTTTAATTTTAATGATCCGTTCTATTTTACAAAATTGACTATTCGAGAAAGGAAAACAAACTTCAATGTGGTTTAATTCCTCAAAAGCGAGTGTTTGTACATTTGAGAGAGAACAAAAAATTTAAGTTCCTTTTCTTTTTATTAAGTTGGGTTTGAGGTAGTTTGTTCATCTCTCAAGCTACCTTCACACAGAATATGTTGATCAACTTTTTGGCTCGTAAAGATTGATAAGATAGCTTCACTGGAACATGTCCATATTTTTCCTTCTACTTGGCAACAGTGAAATTGAAAAATAAAAATCACATTCTGCTGCCTTTCAGGTTGCTTATTGAAAATCCAGTTCAGAGATTGGGTGCAACTGGAGCTGGAGAGGTAATGAGTAAGCTTAAAGGCATTCCGATTGACATCCTCATAAATAAATTTTCCCTATCCCCTCTCAGGTTAAACGACATCCCTACTTTAAGGACATCAATTGGGACACTCTTTCAAGGCAGAAGGTCTCAACTAATTTTTACCCTAGTAACACCTCCTCCCACTCGCGCGCGCATACACACACAAAAAAAAATCTCTTCCAAAATAAGTTTGCTTAATTTCTATAATCTCAGAACCTTCATTATAGTTATCTTTTGTCGCAGGCGGCATTCATACCTTCGGCTGACGCACATGATACTAGTTATTTTATGAGCCGGTATATCTGGAATCTGGAAGAGGAAAATGCTCACGGGGGTAGTGATTATGATGACATGACTGATACAGGCAGTGCGTCCTGCAGCAGCAGCACATACAGCAACTTACAGGATGAAGATGTAAGCGTGCACCTGATTCTTACGTTTTTAAAACAATGAATTCTAACACCACATATTATACATTATTTTTATAACGTGTAGATTTCTAAGAATTATGTTCTGCCTGTTTTACGAATACCTAATATTGTCTTGTTCTTGAACAATGAACACAGGGGGATGAATGTGGACATTTAGCAGAGTTTGGTGGTCCCACGCTCGAAATGAATTACTCTTTCAGCAATTTCTCATTTAAGGTGAGATCGAATCCTTACCCTTGATTAGGTCATTTGTATACGACGAAGAATCTTGTCATGATTTATTATGTTTCATTACAATACGCTCACGATGTATACATATTTAGTGAAAAATGATCAAATGAGATGCATAACTTTTATTCTATTTTTCATCAGAATTTGTCGCAGCTAGCTTCAATCAACTATGATTTGGTTACGAAGAGCAACAAAGATTCGAGCACAGACTGATCAACCGCCCTTCCCAAGGATACCATCTACATATGCTTTTACTTGTTACAGCCTGAACCTCCTGCTGTAATGGCCAGGGACACGTTATTGGGGGATTAGCATGTCACGATAAACTTTCAAAGCCTCGTTTAGATTAGCATTAAACACATTGTAGCTAGCAAGCAAGAAATGATTCTACATATGCATGTTAGAAGGTAGAAAATGCATCTCTCCCTCACTGTATATATACATAAATATTATATATAATTATATTTTTTTAGTTAGGGCAGGTTCTTAACCATATTCATGAAATAACCCGTTTTTTACACTAATATATTTATAGTTGAAGGACTTAGTTTGCAATTTTTTCTCAATCAATTGCTTACTTGTAGATTTTGATGCAGTTAAAGCTATATACTACTACTAACGGACTTTGGTGACTAAATGTATCATCTCAAACCATGTAACAAATGTATCCATGCTACTTGAGAGTTTTAGAGCTCTATAACCTAACCACTTTTGTTTCGTTTTTAAGATATTTTCATGTCGATCGTGTGTGAAAATTCAGGAAGAAATGATTCATATCTTAGTTACATGAAAACAACACATTCGAAGAATCAAAATGGTACCAATATTGAGATAAAAAACAAGAAAATAATGTTTTTATAAAATAGAATTTGAGAATACAATCCTTATATACATAATTTCCAACGTCAAATAAATATAGAAAAGAAAAGTAATTATTTTTCCAGAAAATCTACATTGATTATGATTCTTCTCTTGATAGCCGCATATAAATATAGAAAAGGAAAATAATTATTTTTCCAGAAAATCTACATTGATTATGATTCTTCTCTTGATAGCCGCATAGTTTCCTTTTGACTTGACTCTTCCAAATCATTCATAATATTTTCATTTTTGAAAATGTAATTTTTCCATTTGTTGATGATGAAGTGTTATCGTTAATATATTGATCGGTCAAGATTACGTTGGTCAATGTGGTTGTTTTGAATGGACATAGGGAGTAGTAATAAAATAAAGAAGACTATCAAAAGTTGATATTGTTGATGACATTCAATGAGTATTACCTAAATTGAGTCAACATAAATGAAAAGAGTTGATGTCGAACTTAAGTCAGCATAAATGAAAAGAAGAGTCAAATATAACAAAATCAACATTAATGAATCTTGTAGAATATGTGGCTGTGGAAGTGGAAGCTTGAAAGAGTTGATCACAAGAAGAAATTTATTCTGATTCCAATGATGTTACCAATATTGCCTAATGCAACTCGAAGTCGAGGCTCAAACACTTTTGATGAGATCGACATTATCGATTTACTTTGCCCATTGACCTTAGTTTAATTGTATAGTAATACATTTGTACCAGTAGTTTATTTTAAACTACCTGAAAAATAAAATTTGAAAGTTAAACGAGTACAAATAATAAAATGATTTTTTAATATAAAAAAATGCAACCCCAAAATCATTTGGCATATGCAAATTGCAATCAATTGGAGGGAATGAATAAATTCGGAAACCGTACGGGCACATGGCTTGCCTGCGACCTGTTCGACACAAAGTCTCCCCGAAATCCTGAACCTATTCATTCACCTTCATACTCCGGACGGAAAAACACACACACGCAGATATGTGGTGGCGCGTGGCTTCAATCTATCGGCTGACTTTTTCCTCCAAATCACGCCTTCTCGATCAAGTATAATGTCCATTTCGATTTTCGAATTTCGATTACTGTGCGTTTTTCTGTTTTTTGGCTGGATGAACTGATTTTTCATATTTCATTAGGCGCAAGTAGCATATGGATTCAATGCTCGGCAAGTCTTCGCCACTCAAGTTTTGAATCAGGTAGCAGCTTAGTGCATTTATTCAGTTTATTATCTGGAATCGTAGCTAAATCGTTTTTGGATGGATTCTGTGTTATTCTCACTTCTTTTCCGGTAGCTGTTACGATCCTAATAGGGAAACAATGTTATCGTTCATTCAGCTAGAATTGAAATGGTTATGTATATGCGTGTATTACTGTATTTAATATCTGGCCTTACTATTGTTGTTAATTGGTCGATCGTGCTATGTGTTGAATGATTCTGCTTTGCTGTAGAGTTCTCTTCCGTGTTTCTTCAACGCCAAGCGCCACTGCCTTAGCTATAAATTCATTGGTTTCCAATTTCAGTACTTTTAGTTCATTTAGTCTCTCACATCAGAGTTCATCATATGCTGTTTTCAGGGGAGGGGTTGTGTTAGGCAAGGAGTATCTGCCTGAAAGCCTTCTTAAACTTGATATTTGGAATATGATTTATAAAACTTCAATTTTCTTTTGACCCTCTACATTTGACAAGCATTTGATATTCATCGCTGCGAATCATAACATAAGTTTTGTTTGGGTTCTTGCATGAAAAGTTCCTTACACTTAAAAGGATGCTGATTTGTGTATTCATGTTGGGCATTTTTTCTTTGATGGATACAGGCAGAAGGTGAGCTCCCTGATGGAAGAAGAATCCCATTTGTGACTTTTGTCTTGGGTAATTATCGTTCACTTGAGTTGTTTTTATTGTAATGAATAGTGTTCACTGGTTTTATTTCCTGAAGTTTGGATTGTTTCTATTTTTTTTCTGTTTTGCAAGGATTCATAACGCGTGCGATGTTGAACTTCTTTACACACTAATAAATAATGCAAACACATTCTTAATAATATAGTATTCTCGCTTGGTGTACTGCAGTTTTCTTGATGTAGACATATTATGATTCTTATAAGTTCTTCATGTAGTTATTAACTGCGTGCCATTAAACAGACACTTGTAAGCATAGTTGTTGCTGTTTTCTGCCATCTTAATGTTTAATAACCTCAACAAATGAACAATAGGGACTTAAACAAAATAGGAACTAATTTTTCTCTTTTGTTTCCTTTTACTGGATCTATTTGGCCAATTCAGATCACGAAACTTGGTAAAACTAACTTATTCAAGACTACTCATGATCCACATAATCACAGGTGAATGATTTTGATCTGATGCATACAGGGGGTCCAGGGAGTGGAAAAGGAACTCAATGTACACGGATTGTTGAAACCTTTGGGCTTACACACTTGAGTGCTGGTGATCTTTTGAGAAAAGAAATCTCTTCTAACAGTGAAAATGGGTAAGATTATGCATCTCCTCTAACATTGGTCTCTTGCTTGAAATCCCCTCTATGCATATGGCCTAAACAATGATGGTATCCTATGGCCCAGTTCAATGATTCTTAGTATAATCAAGGAAGGGAAAATTGTTCCCTCAGAAGTGACTGTTCAACTGATTCAAAAGGCCATTGAAGCAAATTATAATGATAGATTCCTTATTGATGGTTTCCCAAGAACTGAAGAGAATCGTATAGCATATGAAAAAGTTGTGAGTTTCTTTATTTTTAATCTTCTCATCGCAGTTATGAACTTATTTATTTTAAGTACAATATGGTTTTTGGCAATGTTGACCTATCTGTGTTTCGGATGTTTCTATATGATCGATTGAAAATCTTATCAATATTGAGTGGCAAATTATCGATGTAGATTGGAGCTGAACCAGACATTGTACTTTTCTTTGACTGTCCTGAAGAAGAAATGGTGAGACGAGTGCTGAACCGTAATCAGGTGCTTCTATATTCTTAACGTGTCCTGTGTTAGTCATTCTAATCTGCTGACCCAAATTTTAAAGATTATTTTCTCTTGTATAGGGGCGAATAGATGATAATATAGATACAGTCAAGGAAAGGCTGAAAGTATTTGCAGAACTAAATCTTCCAGTCATCAAGCACTATTCCCAAAAGGGAAAGCTTTACAAGGTATAAAAAATTTAGATTGGTGACAAATGTATTGCTGTAACAATCATTATCTCGGTCGCGTTTTTGTATGTTAAGACATAGTGCCATCAACTACTTGTAACTTGTTTTTGGTTTGCGATGAAGACCAAAATATGTACTCAGTTCAATGCTCCAAATAAAAGTTAGGCACTAGCAGTTTAGTGACCTGGGCATAGCACCTAGACAGATCTAGGCAGATTTTTTATATATATCAATATCACTAAAATTACTCCGTATTAACTAAAAGGTCTAAAACTAGTTAAAATAACTTAACAATAAGTCTAAAAACAAGTATAAATACCTAAGTAGCTAAGTATTCATCAACAACTCATCTAATATACAATATTATCAATACAACGAACTTAAAGATAAATAATTAGATTAAATGATACATATATACATAATAACAATAATAAATACTCTAATAAAGCTACTACTAAATAGGGGCAGCCAACCCTCATCAATACAGGACACAAATCGGAAAAAAATGTGATTTTTTCTATAAGATTATAACCCGCCTGGGACTCGTCTAGCCCGCCTAAGAACCCCCTAGACTGCCCAGAACCCACCCAGGCCCATCTGCCTAGGAGAAAAACAATTCAATGGGGCTAATTTTTGGAATACTGACTTCACTAATGAATAACTGTTTTCCACTCATTTAGTATTTCAGTGCTCTACCTTTTCAACTTTTGTAAATATGGTTCCTATTTTTTGTTTTTCCATTTACTTGATTCATTATAAATCTAATCATGCCATTTTCACAAATATGAATGCTTGCAGATTGATGGTACTGGATCAGAAGATGAAATATTTGAAAGGGTTCGCCCAGTTTTTGCTGCATTGAGGTATCAAATTTTTGTTCCAACATTGTTATTCATGGTTAAATGGATATTTCCTCCAATTGATGATAGCCGAGGAAATGTATAGCATCATTTTGTTGGATGCATACTCAGTTATGTTAATATGCTTCGTCAGTCTAGTTAATTGATACTATTGTTTTTTCAAATCACATTTTGTCAAATTCCGGATCCATTTTAAAAACACTAACTCATAGGATTATTTTATTACTTTTGCATAATTGTCACTTGTAAAATAGAAACAAATTTACTTTACCTTGTATTGTCCATGGTCTTTGAAAACCTCAGCCAATCTTTGCACTTAAAAGCTCTTGTGTTCTAATTCTGAGAAAGAAAAAAAGAATCAGGCCAGCAAGTATATTTCTGAATTCAGTAAGATGATAAATTGATTAATTGACTGAGGGTAATTTGTTTTAGCATAATGTTCTTTTTTTTATTATTATATTTTTGCACTGTATTCTAAGTAAGCCAATAATGTCAGTGCTCGTTTTCATTGATAGTCTTGAAAATCACCATGATCAGCCTGCATGACTTGTGTGTTTATTTTAAAATGAACACAGTTCCACTTCTTAGAATGGTCCTGTTTTATATGAAAATTATGGAGAGTTGAAAACCATCTATTTTTTGTGCTTGGCTGGTATTCGCCTTTTTATTTATTTGGCATAATTCTTCATGAGTATATTTTGAAAACTTCGTTTACTGGCTCGAAACTTACTGTTGCTCTTAACATCCAGGTGAACTGATGAACAGACTGAGTCCCTATGCGTTCGCCATTTGAGAAACTGTCCAACGTTCCATTTTTTCCCCTCAGTTTTAAAAAAGTTTATCAAAGCCCCGTTTATTCCTTGTATTCACTCCTATTGCTAATTTTAAATGGCTCTGGTACATACACAATAATACAACAAAAACTCGTGATCATCTGCAAGCACAAACCAAATAAGGTTTCTCAGTTAGCAAGTGCTTGAGAAATTGAATACTTGTATCAATGTTCTGCAAAGTCGTTGAGAAACCTGAAATGTTTCTAATCTTCCCAAATACTTGTGATACTATTAATTGACCATCTTTGACAAATACTTGGTTCGAGTATTGTGTTTGAACAGGTAAAACGAGTGTATAAACAACTGCATGAGAAAAACATTAATAACTACTACAGTAACACATTTTCTTGTCAAATTAATAAAAACTCAAAAGAGGTGAGCTTAATAATACTCCATTGATTTGTATTTTTTTGCAAATTTATTGAATTAATTGTGAAATCGGGCTTAAGTTAGATGTTTAAAGTTTCTGTACTTTATTTTGAATTTATATGATGATGTGGCAACGTAATTATCCTGGGCTTCTGGAATTGGCAAGGAGATTTTTTTCTCGAAACCAGTGGGATCACCCTCGCAGCAGATAAAACTCGAAGCAGCATAACATTAACATGAATCTGTGCTTGCATCCGCCTTGTATCGACGGAGCCTTCTCATGCTCCGCCGCCTCCCGGAGGAGGAGACACGAAAAACACGACCCCTTATACAGCAACAAAAAACCTACGAATTCCCCATTCCCAAAATCATACCCAACCCCACTCCTCCTCCCCTCCCACAGATCCGAACCCCAGTCTCGAATCCAAGCCCTCGAAACCGTCCTCACCAAACTAGAATCCTCGGTCAACAGAGGAATCGAAGTCAACGACCCCCAAATCTTCGCCTCCCTCTTGGAGACCTGCTTCCAGCTGGGGGCCATCGATCACGGCATCAAGATCCACAGCCTCATCCCGGACAAGCTCCTTCGCAAGAACGCCGGCATCGCCTCCAAGCTTCTCCGCCTCTACGCTTACAGAGGCCAGTTGGAGAAAGCCCACGAGATGTTCGACGTAATGCCCGACCGAACCTCCTTCGTCTGGAACTCCCTTATTTCGGGCTACGCCAACGCGGGCTCCCACGAAGACGCCCTGTCGTTGTACTTGCAGATGGTCGAGGAAGGCGTGGACCCCAGCCAGCACACCTTTCCCAGGGTCTTGAAAGCTTGCGGAGGTGTGGGGATGATTCAGGTCGGCGAAGAGGTTCACCGCCACGTCATCCGCTCTGGGTTCGGCAACGACACGTTTATATCAAACGCGCTCGTCGACATGTATGCCAAGTGCGGAAACATCGCTAGAGCTAGGAGGGTTTTCGATTTTATCCAGAGCAAAGATCTCGTTTCGTGGAATACGATGATCAACGGGTACGTCAAGCACGGCCTTACAGTGAAAGCGTTGTTTATACTAAGGTGGATGGTGAGAGAGGGATGCGAACCCGACCCGATTACCCTATCCGCGATCCTCACCAGCACGTGCCCGTATAAAGCTGGATCACAAATCCACGGGTGGGCGCTGCGTGGAGGGGTCGAGTGGGATTTATCGGTTGCTAATTCTTTGATCATATTCTACTCTAACCAAAGTGATTTGAGAAGAGCAAGTTGGTTGTTTGAAAACATGCCGGAACGAGACGTGGTGTCGTGGAATTCAATAATCTCGGCTCACTCGAAGGGCCCATTAGCTCTCGAGTACTTGAATCGTTTGACTGAATCTGATACTGTCTCCCCCGACAGTATCACGTTTGTGTCCTCGCTGTCCGCGTGTGCTCGTTTGGGAATGGTGGAGGAGGGTGAGAGGATTTTTTCGATGATGGCTGGAAGGTATGAGATGAGTTTGAGTATGGAGCATTGTGCTTGCATGGTGAATCTTTACGGGAGGGCGGGGTTGGTCGAGGAAGCTTATGGTTTTATAGCTGATAGGATGGGGTTTGAGGCGGGTCCCACTGTTTGGGGTGCGTTGCTCTATGCTTGTTACCTTCACGGCAATGTCGAGGTTGGGGAGATAGCTGCGGAAAATCTGTTTGAGTTGGAGCCGGATGGGGAGCATAATTTCGAACTATTGATTAAGATTTATTGTAGAGCCGGTCGTTACGAGGATGCTGAGAGAGTAAAGAGTATGATGAGGGAGAGAGGCCTGGAAATGTAGATCAATCAAACCACTTTTTTTTTGTTCCTTTCACGAAGAAGAAGCCTAATGGCTTCTGGATATACGAGTCCATGTATTTTCATGTGCATCGAACTGGTAATTACTGTACTGTATTACCCTGTTTACTGTTTAGAGCCGGAGTTACGACGGTGGACTCACAAATAATATCTAAATGAATTAATGCATACACCATCCATTAAGACGGTGGGATCACAAAATTATCATATTTGGTTTGATATTTTTTGAATAAAAAATATTATTTAAAGAAAAAAAAGCAGTGGAGCTGATCGTACCTATATTTTTGTCCATGCCCAAAACGTCAAATGCTTCTCATTGCAAGTTGTTAAATACTTAAATGTGTACGAAAATGAATCACATGTCATATTCATTCATCAATATCTATAAATTACTATAAATCTACTAGTATATGTCGATCGGGACGATTTCATTATCATTCATATTTATATACTTGCTTAAAAAAATTAAGCATGAAAAATAGAGTGAAACAAACCGGTTACTCGAGTTTACTCTTAAGAAATTGGTTTTTGTTGATTCTTTTTAGCTGTTTTTCATGGGTAAAATGGAAAATATGCAAATCGGAAAAAAAAGGAGTACATGTTTACTCGAGTGGCTATGGGTTCATAAATTTGTTAATTCTTTTTAGCTGGTTCACTCTGTTGAGTGTGGAGGCCGATTCACGCCGAGAAGACGAGAAAACGACGAGGAGATGATCCAGGCCAAACGGCGACCGCTGTTTATGAACCAGCGGTCGCGGGAGTGCAGCAGCGGGCGCTGGAATGGGTTCAGCGGGCGCTGAACTCGGAGAAAAGTCGGATCGAGCTACTGCCAAGAATTGGGCCGTTTGGCGGGCGCCAAAAGGGAAACGGCGGGCGCCGTTTCTGTTCAGCGGGCGCCGGAGGCAAAACGGCGGTCGCCGTTTTGCAAATCGCTGAAAACGCGTTTTTCTTGTCCCCCAAGTTTTGTCCCCCCTATATAAACCCTATGTGCGTGAATAATAGGGTTAACACCTCCAGAACTAGAATTGAGATTATAGCTATTACGAGTCTTGTAATTACGTTCTATAATTGTTCTAGTAAATTATTGCAGCGGCAAAAAGTGGACGTAGCCCTCGTTAACGGGTGAACCACTATAAATCTCGTGTCTCTTTATTCCGTATTTTTCGTTCTTGTTTGTTCGTATTGCCTTTCAAGCGGGGACTTCGGACGCGAATTATCCAACAACTGGTATCAGAGAGCTAGGGTTATAGCGATCGGGGAAAAGCGATGACGGACACCACCACCTCGTTCGGGGTTACGAAATTTGACGGGAATAACTATGGGCACTGGAAGATGCAGATCGAGGACTACCTTTACGGGAAGAAGCTCGGAATTCCTTTGAAGGGTAGACCGGAGAAGATCAAGGATGACGAGGAATGGGAAAGCCTCGACAGGCAGGTGTTGGGATTGATACGTTTGTCCTTGGCTTCAAACGTGTCATTCAACGTGCGCTCAATTACCACAACCAAGGATTTGATGGCTGCCCTATCAAACATGTACGAGCAACCTTCAGCGAACAACAAGGTGTATCTCATGAAGCAGTTGTTCAACCTGAAGATGTCGGACAATGCAAACGCAGCCAACCACATCAACGAGCTGAATTCCATCTTGGATAAATTGAAAGGAGTCGGGGTGAATTTCGATGATGAAATTTACGCTTTGATCCTACTTGCGTCTTTGCCGGATAGTTGGGAGCCCATGCGGGCAGCTGTTAGCAACTCTATGGGGAAGGAGAATCTGCAGTTCTCCGAAGTTAGAGATAAGATCCTAGCCGAGGAAATCCGGAGAAAGGATTTCAAGGGAAAGTCTTCTAGTTCGGCCTTGAGTGTGGAGAACCGGGGGAGAAACTCGAGTAGGAATGCTTACAGGAACAGAGGGAGATCCAAGTCTAGGAGTGGAAGAGATAGCTCGAAGTCCGAGGATAATGAGTGTTGGAATTGTGGGAAGACGGGGCACTTCAAGAGGGATTGTCTCTCTCGGGGGAAGAGTGATAACAAGAAGAAGGGAACCGCCAATGCGGTAACACAAGAGGATGACGACGATGGGGACGTCCTTCTCTGTTCGGTCGACTCACCGATCGATTCCTGGGTGCTGGACTCAGGGGCTTCTTTCCATACTACTGCACAGCGAGAGGTGATGTTGAATTACGTCTCGGGTGATTATGGAAAGGTATTTCTTGCAGATGACGAGCCACTCGATGTAGTCGGGATGGGAGATATCAACCTAAAGATGTCAAATGGGCAAACTTGGAGGATTTCCAAGGTCAGACATGTGCCGGGGTTGAAGAGGAACCTAATTTCGGTGGGCCAGCTTGATAGTGATGGTCACCGGGTGTCATTTGGAGATGGGTCGTGGAAGGTTTCGAGGAACGCCATGACCATAGCTCGAGGTCATAATACGGGCACACTTTACATGACGACGAGCGTGAGGGACTCGGCTGGTGTTGTTGATAGCACCAAGAAGACCGAATTGTGGCATTGCAGGCTGGGGCACATGAGTGAGAAAGGGATGAAGATCATGGCAAAGAACGGGCTGCTGCCCGAACTCAAGGCGATTGAGTCTCACGTGTGCGAGAGCTGCATTCTTGGAAAGCAGAAACGAGTGAGTTTTTCCAAAGATGGAAGGGAGCCCAAGGCGGAGAAGCTGGAACTAGTACACACGGATGTTTGGGGTCCGGCTCCCGTCGCCTCACTCGGAGGATCACTCTATTATGTTACCTTCATCGATGACTCCACTAGGAAGGTATGGGTGTACTTCATGAAAAATAAGAGTGACGTGTTCTCTGTTTTCAGGAAATGGAAAGCCGAGGTTGAGAATGAAACAAATCTCAAGGTGAAGTGTTTGAGGTCCGACAACGGAGGTGAGTACGTTGACGCCGACTTCAAACAATTTTGTGTCGAGAGTGGGATCAAGATGATGAAGACTATTCCGGGGACCCCACAACAGAACGGAATAGCGGAGCGAATGAACAGGACGCTAAATGAGAAGGCCCGGAGTATGCGGTTACATTCGGGGATGCCTAAGATGTTTTGGGCATATGCCATCGACATGGCAGCTCATTTGATCAACAGAGCACCGTCGGTTCCTTTGGAATATCGGATTCCTGAGGAGGTTTGGAGTGGGAAGAAGCTGAATCTGTCCTACTTGAGGGTGTTCGGGTGTCTGGCGTATGTCCATATCGACGAAGCTGCTCGTAGCAAGCTTGATCCTAAATCCAAGAAGTGCTTCTTCCTTGGATATGGCGGCACGGAGTTCGGGTACCGATTTTGGGATGCCGAAAATCATAAGGTGATCCGAAGCAGAAATGTGATCTTCAACGAGGCGGTCTTGTACAAGGGCAAAGACGAGGTTGTTGAAGAAATCATTGATCCCGTGAAAGACACGGAGGAGGTTCCGGTGGAGGTCGTGGAGACCGAGAAGATCGAAGAAGGAAACACGAGCAGCGATGATGAGCAAGATGAAAATGCTCATCCCAACATCGATCCAGTCACACCGAAGCCGTGGAGGTCGACTAGGGTAAGAAGACCTCCCCATAAATTTTCACCTTCCCTTAACTATATCTTGCTGACTGATAGGGGTGAGCCGGAAAGCTACACCGAGGCTATACAAGCGAGGGATTCGATCAAGTGGGAGTCTGCCATGAAAGAAGAGATGAGCTCATTGATGTCGAATCAGACTTGGGAACTAGCCGAGCTTCCGAAGGAGAAGAAGGCCTTGCACAATAAATGGGTCTTCCGAGCAAAGGAAGAACACGATGGAAGCGTTCGGTACAAAGCGAGATTAGTGGTGAAAGGGTTCCAGCCAGAAAGAAGGGATCGACTACACGGAGATATTCGCTCCGGTAGTCAAGATGGTAACCATCCGGGTGGTGCTTAGCTTGGTGGCAAAGGAGAACTTACATCTTCAACAAATGGATGTAAAGACCGCATTTCTTCACGGGGATCTAGATGAAGAAATCTACATGAAGCAACCGGAGGGTTTCGAAGTCCGAGGCAAGGAGAAGCTGGTGTGTAAGCTTCGAAAGAGCTTGTATGGGTTGAAGCAAGCTCCTAGGCAGTGGTACAAGAAGTTCGACATGTTCATGAAGCGAGTCGAGTTCACGCGGTGCGAGGCGGACCACTGCTGCTATTTCAAGAGCCTTGGAAGAGGTACCTACATAATATTGCTCCTTTATGTAGATGATATGCTGATAGTCGGGGCGAGTTTGGCGGAGATCGACAAGCTCAAGAAGAGTCTATCGAGGGAGTTCTCTATGAAGGATTTGGGTGCTGCCAAACAAATCCTGGGCATGAGAATCATGAGGAGCAAGGATGGTCTTGAGTTGTCTCAAGAGGAGTATCTGAAGAAGGTACTAGCACGGTTTAACATGGAGGATGCGAAACCCGTGAGCACTCCTTTGGCTAGTCACTTCCGCTTGTCAAAGGAGGACTCGCCGACGAGCGAGAAGGAGATGGAGCATATGGATAAGGTCCCTTACGCCTCTGCGATTGGGAGCCTTATGTATGCCAT
Source organism: Euphrasia confusa (assembly GCA_954870475.1). Classification (NCBI taxonomy): domain Eukaryota; kingdom Viridiplantae; phylum Streptophyta; class Magnoliopsida; order Lamiales; family Orobanchaceae; genus Euphrasia; species Euphrasia confusa. The sequence continues at coordinate 35,127,364 of OX940957.1, forward strand.
GGTGTGCACGAGGCCTGACATTGCCCATGCAGTGGGAGTTGTCAGTCGATTTATGAGTAATCCGGGGAAGCAACACTGGGAAGCCGTCAAGTGGATCTTTCGATACTTGAGAGGGACTTCCGGTTTTGCTTTGAGGTTCCGAAAATCAGATATGGGGTTACTCGGGTTCGTGGACGCGGATAACGGAGGTGATGTGGATAGTAGGAAGAGCACTACTGGGTACGTGTACACTTTCGGGGGTACCGCGATTAGCTGGGTGTCGAGGTTGCAGAAGATAGTAGCACTATCGAGTTGTGAGGCGGAGTACGTTGCTGTGACGGAAGCCGCGAAGGAAATGATGTGGCTACAGGCATTTCTGCTAGAGTTGAGACAAGACCACTCGGGGAGTGTCTTGTATTGCGACAGTCAGAGCGCCATTCACTTGGCGAAGAATCCTGTGTACCATGCTCGAACGAAGCATATCCAGCTGAGATATCACTTCATTCGATCAGCCTTGGAGGAAGGCGTTTTGGTGTTGGAGAAGATTCTTGGGAGTAAGAATCCAGCCGACATGTTTACGAAGGTGGTGCCGTGCGAGAAGTTGAGGTTGTGTTCAACCTCGGTTGGTCTTCTGGGATGAGGACCGGGACGCCGCTGCAATGGGAAAGGAAGATAGGGGACGTGAATCAGCTCCAAGTGGGAGATTGTTGAGTGTGGAGGCCGATTCACGCCGAGAAGACGAGAAAACGACGAGGAGATGATCCAGGCCAAACGGCGACCGCTGTTTATGAACCAGCGGTCGCGGGAGTGCAGCAGCGGGCGCTGGAATGGGTTCAGCGGGCGCTGAACTCGGAGAAAAGTCGGATCGAGCTACTGCCAAGAATTGGGCCGTTTGGCGGGCGCCAAAAGGGAAACGGTGGGCGCCGTTTTTGTTCAGCGGGCGCCGGAGGCAAAACGGCGGTCGCCGTTTTGCAAATCGCTGAAAACGCGTTTTTCTTGTCCCCCAAGTTTTGTCCCCCTATATAAACCCTATGTGCGTCAATAATAGGGTTAACACCTCCAGAACTAGAATTGAGATTATAGTTATTACGAGTCTTGTAATTACGTTCTATAATTGTTCTAGTAAATTATTGCAGCGGCAAAAAGTGGATGTAGCCCTCGTTAACGGGTGAACCACTATAAATCTCGTGTCTCTTTATTCCGTATTTTTCGTTCTTGTTTGTTCGTATTGCCTTTCAAGCGGGAACTTCGGACGCGAATTATCCAACACACTCCCGATTAGGGGTGTTCAAAATTCGGATCGAATATGAAAATGGTTCGGATGGTTTGAATGATTTATTGCGTCATGAATACGGGTGGGTCATGGGTCATGGGTCATGGGTGGTCCATCACTTGTGGACCCATAAATGACAATGCGCGCATGTGATAATTAACACTCCTTTAGACTTTCACTTTGTGAATGCAAAATAATACAAATATTACCAATTTGCCACTATACAAAGGTCAATAAATATGTCACGCTTAAATTATCTTATTATTCCAAACCAACAATATACTAGTAGCTATTATGGCTACTACACTCTCTCTCACATTCCCACTCATTCTCCTCCTCTCTTTTTCTTGTGCATTATTAGCCGCCGGCGCCGCCACTTTCGCCGGACCTGACGCCAGCTTCATCAGAAGTTCATGCCGTGCCACCACGTACCCTTCCGTCTGTGTCCAATCTCTTTCCACATACGCCTCCACCGTTGGAAAAAACCCGAAGCAGTTAGTCGTAACCGCGCTCTCCGTTAGCTTGGAGCGAGCCGAGTCGACTCGGTCATTCGTGAAGAAGCTCTCGAAGTTCCGCGGCCTGAAGGCAAGGGAGTACGGCGCCATCAGGGACTGCCTCGAGGTGGCCAGCGACAGCGTCTACAGGCTTAGCGAGTCAGTCCGCAAGCTCAAGAGCTTGGGCCGGGCCCGTGGGCCCGAGTTCATCTGGCACATGAGCAACCTGCAGACTTGGCTCAGCGCATCCCTGACCGACGACGGCACGTGCGCGGACGGGTTCTCGGGCCGGGCCTTGGATGGCAGGGTCAAGTCTTCGGTCAGGGCCCGAATGACCCACGTGGCCCAGGTCACCAGCAATGCCCTGGCGCTTTGCAATCAGTTCGCGGGGAAGTATTATTGATCGAGTATATATGTACGTACGTACGTCATGGCTTTTATGCGTTTCAAAATATTTGTAATGTTGATGATGTTATATATATGTCAAATTAGATTTTAATTATTGTGAGATTTTCTGTTTTTCTTAATTCACTGCTATGCAATGCCCTTGAAATGCACGTTTTTACGGTTTTCGTCAATTATATATATACTCCATATAGTAGTATGGAATGAGCTGACTGATGGAGGTTGTACTAATGACTTAATTTGCACGTATCGTACATGAATTAATTATATGGGTTGTGTATAATATAGAAGTAAGTTATTATGCTGATCGGACTTGTAGTTGTACGTACGTTGTAGTCGACTAGCCTCTTTCCAACATCTATTACTATTACTTTTTTTTTGTTTTAGAATTTTATGGTCAAATTTTATTTGTATTTTATAAAAAAAGTGTGATCATTAATTTTAAACATAAATAGAAAAATAAGTATATATAATAAGCTCACATTTTATTTGTATTTTATAAAAAAGTGTGATCATTAATTTCGAACATAAATAGAAAAATAGTATATAATAGGGTTAGCCCGTCTTTGAAATTCAATGAGATGGTATAGAATCTTGATCAAAACATTGGCATACAAAAATGAAGACGAAGATCTAACCTTTTAGATATGGGTATCGAAGACAACTTTCTGAGATGAAGTTCATCTATATGTATATTTAAATTTAAAATAATTAAAAAAATAATTTTATTATAATATTTTTATCATTAAATGATTATTATTCTTATTAAAAATATATAATAAATGCATCATAAAATGTTATGTTAATAAATATAATTAAAATTATTACATAATATTAAAAATAACATATAGTATTAGTTAAAATTTATAATATAATCAATATTAAATAAATAAAATAATAAATATATTTTAAAAAGGTATTATTAAAGAATATGGTATATTAGTTTTCATTATATTAGAAAATTAAATTTTAAATTTTATATTAATGCTCTAGTTATAAAAAAAACATTTAAAATTATTTCAATTTCAGAATAAATGAGAATAAATGACGACCGACTACCGTGCTTACTCACTAAATTTCTAATAAATAAATTATTATTAATATGTTATAATTTAATATTTTAAACTCAATTTTAAACTAAAAACATATACAAAATAATTAAGTATATATACTAGTGCGTGCTTACTCACTAAATTTCTAATAAATTAATTATTATTAATATGTTATAATTTTAATATTTTAAACTCAATTTTAAACTAAAAACATATACAAAATAATTAAGTATATATACTAAAATTTCTTTGTGTATTTATAGATAGCTAGGTTGTTATGTAGTAACTTTTATCTTCATTGATTAGTTTGAGAATTAAGAATTAAGTATATATACTAAAATGTCTTTGTGTATTTATAGATAGCTAGGTTGTTATGTAGTAACTTTTATCTTTGTTGATTAGGTTGAGAATTAAGTACTTTTACAGATTTTCGTTTTATAATAATTTCTCAAGTTCAAAAATACTTTGAAGATAGAGTTCCACAACAACCTAGGAAGTTCTATAAATTTAAGGGAAAAAAACACTTTAGTAATTGACCTATTAACATTTTTCACTTTGGTGATCGAACTTTTTTTTTACTCATTAGTACCTGACCTAAAGCATAATTTCACTTAAGTCCTAAAAGTGACTGATTCGCAACACGTGTCGGGCACGCGACTTCAAAAAAAAAATCCAGAACTGATGAAGGGTATTTAGGTCTTTTCATAATTTCATCTATGTTTTACGTTTATTGTGTAATAGATGGAATTATGAAAAGACCTAAATACCCTCCATCAGTTCTGGAATTTTTTTTTGAAGTCACGTGCCCGACACGTGTTGCCGAAATCAACCACTTTTAGGTCAGGTACTAATGAATAAAAAAAAAGTTCGATCATCAAAATGAAAAAGAGACTATAAATCAAGTACTAAAGTGTTTTTTTTCCTAAATTTAAATACCGTGTAGCACGGCAGCAAATTCTGTCGCCCTTCACCGCGCGGGGCTTTAATTGAGTTATGCTAATAAGTTGTTTCATGAAATTACTTGTTATATATTGAATTATTGATCACTTTTTTGAAGTTCAATCGATTAATAAGTTACTAAATTGATTTATTTCAAACAATAAATATTGTTTATATATTTTGCAAGAAATCGCAAAATAACCACCCCAAAATATAATACACACCGTAACACACGAGTCAAGAATTAAAAAAGAAATGCACATCGAATCAACGAAATCCCGACGTCTACTTTTCCTTGGGCTTCGTCTCGTAAATGGCGACGAGTATGTCGGCCATCTTCATCGTCTGTCGATAGAAGTAATTCACCTCCGGAAACAAAACCTGAAATTCACCCAGTCCGTCCTTACAGTTAAAAAACGTGTTTCCCGACAGATACATCCCAAGCGAGGAATCCGGGTCGTCGTGCTTCACGAACTCGACGCACTTTTCCAGGTTGCCAACGTACGTCTCGAACGAATCTCGACAACCCGAAGCTATAGATTCCTTCGTCCGGAGCTTAAGCGTCGACGGAAGATTCGCCTCCACGCAGTCGACAACTTTCGGTTTAGCCGCGTTGGCAATGACGATAACGCCCTCGATGGCATTAGTCATTGCCTCCGGCCAAGTCTTGGCCCCGTTGACTAGTCTCGTGCATATGAACTTCCGATCGGGGGTGGTGGTTGCGTTCTTGCAAAACGGGCTCACGACAACCGGTGGGGCCCGGTGGGCGGTGGCCAATGAGAGGAGGAGAACGTAGGCGGACAAAGTCGAGAGGAGGCCCGCCTTGTAATAACCCATGTTTGCCCGTCGAGAAAAACGGTGGTGATGCGAGTGATTAAATACCACGAGGGTGATCCGATTCTCAATGGTTCAAAATGAATCGATATTTCGTCAACCTTCAAAACCGCAACAAATAGTTACTATATATAGTAAAACAATGTGTGTACTTGAATCATCACATCATATTGAGAAGGAATGGCAAATGAAAATACACTATTTTTGGTTACATAAAAAAACAGAACACAACTACAAAAACAAACTCTGCTTTGAACAATTTGATGAATGTTGGTGTACTAAAAACCCCTAGAGCAGTGTAGAGAATATCAAAAGCAGAATGACCAAGAGTTGAGGCCACGCGAGCCGAGCAGAGGAAGAGGAGATCTTTTGAGGCCTGCCAAAAAACAAAAAAAAAAAAAGTAATATCAGAGAGTGTCCATGGGTTATAAGAGGGAAGGAAAAAAAAAAGGTTTGTGTTTGTATACTTTTGCTTCTTGCTCAATACACCGCAAAAGAGAACATTAGCAGGAGGAGGGAACTCTGTTTTGTTGCTAGTATCTTCGGGATTTAAGATCTTCATGTATGTTTCCTGGCCGAGATACCATCTGTCGAGATTCTCTGATCTAAGATTCCATATACCAACATTGTCCAGAGACAAAAACACTGCTGTCCATGCAAGAGGATAAACCTGAAACGAAAAAAAAAAAAAAATTATGAAGTTAATATTGTGATTTTTAAAGAAAGTAACACTTTTTATAGTTAAGACTAGAGAAGAGTCAAGTTTCTTACTTGAATTGTCGAACGAGTTATTGTATCCCACTTATTGTATGAACCTCTGTTGTTCTCGGACCATTCACCATAACCCATCCTGCGACATATAAAAAAAAAACGTTATTGAAATCTTGCAAAATCAACTTACCAGTAAAGTATAACAACATAGAGTTCGGGTTTTGGATTATTATTATTATTATACCCACCCTGCCACAAAGAACGAATAACCGTCAGCATGAAAGGTCTGCATAATCGTTTCATTGTTCTGAATTATTATTTCTATGAATCCTTTATAAGTAGCATTGATGATGGATCTGTCCATAACAGCTGTGGTCCTGTTTGTCGGCTTACTCGGAAAGTCTAGCTTGTAAGCACCCGTCACGTTGTTCAAGTCCGCAAGCCTAAATGGTGTCTCTGGTTTTACAAACGAGATGCCATTAATCGCTGCCCGTGTTTTTCCGTTGATTGTCGTCGGTGGATAGCTTTTGAGAATGTATGTATCGGTGACGTTGATCGAGCCATAATGGAATGAACCCTGCGGATTTGGGCGGGCCCCACTTGAAGACGAGTTTTGCCTGATCAAGGTGAGAAAAAGATTTTTTTTCTTGAGAACATAAAGTAAAGATCAGAAAAATGCATATGATTTAGAACCTAAAAAAAGGACAACAATTTCTTTTCATCACAAATATACCTAGCTCTTCAACTCTAAGCAAACGAAAATGACTGTCGAGTTATTTTCCTAATAATGTGTGCTTTGCAATTCCACAAGAAAGTACAGAACACCAAAAAACACAAAGGAGAATGATCAAAATATAAGAGGTTAATTACAAATCAAAGGTACCCTTAAGGCTCGGCTTAATAAAGAAAAAAGGCAGCTAAGTATTTAAACTTGCAAAATACCCTTGAGATTTTGTTTTGTCACAACCAAAAAGCATTGTAAATAGATCGAACATCAGAGCTATTTTTGTATTAATTATCAAACCAAGAACAATTATACTTTGAAATTAGTGAGTATTAGTTGAGAAAAGTGATCAACCACTTTAAGTAACTACAACATACCTGATGGACATGGACTGGCTCATAGAATATGACGAGTCGTAAACATCATTAGGAGGGTCTGGGAGTGGACCCGTAGCTGGTCCTTTAGAATTCGAGTAGTGCAATACAGCAACACCAGTTACCCTCTGCCAGATGGTCTGGTTAACGAACCTAGCACTTGCTACGATGTAATAATCCGCGCTTGCATTCTGATCCATGGTGACAAGGAAAGAGTAAGACTGGCCAACATGGATATCCAAGCTCGTGTAGTTCTGCTGCTGTGTGTAGCAACCCTCGGTTTCTGCCAATAGCAAATTGTGGCTCTGGATCCGGAAATTCAAAGAAGTCGAGACTCCAACATTGTGGACTCGAATTCGATAAGTCTTGCCTGCAATTACATACAAATTGTTAGCATAGGCACATTGGCCATTCATGTTTCCAACATTGTGGACTCGAATTCGATAGAAGCATTTACCGGGGTGCACATTAATAGTCTCATGTTCGATGCCATCCGGAACAAGCGTGTTGTTGTATCTATACGGACCCTTTCCATTAATCAAGACTCCATCCGGCATACCTAACTCTTTCCCATCATCAAGGGTCTTCCGCAGGGCCTAACACACAACACAAACAGTTAAAATAGCATGATACGAAAATCAGCATTCAAGTCCACCATAAAAAGAATGCACCCTACCGTATGGTTGCGAGTAAACCAATCGCCGATCATAATTACAATATCCCCGTCCGGAGTATTAAAAGGCACAGAAATAACATTGCGGTTCTTCACAACAAACGGGCCGAATCCACCTGCAGCCTTCTGCATATTGAGCGACGGGAAGTAGTAGAAGCTGCCGATTTGATCCTTGACCTGAAACTGATAGGTCCAGTTCCATTTTGGGGGTATGGGGCAGTTTGTGCCCAAGACACCGTCTTGCCACGAGGCTCGACGCATCTGGATTCCAGACCTACCACACCAAAACAACAAGTTATTTCGAACCTTTCGACAAATCTAACCGAAAGCAAGCATACCAAGTAATCAGGAGGTCTTCATCCAATTTATTCCTCACATTCACCACAACATTGTAATTGGTAGTGACATTAATAACAGGGCCCGGGAATTGTTTGTTGACTGCTATAACCTGCGACAAGATCCAAATCCAAAACCCCACTTCAAAAACTAAGTTTAAAGGGTAACAGAATTAATGAGCAACAAAAAAACACAATCTTTTTCAAAACATTTGTGGTCCTTTTCAAGAACCCTTTTTTTTCACTTGGCCTTTTTTTTTTTTTAAGATTCAATAAACACCCAACTGAACAAGCGAAAAGGGGGCAAAAAAAGAAAAATGAAATTTAGTCCGACAAGAAAAAGTGACCTGTTGAGGAACGCCAAGTGGAGAAACGGTGATGTAAGAGAGCTCGAAATCGTAGGAGGCGAATGGGTCTTCACCCAAACACGCCCTTAGCAACAGACCAATCGAAATCCAAAACAGGAACCGGAATGCCCCCATTAAAAAACCGGCAATACGATTCAACGATTCGCAAAAAGATCTTTTTTTTTCTCTATCTAACTTCTTCTTCTTCCTCCTTTCTTCTTCTTTACATAAACGAATCAAGATTTGCAGTTTCAGTGAAGCGCGCGCGTGCACACACACCCACACACAAAACAGACTTTTTTTCTTTATGCAAAAACAAAAACAAAAAAAAAAACAGAGCAATATAAAACAGATGAGGCTAAAGGTGAAGAAGAGGCAGAATGCGTGCGGTGCGTGTGAGTCTGTTTTTTTTGGTTCTGGGTATCGCCCTAAAATGAGAGAGTAGTGCTGCCTTTTGAATTTCTGTATATAAACGAAATATGGGGCGTGATGAGCGTGTTTGCCTGTACGGGCTACTTGCTAACCCGGTTCAGCTTTTCTTGTTGACTTGAGAATTGAGTGCAATTCAACCAACGGCCTTTTTTTAAAATTAATTAATTGTTTTATTTCCGTGAAGATAGGTCTTTGTAGTAATTAAGAGAGATTTAAGACCCCACTAATCCACTTGCAAAGTACGCATTTTGTGGCAAAAAAACAAATCAGTAATAAGCCCTCTTTTGATTTATTGCAAAAGAAGAATGTTGAGGTTGTATGGAGAATTTCTTAGGCCTACTTTTGTCGTTTCAATTTCTCTTGTTTTGGATCGAACCAAGAATGTTGAGATTGTATGATGGATATGTTTTATTTTATTTTATAAAAAAAATTAATGTGTTATAATGTCCTTCGATCCGTTAACTTGATCATCCAAATGAATCGTCGAACAAGTGGTTGTTTTTAATTTGAAATTTATATATTTCACACCAAAGGCAAAAGCTAATCTTAATTAATTTGATTCTTCTAAATCTATTATTGGCATTGCGAGCAAAATCATACGGAGTAATTATTTTTTATTACTCCAATTATTAAGTAGATTATTGTATAATATTCAAATAAAAATATAATAATATAATAAAAAATATTATTCTTATAAAAATTAAGCTCAGTTCAAATTCTTTAAATTTATTCCAAAAAAAAAAAAAAAAAAAAAAGGAGACTAGCTAAATATGGGAAATTTATATCTTGCTCCTCTGTGCAAGATATACATCTTACACCCAGTTAACATTATCAAAATATAATCAAAATTAATCAATTTTTTTTCTCTTTTCTTTTTTCTCTCGCACCTCGCTTTCTCCCCTCTTTTTTCTTCTCTCGCAGCTCGCCCTCTCTCAACTACTCAGCTCTCTCAGCTTCGATCGACTCATATATTTTCGCCGTTCGCCGCTATTCACATTAAACGGTGACCAATCGCCTGAAAAATTATGGTATGCCTTCGATTTAAACAAAATGTTTTTTAGGTCATGTTCTTCCTCGATTTTTGATCGATTTTTTGATTTGGGAAATTAGGTCTTCGGTACGACGATTTGTACGACCCGATGTACGATGCGGATGTGAAGGAAGCCCTTAATCGGCTGCCGAGAGAGGTCGTCGACGCCAAAAATCAGCGCCTCTTGCGTGCCATTGACTTCTCCATGAAGCACGCATACCTTCCAGATGATATAAAGGTAATTATTTAAGAGATTTCACTCCGATCTCCGATGTGACTGTTGATTTTAGTATTCATTGTGTTGGTTGAATTCTGGTTTTTTAGAGATTTTTTTTACTAATAATTTTAAACGAATCAATGATTCATCGATGATGGCTTTCATTTCGGTTGTTGTTGAATTGTGTGGATTGAATGCTTCTTAGATGATTTAAGGATCTGTGGCGCTCCTGCTACTACGTCGTTCGTGACATTGATGTCCCTTGAATAGATCTAGAACCAAATTGAAACTCTCGTCATCAAAACCAAATCAAAATCAAAATACAGATCGAGAATTCGAAGGCCATGGACGGCGATAAGAGGTTGTCTGCATCGGCAAGTGCGTTTCAACGGTAATAGAGACGCGGAGGCGGCAATCGCTAGTTCGGCAATTCTCTCGATCTGGGTTGCTTGGGCTTTTTGCAGGCTTGCAGCAAATGGAGGACGTCAATCGTGAGAGCTTCGGATGGCGAGGTTGTTGCTTCTTCAGTGTAGGGTAGTCGAGGTTACAGGTGGATTCTTCAAAGGATGGTTCATGGTTGTCCCGCCCGACAGGGCAATGAGAAGACAGAGGTTTTGGTTCGATTACGAGCTGAGATATCGTTATATACTTGATCGTTGTATGTGTATTTTAGTGTTTTTTTGTGCATATAGATATAGATTACTTTTACCAAGTGATTATGGTGAATATGTATTTATTTAATAGATCGTCATTTATAAAAAAGTTAGTCTGCACTCATGTTTAACTTTCATTTTTATTTATTTCATACTTCATTATTTTCCTGTTTGATGCTTCATTATTTTTGCATTGAAACCTATTAAGCATTGTTTATTCTTATTTTTATTATATTTATGATGATGATTACTTGGTTGAGATTTTCTCTAAATAGGTTTCGTGTTCATAAGAGCATTTCAATGAAAAGATATTTGTATTATCATTTTGTGGTTGTATATTTTGTAATACTTCATTTTCAAATTTATTGTCCTACATTTTTTCTAAGCTTGAAACTTCATTTCCAGAATTACGGATTATTGTGTATATAATTGAGAAATTTTATTATTTCAATCTTAAACAAGGAGAGCTCTATTTATTATGAAAGAGAATATGATATGAATATAAAGTATGAGCTATTGTGTACAATTGAAAATTAGACGCAATCATTATATATGCACAGTTTAAATCTTAAATTGAAAGATGACTTGTATTTCTTATGAAAAATGATATTGTATGAATATAAAGTATGAGCTAATGTGTACAAATCTTAAAGTTCGCCGTCCTCGAACATCGCCGCCGCCCTTGAAAATCGTTCGCTCTTAACTATATGTTTAAGTTTCATGTGAATTGTAAATGTTTATTTATTGTGTTTAAATCATATCATGATTTTTATAAGATTATCGATTTAAGTTGGAGGTGAATTGTTTTTTATATTGTTCATATTATTATTTTAATAATATGAGGATGATTATAGTTGATTAATAGTTAATGAAATGAAAATTACACTTTATAAACAGTGAAGGATGACGTTAAGTAAAAATGAAGAACTAATGTGTACACAATAAAGTCAAAGGTTTGAGAAAAATTGCGGTATAAATATTGACCTCAATGAAACACAACAGCGAACCCACCAAGAAAAAGCATGACAGTCACAATAATGTTTCTCATAAATCAAAATGTTGAACACAACATGGGCACCTGTTCACCATCTAAACAAACAAATATTAAACAAAAAACATTTACTAAGAACATGTGATTGTGAATATGATCAACAATACCTTGGACTCTTACAGATACAATGATCTCTTAAGAGAATTCAGCCTGGATATGCACTGCCTAGAAAGAGCTAACTTCGACAGGTGGCTCGAGTTTGCATTGGCTAGGAAAGTCGAAATCATCAACATCCTTATGTGTTATTCCGATTCCTACGACGACGAATATCGTTACGCTCTTCACCTTTCAAAACTGATCACAACGCCAAAGTTGTTGCCCGGTTTTAAAACCCTTAACAATGTGTCTTTATGTGGGGTCCGCGTCGATGATCTTCAGTTTGATCTCTTGTTGTCCAATTTTCTGAATCTCGAAAATTTATCAATCTCGGACTCTGAGTTGTTGAAGAATATCTCGATTGTTGGTATTGGTGGCGGCCTTAGGTTGAAACACTTGGATATATCTTCCGGTGTGAATCCCCAAGTGGTTGAGATTCGGGATGCCGACACTCTTTAACAAATGAAAAAAAAATTAAAAAACAAAAAAAAAATCAAATTAATATTCATTCAAAGAACTTGCAATTTTTTTACTTAGAATAACTTATTTCAGTGCTTTTTGTTGGATCCATCTCACCACAAAACAACAAGTATCTCTGTAATAATCATCTATTCAAAATAAGAAAGCATGATATGATTATGAAATACCTAGGATTCTTAATTAGACTTCAAATCCTTTGTAAGATTGGCTGCTGGAAAAATTTAGAATAACAGTTAAAAATGAAAGATGAAGTCTATTAATTTTGAAAGATGATGCAATATACAGATGAAGTATGAGATATAATCAGTTAAGTACATGTTATGACAAAGGATCAGATGTATTACAATATTAAACTGAAGTATGAACTGTTATTTTAATGAAAGATGAGTACTATGTATATGAAGTGTGAGATATTTTAAGAACTTTACCTGTTTTTGTGGAGAACCATGATTTCCTATGATTTTTTTGGCTAACATATGAATCAATTGCTGAAAAATAAACAATAATTTTTCAAAAATATAAGAATCAATCAATAAAACTCGTAATATTTTTTCATAGAAACTTACTTTTCGATTTCTATCATGTCTCTCTTGATCTTTTGATGGATCCATTGCACAAAACTGTTGTGATTGAACATGTAATATATATCAGTCAAATAGATACTACTCGAATACATGAAATTGAAACAAGATGAATGTTCAGGTTGTTATTGACTACTACAGAACATGTCCTACATGTGGTATTATGGAACATATATCATATGCACTTGTGACAATCACAGATAAAAGTGTCCATAATGCAGTCATATACGATAGTGTTCGAGAATCGAGATTACAACTATCACATGTCCAGAAACACACAAACATAAACTAGATGAACACAATCATTCATAACTACTAATTATTAAACATGAAACAGATACACACATACAAGTACTGTTTCAAACTAAAACATGGCTAAAAAGATACACACATAAGAAGGGAAAAATCACAAAATCAAACACACACACACACACTCAAGGGAACATATACGAGAAACATGAAACACTCAGTGGAAAATCAATTTGATGGATGAAACACCATAATGTGAAATCAGAAATCAGAAATTACCTAGGGTTAGAGGATATGAAGTATGAAATTGGAGACGACCCAATACCAAAGCTTGAAGTCCGCGAGGCGTGGAGGAAGAAGCTACACTGTGGAGGATAAGAAATTAGGGGAAAATCTCTAAACCCTAACTCACTGAACCAAATCAATTTGTGAATTGACGGAGAAGATACTATGATTTTCAGTATTGTAATTTTTACCTAGGAAGGAGAAGATACTCTTCGATCGATTAGTTTCTTCCGCGAAGCTTGAAGGATAGATGGTAATGGCTTGGAGACGAGCCGATAGCGAAGCTTGGAGGAGGCGAGGCGTGGAGGAAGAATACGACGAGAATTGACGGCGAGAATTGTGGCTTGAAGGCGGCGATAATCGACGGCGATAATCGGGTTGAAGGAGGGAAGTTACAAAAGGTCGATGAATAGAAGGTGAATTGCATGTTTGCTGTGATGAATCTAATGACGTAAGCAAAACTAATTGGGCTGGGTCATATTTTTTATACATTGGGCTTGGAGTAAGATGCCCATCTTACTCCATGGGTGTAAGATATAGGGCCTCCTAAATATGTTACAACTATTTTCAATTCAATTTAATGATGAATCAAATAATACATTTTATCAAATTGTTTTTTGAATTATTGCGCAATTTGTCATGCCATGAAATCATTAATTTCAGGAATTAATATATTTTCAGTGTCATAATTATTCATTCAATTTTCTTAAACCATCATTAATGCATTTTTGTTCTCCTAATTCCGTTGAATGACGGTGATGATAATGGTAACTTTGGAATCCCTCCATGTAGAAGAAAAAAAAACGGTATTTTTTCATGTGCAAAAACGGCTCATGGACATAATTTTGAATTCATATTATTTTTTTTGTCAATTCATAACAATTTTTTATATTGATTTTTTATATTAAACTTGATTCTCGAACAAGTACTGGCATGTACTTTCAAAAAGAATAGAGTATAATTTTTGAAGCCTTATTACAATGAGCTCAATAATATGATCAACAATTCGGGAAACATGATCTGTCGAGTTAATCATTCGTGATTACCAAGCGTCCAGCTAATTAATTTCCTTAATTACACGATAGAGTAATTTAAATTGAGGTGACCGGCTATAACAAGTCACTCAGGAATCGAAGCAGCTAGACTCCCCCAATCCCATGTTCTTCTCCCCGATCCGATGGATCACCAACGTTCAAAATTTCTCCAAACGCTTTCACAATTCACATGCAACTCGCAACCATTCCCACGCCCGCACGCGGAATTGCGGACCCCACTTACCAAATGTATATTATTATTATTATTATTATTATTACTTCATAGGGTCCTATTTCTCAAATAACCATCATTTTTATGATACAGTGTAAATTAAATTTGTATGATTGTTGTTTTTTACTGTAATACTCCTACTACTACGGAGTATTTAAATAATAAGAACATAAAGTGAAACATTTTAAGAGATTGTACTCCGGTCATTACAATTTTTTCTTTACAATCAGTTGCATCTTCTCTAATTTTGAACTTCATCTTTCATTTTTTATGTTTTTATTTTGTGAAGTAAAAAATATAAAAAAATTAAAACAAAAAAGAAATTTTATGTTGTTAAATTTAATTTAATTTAATTTAAAAGTTTGGATGTCTTATATCTTGATGAATCAAAGATTTACTAATTGTTAAAAGGATAATATGCACACTTAATTTTTATTATTTTTCTATAATAAAAAAATCAAAAATCAAAATCTATTTTTAAGATATAAAATAAGTTAGTTATTAATAAAGTTTAAAAAGTCAATATAAAAAAATCATGTAGTTTTATTAAAGTAAAAAAAATAAAATATTGTAATTTGTTTACAATATGAATATTATAATAAGAAAAATTATACGTTTGTTTAAAAAATTAAATAATAAAATAGTTAGTTGAAAAAATAGTGATATAAGAGAAATAAAATGCATTTGAGAAGATAAAATTGTGAAAATATATTATATTTATAAATGTACAATGTTTTAGAAAAAAACAAAAAAAAAAGTATGAATTGTTTTGAGAGAAGGGAGTATTTTTATATTTAAAAAATTACATAATAATTAATAAATAAGATTATTACCTGTAATAGGTTTATACACATACTCCCTCCTATTTTTTTTATAAGACTTCCTAAGCTTTAACGCTACTATTAAGAAATTATTTAATTTCAATTAATATTTATTGAAAAAAATGAAATGGTAAAAACAATGTAATTTGATTGGTGGAAACAAAAAAATGAGCATGAAAAATTGAAAAAGTTATGAATTAATGTTATTACATCATTTAATAAAGCTAAAATGTCTTATAAAATGAAAATAATTAAAATTCTAAAACGTACTATAAAAAAAAGAGGAGGGAGTATAAATGTAGACATTTTATACGTGATATTATGATGTGCCAAAAAAAATTAAAGTATCAAAAATATAGAGAGTTTATTTCAGTACAATTATTTTGTGATCGCGTATATATAGACATATTCTAACTTTGATTATTAGACATTTAGACAGCGCCGGTCGTTGGCATAGGCCCAAGGTGCTATGGTATGGGCCAGTGGGCCACGTTTTTAAAGGAGACTATTCTTAAAGGCTTAGGATATTTACACCTCCATCTTTTATTTGCCCACCTTTTTTTTAAATTACTAACTACACCACCCTTCAAAATACTTTAACTACCCTTATTTTGTTTAAAAGATTTTTAATTTTTTTTTCTGCATCTAATTTTTTCTCGTCTTTATTCCTGTCAATCGACAAACCTACATACATCAACACCTACTCACCTTAACCATCATATATTCAAGCTTTACAAAACCATCAAATTCGACTGCCCTTCACCGGTAAACCAATCAACCCGCTCTAAAGTCTAACTGAGCCTCGAAAACCCCCCCAAATTCTCATACCCCTTCTCCAAGGAGGGCCGCTACCCGTACTAGTCGTCGGCCGATAAATAGTTCAGATTTCATCACTGTGCCTTCCCCGCCGTTACTCCTCCGCTATTATCGACTGTCACCGGCGCTAATCGGAGACGATATCGGAGTTCCACCTCGATCTCGAGCCACCACCAACAGCCCTCGACCGAGCCCGACAACTCCAAATCATTGCGCTTTAGGAGTTAAATTTTTGCCCCCTCCGACCTAAGCACCTGATTGAAGGCTCCCTCCTTGAATCGAAAATTTCACAGCGAGATAACTTCTTCGATTGAGAACAACAATCAGACATGAAGCCCCACGAGTCCACGACCACTGTCGTACCATCTTCCTCCGGCGCCTGGAGCCGCTCCGATCCCGGATGACTCACCCTCTCCGATCTCCTTGCGTTCTCCCCGCAAAAGCTAAAGAATAAGCGTAAAATAAAAAATAAAAAATAAAGTAAAAAAAAGTATAAAGTATTTTTTGTGTAATAAGGGTAGTACAGGTATTTTAATGATGGTGTACATAACAATTTTAAAAAGGGAGGTGTGAAGAGTAATTACGGAGGTGTAAATATCCGCAGCCTTCTTAAAAAAGTCACTATATATATTTATATTTTTGAAAAATATATAGTACGGATATATATATTTCAAGCAAAACTATTTTAATTAAAGGAGTATTAATTATTTTATATTTTTCAACAATAAACTTCAAATTTCAATAAAAAAAATTTAATCCATATTTGTATTTCATTGCATTAATATTCTAAGAGAGTAAAGTATATTTTAATGTGAAGTGGGCGTGCAATGTATTTTTACACTACACCATAATCAGAGCAATCTTTGGCTGTTCAATATCACAAAAAAAAAATCTAACAGTTATTATACTGCCTAAATAAAAATAACATGTCCCCGTTTATTTAACATGTGCCCGTTTATTTATTATTTCTGTTCATTTAACTCTTAAAAAATTACCACTATTATTCATTACTATTAATATTACTTTCATAATTAATTCATAATTATATATTAAGGTTATTATATTTTTAATAATTTTTATATCACAATTTTTTTAATAACTTTTAAATCACAAAATCTTAACACGATTATATTTTTAATAATTTTTTATTTTAAAATTATTATATTTCTAATAACTTTAATATCACAAAATTTTAACGTTATTATATTTTTAATAATATTTATATCACAAAATCTTAACAAAATTATATTTTAATAACTTTAATATAACAATTTTAATAATATTTATATCACAAAATCTTAACACAATTATATTTTAATAATTTTAATATCACAAAATTTTAACACTATTATATTTTTAATAATTTTTATATCACAAAATCTTAACTCAATTATATTTTTAATAATTTTTTTTAGAGTAATTATTAATAACTTATTGTTTTTCTTCTATTAATTATTTTATTTATTTTTTTATATATTCTAAAATTGAATTATATAATTAATATGAATATTATATAGTTTATCAGTTATTAATAATAATATTTTACAATTTTAAATATATAAATATAAGAAATTTATATTTAATTTTAAAATACTAATAATTATGTAAAATAATTAAACATTCTTATATTTTTAAAATAATACTATACTATAATATTTTATATTTTTATTTTGGGTGATTTAATTTTTATATATGAAAAAAATAAATTAGGGGAATTATGGATCGGGGCATTTGTAAGAGTACAATTACATGTACTACCTATATTTTTCCCAATTTTTGATATAGGGCAGTGTTACATTATTAACCTTTTCAATGTTTATTAATTAATATAACTACGTATATAAACATAAAATACCAAAAAAAAGAGATATTTAATATATATGAAGAGATATTTAATATATATGAGATAAAATTCTATGTTAATATCTCTTTGCCAAATTTGCTATGTAGCAGGGTTTCAAACCACCCCACAAATCCCAAACTCGACAACGGCCAACGAACTCCAACAAAAAAAATCTTCGACATTCATCCATAATCAATTTGTGATATTTTACAAATTTTTGTTATGTAATTCAAATTACAAATTCATAAAATTTCTAGGTTTTTTATTTCACTTTTTGTATTTTAATCAATTTGAGTAAATTTTAGTTGAATTTGAATTTAGCAAGATTATCTAAAAAAGGTTATCATGTTTACCATGACATATCTATGATATCTATCTATATGATAGATATCTATAATAAATATATATACATCTATGATAGATATATTGATATGAAATATCTATGACATATCTATGATAAATATATATTGATATGTGTAAATCTATGATAGATATATATATATATATATATATATATATATATATATATATATATATATATATAATCGAATCGAATGGTTGCGCAAATATATTTTACCAAATATATTTACTATTCTTGCACAAATATATTTTAGTTCTTGCGTAAATATTTACATTCTTACGCAAATATATTTATATATATAATTTACTGATTCTTGCACAAATATTTAGGCAAATATATTTACATTCTTACACAAATATATTAATATTAGTGAATATTAAATAAATAAATATGTTAACGTTATTGTAGGGATATTTACAACGCAAATATATTAATATTAGTGAATATTAAATAAATTAATATGTTAACGTTATTGTAGGGATATTTACGACTTTATACATTTTAAAAAATGCCCCTATTTAGTATTTAAAGAATACAAATATCCTAATAAATAAACAAGTAAAAAATATACAACCCCTCAAAATGAAGTGAAAAAAAATAGGTGTTCAAAATAATATTAAAATGCAATCTGCCCCATACCCTAATATTACCAATAAATTATTAATAATAACAATAAAATAAAATTTAGAAAAAAAATGATTATAAACACGGGCAGATCAAATATATTGTTATTTATTTAAATAATTTAATCACCGTTTGATATTATTCAATGGCGTAAGATTGTACTGCTTAGGCCATCTCCAACCGAACACAAAAACTTAAACTCAAATATAAGTTTTATTTTAAGTTTACAGTAATTTGACTCCAACCGAGATTCCAATACTTAAACTTAAAAGAATATTCTCAAAATATTCTTCTTATACAATTTTTTTATAAATAACCAAAATCTTTACAAATTTGTAATTTAACCTCGTAACTTTTGATATTAAAAAAATTTAATAGTTATTATTTTTAATTTAAAATTTTAAACATAATAAAAAAATATTGTGATATCCCATACGGTTATTTTATTTTTATTAAAATTTATTTTAATTGTTAATTATATGTTTATTAAAAAAAATTACATTATAAAAAATATTAAATAAGAAACTAAAAAAATGTAGATAGATTATTTTTATTAATTTATATAAAAAGGATTATTTTATAAATAATAAAGTTTTTGGTTTGAGTTTAAGGTAAACGTAAATTTAAGTATTTTTTCTGTGGGTCCCACCTTAAAACCTATAATAGGTTTATGTTTTGGTATCGCTTGGAGCATTTCCCCTACTCCAAAATAGGTTTTTGGTATCGGTTGGAGATGCTCTTATGGTGCAGTGTAAAAACGCCCCCTCAATAAGGCAGGCCAATTTTTAACAATTTTTCTAGGGCTCTAAAAGGTAACATCATCGGTATAGAAGATAATCAAATAGGTTAGTGGAAAATTTGTCCTGTAACTGAATAATAATTTCTCAATCCATCATCGTGGATGCTCTATGTTATGAAGCATCACTGTGTTCTACTTTACATGGAACGGTGGTGTTTAGTTAGAGCAACCCCAATAGTTGTGAAACGGTAATGACTATTACCATTTTTTGGCAAAAAGCCAAAAAAATCAACCTAAATGGTTTAAATAGCCCTTGCCAAAAAAATGGTCATTGCCAAATTTCCATGTATATTGGGACAAATATAAATGTCAAAATAGCTCTTGCCATTTGTGTCATGTCATCGCAATCACCACCTCAACCAATCAAAATTCAACAATATTCTTTTTAAAAATAAAGTTGATATAATCAAATACTAAAAAGCAATATACTATTATTTAATTTAATAAAATGAACCTTGCTGCTATTTTTTGACAAAATAGAAAATAGAACTCGTCATTTTAGCAAAAAAAAAAACATTGGGTTACCCTTAAGCGATTTAAATCAACCAACAAATTAACAAATTAGGGTATATCCCAATCCCACAATGAGGACCAATAACAAGAAGGCCACATGTACTTCACCCAAAAATAAAAACAAGTAATTAAATTGCTTTATTTTGTCACACCTCGGTGGCTAAAATGATTAAAATTTGAACGTAATTATAGCCGGGATTTGCGCATCAATTTCATAATAATCAATCGAATGAAATATATATATTCCATATATTATAAGTATATAGTAGTATACTATATATACTCTAAGTCTAGTTTCAGATTACTTCCGTCCGCATCAATCGTCAATCGTCATATAAGTATGGACACATAAATCAATGAGATATTTGTTTTATTGACTTTTAGAAAAAAAACATTATAAGTAAAAAATATAATTTAAATTTAATAAAATATTTGTTGTAAGCAAAATTGAAAAAAAAGTAAAAAAAAAAAGTAAAAGATAAAATTATTATTTAAAATGAATAAATTAAAAATAATTATTTTTTAAATGAGTACGACTATTAATTTCGAACAAACAAAAAAAAAGTGTTCCGCATCAATTGTCATGTTGATTAACAAAAAGTAATTTTCTGCGTGTGTTTAATAATATAAAGTAAAGTATAATATGTATTGATGTGTAAGAAATAAAATAATTAGTTGAAAAAATAGTGGTATAATGATAGATAAATGTGTATTGAAAGAATAAAATTGTGAAAAAAACATTTTATTTATGGAATGTATATTATTTTAAATAATAACAAAAAAAAAGATATGTATTATTTTAAGAGATAGAGAGAGTACCATTTATTCGTGATAAAAATATTACTACTATTATAAGTGGTGCTTGTCTCTTCTTATATAAAAAATAGAAATTTGAGAATATTAATTTGTGTTGTATTTAAGTTGTGCAATTCTTTTGTTTTTATAATAACTCATATTTTTGCTAATTCTATTATTAAAATTTTATTTACTTTATCCCTTTTAAAATGTATTTTCTATGTTATTATGTATCTCAAACAATTTCATTTTTTTATTATTTAAATAATTATTAAATATTCATATCAATACAAATTTATTTTATACAAAAATATATATTATTTTATAAATACAGACTCTTCTGGGAAAAAAATTATCTATAAGTGAAGTAAAGGAGTATGTTTTATAAACTAATTGACATTGGTTGAAGTAAAGGAGTATGTTTTTTATTTTATAAAAATATATTTTTCTCACCAAAAACATTGGTTGAAATAAAGAAGTAGGAGTATGTTTTATAAACCAACTGACATAATGTCCTCATTAGAAATCTAACAATCCATTAATTGAAAAAACCAATTGATATAAATGTCTTCATTAGAAATCTAAACAATCCATCAAAAACTTGTTCTTTTAGATTGAAACGACTAAACTGAACTGGACTGAAACGAGCTAGCTGGACTGAACTAAATTGATTTTTTTTATAAAAATAATAATAATAATTATAAATTATTAAATATTTTTTTAAATAATATTAACGATATTGTGACATTAACTCGATTGTATACTTAAAATTATTAATTCAAATTATTTTTTATTTATTTTATTTAAATTTATTTTGAAAAAAACTTAATGAAATTTGAATTGTACTGAAATGAACTGGACTGAAACTATCTAAACTGAATTGAAATTTACTAAAATTAAGTTCAAAATAACATAACCTACTTAAAAAGAAAACTCAAAAAACATGTTACCGCACACTTTGTTTTGCAATTAAAATTTACACATGCACACTCAATGAGCATGGTGGATTTTTTAATTGATATAAATGTCTTCATTAGAAATCTAACCAATCCATTAATTAAAAAAAACACAAAAATTATGTTACTACACACTTTGTTTGGCAATTGAAATTCACACACATGCACGCTGAACGCTCACTGTGAGTTTTTCATTGTGTATGGTAACTGACGTACAGTAGAGTATACTCACAGAAGTGTAATCACACTACGTATGGTTAACGCGCTCATGGTGGTGTAATCACACTGTGTATGGTCATCGTTGGTTAGCACACAATGGTAGGATTTCAATTTTTTAATCTTATACTTAGTCTTTTTTAAAATATGTGTGTACAATGTATATATACACACTCTCTTCGAATCACAAGAGTTTGCGCTCTTTCTTTTTTTTATTGTCTCTTAAAAATTTACACATATATAAATAGATTTCTTTTATAACTTTATTCTTCTAATACTCATCTATATATTTACGTTAATACCATTACTTTTTCACTTAATTTTTTCATTACATAAATAATAATACCTATTATACCCATATTTTTTTATTATACTACATATATTCCAAAACAATGGTCACACTTTCTTTTCAAATAACAAGGAAACATGACCATTAATATGGGACATAGAGAGCGTAACACATAAAAAAGCTACACTTTCTTAATTTACTTGAAAATTTCTCTATGCAAATTAACTATTCAAAAACGGAAGGAGTATTATATATAAAATAATTCAAGTCTCTCTACTCGTTTTGTACAATTCCACCCTAACGGTGATATGAGTTTTCTCGCTGCGTTTGATCACACCGAAATACGGTAATTTGTTTTTTTATTTTATTGTTTTTTCTTTTACAATTTATTTATTAAAAAATAAAGGTATAAAACATTTATCTAGAAAACATTTTTTTATGAGATGGGCTATAAAACTTAGTGATCCTCCTTTTTATCACCTCTAAAAACTATTCCATGTGTTTTGTAATAACAAAAAATTCTTTCTTTTGTAAAATACAGAAAAATGTTCTAATTATTATGAAAGTAGTAAGTTGGTCTTATAATTCAGAAAGTGTTGTAGGAAAACCATAAATCCATAATGGGAGATGACTTTACATTGAATGAAAATGATTGATTAATTATCTTGGATCCCATTTCCTCCAGGACCGAATTTGCCTCTAAAAATTGTTAGTAATTTGTATTGTTATTTTGCGTAAATAAAATAAATTATATTTGTTTCAAATAGATATAATAATTTACGTAAATATATTAATTATATCAGTTTAAAAGATATAAATTAATAATTAATAAAACAATAAAGTTTAATAAACAGATAAGTTAACGCAAAAAGGTTAACGTTATAATCTGAAACGTTGAGTATAATCTCAAACGCTGTATCTCTTTTAAACAAGCGTTTATAATATGAAACGTTGCGTATAATCTCAAAAGTTGTGATTCTTTTGAACAGTTGTTTTCAGCGTATAAATATATGTTTGCGCTAAGAAACAAAAAAGTCAGTAATATACAGAGAACAACACACAATACACATTAATAAGTTACAAAACAGAGTAACGTTGACCAACACAGAAAAGTACAGTATAAGAAAAGTGTGTAAAAAAGTCTTGATAAGTTTCTCAAATGAATTTTGTGCCTTGTTGTATACTGTAAACAAATTTCTACATGGTGGAAATATTGTTTTCGGATAGTGATCAACACGCCTCAAGGCTTTTCAATTTCTGTCTCCTATACATATAAAAAATACGTAACAATCGAAAACAATACTTCCGACTAATGGAGACAGAAGAAATCATCAAGAAGGTGCAATTCCAGAAATCAAAATGTGAATGTGCAATTCCAAGGAGAAGGACTTCATCAAACTCGATGGCACAAACTATATAAGGTGACAAGATAAAATAAGGTGACATCTACACTCTCTTTGATACGTTGTATATTTTATTATAAAGTTATTATAAAGTTACTGGTCCTAATAAATTCAAGACCAAGGGACATTAAAAATGTTCAGTTGGTTATGCTCAAATTTTGAAGCATGAAAATTGTTAGACTTACGATATAATATAATAGTGAATCCATTTAAGTGGAATTTTTGAAGATAGATTTTTATAAGCCTATATAGAAGATAAAAGGCAAAAGAAATTAAATGATGGTAACACATGCATCAAATAATCATGGTAAAAAGAAAAACCGTGAAAAAGATCAAGTGTAAATCCACAAAGAAGTCTACTAGTAAGAAAAGAAAAGGACTTTGGTCCAGTGTAAATCCACAAAGAAGTCTACGAGTAAGAAAAGAAAAGGACTTTGGTCCTGTTTTTATTTCAGTGGATTAAATAATTTTTTATTAGAAGCCACTAGAGATAATATTCAAAATATTAGCATATACATAGATCATTGTAAAATAATCACAATGAATCTTGGTTATCTTAGAAAGACTAAGATGATAATAACTTTCAAATGTACTAGAAAGTTAATGGATGCAAGTTTAGAGAAAAATATATCTCTTAATTAATATTTGTAATATAAGGAGTGACTATAAGTTGGTCGCCCAATAATATTATATCGCACAATAAAATATGAGTTTATAACAATAAAAGTATATTGCACAATAAAATCTGAGTTTATAGCTTGAGCAATATATTGCTCAATAAAATGTTTATAGCCTTGCGTGAGCAATAAAAGAGACAAAATATAGAGTTGTGGACCCTGCTATTTCCGTATACTGTGACAGTTGCGCTACAATGTCAAAAGTATATTGATATATGTAATAAAAATATATATGAGATTTAATTACAAAGTGTTTAATTAAAATTAAATAGCATATAGACATATATAATTTAATTACAAAGTGTGTAATTAGAGTATATAATAAACATATTGGTTTAAAAGAATAATATGTAAGAGATTTAATTACAAAAAGATGTAATTACAATTATTTATATAAGATCTGCGCAGATCATCTCATTAAAGGAATTAGTGATTAATTCGACCAAAATTATTGTATTAAAAAAAAATAAAAAAAAATAATAATAATAAAAAAAATAAGCACCTATGATGGAACCCAAATTTGAATTAGTAACAACTAATGATAAAGTTCAATGGGTAATAACAAGTCATAGTAATGTGCTTGATAGCACTAGTGTATTTCAAAACAATACAATTATAACTAGTGGTGACAATTACCTAAGTAAACATAGAAGTTGTGCCGCTTCGATTAGAATTTGTGATATTCTATTAATGTTTATGAAACTGACAGGATTAGCACATGGCCATATATAATAGTGCTAGGGTTAGTTAAAATCTTTTGAGAAATATAATAATAAATATATTATGTGTGTTATACTTTCGGTTTAACATTTAAGAGATTAAGGTTCAAATCTTAAAGATACCTATAATTTCGTTAAACTTTAAAGTATATACACTAATTGGAGTTCCAAATCGAAAGATACTTATTGTATTCATAATATGTTTAAAGTGGAGAATATAGAAATTAGTGGGGATTGTTAGTAATTTGTATTGTTATTTTGCATAAATAAAATAAATTATATTTGTTTCAAATAAATATAATAATTTACGTAAATATATTAATTATATCAGTTTAAAAGATATAAATTAATAATTAATAAAACAATAAAGTTTAATAAACTGATAAGTTAATAATCTCAAACGCTGTATCCCTTTTAAACTAGCGTTTATAATATGAAACGTTGCGTATAATCTCAAAAGTTGTGATTCTTTTGAACAGTTGTTTTCAGCGTATAAATATATGTTTGCGCTAAGAAACAAAAAAGTCAGTAATATACAGAGAACAACCCACAATACACATTAATAAGTTACAAAACAGAGTAACGTTGACCAACACAGAAAAGTACAGTATAAGAAAAGTGTGTAAAAAAGTCTCTTATAAGTTTCTCAAATGAATTTTGTGCCTTGTTGTATACTGTAAACAAATTTCTACATAGTGGAAATATTGTAAACAAATTTCTACATAGTGGAAATATTGTTTTCGGATAGTGATCAACACGCCTAAAGGCTTTTTAATTTCTGTCTCCTATACATCTAAAAAATACGCAACAAAAATCACTAGGCTGTGTAATTTGAGTACAGACAAAACAAAGAATGTCAAAAAAAGGCACATCGGACATCCGAGAAAAAAATACTGATCAAATCCCTTAGAATAAGGAAAAGGAATTCGACAAGCAAATCGCATTCACCAGCCAATTCAAAACACTGTTTCTTGCAGCTGCTCTAACGGTCAGAAAGCCACCTCGGATTTGTGGTCCCAGATACAGTTGGTTTAGTTTAATTAGGGGAAAAATAAATATATTATTAAAGTTCTACAAAATATCATTATAAAATTTGGGGGAAAAAATGTAAACAAGCTACCCAAATTTCTGCTCCAAAAAAATGATTTTTACTGACATGAATGAGGAAAAATAATATGGGTGAGAAATTAATCATTTTTTGTGTAATGTAATGTAATGAATCACAGCTGATCCAACGGGAAAGAGCGGATATCTTCACCGATGCCTTAACACTGATTCCAGTCGCGTTGTTAAACAAGAAAACGGGAGCTGCACTGTCGATGGTCTTGGTCGGATATGCACTGCAAATTTCCTGAAGCTGTGGTAACAAACCAAATGTTAATAATGTAAATTTAAGAAAATATTTGGGTTTGATTGTAATTACTCCAAACCTCAGGGATAGTTTTGTTACCCTTGATCCAGTTCTTCTCCGAATTAAAATGAAACGCCTTCCTCTGCCAACTCAGCATAAAATTCGTCCACGCGAATCTCTCGCTTCCGATAAGCCTTGCGCCGGACCTCTCGACGGCGGTTCGGCAGAGGAATGTCGGCGAATTTAGCTTGCTGGGGGGCCTTGGTTGACGATCGAAAGAATCAAATTGAGAAGAGAAACAGACGAGAAAAAAATGATGGCCAGGAGCTTCTTGGTGTATCCTCCGCCGCGGGTCCGGCGGGGATGGGGTGTTACGGCGGAGAGTGGAGGGGTGAAGTTGTCATTTTGGGCCCAAAAAAAAAAATAGGGTAATCACATGTATATATATGGGCAATATTAATTTTATTTGTCACTATTATTATTAGACGAAAAATGTAAAATACAAATTAAAAAAAAAAAAAAAGCATTGAAATATATATAAAAAAAACATATTCTTCAATTACAATGATCAAAGACAAAATGTAGTTGAGAGTGTTCAAAAACAAAACCAGATTTCAGCTGTTGAAAAAAATTCAACATATACTACTATTTTACCCGACTAACCGTTCAACCGATATCGGTGAATAATCCAAAAAAACGAACGAAAAACTAATAAGGTTCGGAGAACATTCTCGATGCAAGAAAATCACAATAGCCGGCCGAAAAGTCACTGCCTCAAGAAGACGCGATTAGGCACCTCAACTCCTAAACCCGCGAATATCTGATAAATATTACCTAAATAAAACGATTAATTTCTATCATCATAAGTATCAATCACGAACCCGAGACACGATGACTACAGCGCACTTTTCTTCTTCCACATCACCATTGTCTTGAGGAAGTCCAAGACCTCGGAAGGATCTCTCAGAGAGTAAAATGCATTGGTTTCCTTTGGAACAGAAGACACGATTATGCCATAGCCCCTGCTGCCCTCTCTCAAAACCTGTCCGTTCGTACGATTAATCAGTATTCGCGATGCTCAATAATAATAATAGTAACTTGTTTGAGAATTAATACAATACCTTGAATGCATCTTCGTCGGTACGATCGTCTCCGACATATATGGGAACAACATCATCACAGTTCATTAATCCTACAGAGTATAACAATGTTGCATAAGTCATAAAAATCCTTTAGAACAAAAATAAAGGGATAATTACAATACCTACACTCGAGGTCTGGCCAAATGATTATTTATCGACAAAAAAAGTAACTTAAAAAAATAAACTTTAAGGTTTACGTCTGTGTATCTTGCGTTTTGGACCTGCTGATATCAAATATTTTTGTATTGCATCCCTCAACTCTTCGAAATATTAAAAACAACTCAAAAGACAAGTCGAACTATTTAATTAATACCCATAAAAGATGAGGATGTAATTGTAGAATATTTTATCGCATCAGCAAGTTCTTTCATGTTACCTCAGCTAATGGTTGGGGGCAAATATAAGACAATATCAAACCCGAAGGGATAGGTTTGTAACTATCCCCAACAAAAAAATATTAAAAAAAAAAGTAATTTTTATTTACAATAAAGAAATTGTTTTCGGTTTTCACTCACCAAGCGATTCAAGCAGAAACTCAACAGCTTTGCCCTTGTGCCAGTTGAGAACGGGTCGGACTTCTAAAACCTAAAACAAAAATCGATAAAACAAGTAAATAAGAAGAAAAAACATGCCAAATGCAAAGACATAGAAACTCAATTATACATAACCAGTAGAGTAATGTTTTGCAGGAAAAATACCTTCCGACCATGAGTTAACCTTAAACGGGGATATCTTTTCAAAATTTCCTCCACGGATTGACCGACTAATGTCCAACTCTGTAAAAACAAAAATAGGTGCAACTGTAACGATTAACGAAGCAGGAGATAAGACCACTCAATTAAACCCCCAGAAGATGAGGAGGAAATTACCTTCTCGTCCACATTACGATAATGCACAGAAACACAAAATTTGTTGTTCTCGACATTTGCACCGTCTATATCTTTCGTAATATCGACCAGAGATCTATAAACCTGTTACATATGGAAATTGAAAACATTTGTCATTTGAATGAATAAAATATCATCATATAACTAATAGACTAGATCAAGACATTTATTATATATATATACCTCATCGATCATGGGTACGAATTCACTAGCAGGCTGAAATAAATTAACTTCCTTGCCCTGTATAAGTTCATGGTAAATCGAGATTCGTGAAAAATAGCTTCATGACATACAATTGAGAAATAATCTATAGTATCGGTACCTGTTTGTCAGTAGACCTAATACAGTTTTTGTAGTTACTAGAAGAGGGTCGAACGGGACCCATGATGTCCATTCCATGGCTTCCAGCATAATAAAGCTCAGAAAGACCGACAAACTCGTATACCTGAGCAAACAACATGCGCAAACATGAAACCCAAAGATTATTACCAATATTTCCTCATTAATCCACACAATTTTCACATGAATTAAACAGACATAAAAAATCACCTTGTCACGGCTTCTCCCACTAATTATAGCAGTGGGAAAATATGTAGCCACATTGCTGACAGCAGCACGCATCTGAAATCAAGTCCATCCATTTTCAGTCAACGAAACGAAAACGAAAAAAACAAAGAAAAAAATTATATATATTTATATGTAGACAGAGATACTCACAGAATTAGACATGAAGGCATGATCAGGGTTGTCGACTATCGGGGATAAAGTCCCATCATAATCCAAGAACAAAGCTATTCTCTTCCCCTTTGCATTGTATGCTATCTGCTCAAACGACCCAAGTGCTGACGGATACTTGAGCTGAAAGAAACCATGCACTATGATTACATCCACCTTAAAAACAAATATGTACAAGAAAACTAAAAATGATGTACCAGCCAGTTTTGGTAAGTGAGATCGCCATCATTTAGCGTTTGATCTGTATTGGTCTCTTTGGTTAAGTCATCATTATGAGTTGGAGATGATGATTTCATGGCATCAAACATGCCCGAACGAACGTCGTCGAGTGCTCCGGTCCGTCTCCTAGGAATCGTAAGGAATAGTGCGGGGGAGAAAGAAGGGGCACTGTGAGAGTAAGGCAGCATGGAAGAGTGAATACCTAATCTCGTGTTGTTCAAAGAAGCAGAGTCAGTGAGAACAGAGGACGTGTGGTTGGTTTCCATTCTATCCGGGTCTAAAAACGTAACCACCAGTTAATAGCGTCAGCAAAACTGGAGTCAGATGAAACCAAAACTCTTTTGCCGATAAAGAAGCACCTGTTCAGATTTTTATTTATCAAGAACTGAAGATAAATTGTGACTAAAAAAGTTAAAATGTATGGAAATGCACAAGTCCTGAACTTTAAATTGACCAGTAAATAAAAACTGATTTTGAAGAAGGATTTCTCATTCATGTAACCCTTTTTGTATCCGATATTCACCAGTTAAAGAAAATCAGCTAAATTAACTTTAGACGATTAACAAGGTAGAGAAGGATGATGATATATGTAGAGCAGAAAAGAGAAAGCTCACAGAAAACCTCAATGATCTACTTGTGTTCAAAAATCAATTGTGACGATATCTAGTACAGAATTAAAGAAATACAGTACTCAAACTTCAAGTTTTATAATTCTTTATTAACTGATGGTTAGTATTTGAAATAAGAATTCAAAGAATGAAGAGAATATTAAATAAAGGATTAAAATAACTAACTAACTCTTTAGAATCCGTTTGCTTTCAAACCAAGAAAAATCATACAGAAAAGGCCAGGATATAAGAAAGGAAATGGGAAAAAACATCGATCGGTTAATTTTATGAATGAAATAAGAAGAAATACCACAATTATCATGCCAATGCTAATATTTGTAATTTGTAATTACAAAAAAAAATGTTAATCAGACAACGACTGGTATTGTTAGAATTCGTTTATAGCCAAAAAAATCATACTGTGAACACATACCAAATGCAACCACACATTATGACCCTACAGAAGTATAGCTTCGGGATGCATTAAACCCCATTTGGACCCCCCATCGAATTAATATTCGGAGAAACAAAACCAAGTCATCCAAGAAAGCAATTGAAAACTCAGTTGACCCCATAAACATGATAAATGCCATCACATAAATGCAGGTGACCACCACAGTACAAAAATACTATTGCAGAACAACTAATTGTTTTACTTCCCAAGCACATGAAACAAATATTATCTTAATACAACGGGGTTATTTTTTAAAACGACAGAACCAAGATGAAGCCATTGGAATAAATAATGCGATAAAACCACCCGGCAAGCCGAAAACGACTGTCTATCCGAATAACGGAGGTGATATCAAACGAACATATCACATCAGAAACTATACTGTTAAAATTCCATGGCCGACATTTCAGATTCGAGGTCTGGTGTTTGTTTGTCCAGCGGTTGGGAGAAAAAAATAGAAACAACCAAAACCGACATGGTTGAGGAAACAACAAACATGACAGCACGTGTAAGATGTAAAAATCGAAAAATCTATTCATCAAAACTAAAAAAGAAACCATTATTTTTCTTAAATGTAGAAAGCAGCATAGGGCATACTCACTGAGGATATGATTATTTTCAGAAAATAGAGGCTGGATGTTTCCTCAGAAAAATCAGAGGAACTTTAGGGTAAAAAAACAGAGGAATTGAAAAGAAAATTTTAAAAAACTAAATCCTCCATTAAAATCTTTATAGAAGGGAAACAGGTGAATATCACAAAATCAACATACAAAGATTTCAGGAAACATCAAGACATTGGACAGCACAAATACACACACACACATAGATTTCATACAGAAATATACAACAGAAATAAAAATAAAAATCTTTGCTTTAGCATAAAAATAAAGGCATGCATGTAATGAAAGCCCCATACTAATTTTTCTCGGGCCGAACCGGAGAAACGGGCGAAATGCGGTGACTGCAAAATGTGGGTTAAACACCTGAGGGAAGCGAAACAGAGGAAAACAAGAAGACAACGTCAGAGAGAGTCAAGGCTCAAAGATGGATGACGCCACGGCTTTCTAAAACCGAAGAAGAAATCGCAGAAACCCAGTTGGAAAATTCGCAGAGAAAGGTGAAAATATACGAATATGGAATTAGAGAAGACAAAGAAGAAAAAAACAATTGTGGGTATTTGTAGGTATACCGCGAAATCGCAGAGGAGGAGAAAAAGAGGAAAATTTTGGAAAAAAATAAAGAAGGTAAAGAGGGGATATACAGGACGAAGGTTAAAGGGAAGAGCAGGGAACTTGATGGTTTGGAACCGGAGACAAATTTACACATTGCGTGTGTTTGGATGAGTTTTAATTAATTTAAATATTTGACTAATGAACAACTATTAAAAAATCAACTATAAACTGATTTGTGGAATCAATAAAAAATAAAATAATCAATTACTGAAATTTACTTGACTCATCATAAAATGACAAAGTAAATATTTTTTCTGTCTCGTGCTTATTTTTATAATTTTTTTAAATGAAAATTTTGGATATAAAGTAATTTTTTAAGTTTTATTAGAATTAAATAATTCAATTTTTCCTAATTATTAATAAGAGTAATTTACCAAATTAATTTTATACTAATCATAAATATAGAAAATAACTAACTTAATAATGTGTTTTTTTATTATAATAACATGAAAGTTATTACCTTTATAACTAATTAAAGTAAAGATAAATACATATATTAACATATCATTTTTTTCCAAAATAAATTTTTTTTTGAAATTGTTTGACATATATCCACTTTTTTTTAATATCAAATTATCTTTATATATTTTAAACATGTTAAAAATATTATTTTTTTTCTTAATTGGTTCATGAAAAAATATTTCTCGATTTCATTTCTCTCAAATTTGGATAGTTAAATATGTCAAAAATTATATAAGAAGGTAAAAAATACGGAGTACTCCTAAATGAGTTTTGGGAAGTTCTTTTTCTTAATTAAGAAAAAGTCATGACTCAACTCCCACTCACTCATAACTAACTTTGGTTTTGGACATAATTTATGTGCATGTGGGTGGTGCATTAGTTTTACTAATATTCTATCTAAATATAAAAATGAGACACAAAATCTAATTAATTAGATGTCATTTTACAAAAACAAGTTACATGCACATACAAACACTTTCAAAGAGATGTGTAAATGAAATAAAAAATGCACTTTCAAAAGGATAGAAACATCAACATAATAAAATTAATATATACATATGATATTTGTCCATATTCATTTAAGGTGGATATGTTTGATTGAAAATTGGGGGGCGGAGTGGACCATCTTGATTCTTGTTCTTGTGTTCAGTTTGGATTTTGGAAGAGGGGGTGGGGGGCCAAAAGCTAGGTATTAGGAAAAAAACGCATTCCACGTGGAAGTACAACTTCAGGGCTGACGTGGCCACGTTGGCAGTGGGCCCAGTAATGGTATGGTCGTTTTCCATGCCAGCTGGATGTGCGTCGGTTGAAACCCTAGGCCCAGTTCACCTTGGACGGTAGCTACACCTATATGCGGGCCCACTAAATATTTGCTTTTTGTACTTGATGTATCCCTACGAACGACAACGATTTTTTTCATGATATTATTCATATATTTTCTTGTTTTTTCCTTCAAAATAAAAATAAATACTTCAAATTTTACTATTTAATTTATATGTCTTATGTAAATTTTAGTCTTATAAAAATAAAAATACACATTCTACTTCATTTATAAATAACAATAAAATATTAATAAATTATCATCTTCTACAATTATACAAGTTTTTTATTTTTAATTTTCGTATTCAAAATAAATTTTTTCGTCTAGAAATAAATATCTAAATTCAACTTTAGTTGTCAAGTTAATTAATAAATTACATTATTTTTTTATATTTTTGATAAAAACTAAAGGATAAAAATGAATTTTTAATTTTAAAAGTAAAATATTTATAATTAAATGTTGACAATCTTGGAAAAAAATAAGAGAAAATAATATTAATTTTTTTTTAAAGATATTCATACTATTATAAGACATTGAAAAAGTGTACATATATGATTATAGAGCATAAAAATACATATTAAGAAATTATATTTTTATTTAAAATAAAAATAATAATTGATTCTTGAATTTTATAGGATTTATGAATTATATGTAGTCGAAAAATGTCACAACGAAAGATACGTATATTTCTATAAATTCTATATGAAATTTATAGGATTTATGAATTATATGTACTTTATTCTATTTATATATTTCTCTCTTGTTTTACACATACTAATATATTTTATTTTTAAATAAAGATTTACTTTATTTTTCATTTATTTATATTTTCTTTCAATTATTTTTTTTAATTTAAACTTTAGTTTACAATTTATTTTTATATTTTTCATCAATATAATAAAATTAAAGTACTACTAGTATTTTTTTAATTATAGTAAAAGAAGAATGAAAATGTTTTTTGAACTGAATAAATATTGGATTAAATAATTATTTATTAGTAAATATTTTCTATTAAATGATAATTTAAATCTCTATTCATTACATAAATTACTTTTAAGGAAAAATGTTATTAAACCATGGTTTCTGAAAATCAAATCTAAAAATAAATGACGAGTGACCAACCCACGTGGGTGGTAATGTGGGCCCGTATTAAAACGTGCGTAATCATTTTTGTCGTCTGGGCTGGGCCCTGTCCAACCTGTTATTTGGGCCGTGAGACCAAAGTATTTATTTGGTCAAAGGTCTCTGCCTCTGACACTACTCAGATTCGCTTTACAAAAATACTAACAACAGATAATGACAATATTTCATTCTAATAAGTTTTGAAGTTTTGCAAATTCAGTCCTCTAGCTATTGATTATTTTCGAATTTACTAATATTATTTTACAAATTCAGTCCTCTACTTATCAATTATTTATGATCTTGGTTCTTAGATAAACATTTTTCTGTGGAAAGATACAAAATGGAAAAAAAGCCAAGAACAAGAAGAGAACAAAAACATAAAAAAATAACTAATATCCGTACAGTACCACATACATCGGGTCGGGGGAATCAAACAGAACTAGAAAGCCCGACCAAAAGGCTCCAACTTAAACACGTCAAGTTCCTACCGACAAAATGTAAATTAAAGTTAGGTAATAGCATAAGCCGGACTTAACTCTCAAATGTCGTTTGTCGAAAACTTAGGAAATGCTGGCCTCTTGTTCGAGCATCTGAAGCACCTGCGCAACACCAGCAGCGAGTTCCTTGTTGATCAGGCCATCAGGCATGTCGAATGTTCTCCTTCTCATAGACAGGGATTTCCCGGGAGGCTGTGGGTCCACCACGTCCAGCATTGCTTCCAGCTCATTCACCATTGACTTCTTCGCACTTCGGACCATGAGGTCAGCGCCCTGATAAACACAATTAACAAACGTGCCAAAAAGAAATATTAAGCCAACCACCTTTAGACGGCTGTCTTCTATTCATTTACAAGGAATAATCGACCAATAATTAATACTGTAGGAGATTCTAGAAGGGAACCTATATGATATTCTCTTAAGATATCACCGGTAGAAAACTCAATTTACACTGTGAAGTAAATTAAAGCTGCGATTGGATATCCTTTAGTTTTGGCAACAAAAAGAAAATGATGATGCTAGAGAATAGTGATAAAAAAAACCTTCTGAACAAAAACCAAATTTTAACATAGCAAATGGATATGAGATGGCCACGTAACAATGAAGAGTTGTTTTGATATAGAAATAGTAAAATAATTATGGGACAGAATAATGATTTGTGAATTGGTTTCCCGTTTTTAATTTTCCATGGAAGGAAAATGTGGAAAGTGAGAGAATAGTTGTATGTTCTGAGAATTTCATAAACAATTGCATTTAAGAGTAAGATCTGAAAGGTCTTTAAACTTCCAAAAACAAAAATCACAATCTATTCACCATGTAAGAATCAATCGTCCCTTCATGAAAAAAATTAAACAAAAGATGTGCGGAAATACCATTAATGACATCATCCGAAAGGGGTGAAGGGTTTATATGTGTGTGTTGTGTGTGTTTTCTGTTTACCTCAATTGCATCAACAGTGAGAAGCAACACAATGATCTTCTCCGAGAACTTCTGGCACTCTTCCGCATCACGGGAAATCCGGCGCCTGTAAGAGAAGTTGTTGAACAAAGACCTATAACCCTTCAGCTTGTTCTTGGCTATGGCAAGCTCCCGAAGTGCACGCAAAGCTTGAGACCTCCGGATCAGGTAGGCACGGAAAGTCCTCTGGATCAGAGCTGCCGCATCTTGTGGGTGCAACTCTGTCCTTTTACCCCTTCTCTTTTCCACTCTTTTAGCAAAAACCTGACACCACAAAATTCCGCAAAATCGTAAGTAGAGAAGACATGGGACAGTTGAAAGTCATTGGAAGAAATAAGTGGCTTATGTACTTTTTTTTTTTGCCAATCAATGGTAGATAGTTAAATGGTGATTTCTTAAGAATAACAAAAACAAAACATGATGAGAAATCACAGAGCAAAGTAGTTGATAGTTAAAGCTACTGATGTTGCAGAGTACAAAAGAACACTAATTTGATTGTGGGATACTCGGGTTAACAAAAACCGGCACTCGTGATAAGCATATATATTCCGACAGATCATAGATGCTTCGACTTTTTGTGGACATGAATTTGGTTCAACAGATCAAAGTTATGTTTTAACCTTTATCTCAGTAGAATCAAGACCTTCGGTTAATTTCTTAAGAACTCCTACACATATCAACGATTCTCTATATGCTAATCAGAAACAGCATGTTCAATTTCAAGCTAAAACCAAACGGACCTAATGATCTAGGAGTATTAGATATAACCATCTGCCTCAACCACCTGTCGATTTTTCCTCATCGAAAAACAACGAAATCTGCTACTAAGTAAAGCCACATTCATATTAATGATCTGATCAAGAAATGGAGAAAACAATACCAACCTGCCTCAGCACAATCCCACCATGATCAGAGTGCTCTTCAATCTCAACTATTCTTGCGGTGCCTCCTGTTGCTTTACCTTTCCCCTTCACTTTCTCACACTTCTTCTTCATCTTCTTCGTTTCCTCCTCCGACTCACTGCCACTTCCACCGCCAGACGCCTTGAACGTGTACGTCTGCTGGATAGGCAACCTGTCAGCGCCCTTTTTCTTGATCTCAGACGTCACTCTGTATGGCTTCTCCTGCCTTTTCTTCTCGGCCTTACCACCCTTAATCTCCGCCGTCCATTTGTACTTCCGGTCATTCTCAGGGGTCTTGACCTCCGCCGTCCACGTATACCTCCTCTCCTCAAGCTGCTTCTTCTTCTTCTTCTTCTTAATCTTCGCAGCCTTCTCCTCCTTCGCCAGTCGGTCAACCCCCAGCTCCAAGTCTGAGACGCGGTCGCTGAGCGCCTGGAGGAACAGATCGCTCGATCCGACTCGGCGGGTGACCCGACGAGCTGAGGTGCCGAACGGTGTCTCGTCGATCTGGAGCAGATCGGCGATGGTGTCAAATTCGCCGGAAAAAACGGGCGACGTGAGCAGGTCGAGCTCGTCTTCGAAAATGGGGAAGAAAGGGGTTTTCGGCATTAGGGCTCGTTGTGGTTTGGAAATGGATGTCTGTTGAAGGTAGAGGGAAGGGGAGTGCTCGAAGATCTCGAATCTTCTGAATCTGCTCATTTTATTTATTTTTTCAACTTCAATCGAGAAAAAAGGGTTTTAGTAAAAAAAGGTCTTATCAGTTCGGACGTATATGCGCGCACAGTCAAAAAGAAAGAAAGAGTGAGGAAGACGACGAGGACGAGGGTATAATGGACCGATTTGGTGAACGTTTGTACGTGAGTATCGGACGGGGCTGGGCCCAATTATAAAGGTTTTTAATTTTTATTTTAATTTTGATAAAGACGAGAGATAACAGAAATTCCGTTACCATAATCAAGTGAATATCGGATTCACCGGTTGAAACTTGAAATTCTCGAATATTTGTAAATTTACAATTTTCTTTATTTTTCTAACACAATTTATAAAATCATACTCCGTCTCAAAAAAAAAAAAAGAAGTAAGAACACGATTTTTAATATCATTAAAAGCTTTAGGACTCTTTCATATAAAAATATGTAGTGAAAAAATTGACTACGTGGGAGGAATAAGAAAAGCCTGATTTTGGGTTAAAAAAAAGTAACCATAAGAAACAATAACCAAAAACTCCATCCAAACGGCCCCAACGATCATCCCGCAACAAAACACGCCGCCGTACTTTCCCATATTGCCCCTCCCGGCCACCGCTTCATCCTTCTCCGTCGTCTTCTCGCCGGAAAAATCCTCCGTATCGGAAATCGAGTAACAATCCTTCTTCTTCGAATTCGGATCTTCGCGGCGCGGAATATTATCGGCGGAGAAGCTCCCGGTCTCGGAAACGAGCGAATCCGCTTCGTGTGTGAGATCGCTTTGGAGCAGCGTCTGACTGCGGCAGTCGGAGCAAACCGAATGGAGCCTCCACTCGTTCCAGGTGTCCTCGAGTGCGGTGAGCTTCTGTCCAATTCCCTGCAGTTGTTCGGAGTTTTGCGGCTGGGATGCCATCTCCTGTAGGAGAAGTTTTCTGAGGAAGCCGAAGCGCTGCGTGATGTCGTCGAAGACAATTTGAAGGCGGGGATTCGAGGGTGTGGGGTCCACCGGGATCCGGATCATATCCTGGATTTCGGATTCTAGTTCCTGAAGCTTCTTCTCCAATCTATTCGCCATATTTTTTTTTTCTCTATTATTACGTACCCTGATTATATATCTCTATATGACTAGATATATATAAGTATATATCTAATGATTATATAGATACGACGCTTCTCTCTAAAGATGTGACGGTTCGTTAATTATGGTATTTGTATACAAAATTAAAATTTGTACGATCACTTACCTATTTTAAAAATAATAAATAAAAATCAATCCACCAAATCTAAATTATAGTATTTTCATGATAAAAAATACCAGTCACACGCCCAACGCAGGAGAGCCTTGCCCCGTAACCTCTCGATTCCTCGATTGAATCTTCGCACCCACCTCCGTCATGACCAGGCGCGTGAGAAGCAAACCCGCAACCAAAGCCGCAGCCATCAGCATCGCGAACACGCCGCTCCAGCTCTCGGCCGATATGTACCCCGTCAGAAACGGGCCCACCGCGGCCCCAATCGAGCCCGTCCCATCGATGATCGCCGTGACCGTGGCCAAAGCCCGCGAGTTCCCCCGCAACGAGCTGTGGGTCCCGAGATCAGCCGAGACCGCGGTCGTTATGAGCGCGTACGGCCCGTTCACAAACACTCCCGCGATCATCACGAGGAACGCGTTCAGAGTCGTGGACACGTGGCCGTAGCTTCGGTACAAGAAGAGCGCCGGTACAGAGCAGTACACGAAGCTCGCAGCAGTAGTCGCTCTCGCGTCGAGACGGTCGGAAATGTGCCCCGCTAGAATTCCCCCCACCACACCCCCGACGTCGAACATCGTCGACAAGTTTCCGGCCTCTTCGCTCGATAAATATCTCCCTCCGATAGCCGTGTGGCTAATGTAGAACGGCAGCCAGTAGAGGAACGTGTACGCCACCAGCTTCGCGAAAAAAAGACAGAGCGAAAACGGGGCAACTCCCGGAATCCTCCACGCTTCTAGAAACCCCACGGCGTTATTATTATCCGGAAGCAAAGGCTCGGTCGACGTCGTCTCCTTGACCCCAACCGAC
Organism: Euphrasia confusa; assembly: GCA_954870475.1. Classification (NCBI taxonomy): domain Eukaryota; kingdom Viridiplantae; phylum Streptophyta; class Magnoliopsida; order Lamiales; family Orobanchaceae; genus Euphrasia; species Euphrasia confusa. The sequence continues at coordinate 35,166,807 of OX940957.1, forward strand.
TCGGGACTAACGGGTAAGAAAAGGAAAAGCACAACCCCCACAAAGGCGATGCTGGACCCGGGGACCACCATGGACCAACCCCACCCGTACTTCAACAGAGCCGAAGCCACCACGGACCCTGTAATGTTACCGAGAGAAGTGTGGGCGTTCCATATCCCCATTATGAGCCCTCGTTTTTCCTTCCCGAACCAATTCCCGACGACTGCCACCACGGAAGGCCAGCCGGTGGATTGGAAAAGGCCGGCGAGCATTTGGACTATGAGGTAGTAATAAAAGAAATGTATGTTGGCCCAATAGCCGACTCCGAACAGGGAAGTGAAGAAGCCGGTGCCTACCATTCCTACTGTGAGGAATACCCTGAGGTCCATTCTGTCACCGACGTGTCCTGAGAAGTACATTCCGATGGCGTACACGAACAGGAAAGCCACGTCGAGGTTGCCGAGCAATGATGTCCCGTCGGAGCCGTTGAAGGGGGCCCACCCGGATTTCAGGTCTATGTTGTCGGGGGATTTCTGTGGGTAGAGGGCGCTTTTGACGACGCTGGTGGTCTTTCTGGTGGCGTGGTAAGTTAGGTAGGCGAAGAAGGTTACGACTAGGACGATGAGTTGATGCGTCTTGTATGAGATGGTTGTCTTTTTCAGGTGTTCTACGAGTCGGATTCCGGGGGGCTTGCTGTTTTTTGTTGCTGGAGCTGGTTCTGAGATTGAGCCCATTGATGACTAAACTGGAATTGCAAGTAAATTAAACTACAACACTTTAGTCACCTACCTAGATGCCAGGAATATTCTCTTATATCCGGTCTTAATTAGTTACTGAATTAAATAATTGGAAATAATAATAATAATAATAATAATAATAATAATAATAATAATAATAATAATAATAATAAATCGGAAACGAACAACAATTAATTGAATCAGAGCAAGTGAAAATTATGAATCATGTTCATCCTCTCACCAGACCGAAAATAAATCAAATAATTTTAAGCTAGTTAATAATGAAAAGTTAAATAAAAAGAAGAAGAGATCGAAGAAGATTATAATGATGAACTCATCGGATTAAAAAGCTTCACCTGGTTTGTGGTCGTCTTCTCCGACGAAGTGATAGTGATTATTGGGTGTGGTTAGTTGCGTAACGAACAATACAAAGAGCTCAAACTTCTCTGTACGTAGCTGCTGAGATATTGATATGATAGTGTGACTTGTTAATTTAAAGGGGATCAAAATTAATGCGTCCACAAATGAATTTCCAAATCTACCCCTTCTTCGATCCATTTCTCAGGATATTGTCTGGCGAAATTGTGATTTGACATGTATAACCCTCGCAAGGTGTAATTCTTCTTTTTCCTATTCCATGTCTAACTCAACTTCAATTCAGCTTGTTTAACTTCCTTTTAATCGACGGCTTACGACATCTAAGAGCAATAGAGCATCATCAAGGCAAGTTATACTACTTATTCTTGAGTGAGAGTAAACAAGAGATCTATACCACCAATTATGAATGCTCTAACAGACTAACTCATTGCACGTAATGTAGTTAATTTCTTCAAAGAATTGTAACAGTTTTTTATTTTTGTTACCTCAAATAAACTAACTCATTGCACCTAATGTAGTTCATGTCTTCAAAGAATTGTCACAATTTTTTATTTTTGTTCTCTCAAATAAATGATCATACTCTCAATCCCATAAGAATGACGACAATTTCTTGTTCTCTGTTGTTGTATTTAAGGAAATAATTATTTCTACATTTTCATTTTAAAAGATATACTATATACTCTTACTGTTTTACATTTTCACCTATTTTTGTATACATTACTCTCAATTACTTTATTAAATTAAAAATACATTCTTACTTCCCACTTTTTTTTTATCAACATAACAACAAAACAATATTTTTTTGATCTTCCTACATATGACAATATTTAGTATTTTATTTTAAAAAACACTATTTTTATTTTTTCATTTTAAAATATAAATTACACTTATATTTACATTTTTATTTAAACAAACGATTTAGAATTTTGCTCTCACTTTTTGTTTAATACTAGTATTTTATATTTTAAGAGTTAAAATTGACAATTAAAATGACTATGAAGTAAAAAAAAAAAATTATAATTTTGTAATAAAATATAAAATAATTATTTTATTTTATTAAAAATATTCTTAAGTCAATAAAATAACTAGTTGAGAATAATGTTAAAAAATAATTATATGGAGTATATAATTTTTAAAATAAAAAAATATGATAGTAGTAATTGATAAGGAACAATTAAAAAAAAAGGGTGATTTCTGAAAAAGGGTAAATTTAAATAATTGATTATAATTAAATGAATGAGTTTTTCTTAATTATAAATTTAAGTAATATTCCAAAAATACCTTTTTTGATTTAAACATAGGATGTTTATTTATTAACCGTCAAGGGTAAAATAGTAATTATTTTACTTTTTTTTATAATTATAAAATTAAAAATACCTCAAATAATAAAAAAAAACTAAAAAAAACTATCTTTATTTAGAAACTATATTTTATAAAGTTTAATATGTAAATTAATAAATCAATATACCCCTTTTCATAAATACTTCCAAAAAAAATGTGAGCATGAATATGTACACGTATAACTACATCTGTCAAAAAAATGTGAGCATGAATATGTACACGTATAACTACATCTGTCTTAACTATTTTATGAACAAATAAACTCTTCAAAATAATTATTTTTCTTTTTCTTATTTAAAATAATAAATTAAAATGTTTTTCTATTATTAATTCATTTTCAATGTTTACATTTATTGTTCAGTGTGCTTAGTCTTTTTGAATTTTGTATGATCATTTTAAAATATTATTTTACGCTTATTTTTTCTAAATATTTTTCAAATTTTAATTACAATTATTTTATAGTAAAGTTTTACAAAATAAAATTAATTTTTTTTATAAAAAATAATATAAATATAAAAATAATATACATATAGAGAGTTATTCTTATATAAAATTTTACAAAATAAAAATAATTTTTTGTATAAAAAATAATATAAATATAAAAATAAAATAAATTGTATATTATCTATTTTTAAATTCGCGTAAAAATTGTGTTTATGACATATATCTTGAATAAAATACTAATAATTTTGAGGACTATAAACTCTGACTATATGATATATGTTATTGATTTTGATAAATATTTTAAATTATTTTAAATATGTTATTAATTTTGATAAATAAAAATATTATAAATAAATATTTTTATATATATATTAATCATTTATAACTTGAAAATTGTGAATTATAATAAATTATGATAATGTAGAATTTATTTTAAGTCCAATTTGAGACTTTTAATATTATAGAAATTATTCTAGAGTTTCTACTGTATTAATTTTATCTTAATTTCTCAATTCTCCTTTCTCAGGTGAAAGGTCAATTCAGTACTTACAAATAAACGAGGCTTGAATAATATGGCAGGCAGGCGTCAACAGCAAACCAGGGACAGTTTCGTCATTCAATAATCCATGTTTGTTGCACGTGCCGCTATAAATAATGTAGGGAACACCGGAGTAGAGATCCGTTGGTAAAACTTAAAAAGCATATCCGCATCAAGACAGCATAATTCTTATGAAATATTCCCCACCACGATTCTTCACTTCGTGTGTAGCACGTGGAAAATGTTGACATGGGGAATCTTTAGATCCATATTTCTTGATTTTATGTTGTGGTTTGGGTGCGCGACGATTTGAAAATTACCGTGACGATGAAAGTGTTTCATCTTGATATATTTTTGGTGTATGTGTTTGAAGAAATACGGGCAGTGATAGTAAATGACTAAATGTGATTAAAAAAAAAATGAATCAGCAAAAAATTGTTCTTCTTCATAAGTCTGAACCTGAAAAGCAAGTCACAATTCTACTTAAGGTGTGAGTGTGAGCAACAGATCCTCCAATACATCTTCCAATCTCGATTCTACGGATGGTTCTTCGTTTTGCAGTTCGGCCCCGCTGATTTCCTCCAACAATGTCACCACCTGAGACATCACCGGTCTGTGTTCTGGGACAAAACTAACACAGTCCATTGCTATTTGCAAAACCTGTACCACTCTCTCCCCTACCCCATTGTCTTCCCCAAGAAGCTCTTCATCAAACACATCGCTAGTCCACTCGTCCTGAATGATGAATTGAACCCAATTAACAAGTAAAATAACCTTCCCACCATCCACGATGAATTTGGAATGTTTCCGGAAGAGAATTTCAAGAATCAAAACTCCAAAGTTGTACACATCCGAAGCTTGGCTCACTCTCCTCGTGTCCTCCTTCATTACTTCAGGGGCACAGTACCCTGAATCACGCACGCCGTTATTGGGCCCCACCAGCTTCACCAACCCAGCATCAGAGACAATGCTGCGGTTTTGATAATCGAGGAAGATGTTGGAGGATTTTATATTTCCGTGCACGAGATCTTTCTTGTGGATGCAAGCCACGCCCCTCGCGGCACCGAGTAAGATTTTCAGTCTTGCTTCCAAGTCTAACGGTGTCCATTTGCCTCTTATTTTCCCTGCAAATTAAAGTTGGAGAACATCAAGATTCAAGATCAAAGACCATTTACTAATTTTAGTTTTTTTATCGTACCGTGTAGCAAAGTGGAGACACTGCCTCGGTAGTAGTAATCGTACACCAACATCTTCTCGTCTTTCGAATAAAAGTAGGCCCTGATGCCGGCAACGTTTTCATGCCTCAAGCTTCCGATGGCCTCCGAAAGTTGTCGGAAATCATCAAACGCAACAACTACATCCGCCATTCTCTTAACCACAACCGTAGTGTTTCCGTTTTCCAGAGTCGCTTTGTAACAAGCCCCAATCATTCCTTTCCCAAGAAACTCTGCAGGAGCCCTCAACACATCCTCAAGGGAAAATGTATCGTCTCCATCCTCAAGAAATACAAGTTCTTTTGTCATTATCACCGTGCTCAACTCACTAATACTCTCCAACGCCTTCACCACTTCACTCATCTTAGGCCTCTTCTTTATCGATTTCACAGCACATCTTATTCCTACATCCAGCACTTTCAACACCTGCTCTTTCACTTCAGGTTCCTGCTTCAACAGGTCCGCATCAAAGACATTAGCAGCCCCCCTCACCCGGTTTCTTACAGAAGTAATCAGCTTGACTAAGTCAACAGCCCGGGGACCACCTGGGACTTGAACAGTCGGCTTCCTAGTGAGAAGTTCAAGTAACAGAATCCCAAAGCTATAAACATCCGATGATTGTCCGGACACAACTTCCGGGGCATAGCAATGCGAAAGATCAGACACACAGCCGTAGTCTTGAGAATTAAGGAATATGTTGGATGATTTGATGTTCCCGTGGACAAGCGTCCCCGCGTTTCGCGAGTGTATTACAGAAATGCCCCTGGCTGCACCGATTGCGATTTTCAATCTTGTCTCCCAGCTTACTACGTGTAAATCTCGAGTCTGATCGTGTAACAATGAGTACACGCTACCTCTATGGTAATAATCGTAGAGCATCAGCCTCTCGTCTCTGGTGCTATAGTAAGCCCTTAACGCAACCACGTTCTCTTGCTTGGTACAACCAACAATCGCCATGAGATTGTTGAAATCTCTTTCCGAAATGCTCGCGGGCTTCTTGAGTCTCTTAACCATGATTTTCGCTCCGTTGTTCATTACAGCCGCGTAAGCAGACCCGAATGTTCCCCTGCCGAGGAACTCAGAAGAAGCCAAGTGTAGGTATTCGGCGTTTATGGGAGGATTGAAGTTGGAGACGAGGACGAGCTTTGGAATTCTTCGAGAAGTCGATAGGTCATCGAGAGAGTACCTCGAAGTCGAACCGAAGCTGGATGATGCTTGGGAGAGGATGCTGGGACTCCTGGAGTGATCGTGAAAGAGTTGCCATAGCTGTTGTTTCTTCAACACGGCAGCAACCAATCTCTCCCAGTTGTCATAGATTGCAGACATCTTTTTCCTATTCTCAAAACCATCAACAAATAATTATGTCTGAGATCTGAGATCAAAAGGGTTTGGTTAAAGTCAACTCTCATAACATATCAATTACTGTATGTATTCAAAGTTCAAACTCTAATGTGAAATCACAAATTCTTATTGACTTTGTCATTTGCAAATAAAATATGTTTATCCGTGTATGATTATTAATTAGATTAAACATATGGGTAATTTCGGTAGGGAATGGAAGATTGGAAGTGGATAATACTCTCTTTCCCTTGGGAGCCCATCATTTGACAAGAATCCAACTTGATCTTTTAACGGGAATAACTTAAGACATCGACATTATAGCCTAAGATTTTTTATATGCTTCATCTAAAATTGGTCAACTTTGACATTTATAATGGCAGTGAAATATATTCTCAATTACAAATATATTCTTATAAATTCTATAAATCATATGAGAACGACAATATAGAATAGAAGATAATTATCAAGGTACGTAATGTTCTTTTCTGTTAAATAATAATTTTACTATTGCATTATTGTTTTAAATATTTTTTTTATTAGTTTTACGTTAAAAATATATTGTAACAAGAATGTATTTTTTATCTTTGAATGTAGTAATGGAAGAAAATTTACAAAATTCAGATTTCGTTCCTAATGTAACGATCGGTGTTCTTCCAAGAGTGGGTCAAGAGTTTCAATCACCCGAAGACGCACAAGAATTTTATAACGAATATGCAAGACATGCAGGATTTAGTACACGAATTGACAATAGCAAGAAGAACAAAGAAACTGGAGAAGTCGTTTGGAAAATATTCGTGTGTTCTATTATACAAAGAGCAGTATCACAAATTAGTAGAAATTATTAAGGAGTCGGAGTCGAATGAGGAGTTTGAGCATCGATAGATACAATTGATGAGTTCTACAGAATTGGGGAATAATGAGTGGTTAAGTAACATGTACTTAATACGAGAACGATGGGTACCTGCTTATGTTAAACACGTGTTTGCTGCGGGGATGTCGAGTAGCCAAAGGGTTGAGAGCAATCATTCTTTTTTTAAAAGGTATGTGAACAACAAAAATTCTTTGGCAGATTTTATTACACGTTTCAATAGGGCGCTTGTCAACCAAAGACATCAGGAGTTACATGCAAATCATATTGACATTAATGGAGAGCCACGCATGTTTACAAGTTTTTTGATGGAACAACAGATGGTAAAGATTTATACAAAGACAATATTTTTGTTGTTCCAGAAGGAGTTGCAAAATAGTGTGACCTACATTTGCACAATGATTTCTAACAGTGATGAGACTTCAGTTTATGAAGTGAAACGATTTGAGATAGAAAAAACAGTTCATCGACAACGACAGTTGATATATCAAAAATCTTATGATTTAATATCTTGTAGTTGTCGTATGTTTGAATTTGAGGGATATCCATGTCGACATATGTTATCTTGGATGAGACTTCAGCAAGTTATGATGCTACCAGATAAATACATCAATAAAAGATGGACTAAAAATGCGAAAATTGCTACAATTAATGAGCCAATTACAGATTGTGTAGAAGGCCAGTCTTTTATTACAAGACGGGGATTATTAGCTCATAAAGCAATGGAGTTGGTTGATGATTGTTCGTTGACAGATGCTCGCAGTAATTTTTTGATGAGCGAATTAAAAAAGTTGAAGAGAGTGGTGAATGAAATTGATGATGGCGACAACATAAGTAAGCATATGAATCAGAGTAAAAACCGTGAGTTCACAGAAATTGTTCAAGATCCACATTCAGTACACACTAAAAGAAAACGACTTAAACCTTCAAAAGAAAAGGCAATGAAGCAAAGTAATAGGACTTGTAGTGTTTGTGGTCAAAGTGGTCATGACAAGAGAACATGCCCAAAAGTACATTCTATGCATGGTATGTAACTTTAAAGAGTATTTGTATTTTTTTATATTAATGAAAGTAACATTTATTTTATTGTTATTTGTAGGTCACAATTGATTCATGAAACACACTATCCTGGATCGGTTCAACCCAATATTTGACCATCAAATCATTGATTAAATACATTTTGTTTGTTTTTCATTTTCTTTTAATTATTGCAATATAAAATTTTATTTTGAAAGAATTTTTAATTTATTAGATTTTCTTGTTTATTGGTATTTCATTTTTTTTCTTCTGCTACTATTTGTTCAACACTATTAGAGAATTAAAATTTTACAGTTAATTTGCTAAGGATTGATTATATTAAAATTAAGTTACATGTAGAAAGGCAGACTAAAAAATCAATATACTACCTCCTATTTTTTTCATAAGGCGTTTTAGCGTTTTTTTTATTTGCGTAATACTGATCGTTTTCATATGTATTAATTATAAATGCTTTATTAATTATCTTATCATTAATAATAAACAATCAATTTTATTATTATAATAATAATCTTAACAAAAAATTAGAGAAGTTTAAAAGTTTTATATAAAAAAATGTCTTAAAAAAGTTATTTAAAATTAATTTAAGCTTTGAGTAAGGTATAATTTTATTTTCTTAATTTGTGTGTAAAAGGCTAAAACGCCTTATAAAAAAAAAGAGGAGAGGGAGTATTAAATAACTTAAATAAATTCAATTGGTGGAGTAGGGTGAAGTGGGGTGGGAGGTGGATTGGGGTAGCATCGTGTAAAAAAATCTCTTAAAAAATTGTTTTAAATATTAATTGTGTGTAAAAGCCACGTAAGACTATCTACAATGGCCTGTTGAATTCCAATTTTTCAACAGTTTAATGTGACCAATGGGTGTTGAAAAAGCAAGTTGAATCCACCAAGATTATTTGGTGTTGAAAACTTTCAACACGTTGAATGCAAAGGGTGAGTGGACCATGACGGAAAAAGAGGAAAAGAATGCAAAGGGTGAGTGGGCCATGGCGGAAAAAGAGGAAGAGTGGATTTATCCATGGAGGGACACATATAATTATTCTTATTTTTCCATTTTTACTTTTAAAAAAAATTAAAAAAAATTATATACTTTATTTTATTATTAATTATTTAATTAAAAATATATTTAATATATTTTTATTATTAATTGATATTTTTATTTGTTTATTGAATTTTAATAAAAATAAAATTATAAAAGAAAATAAAAAAATGAAATAAAAGTGGTGGGTAGAGTGTTGAATTTTATTAAATAAACTATTGTATGGTGTAAAAGTTGAATGAGTGTTGAATGATTAGGTGGAAGAGAGAGAAGATGATGTGGAGTAATAAAGTAGGGTGTTGAATGTTAAAACGATTGTAGATAGTCTAAGAGATTGGCATAAAAAAATTTGCCAGTGGTTGGCAGTAGATCAAAATTGATGTAGATCAAAATTGATGGACAAAATTCTTTTTTAGTATATTTCAATTATATAGATTATTTTTAATTTTTTATTATAGAATTATACAAACAAATTTTTTTGAAACTTATTTAAACAAAATTATATATATTATTTTTATATTTAAAAGTAATATAAAATAACTTAATATAAGAATATATTTATTACGAACTTTAATAATAAAATAAAAATTATATCTATTATTTTTATATTAAAAAATAATATAAAAGTGAAATTTTAAAAATAAAATAAATTAAAGGAGAGCTATAGTAATAGTAGTAAATTACTATAAGAGAAATTGTTTCTTTGTCATTAAAAGGTCTTGTTAAGGTATTAAGGTTGTTCAACTTATGCTTTATGATTGATATCCAACATGTGAGATATTTAACACGCCCCCTTACGAGTAGACTCGGTTTTGTAGGCTCTACTCGTGGACATAGTGCCATCTCTGGGCAAGCCGAAAATTTCATCGGCTGGAGCACCCATCATCGTGTTGGGCCTGCTCTGATATCATGTTAAAGTTGGACCAATAACACCTTAAAAGTTGAGTCAGTAACACCTTAAAAGGCCTTTTTAAGGTATTAAGGTTGTCCAACTTATATTTGAGCTTTATGATCGATATCCAACCGATGTGGAATACTTAACATTAGTGTTTGTGTGAGACATATATTGGCTTTGTCACCGATGAAATATCATCTCAATGTGTTCCTAAAAAGATATTATTGAATATTCTAGAAAATAATAAAGGTTTAAAAAATGTTTGGATTTGAATTGAGAGTTATGGAAGAAGTGGTGTATGGGGCCCGGGCCAGACACTCCCTTGTTAAATATGAAATATTGTGAAAAAATATTCTCCCTCCCAACCAGACTAATAGTCACACTTTCTTCACAAAATACAAAGGAGGTGTGATTATTAGTCTGGTTTGAAGGGAGTACTATTTAAGTACATGGTGAGTTTAATTTAGAATGTATAAATGCTTCAAAAAGTTCTTACTTTGTTAAATATGAATTCTCCATAAGTTTCGGTAGGAAATTAGCCCTAGTATTGAAAAAGTAAAAAAAAAAACCTAGTATTGAAAAAGTAAAAAAAATATAGTTTCGTGGCATAGTTGAGTGATAAGACATGCAATAATATGAGTGGCATAGTGGAGTGATAAAACATACAGTGATATGAGTGTAATTTCTCAACGACACAAGTTCGAACTGAGACAATTTTTTTATTGAAACTAATTAAATTGGGCCACTTTCAAGTCTTGTTAACCGGGCATGTTCTATTTTGAGTATTGCTCGAGTTGCTTGGACTAGTCGACCCTAACAGGCAACAACTTTTATTTTACTCTATTGACGATACTACGATGCTCAAGCTTATAATATGCTTAAAATTTTCATATGAAAACTAATATGCTTAAGCTTATAATATCCTTGTGAATGGTTAAAATAGTCAAGAGTTCTTATACCATTCTCATATTTATCAGTTTAGTACTGTAATGTAATACTCATCCGTTTCATAGCAGTTTGTCGTTTTATTTTTTAAATTACAAAGGAATTAGTTAGGGGTGGACTTGAGCCGGGATGAGACGGGATTTAGGTGATCCCGGTCTCGTCCCATAATTTTTTTAACGAGATGAGACGTGATTATACTTTTTAAAAATTGATCTCGTGAACTCGAGATTCCATATGAAAATGGGACAAAATCGAGATTGAAACGAGATCTCCATTTATTTAATTAATTTTAATAAATATATATATATATATATATATATTTAATAATATTTTTGTATACTTAATTTAATTATTTATTATAAAATATATTAATTTTTTTTATAAAATCATATATTTGTTTAATTTTGTTTAAAATATAACTTATATTAAATTAAATACATTAATATATTATAAATAATTTAAAAATATATTTTTAATATATATAAATATATAAATAGACGGAATATTACGAGATTTATTTAGTTAATTTTGCTTCTGTCTCGTTATTTTGATACGAAATCGGTACGTGACAGATTAACATTTTTTATATTTCAATCCCATATCGTTGTGTTGCAATTTAACATCGTGAAGAGATCGGGATTACGGGTCCCATTTAACCATGAGATCTGGATTTCGGGACTACGCCCACCCCTACTATTAGACTAGGATTATCGGCGACCAAAGGGCTGGACCACGTAGATAAATAAATAAAAAAAAAAGCAAAAATAGGAGGGTTGGACTCTCTCTCTCCTTGCCCTCGGTAGACTTGGGCATTTAATCCGCCCACCTGGGCTCATTTGATTTTATTAACTTCAGCCAATGGGGTTGTGACATTTGCTACAACCCTATTGGTTCTTATTATTTTTTTTAATTAAATTAATATATCTTTTTTAAATTATATTTAAAAAAAAAAAAATACCAAAATTCATAATTTTTTACACTCCACTAATAGAGACCAATATTGATATAATTTTACAAAGAAAAAAAATTGACTATAATTTACACAAAAAAAATCAAATTTTTTAAAAGAGTTAGTTTTTTTAGTTTTTTTTTTTTACAAACTCTATAAATAGGGATCAACATTGACATAATTCTACACACCAAAATACCTATTTTTTTTATTTTCTTTATCATGGATAATGAGAATAATTCGTTCTTCAATTCCCAAAATTTCAATTCAACCCAAAATTTCGATCCTTCACAAGAATACTATCCCAGTTTTGATCATTTCCCAAATTCTGCCGAACATGAAAGCTCATTTCAAAACATCTCTGAAAATCCAGTACATGAAGAGTTGCAAAGCAACGATATTATTTCAAACAATCCACAAGCCTGGAGTGATCAAGAAGACGTCGCTCTAATGTCCTCATGGTGTTTCGCTAGTACAAATGCAGTTGTCGGTACCAACAAAAAAAGTACCAAACTATGGGCAACTGTTCATCAACTATATGAACAAGGAAGAGCAGATACACCAGGAATGAGCGAAAGGACCGTGGAGTCATTGAGGAGCCGCTGGAAACGTCTTAACACAAACGTGACCAAGTGGGTTGCTGCATACAAAATGGCGCACGATCGAGCTAAGAGCGGTGAGTCTAAAAGAGGATATTGAGAAAGTAGCTCAACAACTTTACGGAACGGGTAAGTTTACTCACCATGAGGTTTTTGAGAGAGTGATGCGTCACAATCCCAAGTGGGAATTGAAGTTAAAAAGTACTGGTTCGACGCGTTTCCAGCCAGATGAAGATGATCTTCAAGAAAGTCGTGGCAGCTCAAAAAGATCAAAGACGAGTGAAGATGGAGATTCTCAAATCAACTCCACTCTTGGTTCTTCAAGATTACAATGTCCTAGTGGGAGAGATAAAGCTAAGGCTAGTTCTAAAAGATAAAGTAATTATATTATTATTAAAATATATATAAAAAAGGTGGATGGTTAGGTGGTTGGGTGGTTATTGATAAACTCAGAAAATAGAAGGTGGTTGAGTTAATAACGTGGAAAAGAGAGAATTGAAAGAAAAATTAATTAAATATTAAAAAAAGTGGGTGGTTGGGTTGTTGGGTGGTTGGGAGTGGAGTCACTAATAAACTAGCCATAGTTACCCTTATTCTCGTTTCTTTCCACTGTAAAAGTCTCATTTTAAAACGCTCACTTGTAACCTTTTTATTTTTCTTTTTTAAAACACATTGACAGAGAGTAGTATTTTAAACAACAAAAAGAGGATAACATCGTCTTAAATAACTTCCATAAATCGATATATATCACTTCCACCGCGATCTGAGAGGCAGCAGAGTCATAATCAATGGCGTTGGCGCCTAAACCCCTGACTCTCTCATCCGTCTCCTCATTCCCCATCCTAAACCCTAACCGCAAACCATTTTCCCTCAATTTCCACTCCCTTAAACCACCACCTCTCATCATTTGCAAATCCACCCAAACCAACCCCTCAGACTCGCAACTATCCATACCCGAACCAGACGGTTCCGGTCCCTACGCACCGACCCGAGGCGAATTGTTTCTCCTCCGCCATCAGTCAGACGCCGCCTCCGCTACCGTCCTCGCTGAAATAAAGAAAAAGAAGAAGATTAAAGCCGTGAGAACTCCTTCCGCTTTCACCCTTCCCAGCTGTTATGGCTGCGGAGCCCCACTACAGACCTCCGAACCGGATGCTCCGGGTCACGTGGATCCCGATACGTACACTCTGGTGAGTTGCATTTTATTGAATTAAAGAAGATGCTTGAGGTTTTAATGGATTGGTCGACTGTAGCTAGTTTATTTGGGCGTGTGCAGAAGAAGAAACACAGGCAGCTCAAAACGGTGTTGTGTGGGAGGTGCAGGCTATTGTCCCATGGGCATATGATTACCGCCGTTGGAGGGAACGGAGGGTATTCTGGTGGGAAGCAATTCGTTACGGCAGAAGAGCTTCGCGAGAAGCTGCATCACTTGCGACATGAGAAAGCCCTCATTGTGAAATTGGTATTTAGTACCTTGTTGTTATGATTACCTGTGAATAATTTTTGAATTTCCAAGTTTCAGTGTCGAAAAGGAATTTGGGGAAGCTATTCTTTTTCGCTAGAAAGTGAAAATATGGTCGATTAGCTATCTGAATGAAACATTTCATGAATGGAATTGAAGAATGTTGTGTGAATTTTCTTTGTCGGCATTATATTTGCGTGATTATGACGTGAAGTCTTAATGTTCAATTTCCACAACCGAAAGGTGAAACGTTTCAATTTCTATAAAGACTCATTAGACAACTGTAATTTCATTTTGAAAATCAGTTTACGGGTTTCGTAAATGATTCCACCATGTTCCTTATTTTTTGACTGAATGCTAATGTTTGTGATTATTTGAGTTATAGATATCTCTTTGCGGTTATTATAGGATTCCAGATTTTCTCTATTCCACTTATTGCCAATATTGTAGTCAATTTTGTTTGAAGGTTGATATAGTGGACTTCAATGGCAGCTTTTTGGCTCGTATCCGTGATCTCGCGGGTTCGAATCCTATAATTCTAGTTATTACTAAGGTAAATTGAAATAATATACATCAATTAATTCCACTCAGTCAGTGTCTCCTAGTTTTTGGTTTGAATATTTAAAGAGCTCTTTTTTATATGCTGTTTTAGGTTGATCTTCTTCCAAAAGGAACTGATTTTAATTGTGTTGGGGATTGGGTGGTCGAGGCAACATTGAAGAAGAAATTGAAGTGAGTTGTTTTAGGAACTATAATTTTCTTTTTGTCTGTACTTATCCTTTAATATGATTTTTTTTTTTGATTTTGGCCTTTCGAAAAGGATAATAATAATAATAATTGGCTGCTTCTTTATAGCAGATTCTGATTGCTAGTATTATCATTTTTGGGTTTGGGGCATGTTCATAGCATGATGTCCAAACCCTGTTAACAGAATTGTAAAAGTATAAGTTGTCCGAAAGGTTTAACGATGTTAGCTAACTACTGATGTTTTTTTAGTTTTGGTGATTAGCAGTTTTCGCCTGTTTTTTGTAGATACTAAAAGATCTTAACTCTTATTACAATATATTTGCCATGCAGTGTAATTAGTGTACACCTGACTAGTTCAAAGTCTTTGGTGGGCATTACTGGAGTGATCTCTGAAATTCAGAAAGAGAAGAAGGTGAGTGTCATCATATAAGAGCTTCCATTGACATCTCATTTTAGCCTGGCTTGATAAATCATCATTTAAATAGCTGATCCTTAATAAAAATAAACAAGGATCTTACATGATATTGTTCGAAGAATACTCCTTTTTAGTATTGAAGTTCTCTTATTGTTGTTGTTTTTGCTTGGGATTATCCTCGATTTTTCTGGGATTTTCAGGATAAACTCATCTGGTGTTTCCTTTAATTCTGTACTCATTGCGCCTTCTTTGATGCTATATGAAAATTATCATCACTGATTCTAAATTTTGCTTTTCTGGTTCTTCTACAATGAAACCACTTTACCTCTGGGTATCATGTTCAGGGAAGAGATGTTTACATCTTGGTAAGTATCTTATCTGGAATACAAATCAAGTTCACATTTTATCCTGTTTTGCTCATTTGCTTCTTTGTTATTCTTGTTCACCTGAGTTCTCCATATCCATTCAATTCAAATTGATTATTTTTATAGTACTTAATTGATTCAACAGGGCTCAGCTAATGTGGGGAAATCTGCTTTCATTAATGCTCTATTGAGTAAGCTAATCTCAATTTTTGTTCTGTTTTTGTTTCCATATCTTCATCGCTAAATTTACTTGCCTTAATATTTTGGCTTGTTTCAAATTTAAAAGTTTTTTCCTTCTTGCTTGTTTATTGCTTTATGTTATTCCCTTAGATACCAACTTACAGTCTCAGTTTGTCTCAGAAATGTTGTCCTATAAGGATCCAGTAGCTGCTGCAGCCAGAAGATATAAACCAATTCAATCTGCTGTTCCGGGAACTACATTGGGTCCCATCCAGATTGAAGCTTTCCTAGGTGGAGGCGTAAGTACTACTGACTATATACAAAGTTAATTATGTAGTCATTGATTGAATGGTGTTTTGCTAAAACTGTTTCTTATTTATTTTACTCTTGAGCCTCAAACACTGATTATATGGTAATTACCTGAAACAATTGACATATTAATCTATTGTAGAAATTGTATGACACACCTGGAGTTCATCTTCACCATAGGCAAGCTGCTGTGATCAATTCAGAGGATCTACCTGCTCTTGCACCCCAGAGTCGACTCCGAGGTCAATCATTTCCAGTATGTAGTATTTCTAAATTTTGTTTTGTATAAGTTCCTTGTAACTATATATTGTTTTCTTCGTAACAACTGTTAACGTGGTATAAAGCAGAACACTAATTTGAATTTAGACAACCTCTGGGCCGACCGGATCAGATCAAACGGCTTGATTGGTTTCTCTATATTTTGGGGAGGTCTTGTCCGAATTGACATCGTCGAGGTTCATTTTATTTTATGTTTATAATGTAATGTCACGTTTTTACAGATGAAAGAATAATATTACTAATATTAATAAATCATTTGGTTTGAATATTCATGTACCAGGCTCTCCCGGAAACACATCTAACGTTTTATGGACCCAAGGCACTGCAACTTCATGTGGTACCTACAGAGAAGGCCGACGAGTTTTACCAGGTCAAAACTGCAATAACATTGCACATCTCTCATTGCTTTTTTAAAACAAACTCTCCAATAAGCCTGCTTTATCACATTTAAATAGAGAGATATTATTGTGATAATTAGCATGTTTTAAACGAGCTGAACTTTCAATGTGATTTGCAGAAAGAAGTTGGGATCCTCTTGACACCTCCAACTGGAAAACACAAGGCAGACAGCTGGATGGGTCTTGAACCAAAGCGCGAGTTGCGATTAGCATATCATGATACTAAGGGGTAAGATAAAAATTTGCATCCATTTCCTTTGGCTTAGTTACTAATGCTACTCCTGAGGTTTGACCTAATTAACAGAAAAAACACAGCTTACTCAACTCCTCCAGACTTTATTCTTATATTTATTTACCCCATTTATAAGATTACTGAGTATATTTTTCCAACCCCTTTTCAACACTTAACAAATCTTCGTTTATTACTGTATTATTTTATGAAATTTTGTCTACAATCAACTCATTCCTATTTTGGTTTATAACCCAAGTGTGTGTGTTCTCTCTCTCTAACTCTCACTAGTTTGCTTCCTTTGACTTCTCAGGCCTGTTTCTGATGTGGCTATATCGGGGCTTGGGTGGATTTCCGTCGAACCATTTAGTCAATCTCTCAAATCATCGGAACCTAGTGCAGTAGAAGATAGTGGCGAGATAGCTTTAATTGTCCATGTCCCAAAGCCGGTGGAGATTTTTATTCGACCTCCTTTGCCTGTCGGTAGTGCCGGAGAGTCATGGTATCAATATAGGGATCTGACGGAATCGGAACAAGAAGACAGACCGAAATGGTACTTCTGAAAAAAACAAACATGCTGTAATATATGTATTTTTTGGAAATACAGCATTACATATAGCATTACAAAACTGTTTGATATTTTGTAAGTGTGAGATGGCAATGAACGACATGTTTTTTTGTTCACATGTAAAATCGCAGAATCATGACCAAATTAAAAGGTTAAAATTGCAATATTCTTAAAACTGACTTGGCCCAACAATTCGGCCCACTTTTCTTGACTAGACCCGGCCCATTGAAGTTCAGAGAAATACTGTAATTTAATTTTTTCTCTCGAATTATTTGAAAATGCCATGGTTTTGCGAAATACATTTCCCGCCACACCAAACTGAAATTTCGAAACTCAAGAAAAGAAAAGAAAATAAAATAAAAGAAAAAAAACTGAAACTAATTCTTCGAGGGTTTTGAACTCCGATTTCGAGCTTCTCATTTTCGAGGCAAAAAAGGAAAATGCACATAAAGGAAGTGTGCTTAGAGGGATTCAAATCGTACGCAACGAGAACGGTGGTCCCAGGTTTCGACCCGTACTTCAACGCCATCACGGGTCTAAACGGGTCGGGCAAATCGAACATCCTCGATTCGATTTGCTTCGTGCTGGGTATCACCAATTTGCAGCAGGTTAGGGCTTCCAATCTCCAGGAGCTGGTGTACAAGCAAGGCCAAGCTGGAATTACAAAAGCCACCGTCTCCGTAGTTTTCGATAACTCCGATCAAAGTCGAAGCCCCCTCGGGTATGAGGACTCTCCTGAAATCACAGTGACTCGTCAGGTACCTTTTTAATCCCAGGTCAACTTTTTGATTTCATTTCATCTTTGAATGACGTGGGCCATTTTGAATTTAAGTTGGACAACTTAGAACTTTTTTTAAAAAAATATTTGATTTGTTGGGGTTGCATTTATTGAATGAATTTGATTTGGAATATGCATCTTATTTGCTCGATGCGATTCGTATTGACAATATACACTAAAACCTCTATAAATTAATAGTCTCGGGACCGTGAAATTTTATTAATTTAGAGAGGTTATTAATTTATCGAGGTATTTTTTTCATTTAAAAGACAAAGTCGGGACCGGAAAATTTTATTAATTTAGAGAGGTTATTAATGAATCGAGTATTAATTTATAGAGGTTTTACTGTAATTGCAAGGTTTCCAAAAATGTCAAAGTGGTATCACAGGTTACAAACTGAAAGATATTGAAATCATCTGATTTGCCTGCTTAAAATGTTCCGATTTAGTTAGTTTCATTCTGTTTGGTACATCTGTGTACATGTACGAATACGACCTTCTCGGACTTCCAATAGGCATGCTGACTACAAGTTGAAACTTATTGTATTCGGCAGATTGTGGTTGGCGGAAGGAACAAGTATCTCATTAATGGTCATCTGGCTCAGCCTAGTCGAGTCCAGAATCTTTTCCACTCAGTCCAGCTCAATGTGAATAATCCACATTTTCTTATAATGCAAGGGCGTATAACCAAAGTGTTGAACATGAAACCTCCCGAAATTATGTCTATGCTCGAAGAAGCTGCCGGGACAAGAATGTACGAAACAAAGAAAGAAGCTGCCCTCAAAACCCTCGAAAAGAAACAGAGCAAAGTAGATGAGATTGACAAGCTTCTTGGCCATGAAATACTCCCGGCTTTGGAAAAATTAAGGAAAGAGAGGATGCAGTACATGCAATGGGCCAATGGAAATGCGGAGTTGGATAGACTCAAGAGATTCTGTATTGCTTATGAATACGTGCAAGCAGAAAAGATTAAAGATAACGCAGTTCAGTCCGTGCAAGAAGTGAGAAATAAGATTTCGGAGGTTGATGGTAATGTTGAAAAGATGAATGGAGAAATAAAGGAAATTGAGAAGCTGGTTTCAGAGCTGAGTGCTGAAAAAGAAGCGAGTATGGGCGGTGAACTGAAACTGTTATCCGATAAAGTTGATGCTCTTTCCCGGGATTTGGTGAAGGAAACTTCAGTGCTTAAAAATCAAGAAGACAATATTAAAACTGAAAAGGGGAATGCAGCCAAGGTGAAATAGATTACATTCCAATGCATAAATTCATTGTACAGTTTTCCTTCACCGATTAACCCAGTTTCTTCTTCTAATGTAACCAGATTGAGAAGAGTCTTGGAGAATCAAAGCTAGCAGCAGAAGAGATGGCCACTGCCGTGAAAAATGCTGAAGAAGGTGCTGCTGGTCTTAAGAAAAGTGTCGAGGAGTTGTCAAAGAGTTTGGATGTGCATGAAAATGAGTACCAAGTAAAGTATTTTTTCTCTGTGTGGATTAATGTCATAATGCTAATAATATTGCTATTATAGATTAATTGTGAAATTTATTTTGTTAGGGCGTGGTAGCGGGTAAGAGCAGTGGAAATGAAGAGAAGTGTCTTGAAGATCAATTGGGAGATGCCAAGATAGCTGTTGGAAGGGCAGAGACAGAATTTAAGCAGTTGCAAACAAAAGTAAGCCATTGTGAGAAAGAACTGAAGGAAAAATCAGGCCAATTATTATCAACACGTGAAAAGGCTGCTGCTGTAGAGAATGACCTTCATGTCAAGAGGAAAGAGGTTGATAAGGTTAAAAATGCTCTGGAATCTCTTACCTACGATGACAACGTTATGGAAGCACTGCAAAAGGTATGAATCCTTTCCCCGTTCAAATCACACTGTTTTTTCTTTGTAATAGAGTAGTTGTGTCTTTGTCTTAAATGCAAGTATCGGATGGTATTAGGATCGCACGGTTGAGCTGGAGATGGTGCAGAAATCAAAGGAGGAAATTCGCGTGATATCATCACAGTTGCCTAATGTTGATTTCCATTACAATGACCCGGAAAAGAATTTTGACAGGTCGAGGGTAAAAGGCGTGGTTGCGAAATTAATTAGAGTAAAGGATAGCAAGGCAGTGCTTGCCTTAGAGGTAAGTGAGTGTATTTTTGTCAGCTTATTTACTTATATAATATTTGTTACGTGCTTGACTTCCTTTGGTGTGCATATTATGAAGGTTGTTGCTGGTGGGAAGTTGTTTAATGTTGTTGTAGACACAGAAAGCACCGGAAAACAGCTTCTTCAGAAGGGTGGTCTTCGTAGGAGGGTGACTATCATTCCATTAAACAAGATTCAAAGCCACCCTGTCCCACAGAGAGTTCAAAATTCTGCTGTTAAATTGGTGTGATTACATTACAATCATCTCTCTGATTTATGTTTTAGAGTCCTGTGGATTTTAGTCCAGTTGACCATAAGAAAAATGTTTATTAGTCATTGTGTCTAATTTTCCAATGTCCCTTACTTGCATTTCATGTGTGTGCTACATTTCTTGGATCCGAGAAACACTTTCAGTCGAAAAACACATTTATGGGATCCCGGAAATTTACTGTGCTGTCATTAATTTCTTAAAAAAATGACTAAGTCACTCATGAAGTAAGCGAATGCTATGGGCGTCATAATTTAGTCAAAACGAGTACAAATTATATTTTTCCAAGCAGATGTGGCTAAAAAGACCCATTAACACTTTTTATTTATTTATAAACTGTAACGTCATTGCCACTTTTTTTTGCCATCTACAGGTTGGAAAAGGCAATGCTGAAGTGGCACTTTCACTAGTTGGATATGACCAAGAACTGCAAGTATGCTTCCACACAATCTGATTCGAGATCAATGTTTCTCCTTTTTTTCATTTTTATTTATTGTTGGGCGTCTTTGGCTATTTACTAGGCACCAAGACCCTAGGCACATGAAAGCCCGTCAACTATCATATGCACTTGTCAAAATTATGTCACTGTGTTGTATTCATTTGATCATTTCTTATACTTCAAATATACTCATTCAAAATTTTGATTTAATATTGATCCTGTTTTTCTATTTAATAAAATGTTAAGTTAATACATCATTTTAAGCTAACTATTTTCACACATATACGTGCTATGTAGACTGCTATGGAATATGTGTTTGGATCAACATTTGTCTGCACAACCAAGGAGGACGCAAGCGAGGTATGTTTGTCTGACAATATAGTTTATCAGTTATTTTCTGAAGAATCCTCACGATATTCCTGATAATGCTTCATATTTCAAATACTTATATAACTATTTTATATATCCTTATGGGCTGCTAATATTTCTTTCAAATATCAGATATAGTAGTATATCAAAATACTACTGTATATGGGTAGAACTTAGACTGATGCATTATAGATAATTTATTAAAACATTGGAAATATTAATACTTGAGATTGTATGTGAATCTATTTTGAGTCTTTTGACAATGATTAGAGTGGCTTATATGCTGACCTGGCATGCACTTGTTCATTTTATGAAAACCAAATCCCAGTGTATAATATTGTCTTCTTCGTTAGAGAAATGTTGGCTTCTTCTAGTCCTGATGAGATTATTGAGCATGATTTACATACCCTGTTGCCAGATAAACTGAATTTCAAAAAACTTATAGAATATTTAGTCTTAGGGCAGTTGACTTAATATATGATAGAACAGTGTAGACCATAGGGCAATTAAACCTTGTAGGACCTGCAGGTTTATATCAGGCTGAAAATTGATCTAATAGAAATCAATATCAAACGAAAATACGATGATCACAGTGGTTTAGCATATGCAACAGCAGTTCTCTTCATTCGTTTTATTTCTCTCTCTCTCTCAATTCTAATACCTGACTTATGTTCTTAGGTCACTTTCAACAGAGAAACAGGAACACCAAGTGTCAGCTTGCAAGGTGATATTTTCCAACCCAGTGGGCTTGTGACTGGTGGTAGTCGCAGGTAAGTTATAATAGCTTCTTACTTGAGTTGTAATTTTCATGGATTCAGTCTTGTAATGTTAAATTATATTGTTCGCAAACATGAACACAATCTAAAGCTCCACTTGTAATTTCAGAGGTGGAGGTGACCTGTTAAGGAAGCTTCATGATTTGGCAGAGGCTGAATCCAAACTTTCTATTCATCAGAAACGTTTGTCAGAAATTGATGCTAAGGTATTCTTTTTTAACATGTCCCTCTCTATTTTCACTGTCAATTCCTGGACTTGTGATGAGAATGCCATTTCTTTGGGCAAAAGGAGGCTATTAATGTTAACACTCAAAAGGAAATATCAATAACCAGTGAGGCTATTTCAGTTATATTTTAAATATGCATATTATTGATGATAAAAATTATATCTGTATTGGCTTCAGATTAACGAGCTCCTTCCTCTTCAAAGACAGTTCAAAGACCTTAAGACACAATTGGAACTCAAGTCTCATGATCTCTCACTCTCAGAAAACAGAGCTAAGCAAAATGAGCATCACAAGGTTGGACCTTATTTCTTTAACACGCATTTAATGTAGAACAATCCATCATGTGTGTCTTTATACTCTATCACGATCATAATTAATACGGAGTAGTTGTTTTTTTGGTGGGTTATGTAGCTCAGTGAGTTGGTGAAGAAGATGGAGGAAGAGCTAGGAGAAGCCAAATCAGCCATCAAAGAGAAGAAACTACTGTTTGAAGAATGTGTAGCTAAAGTATCAGATCTTGAAAAGTCAATCCATGACCATGCTGGGAATAGGGAAAGCAGGCTTAAGGATTTAGAGAAAAAGATCAAGAATATTAAAAGTCAGGTGCAGGCTGCTTCTAAGAACCTTAAGGTCGGTTTTCTCAAAATCTCTGACACGGCAACTGCTCTATTTAAAGCACTTAGTTACCATAACACGGCTTGCTTCTAAGATCCTTACATTTCACTTTTTTGAAATATTGGTAATTATGACTCAGTTTCTAAGCTTGCTACTTCCCAAGCTTAGTTTACACTCCTAATTAATTTAAATAGTGGTTTAGGTTTTTTTATTTGACTTGATATATTGGTTTTTTATAAGTGTTAATTATTTATTTATATTATATTGGAGCAAGCTGATGTATCATACCAAATCTGTTTAAGTCATGTGCATTACTTGTGTACCTAGGGGCATGAAAGTGAAAGAGAGAGGCTTATAATGGAAATGGAAGCAGCTCAAAAGGAACAAACTTTGTTGGAGAGCCAATTAGCCGCTTTAAAGAAGCAGATTAACGATCTTACTTTGGAAGTGGAATCTCAGAAAACCAAGGTGCATTTACTATAATCTGACATTTGAGGCTCTAAAATCAGCATTTCTATGCCAAAATCTTATTGATCGTAACATTTTCGTTTAGGTTTCTACAGTAAAACAAGATCACGATAAGGTTCAATCCGAACTCAACTTGGCCCGATGTAAGATAAAGGAATGTGATTCCCAAATTACTAGTATAGTCAAGAAGCAGAAGGAAATCCAACACAAAATTAGCGAGGCCAACCTAGAGAGGAAAAGAATGGAGAATGAGGTAATTTCAAGGTTTTAAACACCGCATTGAAAATCAAGCTAGTGAAGCTTATGGACCAATGTTCATGGGGTCGAATTGGTGGTAATTAGTTCATTCTCTGTTATAGGTTAAACGAATGGAGATGGACCAGAAAGATTGTTCATTGAAGGTTGAGAAATTGTTAGAAAAGCATGCTTGGATAGCATCTGAGAGACAACTTTTTGGACGAGTTGGATCCGATTATGACTTTGAATCTCGGGATCCTCGTAAGACAATGGATGAGTTTGAGAAACTGCAAGCTGCACAATCTGGGTGAGAAAATTGTGATATGCATTGTTTTTATAAACTTTAGGTTCAATGTGCAAAGCCGATAGTAAGCCTTCTCTAACATTGTTTGGTCATTTTCACTTTTCCTATTCTAGCCTAGATAAAAGAGTGAACAAGAAGGTCATGGCCATGTCTGAGAAAGCTGAGGATGAATACAATGACTTGATATCCAAGAAGAATATTATAGAGGTTATCACTGAAATAAATTAATTGAATGCTAGTACATGTTACCATAATGAATGTTGTTGATATAATTTTTTTTTTTTCACGTAGAATGACAAGTCCAAAATCAAAATGGTTATCGAAGAACTTGATGAGAAGAAAAAGGAGACGCTTAAAGTCACCTGGACTAAAGTTAACAAGTTAGCAGTCCATCTTCTTTCTTTTCAGCCTTCTCTCATGACCATACATACTTATTAGGTGTTTTGTTTTGTTCAGAGATTTTGGTTCTATATTTTCTACTCTGTTGCCTGGAACAATGGCAAAGCTGGAACCTCCAGAAGGAGGCACCTTTCTTGATGGCTTGGAGGTTAAGGTTGCTTTTGGGAGTGTGTGGAAACAGTCATTGTCTGAACTTAGTGGAGGGCAAAGATCTTTACTTGCGCTTTCTTTAATTTTGGCTTTGCTTCTTTTCAAACCGGCTCCATTATATATATTGGATGAGGTATGTTTTAGGTCTTTACCATGCTTTTTTCCGTTTATTTTTCATTTTTTTAGTTCAGTACAGTTGTACTTTTCTGTCTTTGTCAGGTTGATGCAGCTCTTGATCTAAGTCACACACAGAACATTGGAAGGATGATCAAGACTCACTTTCCGCACTCACAAGTTAGTTTCTTGCTTCATCGCTTTTAAACGTTAGATACTTCTTTTCTCAATATAATTACGATTGTGTGCGTGGTGGTGCAGTTCATTGTGGTTTCGTTGAAGGAAGGCATGTTCAATAATGCAAATGTTCTTTTCCGGACAAAATTTGTCGATGGTGTCTCTACAGTTCAGAGAACGGTAACAAATCGGCAAAGCAAGTGATTGTAATTATCATTAGTCATCTGGTCAGCCTTACACTGAATCTTGAAGACCTATCAAGATTTTCCCTTCTGTAAATGATATTCTCTATCTCCGTTTGATGAGTTGATTGATATTCATCATTTCTGTTGTATCTAATTATGGCATAGTATGTTGCAGCTAATGCCCTAACGTCTAAATGATTTTCCCTTTTTATTATTTGTTTTAATAACAATCAAGTTCACAAAAAACTATTCATAATAGTAGTATTCTTTTTCGGCGCCGAAACAATTTTCAAATGAAATAAGTGCAAAATTCATTATTGCTAATGTAAAAAAATGTAATTAATCCTATAATTAATATGAGCAAACACCAAAGCATAAACTACAATTGAATAAAAATAATAAGTACATGATAAATTACAATGATACAAGTGAAGTTCTACATTATCAAATGCACTACTTGATATTATTCTTCACTCCATTGATCTGAGAGCAACCATGTATATCATTATTTGCCCATACAGATCGGATTTCCATCGATTATTAAATAAGTGTTTTCTGACTTTTTGACATTCATGTCTCCGCCCTCGTTCCCCAGATTCAGTTCTCAAATCCCATGTATATTTTCACCAACGCACTCGCTCATGAGGTAGAGCCAAAATTTCCTCGTCTCGTTTAACCATCCGCAAAACAAAACCAATTTGACTCTTCAGCTTACTAATCTATCTCTTTATCTGGGATTTAATCAATTCTTGACCTTATTTTGATCAGTGTCACTCGGTGATGGAGTCGTGTATGAAGTTCCCTGCTCAATGCACTGTTTATAGACGAAACAAATTTTGTTCAGAACAAAAAAGACTAAAAATGTAAACTTTTTGAATAATATCCATGTCCATGATTTATTACCTGAAGAAGATAATTGTGCAGCCAATCTAAGGTTTGCGGGAAAGCTGTAGCTGATAAGTTGACAACTGTATATCCCTGCTCAAATGTGCCAAAAGCCAAATCCATTATCATTTCGAATTGCAATATTAAAAAAAATTTGCAAAGTCAACCTTCAACATCGCCACATTTTTGCTTTTCTTTTAATCGGAGATGTAGATGCAACTATATATAATTCGGTTTAAGTGTTCGACATTTGATGCATTGCATGACAAATGCAAAGTCAACCTTCAACATCACCACATTTTTGCTTTTCTTTTAATCGGAGATGTAGATGCAACTATATATAATTTGGTTTAAGTGTTCGACATTTGATGCATTGCATGATAAATGTCTCAATGATCATTACCTGTGACTTAAATGAACAGAGATAGTCCTGTATTGTTTTTAAGTTGCCGATTAACTTATCCTTGTCCTGGGAAAAAAGGTAAAATGTTTATTAAAGATTAATTAGAGGCACATACGTATTTAACACAAATAGCATCAGCTTATTCCAAAACAAATTAAAACAGTCATCTTTAATGAAGTTTACAGGTGGATCAAAACTAGGGCTTCATTAGTTCTCAGTGTAACCTGAATTGGATATTTTTCATTGCTACGTGTAGATAGCCACTCCTCCAGCAAAGCCTGAGAGAAAGAGACAGCTTTTGAATTTACTGAATCATAAAGCCTTTATAATGAGCCATCATGAAATACAAAATCACTTTTTTGACACCTTATGGTCGAATTCAGCCATCTTTAGGATTATAGGAATAATAATGGGTTCAGGACCGGATTTGACTTTATTAATTGGAGGAGTTTTGACCGAGTCAGCATCTTTTGCTACTTCACCTGTGATGAAGAAAAAGACAAAAAACAAAGAGAAGATAATTCAATGGTACAAACTAAAGATGGTCAGATCTAACATCTAAAATTGAGAATATCACCACTAGAAAGAATGTTTCACCTTTACAGTTAGGTATGCCACCACCTACGCCCATAGATTTTAGACCAGCCGAGACAAAATCGACACCAGATATTTTTTCCCCAATATCTTGATTACCACATGGAGCAGCAGAATCATTCTCAACAGAACTCACATTTTTATTTTTTTCCAAGCATTTATCTTCCTCTTTGGCAGGTGTGGTTGTTGACAATTTACTTTCATCGTCCATTAAGTATATACTAGGATCCAAATGTATGCCCTGTAATTGTTAAACTGGTTAGACATATAAATCCGCAACAGAACACAAGGCATTTAAAGACAAAATGGAGATAAAACCCGGCCCCACATTGGTTGTTGAAATGGATTTGTATGATAGTTGGCTCTTCAAAACATTTTTTAGAGAAGAAAATGTAATATTTTTTACAGGCATGTAACTCAGTATGGAATGCAATTAGCAAGGATGTTATTTACCTCAATAATAATTGGCTTTCCGTCCTTCATTGCTTTCTTCAAATCGCCAGCCAAACCTACTCGAAATACAAATTAGTAATAACTCATCACAGTAAGTGCATCATGGTTAAAACAATGGAGCTCTTGCGTTACCTTTACGAACAATCCGACATTCTCTAGAAAATTCCGTTATTAACTCCTCAGGGGAACTGAAATCTCGCGCCCATACGGGGGAAGATGCTAATGGTGCACTGTTATGAAATTGTAGTCACGTCAATTATCAAAGGTTATGCAGGCATAGCACAAGTTCTTTCACAACTGAATATTTATGGCATATACATTCAAGTTAAACACACAGAAAACACTTTACAATAAGGCATTGCAAGAGATCAATTCAATCGAACTGATAAATAATGCACGGATCTCATTCCACCGTAAAACAGTACATGTGTTAAATGTTATTCTTGTATTAACAAAATTTCCACTTTCTTTTTATACTATTCCCTTGATCTTACTTGGCACTTGATTAGCATCATTCATAGTTCATAATAGCATCGCATATGCCATATTATAACATAGTGTTTAGTTAAGGCTCTTAATTGTGTAATCCATAGATGAAGTGTAACTACATAAGCCTAGTTATTGATTCAGAAAACATGATACTGCATGCTAAGTTAATTATTAATTATACGCATGTAAGGTAGCAAAGTAAGATTTAATGACAGCTGTAAAAGAACATCAATGCTTCATACTCTGTGGCAGTACGCAGCAATTCATACACCATATCCGTCTGCAAAAGTAACATAATATACAAAAGTTAGCACAAGAATGAAACAAATCAAAAAACGTGAAGTGTTGATGGTGGCTCTTGAAGAAAGATGCAGATGAGATTCAGGCAAATATTGCTTAATATATACAAAGAGATTTGCCTGTAAAACATTTGGCAAGTTTAGTCTCTGTGCAAGTTGAGTAGCAATTGTGGACTTTCCAACACATGCAGTACCACATACAAGAATAACCAGAGGTACTCTTTGATGGTGGAATCTGAATATAGAAAGCAGATTAAAATGTCAGATTAAAAGCGGCTGAAGACATAAAGTAGTAATGCAACATGGAGTATATAAGAATGTTTAGTTTAAATCTCAAAAATCATTTTTCATATCCTGTGAAGGAAGGTGTAGTACAAGGTAAATTGTATTAAGGAAGGGTATTTATAATCACCCAAAATGAACTTGTATTTGTTGAACAAAGTATAAATATAAATGAACAAAGTATGAAAAGATTTCTACCATAGCAAATACTACTACTGATTTATAAATGATTCATTTAAATGCATAATAAAAAGTCACATGCAACTCCAAAACACATTTAATTAAATATTGAATTTCTGAACTAGTAAGTGTATCATATCTACCCCATTATGGTATTAACATAAAACACACGTAAAAAGTTCTGACCTTGTCATCATTTTATATCTGTTTATATACTCTTGCCCATAGCCTCGCCTCTCCATGAGCTACGAGAATGTGAAAACAATAAAAAAATAAAGACAATAAACCGGAATCGGCTAAGATAAAATATAAAAGATACCAAACAATAAAAGCGAAATCCAGTAGAAAAGTAATAACCTAGGAAATAGTAGCAACTGCACTAACAAAAAAAAATTAACCAAGCACATCAAAGATTTTAATATACACATAAACAAAATTAGCTACAACATGTATCACTAGTAGCATCGTAAAGCACTTCAGATTACAGAGATACACTATAATCTTGGACACGAGTTTAACTGCATTTTTTTGGTAAACATGTTGATAAGAGGTGACAAAAACATTGTCCAGATTCCACTGAGACCATTGCATCTAAAAACTACATAAAATACAAGCTTTGCTGGAATTACTAATCCCAAAACAAACTGATGCAGAGGGTTTATTAAAACCCTTGAATTTGGAATTTGGTAAATTAGCCCTGGGATGGGGAACGACTCCTTTCTTGGATGAAATTTCAATGAATTAAATCTATGAGAACCACAAAGTCCTAGCTTTTGAATAAAAAAATCAATATAATCCAAAACATCTCGCTGAAACAAAGTAAAATGGACCAAATACATGCCAAAAGTCAAGAATTGCAAAAGTAACACACCTTAAATAAGTTAGCTTCAAGGTCGGACTGTGAGCTGCGAAACGAAACAACTTCAAATGCAAATACTAAAAAAACTGCAACGTCCAGCAGGAAATAACTAAATAAGTGAATTCAACAAGCCAGAACTTACACGTCGAGGAGGCTGTTATCTATAAGCAGCTTTTTTAGTTCAAGAGCAATCTTGACAGCCACGTGATTCGGAATCTGCCGTTAACGAAAAATAACAAATAATCAGAAAAAATAACACTTGAATTTACAGAAACTTGATCAAGTGAAAAAAAAAAAGTTTACCTTTGTGACAGTTAACATTCGGCTGAGCAAAAATCGAGAGAGCACGTAATAATGATCGGCATTATCACCCAACCATACCTTTACCTGAGATTAATAATTATTATTTTAGGAAAAAACCCATTAATTGACATGAAATATGATTTGAACAGAAATTTGGGGTTTAATCGAGGGTGAAAATAATTCGATCAAAATCTGAACCTTAACGAAATCATATTTGGAAGAGGCATTTCGGCTGGAGAACGAGAGAGCCGCTGATAGCCCAATTTTATTTCGACGATCGTCAAAATATTCTCCTTCAAGTTGATATTCATCTTCTTCTTCATCTTCGTTTTTGCTGGGGCTTTCTATTGCAACTCCTTTATCTTTTCCCATTGTCTTTTTTTCTTGATTTCAATTTCCCGATTCTTCTTCTCCGATTTTCCTTTGTGGATGTGACGCACAAATTTCAAAGGCGGAAAATATCTCGGATACGCAGACTACTATGTGTGTGTATATATACAGACGCTAAATATTATTGAAAAATTGCACTTTTCTCTCGAAAGTATATAAAATTAGAAATTCGTATGAACAATGTGTGATATACTTTTGTTGATGTTTAAGGAAAGATTCTGTTGAAAATTAGGGTAAATATGAATGCCAATGATTTTAATTTTATTTGCAATTAAACTCTCAATGACAAAGTCACAAACTCATTGAGTCATTGTGTACACGCCTCAATAAATAGGAGGATCATCATATAAAGTTGAAATAAATGGTAAACATGCATTCGGATTAGGACCCTTATACACATACGGAGTATAATGTAAATCAACAACACTAAGAAAGACAATCCGTCTATCATACACATATGTACAATGCATCATACACACAACTCAATTAAACATGAAAGTCCATTAACAATTAAACATGAAAGTCCATTAAAATATTCATTGTAAAAATAAATAATCATCGTTAGAAAATACATTCATAACTTGCAAAACACACATATATAATAAATCTTTATTCATTAATCATCAAATCATTATTATGTAACAAACAAATCATTATTCATAATACATTTATCACTAATCTTCATTAAATAATAATAAAATTATCATTATAATAGATACCAAGTGTACAATATATTGTACACCTAGTTGTACAGTAGAAATTGCCCTAGAAATACACGTAACCAAAACCCACAATATGTACACATAATATACACACTTATTTTTAATTTTAATTCAATTAGACTATAAATCAAATACATGTTTATGAATATAAGCACCAACAATTAAAGGTTTGGAATATTTGAAAAGAAATTATTTTATACATCTCAAATTATCTTCGAATGTAATTGAAACTTAGATACGAGTAGATGAACACTTGCTTATTTCTTCATTCAAATTAAGTAGAACTTTAATTTTTTTTATTTTTTATTATTCTGATCTTTTATATCAAACTTTGTCCATATCATGGCTATTAAGTACATTTAAGTGACAAAGAACTAAAATTTCAAACAATACACGTGTTACAAACAAAGCAAAATAGGAGATAAATTCTCTGTCAACCCATTTTCTAATTCTCATTTTGCATTTTCAGGTTACTGTATTTATGTTTTTGTCATACCACTTTAATTAATGATTTTTTTTCATCCCAAACTCTTTGACTTTATGATTTATGATGTGTAGGGGTTACTCAATATAAGATAATTTTTTCTTAATTATAGAAAAATTGTTTTCGATAACTGTGAAATATATCATGTATTAAGTATTCTACCCAAACTTGTTGGAAGTTCTAAAATACAATTGAGTTAAAATTACATTTTTCTTTTAGTTGATAAATGTGAAGGAAAAAGATTGTTATCCATAATATGGATATTCATAATTTGAAATTATCCCATAAAGTTACTTTTATGTCCTTCATAATACTTATTAATTTTCAGATTTAATCTTTCATCTCTTATTGCTTCTCACTTTCAAGTTTAATGATTCTTGTAATTTCTTCATTACCCAACTCTTGAAATTTGTGCATTTGAAAGTGATTATTTAATTACACCACAAATTTATTTTATTAATTAAATATAATAAATATTACAATTTATTTATTTTATAGTAAAAAATATAGCATCTCGTTTATATTTTAATTTTTGATATTAGTATTAAGTATGTAATTTTATGAACTTAAAACTCAAAAAATAAGTGAATTATAAAAAACTAAAATAACATTTCAATACAACTTGAATAATATTAATTTATTAATAAAATTTTATACTATCATATACATTTACAAAACATTCAACCACCTATATGTAACTGTATTTTATTTGTAAAAGAAATATGTACTTATTTTTGTGGAACATAAATAATATATATTAAAAATAAATCAAAAACTGATGTTAAAATTAATGATCAATACAAAATAAATAATTTTACAATAAATACATGGTATTTAATTTAAAATAATATTAAATTATATATGTGAACATGCGATCATAACTTTCGAGAGCATACTTGTTAGGAATAAAACACAAGGTATATATGTCAAATTAAATTATTGATCCCATTTTTTCAATCTATTTTTTTTCTTAAGTTTTTTTACAAAATTGAAAAAAAAAATGACATTCTGAAAAAATAAGAACATTAAAACATTTTTTACAAAGCTTAAAAACATTCTTAAAAACAAGTAGTATAAAATAAGAAGGTAAAACCTATACAAATTTCTATATTATTATAAATTAAAATTTTGTAAATATTATATATAAATGTGACGATACAGTTAATCAACATATTTTGGGCAAAATGACAAATTAATTTGTGCGCAAATTTATCAGTTGTGAATTATCAAGAAAATACTTAGTAAAAAAAATACTATTAAATTCGTTGAGGAATACAATATCTATACTTACATATCTAAGCCATTTAATACAAATCATGATGCATCATTATATAAATTTTTATTTTTCCATATATATATATATATATATATATATATATATATATATATATATATATATATATATATATATATATACTTGTGGTTTATAAGCGTCCTTCTATCTTTTAAATCTTTTGCAAGTGAAGTATCGTTTTATAATTTTTACCTTACTACATCCTTATTTATTCATTTTTTTGTCATCATTTAAATCTTTTGCAAGTGAAGTATGTTTTATAATTTTTACCTTACTACATCCTTATTTATTCATTTTTTTGTCATCATTTAATAATTTTAGCGTAGTTTTATATTCTTTTTTCATTTTCCCACCCACTTTTGAGATTTGTGTTTGACTCTATTTATTTTGTTTATCTCAATTTGCAAGTTATTAAGAAGAAGAGAAAAGTTAATAGAGGAGACTAAAAGATAATTATTTAAAATAAATATTCTTAATAGATTTTTGTGCCTCAATAACGCAAATACTCCGTATTGTGATTAGTACATTTTCTCACTATACATATGTAAAATTGATCGACTACTTCTATAATTATTTTTTTCAATATATATTTATTTTTCCTACAATGACATTGTTATTATAATTTTTTTTTTGATTAATGTCAAATTAGTGTCAAATATATATCTTACTTATATATATTTACTAATTATTTATATATTTATTTTTAATTATCACGCGAAAATACAAGTGTAATTTTGATACATATATTTTCACTAATATAATTATTTAGAATAATTCAATTAAAAATTCAATATATATTAATTTAAGGTAACATATACTGAAGGTTTGTTTAATTGATTTAGTGAAAACTAAAAAAAATAGATTTAGTGAAAACTAAAAAAAATACAGTATTGTATAGTAGTATGCTACTAGCATTAGACGTTTCATTCCAACAATAAATTAATCAATACATCTAATTATTTGTTCATCTAATCAATAAATGTATAGCTTCAAGAAAAAGTGGAGGAAAGTTATTGCACAAAAGTTAAATAATGCAGTACACAGAAAACAATTAATACTAATACACTTAATTAATTAAAAGGTTAAAAATGTAATTGAACATGATAAAAGTACATTATGGATATCCATGTTATGGATATTTAGGGCCACCCAAATGTGAAATACATCATGTATTCTAGCCAAACTTGTTGTGAGTTGATAAGCTAACCGTCAATTCTTTTAAAGATTTAAAGGACCTTATTTACTCCATTTTCCTACACACTTTTGACTTAATTTACCCACATTTTCTTGATTGAATCAGTCCTTTTCTTGGGGACAAGCATAAGAAGACCTTGTCTCCCACTTTAAACTCTCAATCTTTTCATTGATTATATGAACAACTCTTTTGACTGGTTGGAGCAATTTTGATACTCCGTACTATTTATTGTTCAATTGGATAATACAGTATATACAAAATATATTCATGGTCATTATCATATTTTATATACTTCCACGTAGGTATGTAAACGAATCGAATTTTATCGAATTTTTTTTGATATGTAAGTATGTAAACGAATCGAATTTTTTTGATTTGATTCGATTTTTGATGATTCATTTTCATTTACGAACACAAATATTTTTTTATATTCGAATATTTACGAATACAAATATATATATATATATATATATATATATATATATATATATATATATTAATTTTTTTAACGTATATTCAAATAGTCGACGAATACGAATTGAAATTTAATATCCAAACGAATATGAATACAAATACTTGAATATATTTACGAATACAAATCGAATAGTGAAATATTCGACTCAATTCATTTACATTCAACTTCCATGGTCTAATAATTGTGTTTAATCTTGTCATTTACACAATATAGTATTTTATGATTTGAAGTCCTAGATTTGAATTAAAACATTAATTTGACATTTGGTGCATGTGAAGTGTTATTAAATAACAACAAACAAATTAAGACCAAAGAAAATTAATAATTACAAAAAAAAACGTTTGATTGTTCAACAGATACCTGAATTAGTAGGGCACAAGGTTAAAGATATAGATAAGATTACACGAGGCTATGAAAAAAAAAAACTGGTATCTGAACAAAAATTGAAAAATTGGTATCTGAACAAAAATTGGCATCTGAACAATGCTTTGCGTCTGGTCATAGGTTTTGAATTTGATGCAGTTGTTGGTCGGCATATCCATTGTTCAGTCATCCCCGGGGGGCTGCCATTTGCTGCTTCTTTATTTTGTCATCATTTTTCACCATGCTGAATCACAACCATAATAAGGCAACAGATGGTTATAACCACAGCAAGTTTCTCTATACATAATTTCATGGAAAGGGTCAAATTCGGGTTTAATATGTTGTTACCTAATGTCATGAGGGGTTATAAATATCCACTGTGAACCATGGGCCAATGCAAAATCCACTATGGCATCCAAGCTGATTTTTCTACTAACAGCATCCTGCAGATGAAACCAGAAATCAAGAATCGGTATACCAGAAATTCAAACACAGAACCATTTTTTGAAGAAAAGCAATTTCAGGTGCAACCAAAAGGGCTAAAAGACGAACCTAAGGTGGTAATAAGAATTATTTCTAACACATGAAATTGCTGCTCTTAGTTTTACTAGATTGTGTGAATACCAAAACTAGGGTGGTAGAGGCTTAGAGCAAAGCAAATTGACATAGGGAATATTTGAGTAAATGTGATTTCGGACTATATGTGCTTTCTATTGGAAATGGGTATTTGAAAGTAAGGATTCTCAAGCTGTCCCTATATTTATCAATATTCAGATTAATTGAACTAGTCTAAAGAGAGCATGCCGAGCCATGACTTCAGTAGTTTGAAGTTATATTGAGGAACATATCGGTGACCAATAATAACTGAATGTTTCAGTAAGAGAAGAAAACAAACCATAAATACATCAAACTCATCCATTGCACGGAAGGGGGCTTCTGTCATCTCATGAAGTGCAAGGGCAAAACATAATGTTGAAAAAGAGCGTTCACCACCTGTTCAAATATCAAAAGATGAACAAATAGTATCTCTAATTTCAAACAGGCAAAGTGACCTAGAGGCTAAAAAAGCACTCCAAATAGAGCAATATATATGGATATACAGAACGAATCAAAAGAGGCTAACCGGATAGCCCTCTAGTGTCACGAACAGAGCTGCTTGACGCATCTTGAGGCATTTTTACCTGATCGGTTACGAACCAATTGAAACAAAGGAAAAACATATTTAACTCGTTGATTGGTAAATCCAAGTGTTTAGTGAAGGGGCATGTTAGGTTCATTCAGTCCTTCTACCTCTATTGACAGGGTCTGCTCTTCATAGCTAACTTTGATTTGACCGCTGATACCTTTCTTTTTCAAATGACCATTAAATCTATCAGAAAGAATTTTCATCATTCAGTATTGAGCTATTTAATAATCAACAACTCCCCTGCTAATTATGGGTAAAACAGTTGGAACGAAAAATCATATAAAGAGAAGAAGTCCTACTGCCATGTTAGCTGGCGCTTCAGATGAGTGGCATTCCTCTGGAACTTACTCCATCTCAAATGTACAGCTTTCTCACATGCCTATATAAAACCGGGTTATTAAATTGAAGGTACTTCAATGAAAGAATAGAAAACTGAAGAATCAGTGTTAATATCAATATAACTCGACCCAAAAGAAAAGAAAAAGAAAAAAATCATATAAGCTTCAAACCCAAAACAATGAGGGAATACTTCAAAGTTGAAAAAAAAAAAAAATACAAGCAAGAGAAAGTGCATCATATCTATTTCATTCTCTTTATTTTCATTGAAGGAAGTGTTACCTAACGAGTTACTAGACTGTAGTATGCACAAAAATATCATCAGTAGCAACCAACCGGTGATGAATAAAATGGGATAATACTCGTCCCTTTATAAATCATGAAGAACAATCAAGAGAAATATGAATAGTTTCTTTAACTCACTTCTAATTTCTCTCGAAATGCTTTGTAAGTCTGTTGTTTTCTGGAAATTTTACGCTCTTTTTTCTCACACAACATGCGGAGATCATCAATAGATTCTGGATGTCTGCATATGAAAAACAATAAATAAAAGTACAGTATAAAACACCCTCTTATTTAAGATATAGAAAAACTAATTACCTTTGGCTCTCACGCTGCCGTCTTCGATCCAACAAACTAAGTTGAGCACTGAGTTGTTCTGAATTGCTTTCCTTATAGCCTCCTAAAGCTTCAATCTCACTCTCAGTACACATACATGAAGCGGTCTGACGGTTATCCTACATTTTCGCAACAAATTAACACCAGATGTAGTTTGAGAAACCCTTTGAATAAAGAGAATGTCAAAGCATAAGTGTAAAGGAACGTGGCTAGATAATCTAGAGATAAGAAGTAACACTAACCACACTATAGTAATACTAATGTGTCAGGGAACAATGTCAAGAAGTATAGATGAATTGCTTTTAGAATTCTTTGCGATGCCAAAGTAAACCATTGCATGGTACAGATGTTATCACATTTACATGTTTTATAGATTGAGAAAACTGAAAGACATTGTATAAAGGCACCATGGATGTATCTACAACAACAAAATGTAAACTATTACAGATAAATTTTCCAAAGCAGAACAGAAATGCACCTTACACTTGTGCTCAAGCATCTGATACTCATCCTCTTCTTTCTTTAGGTCAGAAAGGATTTTATTATGCATCCAATCTTCATTACGTTTCTTCTCCTGAAGAAAAATTGTAGGAAAGTTCAAGGAAAATAGTGAGAATACAAATAAGGAAAATAGTGAGAATACAAATAAGCAGGTAAAAGAAAAGGACCTCTTCGGCTGCATGGAGATCTTTTTCTATCATCATTAGTTCACTCTCTGCTTCCGCTAATGCATCAACATCTGACTTTGCTGATTCTATATTATAAACAATAGAGATTGAGTCATGCAGAATGAATAACCACGAGGACTCAAACTAATATCAGAAGACAAAACTAGTATACCACGTAGATTTTCAAATGATACTTTCAGATCTTCAACTTTAGTTATTGTTTCATTCACTCTGCTCTGAAGCTTGTCTATGGAAGTTTCCTTCTCTTTAATTTCTTCAACCAGTTTCTGCACATAATTTCGGAGCAAAAGAATAAGAAAACAGCACATTTTATGGTATACCATGAGACAGACTGGAACTCCAGTTAAAAAAACAAGACCACTCTACAAAGAACTACAAAAGGAAAGAAAAGATTCCAAGAAACGAACAGATATATCTTGCTGGAGCTCATCTACAGTAGACGCAGGTGAAGCAGTAGATTCCGTGGAGAGCAATTTTTTAACATCTTCAAGCTCAAATTCCTTCTGCCTAATGCCCCGCTCCACAGTGATGCGCCTTCTCTGGATGAAGTAAAAGGGGATAAAGATCAGGATATCCAAATAACAATTCTAACCAAACCAAAAATTGCCTCCAAATAGAGTTAACTCCATAAGCAAATCAAGGTATCTCATGACTATATAACTATAGAGTTAACTCCATAAGCAAATCAAGGTATATCATGAAACATCCAGGAAAATAAAGCACTTTCAAAAAAGTCAATCATGAAGATAAACATAACATGTTAGAATGCAAACAGTGAAGTTAATCCATTCGTTTCTAAGAGTGCAAAATGCAAATACAATCTTCAAATAAGCATTATATGTTAGAGAGACTGATCTCTAAGAAAACATAAACATGGAGGAAAATGTAAAATGAATATCTTCTCAACATCTTTTAATCAACATTAATTGAGTTAACATGTCACCATTACTCAGCTGTGCTAAAATACTACTGATATAGTTAAAGTGACGCCCTTTCTGTTCACAAATTCAGCCGAAGAAACTCTTTGAGATCTTAGAGAGTTGTATGTCAATCACTGATAATTTTGTATTACTGCAGAATAATTTTGTTAAAAGTCCAGTCAATGTTGTCATCTGTCTGCAATGAGTAAAACCATTTTGTGTGCTATTCAGAACAGTTTAAATTCAAAGTCCCTTATCTCATTAAACAGAAACAAAAGTATTCCAACATCCAAGAGAACTGTTATTCACTGACACTAATTCATAAGAGAGGAGAGTCTGCATCACTCTTACATGTGCATAGTTATAATCAGCTTCATTAAGTGCCATTAACAGAATAAGTATTTGCATAGTCAATGTCATGAACAAGGAGTCTAAGAGTGACACCTTTACACTGTGTAACCTGCCCTGAAGATTCCTCAAGTCTTCTTCCTTAGCCCGTTTCACCCCTCGCCCTTGTTGAACATTCTCTTTTTCTTCCAGTGCCTTCCCTTCCAGATGCTTAATCTCATGATCAAATGAACCACAAAGGCGACCAGATCTAACGTTTCTGTTGGGGGGGAGAATAGTTTCGGAAGAACCACGGATAAACCTGCAAAGAAAATCCTTTTGATC
Organism: Euphrasia confusa; assembly: GCA_954870475.1. Taxonomy (NCBI): domain Eukaryota; kingdom Viridiplantae; phylum Streptophyta; class Magnoliopsida; order Lamiales; family Orobanchaceae; genus Euphrasia; species Euphrasia confusa. Next base: position 35,205,784 of record OX940957.1, read on the forward strand.
AGTCGTCTTGAAGCAGCAACCTTATTTAGGCAAATGAGAGGACTAGAATAGATACATGAATCTTGAATGCACTGATCTGCAGTGCCTTAAAAACGATGCTAGAATTAAGTTATAAACAAAATTATAGAAACTTTGGGAACTGAAAATAAGATTGAATAATAGCAAGGCAACTCACAAACTTGACGTATCAACAGCAAGGCAATTAAAAGTAGGACATAAGACTATAATTTAAAGTCATTAATTCTATGTGTTAGCAATTAATAAATTGGACACAGTACAATATATGCTAACACAAACCATCGGTTTTCTGTATATTTTGAACATAAAAATGATCAAATAACATGATGTGTATTACTACAACAGCTTCCAAACAGAAAAATAAATAAAAAGAATAAATAATTCTATAAATAAATACGCACGAAATGACAAACCGTGAGTAACTGAGTATTATAGGTAAATGGGCAGGTCATGAAATTGACTCAGTTTTTGTCTTACATCTTATACCCATCAGCCGTGTAAACCTCCTTCAGGTTTGATACCCTCTGATCAAAGGCAACCGTTTTACCAGCATCATAATCTTTAACAAGCACTTGCCTCTCAGCATTAGCCTGCAAGAAAAACAGTATGCCAAAACAGTGTTGGCAACTCCATGCAAAAGATATTAGAACAGAAATTAGGAGATAAAAGAGTGAATAGCATCGTAAATACAAACAGAAGTAGGAAGTAGTGTTCATATTAAATGTGTTGTGGTAACAACCACCAGAAGCCATATCTCTCAACCATGCTTCCGTAGACTAGTAAGTTTCCACGGTAAATGTAAGGTGTAAACCATTAAGTGCAGAACTTTTATACAAACACACACACACACAGACACACACTCAGAAAAGTTTAAGATATAATATTAAAAAAAGGTGAAAAACAAGAATTCTCAAGAAAGTGTTTACCACATCAACCAAAACATTCAGCACTACATGGTTGTCCGAACGCATAACAGAGAATGCAGTGGGAAGATTAGTCTGGGGAAGCATGTGTCTCGGGATGTCGATTCTACCAATAGAAAACAACTAAATTGTTAGAGAAAGTTTGTTTGGCCAAACGCAATAGGAATGTATTTCACTTTACAGGTGTCAAGTATGTTACCTTGGTCTAGAAAAGTCATAAATGAGAATTTGTAAGTTGTTATAGTTTGCTTCTTTAGCACATGCTCTTAGAGTACGAGAATCTTGATGATTTGTGACAATGAAAGCATTAAGCACCCTCCCAACAGCAGTTTCAATAGCTAGAGACCATGTGTTTCCATACTCCAGTTTCTGCAATAAATAATTCAACAAGAGCAGGGAGCAATTCAGCAAGCTGGGTTGAGTAACACCAACCCTAGTTAAAAAAACAACACAACTTCTCATGCACGGAAAACAAAATAATTCTTCTATTCACAACCAAAAATGGGATGCTAACAATTTCAAATTGCATAGTTGACATCAAAATAAAGAAAATGCTAGACAATATATACATAGAACCTCATCAGAAACATGACATATGTAGAGAAACAATAAATGTAGTAGCTTAGCTTTAGGTCCAAAAGATGATATTACAATAACTATGCACACCAAATAATTATATCTGACCAAAAGACTGTGCATGCATGCAGTATGAAAAATATGCATCAACTCCATTGTTTTACCACATGAGCACCTATGGGACCAATAGGTGGGCTGCTAAATTTATGTCGGTGTCTCTCAATGGCCTGCAAAAGGCCGATCACTCGACCTCCTCCAAATGCAGTAACCTTATCTCTCTGGTTCATTTGAAGCTCATGGATACGAGAAGAAATATCACGATGTCGTTTCTCAACATCTTCTAACTGAAAAAAAATAATGATCAGAAAGCAAATCCTTAAATTAAGATTACAAAAGCATATAACCAAGATGCAAAAGTATGAAAACTTCCCATACCTGCTTCACAATTTTTGCTATTTCAGTTTCTATCATAGTTATCTGTTGTGTCAAGTCATCCTCCTCTTCCTTCAAACTGAATAAAACCATTTCATTTAGATCAAAATATCATTGTATTCCAATCAAAATCAAGATGCACCAGCACATCAGCACATGAATAAGAAATAAAATGAAATTCTACCTCTGACAACTAACAGTAGCTTTCTCTATCTCAGACTGGAGCTCCCTGAGCTTTTCATCCATCTCAGTTTCTTCAGCCTAGAGCCAAACAAAAATTAACAGCAAATGTTTCTTAAAGTGTGCAATTATAAGTTCAAAGTGAAAAACACTTTGGATTTTAGGCATTACATAAAAAGAACTTAAGCATCACTCATAACTGATTGATTTTGCTTTAAAGCACAAAAACTAACATCTTGCTCAGCTGGCAGCTCTGAACAAACAATTTGAAGGCCCATAATTTCACCTTCATCAAATATTTCCAAACATGTATTCAGAATTCACAAGTTTTTTTTATTAGGTTTTCACCTAACAAGATAGACCTTTACATCCTCCGTTCACTAAATGGTACTGAGAACTGGGAAGTTTCCAACACTCACAAGAATGAACTCAAGGAAACATAGTGTTGAACAGAAGCATGCATATACATAAAGTCATATAGCTTACAAACCTTAGTCTTCAATAGTGATAATTTGAAACAGGTGATACAGCTATGATCGATATATTTTGACAATTTATATATTTAATACCAACTCGGGATTAATAGAAGAATGACTACAAATTTTTTGGCTGTGGGGCAATAGATCACATAAAACATTGAATTAATGAGTCCCAACACATCCTTAAATAAGAATCATGAGCAATAGAAAAACAGGTGGCATCTATTATCTGTGAGCAAGTAAAAAAAGGTGTAAAGTAGGTTAATTACCTGAGTATTTTTGGCATACTGCTCATGCAAATCTTGTATTTGATGCTCGAACAATTTGACCTTTTTAACCATCTGATCAATATTCCTTCTCCTGCGGTCTTGTTCCCCTTCAAGCTCATGCTTCTCCTTCAAAGCCTAAACGAAGAAAACCAGAGAAATAAGGATCTTAATTATAAATTTGACACCATTGCAAACCTGCAGTTGACTTGCAAGACAATGCCAACAGAAGAATACACTGACTACTGAGTACGAGCACAAGCACTCACGGAAGAAAATAAAAAAGGGAAACATATGAGAAAAAGTACTATGAGCAAATAAAGTGAAAGGAAAATTTCTACATAAGGAAAAAGATGTTTAGAATCAATAAAAGAGGAAATAGGAAATCTTAGAACTAAAAAATAATGGAACTTTTGAGATACAGATACATTTTTTTTCTTTTATTAATATTACAGTAAAACTTGTCTATTTTCTTGGAACACAGATTCACAACAAAAACAAACAAACAAGGATTAATCCAATAACCATCTTACTATTGAAAGACTTTGACTCAAATCCTCCTTCATTCTTCTCACTTCCGATGTCTTTTCCATCATATTTGATATTTGACTTTTCTTCTTTGCCAATCGATCACTCAATTCTTCCACCTCGCTCTGAAAAATTAAGCAACAAAAGTTTTTCAGACAGCCAAACTTTCAATCAAATTATAACCAATCACTGGGGTCACATTTGGTACAATAATCTGGGTGCAAATGAAACTGGCAGTATAGACTCACCAACAACCTTGATTTACCTGATAACAACTCTCTATTATTAATTGCATTATATTATTACTACCTCCGTCTCAACTATATATGCACTGGTTGATTGGCACGTAGATTAAGATAAATGTTATTTTTTGACTTTTTGACAAAATAGTAAGGGGTAAAAATGTATTTTTAAATTAAAAAGTAATGTAGTTGTGAGTAAAGTTTGATAAGTACGGGTAAAATAATATTTTAAAGTGAAAAAGTGAGTAATTACTATTTCCTTTTTAAGGTTGTGCTTAATTAGTTGGGACATCCAAAAAAGGAAAATGTGTAGTAATATACAGGTCATTGATTGCAATATTAGTGGCCCTTTTCAATGGCAAATAGTAAAAAAAAAAAAACATTCATAAATAGTGTTGGGTAATTAAAAAGAGTAGCCAATGACAGAATGTGTTGGAAGATAAAGAAACTGTCGATCTTTAAAGTTAAAATTACACTCTTTTTATATTGAAAAAATGTTAATTTAAATTCATTAAGTTTTAAGCGATGCTCTTAGACAGGTGGCCTAAAAGCTAGGCTAACAACTCTCTTGACCTCTCTCTAAGACAAATTCCATGACTCGATTGTTACAACTTACAAGTAGAACATTTAAGACAATCTGGACTATTCTGCAAACTGTATAAAGATAAGTCGGATAATTAAAAAAGACAAATTTTAATAGGAGGAGTCGTATCAAGCAACTTACATGATACAGATCAATTTTTGCTTGCATTTCAGGTATTATCTTTCCTTTAAGCCTTTCAATAAGTTTATGTTTCCTTTCAAGTTTTCTGTCTTCGTCATAAACCAGTGACCAAGCTAGTTTCTTCCTCAACAACTGCATCTGTTGTGATATTTCCTCCACATATTCCATGCTTTTTATCTTTTCTTGCAATTCATCAATTTCTTTCAATGTCGGTTTCAGCGAATTTTCCAAATCTATAACCAGAGCTGTAGCGTCATTTACTTGTTTCTCAATACCTTTTAATAAATCATCCACTTGCTGAAGTAGAGTTGCCTTGAAAAAGAACTGTAAAGATGGTGTTACTTTCTGGGTAGTTAAAAATTATCACACTTGATCATCTTACCAGGGGAGATTTCAGAGGTGTAAGGAACAATAAAATGGTTCACAAATGATATAAATCAGATTTTTGAAGTTTAACTTCCATATTTCTGAACTTGAAAATAAAAATAAGTTAAATTTTACCTTGAATTTATCTTTTGCATTCCCCGAATGCAAAAACTCTCTGCTCTTGTCTTGGCTCATGATAACACATGGGTTCTCTACATCAATCTACATAGCAAAAGCAAAAGAAAAGTCCAAATGGGCTTAAGCAATCGCAAATTACTTTGTGAGACAAGATATGAGAATTGAGAACTATTGAGTTACTGGTGAATTACACGGCATAAAGATGACAATATCAAAACAGAGCATGGAAGAAGAATAAAAATATCAAAACTTGAACACCAGCTTTAATTTACAAGGTGATACAAGCCCAATACAATGAGTGACGTCGTATGCTAAGGGGAAGAGGGATAGACATTTATGGTAAATTCATAGAGCAAGACTCTAGAAAAAAATTAGTTTGCCTCTTCTGGTGCCTCCTGGGCAGAACCATAGAATAAATAATTGCACAACCAGATTCAAAATCATAGCATCATACTTTCTTTCAATTCACATGTCATGATTATATCCAATAGCATATAGTAGCTAATAATTCATTTCATTCTGAAAATAGTAAGTTGGTGTATAATGCAACTAAATTCTAATCAAGCTCCAAGGCTGTCAAATGTCTGATGTATTATATAATTAATGATAGAATTGAGAAGTTAGGTGGCATAAGTATTCTACAAAGACTATGAGAACAAGAAAGCTTCTTTTATAAATGTGGAAAATTAAAACATGATTAAATAAACCCCACTCTATATGCGCAGACACTAAGTGGGGACACATTACGAGCTCTTTGATCCCTAAGGTAGTCTTTTCACAGATATTTTGGCTTTTGTGCAGAGTTAATTCTAGTATTTCGGAAAACTATTCCGTGAGGACATAACTCAGATAGTTGAATTGGATAAAATATGTACGGATAATGAGGTGGTCTAGATATTTGTCAAGAAAAATGGTATTGTATATATTGTGATATATATTTTCAACTTGAGATGAATAAACATGCAAAGGGAAGAGGTCAGTAACACTCACATTGAAGTGTTCAACAATCTCACGAAGATCCTCTCTCTTGGTACCCACCCTCTTACCTGATGATAAATGATAAATAAATTCTCGGTAATAGAGATGATAAAAATACATGGGAAATAAGGTAAGGCTCCAGACAATTATATTAAAGAAAAGAAAATGACAATATTCCAGAAATTTAAAGAAAAATGACAATATTCCAGAAAATTATGGAAAAATGGTATAGTGCTATTTGAACAACATAATAATGAAACACGTGCATCATTCCTCTTGGGGTATCGACTTAGGAAGAAAAAAGGTATAAGAGCAAGTAGGTTTACAATTAATAAATACACTCTACATGGACACAAGAACACATGGTCAACCAAACTTATTTCATCACAAGTACACACAAAGTAATGAACTTCAATTCAAATATAGAGTGGTATCAACGTTCAACAATTTTCAAATATAGATCCAAAACAATAAGGTACAAGTCTAGTACAATATGTTACTATATATTAGTACTATATTCGAAGCTACAACCACAAGCAGATACATAAAGCATCAAACAATCTGGGTACTAAATAATACTTAATAAATTGATCTATTTATTTGTCTAAAATTACGAAAGTAACAGTGCAAGATCACTGTTTTCAGAGACCAGAATATTTATGAGGATGAAGAAGCGATATGAAACAAACAGTCTTTTATGTGTCTTTTAGTGGTCATTAATACGAGAGTACAGATCCAGCAAATTAAACCTTGAGTATTCTTCAATGAGATGGAACTGGCTGATTCTGTAATTCTGCGGTCCACAGTTATGATGTCTCCATATAATTCAGGCTTAAAAGAGTCTTCCCCTTTGTTTTTTATGTCGACTTGAACAAGTGCATGACTGTAAATGAATAAAAGTGAGTAATGCCAACAAAATGAGGGGAAAAAGTACCCAATCGAGAACTAAGATTTTAGCAACGCTGATATACAGAATCAAATCAAATCATCACAAAAAGTCTGCGATTAATCATCAATGCATGAGTTGATAACCAAGACTTGAACTTCAAACTTATTTACCATAAATTACCCATATTGAAAAGCTTATTTTGGTTTTTCAAACACAAAACATAACCTGCATCCCGTCTTTATAAAATCTTTCATTGTATTGGCTCTTTGTGTGCCGCGAGCTCGGCTTCCGAATGCCACGCAGAGTGCAGTTAATATAGCACTCTTCCCACCTACAATTCAAGGAGACCCTAAAACACTAAATATTTGAAAAACAGTGTGTATGTATACGTGCGTGCAATAGATAGAGAGAGGGGGGAGGGCTTACTTCCATTTTGGCCGGTAATGAAATTGACCCAGTCCCCGAACTCAATTTCAAGGTTGCTGTGGCACATGAAATTTTCTAGACGGATTCTGGAGATGATACCGGCTTGCCGACGGGCCGGGCCGGCGGAAACCCTAGAACCCTCCATATACGTGGGCTCCTGTACCTAGGGTTTCTGTACTTTGATTAGACCTCGACGACGTCGTAGAATCGGTAGAAGAAGAGAGGGATAAATTAGAAGGAGAAGCGACGGGATTGAAGAGATAGAAAAGCGAGGGAACTGTGTGTGCTTCCCCTCACTAATGATAATCTAGGTTGTAGCACACTCTGTCACATAATGGCGGGAAAAAACTTTCTTAGGCCGACGGCCCGAGATAGAGTTCTTTATTTCCAAATCCAATTATTCATTTTAGGATTATTTACAAATCAAAATAATTTACACTTATGAATTTCGTAACATAAATCACCTCACAAAGTCACAATATATTTGTATATTTATTTAATTTATTACATGTTTAATTTATTATTAAAAATAATTTATAGGGTTAAAAGCTCTAAATTTCAAAATTTTAGTATTGTAAATAATGATTTTTACGCGATTTACTTATGTATTTCCCAAAAGAAAAAACAATTTCTAAATGAATATAACATTTTTTTACATTTTTTATCATATATTTATATATATTAAAATTATATATTTATTCATAACATTTTTTTACATTTTTTATCATATATTTATATATATTAAAATTATATATTTATTCATGACATTACAAAATCACATCATTTGATGTATTATTGACTAATTTTAATAATTTCAAAAGAAATTAAGTAAATTCTCAAAATCATATGATAATTTAGTTATTTAAGTATATAATAATATATAGGGCGCTTCTATAGTGCATTCACCTTATGGTACATTTCATTCAATTTCAACCATTAAATTTAATTATTTAATATCAACCGTTAGATTTATGAAAGAACCTTGTATTAACGTGGACGTTGAAACACCCGACTATTGTCCTATAAGTCTTTAACTTAACAATCCGGTAGATACTGTATGTTTTTTCTTTTTATAAATTTATAAATTATATTTACAAAATAAGAATAAAAATCTTTGCGCTTGTATGTATATTTTTTGGTAGATATTTACATATTATATGTTTTTTCTTTTTATAAATTTATAAATTATTTTAAAAGAAATATGAATAAAAATATTTTTGTTAGTATTTTTTTTTACAAATTTAGGAATTAGTTTTACATAAATAAGAAGAAAAATATTACAAATTAATTTAATAAAAATAAGAAAAAAAAAATCTTTGCAAGCATTTTTTTTTTGTTTTTTAGCTATTTTTTTATATTTTTTGGAAAAAAATTTAATAAGAATTTTTTTTTGCGCTATTTTTGAGAAAGAAGAAAAATCATTGCGTATAATTAAATTATTTGTACTATTTAATTAAATTAATTAAATATATAAACTTTTTTTTATTTTTTAGCTATTTTTTATATATTTTGGAATAAAATTCAATAAGAAGAAATTTTTGCATTAAGTTATTTGTACTATTTAATTAAATTAATTAAATATATAAACTTTTTTTAGCTGGTTTTTTATATATTTTGGAATAAAATTCAATAAGAAAATTTTTTTTGCACTATGTTTGAGAAAAAGAAGAAAAATCATTGTGTATAATTAAATTATTTGTACTATTTAATTAAATTAATTAAGTATATAAACTTTTTTTTTTTATTTTTTTAGCTATTTTTTTATATATTTTTAAAAAAAAATTCAATAAGAAGAAATTTTTTGGTTATGTTTGAGAAAAAGAAGAAAAATCATTGCGTATAATTAAATTATTTGTACTATTTAATTAAATTAATTAAGTATATAAACTTTTTTTTTGTTTTTTTAACTGTTTTTTTTATATATTTTGGAAAAAATTCAATAAGAATAAATTTTTTGTGCTATGTTTGATAAAAAGAAAAAAAAATCATTGGTATAATTAAATTATTTGTACTATTTAATTAAATTAATTAAGTATATAAACTTTTTTTTGTTTTAAATAGCTTTATTAAAATATTTTATATTTTAATAATAAAACCTGCTACAGCAGGTTATCTATATTTATCAAGTAGAAAATTAATTTAAGTTGTAATCATATGTGGTATGGTGTATAATAAAAAATTGAAGTGTCATTAGTTTATTGGTTATGTTATAAATGTACGGTACATTCAAATTTGAGAAATGTACTATAGTATTCTCCGTAATATATAAATGTCACATTGTATATAATTTAAATAAAATAATAACGAAAATCAACCCAAGTACACAAGAATTCGTGGAGTCCTTCACCTGTAATCGTGGTAAGCTAATTACAAATTACAATAACGTGCTCTCAACTCCCTCTGATCATCAGTCTTAATTAATCGTCATTAGTCCGATTAATTATATATTTCAGTCATCTGCCCCAATTTAATTTCTCAGAAATTAATTTCATTTGGTGCAAACACTACACAGCATGATCAGGCCAAATCACGGCCGGAAACAGCGCGGCGGCGACTTGCCCCGGGTCAATAGCAGAAGCACGGCGGCCGTCGCGCCTTCGTTTCAGGAGAAATCGCGATATCCGGTAAAACCGGAAAAGGAAGAGAAAAAACTGAAATCGAAGAATATGCAGCTGGCGGTGGCTGACGCCGCCGGTTATGGGACGCTTTTGCCGCGTAGCGCCAGCAAATTGGAGGTGCCGAGGAGATCGAGATCTGCTTCGACTTCTCCATCCGCATGGGCGTTGTCTCCCGGAAGAAATCCGCCCGCTCCGGTGCCGAAATCACCGGCGAAATTTGAGAAATCGATGTCAAAACAGGAAGCGAAAGGCGGCGGAGGCGGCGGTGTGAGCGGGGTATGGAAGTACTTCAGTTTCAGGCAGAATAAGGTATCCTCCCTGGTGGAGGAAGAGTACCACCGGTACCGCGTAGCGTACAACAGGCTGTTGCAGTGGATATTCGCCAATGCTCGAGCGGAGGCGTCAATGGCTGCCGTCAAGAGACTCGCTCAGGTATTACCAATTCATCTTCTACTTTATGACTCGATGATTCGGACTCACATTTATAAATAAGTACTTTTCAATGTAATGAAATGACTCTTATACCCTTCAATTTGACCTATACTATGGGTACTTTTGAATTGAATGTGATCCCTATTTTTATATTTAAAAACATTTATATAAATTTGAAAATTTACATACTCTTTACAATAGGATGGTATTGGGAAATTTGCCTAAACTATTTGCAAAAGTTCAGGTCAAACTGAGTATAAATTTTGCCTAAACTATTTGCAGAAGAAGGTGTGGAGCTTGTGGGTAAAACTTTGTGCAACGAGAAACATAATCGTGGAGAAAAGAAGTGCAATTCAAAAGTTGAAACACGAAATGAAGTTGTACCACGTATTGGAGTCAGAAATGAGGCTGCTCGACGAATGGTCGAGATCTATTCAGCCTAGACACGTGGAAGGCGTTGGCAGAGTCGTCAGAAAGCTATCAGCCATCTCAGTTTGTCTTCCTCTCGACGATGATGCAACGACAGATACAGTGTCCGTCCATGACGCCATGTATGCGGCCACGGAAGCAATGGACATTATACAAGCAACAATTGTGGACATGCATTGGCAGGTAACTTGTACATAGTTTCGTTTCTTGATGAGACGAAAGTTTGATTATTTTTAAATAAGATGTTATTGTTTTTTATATGTGCAGAAGCTTGATAGAACATGTTTACTTCTAAAGGAGCTATCGATAACGCAAAAGCAAGAGCTGCGTTTGTTCAAAGAACTGGAAAAAGGTGTTACATTGGTAGCATCGTTAGAGGTACCTTAATAGTAAACCACATATTCCAAGCCCAGTTATCCAGTTGGGCTTTGCGAGAATTGGGGGTCCATAACTTGGGCCCAAATAAGGAGAGGCCCAATTTTGTACGTTGACAGTTTTCCCATTCATTTGCAGGTTCAAGAAAAAAGTTTGAGAGCACATCATATTCAAATGCACAATGACTAATAATAATAAATATAAATATAAACTTAAAAAATGTCTAGTACAATTTTTTCCATATATGATGTAAAGGTGAAATGTTGCATAATAGTTTCAATATTTTTTAATGATACATATACCCTTATTTTATTTGTAATTTAATAAAAAATTATCAATAAAGCCACTTTCTTTGTTGACCCACTTGATTGCGCATGGACTCGAACATCATTTTAAACCGTGCCTTTCGGTAGATTCGACACAACCGACATTGCTATCCGATAATAAATCTGTTGATCGAGACAAATTGTCAGTATATAATACACGTGCAAAACAAAATTAATTTTGCAAGGCACAGCAATATCAAACACTCTTAATATTCCTTCTATACCAAATCACCACAATCATAAACTTCAAAACAAACCCAAACACAACATACATAAATAATCCAGACAAAACTCACATATATTAAGATTCAACATTGTTAGGTTTAACAGGAACCTCAAAATCTACATAGCCCTCCTCCACACCATCACCACCGCATCCTCCTGCCACCTTCCGCATCGGCTTGGCCTCGTGCAGCATCGACAAAACATCTCTCATCGAGGGCCGATCGGCCGGATTACTACTCGTGCACAGCAACGCAACTCTAAGCAGTTGCATCATTTCCTCCCTCACCGAACCACACGAAGCACCTGCATTCTCATCCAGCACCTTACTCACATCACTCCTCGTCTTGATTTTCGATTTCACCCAATCCACAATCCCAATCCCATCTCCAAACTCCTCCTCCACCGACTTTTTCCCCGTCAAAATCTCCATCAGCACCACCCCGTAGCTGTAAACATCGCTCTTCTCATCCACTTGTAACGTGTAAGCATATTCTGAAAACAAAAACAAAAAGTTGAAATCGAGATTTCACAAAGAGGATATATAATAAAAATGAAACCATATATACCCGGAGCAATGTACCCGCACGACCCGGCAACCACTGACATCATCGCCTCGTCGCTCTGTATCAGCTTCGCCACCCCGAAATCCGCCACGCGGGCGTCCATGTCAGCGTCCAAAAGTATGTTACTCGGCTTCAGGTCACGATGCACGATAACCGGATCACAGTCGTGGTGAAGATAGCAAATCCCCTGAGCCACCCCCAACGCAACCTTGTACCTAGTCACCCAATCGAACACCTTGTTCTTACCATGCAACACATCGCCCAAGCTCCCATTAGGCATGTACTCGTAGATAAGCATCGTGCATTGATCGTTGCTACAGCATCCCAACAACCTCACGATGTTTCGGTGCCTCACGTTTCCCAACACCTCGACCTCAGCCAGAACACCTCTCCTCATCATGAGACTCTCCTTGTTCTTCCCCCACAGCTGCTTAACCGCTACGATATCTCCACCTGGCATCTCGGCCTTGTAGACAGTCCCGGTCGAACCAACCCCGAGGATCTTATTGGTCGAGTTTAGGCACTTTACAACATCGTCTGCCGTGAAGTTCAGCCTTTGGAAGGCCGTTAGCTTCCAAGGGGCGATCTCCTGATGGTTATTGCATTTTGCCTGGAAACAATAAATTCCAACAATGATAATAAACAGTCCTATACCGAAAGCTGCTACAATTATCCAGACGATAGCCCCAGCGCTCGTATTGGGTTGTTCTTCGGCCATTTGGCAGGATACATTGAGGACAGAGCCGCAGAGTCCTTCGTTCCCAATAAACGAAGACCAGTGGAGGCTCGAGAAAACCATCCCCGACGAGGGGATGGGCCCAGTCAGCTGATTGTAAGAAACGTTGAAGTTCTGCAGAGAGGTGCAGTTGTTGAAACTCGAAGGGATGGATCCAGTCAGGGAATTGTTCGACAAGTCGATGTATGTAAGCGTAGAGAGTTCCCAGGGGATGATTCCGGACAACGCATTCCCGCGCAGATTTAAAGTGATCAGCTTCTCGCAATGCCCGATATCCCACGGGATGCTGCCATCAAGGTTATTTCCATCTAGCTCGATCTTGTAAAAGTTACGACAGTTAATAAAACCAGGGATTTTTCCAGAGATATTAGCTGAGCTCGCCGAGAAAATCTGCAAGCTCGGGGCACCCCATATGTTGTCCGGTAGCTGGGAAGTGAACACATTTCCAGAGATATCGAAGAACTCCAACCTCGATGCATTGCCAATATCATTGGGAATCGGGCCTGTAAACCGGTTACAGCTCGCCTCGAAGTAATTCAGATTGGGCAAAGATCCAAACCCGAGAGGGATCGACCCGTTGAGTTTGTTATTTTGAATCCTCACACGGTTCAAGGCCTTACAATTCGCGATCATCGGAGGGATTGGGCCTACGAACTCATTCGAAAACAGGATGAATCTCTCTAAGTTGTTGCTGAGGCAGAGATTAGGAGGAATCGGGCCCGATAGAGAATTAGTCGAAACGTCGAGCTTTTGCAACCGGGCATTCGAGCCCAATTTCTGAGGCAAGATTCCGGAGAGGGAATTGTTCCACAGAGACAATACCTGCAAGTGTGGGAGCTCACCAATGCCTTCCGGAATTTCGCCCGTGAGGTTGTTGTTCATAAGTGACAATGAGTGCAGCATTCTCAGAGACGAGAATCCAGTTGGGATTTCGCCTGAGAGATTATTATTCGACAAATCGATATTTCGCATTGATCCCATTCGGGCCCATCCAGTCGGAATCGGGCCCGATAAACTATTATTAAATAGAAACAGACTTTCAAGGTATTTCAATCGGCCGAGCTCACCGGGAAGGTTGCCGGATAAATTAGACAGCGCTATATCGAGATACCTCAAATTGGATAAATTGGAAAATTGGGAAGGAATACCTCCGGATATTGAGTTGTAGCCCAGTTCGAAATGCTCGAGCTGGTTGAGGAAGCCCAATCGGGCCGGAATCCGGCCCGTCAGGTGGTTCCCTTTCAGGTACAGATATTTCAGCTTCCGGAGTTCCCCATATCTCGAGGGGATTTCCCCTTCGAAATAACTGCCGGCGAGGTTGAGATACTCGAGGTTTACGAGGTCGGCGAGCTCCTCCGGCATCGGGCCCGTGAAGCGGTTGTTGTAAGCGTTGAAGTATTCGAGGGATTTGAGATTCGAAACCCCGGAAGGAAAGCTCGAGTTGAAAAAGTTTATACTGACGTCGAGGGTCGTGAGGTTCGGGAGCCCGAAAATGGCGGACGGAAACTGGCCGGAGAAACAATTTGAGCTCAAGTTCAGAGACCGCAGGCCGGACAGGTGCCTTACGTCGGCGGGAATACCGCCTGAGAGGTTTCGGCCCGATAGGTCCAGGCCCGATACCTGGTACGACCGCCGGTCGCACTCGACGCCGGACCACGAGCACCATTTGGGCCGGGCCGAGAAATCAGAACCAGGGCCCGAAATATTCCAGTCTCGGAGTTTGATCAGTGGGTCGGATAGGGACGATTTAATGGCGAGGAGGGACAAGAGCTGGAGGGGCGGAGACGCGGCGGCGCCGGAAATGAGGAGTGATACAGAGAGCGAAAAACTGAGGAGGGAGGAGAGAAGAAGGGCCATGGTTTAGGGTTTACGGGTGGGAGAGACGACGGAGAAAAGGGTTTTTGAAATTTCGATTGTTGGTTTTGCTTTTTTTTGGAGAGGTCTGAGTTTCATGATGGTGATGATTAGCTTTGTCTCTCAGTGGGCTGTGTTTTAGGCATGAAGAGAGAGAGTGTGAAAAAACAAAACTACTCTTTATTCGTAATACCGTACGTGCCCCACTATTTTCAGTTAATTGCAAAATGCACCCCAAGGTAAAGTGTAATTAACTGGTAAGTGACAGTAATATTAATAATTAATAAACGACATTTTTTTCTGTTGCAGTTCAATGCATAAATTGTTACAGTTTTCCAAATTTGCTCGTGTTAATACAGTATACGGTTGGCATTCCTACTTTTTTAATAGGGGAAGTTATTAGTAATTGTATACTTTAACCTTAAATAAATAAATAAACAAATTACGATGAGAGTGAATTTTGGAAATAATTTTTTTTATAAATTAGGTAAAAATTAAAATTGCATTTATTATATACAAAGAAAGCAAAAAGTAATATTATCACGCGTAATTATTTATTGGTGTTTTTGAAATAACAAATATTTGGGAATTCAACCCAAGCACTATAAAAAGTACATTTAAAAAATACATTGTAAATTACACCACAAAATAAATTACACCATAAAATAAATTTAAAATTTGTTAAATATTAGTAACTCCAAATCTCAAAGCTTATTTCAACTCATCTCAAACTTCATTATAATTTGTAAACTACGGTATCAACCACTAAATAATTTTATCAGTTATTATTATTATTATTATTTTAATTAACTATTTCATAATAGTTCCCCCTTTTTCTTTTGTTAGTACTTTATAATCATGGTTTTTTTTGTTTCCTTTTTATCTTTGGGGCAGCATCCATTTTCGTAAATATGGGTCGGCAAATGTTCGTTGCAGGATCCAAGAAAGTGATTTTAAATTTTAATAGAGCAAGCGCTTAATTCTATTTCCACTTTGAAACAAAGTTTCACAATGTACCAAATGAAAAATTGCTACTTTGAAACAAAGTTTCGGAATGTACCAAATGGATAGATATAAATATCCTCATATACCTATATACTGTGTACTATTAGTAGTATTTTTTAATTACGAAACATCAAACCTCTTTCGCACCACACCTTGATTCAAAATTTTGAAATGTTAGTTGTCAAAGACAACATGGATTAAACTAAAATATGGTGTGAAATGTATCCATCTGGTTGCAAATCAAACGAAGATGATGGGTAACATCACTACCATTACTCAATCAAAACATAAAATAAGAAATATAGGAAATGAAGCAAACAAAATTCTGACATTGTATTTGAAATCCCAAGACTTCTTTAACTCATAACAAATAACAGGAAAATGAAAACAAAAAGTTAAACCTGTCTCAAACCAGACAAAATATCCAAGAACAGAAACAACATAAGCTAAATCAATACCAAACATTCCATGAAGATTAACGATAACGTCGGAGGGACAGGGTCTGGTTTCTCTTCCAAGTAGCCCTTCTCGAAGGACGTGCCTTGTGGTGCAAGTGACCCTTTCCTCTGAGACCCCTGTATTTCTTTCCAGCAGAAGTGAGCCCACGAAGCTCTCTATGTTTGTGGACTGGATTGCAGATCCAGTTGATTCTTGGGTCATTGCGGACAGTAGTATGGGCTGGATCAATCAAAATCACTTCGAAGTACTTGTAAGTTGAGTCCTACAGAGAAAAACAGGGATTCCACAATGACTTTATGGTTTAATCGCTCAATATATCAAAGAAACTCAGTTATTCAGGAATAGAAGATAACCTCATTAATCCAGTAAGAGTTGAGAACTCGAAGGCTTCCCAGTTTCCGTCCAGCACGTTCCTCTGCAACCGAACGCTTGCTCCTTTGGAATTTCAGCTGAGTGACACCCTGATTGGTGGGCTTACCGTACACAATACCCTTGGAGACAGGCCTCTTGCGCCCACCACGTCTAACACGGACACGGTAGATCACATACCCCTGTAATGAGAAGATTTGTCAACTAATAACACCACATTCTAATAGGAAACAGAAAATTTACATAAAATGCATATGCATGTACATACAATTAAAGTAGACATGGAAAAGAATGAATATGCTGCATTGTAGCACCTCATGGAAATGGAAAAAAAATGCAATTTTATTATAAAAAAAATACATGTTGGGATAAAAATAAGGTGAATATTTAGTTTTTAAAATGCAAAGAATGAACATACTTCATTGAAGAACCTCATAGGCATGAAAGAAATGCAAATATTAAATTTAGTTTAAATAAATTTTGGGAAAAAATGAGATGACTATTTTGTTATTTGCATAGTGACCATTTCCATGTTCCCACCAAATTCAAACTCACCGCCAGAACACATCTTCTAATCTATAAAGCAAAAAATAATTCAAAAATTTTGATCGCCGTCTTTTGGTCAAGTTGGTTTCATCCTTATTCCGAATTTCTTACAGAAACATTATTGACTATTTTCTATATTTTTTCTATTTCAAATATCATGAATTAACCACTAACACTAAAAGAACGCTTTCGATAAAACATTTGAAGGACACAATGCAGAAGATTGAAATTAGACTATCAGATTTCAACATATTTTATCAAGGCCTTTGAAATCATAATATGTACAAAAACAATTAAACCAAGTCATCAATTGAAAAAAGGTTATAAAATGAAAGTCAAATCGTTAGGACCCCAGGACTAACATAAAATTTTAAAGGCACTTTTGATTAAAATTCCAGTATTTATATTGATATTTTTATTGCGAAGTTCGGGTGTTGTTTAGTCTATGGTTTTCAATACTATAGAGGGATCTAACAC
This sequence comes from Euphrasia confusa, assembly GCA_954870475.1. Taxonomy (NCBI): domain Eukaryota; kingdom Viridiplantae; phylum Streptophyta; class Magnoliopsida; order Lamiales; family Orobanchaceae; genus Euphrasia; species Euphrasia confusa. The sequence continues at coordinate 35,223,363 of OX940957.1, forward strand.
TTTACACACAAATAGTATGTTGATCAAAACATCAAAACAACATTTTCTTTCTGCAAATCTATACATACAACAACAGCATTTCGTTCGACCTCTATCTAAATCCGGCACCAACGAAGAAAAACATTATATCCACTAAAACAATATCTATAAGCATCATTAAAAAATTGTACACAAAAAGCAGAAACATGTTTGAAGAAAATACCTGTTTGGCCTTATATCCAAGGCGGCGGGCCTTGTCGGGTCGGGTAGGGTGAGTGACACGAACAACGGCGGGAAGCTGGCGATATTCCCAGCAGCGAACCCTAAGCAAGAAGCGCATCACATCGGATTGCTTCTTCTTCCAAAGCTCAGACACGTACGTGTAGGCACCTGCAAATACGCAGCGACAAAAAAAACAAAAAAAAACATATAAATCGAAATCACCATACATCATAGTGAAAATGGAGGTTGAGAAGAAAATAAATTACACACCCATTGTTTCTTACGCCGCTGCGCAGTTCGTTCGCCTCGCAAAAGTCTTATGATGGAGTGAGCTGAAGCTGCTAGGGTTTGGGGCTGTTTTATGGCTGCAGCAAAATGAAATACTATGGGCCAAGATCGGAACTAACAGTAGCTTAGTGATTTTGGCGGCCCAAGCAGTTAGAACTCTCGGCCCAATTCTTTTACTTTTAATATTTATTTAAAAAAACATTCTAAATTAATTACTTTGTACTAATTTTTTTGCAAAAAATCCTACAAACATTGAGTAAGATATTTAACTAATAATTATACATTTGATTTGAATTTTTAATCAAGAAAAATTCATCAAGAATTATGAATTCCCTTTAGATTATCAGACTCAAAGTATGTAAATTGATTATTTTGGTCTCATGCTCATTTGATCCTTGAAGATTATCGATAGTTGGTGAGATTTATATGTACGATGAATATGGCGACCGCCTACTCGTCTGATGTTGTGATTCACTCGGCCATCTACCGATTAGGTGATGAACAAGGAAGAGGAAATACAAAAAGGGCAATCTCAGCAGTTTCCAGCAAGTCAAACATCATATTTGTGCAAAACAAATGTACAACCTCTAAATGAATATGCTAACTTCCCTGAACCAAGTCTACTTACTAACCTACAGTTTTAGAAACGAAGTGTCATGTATATCCACATTATTTGCATAATCCGTCTCCAAACAGTTTGTGGAGAATACTTGCTTAGGGGCTTACCCCAGATCAATGATGCGATCCACGTTATCCAACAGCGAATCAATATCGGGAGTGATGACAGCTCGTTTGTCGAGTTCACCTAAATTACAACACTGTTTATTCGTGGTGTTGATTGCCATCAGATTCTGAGAAAACATGCAATCTGCACCAGGTGAAACCTGCAAAATCCAGAAAAGTGGTGTTTAGAGATATATTACCATGCTACTGAATCTAACTCAGGTAATTAATCGAGACACCGTCTGTTTGTTTTACTCCGACTATGTAACACACAAATGCATTGTACTAACCTGTATCACATTCATGTTTCTTGATACCAATAGGCAATAGCAATTAGCACAAGCATTGAAACCAGGAAAAAAACAGAATTTGAAAAGAAAAAAAAAACGATTCTAGCTCATTGCCTCCTAGATGCATAGAAGAGTTATGTTTTATTTTTCAAGCGACATGATAATTTAGCTTGTGCTGTCAATTTTTATTTTTTAAGTGACATTAGTTCAAACTAGAAGACTGAATTTTCCTGTTCTTTACACACGAAGCCATCACGAAAAGTAAAACTTATAGTATTATAATGCAAAAGATCAATCCAAGAGAAACTACACTCGGAAATTACAGGGAGAGAAAAGGACTCACATCGTACAAGATGTCTCCTAACTTCCACTTAACAGCCCCACTTTTGTAGATCAACCATTTCCCCATTTGTCCCGCTGGCAACTCCTCCAGACTGCCAGGCTTGTGATTAGTGGAGCTTCCGGCTATTTCTTTGCCCTTTCTCGATGGACGAGAACTTCTAACCGGAAGATTAGTCGGTAATTGGAAGAAAAACAACTTTGGCGAGTCATCATCTTGGTCCTATGAATCATAAATTATAAATTGTGTTTATAAATAACCAATATTGCACACACAGAAAATAAAAAATGAATAACTTTATACAAGAATACTAACCAACAAACCAAGCTGTGAGGCAGCAGAAACAGAATTTTCATCATATACCGGAGCATCTATAAATTCTGCTGCATCAAGAAGTTCTGGAGAAAAGGGACATATATAAGGAAAGTTCTACATGACACTGAAAGAAAAGAAAAAGGGAAACAAAGTCCTGGTCCCCGAACTTGGATAGCCAGATGAGTAGTTTAGGCTCTACAGCCTCTACTTGGTTTGAAAACTCAATACTACATAATCATAGTAAAAGGAATCGAAACTAAATTGTTTTTTATATCGCAATTTGCAGCGTCGATGTATTTGTTTAAAAAGTATTGGAAATAAACTATTTCAAAAAGCTGTTCCATATTTATAAATGAATGGAAATCCGGCCTTTATCGAAAAATGATGTGAGTGATATGATCCATATAGCCAAGTCCCGTCTCTCACAAGTGCGATAAAGCTAGGCTTAGTTGCTATTGACCACGTAATTACTCAATTATGTTCTTGTATTACTTTCTAGAAAGTTCTCTAAACTACTTTAGTTAACCTTTCTAATTAACATAGACCTTAGAAATAAATATACCTGGATTTCCAGTATTAGGCATCCTCAAAGGTAGCTCAACCGGGTAGTCACTGGGAAGACCGACCTGCAGGGACATTGAAAGCCTAACCGTGAGTGAGCGAGTCTCAAAGAAAAACTGTATCCTTAAAAAAACAATCATTACCCAAGGCTCTTTATATTCTCTTTTCTTCTTTTTCGTCTTCACAGTTGGAGTGTCATTAGTTAAAGCAGGCGAGTTTTCGCCGGCTTCAGTCCCTGCAGTTGACACATAAGTAGCAAGTACCTTCGACTTGTCTTCATCACTCGCGGCCTCAATCTTTTCCTTTCCTTTGCCAAATGTGCGAATGGTGTTCGACTCAATTCCAAGCGTAAACGAAACTTCTGCCGTGCCTGTACATTTTCAAAAGTCTCTATATGATGAGTATTTGTTGTTTAATGTCCAAGAGTGATTAGAATACTGATTAGGGTGCTAATGACAAGACTAAGGTAGTGAAGGTAGTGAGAGGAGTATTACTTTTGTTCTCCTGTTTTGTTTTTTCCCCCCTGTTCAGATGCTTCTACACATTGAAAAACAACAATGGGGAGTAAGAAACTCACTGGGGACCCTTAAATAAATATTGCACTTTACCCCCTCTGGAAAAGGAAAATTCAAACTAAAACCCAATAAATTAAACATGAAAATTACGAGGAAGAACATATTTATGCGGTTAATCTCAAATGCATTTACTAATCACCCATATTTCAACACGCGCGCGCGTGAACAAACACACACAATTGCAGAGAGAGAAAGAGATGAAGATACATTATATATGCGATGGAGATTTTGTTTATCTGCTTCATCCTCAACTTCTGTTACGCTGCAAATTGAAATTAAAAAAATCTCAGGGTTTAACACACTGTAAATACGGAAGCGGAATTACATGAATAGTTTGAGTTTGTTTCAGTCACGTATTATCGGGAATGGCGGTCGGTGTTCGGCGAGGGGGTGGTGCCTTCGGAGCAAATTTTTTCTGATAACCAAAACAATTTGTTCAAAGAATCGGTTCGTAAAATGAAAAGGGAAGAAACTCAGGAAATTGTAAATGCAAAACAAAATGAAGGAGAAAAATAACCTTTCGTGTAGCGCGAGGAGGTGGATCTGGATCCATGGAAATGGGAGAGTGATCTCCAAATCGTATACAGCAAACGAAATCCTGAAATATGATATCAAAAATAATTTGAGATTCTAAGTTTTTTTCTGGAAAAAACAAAACTGTGTTAGCTGAGGAAGAAGATGAACGGAAAAAAAATTGGGGAAAATGAGATGGGAAGGAGTCGAACCCTAGATCGTTGAGAAAAATAATGACCTCTTTTCCGTCTCACCACGAAGTCAGTTTTTGTAGGACTTTGTATCTTAATTAATATAACCTATATCATAAACACAAAATGTATTTGATTTAAAGATTTGTTTAGTTGTAGTTAATTTATATATTTTAAAAATAATTAAAATAAAATATATAGTAGTCCTTTTGTTTCAAAAAATTTTACACATTTTTTTTGTAATTTATAAAAGAAGTGTGTTATCTATTTTAGAATAGAGAGACAGAGAGAATATTAATTTAGTGGGTCACTTCAAAGTCCAAATAAAAATAGGATCATTTGTGAATGAGAGGGGTGAAACGTGTTTTGTCAAGGTTAAATTTTATATTTTTGAATTTCAAGTGAAAATTGTTATTACAAAGTTTATGATCAAAATTAGACAAATAAGCATATATTTAAGGGATAAGTTTATGTATTTTTTACTCTTTATTTACACATCAAACTTTTTATTTATTTATTATAAAATGTTGTATATTAAATAATTACAATCACATAAATTTATTTTATTTACAATTATATTATTTATATATATATAATATCATGCATATGCATGAGTACACCTTACAAATGGAATATTTGTAAAAATTTAATTTACAATATCATGCATGTGCATGAGTACCTATGATGGATCATGTAGAGTGTATTTTATTTTTTAAACTTTAGACAAAAAACTTGCATCTAAAAATGGATGTTGAGCTATCTCCGTTTTCGCACCAATCAACTACACGAAGAAAATAGAAATTTAATTTAAATGGTGTATGGTGTAGACGGTAAAAGGTTACTACTATACTAGTATGCCATAGGAAAAAAATGGAGGGGTTTGGTAGTATTACTGTGTAATGTAGTATTATTATTGGGCGTAAATTATATCAAAGTTATAGTAACATTTATTTTCTTGATATAGAGTATATATTTTATATTCATAGTGATTAGTGTTAGATTATAATCCCTTGCCTGGGTTAGTCATCTTATTCAGTATATAAAGCGACTTACAATATTCAGTTACAATCGGAATTCGGAAATCAAGGGATTTCCTTATCAATCTAGCTAATTTACTGGGAAGATAATATATGGATATATATTACAATATTTACTATTAATACACCCCCGCAGTCGGAGCGGGAGGAGGACGGACGCTCAGGCTGGAACGGAACCGTGTAAAGAGTTGGCGCGACAAACCCTTTGTAAAAATGTCAGCATACTGATACTCAGAGGGGACATGAAGAACACGAACTTTGCCAACTTGAACCTTTTCTCTTACAAAATGTATATCCAATTCGACATGTTTTGTACGTTGATGTTGAACCGGATTAGTAGATAGGTACACAGCAGAGATATTGTCGCAATAAACAAGAGTGGCCTGTTTGATAGGAACATGAAGCTCGAGAAGAAGATTGCGAAGCCAACTAGTCTCGGCAACGGCATTTGCGACATCACGATACTCGGCCTCGGCACTCGAGCGAGATATGGTAGGTTGGCGTTTGGAAGACCAAGACACCAAGTTGTGGCCGAGAAACACACAATACCCGGAAGTAGAGCGTCGGGAGTCAGGACAGCCGGCCCAATCGGCGTCGGAGTACGCAGTAATAGAAAGAGAGTGGGACACGGTAAGAGTGAGGCCGTGATCAAGTGTACCCTGTACATAGCGTAGAGTCCGTTTTAAAAAATGGAGATGTGGTTCACGTGGAGAATGCATGAAGAGACATACTTGTTGAACGGCGTAAGAAATATCAGGCCGAGTTATGGTGAGATATTGTAAAGCCCCAGCTAGGCTGCGGTAAAGAGTAGGGTCATCAATAAGGGGGCCAGAAGTGGCGCTCAACTTGGAGCCGGTATCAACAGGTGTCGAAGTCGGATTACAATTCGACATTTTAGCACGACCAAGAATATCTTTGGCATATTGCTTCTGACATAAAAATAAGCCGCTTGTAGTACGTGAAACAGTGATGCCCAAGAAATGATGTAAAATACCTAAATCCGTCATAGAGAATTCCCTGGAGAGATCATTAATAATGCGACGAACAAGGGATGTACTCGAAGCCGTTAGGACAATGTCGTCCACATATAGCAAAATATAAGCAGTGTCGGAACCATGATGATAGATGAATAAAGATGTATCACATACGCTGCTACGGAACCCCTGCGACAAAACAAAATTGGCGAACCGTTGATACCATGCGCGAGGTGCCTGTTTCAGACCATATAATGACTTACGAAGACGACAAACATGATGGGGTGTCGAGGGGTCCACAAAACCCGGCGGTTGATGCATATAAATTGTCTCGGCTAAGTCCCCGTGAAGAAATGCGTTTTTGACGTCCAACTGATGAATGGGCCATGAGCGAGACACGGCGAGACTAAGGACCGTGCGGATGGTGGTGGGTTTGACCACAGGACTAAAGGTCTCATCACAATCAATGCCGACTTGTTGGGTTTTTCCATTAACGACGAGTCGAGCTTTATACCTTTCTAGAGTACCGTCGGAGCGAAACTTGTGACGAAATAACCACATGCAACGTATAATAGAAGCATCCGTAGGACGAGGTACCAAGTCCCATGTATGATTTTCCTGTAATGCATTAAATTCAGCCTGCATGGCACCTTTCCAGTTTGGATCACGTAGGGCTAAGTGTGGGCTTTTAGGTAGAGAGCTCGGTGAGGAATTAGTTTGAACAGTGAGAGCTTTCGGCTTAAAAATGCCATTCATGGAACGAGTGGTCATGTGGTGGGTATGTAGTGGAGGTGGAGGCGGAGATGGAATTGGAGGCGAAGGCGTTTGCGGAGGCGTTGGAGGGGTTGTGGTCGGTGTGATAGGGGTGGAAGATGTAGCAGGAGGGTTGGTGGGCTGTTGTAGATTGTTTTGATTGGAAGGGTTGAGGGGGCTGGTAGTATTATGGCTATGTTGTGTTGGGGAGTATGGTGAACGATCGTACAGTGGTGTAGGAAAGTTTGTTTGAGGATTTTCAAAATGGTCAAATAGGTGAGGAGGGATGGGGTGGTTTGTGTTGTGTAGGAAGTCATATGTGGAGGGTTCAACATTAAAAGACGAGGAAAACGAGAAAATGGATTCATCGAATGTCACATGGCGAGACAGAATCAGTTTACCCGTGGATAGAGATAGACACTTATAGCCACGATTTTCGGAAGGGTAACCGAGAAAGACGCAAGTAGTCGATCGAGGTGTTATTTTGTGAAGTTGTTTAGCGGACAAATTTGGATAACATACGCACCCAAATACGCGGAGATTAGAATATGAGGGTTCTTTAAGGTAGAGGGCGGAAGTAGGTGAGCGAAAATTGAGAAGTCGACATGGAAGGATATTGTGAAGGTAAGTTGTTGTGAGTAAAGCATCGACCCAAAATTTTGGTGGAAGAGAGGCATGAGAGAGGAGTACTAAGACAATTTCATTGAGACGGCGAATCATTCTTTCGGCTTTACCATTTTGTGGAGAGGTGTGTGGACATGAAAATCGAAATGTAAGACCATTACTATTAGCAAAGGTTCGAAATTGGTTATTATCAAATTCTCGACCCAAGTCACATTGAAAAGATTTAATTAGGCTATTAAATTGGGTCTTGACAAGAGAGTGAAAATGTTGGAATTTGGTGAAAGTCTCGGATTTAAATTTAAGTGGATACACCCATACAAATTGTGTAAAATTATCAATGAGTACAAGATAATACTTGTAACCGGTGTGACTAGCAATTGGAGAAGTCCATAGATCAGCATGTATAATATCGAAAGGTAATGTAGTAGAAGTAGTTGATTCGATAAAAGGTAACCGACGATGTTTGCTAATTTGACAAGATGGACAAAGATTGGATACAGACTCTTTATTGAAAGTGATACTAGAATGACGCCTAAGACATTGTAGAATCATGGGACTGGGGTGACCGAGACGGGAATGCCATGTGGAGGAGGATAAGCCGGCGAATGGAGTGTTTTTGAGGGGCGACTCAGCTGATGACACTGGATATAAATCACCATGACTATTGTTCCTCAGGATCGTTGTCCCAGTCTGGAGATCCTTCACAGAAAAACCAAGGGGGTCAAATTCTACAGAGACATGATTATCCTTAGTAAATTGGCGGACAGAGATCAGGTTCTTTATAATATTGGGTGTATATAGAACATTATGGAGATGCAATGTGCGGTCATTTGTGGGTATGGTGGATGTGCCCGTTCCCCGAACTGGAATAGTGTTGCCATTACCGACAAATACAGACCGAATATTAGGAGCATTAGAAGAAGGGATAAGAGTACCTGCATCTGATGTCAAGTGAGATGATGCTCCAGTGTCCATGTACCACTGACCATCAATTGTATTAAAAGCCATAGCATTAAACGCTTGACTGAGATCGGTTGGCTGAGGTTGTTCGAACTCAGTAGTATAGGCCTGGGCAGGAGCCGTAGTAGAAGGACGCGGAGTTGACCGAGATGGCGCTAGAGAACGAGGAGTCGCATGAGCCGACCAAGGTTGCCACGGAGGAGACCATCCGGGTTGAGTAGGGTATGGGCATGGTGGTACTTGCCAGGCTTGTGACCAGGGAGTAGGGGACCATTGAACAGGGGTCCAATTTGAACCAGATTGAGTGATAGGTGGTTTGTTACCTCGATAATTTGTGCGAGAATCATTACGACCTTTATTTTGTTGACGACCGCTACTATGTTTAGATCGCGGATGATTCGACCCTAAAGTTTTGGTGTCGGCCCGACCAGTGGCGTCCGCGGGAGGAGATGTAGGAGTGACTAGCGCCGTCGAGGGTTCGTCACGGCTAGCTTAACGTTGTTGTTCCAGTTCCAACATGCTACACGCGACAGAAAAATTAGGGAGAGTTTGATTGATATAGGCAGCCGTGGTATCGTACTCTCTTGGAAGGCCACGAACCAATTGAAGGACAAGACGTTGATCAGTGACGGCGGCATCAACATCTTTAAGTTGTCCAGCAAGTTCTTTAAGACGCTGGAAGTAGGCTTCAAGGGAAGGCATGGCCCCGAGTTTGAGATTCGGGAACTCTTGTTCGAGGGTGGCGGCGCGAGCGCCTTTGTTGTTGGTGAAAATATTCTGCACACGAACCCACGCGTCATAGGCAGTCAAATCTTCGTCGAGAACACGGGAGAGAAGATCATCACTAAGTGTCCCATAGATCCATTGAAGGACATGTGCATCGATTTCACACCAGTCCGCGTAGGTAGCATCGATTTTATCCGGTGAAGGTGTTCCGTCAATGTGAGAGAGCACCTTATACCCACGATCATTGAGCTTGAAAAGCTTTACCCACGAAGAGTACGGGACTTTGATGCCGTCAAGAACTCATACCTTATGTTGAATATTGGATACAGAGTAGACGGGGTGAAGTTTGCTGGGAGGATTGTCGACCTTGTCAGACATGGTGGTCTGGAAGAAGGCGAAGGATGGAGGCTAGTTTTAGGATTAATGCTAAACCTAGTTTGATACCATGTTAGATTATAATCCCTTGCCTGGGTTAGTCATCTTATTCAGTATATAAAGCGACTTACAATATTCAGTTACAATCGGAATTCGAAAATCAAGGGATTTCCTTATCAATCTAGCTAATTTACTGGGAAGATAATATATAGATATATATTACAATATTTACTATTAATAATATATATTACAATATTTACTATTAATAATTAGTTTCAAAAATAATACAATACACTACACTATTTTCCAAGTTTTTGTAAGAAATTTCAAAATTTGGGAGTTATTTCTCAAAAATTGTTTAGTTGTAAATTCAGTTCTTAAATCAATTTAAAATATAATTACAGAACTCCCATAATTATTAGTAGATGTTAAACAAACATTGCAAATGGAAATAAATGGAACATTTTGTTTAAAATCGAGCAACTTCTTGTTTCCTTTTTGTTTCCTTGTTACAATTTTTCAATAGTAGTACATCACATTTTCAATTATCTCATTTAAGTAACTCCAAAAAAATAAAAATAAAATAAAGTCACCACAATTATAGTCAGATCAAGCAAGATTATGTTTGTTATTTTTGTAACACTAATTAAATGAGTATCATCTTTCCCAATTTTATTCAACCAACAAGAAAATATAACCCAAATTTCTATTACTCAAAGAAAACACCCTAAAAACCTTTGACTAACCCATCTAATTAAATTTTCAGTTAGTACAAACATGACATCATCTCAACTTAACCTACTAGGAAAATAGAAAAGGGGAAACATTGCATTATGCCCCCAAAACTATCATGTATTTTCCATTTTGCCTGCTAACCTTTTGAAATTTCCCTTCTGCATGCCTGTCATAAGTTGACATTTGTGCGATTTTGGTTGGTCGAAGTGAAAAGTTCAACAAATCAAATAAAAAGGACTGCAGTTTGGAGGGAAAGAACTGCAGTTTACCCAAGAGAAAAAAGGGGCTTATATAGTTAGAGTTCACAGAAAGAGCAAAGCAATCTAAAGAAAGTTAAATCAAAGCACAGGAAGATTATCCCGGGAATTATAGGACCAACCTGCCACAGATGAACTAGGAGAAGACATCAGATGAAAAATCAAAATTTAAACCACAGGAATCAAAATAGAATTTGTAGATAACTCACGATTGTAGATAACATGTGCCCAGCTTTTGGCATCAGCCCCGTTTTGAGGTTGGGAGCCAGAGCTACAAACGACCACTAGGCATAGGACACAGTCACAAGGAGCAAAATAGATAATTAAACTACAAAAGCAGCATGTTAGGGGTGAATATAGAAGATCTCTTACCAAAGGCGAAATCAAGGCAACAAAGAAGTAGGTAAGATACATTAAGAAAAAGATTAGCAACCAAAGATTGAGATGAAACAAAAATTAAATAGTAATCAAATTCGAGAAAGCACACACACTGCATAAGTAGTTAAAACCATCTGGATACTAATTGAAATAGTCCAACAATAGATGTAACCAACAGAAAACTCGTGAATCGCCCAACATCTAGTTGCATGAATGAACTGAACTTTATCTCAACTCTCTGCACATGTTAAAGAGTACAGCAAGGTTATGTGAATCCCAAACTTCCAAAAAGAAAATCATGGCAACAGATTAAGAAATCAGGGTGACAGAGCTCAGCTCCAAGACACAGAAACAAGTGTTATGATTTACAAAAGAAAACCATTTATGAAGTGAAAGCATGCAAGAACAATCATATCAAGCACAAATGGGGCTCAAAGGATCCTGAGACTCCAACACACGGTAGAGTGGGTGCCCACAGGTTACACAAATAGTTGTATAGGTCAAAATATGGGTATCTGCAGAGACTCAGGAAAAAAAATGGCATGAGAGCATAAAAATTGTCCATAGTAAATTATTAGTAATTTCTTTGCTACTATCACTTTTCAAAAGACCGAGTATTTGCACCTGCTCATAGACAGAATAATAATGACCATCAACTAGTACCCAACTTTCCATGTTAGTAAGCAGAAATTTTTGTTCACTTCTCATTTTTTCCTAAGTGATTCCTAAACTAGATTAAAAAAGGTTGCTAATCTGCGCTAACTCCAAGTCCTACACTCCTACTCCTAGGTGAATAAGTATTAGATAGCTTCCTTGTAGTCTTCTAATGTTACCACAATTTTTTCAGTCATTTGTGACACATCATAGCTATTTTTTAAGGTGTGCCTTGGTACGTGCAAGTGGAACAGATTAAACGCTAAAACCCATAAGAGCCAACAATTAGAATGATGAATACAATTTATTTATTTTCAGTACTCCAAATGACGATTATTAATCACAATAGTTGACAAGGGCGAAAACTTTACATGTCTTCACAATTTTCGACCAGTGTTTTTCGGTTTAAGACCCAGTCTGATATGGTCCGGGTCAGGTTTAGAAACCTTTTTTCGGGCCTTCGGCTACTCAAATTCAGACAGACAAATTTTCAGAAAATATTGACTAAAAGCAAAGCACTCAGAAAACTTCTTGCATATTGTCAACTAGCAAAGCATTAATCAATAATCGTCACTAGGAATACTGACTTTCAAAAAACTTAAAAATTAGTATTCTGAATATGGGCTCTTTCTAAAATCAATAGGATGAGTGTCATACTTGATTTCGCCTACTTTTCTACATGTTCCAATTGCATGTTATTGTAGACTTTACCAAAATAAAATACAGGCAAACTATATCCTGTAAAAAATGCCACAAGTTCCATCATGTAGCGTCATTACAAAGCCCTTATCAGCATTCAGCATGACTAAAAGTTGAGAGGCTTGTTCATAATTAATACGGTACCTATGTAAGTTAAGTAAGTCTATGATATATGTGTTTATTAAGAACTAGCATTAACTCAGAAAGTAAAATGGATTTTCCAAAATATTGCTTCGCGTCTTCAAGAAATGGTACTTTATGTCGTATATTTGTTTTCATTCTACATTTAGTCTTGTAATCCTATTACCACATCACAACTTTAATCTGATAAAATACATACGATGGATCCTAGATAAGATACATGACAATTTTTATTACAATCTATTGTGACACACTTTGGGCTTTACTGCTCCATTATGATATGCGATGATGAATGGATAGAAGAACCATTTATAGCCATCAATAAAACTCCTAGTAGCACTACCTTGCTCATTTTAAAAAATAACATTTTAAATGACGTGCTAGGCGAAGATTGGAAAAAGTGAAGTGGATCAAGAAATTTAAAAAAATATGAAGGATTAATGTTACCTCTCATCCAAAAATCCAACTTCAAACCGTCGGTGCATCACTTCATTTCTGCCATGAATTTATCATATTCGGCATCTTTACTACTTTTCTCAGTAGAAGATGGAGGTGGAGGCACTGTGGGATTGGAGGCCCAAGGAACGTTACTAAGACTTTGGGAAGGGTCGGCGGGAGGAGGGGGTGGAGGAACAGCGCCATAGTAAGATGGGTAGCTATATGGAGGTGGTGGGTAAGATGCTGGAGCATTTGGCGACATAGAAGTTACATAATTACCACCATAGGGATAGTTTGAGACAGCTTGAAAAGGTGAATTACTCAGAGATTGTACCCCAGGAGGGTAACTTTGTTGTGCCTCGCCAGAAGATGGATTGCTTTGTTGGTTCTCACTGGATGCAACAGTCTGTGTAATGGCACCATTAGAAGCTGGAGGAGGCACTGGGGGTGGAGGGTATTGCCCTCCATACTGAGTATGAGGCTGACCTAAACCAGGAGGATACATGGATGATCCTGGAGGAGGAGGATGCGGCGGATAACCGCCACATGGATGAGGTAGGTTTACCAGCAACTCTCACCGCAATTGTTCTGTCATCTAGTTTGTAGCCACTCATGCTAGCAATGGCAGTATTAGCCTGCTGGACATCAGCGTATTTCACAAACCCATAACCTTTACTTAAACCAGAAATACGGTCCTTGATAACCTTAGCCATAACAATTTCACCAAACTGCGAGAACAAGCTTATCAAACCATCATCCTCCAGATTGGGCGGCAAGTAACCGATGTATAAGTTTGTCTCGTCATATTCCTTCGGCTTCATTAGACTACCAGCTTCTGATGTGTTATTTGAGGGGTTGGTCCCACCTGCCCATGGAGGATTGGTCACCGAACTTCCGGGAAGTGGTAGGGGGACTGAGCTCGATTTGGTTAAAGACTCCGGGACTGTCCCTCCGAGTTCTGCTAAGAAATTCTGATACTCATCATCCATTTTCTTTCCCGTGGTATTCTTAACGGGGCAATCAATAGTAGGATGCCCCCCATCACCACATATCTTACACAAAACATCACTCTTAAATGTCGATAAACGAGAAGGACACGCATACTGACGATGCCCGGGCTCACCACACAACCTACAATATTCTTCATCCCTACTAGTGCCATTCAACGAGGCAAGCTCCTTAAGTTGCTGCCTCTTGTGCTCATTGAGGACCTCATCAACAGGCTGAAGGAGCTTCTCAACCATTCCAGCAGCGGCATCAAGCGCCTCCTGAGTATCTGCCTCAACCATCACGTGCAAGTCTTCATTTTCGGCAGCATCATGCTTCAAGTCTCTCTTCTGATGCAGCCTACCCTCCTTCACCGAACCTTTGCCCCGAATTACAATCTTAGCTCCCGTCTCCCTTTCCATCCTTTTCTGGGTGTTCCCCCTAGGGCCGATAATCAACCCAATGAAATTATAACCCGGGAACTCTTTCATTGGAATGTACAACTTCTTTTGAAGCTTTGGGGGTCTATAATCGGCAGGCGGCTTAAAGGACGGGTTCTTCTTGATAATCTCGGATATAATCTGTTGTCTCTCGCTAGTCAATTTCTCACGAGCACGAAACTCTCTCGTGTTAATCCTCACTCCCATGTTATCATAAACCGGTTCAGGGGAGGGCGACCTAGCACCCTCGGGCCTATCATCTAAAGGCATACCCGATTGCATACTCGCCTGCGTTTTACGACTAATTTCAAGCAACCTACTATTAAGAGCTTGGATTTCGGGATCGAGTTCGATACCTCCGGTGAAATCCTTCATGACATCAGGAAGTTGAATCAAGGCCTTGGGCTCGTCGTCCGCCCACCTCGACTTCCGCTTCCTCCCGCCAGTGGGGTGTTGGTTACAAGAAGTGCTTCTTCGCTCGCTTTCAGCGCCTCGACTCGAGTTTCCGCTGTAGGATTGGTTCCAGAATTATTATTATCTCCGCTTCCAGCCGTCGCATCCGCTCCATATTTGATCGAATCGCTGGGAGGCGGATCCCACCTGAAACGCCGCCGCCTGCGGCTGGTGGTCTTCTCCTCTCCGCCGGAGAAATCCTTTTCGTTGCCGCTGTGAGTGTTGGTTAAAGCTTCCGACAGAAGATACTTCGGAAGAGCCGCCTTTCTGTGATCCGACGACTCGTTGGCGGCGGCGGCTCCGTTTTCAGACGCGTGATTCGATGAATCTAGGGCATCGGAATTGGTAGGGGGTTTGATCGATTGGGGAATTGGTTATCGGAGAACGGTAGGTGAAGCTGATGATGAGGTTCGGCCTCCGGCTGGGATGGGGAGTTGTAGTTGGATTGGAGAGTGTCCATTGGAGATGTGGGGTTGGATTCACGGAGGACGAGTGAACTGTTACGTTACTTTATTAATAGTATTGGGAAAATAATGTGATTATGGGTAAACGTGGGACGAATTGAAATATGTTTTTTTTATCATTTGAACATCAAAGTTTTTTTTTTCTTTTCACAAACATTCAAATTCTAATTTTCTTCTCAATCTATCACGACGAAAACTGGTGTTTTTGTGACAATATCATTCGTTGCAATTTCTGGTAGAGTTTCCCTCATTGGCTCAAACCAAAATAAACAAACCGAAGTATAGAATTTAAAAGTAAGCCTAAGACAAATGAGTTAAAGACAAAAGACTGATCGATCATATATCGGGACACACATAGAGGACGACAATCATGGCTTTCCATATGGAAGTGCAGGTGATTGGCCACCCTTGGAAGAACAGTTGCAGCACTTCCTGTTGATGATTTAAGTGAAATCATTGTCCGTTTAATGTGATTGGAATCATTCAAGGCTTTGGATTAATCCTAGTCAATAGAATATGAATTTGGAGAAGTGTGGAGTACACGTTCATATAAAATTGATACGGATTAATACTTTGAATAAGCGTGTTGATGCATGTCGAGTTTAATCTCGTGGTTGCATGGTTTGCATGGCTAAGTAATGATTTAATATCATATATTGTATGCAAATTCGAAATTGCATGAATAGCCATGCAAAACAACATGAATAGGTGCTTAGTGAAAGGGTGTGTTCACTAAAAGGTACCTATTCATCTAAAGGGTGCTTATGTTCAAAGGAAGGGGTGTCTAAAACCTATATAAGGGAGTGGAATTCATTTTCTGAATACACACAACATCTCCTACGAAATTAAGAGCTTTGAAGCAACAAATAATACATAAAGTTCCATAAGTTGCTCGTGTTCTAAGCCTAAGACGCGAGTGTCGTTATTGTCTTATCCTGCGAGGGATTTCGTGATACCCAGGCTTATAGGGTCGAAATACTCTTTAAGGAAAGCGTACTACGCGATTCAATAAATATCCAAGCCTCTCTTCTTTCAGTAAACACCCTAATATACAACATTCTTAAAGAGTATTTCCATATACTGAAAGATGGATGCGGTTCGAGAAATGACCAACAAGTTCGGCAAGTTGGAGAAATTTGAAGGCGTGGACTTTAGAAGGTGGCAAAAGAAGATGCATTTCATGCTAACAACATTAAAGGTGGTGTACGTGCTGAGCACTCCACAACCGGAAGCAAAGGATAACGAAACAACGGAGGAAACTCGAAAAAGGTGCAAATGGGAAAACGACGACTATATATGTCGTGGACATATATTAAACGGTATGTCTGACTCTCTTTTCGACATATATCAAAACGTTGAATCTGCTAAAGAACTATGGGATAGTCTTGAATCCAAGTACATTGATGAGGACGCTTCTAGTAAGAAGTTCCTGGTTGGTAATTTTATGAATTACAAAATGTGCGACGGAAGGCCGGTAATGGAGCAATATAATGAATTGCTGCGGATATTGGGTCAATTTTCCCAACATAATATGAAGATGGATGAGTCCATCTCGGTGTCTAGTATTATAGACAAATTACCGCCGTCGTGGAAAGACTTCAAACACACCCTGAAGCATAAAAAGGAAGAGTTGTCTTTAGTGCAACTCGGTAGTCACTTGCGCATAGAGGAATCTCTAAGGGCGCAAGAGGGTGAAAAACCCAAGGACAAGGAACCTATAAGGTCTGCAACTATCAATATGATGGAAGCAGGGGAGAGTTCGTATAAGAACCGAGGGACAAAGCGTCCCTATAACAACAACAACAACAACAGCAACAATGCTGGGAGTAAGAAGCCTAAGGGCGCTTGCTGGATATGCGGAAAAACGGGTCACTTTAAAAGTGATTGTCGTGCAAACAAGAATAAGAAGGGAACGATGAACAATCGCTCGGGACAAAGGTCTAATGACCAGGGTCCGAACACCAATCAAGGTGAGACTAAGACTCATAATTTAGTTGTTGATATAAATTATGTGCCTATAGTTTCTGAAGCATTTTATATGCAGGATGATTCGGTGGCATGGTGGATTGACTCGGGTGCAACCAAGCATGTATGCAAAGATCGTCATTGGTTTCAGAAGTATGAACCGGTTGAAGATGGATCAGTGCTTTACATGGGAAACGAGTCAACTGCCCCTATTCTTGGTCGCGGAAAAGTGTTGTTGGAATTTAGTTCCGGAAAGTCCTTAGTATTATTAGATGTATTACATGTACCCGGAATAAGGAAAAACCTTGTATCCGGTAGTGTTTTATCCAAGTACGGATATAAACAAGTGTATGAATCTAATAAATATGTATTGACTAAGAACGGTGTGTTTGTCGGCTTTGGATATCAATGTAATGGGATGTTCATGTTGAATATTATAAATAAAAATTCTGATTCGGTGCTTATGATTTCTTCTAATGTTAATGATTCATTACTATGGCATGCTAGACTAGGACATGTTCATTATAAGCGTATGATTGAAATGTCTAAACTTGATCTAATTCCTGCTATTAACTTAGAAGAAGATAAGTGTAACACATGCATGCTAACTAAAATTGTTAGGCAGCCTTTTAAAGATGTTCAACGTGAATCTAGTATGCTTGAACTTGTGCATAGCGACTTATGTGATTTCCATGCTACACCTTCGTTGGGAAATAAGAAATACTTAGTAACTTTCATAGATGATTATTCTAGATTTTGCTATGTATTTCTGCTAAGTACTAAAGATGAAGCGCTAGAAAAGTTTAAGGTATTTAAAACTGAAGTTGAACTACAACAAGAATGCATGATTAAAAAGTTGAGAACCGATAGGGGAGGCGAATATTATGATCCTGTTTTGTTTGAATCATGTGGTATTATTCATGAAATAACTGCGCCCTATACTCCTCAACAAAACGGTATATCCGAAAGGAAGAATCGTGTACTAAAGGAAATGGTGAATTCCATGTTGTCCTATTCGGGTTTGAATAGTGGATTCTGGGGAGAAGCCGTGTTAACGGCTTGCTATTTATTAAATAGGGTTCCTAACAAAAGGAACAAGGTTACTCCCTATGAACTTTGGTACAAAAAGAAGCCTAACCTGAATTATCTTAAGGTTTGGGGCTGTCGGGCAGTCGTAAGACTACCGGATCCCAAAAGGAAAACTTTGGGAGAAAGAGGCATTGATTGCATCTTTATTGGATATGCTGTGCATTCCAAGGCATATCGATTCTATGTGATTGAACCAAATGATTCTGTTGCGATTCATTCAATCATAGAATCGAGGGATGCCATATTTGATGAAACTCGGTTTTCATCAATGGTTAGGCCCAAGGATCTGGTGCCTAAGGTGGTTGAAAGCAAGGAATTAACCTTGCCCGAACCTGAGTCGCTTGAACCTCGTCGAGGCACGAGGATAAGGACTAAGAAATCGTTCGGTCCCGATTTCCAGACTTTTCTGGTTGAAGGATCAAGGGACGAAGTTGGCTTCCAATACTCGTATTGCTATCATGTTGATGATGAGCCTAAAACATACGAGGAAGTCATGAAATCGCAAGATGTTGCATTTTGGAAAGAAGCCATCAATGATGAGATGGATTCCATTATGGGGAACAACACTTGGGTGCTTGCTGATTTACCTAACGGTTGTAAACCATTAGGATGCAAGTGGATCTTCATAAAGAAGATGAAAGTCGATGGTTCAATCGACAAGTATAAAGCCCGATTGGTTATTCAAGGCTTTAGGCAAAAGGAAGGCATTGATTATTTCGATACTTATGCCCCTGTTGCGAGAATAACTACTATTAGATTATTGATAGCTTTGGCTGCAATAAATAATCTAGTGATCCATCAAATGGATGTAAAAACGGCATTCCTTAACGGTGAGTTAGAGGAAGAAATTTACATGAAACAACCCGAAGGGTTCGTTATGCCTGGTAATGAGCATAAAGTATGTAAACTCGTCAAATCCTTGTATGGATTGAAACAAGCACCTAAGCAATGACATCAAAAATTTGATGAAGTAATCTTGTCGAATGGATTTAAATTAAATCAATCGGACAAGTGTGTTTATAGCAAATTCGATGACTTTGGTAAAGGAGTCATCATTTGTCTATATGTTGATGATATGCTTATCTTTGGTACTGACCAAAGACAAGTGGACCTTACTAAGGCATTTCTATCATCAAGCTTTGACATGAAGGATATGGGGGAGGCGGATGTGATTTTGGGAATAAAAATCAAACGTGAGAATAACGCTATTACTTTAACACAATCTCATTACATTGAGAAAGTGTTGAAGAAATTTCATTGCAATGACTATTCTCCAGTTAGCACTCCTTATGATCCAAATGTGAAACTTATGCCTAATACGGGTGTTGCGGTGTCCCAGCTAGAATACTCCAAGGTAATCGGATGTCTTATGTATGCTATGACTAGCACAAGACCGGACATTGCATTTGCAGTGGGCAAACTAAGTAGATACACAAGTAATCCTAGCACGCATCATTGGCAGGCTGTTAGGCGTGTATTGAAATACTTAAAGGGAACCAAAGACCTTGGTTTGACGTATGTCGGATATCCTTCGGTACTAGAAGGGTATTCTGATGCGAGTTGGATAACCAATATAGAGGATCATTCCTCTACTACTGGTTGGGTTTTCTTACTCGGAGGCGGTGCTATAAGTTGGGCTTCAAAGAAGCAAACTTGTATTACGAGTTCCACTATGGAATCGGAATTTATAGCACTCGCGGCAGCTGGTAAAGAAGCTGAATGGCTAAGGAATTTGGTGTATGAAATTCCTTTGTGGCCGAAGCCTATTTCGGCGTTTTCTATTCATTGTGACAGTGCAGCCACTTTGGCTAAGGCATACAGTCAAGTATACAATGGCAAGTCAAGGCACTTGGGCGTTAGACATAGCGCGATCCGTGAGCTGATCGCTCATGGAGTAATCTCAATAGATTTTGTGAGATCTCAACATAATCTTGCTGATCATTTGACCAAGGGATTAGCGAGGGACTTGGTAGCAAAGTCGGTAACTGGGATGGGTCTTAAGCCTCTCTGAATCTTCAAATATGGGATACCAAATTCATTTCTAATTACATTAGAACCAGAATTCAATTGGGAAGCCTATATTTGAAATTGAAACACATGGAAATTATCCCAAAGGTATGTGTTTGAACCTGCATGTTAAGGTTGAATTTAATTCTTAATGAGTCTTTTGACAAAGTGCATTGTGCAGGTGCACGAAGAAAAGATTCACCTATACGAGTGGGAAGTGTGGCAACTTCAAGAGTCGTGGCTAAGCTCTATATACGCTCATGAATGGATAGGGACACAAGGCCTAATTTTGTGTCGGTTTTCCTTATGGAATTGTAATAAACTTGTGTGTGTTTTGTCTTCATGTATTCAGATGGGTTGAACGGTTCAATCTTTAAGACACCGTGATTCTCGAATATTTGTAAAGTATAATTCACTAAGATGAAAATTCAATCTTCAAGACATTTTCATTTTATGCACTAGTTTGGTTTTATTTGTTGAATTTGTATGATTCAAGGATTACACTTAAATGGGGGAGGAATGTTGATGATTTAAGTGAAATCATTGTCCGTTTAATGTGATTGGAATCATTCAAGGCTTTGGATTAATCCTAGTCAATAGAATATGAATTTGGAGAAGTGTGGAGTACACGTTCATATAAAATTGATACGGATTAATACTTTGAATAAGCGTGTTGATGCATGTCGAGTTTAATCTCGTGGTTGCATGGTTTGCATGGCTAAGTAATGATTTAATATCATATATTGTATGCAAATTCGAAATTGCATGAATAGCCATGCAAAACAACATGAATAGGTGCTTAGTGAAAGGGTGTGTTCACTAAAAGGTACCTATTCATCTAAAGGGTGCTTATGTTCAAAGGAAGGGGTGTCTAAAACCTATATAAGGGAGTGGAATTCATTTTCTGAATACACACAACATCTCCTACGAAATTAAGAGCTTTGAAGCAACAAATAATACATAAAGTTCCATAAGTTGCTCGTGTTCTAAGCCTAAGACGCGAGTGTCGTTATTGTCTTATCCTGCGAGGGATTTCGTGATACCCAGGCTTATAGGGTCGAAATACTCTTTAAGGAAAGCGTACTACGCGATTCAATAAATATCCAAGCCTCTCTTCTTTCAGTAAACACCCTAATATACAACACTTCCCTCAAGGAAGCGAGCGTGAGTGGAAATGCTGTGTCAGTTGCAGTGGCTCCTAAATGTACAAGCAAATCCTCAAAAATGATCCTGCAGGAAATAATTATATAACAATTAATAAATTATTAAAAAATTAAGGTGAGCTTTTTTTTAAACAACTTATAAGATGTAACATATTATATGATATTATTTAAATTGGCAAATAAGATGTTAAGTGTTTGGATTTATAGCTTTTAAGATGTTAAATTTAAATTGTCAAATAAGATGCTAAGTGTTTGGATTTTAAAAAACAGCTTATAAGCTAATTTTTGATAAAATAAGATCTTTTTTCAAAAACAATCCAAACAAATTTTAGTCAAACTCTCTAAGTATAAAAATAATTTAATAAGTTAATTAATAAAAATAACTTTTAGTCAAACTCTCTAAGTATAAAAATAATTCAATAAGTTAATTAATAAAAATAACGACTTCCTTATATTTAGTATGTCTCATTTATTCTCTAAGAGAGCTTACACTACAAAAAAAAACAGGCTAATGCGACGGATTATAAACATGTATCAGTCGAAAGTAAAAAAAACAGCGTACTTACGACGGATTACCTTAATTCCGTCGCATTGTAACTTGCGACGGTTACGATCAGTCGTAACCCGATTATTTTATTATATATTTTGCCGCCTTCTCATTTTTTTATTATTATAATTTCGCGCCCAACTACATTAGGACGGATATCGAAATATATCCGTCGCAAGGTTCTTTTATATTGCCGCCATTCTTTTTTTGATTTTTTTGAAATTTTGAGGAACAATATAGGACGGATTTTGTATTAAAATCCGTCGTACATTACAATATGCGAGAGATATATGTGTATCCGTCGTTTAAATTCTTTGTTTTAAATGCGACTGATTATATATATATTTCCGTCGCAAAGTAGTCTCATCTACTATTATTAATTTCCCACCAACCCGTAGTAAATGAAACTTAAAGCGACGGATTATAGTGTGTATCCGTCGCAATAGGGTCTTAAAAAGGCAGAAGGCGTTTTTCCTCTGTATTTCATTCTCTCTTTTTCTTTCCTTCTAAAATATGTTAAAACACATTATAAGCAGGAGGAGCACTTCTTGATTACAACCTAACTTATCAATGTATGTTTGGAGTACTTTTTTATTACAACCCAACTTATTAATGTAAGTTTTAATTTTAGATTGTACATATTTACGTAGTTAATATTTTTTCGATTTTTTTGCGAATGTTAAATTATTTTAACTTGTGTATGAAATGTTATATATATTTGTATATTTGTAGATGTCAATTGATCGTAGTTGGATAAATCGTCGGTACGTAAAGGGCCAAATAGGAATTACCCCTGAGTTTTTGAATGGCGTTGATGAGTTTGTTAGTTTTGCCGAGCGTAATTGCACGGAGGCGAATAAAATGATAAGATGTCCGTGTTGCCGTTGTCGTAATACTGCTTTCAAGAGTGTCGATGAAGTTAAATTTGACATCGTAGCGAATGGGTTTAATCCGAGCTATACTGTGTGGAAATTACATGGAGAAGTTGAAAGAGATTCTTATGCTACTTGTTCAAGAAATGTGAATGTGATGGAGGATCATGATCATGATATGTTTGATCCATATGAAATGTTGCGGGATGCAGGCGGTTACAATGGGTGGAACAATGATACCGATGAGGAAGATTCAGAGCCAAACGAGGAGGCATCGAGATTTTACAATCTGGTGAACGATGCGGGGGTCCCGATATATCCGGGGAATACAAAGTATACAAAGTTGTCATTTGTTATGGGGTTTTCTCTTTTTTGTTTAATCTGTTATAAATCTCATAAATCTTTTGTTATGTTTATGTGTACTTCAGTTTGCAATATGCATCTAAGGGACTTTTCTGATGATGATACTCCGGATGAGGATAACAATGACGACAACCAGTATAATGATGTTAATGAAGATGACGATGCAATGGATGAGGATAGCACCGACGAAGAGGCACCGGCTGGCGAAGGCGAGGCAGAATTACATGCTAATAGGGGCTATTCAGTTGGTATCTATGGCCATGTACCCGCGCAGCCTCACCGTATCCGGATGACTGGACGAATGTAAGTATTTTCTTACTTTTTTAGTATACTTGTTTTTTTCATTTTTATACATTTGGTTATACAGTTGTTAAATTATTTTTTAGAATTGATTCACCGACTGCTACTCGCACTTTATTGGCAATTATGCGGATCAATTGGCCGTTGGGTTGTATTGGGACCGTGGACGTTAACAGGCGTTGCCCTGGGTGGTGGCAAGCGGTGTATGAAGAATTTCTTGTAAGTAATTTAATTTTATTGTTCTATATATACATTATGTTTGTTTGTTTACTTATTTGTTTCTAAAAGTCAACTAATTTTTATTTAACATCTTTGTTTGTTTGTTTTGCAGACTTATTACACACATGATCCCAAATGGGGCACAACAGAGCAGGCAAGAGATGCGGTAATTTACCACATGCGCAACAATATGCGTAAAGCTCTTAGCAATGAGCGACGACGTGTGATTAAATTGATAGCAAAAAAAAAGGGGACCTCCTTCCTCGATCACAGGCCAAGATACCTCAGAGATGACGTGTGGAGGAGCTTCTGTGAATATTGGGATTCAGCAAAGTTCAAGAAGAAACAAGCTGCAGCTAAAAAATCTCGTAGCAAATTAGCCACTCCTCACACATCTGGTGCTACGTCGTTTCATCGAAGATTTCTGGTATTATCTTTTACGCCATTATAAATTTAATTGCTAAATTAAGTGTATAAAACAGTATATGCTTTGAAAATAGTTGTTTTTCAATACTTTCACAATTCACAGGACTTGAAAGATTTCCTAGGTTACGAGCCAGGGAAGTATGAGCTTTTTGTCCACACTCACTCTAAGAAGGGTACTTTTACTTCGGATGGGGTTCGTTCGGCGTATTGTTGTAAGTTCCGATCAACTTATTTTTTTTCTAAAGTTATTTGTTAATATTAATATAACAACATTTTATTGTTTGAAGGAACGGTATCTAGAAATTTGTAGTTCCCAAAATATGGATCCGAACTCAACTCCTATAGACACATGGATTGAGACTGTTGGTGTGCGCAAGAACACCATTACTGGAGTTCCACGCACAAAAGCTTCAGACATTATACGTATGTTTAATGTTTATTTATTTCTTCGAATGTTTATATGTGTCTAAACAGTATATTTGTATGTTCTAATTTATTTGCAGCCTCAAAAAAAGCGCCTAGGACCCGTCGACATCGCGAGGGTGATGAATCTGCTGGTTCTACAGGTCGGAGTGTTGTTCAAACTATGGCGGACAATCTTGTTATGCAGGCAGTAGATAGAACATTAGCCTACGCTCGAGCAAATCCGGATGCTTTTGGGTTGAGTTCGACTCAAATTAATATACTTGCAAGTTCTGTTGCTCAAGGAGAATCAGACCTCCCACGAGACCACCCGATCAGCGAAACGACCATGCGGGAGTTGGTACATGTGATGGTGGCTACCATGAATGACATCCATCGACGTCACAGCCCAGAAAACAACAAGGTAAAATTATGTTTTGAGTATAGTTTTTCTTGTTTTTATATATTGTAATGTTATTATATACTCCAAGTTATTTTTAATTTCATCTTGAATTATTAATATTGTAGGAACAAGAAAAGGAACCTGAACATGAGCAGGAAGAACAAGAAGAACAAGAACAGCGAAAGGAGAAGGGAAAGGGGGAGAAGGGAAAGGGGAAGAAGGAAAAAGGGAAGGGGAAGCAGAAGGAGAAGGAGCAGGGGAAGCAGAAGGAGAAGGAGAAGGGGAACGGGAAGGGGAAAGGAAAGGAAAAGGTGATTGAAATGGATTCGTGATAGCCGTTCACAACTGAGCAAAGCACAACGGAGTATGCTCTTTTTGATGTTTTGGTATTTGAGCAAAAACAATTGGATTTGTGCTCTTTATGATGTTTTGTTTAACTGGGAGCAAAGAAATATGATTTATGCTCTTTTTGATATTTTGGTTAACTTGACGTGTAACAACCGGAAAATTTAAATAAATTAATTAAGTAACTAGGTGCCCAATTAATTAACCATATAAAATAATTATACTATGCATGAGTTCAAATTATTTTATGTTCATTTTAATTTTTATGTTAAGTCATATTAGACATGTAGATTCACTATTTATTACATTCATAATTGATATTTCATTTAGCATGTACATTTAGATATCCTCAAATTATAATAATCTAATTAACACTATTTTATATTTAAATTATCAATTTTATTAAGAAAGAAAAATTAATATTCTAAACTCTAAAATATATTATTATTATTATTATTATGAATCGTCCGAGTGATTATCAATAAGCTTAATTAACATAGGCTAGCCCATTAACAATTAGTACGTAGTTCAGGAAGATCTCAAAACCCTATTCACAACCGTGTATATATAATAGAATTAGTGTGCGTTGTCTGCTCTTCCTCACATCCTCTACGATCAGAGATCTGAGTTCCCAAATCACAAATCAAGAAACATGTCCTACCCCTTTGCCTTGCTGCACATATATACAAATATTTTCCTAAAAAGAACCACAGCCCAAATCCACCGCTCAGCCCGTTGACCCGTGTCCGAGAACCGAGCCGCTGCTGGTTCCACCGGTGGTCGCTGCCATGAAACGAAGTCGATACCGAAGCCCTCGCTGGAAATAGTTCGACTCGAAGCATAGTCGAGCTACGCCGTGTTCGACCTTAGCCTAGGTGCGGCCGTGAGACCGCCAATTCGAGTCAATGTCGCTGGAGGTGCTGATCGAAGTTCTCGTTGTCAGGATGCCGCTGAAGTGAATCACCATCGGGAGCTGCCCATCCGAGGACAAGAAGACCCACAGTCGAATTCCCCCAATCTACGTCTAGCCATTCGCCGGAACACCATCCCTTTGATGCCACCGATGCCCCTCAATTTCTGGTTTTCTCGCTGGAGGAGACGAAGCTGCTTTGCTCTCAGTCCTCGGCAACACTAATGTCAGCCAACATTTTAAGTTAGGGCCGTTGCCGTCAATCTTTGTGTATCCCTAGCCCCACTCCCACTGTGAATCGAGGAAGATAGATGCTGAATCAGGGGGGGCTCTCGTTCCCAATTTGATGAAGAAGATAAGTTGGGCCTACTTTAATCTCAGCCCAGCAATGGTTGTTTCCAGCCCACTACCTTTCACCATAAGCCCATAAGCATATCTCGTTTCTTCCTTCAGCCTGATAGTTGTGTGAAGCCCAACTAATTAAATCACAAGGTCAGAATATATATAAGCCCAATTCCTCCCATCTTACATTACGTACTTATATATAATATATATGTACATCTACATTAATATGTATTAATACTATATATTAATATTAAAATGAAGGATTAAAGAATTTTGAGGACTAGGATTTGCACGAGCATACATTCAAGCATGTTTCTTTCAGAGTCTGCATTTTCAAGGTAGGGGTATTTCTAAAACCTTTTTCAAATACAGTTCATATCAGTGTATGGTACGCAGGTAATTGTTTGATATCGAGGACTTTATATTCTATTCATGTTATGTGCACATATAGTCGCGCGACGAAATTCATGGCTGCAATCGCGTAATGAAATGACGTGGTTGTGGTATTATGGCTGCATTCACGTAATGAAATGACGTGTTTGTAGTATTATGACTGTATTCACGTAATGAAATGACGTGTTTATGGTATTCATGGCCGTTTAACGGTAACAAGTCAAGATAGTCGTGATCGCGTAATGAAATGACGTGGTCATGATGATGATCCAAGTTAGTTTATAAAGTTGAGAGTTATTCCGATTGCTTTCGTATTATGCAATGTATGAACTGGTATCCCTACTGAGTTGTTGATAACTCACCCTTTTAAAACCCCCATCTTTTCAGGTTAAGCGAAATCGGAGCGAGACGGGGATGTGGCGGCGATAGTAGTAGCAGCGTTTATTTTAAAGACATTATTTTTCTTTTATGCTTTCCGCTTTTGAAACTTAATACTTGAGTATTTTATTTAAATTTTACTGTTGAGGGTTATTATTTTTAGTTAAAGATTTTATTATGAAAAAGTTGTTTTGACAATTTTCTTTTATTTTAAATACTACAATTTCTTTTGAAAAATAAGAAAAATCCTCTTTAGTTTATATTATGAAAAATGGGACGTTACATGACGAATTGTAACTAATTAACTGGTACTCTAACTGTATGGTTTTGTGTTATTATTATTCTAGAAGCTGGAAGTATTTTATTTAATATGCATATGTTATTTTTTAAATAATTTATTAACATGTGAAATAGTTTTAACAAAAATTTCAGGGCACCTAAAAATTCCAAATAATTTATTTTTTGTTCTTGTGACAGAGATGATTAAATTCAGTCGCAAGTTTATGAATAAAAAAAAAGGAAGAAAGAGACGGATTTTATGATTTATCCGGTCGCAAATAATTGGTCTAAACTCAGCACAAAACGACGGATTTGGGATTAGATCCGTCGCACATTGCTTTACAAAAACCCAGGGAAAATGACCGTTTCTTTGAAATTTCAGTCGAAACTTCTATGTGTCAAATCCAGTACTTAGGACGGACTAATGCATATATCTGTCGTAATATAACTTTATTCAAAAAATGGGCCCCAGTTTGAAAATTGCGACAGATGCGTCTTCTTTCGACGGGAAAATGAAATTGCGACTAGGTTAAAAGCGACTGACCGGTTCCGTCGTAATAGGGGTCAATTGCGACTGATGCAGTGTAAAATATCGGTCGCATTAGCCTGTTTTTTTTGTAGTGTTATAAGCTCACTCAAACACAATAAAAATAATTTAATAAATTAATTAATAAAAATAAAGACACTCTAAGTATAAAAATAATTTAATAAATTAATTAATAAAAATAAAGACTTACCTATATTTAGTATATCTCATGTGCTCTCCAACAGCAAAATCACGAATTTCCTCATCAGTCATTGCCATCAGATTTGCATCGTTAGTCCACAAGTACCTGTGCATGCATGCAATATACTAATTAATAAATTAATAACTTCAATACTCTAGTCACTTAATTTTGATAAATCAAAAGAGAAAAATTAATTACCCATGTCCATCTCTAGGAGGCTCCAAATGTCCATAGGCTAGGACATCTCTAGGAGGCTCCAAATGTCCATAGGCTAGGACTAAAATCGGTGTAGCAGCATATCCTACTATTTCCTATAATTCAATTTAGAAATACAAAAATATATGTTTTAATTTTTTAAAAAAATGACAAAAATGACATAGTTAAAATTTAAATTACAACTTAAAATACTTACAATACAAAAATATATATTTTTAATTTGTTAAAAAAATGACATACAGTTAAAACTTAAATTACAACATAAAATTAATTTGTTAAAAAAATGACATACAGTTAAAACTTAAATTACAACATAAAATACTCACGCTGAAGCTGCTGAGAATAGTACTGGCAGTCCAATCATAATCCATAGAGGTGGCGACATCCCCCAAGC
Organism: Euphrasia confusa; assembly: GCA_954870475.1. Classification (NCBI taxonomy): domain Eukaryota; kingdom Viridiplantae; phylum Streptophyta; class Magnoliopsida; order Lamiales; family Orobanchaceae; genus Euphrasia; species Euphrasia confusa. The sequence goes on from OX940957.1 coordinate 35,252,199, forward strand.
CAAATTTTATAATTATAAAATCAACTCGGGTAAGACTCTGTGCAACAATGGTAAATCTGGGAAATTCGTCTGGTTCTGCACATGACAATTGATATTTAGATTTAAAAAAAATAAAAATAAAAAATAAAAACCTTAATTAGGGTAGGGTACCTCCTCAGACTCAGCCCTAGGAAATGACAATGCTTCAGCTTCATCCTTGACGATGGTGACTGAAAATTGAAAAAGAAAAACATTAATTATTACATGTTTTAAGATTAATTCATCTACTACATACTGTATATATAATGAATTTGCACTTTTACTCACCATCACAGTTCATAAGTCCCAGAAGAGTCACCATTGTTTCTGCGTGAACCGGGCAATCATCTACCAGAAGAACAGCGTGACGACAATTGGGATCCATTGCGATTTCTGAGTAGTTGTTTCTAGCTATCATTTTAAGAAGATAAAGATAGTTACATTAAATTTATCATCAGACATAAATTTTGTAAAGAAGTGACATCTTATGTACTTTTATTTACTACAGAAAGGATTTGCCCATGGAAATTTCTTAATATGGTAAGCATGTATTAAATATTTAATCTGCACAACAAGAATAACTATCACTAGAAAGGGAAAACCAGATACAAAGCCTGGAAAAGTGGACATGTGCCATATAGATAATTTACGAGCGACAGTCATGACCAGATACTGCAATTATAAAGCTGCAGGACATTCTGAAAATTCAAGGTAGACGATGACCGGAATAAGGGGGAAAATAACCGAGTACTACAATTTCACGTTTAGATCCAGAAAAACTGTACGAACTTGCTGAAATTGATTTTTAATCGAGAAAAATAACACAGAAAAGAAAAACAACACAGTATCTTAGGAAGAAGATGATCATGCATCTGGAGCCCTAATTTCTATACAGAAAAAATAAATAAAATCGCTTAGAACTGCATTTTTACAGGAGTAAAAACACGAAGAAATTTCAAGAGCAAAAGTGTGTACTACCTTCTTTTGACGATTTTTTTTTTGGGATAAAGCTCCACGAACACACACAAGCACACAGTTCTGAGGTTTTTCTTCAACGCGATAGCTGCACCACTTCGAGGAACGTACGGAGAAGATGAATAATCAACTTGATTTTTCTCTCAAAAAATAAAAAATGAATTTCTCTGTTTTTTTTTTTTTTTTTATGCGTGTATTTTGTGGAGTAGGAGATCGGAAATAAAAAATGGAGTCTGGAGGGAGAGAGAGAATGTTGAAAACCTGGAAACGGAATGGTACTGAAAATGCACGCACAGCACACACTTATTTCGCACGCACTCCCTGAGAGATGGTCCCCCACAGAGAAATTACGGATAAGCCCTTGTGTTGTTTTAACAGAACACAAGGTTAAAATGGTAAAGTTCGGCACCCAATCGTACCGTTTCTGTGAACTAAAATTTTGATCGAAATTCAACTTGCATGAAATAAAAATTAATTTTCTATTTTTTCAGTAACACTTTTTCTTTGAATTAAAATCTAACATGAACCACTAGTTCGAACGGAAGATTTTCTTGAATAAAACATTGTCGATGAAGCTAGGATGATGAAATATGTTTTCTGGAATAAAACGTCTTTCCTTGAAGGATGATCATACGAAATGAATTCAGTTTATAATTTATGTTTTATTTTAAATTATTTTTCTATATAGATTTGGAAAGAAAAAAAAAAAGTTGAATTACTTTCTTAATTAAAAATGTGTTTTTGAGTAATACTTAAAAAAAAAAAGTGTTTTTAAGTAGTACTCCTGGTTATAACTAGTTAAAATGTGATTTAAATTCCATAAATCTTTTGATTTTTGTATAGTTACAAAAGAAAGACTTATCTTAAGATATTAAATTAAGTAAAAATTCTAAATATTCTAAAGACATACACTAGTATTTTCTAAGTCATCCAAGTGTTTACCTTACTTACATTAATCCGAAAACAGAAAAGAAATCAAAAGAAACATGACCAAATTTCCTACATTTCACCACTTTAAACATCCAGCAGGTACAAGCACAACAGATCCAAAAGTTTTTTCCGTTCTCGAGATCCGCACAAGCCACTATCGTATGGGACAACAACGGATTATGATTCACACGGACCCGCAGAACATCCGCCGTCAAATAGGTGACGAACTCCGAGGCAATTTTCAGAAGTTGGTAGTCTCGGCATCATAGTGGGCCTTGACAAGAACAGAGATTGATTTCACTGCAAGGGCTGATAAAGGCATCGGGTCGGGAGAGCCAGAAGTACCTAAGTCGACAAGCACTCGTTACAAAAATCAAATGAGATCCCTTGCTCTAAATCCATCCGTGAACCAAGTTGTATAAAAAAAATAAAATGTACGAGAGTATTAATTATAAAGAGCAAAGCATAAATACCTCAAAAGTGCCTTTCCCAACAGATGTCATCTCATTGGCATGTGTAACAAAATCTTCTTCACCGGACAGTACGGATGGCACCCATCATCTTTGGCTTGAGCCAACTTCTCTTTTGACGAGACAGTCCCGATAACCGTGGCACTGGGGCATTTGTTTTCCCATTGACACAAGGACCCTACTCCACCGGCTGCTGCATTACCTAGAACAGTGAGGCACTTCATTTATCCCATCCTGTAAAATAAAGCAATCCACTCGGAGAAAATCAAAGGGAGATCACTTTCATACGGGATTAAACTATAGTATAATTTTTTGATCAATTTTTATAAGATCCCATAACGTTTTTTGAAATTTCAATTGAACAACAATGAGGCACTTCATTTATCCCATCCTTGTTAAAAATAAATAAATAAATTTTTGCCTTTCCTTTTCATATCCAACATATTCCTTCCTTTAGATGTACTACACGGGGATATTCTCATGAATGGAAAGATTAAATAAAATTAGCAACTGGACTTAAGATTGCAAAGGGCAGACGTACACAACGAGCCAAATCACTAAGGTCATCCCCCCAAATGCCCTGTAAAATAATGCCTTGTACAAGCCCTTAAGACACCCTTCACACCCGCTCCTATTCCTATTAGTTAAGCGCCTTATACAATAAAAAAACAAATCAGATAATGCTTAAATGCCTTCAATAGAGCCAAGATTATTACAAGTTTTTTTCAGAATAGATTAACTGTAAAGAAACCTACTTACTTTAAAGCATCGGCGAATAAGAAACTGAGCAGTCACTCCCTTGAGTGTGATGGATGCCGCTACAACGGGATCTATAGAAGGAGGCACAGGGGACCACTTTCTCTGCAGGAAGGATTTGTTCCTCTGCATAAGCGGCCATCTTGTTATTTGCATACAAGACAGCATCTCCAACTTTTCTTCCGGTAAGAACTGGACTGAACGCCCACAACCTCCATACCTGGTCATCAAGACAGTCATAGTAAGATTCGTGATTAAAAAATAAAAGCACTCGTGTGGTACACATGTATGTGCTAATAAGACATTACAAAGAAAACTATACACATACACTTAAGCACGTGAAATGAAGAAAGGATAGGAATATGACCAGTCGTGAAGGATATTGTTTGATTCTTGTAAACCCCATTTCGAAAAATAAACGTGAATGAAGTTCAAGCCGATGGCCTTACTCTGATCTCCACATCTCCAGGCTCCCTGATTTCAACACCCTCCCATTTCATGACCTACGATAATGCAATGCATAAGAGCAGCAATTAGTGAACTTATCTTAGCAATGTTGGTCCGAGTACGGTTTTGATATATTGTGCAGTGGTGACTCCATAAAGTTCAAATAAGTCCAGGTTTGGTCCCAAAATTGTGTGATTCAATTATTACAAAAAACACCTCTGATCAAGGCAAGGCAATGGAGATATCTAGAAGCTATAGGACTATAACTGTTATTTCGATTCACGGAAAAATCGACAAGAATCCAGAGTGGCTAAATGAAGAAGTAATCACAGGACTTAGAATTGTAATCAAGCTCAACATTAATAAATTATTTTCCAATTAAAAGTAATTTCAGCCGAAGCCCCAATCAAACATTTTGTTCGGCAATAGCCCCAATCAAACAATTAAAAACGAAAAAAAAATGCTATCACACAAGTAACTAATGCGAATCACAACTATTATGTTTCAGGAATTAATATGATAAAATCAAAAAAGAAAAAAAGAAAAAAGGGATACCTCAGGGCCACCCAGTTCATGAACCTTGAAGCTTTACCCATGTTTGTTCTAAGTTCAATCGCCCGAGGGTATTTTCGGCAATAGCCTTTGCGGCTGATTGACCGAGAGAGAGAGCCGTGCTAGAAGATTTGTTGAAGAGCAACGACGGCGTCGGTGGTGAGATTCAAGATCGGGGTAAAATGGTAACACCCTTCGGATCTTTTATTAGGATTAATTTTGTAACGGGATTTTGAATTATTTTAATAATTAGCAATATTTTATAAAATGTTAAAATTTTAATGATGAATTCATTATTATTATTATTATTATTTCAAAATAAATTGGTATAGTTGCAAGTGTGGTAGTTGATTACAAATTTGATTTGATAAATCATTTTATATAGTCAACAATAAATTTGTAATTTTGACTTCAATTATTAAAGATGAAAACAAAGGCATATAGCATTAATTATTTTCAAACCTCATGCATGCGACTATATATGAAATTAAATTGTATTGGACGCTACAAACTTTAATTAATTCAATTTAGACTCGAACTCAAACTCAAAGATAGTTGACGACGGATCTGTAAGTTGCACGGGCAGCCAACTGGTCGGGAGGGCGGATCTACACGTAGGCTGGGCCGGGATCTAGCCGCCATTATATATAAATATATGCTAATGTTCTATAAAAAATTGATGTAGTGAAGTTTGGCCTAAACATTTATGAGTTAATTATATATCTAATCTAAAACTTACAAATTAATGTATACTACTCGTATGAAATAATATTACAACTTGGTTTTCTATATATTTTTTTATTTAAAAAGCACGATGGTAATAATAATAATGCAAAATATATCAAACAACGGCAAGTGAATGAACGAGATTAATCAATGTATTAATTCTTCATGCATGCTAGAGAACTCTTCGAACGTTTGTGAATTATGATCCACATTGCAAAGTGAACTTTGTTAGAAAAAAAGTAAACGGGTTAGTCCAAAACCGGAATAAAACAAAGACAAAGCGGAAAGAAAAAGCGAGGTTGAAGCCGAGGCGCTTGCACTTTCCGCAAGTCAGTAAAGCCCCGTGTACGGTTACAGGCTCTCTGACCCCAAAGATACAACGGCTGATCGGGGATCGAACTAATGCACACTGAATCGAACCCTCGTTTGAACAGAAACTGTGAGAACTGAGCAAATGCAAATGATGGAATGAGATTGTATTTTTTCGTGCGTGAAATGATGCATGTAGTAGTCTATTTATAGACTTCACTGCAGGGGGAGTTACACACCACTCACCGGGTGGTTGCATGCATGGGCAGTTCAGCAAGTGGAGGTAACCCACTCCGATTCAACTGCTACCCACTTCATCAATTATTAAATCATTAATTAATTAATTCTGAAATTAATTAATAACCAAAGTCGAGCCCAATTAATTAATGTTAAAGGCTTTATAGACGAGCCCAATTAATTAATATTCAAGTGTTCAACTGGGCCGAATGAAATCGAGCCCAAAACTTCAATCGGACCGTGTCCAAAAAGATAGGTAGAGGCCTACCCAATTAGCCCAATTGGCCCAGTGGGCCCCGGGAAGCCCAGGTCCAGCCTAGAGTCCAATTGACCAAATCACCAAGGAGCCAGGACCAAGCCCAAACCCAAACCCAAGCCCAAGCCCAGGCCCGAGCCCGAGCCCGGGCCCGGGTCGGGTCGGGTCGGGACGGGACGGGGCGGGCGCGCGCGTGTGGCCCTTGCCATGTACCGCTAAGGGTGCATGGACTTAGTCAACTTGTTGAACACTCATACTCTCTTATCACATTTAAAGAGAATTGACTTTTGATATTCTTTCTATGTGGGATAACATATTTCCCAATAAAATAATAATTGCTTTCATTTACCAAAGTAGTATTTATGGCAATTTTTACACATTTATTTCTCACTCACCGATTAACGGATTTTGACGAAATAAAATCTCATAATTACCTCGTAACACATAGATAATTATAGTAACGATTAAACTCGAAATCGAATACATTTTATTAGCCATAAAAATTACAAACTTTGGTCAAAATACATGAATTATTAAATTATAACAATAATAATTCCAACAATCCCCCACATGAGTGAAATCAATGCAAATGCCATGAATGCAGACTCTTGTGCTCGGTTCTCGGAAGGATCTATTGCTTCTGGAAAGGTAGCTTGTGGCCTTGAACCTCCCTTAGTGAAAATCATCGGATGTACTGGCGGGCTAGTGGACGCGATGCCTTGAACTATTCCTCCGAAGTGTACAACGAGTCAATGATAGTCACACAACAAATCCCTATCAGTTTCCATTTCTCTGTTGTGTCCGTTTAGGCCCTGGACAACTCTTTGGATTCATAAATGTTTACATTTGAAGCGGCCTACACTTCACATTTATATAGGTGACCTCCCAGCATGAGTACCCTGAAATACTCCACCTTTTCGAGGTGTGGGATTCATTAAAAGTCTCAACGACTTAACCTTTACCACATTTCAGGTTCTAGCACTTATTTGCTCATAGGGATGGAAACGAAAATATTTATTTCCAAGTGCTTAACTGAACTAGCATGACTTAGTTTTCCCTTTGAACCAAGTTCGTGGGATCTCCACTCAGCATGGTAGGGTTACCGCCATGGTCATTCTTTAGTTGTCGTTTTTCAAACCCATTCCCTTTAGCAACACACTTAATTGATCTCTAGTCATCCCTTTCGTCAAAGGGTCAGCTAAGTTTTCCTGTGACTTCACATAGTCTAAGGAAATAACTCCATTTGTGATCAATTGCCTAACGGTGTTATGTCTTCGACGTATGTGTCGAGACTTTCCGTTATACATATTGCTCTGTGCTCTCGCTATAGCCGATTGGCTATCACAGTGCATCATCACTGGAGACACAGGCTTTTTCCAGCATGGAATATCTTCTAAGAAGTTTCGAAGCCATTCAGCTTCTTCACCTGCTTTGTCCAAAGCAATGAACTCCGATTCCATGGTGGATCGGGCTATACAAGTTTGTTTCGTGGATTTCCACGAGACTGCTCCGCCTCCTATACAGAAGACATAGCCGCTAGTGGAATGGGAATCCTTTGAGTCCGAGATCCAACTAGCATCACAATATCCTTCAAGTACACTAGGATATCTGGTGTAGTATAGTCCATAATCTCGAGTGTGTTTCAAGTATTTTAACACTCTTTTCAGAGCATCCCAATGTTCATGACTTGGATTGCTCGTGTACCGGCTCAGTTTGCTAACCGAATAGGCTAAGTCAGGACGAGTACAATTCGTTAGATACATCAGACTACCTATTACTCGGGAGTAATCCAACTGAGCTATCGGTTCGCCCATATTGACTGTTAAGTTGACACTTCGGTCAATTGGAGTCCTACATTCAGGACCATCAAGGGCATTGAACTTTTTGAGCACTTTCTCGGCATAGTGAGATTGTGACAAAACAATTCCTTCTTCGGTTTTGCTGATCTTAATCCCGAGGATTAGATCTGCAACTCCTAAATCTTTCATGTCAAAATTTCTTTTTAACATGTTCTTCGTGTTCGTGATTTGATCACGACTACTTCCCATGATTAGCATATCGTCCACATAGAGACATACTATCACAAATTCTGTCGGAGTACCTTTAATGTACACGCATTTATCACATTCGTTGATTTTGAAACCATTTGACAACATAACATTGTCAAACTTCAAGTGCCATTGTTTAGGAGCTTGTTTAAGTCCGTACAACGACCTTACCAGTTTACACACCTTTTTCTCTTCACCAGGTGCAACAAAACCTTCAGGTTGCTCCATATATATCTCTTCTTCTAATTCACCATTCAGAAACGCAGTCTTAACGTCCATTTGGTGAATTTCGAGATCATGCAATGCAGCAATCGAGACTAACACTCGAATGGATGAAATCCTTGTCACGGGTGAGTACGTATCAAAGAAATCATAACCTTCCTTTTGTCTAAAGCCTTTGGCTACCAGCCGAGCTTTAAACTTATCAATCGTTCCATCGGCTCTATATTTTTTCTTTAAGATCCAACGACATCCTAAAGGTTTACAGCCGGGTGGAAGATCTACTAATTCCCATGTATGATTTTGCATGATGGACTCTATTTCGCTATTAATAGCTTCTTCCCAAAGTGGTCCATCTGGGCTAGCTAGAGCTTCACCATAAGAGTTCGGCTCATCGTCCAACATGTACGTGATAAAGTCAGGTCCAAACGACTTAGCTGTTTTGACTCTTTTACCACGTCTCCGTTCTGTAACTACTTCATCACCAGGTTCATTACTTGGTGGTACAGAACTCTCTTCACGAGTTCTTTTGTAAGAACTTGGACCAGCTCCATCTTTGCTCGGAAAGATGTTTTCGAAAAATGATGCATTTCTCGACTCAATGGTCGTTCCTTTAGTCACTTCTGGATTCTCAGAATAGTGTACTAGGAAACGGTATGCCATGCTATTCAAAGCATATCCAATGAAGATACAGTCGACCGTTTTAGGTCCTATCTTCATTCGTTTTGGCTCAGGAACCGACACCTTAGCCAAACACCCCCACACTTTAAGGTAATTGTAAGATGGTTTACGTCCTTTCCAAAGTTCGTGAGGAGTTTCATTTTTCCCTTTAAGGGGAATTTTATTCAGTAGGTGGTTTGCCGTCAGAACGGCTTCCCCCCACATGTTCTGGGGTAATCCAGAATTGATTAACATAGCGTTCATCATTTCCTTTAATGTTCGGTTCTTTCGTTCAGCAACGCCATTTGACTGAGGCGAATACGGGGCTGTTGTTTGATGTATTATTCCATTTTCAGAACATAATTGTTCAAAAGGAGCTACGTACTCTCCACCTCGGTCACTACGGACTATCTTAATCCGTTTATCAAGTTGATTTTCAACTTCGGTTTTGTACTTAGTGAATGCCTCTAAGGCTTCGTCTTTACTAGTTAATAAGTACAAATAACAGAACCTCGTACAATCATCAATAAATGTGATAAAGTATTTCTTACCGCCTCTTGTCGGTGCAAACTTTAAGTCACATATATCAGTATGTATAAGTCCAAGAGGTTCGGTACAACGATCGACTGATCGGAACGGTAACTTAGCCATTTTGGCTTCAACACAAATTTCACACTTATGTTGTGAATTTATTTTAGAAGTTGGTATTAATTCCAAGTTCATAAGTCTTTTTATTGCATTTTTATTTACATGTCCTAAACGAAAATGCCATAAATCATAACACTCGATCAAGTAAGAGGAAACAACTTTTTCATTAGTGCTCGAGGCAACGGGGGGGCGAATAGCCATTACAGATATTTTAAACAGACCCTGATCAAGATAACCCCTACCTAGGAACAGTCCAAATTTAGAAAGTACAAACTTTTTAGCATCAAAAACAAGTTTGAAGCCATGCTCCACAAGAACAGAACCAGAAACCAGGTTCTTTCGGATGTCCGGGACATGCAGCACATCAGTCAGCTTCAGCTCTTTTCCAGAAGACAGTTTGAGGACGACGTTCCCAACTCCAGCAACTTCAGACGATGCGGAGTTTCCCATGTGGAGCTTGCGACCGGTACAAGGAGCATAAGAGGCAAAGGCATCCTTGTCAGAACAGACATGTCGAGTGGCTCCGGTATCGATGAACCACTGCTTGTTGTTGCTAACCAGATTGGCCTCATAGACCACAGCAGTCATATAAGCACATGTCAGCTCGTGTTGAACCACGTTGGCACTTGGTCGCTTCTTTTTCTGCCCATTTTTCTTCGGCTTGTTGCAGTCTCTGGCCATGTGGTTCGGCTTGCCACAGTTATGGCAATTTCCAGTGAACTTCCAGACTTTGGCTGGCTCTTTGCCCTTGGAAGTGTTCTTCCTTTTGGCAGAATATGGCTCAGTCAAGTTCACCCGAGCCTCCATAGGAACTTTCCCAGGCTTGACCTCTCGATCACGGTTGTCTTCTTCGATCCGAAGCTTGACAATGAGGTCTTCAAGGCTCATCTCCTTTCGCTTGTGCTTCAGGTAGTTCTTGAAGTCCTTCCACCCGGGAGGCAGCTTCTCGATGGCAGCCGCCACCTGAAAGGACTCACTGATCTTCATCCCTTCAGAGGCGATGTCATGCAAGATCAGTTGATACTCCTGGACTTGTGAGATGACAGATTTGGAGTCGACCATCTTGTAGTCCAGGAACTTGCCGACGACGTACTTCTTCGTACCAGCGTCCTCGGTCTTGTACTTCTTCTCCAAAGCTTCCCAGAGGGCTTTGGCAGACTTGTACGTGCTATACACATTGTATAGCTCGTTGCACAGCCCGTTCAGGACGGTGTGCCGACAGAGATAATCACTCTGCCCCCAGGCTTCGAAAGCATAGCGTTTCTCAGCAGTGTCATTGTCAGTTATGGTCATAGGGTCCTCAGTCAAATGCTTCTGAAGGCCGAGGGTGGTCTGGTAGAACATCATCTTGGACTGCCACCTTTTGAAGTCGACACCAGTGAACTTCTCGGGCTTCTCAACATTCGGAATGGTCTGGGGCAATGGCACTGGGATCTTACCGATGAGAACTTCTCTGTTGTTGATGGGTTGTTCAACGTTGATGACAGGATCTTTCTTGTTGTTCTGGGCATCCTTGTTCTGGGCATCCTTGTTCTGGGCATCACTTCCGGTAGACATGCTTTACTGACTTGCGATTGTTAGAAAAAAGTAAACGGGTTAGTCCAAAACCGGAATAAAACAAAGACAAAGCGGAAAGAAAAGGCGAGGTTGAAGCCGAGGCGCTTGCACTTTCCGCAAGTCAGTAAAGCCCCGTGTACGGTTACAGGCTCTCTGACCCCAAAGATACAACGGCTGATCGGGGATCGAACTAATGCACACTGAATCGAACCCTCGTTTGAACAGAAACTGTGAGAACTGAGCAAATGCAAATGATGGAATGAGATTGTATTTTTTCGTGCGTGAAATGATGCATGTAGTAGTCTATTTATAGACTTCACTGCAGGGGGAGTTACACACCACTCACCGGGTGGTTGCATGCATGGGCAGTTCAGCAAGTGGAGGTAACCCACTCCGATTCAACTGCCCACTTCATCAATTATTAAATCATTAATTAATTAATTCTGAAATTAATTAATAACCAAAGTCGAGCCCAATTAATTAATGTTAAAGGCTTTATAGACGAGCCCAATTAATTAATATTCAAGTGTTCAACTGGGCCGAATGAAATCGAGCCCAAAACTTCAATCGGACCGTGTTCAAAAAGATAGGTAGAGGCCTACCCAATTAGCCCAATTGGCCCAGTGGGCCCAGGTCCAGCCCAGAGTCCAATTGACCAAAATCACCAAGGAGCCAGGACCAAGCCCAAACCCAAGCCCGAGCCCGGGTCGGAACGGGGCGGGCGCGCGCGTGTGGCCCTTGCCATGTACCGCTAAGGGTGCATGGACTTAGTCAACTTGTTGAACACTCATACTCTCTTATCACATTTAAAGAGAATTGACTTTTGGTATTCTTTCTATGTGGGATAACATATTTCCCAATAAAATAATAATTGCTTTCATTTACCAAAGTAGTATTTATGGCAATCTTTACACATTTATTTCTCACTCACCGATTAACGGATTTTGACGAAATAAAATCTCATAATTACTTCGTAACACATAGATAATTATAGTAACGATTAAACTCGAAATCGAATACATTTTATTAGCCATAAAAATTACAAACTTTGGTCAAAATACATGAATTATTAAATTATAACAATAATAATTCCAACAAACTTTTCACGGGACTTGAAAAACAAGAACGAAATACATCTCTCCCCATCGCCACGAACCAAAGAAAAATATATACTCTAGTCTCTATACGATACCTATTGACAATATTATTACTTGATCTCGACAATTCAACTATCTCGAAACAATCCTTCTTCATTTCGTGAGATATATATTAAATAGTCCTCCACATCTTTCGATGATATGTAAATGATCACTTGACTCTTCCCGTAACAAAATATACGAAATATTGAAGGCAGCATTGCCATAGGATTTAATACACTTTCAATATATAGATAATAAGTATCAATCATATAACTATCACTCAAATAAATATAAATCGAATTCAAGAATTAAATTGACAAAAACAAATAATAATAATAATATCAAAAGGGGCGATCAAACCGGGGCGTGTGATTCAATGTATTGAAAGGCATAGTCCATGGCAATACTCTCCACGCCAATGAGATCTTTGAATGTGTTGTGATCATCATCAACATTGCATAGTAGGAACTTCCCATCCGACTTGAAAAACAAGAACGAACCCCATAAATTTTGCCCGTCGCCTCGAACCAAAGAAAATATCTGATCGAAAATATAATTCGACATATCAACCCGATACCTTACAAACCATCCCGAGTAATCCTTCTTCATCTCGTGAATATCCAACGTCACTCCACCACACACTTCGACAACGTGTAAGTGTTCCACCGACTCACCGAAATAACCAACTCGATTCTCGATCACCTCACCGTCGACAGACATCGTCGAGGGCAAAGGCACCTTCCCGAGCTCTTCTTTCTCAACGTCGAAGCGCACAATCTCTTTGCTCGTAATCGATCCAATGCATCGAGCCGTTCCAGTATGCTCCGCGATGAAACCTAACCTTCTTGGAAGTTGGAACTAAACTGTTGGCAAGGCGACAATCTCTACGCTCTAGACTCGGACGAGTATATCTCGATTTGACTCGGTTCCATAGAAGAAAGCATGAATGATGTTCGAATAGTAATCGAGCGAGTTGCGACAAAGAAGCAATAGTCCATTATATCCATGATCATCGTCATCGGCAGGAAAACGAAGTACCTGAAACGGGGGCTCGACGAGATTTTGTTGGACTAACGGAACAAATTAAGTGGAAGAAAGGCATCCTATGGTCGGGGCATATCAATCCGAGGGGTGATTGCTAGCTTGCGCGCGTGAAGAGTGGTTGATCAATGATTTCCAATGTTTGGACACGAGCTTTAGGCGCGTGAGTAGTTTTGCACGTATGCCGGTCAAGATTTTCAACAATAGGTCGTCAATGGAGACAACAACATCTGCCGAGGATGAAGATGATTTCATCCCGAGGAATTTTGTGATAAAACTATTAATGACGGAGATATATAATTCGTACAATTACGAATCGATCAAAACTCTGAATAAAATATTGTTTTATTTTATTGCCTTTTGTATTTTGCCTTATCTCTTACCATATGGAGTAACTTCTTTTACTATATTTAGTTGGACATTTAATACTCCTATAACTTACTTTCTCTCTTCTTATGAAGTACGGTAAATATGTTTTGTAAACTCCCGTCCTCTGCATGTACAATATAAAAAACGACAATAATCTCTAAATCCCTGTTCATGCTATGTACAATATAGAAAAACAAAAAAAAAAAAATGATAAATCATTTGAATAGATGTCCCAACAAAATAATAAACTAAGAAAAAAAAAACAATTAATAATATTTTTCCAAAAAGATCGAGAGATACATTTTTCAATTTAAACTTGCATCACCTTCGACTTCTCCGCTAAACTCTTGCAAATATGTATTATTGTCCCACAATGAAGACCTTCATTAACAATAAAAATAGTTAATACAGGTTTAGTCTATGCTACACCCGGTGGAGTACACCATGCATTTAATAGCCGTAGATTTATTATTATTTTATATAAGTACACACACAATCACACACACCGACATGTATGATGTATGCATCTACGGTTAATATGGCACAAGAGTATTACACCGGGTGTAGCATCTAATAGACCGTTAATACAATAAGAACAAGATGGTAAACATGCATAAAAAGAAATTACATGGAGTATAATAATTACTTACAAGTTTTTAATAACCGGACAATTTCGTTTATCATGAGACTGATTCACTTTACCACATCCATGACAACATCGATTTTTTTTATTTTTTGCAGCATTAATTGATTTTTCTTTTCCTCCTTGAAGCCTTTTACCACATCCTTTTGCTCGCACTTCATCAGGTTCACAATATTTTTTTTCCAAATTAGAAGCAGGATGTACACTTGTTAGTGCACCTTCTTCATTACTATTTGGTATATTTTTTTCCCTTGGATGTCATTACACCTATACGAGTGCTGGTGAAATGATCGATTTGCTCATTAATGGCACGAACTCCGTCTACAAACATTTTTTTCGTTTCCTCGCATAATAGGGCTTTGTCAACTAAATCCAATGATGATTGAATAAATTGACTTCGCATCAAGAGATAAGAATTGTCATTATCAATGTGAACGCCATTATCATCTATAACTTTACCCGATTTCGCAGACTTTGTCCATCTCTTCAAAATGTATTTTCCAGGCAACTCTTCAATATGCACAAATTTTATCAAATAAGCAATGACGTGCTTACATGGAATCCCAACGCTTTCAAACATTTTGCAGCTACACAAAGTCAAATCCAAATCCTTGTCATAAACCAGTTTGCGAACCTTACTATCCGTCACTTTTGTTCTTTGAATATCATATATGAGATGATTTTCCGATTCCTGCACAAGCTGAAACCTATAGTTGAAGCTATCAAGGACTTCACTCTCAAACTTAAAGTATATCTCATTTGTGTAAATACCAGTCATTTGATCCAAGGGATCGAGATTTACTTTAAGTTTGGGTTTCTCAATTATATCTTTGTGATCAGCCATCAACTCTTCGTGGCGTTGGCGTACAAGCCCTCTACCAAACTGTATCATAAAATCCACCAATGAATTACCCTTTGAAACAAATTTTTTGAAAAAGGAATGACCACTCTCTGCTCGTTGGCTACTTGACATACCAGCCGAAAAAATGTGATTAACATATGCGGGAATCCATTTTGAACGAATTTGATACTGATATTCTAACCACTTATTTTCTTCAAGCCCACTGTTTGTAATAAGTCTTCCACATGCTAAATCAAACTCTTCAGGAGTTTCTGATTTCCAAATGCAATCCATGAATTCACTTTTGTAAATACTGTACTTTACTGCATCAATTTTTTCAGAAAACTTTATCAAGATGTGCCAAATACAATACCTTTGAAATGTATTTGGAAGAACAATAGGGAATGCTTTAGTCATAGCCGGGTCTTGATAATCATTTTTGGAGCACCACCCGGCATAAACTCCAAGAAGTTATTAAATAACCATATAAAATCATCGACGCTCTCATGATTCAAAAATCCACAAGCAAATATAACTGTTTGGCCATGATTATTAACCCCCATAATCGGTGCAAATATCATTCCATACCGATTAGTATTGTACGTAGTATCAAAGATTACCACATCGCCATAAAATGCATATGCTCGCCTAGAAATTGCATCAGACCAAAAGCAACGAGTTATCTTTTTATCTTCATCAACATCAATTTTGTAAGTAAACGATGGATTCTTGGATTTTTCCAACTTTAGATACTCGTAAAACATTTCACCATCTTGGCCTTTTTTTTCAGCGCGCATATCTCTTGCATGGTTATACAAATCTGTTTGCGTGCAACCGATATTTTCTATACCTCCAGATTGAACTCCAAGAAAACTAAATTGTTGATGTGGAGGTATATATATTCACCATGGATAATTGCTTAGTTAAAGACTTTGTTGCGGCAGAAATATTGCGATGCGATCTCAAAAGGTGAACCTTCGAAGGAGTGGAAAGCGGGTGAGAGTGCTCTTCATTGAAAACAGTAACTACATATTTTTGGTAGTTAATTTGATTTTAAAACGGCAATTTTAGCGGTACAATTTTCACTTAAGCTCCCTCGACGTCTTTTTTTTCCAGCATCAACGATTCTTGAAGAATTCCCTTGTTTAAAGCACACAAACTCTTTCCGTTTTATTTCTCCACTCTCACTCTCTTTTTTAGTAGCCCAAGCTCGTATACTAAATCCAGCGGCTTTAGCATAAGCATTATAAAATGCAACAACATCATCTATTGAATCAAATTCTTGTCCCTTTTTTGGCTTCAATTCATTTGATACTTGAGGAGTGTATATCTTACTATCTCCATCAGAATCTTCGTCTAAATTAGTTTGAATATCCACATCAATTCTCTCTCCACCATGATTATCCAAATTCTTCATATTTCACATAAACTGTGATAAAATAAAATACAAATAAACAAAAAATACAAAAATACAATTTGTAATAAGAATAATTAGTACTATTCTTATCTAAGGGTGTAACTTTTTTGCATGCGTAAACTTAAAATAAGACAAAAATCACTTATACAAGTGTTTGAAATAAATTAATAAAAAAACCGATCAACATAGTACTAATTAATTTTAATTATCATTATACTCTAACCTACTGATAAAATAATTATTCATATACGAGGCCTGAGTGTGAAACTATACGAACAAAACCACTTCTCTATGACCAAAAATTGAATTAAATTCTAATAACATCAACTAAAAAAATTGAAAAAATAATTTTAATCAACCATGATAATGATGTATTATGAAGAAAGATTATGCAAGTAGAGCACAACACAAGCAAATATTCAATAAGACGGTGAAAGAATTACTTACCGATTTGTAGTAGTGCAGAAGTTGAATATAATATCGAGGTTTGAGAGAAATACTATCGAGACGGTGAAGAAGAGAAAAGTTCTTTGGAAGTTAAAATATATATATTGACAACAAAAAATATTACGGAGTACTTCTTAAAATTTTAATTATATATAGTAAAAGAAGAGATAAGAAAAAGGCAATAAAATATTACGTAAATATAGTAAAAGAAGTATGGTAAGAGATAAGGCAAAATACAAAAGGCAATAAAATAAAACAATATTTTATTCAGAGTTTTGATCGATTCGTACGAATCGGTCCGTGTATGAAGTTTTCTCTCTCTCTCTCTCTCTCTCTATATATATATAATAATCATATACAAACACAAACTCTTTCTAATCAAATTTTATTAAAGGGAATATATAATAGTAATATATAATTAAGGGAATTTTATTAATTTTTATTTAGATATATTATGTTATTGATAAATTGATTCTTCTTTTTGAAACAAGAGATCTATCTAATTAATGATATACTTGAGGTTTCCTTTTGTTCTAATTTAATAGTACTTCGTAGTCCGTACTCACTCATTAAGATTTTATTTTTCAAAATACTGTATATATTTCCGTAGGTTTGACTTCCATCAAATTTTATATTTGAAATTTTATAATGTAGTCTTATCACTTATGAAGACTTAAAAAAAGTAATTTCGAAGTGAAGATGCACTTTGAATTGAAAACTTCTAAACTAACAAAAAAAAAATGTAATTTAATTTGGAGAGTATTTATTTAATTTTATTAATCAATTCATGATTCGTATTGAATTAATTAATTTAGTAGAAATGTATCGCAAGAATAAAAAAAGAATAAATCAATAAATTCATGAATTGTTTCAACTTAAATCATGTTCAATTCTTTTGAATTGAATATATTTGAACATAATATATCTAAAAGTTAATTGAGTTGAACTGAGATTTTTATAATAATGATAATAGAGAGAGATTATTTTATGTAACAGGTACATAAATGATGTGGTGTTCTTTAACCATGTAAGTGTTTGACCTATGTAAATAGTAAGTTATTGGTTAAACACTTATTGGTTAGGGAACACCACATCATCTATGTACCGGGTATATAAAATAAAGTAATTTTAAGGAAAATTATTTATTAATTTTTATTATTAAATCGAACACCAATACTTAAATTAGTATTTTATATTTTTAAATTTCTTTTAGCTGAGGATTTTAATAGTTTTTTTATTTATGAACACTAATTATATTTTTGTTGACTATATTATCCTTTTATAATAGTATAAATTTTATATTAATTAAAAATAAAAATTAATAAATATTAATCAATGACCGTTTTAATATTTAATTAATATAATTACAAAATTTAATCTTGTAACTGCTGTTTTATTATTATTTATTAATAATAGTTATTATTTATTATTTGTTTCATGTTATTACTGTGATATCGATAAAAAAATGATAAATAATAAAACAAATCATAAAAAAACAAATCTGATAAAAATAAATAATAAAACAAATCATAAAATCATAAAAAATAAATCTGATAAAGATAAATAATAAAATAAATCATAAAAAACAAATTTGATCAAAAAGAGAGTGACATAGTGAGTTTTTTTTATTTAATTACGTCATAAAATCATAAAAAATAAATCTGATAAAGATAAATAATAAAATAAATAATAAAAAACAAATTTGATAAAAATGAGCGTGACATAAAGTGAGTTTTTTATTTAATTATGTTATTAGAACAATTAAACATGTATTTATATTAATTTAGTTATTATTATTTTTTACTATTAATCTAAACAATGAGAGATAAATATAATATAAGATTTACCGTTACCCCATATATATATATACCCATAAAATAATTTCTCGATAATAATAATATACATTTTATGTTTCAATTATTTATGCATTTTTTATTCATAAATTACCAAAAAAAATGCATAAATACTCAAGAAAAAAGAAAGAGTATATTATTAAATCATTTAAATAAAATATGTATACTCTCCTATAACATTCTAAGATAAATTTGATAGTAGTAAATTATTTATGTGTGTAATTAGTTTTTATTTGTTAAAATTTAAAAATAAAATTGAGTTAAATTTGAATTGAAATAAATTGAATTTAAGTAGCAACTCAGCCGCTATAAGGAACAAAATTCAATTGCAGCAGTTCCAAATCCCCCACATGCAATAAACCCATTCTTCCATCTCCAGAAATTTACTCCGACTCGACTCTCATTATTTCTGTGTGCTGAAAATGGAGGTGGAGAAGGATTTCCGGGCGTGGGACACGTGGCTAGACGAAGCCCTCTCGAAACTCGAATCTCTCAAAGTTCTGCGTTCCCTCAGACCGATTCAGCTCCTCACAATCTCCGCCCCATCGAACCCAATTTCATTTTTCGACGGTCCACGCCAATGCGATAGAGCCTCCGTCGAAGTCAACATTTCTGAATCCACATTCCGAAAATGGCTGCACGATGTTCCCAGCTCCGGTACAATTAATTCCTCTTTTTTTTTTACTGTAAATATTCAATTTTTATTTTTACTTTTTCAATTCGTCCTTTACCACTTGGTTCTGTTGAGGCCGATAGATATTTTCTTGACTGATTGTTGGGCTTTTACCTGAGAGTTAGAGGGCTGTGTGCTATGGCATTTTCTGTTTTTTTAAAAGTAAAATAGTAGTAATTGGGAAAGTAAGAAATACTGAACAATATATTTGTGATGCAACATTTTAATCATAGTGAAATTCTGTTTGGATATGATTTGTGTAGTTTCTGATTGCACTGAGAAATAATTTTCTCAGTTTTTTTTGTTTTTGAAATTACAAGCAATCGCAACGGAGTATTTGCAACTACTTTTCGCCTATTACCTTTCGATACATTTCACATAAAAGTATGCTTACTTTATTTTGAATTATTGGAATGTAGGTGATGACAATGATATAACGTATCGTAATACAGTGTCCGGTTTTAAATCAGAGGCAAACGAAGAAAAGCTTAGGAAGTTAATTGTCTTCTCCGGAAATGATTACTTGGGATTGAGTTCACATCCAATGGTTAGCCATGCAGCTAGCAAGGCATGTTTGACCCGGCACTCAACTTTAACTGAAACTTAGTGCGCAGCTATTGATTTTTTTTTTAAATCCAATTTCGAGTTTTTTTTTGCAGGCAGCTCAAGAACACGGGATGGGTCCACGGGGTTCTGCTTTGATATGTGGGTACACTAATTACCACAGACTACTTGAAGCATCTCTCGCGGACCTAAAAAGAAAAGAGGTATCTCTTCTATCCTCTCAAATTTAATTAAAATAGAAAGTAGCGTTTCAAATTCTAAAAAATTAGCTTATAATTATTTCCCAAAGAATCTGCTAGATTTTTTTGATAAAAATTTACATCAAGGAGACATTTTAAGTGTGCAAGTGCACATGTTTAAGATACTTTATATGTTCATATATGCATCAATATATTTTACATATATTGGCAAATAAATGTTTTAAGTTGTGTGCACAGGTACTGTGAGTATGTCAGTAATTGAGATTAAGTCTTTAAGATAATCTTTTATTACTTTAACTGAAGTAAAACATCAGCATTTTACTGGGGTTCTCGGTAAAAAAAGTTCGAATTTAAGTTTTGTAGAACAAAAAGTCCTAGGAAAAAAATATGGGTAAATGATCCAATGAACATTTCCGCACTTTAAAGTATTTTTACGAGGGTGGACTAAGTAAGTGCCAATTTCTCTTTAAATGATATGTATCAGAAGTCAGAACCACATCCATGATTTTTCTTGCTATAAGATACTTGCTTGAATTTCATTTTCTCTATACTCTGATTTTAATCATACGACCTACACAGTACAACACATTTAGGCTAAACTGATCAATTGATTATTAATTTTACATTCTGGAGGCAGTTAAAATTTGTTTCTATATTCATTCTGTTGTCTGATAAGTCATTGTCCTAATCTCAAATATTAGGATTGCCTTCTTTGTCCAACAGGCTTTTCAGCCAACATGGCCTTTATGACTGCCGTCGCAAATATTGGTTTGCTCATTGCCGGTGACAAGAAAACTCCAAATGATGAAAATAGGGTTGCTATATTTTCTGATGCCCTGAATCATGCATCAATAATCGATGGTATTCGACTTGCTGAGAGACAAGGAAATGCCGTGGCATTTGTTTACAGGCACTGCGATATGTTCCATCTTGATGCATTATTGTAGGTCTTTTCCCTTCTTTTTTCTATTGCGCAAGATGAATGCTCTTACTAATTGTTGCTTTAACACAGGTCAAATTGTCCAATGAAGAAACGAGTTGTTGTAACGGATAGGTTAGTCATTTTCTATCAAATGACATTACTTCTGTATTTATGCTAAATGCCAGGGGTAGTTTTTGTAATTATTCTAAAAAATGTGTAACTCATTGTGTTTGCTTTTGAAATAACTTCTTTTATGATTAACAATATCATTAAAACTTGTATTGCCAGCCTTTTTAGCATGGACGGGGACTTTGCACCAATGGCTGAGCTTGCAATACTCCGTAAGAAGCATGGCTTTCTTCTCGTAATTGATGATGTAAGTATCTTTATTTTCACTTCAAGCACAAACGAGAAGATGCATACTGGAGAACAGTAATACTACTTTAATACATGAAAGCCATTATTTATATATATGCCGTTTTATCATCTTGATTTGATCATTCTCATTTCCACCATAGGCTCACGCAACATTTGTTTACGGGGAAAACGGTGGTGGTGCAGCTGAGAAGTTCAACTGCGAAAGCGATGTTGACATATGCATAGGTACTCTGAGTAAAGCTGCAGGATGCCATGGAGGATTCATTGCATGCAGGTAACAACAGTTGATTGCTGATCCATTTTAATGTTTTTTGGGATCAATATTTAACCAAATGATTGTGTTGATGTCTAAATTAGTGATAACTTCTTTCTTTCTCTTCCTCAACCCGAAATTGTTAGCCCTTTTTCAATAAGTTTTATTTGCTACTGAATATGAAGGATAAAGGGTAATGAATTATTTACGCCTCTTATTTATGGTCAAATGGCAGCAAGAAATGGAAGCTCCTCATCCAATCGCGTGGTCGGTCTTTTATATTCTCAACTTCCACGCCAGTGCCTGTTGCTGCTGCAGCCCATGGTCTGTTTTTTTCAGATTCTCATATTAAAAATGTTAATTGCTTGCCTCTGATTATACATGTTGGATGCAATCCGGAAGGTCTCCAACGTTTATGTTTGTTAAATTTATTTTTTAGCATGTTTTACGGCCCCTTTACACGCTGCTTAACTCTATGCAGCTGCTGTTCTTGTGGCAAAAGAGGAGGGTTGGCGTAGACATGCTATCCAGAATCTGGTCCAAGAATTCCGTGCTTTAACAGGAATTCATGTTCAAAGTCATATAATTTCAATTGTGGTGGGCCGTGAAGCCAAGGCCCTGCAAGCTAGCCGGTTACTACTCACGCTTTCCCTCTGTTTTTTTATTAATAAACTAAAATACATTCTTGGACTTATGGTGTATACGCGTGAAACAGGCATCTCTTAGAACTAGGTTTTCACGTGACAGCAATCAGACCTCCAACAGTGCCTGCGAACTCATGCAGGTTTGTGAAAAACTTGTTTGTTATCGTTTCTGCCCCTTTTAAACTGGACTCCTGATATTAAAAAATATTTTGTTTCCAAATTACTTGATGCATGATTTCTAGCTTTTGATACATTATAAGTTTTCAGGTTAAGGGTAACTCTGAGTGCTGCTCACACAAGCGATGATTTGAGAAAGCTCACGAACGCATTGGCTCAGTGTGTCGATCTTCAGGAGTCTACTGCAGGAGGATTCTTTACCAAAAGTAGCTATTCCAGACTCTAAATTAGTTACCTCATTTCTTTATTCTAAAATGCATTACTCTTATAAGCACCCTTATAAGACTTGTCTCGAGTGGATTTTAATGGTAGTCAAGAAACACACCGTTGTCATGTCGTGTAAGCTTGATATTATAAGTTTCTAGGTAACTATTAGTTTTGCGTTCGAAACTGTAAATTGTTAGATAGGCAACAAGAATTGTGAAACTCAGATATCACAGGTGTGAAAACATTAGGTAAGGTGAAATCAAGTGACTAAAGCATCTTGGGATTCAAGATTTCCAACTTAAAACTTTGTATTACAGCATAAAAATTACTAACAGAGTGACACATATTCATGATATATAAAGGCGAAGACAAGCAAAAGCAGGTGTTCTAAACAGATTCAAACACACTGATTGCAAATTCATGAGCAAAAGGTGAGGAGGTCTAACATGCGGCCATCTCAAAAACCAGTGCATGATCACAATCGATTCTACTCATCCAAAAGGGAATAAGAGTTGAAGATAATAAGACTCGATATATATTATGTCTCTTGTGTGTAATTATATATAGGCGATGACCAATCGATGGGGTTTGGGGTTAGCCGTGGGCAGAGTTGGGAGAGGCAGAGGTGAAAGTGGACAGAGCCAACCAGTTGTTGCTCACTTCACAAGATGAGTAGCAGTTGCTGTTTTCCTTTTTTCCATAGTATGGACTTGGACTTGCATCAGGTGCCACCTCCTGCTAAAAAACAAAAAGAACATAAACTATTTATTGTAAAGTTTTCATACTGAGCATGTAATTTCTAAATGAACACAAATGCAAGGACTGTTTTTGTAATTACTCCAAACCCCAAGATATTATGTAGGTATAGTTGAAATGATTAATGCAGTTAGGGTTTAGTTTAGTTAACAAAAAAACAGGAAAACAGACTGTTACACACACACTTATCTCTTAAAATTCCAGACACCCTATTTAATACAGTGTGCACTTTTGGAAGACAAAAAAACTCTATTGATACCAGTTACTTAAGCCCAAGTAAGCAATGAAATAAGAACAAGAAGATTACTGAATTAGTTGTGAAAGTGCTCACCAGTGGGACGGGATTGAGTTTAGGTGGGGCGCCAATGTTGAAGTTGATCGAATCAGCGGCAGATTTAGAGTTGGAGGAACAATCATTGTCCTCAATGTAATCTGTGGACACTGTCACTTTAACAGTACGTATCTTGGCCAACGGGTTCATCACTAGCAGCTGCTGATGATTAGTAGGAGGTGGCAGCGGAGGAGCTAAAGCAGCTGGTGCAGTAGAGGAGTGAACTGAGGTTGGGGTTGGGACCTGATCACCGTGGACCATAACCTGGTCTGAACCTGAACTTGAAGAGTTATTAAGATTAATGATAGAATTGTTGTCTTTGACCATGTTCGGCCAGCGAAAGGTCCCCTCTGGCTTGCAGATTCTGAAGCCACTCTTCATCCTTTCGATCTTCGCAGCCTTTTCCTTTTCTTTCTCTGCATTTAATAACTGGCCTTTGTTTGGACTGGTAACAATAATACTTTTGCTGGTTAACTGATCTTCAGCTGGTGCTTTTTCAGTGCTGCAGCTGGCGTCCATTAATGCTCTTGCAAGCTTTTCCTGTTTTGGTGTTCTTCCATGTTATTTATCACCAAGTCATTGATATACATAATAGGAGAAGAGAAAACAATGATACATAAATACTGAAGTCTGGATTGAGAAATCAATGATTGTCATGAATTTAGTGTAAGAACACACACATTAATGATGTCTCAAATCATTAATTATACCTCTATTTCTTTCACAAAATCATGAATGCTCATCAACTGTTCCTTGTACCTTTCCTGAAAAAAACAAACAAACTTGACATTAATACTAAAATTTATAACAGGATCCAACACTTATTTCTCAAACATAAAACCTGTTGGAAACTAAATCATAAATTGTAACTACCACTGGAAGACCAAGAGCACTGCCAAGATCACATTTTAAGGGGACAAGCTGACCCAGCCTTTGACTCATTATAGAAGGGCTTGAAGCTGCTGCTATTGTGATTGCCTGATTATTTTCCTCATCTTCCATCCTATTCTTAGAAGCTGAAAGCACATTTACTTCCCTGCAAATAAAACAACATGCAGAAACAGGGTTATGTATTACTTATAATTTCCAAAAGCTATCCACAAAAAGGCACTAAATATATGCATATATTACCTCCTTAACTCTCCAATTTCTTCCTCCAACTTCACCCTTGTTTCATTAAAATCCCTAATCATAAACCAACAATACACATCACTAATATAAGGGATGTCCTCAAAACACAATAATAAAGATTCTCTATAGTTTTAATCAATAGTAGTATATATTATCCCACCTTTCCATTTTATTCATGTCATCCTTCAGACTCTTTAGCTCCTTAGCACAGATAGGGTCCTGAGTCGGTGAGTCACCGAGCTTCCAGCCTGGAGGTGGGACCCAGTAGGGATCACTCACCCCTGCTACCTTCCTGATGCCAACAAGGTCAGCACTCTCCAGCCAATACTCCATGGCTCCATCAGGGTTGTGCCGCCTCCTGAATCTTGCATCGCCTCCAGGTGCCACTTTTCCGGCCATGTGCTTCAGGAGGTGGTCGAGCAGTCCCGTATCTCCTATCTTCTTCCTCGCCTCTGCTCTCAGCTGGGGCCTAAGGATTGGTGTTTGAGCCGTCGCCCCCTTTGCCTTCATCACTCCCAAAAGATTCTGCTCAGCCAACTTGTACCTTCTCATTATTTAATTGTAACTCATCAGTAATTTACTCAAGAAAACAGTTGAACAATTGATCTTATGGAATTAACAGTTTTAATTCATTGAAATTACCTTTCAGTAGACCAACGATCTTTAGGGTTCCTCAGAACAAGAGCATCCTTGAATATGCTGGCTTTGCTTTTCCTGGTCTGAGATTTTTTCTTATTTGTTTTTTTCTTTCTGATTTCAGGATTTTCTGTCTTGATCTTTTTGACAACAATGTTTCTGAAAGAGTACCGCTTTCTTTTCAGATCTCTGTTACTACCTCTCTGAAGCTTAGTTTCTTCTCCATCTCCTTCCTCCTCCTCTTCTCCTTCTTCTTCCTCATTCTCTTCGCCTTCCTCATCCCTATCAACTTCATCATCATCATCATCATCAACATCATCATCATCATCTTCACAAGCCGCCTGCAAATTCATATGGGGCCCCTCTTCTCCCTTCACATCATCTTTGACGCCATCATTCTCAATCTCCTTATGCCTGCCCATATACTTCACCTGTCTTCTTATCCCCCATCTCACAATCCCATTCACCTTTAAAGCCTCAGACAAAAAACTATCAGCACTGCCCTTTCTATCATTGACTGCAATATTGTTATCATCTTTAAACGTATATTCAGAAGCTGAAGGATCAACCAGCCAGAATGTTTCCAACACCTTCTGTTTGGAAAAAATCTCCTCAGGGACTAACTTAAAGAGCACTTTTTCAGCACAGGCAACGCCCATCACGAACTTCTCGTCCAAGGTTGGATGTGTTTCTCTTTTGCTGTAGTTAAAAAATGCCCTCAGTGATTGTTTACTGGGAAACCTTACTGAGATATTCATCTCAGTTTTCTCGTAGACCTAAAAATTCAAAAATACCGAACATTAAAAAAAGACCAAAAGCAGAAATGATGAATTGTAAACTAATGTTCCGGAATTTATTTTTAATTTTATTTATTTGATGAGAATCAAGAATTTCTTACCAGAGCAACTCGGATGGACCTCAGCTGAGCCGGGGTCCGAGGGGGTAAATTTTTGTGATCGATCTCGTACAGACCACCCACTTCGACAACTGGTGCTGGATACAAGAACATGCAATTAGGCTGGTTCGCACATCTTTAAATGAAATATTACATGTTTATACACAAACCATACTTGGTACCTTTGAGCAGGAGAGTGCCTTGGTGGTCGGATAACGGTGTCGGCGATGGTGGAATGTGCTGCAGTCGACCGGAGCTTGGAAGTTCTGATGGGGCAGGGGTGCTAATTATCTCCGCCTCTTTCTGGCAGCTCTGGTCCATTAATCATGCAGGAAAAAATCAGTACCACTTTTGTAGTGATTATGTACTATGCTCAAAACAACAACTATCTAATAATACCTTTTTTTCTTTTGCAGATATCATAATAAATAAAGCATTACCAGTGCGTGTGTGTGCACGGTTTGGGCTAAAAATGGATTCGGAGGGCCTAAATATAATTATTCAAATCCCATGCAAGTAAATGAAAATTTTAAAAAATGGTTTTTGTTATGATTTGTTTTTGTATGTTAGTGACAGGGAACACAGTGTAACAAACCCACAGGCATTTGCATCGCGTGTGCTGCAAAGCTATCTAATTTATCCCTCAAACAGCCTGTGAGCGCGTGGGATACTGTTACTGGTATGTGAGACCAGATAACAGATAGCAATGGCGTATTCTCTGATGCAATTCGTGCTGTGGGAAATTGACAGGTTAGAGAGAGAAAGTAGAGAGAGAGAGAATGCAAACCTCGGTGGATTGATTTGTTCTTCTCCTGGGGTGTTTTCGGTAATATGTTTCCATCACCATAATCTGTAAAATAAAAAGCAAAACACATCGATCAAATTTTCTGCGAAAAAATTGCAGGAAAAAGTTAGGGCTGTGGAAAGAGGGTGAAAACGATTTTTTCTTAATATGGTAAGCCATTAATATTTCGGCTGAGAAACAAGAATGGCTATGGATATTATAGAAAGCGAACCAGACAAAGGCCTGGAAAGCTCGCCATGTGCCCTATAGATAATTAATGAGCGACACAGTACTCTCTCTCTCTTCATGCATGACCAGAAACTGCAATAATAAAGCTGCGATGTTCTGGACATTCTGAAAATTTTCTTTTGAACTTTTGAATAAAACCAGTGGAAATTCAAGGTAGACGATGACCGGAAAAAGGGGGAAAATAACCGAGTACTACAATGTCACGTTTAGATCCAGAAAAGCTGTACGAACATGATGAAATCCATTTTTAATCGAGAAAATAAAAACAGAAAAGAAAAAACAACACATGAATTTAGGATGAAGATGAGCATGCATCTGGAGCCCTAATTTCTATACAGAAATAAATAAAATAAAATCACTTAAAACTGCATTTTTACTGGAGTAAAACCACGAAGAAATTTCAAGAGCAAAAGAGCGTACCTTCTTGCGACGATTTTTTTTGGGGATAAAGCTCCACGAACACACACAAACACACGGTGCTGAGGTTTTTATTCAACGCGATAGCTGCATCACTTCGATGAACGTACGGAGAAGATGAAGAACCAACTTAATTGATTTTTCTCTCAAAAAATAAAAAATTAAGTTCTCTGGTTTTAGTTTTTTTTATGCGTGTATTTTGTGGAGTCGGAGATTGAAAATAAAAAATGGAGTCTGGGAGGGAGAGAGAGAATGTTGAAAACTTGTAAATGAAATGGCACTGAAAATGCACGCACAGCACACACTTATTTCGCACGCACTCCCTGAGTGAGAGAGAGAGAATAGAGAGATGGTCCCCCACAGAGAAATTACGGATAAGCCCTTGCGTTGTTTAACAGAACACAAGGTTAAAATGGTACAGTTCGGCACCCAATCGTACCGTTTCTATGGACTAATTTTATGATTGAAATTCAAATTACATAAATAAAATTAAACTTTCTATTTTTTCAGTAGCACATGTGAACCACGAGTTCGAACGAAACTTTTTTTTGAATAAAACATGTCGTCTTTGAAGGATGATCATACCAAATGAATTTTTATAATTTATGTTTTATTTTAATTTATTCTCCTTTATAAATTTGGATTTGGAAAGATTGTTGAATGACTTGCAATTTCTTACAAATGTGTGTTTTTTTAAGTCCAATATATTCATCTTTTCATTTTGGTCTATGTAATTAATTAAATTTAAATAGTTACAAAAGAAAGACATATTTTAAGATATACTGTACTAAATTAAGTTTAAATTCTACATATACCAGATGTATTTTCTAATTCATTTAAAAGTAATAACCCTAACATTTTTCTGAAAACAGAAAAAGGAAATCAAACAAACATGAAAAGGATCATACATGCACACCAAATTTCTCTACATTTCACCACTTTTAACATCCATCAGGCATCAGGTAACAGGCACAACAGATCCAGATGTTTTTCCGTTCGAGCCACTGTCGTCTGGGACAATGGGTATGATTCGATTCACACGGACCCACAATCACATAGGTGAAGACCTCCGAGGCAATTGTCAAAAATTCGCCTCTAGTCGCAGCATCAAAGTGGGACAAGAACAGAGATTGATTTCGCTGCGACTAGGGGCTCTCCCGACCCGAAGTACCTAAGTCGACAAGAACTCGTTACAAAGATCAAATGAGATCCCTTGCTCTAAATCCATCCGTGAACCATGATGGATAAAAAAAATGTACGAGAGTATTAATTTGAAAGAGCAAAGCATAAATACCTCAAAAGTGTCCTTCCCAAAAGAGTCATATAGACAACTTCAACTCCTTTGCCAGATGTCATCTCATTGACACGTGTAACAAAATCTTCTTCACCGGACAGTACGGTATGATGGCATTCATCCTCTTTGGCGTGAGCCGACTTCTCTTTTGATGAGACAGTCCGGCACCAGGGGCGTTTGTTTAGCAATTGACACAATTACAAGGCCCTTACTCCTCCGGCTGCTGCATGAACTAGAACAGTATGTCCTGGTTCAACCTGTAAAATAATGCAATTCACTCAGAGAAAAATGGAAAAAAAAGGAGATCACATTCATATGAGATTAAACTATACTACTATAATTTTTTGATCAAATTGTATAACTGAACAACAATGAGGCACTTCATTTATCCCATCCTTCCTTCTTAAAAGGAAATAAATAAATTTTTGCTTTTCCTTTTCTTATCCAACATAGTTTTTCCTTTAGATGTACTACACCGGGATATTCTCATGAATGGAAAATAGAAATTAGCAACTGGACTTAAGATTGCAAAGGCCATGTAAATTGAAAGCAAATGGCAGTCGTACAGAACGAGCCAACTCACTAAGGTCATCCCCCCAAATGCCCTGTAAAAAATGCATTGTACAAGCCCTTAAGACACCCTTCACACCCGGTCCTATTCCTATTTGTTAAACCCCTTGTGAAACAAAAAAAATCAGATAATGCTTAAATGCCTTCAATAGAGCCAACTTTATATAAATTTGAATTGATATCTTCTGGACTTGAATTGATTTGAATAGAGCCAACAATACAAGTTATTTCAGAATGGGTTAACGATAAAGAAACCTACACTTACTTTATAGCATCGGCGAATAAGAAACTGAGCAGTCATTCCCTTGAGGGTGATGGATGCCGCTACAACGGGATCTATAGAAGGAGGCACAGGGACCACTTTCTCTGCAGGAAGATTTGCTCCTCCACGTAAGCGTCCATCTTATTACCAGCATACGAGACCGCATCTCCAACTTTTCTCCAGGTAAGGCCGGGACCCACAGGCCACAGCCTCCATACCTGATCATCAAGACAGTGATAGTAAGATTCGTGATTAAAAAATAAAAACACTCGTGTGGTACACATGTATGTGCCAATACGAAATTACAAAGAAAACTATACACATAAACTTAAGTACACGAAATGAAGAAAAGATAGGAATAGGACCGGACACGAAGGGTAATGTTGGACTCTTGTAAACGCCATTTCGGAAAATATACATGAATAAAGTTCAAGCCGATGGCCTTACTCTTCACTCTGATCTCCCCATCCCCCAGGATCCCCGATTTCCACACCCTCCCATTTCAGGACCTACAATAATGCAATGCATAAGAGCAGCAATTAGTGAACTTATCTTAGTAATGTCGTCCGGCTACAGTTTTGATCTATTTTGCAGTGGTGACTCTATAAGTTCAAATAAGTGCAAGTTTGATCCCAAAAAAGATGTGATTCAATTATTAGAAAAATACATCTGATCAAGGCAATGGGGATATCTAGAAGCTATAGGACTCTAACTGGTTTTCGATTCACGGAAAAATCGACATGAATCGAGAGTGCCAAAATGAAGAAGTAATCACAGGACATAGAATTGCAATTAACATTAATTTCAGTACATATATTTTTCCAAATTAAAGTAATTTCAGCCAAAGCCCCAATCAAACAATTCTTTCCAAATAAAATCTCGAATTAAAAACGAAAAAAAAATGGTATCACACAAGTAACTAATGCGAATCGCAACTATTAAGTTTCTGTAATTAATAAGATAAAAGGAAAAAGTGATACCTCACTACCCCAAGGCCACCCAGTTTATGAACCCTTGAAGCTCTCTAAGTTCAATCACCCGAGGGTATTTTCGGCAAGAGCGGCTGATTGACTGAGAGAGAGTCGTGCTAGAAGATCTGTTGAAGATAGCAGCGACGGCGACGGTGGATAAGATTCATGGTCCGGGGTAAAACGGTAAGAACCCTTCGGATCTTTTACTAGTACTATTAATTTTTGTGGGAATACAACTTTTTAGACACATTTATAAGACATCTATTTATTTTGACACCCCTAATAAAAACACATTAAAACTAGACAATTTTAATTGGAAAAGTCTTCTTTACCCTTACTTTTAATTTCTCTCAAATAATAATAAAAAAATCATTTAAAAACCTTTTAAAACCCTTTAAAAACAAAAAACAAAAATTTGTCGGGCCCGCTTTTAAAAAATCAGATTTTTTTGGGTTATTGAGATTTATTGCATGGTGGCTCCAATAATGTAGTATCAGAAAAGCTACGATTCTGTTTTTTTTTTTTTTGATTTTTTGTTAAAAATCATAACTACACGGTACACGGTGGGTCTCTGACCGTGTAGCCACCGTGTAGGTATGAAAATTAACCGGTTGCTCGGTTACACGGTGCTCGCACTACACGGTGTTTTCCGGTCATATACACGAATAGTGTCTCGGTTACACGGTGACTTACTACACGGTCACTTGACCGTGTAGTGACAGTGTAACGAACCCATTTCTTCAAAATTTTTTTAAAATTAACTAATTATGGCTTTGTTTATGCGTTTGTATGAATTTAAATTTAGATTTAATTGTTTGTTTTAATTGTTGCGCTAAGTATAATTGTTTACGCTAAGTATTGTTATTATAATTGACAAAATAAAATAATTTAAATTAATTTATTTATTAATTAAAATTAAATTGATTGGAATTAATGGGCTAAGTATTGTTAATTATAATTGACAAAATAAAATTAATTTAAATTAATTTAATTATTAATTAAAATTGAATTGATTGGAATTAACGTGTGCATGTTTTTTAATGTAATTAATTAATACAATTAGTTTAATTGCGCTAAAAATAATTAATTTATTTGATAAATTTAATTTAACTGATTTAATTTATGTAATATGAGATAATGAATTAAATATTAAATTATTTGATAATTAAATTACATAAGGATTAGTTATTCTAATAGATTTGAATTAAATCAATAAATACATTTAATATTGAAAATAGAATTTTCAATAAAATTAAATACAATATAATGTAAAATGTTTATATAAATTGTGTAGATTTTATCAAAATACAAATCAAAAGGACTCAAAGAAATTAGATTTTACTTAGATTTAATTGTTTGGATTAATTGTTTACGCTAAGTACTTAGATTATAATTCACAAATAAAATTAATAGAGATTAATTTAATTGTTAATTAAAATAAATTTTATATGAATTATATAATGTGATGATGTTAATTATCAAAATAACGCAATTAATTGTGTGTGCATATTTATGTAATTAATTGTTTAGAAGTAATTTATTAATATAATTAATATAATTGCGCTAAGAGTAATTAACTGTGAAGCCCCATTTTATTTTTTTACACGGTTACCCGATTAACCGTGTAATCGGCAAATACCGTGTAACGGAGTAACCGTCCGGTAAATAAACACCTACCGTGTAGGCTCTTCTGCCGTGTAGCCTACCGTGTAGCCACCGTGTACTTTAGAACTGAAGTAGTTTTTTATGAATTTGAAGCACATTTTTTTGTTACGTTAAGTATAAAACATCATTTTAAATACTAATACATCTAATAAACATCATAAAACAACAAATATAGAACTACAAAGATGGGATACTTAGAATGTTACCGTTTTTTGAACATTCTACTAATATTGTCACAATCTTACCACATAGCTAATAAATTGTTCATAAGTAATCACTTAATTCGTTAAACTCAATAGTTGATCATATTTTTTGAATTATTTTGATTATTAAAATGATGTTTTATACTACAAGAACAAGTTAACCATTGAAAAATGTCTTAAAATCAATTAAATTCAAAATTTGTTATTAACTACACGGTAACAACCGTGTAGGGCACCATGTAACCCATGACCACCGTGTTACCGAGTAATTGCCCAGTTTATTGACTGAGCGGTTCTTGGCTACACGGTGGATTCAGGAAGTTGTGGCCACCGTGTAACCGGTTACTACCGTGTACCACATGGCAGAAACTGTTTTTTTTACCGGTTTTTCACCCAAATCAATCAAAACATACCACTGTTAACCACTTTTCACCAAAATCAATCAAAACACATCTAAATCAATTAATATAAAAACCAAATCAATCCAAAAGGCAATGAGATTTTACTTAGATTTAATTGTTTGCATTAATTGTTAGCGCTAAGTACTTGAATTATAATTGACAAATAAAATTAATAAAGATTAATTTAATTGTTAATTAAAATCAATTTGATTTGAATTATATATGTTAATTGTCATTAACGCAATTAATTGTTAGCGCTAAGTACTTGAATTATAATTGACAAATAAAATTAATAAAGATTAATTTAATTGTTAATTAAAATCAATTTGATTTGAATTATATATGTTAATTGTCATTAACGCAATTAATTATTAGCGCTAAGTACTGGAATTATAATTGACAAATAAAATTAATAGAGATTAATTTAATTGTTAATTAAAATCAATTTGATTTGAATTATATATGTTAATTGTCATTAACGCAATTAATTATGCGCGCATGTTTACGTAATTAATTGTTTAGAAGTAATTTATTAATATGATTAATATAATTGTAGAAGTAATTAATTTATATGATAAATATAATTGCGCTAGAAGTAATTATTTTATTTGATAAATTTAATTGCGCTAAATTTAATTTATGTAGTATATGATCCATAAATTAAACATTTAATTAATTGATAATTAAATTAAATGGTGGACTATTTATTTAATACACTTAGCATATCCATGTTTATTTTTCTCCACTTGAAGTACTCCTGCAAAAATGAAGTTAAATAAATAAATATTACATTCAATTAAATAACAAAACTCAAAATAAAATAAAAAAATGGTTTTGCTACACGGTCACCGTGTACGAATAACCGGTACACGGTGACCGAGAAAATCTGTGAAACGAGATTTTCTCGGTCACCGTGTAGCCGGTTATCCGGTACACGGTGGCCAAGCTACACGGTGAGCACTAAAATTGCCACCGTGTAGCGTGGAACAGCGGCCCAGACCCAGAATTTTCAGAATTTTAACAAACAATTCAACAAGAATTTCGATTGTAGATCAACTACAACAAAATATATAACTCTAATACACTCAAATCCAAGTAATTAACACATCAAATTGAACATATTATTGAAAAAACATTAATTTTTCGAAATTGAAAAACTAGGTTTCGGCACTAACCGGAGCTTGTATCGGCCATTGTTGCTCTTCTTTTTGTTCTTTGTTGTCTGCCATTGCGATTCACCGAAATTGAAGGGGCCGGATTTTCCTTGATTCTCAAAAAATTGGCGGCTGTTTTGGTAAGAGGGAGGAACCCACGGGAGAGAGAATTGAGTTGTGTGGGCCGATTTTTTTTTCTTAATTATGTTTAATTTTTTTTTTTTTTGTTTTGAAAAGGTAAGGGTAACTTAGACAATTCCTTTACCATTTGTCTAGAATAAAGGTAGTGTTATAAAGCAGGTCAAAATAAATAGGTTTGTTATAAATGTGTTTTAAAATCCACAGCTCTCTTAATTTTTTAACAGGATTTTTTTGGTGCGGTGAGTATTTACAATATTCTTGTATTGTATACTCCGTATTTGTGAATATTAAATTCTTAATATTGAATTCATTATATTTTAAAAATAAATTGGTAATAGTATACTCCGTAGTTGGAAGTGTGGTGGTTGATAGAAAATTGATTTGATGAATCATTTTATAAGGTTATACGTAGTTGACATTTTTGTAATTTTGACTTCAAATTTAATTGAAGAACAGGTATTTCTCACACGAAAAAGATGATAAATAAAAGTAACCATATAGCATAATTTTCACACCTCTAACAGTAATAGTATTATGCATCCCTCATGCAACTAAAATTAAATTGCATTGGACGCTACAAACTTTGATTCAATTTAAACTCGAAATTATAACTCAAAGATAGTTGACGACGGATCTATAAGTTGCACCGGGCAGCCAACCAGTCGGGATCACGTTTTTCGCGAGTAGAATTTCCTTGGAATACTGAGAAATCAGCCTTATGGAAAACGGAGGTTCGAGTTTGAACCCGGGGTTCAGCTGCCAAACCGCACCCCAAGATTGATTCATTTCCATCCACTCCCCCGAATCACCTTGCTGCAGATCAACTCTGCCTAGGTCTCCATCCCCTTCTTCGAATTCAATCACCATCGCAATATAGTTAGTGTTTGACCCCGAGTCAACGTGGAACGTTATGGTTTTCCCCGAATAGTCACACGCGACACTGCCATATATAAATATAACTCATTGAAATGAACATGAACAACAATATATAAAATTAAGCCAAATTAAATATAATATATCTGACTTACCGTGCGAATCGAATTTGTAAGACCCCAGCGTCGCGAAGCTGCTTCCCATGCCCAGGGATGGCCATGGCTCCGAACGCTGTTCCGCTTAGGTCGAAATGTGCGGCGTCAGATACGCACGGCCCGCCGGGGCAAAAGTCCGTTATCACAACCCGCACCGGTTTCCTCGAGCACAACGGGTGCTTTGTACATTTTATCTACGATAATATTTATCAACATCAAAATTAAAGGACTTTTGACAAAAAAAGTCAAATTAAATAATTAGGTAATATAATATAGTATGTACATTGTAGCAAGCTCCACATTCTCTGCCAGATTTATATAGGGATGGGCCTATGCCTGTAACCAGTGATGAGAATGGAGTTTGGGAAACTAGATTTCCATAGCCACATGCTCCACCTGTATACATTAATAATTATAAGTAATTTATTTATTTATATATGTATATATATGTGATTATATAAGAATATTGTATTGTATTGTACCGTCGCTTCCGGCGCCATCGGGACTGCCGTACCACGTTGCACCGGCGGTGTACCAGTGCACGGCCGTCGCGGATAAGTTGAGGTGTTTGTGTTTGAAAGCTGAGCTCGAGCGGATGAAGAGAGTGAACAAGAGGAGTAGAGTGGAAATTAGAAATAGGCAGTGTGACTTATTGGATAGTTGACTTTGACCAATGCACATTGCCATTGCTATTTTATGTTTATGAATTGAGTTGTTGTGTCTATATAGATATATGCCTTGTAATTCACCGGGTATTTATAGCTCAAAATTTCAAAAAATGTTTCTATCAAAGTCCACGTGGGCCCGAGCCCGAGCCCGAAAAAAGTGTGGCAATGCTTGCATTATATTTGTCGTGTAAACTAGGAGTACTACTAGCTTTTTTATACTTGTGAATTTAAATTAATAAACGAATTATAAAACTTGAATTAATTCATTTTGCACAATACGTGTATCCTTGTCATTTTTCTTTATTAATATTTTAAATCTACGTATTGAATTATTATTTTTGTCTCATAATAATGTTTACATTCACTCTTTTCTTTAGAACAATCATACAATATTATTCAGACTCTTAAACCAATTGCTCTACTTTTTTGTAATTACTATAATTTTACTTTAATTACACCTTTTCATTTTATTTTTTTATTAATAATTATTTTACTTTTAACTTAAAATGCATTTTTAAATTATTGTTTTTGTAAAAAGTGTTAAGCGGTACCATTATTGTTAATTTTCATGTTAAAAAGTGGGAATATTAAGCTGGACAAGAAAGAGTAGAATTTCCTTTTAAAATGTGAATAAAAATACAATTAAGCTTCTGATCTTTGTCTCATCAATCTAGGGCAAAAATTTACATTTTTTTTTATTTACTACTTATTTGATTTGATTTGATTTTTAATTGATGAGACAAAGATTTGATTTGATATATATGATTTTTTTAACGGGTTTTTTTAATTGATATTAGTAATATTTTTATTATAACACTTACTCGCTAAAATATGAATAATTAAATATTATATCAAAATAGCGGAGTAATTCTCATATCAATAGTCACAGCTTGTTTAAGAAGTCTTACATCGGTTAATTCTTGGCAAAATCTGGTGAGGACACTACACATTACACATGGGTAGCCAAGAATTTACCACGTACCACACCTTTAGAAGTGAAAAATAATTATTTTTTTAATTTATTATTTTAAAATATAATTTATTATTACATTTTAATTTTTACTCAAAATTATTTAAAATTTTAATTATAATTTTACTCATTAATTTTGAATTAAAAATTAAACATTTTTCTTAATGTTACAACTCCACCACAATGCGAGTGCTATTTTATACTATTGGCTCAAAAATAGTATTGTAATGTTTTGGACTTTTTTGTTATATAATCATTGTAATGTGCTAAAATACCACCAACCATTTTATTACGAATTACTATAAATTATTATAATATATTTAATATTTTTAATTTCAATATATACAATTCGTGCGTTATATCAATAATAATGATTAAATATGTATAATTCAAACAAATTGGGACTACCTTAATAATTAATCAAGCTAGTACCAAAATATATTTGTCCTTTGAAAAGTAATTGCACGGCTTAAAATTTAGCAAGTCGTTCCTCAAAATTAATTAACAATTAAAAACATTTAGTCGATGGATCGTGTGTAGAGATATTTTGTCGGCAAATTAATATGGGCCCTTACCGATCCACCGAGAAGCTTTATGATCAATTAATTAACATTAATTCCCCAATAAACCTGCCGTTGATGGTGGTTATTTGGTCGTTGAAATTTTCATTTGGGAACGTAGCGTAATAATAAAATATTGTCGGCATGTTTTGTAATTTTTATAGTTTGAAATAGATTTTATATTATATTTATACGTTTAGATATGTTTTTTGTAAAAACAATTTGGAAACGATATAGAATCCAAAAAAAATTGACTTTTCAAAATTACTTTTGTGCCTATGGATTTGATTTATATTTATTTGAGTGATAGCTACATGAATCATAAATTAATTATACATGAGAGTGAAATCCTACCCACTAAATCTTGCATTTTTTCTTGGCTTCTTTTTTTCACTAAAAGTTAGCTCGTATATTTTGTTGTCACACTTTTTCGAGGGAAAATTGAAATGGAAAATGACTTATTGGTTTAAATTTATTATATATATAATGTTGGATTATAAATTGATCATTTTATTTATATAATTTGCTATATTAATATTATATATCGACCATAATTATAATTTCATCATACAGTATTACTTTTCATCTTCCCAACCAAAATCTAAGTCGATATCCATATACGATTTCGATAGATTTATTATATCTTAGAGCCTGTTTGACTGAGCTTATAAGCTCTTTAAAACAACTTATAAGTTGTTTAAGAGCTTATAAGCTCTTAAAATTTGTTTGGTAATTTTTTTTAAAAAAGATCTTAAAAAACTTAAAAATAAGCTGTTTAACAGCTTATAAGCTGTTTAAAAAAAAGTAAAAAGAGATGTATTTTTTTTTCAACAGCTTATAAGCTCTTGTAACTTAAACAATAAAAGACCAAACTACCCCTAAAATTATTACCTTTTATATATATACAAAAAATCCAAATTTATTATTTAGTTAATATAAATATTTTTAATTTTTTTTTCATATATAACAATTTATTTTTGATAATTTTATTTATATAAAATCTTAAATTGCCAAACAAATTAACATCTTATAAATTTATATATCTATTTTATCCAAACAGTTTAACAAACTTATATATTAAATAAGACATAATAGCTTACTTAAAACAACTTATAAAACGTAACATCTTATAAGCTTTTTTAAATAAACTCACCCAAAAATTTAATCCATCTGTGTGTATAATGTCTTTCATTCTTTTCCGTTTCCGCACACCTTCTAATTAAATTTGTTCAAGATTTAATCCATCTGTGTGTATAATGTCTTTCATTCTTTTCCGTTTCCGCACACCTTCTAATTAAATTTGTTCAAGATAGGACCAAATGGTTTTACATAATTATCGTACATATATATGCCAGATTATATATTTGACGCTAATTATTTTTTAATTAATAAAAATAATAATAATTTTTATAAATTTTTAAATATTTTAAAAAGTATTAATAATAAATTGTATACTTAAAATTATTAATTCAAATTTATTTTGAAACGAACTTAATCCAGTTGAATTGAACTGAAATTAAACTAAACTAAAACGATCTGAATTGAACTGATATAAAATAAAATGAAACACACTCTCACCTTTTCTTTGATTGCGTCTTCTCACAGGATTGCTTGCGTAGGCTACAGGTGGAGGTGAAATTTTTTTGGCCACGTGGTGATTGGCATAGTGCTGTCTTACGTGCTGCTAGTCGGTGGCGTGGGAAGCACTGAATATCTTGCGCCTATCGGGAATTTCTCGCTGCTCTGATCTATTTTATTTGGCTCGAGAGGAACACGAGGATATATGAGACGCGTTCGGTGTCTTCTGGAGTGGTGGCTTCTCAAGCGATTTTTATATATCATACGGGAGAGGATACTATCTTTACGACTTCTTGACTCGCTTCAGGCACGGACACTGAAGAGGGTTTTGCATATAGCCTGGTGATTGTGTTTAATTTGTTCTTTTTTTGCTATATGTTATAGTTAGCTTGTTAGAGAGCTAGTTTGTTAGCTCGTGATGCGGTGGGGTTTTCAATCTCTATGCGCTGCACTGTATTATGCATTTTTCTTTTCTATTTAATTGATTTTTACAAAAAAAACTAAGTAAAAAAAATAGAGCCACAACTGATGTGATATGATGGAATTGGGGCGTTCAAAGTTGTCACACGTTGAATTTTTATGAAGTTCAATTTTTGATATATATTTTGTTTTGAGACAATTTAAAAAAAGTTCAAACATATTACTGTGGGACGAAAAATGCATGAGTTTCCAATTTTGACAATCTAACTAATTGCATGTAGTATTTTATATGGAAAATAGAAACATTTTTGTAAAATTTCGTGATTAATTAATGTTGGTATTTGTTAATTACAGTATGACTGGAATGAGAATTAAAACAATGAGAACGGAGTACACTAATGTCACATTGGAGTGCACAAAATAAATTTGGGTTGTGATGTCAGCATGACACCACATATGGAATTAATTGTGCGTGAATTAAGTGGTGTTGGCTTAAGGTGTTGTGGCCGATGGTCGCGGACGCTCGGTTCAAGTTAATTGGGTTCAATTTGAATTCGTTTTATTTGTTTATTATTTAGGGAAACTATAATTTATATTAAGAATATAATTTTTTATTTTTAAAAGATTTAAAGTCATATGTAAAAGAATTTATTACTAATTATAATTATTTCTAATTCGATAAATTTGCTACGTCCATAAATTGAGATTTTTCGGTAGACGAAAATCATAGAGTGCATAGAGTGAATTATTAATTGGGATTCTCCGGTAGACGAAAATCATAGAGTTCTGCACAGAGTGAATTATTGTAAACATCAACGATGTAGTGAATTTCTCTTTCTTTTTGTGGTTTTTTTTCGTATTTTTAGTTTCCACGTAAATTGTGTGTTCGTTCTTTTCGTTTATCATTTTTTTGGTGTCATCTCATATATAATCTCGAGCGCCGTGCAATTTGTTTCTTAAATCGCAACAAGTAGTATCAAAGTATCGTAAAAAAACACAACAATATTTAATTCAAATTTTCCACAACCCCGTGTTCAATGTCGTTAATATGTTATACGATTCCAAATTAAGTATTTTTAATCTAAAAATAAAATTAACGATACTTTTATTTAAACTTTCAATTTTATTAAATATCACTTTTTTTTTACTAAACTCACACCTTTGAAATTATTGTGAATGAGTCACCCATTTTTCAAATTTGGCCGCAGCCTGCCGGAGAGAGGGAACTTGTAAAGTCATGAATGCAATGAGAGCCAAAAGGTTTATGGATTGACTCTTAATCCTTGCTTAAAATTGTTCCTCAAATTTTTGGTAGTTTTACAAAAATGCATTTTTTTTACCGTGAGACGAATGAATAAAGTAATTTAACCACTAAAATTTGGTTTACTATATTTGTTGGTCTTTTTTTTTTTTTTTTTAATTCATGAGAGTGTAGACGTGACTAGTGACTACTAAAATTTATAAAAACATTATGTTCAACATTGATTCAAGATCAAACTCAAGTTACTCAACTATATTGCGATGGTGATAACCATCGAATGATCACCATTGAATATGAAGAAGGTGATGGAGATCTAGCCCTAGTTGATATGCAGCTAAAATTTCGAACCCCCATTTTTGAGTTCGAGTTCGAGCTATAATTTCAAGTTTAGATTGAATCAAAGTTTGTAGCGTGCAATGCAATTTAATTTCATAGCTGCAGGATGCATAACAGTATAATATGGTTACTTTTATTTATTTTTGTTTTCATCTTTCTTATACTTCTTATGTTTTATACTAACTGTTTTATATGAACAATTAATTCTTTTTTTGTAAATTATAAAAGAAAAATGATTATTCATTCAGACGTAATTATTTTATCATACTATTATTATAAGTATACTGTATTACTTTTATTTTTGTCAAGTATAATGATCTTTTCTTCAATCCTAAATTTGAAGTTAAAATTACAAATTTTCAACCATAACTTTATAAAGTGATATCCTTGCGCTCAGTGCAATGACGTAGCTAATGAGGGTAAAACCGATGCGCTCGTCTATTATTGCAGGTTGAAAACTTTATAAAGTGATTCATCAAATCAATTTTTTTTATCAATTACCACACTTACTTGCAACTATACCAATTAAGTAAAGGGTTCTTAACTCAATTGTTTGACCATTCAAATTAAAGATCAAAAGTTCTAGTTCTAAGTTTGAACTCATGATATTCTAATTGACCTAGACAAAAAAAAAACTATACCAATTAATTTTTGAAATAATAATAATAATAATAACTAAATGAATTCATTATTGTATAAACAGTGAAAACACACACAAAAAAAATTGTTAAAAAAAATACTAAAAGATCCGAAGGGTTTTACCGTTTTACCCTGAATCGTTTCCATCGTCGCCGTCAGACTCACAGTCACTGGCTGTCTTCAACAAATCTTCTTGCACGGCTCTTTCTCCGTCAATCAGTTGATCAGCTGCAAAGGCTCTTACCGAAAATACCCTCGGGCGATTGAACTTCAGAAACACGGTTAAAGCTACAAGGGTAGTGAGGTATCCTTTTTTTCCCTTTTTCTTTTATGGTTTATCTTATTAATCCCTGAAACATAATAGTGATTCGCATGAATTACTTGTGTAATAGCATCTGGTTTTTTTTTTTCGTTTTTAATTCGGGATTTTAATTGAAAAAAGCGTTTGATTGAGGCTTCGGCTGAGATTAATGTTGAGCTTCATTGCAATGCTAGTCCCTGTGATTACTTCTTCATTTTGATATATATGTATGTACTGAGATTGATGTTCAGCTTAATTGCAATTTGAGTGTAATCAGGGGTTATTCACAATTTCATTTTGGCACTCCATTTGAGTCCTGTAATCAGGTGTTATTCTCAATTTCATTTGAGTCCTCTGATCAAGTTGGGGGAGATCAGAGTGAAGAATAAGGCCATCCATCTGCTTGATCTTCATTATTATAGGTCAT
Source organism: Euphrasia confusa (assembly GCA_954870475.1). Taxonomy (NCBI): domain Eukaryota; kingdom Viridiplantae; phylum Streptophyta; class Magnoliopsida; order Lamiales; family Orobanchaceae; genus Euphrasia; species Euphrasia confusa. The sequence continues at coordinate 35,294,823 of OX940957.1, forward strand.
TGTCTTTCTTCATTTTGTGTAATTAAGTTTATGCTACAATTTTCTTTGTAATTTAGTATTGTCACATGAGTATTACACTGATTTTTCTTAAATCACAAATGTTACTATGGAGGCTGTGGGTCCCGGTCTTACCAGAACAAAAGTTGGAGATGTTGTCGTGTATGCTGGTAACCCGGTGGGTGCTTATGCGGAGGAGCAAATCCTTCTGGCTGTGAAAGTGCTCCCTCTGCCTTCTTTTATAGATCCCGTTGTAGCGGCATCCATCATGCTCAAGGGAATGACTGCTCAGTTTAAAGTAAGTAGGTTTATTTGCTGTTAACCTATTTTGAAAAAAATGTAGACTGTAGTAATCTTGTCTCTAGTGAAGGCATTTAAGCACAAGCAGTATCTGATTTGTTTTTCTAGAAGGCATTTAACAAATAGGAATAGGATCGGGTGTGAAGGGTGTCTTCAGGGCTTGCACAAGGCATTTTTTACTAGGAATTTGGGGGGATGGCCGTAGTGATTTGATTCGTCCTGTACATGATGGATGCCCTTTGTTTTCAGTTTTCATGGCCTTTGCGAGCTTAAGTCCAGTTACTAATTTCTGTTAATATTTCCATTCATGAAAATATCCTTGTGTAGTAAGTAAGTACATCTAAAGGAAAAAACTGTGTTGGATAAGAAAAAGAAAAGCAATAATTAGTTTAATTTAATTATTTAAAACCTATGGGATAAATGAAGCTCAGCAAGGCTTCACCGTTTTTCAATTGTAGTAAGTTTTGGGATTATAAAATCTGATTAAAAATTATATTGTTGAATCCTGCACAAAATTGATCTCCCTTTTCTCCCTTTGATTTTCTCTAAGGGGTATAAATTTTTCAGAATCGCATTATGTGACAGGTTGAACCAGGACACGCTGTTCTAGTTCATGCTGCAGCCGATGGATTAGGTCGTCCTTGTTTTGCCAATGGGCAAACGCCCTCGGTGCCTCAGTTATCGGGACTGTCTCAACAAAAGAGAAGGCTGGTCAAGCCATAGATGATGTTTGCCATCATACCATACTGTCCGGGGAAGAAGATTTTTCTGCACATCTGACTAAGGAATTGAATTTGTCTACACTCTACGACTCTGTTGGGAACTGGGAAGGATACCATACTTTGAGGTAATGGGAGGATGTGGAAATCGGGGAGCCTAAGTATGGGGAGATCAGAGTGAAGAATAAGGTCATTTTATTAAACTTCATTGTCGTTTATATTCAGAATGGGGTTTACAAGAGTCCAACAATACCCTTCACGCCTGGCCCTATTCATATCCTTACTTCATTTCGTGTACGTAAGTTTTTGCATACAGTTTTCTTTGTAATTTCGTATCTTTTACTTGTGTATAGCAGTATAGGTGTATTGCGCACATTTTTTTTTTGAAATCACAAATATTACGGTGACTATCTTGCTGACCAGGTATGGAGGCTGTGGGTGTGGTGTCTGCTGCCGGTCTCGTTTTTACCGGGAAAATAGTTTGAGATGTTGTCGCAGTTGCTGGTAACCCGATGGGCGCTTTTGCGGATGAGTGGATCCTTCCTCCAGAGAAAGTGGTCACTGTGTCTCGTTCTATAGATCCCGTTGTAGCGGCAGCCATCATGCTCAAGAGAATGACTGCTCAGTTTCTACTTCGCTGATGCTTTAAAGCAAGTAGGTTTCTATCTTGTTTACCCATTTTGAAAGAACTTGTATTGTAGATTGTAGTAATCTTGGCTCTATTGAAGGCATTTAAGCATTTTCTAATTAGTTTTTTTTTTTCTTTTTTTTTTTGCAAGGCATTTTACAAATAGGAATAGGATCGGGTGTCTTGAGGGCTTAATTACACAATGCATTTTTTACAAGGCATTTGGTGGGATGTCTCCTTAGTGATTTGAATCGCCCTGTACAAATGCCATTTGTTTTCAGTTTACACTTTACATGGCCTTTGCGAGCTTAAGCCCAGTTACTAATTTATATTATTATTTCCGACCCGTTCATGAGAATATTCCCTGTAGTAAGTACATCTAAGGTAAAAACTATCTTGGATAAGAAAAGCGAAAGCAAAAAATTATACATTGTTTAATCCCGTATGAAAGTATTCTCCCTTTAATTTTTTTTCTGATGGATTAAAATTTTCCGAATTGCATTATCTTACAGGTTCAACCAGCACACCATGTTCTAGTTAATGCTGCATTCGGTGGAGTAGGGTCTTTGTTGTGCCAATGGGAGAACGCCCTTGGTGCCACAGTAATTGGGACTGTCTCAACAAAAGAGATCAAGGCGGCTCAAGCCAAAGATGATGGGTGTCATGATACCATTCTGTCTACGACTCATGATCTGTTGGGAAGGACACTTTTGAGGTATTGATACTCGTACATTTTTTCTTTATCCATCATGGTTCAGTGATGAATTTAGAGCAAGGGATCTCATTTTATCTTTGTAACCAGTTCTTGTCGATTAAGGTACAAGGACGTTTGCCAATTTCTTCTATAGTGTTATCAGGGATCATTGGCATGCTTGAAGATCCGTGGGTACGTACGTCGTTAGGTTTGGACACACTTCGGGCTCTCCCGAGTCCCAACCCGATGCCTTTATCAGCCCTTGCAGCTAAATATCAATTCTTGAAGAGGCCATGCAATACACAGCAACTAGGGACAAGCTTTTGACAATTGCCTCAGAGGTCTTCACCAATTATATATATATATATATATACACAATGCATATTTTATCAAACACTAGCAAGTGATTCAATGTATTTGAAAGCGAATGGTAAGAGTCTATACCCTGTCACAATATTGTTGTTATCAAAGATCTCCTCGACAGTATTGTGATCCAAATTCCATCTTGTGAACGTACCCGTAGCATCGAAAAAGAACAAGAATGACCTACCTTTCCCCTCTTCTCCTCGAACCAAGAACAATATATGAAAGCTATTATTGTCATTCCCAATATTACTACTAGTCAAATCAACTCGATATCTAACCAACCACCCGGAGTAATCCCTCTTCATCTCGTGAACATTAAATACCGCTTTGTTTTCATCACATATCTCAACAATATGCAAATGATCACCCGACTCCCCAAAATAACCGATCACCCGACTCCCCAAAATAACCGATCATCGGAAATTGGATATTGATGTCATTGCGTTTTAGTGTAGAGGGCAACGACAACTTCTCAAACTCTTCGTTGTCAAGATTGAAGTACAAAAGCTCTTTACCGATACGACTGATCCAATGCATTGAGCCGTTCCAGTATACTCCTTCACTAAACAGAGCCAGCTGGGTAATGCATGGTTTGTCGTACAGTCTCCAGCTTCTCGAATCAGACGAGTATATCTGCATTTTGAAGAGCGGATCACCCCTACATAAAAAAAGAATCTTGTACCCTGGAGACTTGACCGGATCATAAGCCAAGTTTAGCCCGAGCATCGTAACAGGATATCCGCCACCCGGCTCTGGGATTCGAGCAAAACATTTTGTGGTCGGGTTATAAACGCAACAGCTAAGCTTCGGAAACCAAACACCCCAGCTGTCTCCATTGTTTTTAGTATTATAATTTGGATCCAAATATCGTGAGCGGCCGTTGCAACAAAGAAGCAACCCATTACAAGACTGGCGAATCCAATGCAGACCACCTAAGACTCCCCACGGAAAGCGGAGTTCGGAAAACGGGCTATTATTAGCAGCTCGTCCGCCGTCGTGTAAAGGGATGAACTCGAAGGAAGGAATCTTTTTGCCGGGACATATCAATCCAAGTGGGCCTTGTTCGCGAAGACGAGAAGCGTGGTGCGTGGCGATCAACGATTCCCAACGTTTCGAGACGAGCTTTAATCTCATGAGGGGTTTTGTGGGTACACGTAACAATATTTGGATCAGTAGGTCATCGATGGAGACTACTACACCTGCTGCTGCGGATGCCTCCTTTTTCATATCCATCTCTTATTATTGTATTGGATTATATAATAATAATATATAGAATTCAAAGGAGAAATATCAGACCTAACTTGATGTTTATATCACTCTAATTTTTAGTTTATTGAAACTAATATATCGTCTTGATTGTTTCCTTTACTCAAACAACTTCCTAAGAATAGTTTGATGAATCAAAAGCTATCCTATTCCTATCATATTGGGATTAGATCTAGGGTTGCAATCGATCGAGTATGAGGATTTGACTTTATCAAGCATGTTTAATTAAAAAAAATAATAATATGCTAATTATAGCTCCTTTGGTTGAGCTTATTTATTTATCTTAGGCCATCTCCAACCGAATACAAAAACGTAAACTCAAAAATAAGTTTAATTTTAAGTTTAAGTAATTTGGCTCCAACCGACATTCCAATACTCAAACTTAAAAGAATATTCTCAAATTATTTTTTTTATACAATTTGTTTTACTATTTTTTGTAAATAACCAATATCTTTACAAATTTACAATTTAATCTCATAACTTTTGACATTAAATTTAAAAAATTTAATAAATATTATTTTCAATTTAAAATTTCAAATATAATAAATATAAAAGATAAAATAAAATATTAATTAAATATGAAAAAATTGCGCAAACATGAAATATTTAATATTTAATTATAAATATTTATTTTTATTTTTAAAATAAAATTTTATTTTAATTATTAATGATATGATTGTTAAAAAATATTACATTACAAAATATATTAAATAAGAAACTAAAATAAAAAGTTTATAGGTTTTTTCATTAATTCGTAAAATAAAAGTATCATTTTATAAATAATAAATAGTTTTTTGTTTGAGTTTAAGGTAAACGTAAATCTAAGTATTTTTTACGTGGGTCCTACCATAAAACGTATAATAAGTTTATGTTTTGGTATTGGTTGGAGCATCTCCCCTACTCCAAAATAGGTTTTTGGTATCGGTTGGAGATGCTCTTATAAGAGCATCTCCAACCGATACCAAAAACTTATTTTGGAGTAGGGGAGATGCTCCAACCGATACTAAAACAGGAACCTATTATTGGTTTATAGGTGGGACCCACACAAAAAATACTTATATTTACGTTTACCGTAAACTCAAACCAAAAACTATTTTTTATTTATAAAATGATTATTTTTTTTACAAATTAATAAAAATAACTTATCAATTATTTTTTAGTATCTTATTTAATATCTTTTGTAATGTAATTTTTTTAATAATTATATAATTAATAATTAAAATAAATTTTAATAAAAATATTTTTAATAATGAAATAAAAATACATATCACAATATGAAATACAATTAAATAATTAAATTATATAATTAACATTAAAAATAAAATAATAATAAACAAGATATTTAAAAAAATGCTATCAATTACAAAAACAAAAATAATTAATAATTAGTTTTTTGTGTTTTTAATGTAATTTTTTAAATAATTAAATAATATTTTATTTAGAATTATTTATATTTATTATGTTTGAAAATTTAAATTGAAAATAATATTAATTATATTTTTTAATTTAAAAAATTATGAGATAAAATTGTAAATTTGTAAAGATGTTGATTATTTATATAAATAGTATATATAATTATATAAGAAGAATATTTAAAAAAAATTATTTTAAGTTAGAGTATTAGTTTCTCGGTTGGAGTAAAATTACTGTAAACGTAAACTTAAACTAATTTTGAGTTCGGTTGGAGTCAAATTACTGTAAACTTAAAATAAAACTTATTTTTGAGTTTGAGTTTTTGTGTTCGGTTGAAGATGGCCTAAGATATTAAGATGTACTCTAGAGTCTTATGAATTGTTTTAAGAGTTAAATTATTTATTTAACAATTTAAAATTTTATATTACTTATTTTTATCAAAAAAAATATAATGTTATGGATGAAAATATTTAATAATAATAGACTCAAATAAATTATTAATATTTAATAATAATCATTAAAATTCTAATATTTAAATTTCCCAAAACTTAAAATATTCATTCAATAATATTTAAAATTATAATTTGCACTAGTTCATTTAATTTTTATTCATTAATTAGATTGTAGTATAATTAAAATTATGGATTCAATTTTATTTATTTATTTTGAAACAAACATATTCGAGCTCATGAACTAACTGAACATAATTGAAATTAATTGGTCTGAACTAAACTAAAGTGAAATGAATAAAAATTAAAAGCTCAAAACAACATAGCCATATTTGGCGTTTGATTGGAAATTTCCACTACCCCGTGTTCAATGTCGTTAATATGTTATATGAATGAAAGCCTAAAGGTTTATGGATCACTCTTAACCCCTGCTATAAAATTTTCCTCAAGTTTTTGGTAGTTTTAAATAAATGCATTTTTTTAACCGTGAAACGTTAAAGTGAGACGAATGAATAAAGTATTTTAGCCACTCAAATTTGGTTTACTATATTTGTTGGTCATTTGTTTTTTAATTAATGAGAGTGGCGCGTGTGACTACTCAAATTTATAAAAACACTAGGTTCGGCATTGATTCAGGATCAAACTCAACTATATTGCGATGGTGATCACCATCAAATTTGAAGAATGGGATGGAGATCTAGCCCGAATTGATGTGCAGCCAAATCCTAATTGAAACCCAAACCTTCATTTTCAATACGATTGATATCTCAATATTCGAATTCGAATGAAATTTTAGGGGCGGAAAATGTGATCCCCAATTGTTGGTAACACGGTGAAACTAACAAATGTGTGAACAAATTATCTTTTAATGTTTGAGTTTAAATAGTACACAGTCCCCTTCAATTTTAAGGTATTTTAAATATTTGCAGATCTGTGGCCAACTATCTTTGAGACCGAGTTGGAGCTATAATTTGAAGTTAATTTAAATTGAATCAAAGTTTATAACTAGCGTCCAATGCAATTTAAATTCAGAGTTGCACGATGGATGTACTGTGTACAATAGTACTAGTAGTATTTTAAACAGTTACTAGAGGTGTGAAAATAATATTGGTATGCTTACTTTTATTTTCTTTGTTTTCATCTTTCCAAGTGAGAATAGTATATGATAATACTAGTATAAGTATATTGTTCTACTTTTATTTTTATGTATAATGACCTTTTCTTCAATAGTAAATTGAAGTCAAAATTACAAAATTGTCAACTACTGGTATAAAATTTATTCTATGCTACCCTAATAGGTAGTGCACTAATCCACAAAAAATGTAATGTGTGGTCATTACAAAAGAAATCAACCAAGGAAAAAAATAAAAAAATTGAAGTATGTATACCTGTAAATGTCAAATGTGTGTGTGGAATTAGGATAGTAATTCAGTGACCATAGAATTAACAATAAAATTAACCCTAGTATAGATCAATTTTTTTTATCAATTACCACACTTGCAAGTTGCAACAATACGAATTTATTTTTGAAATAAGAATAGCAATGATAATTCATTATTAAAAAATTACCAAATTTATAAAATATTAGACAAATTATTTAACATATACAGTACTGTATACTCTATAAAGAATAAAAACACACCGAAAAAAAAAAAACTGTTAAAAAATAAAATATCCGAAGGGTTTTACCGTTGTACCCCGTATCGTGTCTCTTTTCCGTCGCCGTGACAGTCACCGTCCTCAACAAATCTTCTAGCACGGCTCTGCCTCAGTCAATCAGCCGCAAAGACTCTTACTGAAAATCCCTCGCCGATTGAACTTCAGAACAAACATGGTTAAGGCTAGGGTTCATGAACTGGGTGGCCTTGAGGTAGTGAGGTATCCCTTTTTTCTCTTTTTCTTTTGTGATTTATCTTAAACATAATAGTGATTCGCATGAGTTACTTGTGTGATAGCATCGTTTTTTTTTTCGTTTTTAATTCGTGATTTTAATTGGAAAAAATTGTTTGATTGAGGCTTCGGCTGAGATTAATGTTGAGCTTCATCGCAATTCTAGTCCTGTGATTACTTCTTCATTTTGATATATATGCATGTACTGAGATTAATGTTGAGCTTAATTGCAATTTGAGTAATCAGGGGTTATTCGCAATTTCAGTTCTATGATCACTTCTTCAATTTGGCACTATCGATTCTTGTCGAATTTTCCGTGAATCGAAATAACAGTTATTGTCCTATAGCTTCTAGATATCTCCATTCCCTATTTATTAGAGGCCTTTTTTTTCTTATATTGAATCACACATTTTTGGGACCAAACATGCACATGTTTGAACTTACGGGGCCATTGCACAATATACTAAAACCGTACACGGGCCGACATTTCTAAGATATGCTTACTAATTGTTGCTGTTGTGCATTTTATTATATAATATATAGGTCCTAAAATGGGAGGATGTTGTAATCGGGGAACCTAAGGGTGGGGAGATTAGAGTGAAGAATAAAGGCCATCGACTTGAACTTCATTGTTATAGGTCCTTTCTTCATTTTGTGTAATTAAGTTTATGCGCACAGTTTTCTTTGTAATTTCATATTGTCACATCATTTTTTTTTGTAAATCACAGATCTTACTATGAAGGCTGTAACCGGAAGAAAACTTGGAGATGTTTTCGTGTATGCTGGTAACCTGGTGGGTGCTTATGTGGAGGCAGAGAAAGTGGCCCCTCTTCTTCCTTTTATATATAGACCCCGTCGTAGCGGCATCCATCACGCTCAAGGGAATGACTGCCCAGTTTTAATTAAGTTGGTTTATTTACTGTTAACCTATTCTGAAAAACATGTAGATTGTAGTAATCTTGTCTCTAGTGAAGGCATTTAAGCAGTATCTGATTTGTTTTTTAGAAGGTATTTAACAAATAGGAATAGATCGGGTAGGAAGGGTGTCTTCAGGGCTTGCACAAGGCATTTTTTACAATGCATTTAGGGGGATGGCAGTAGTGATTTGATTCGTCCTGTACATGATGCCCTTTGTTTTCAGTTTGCATGGCCTTTGCGAGCTTAAGTCAAGTTGTTAATTTCTATCAATATTTCCATTCATGAAAATATCCTCGTGTAGTAAGTACATCTAAAGGAAAAACTGTGTTGGATAAGAAAAGGAAAAACATTAATTTATTTATTGTTAAATAAAACCTATGGGATAAATGAAGCCTTTTCAATTGTAATCTCAAAGATGTTTTTGGATACTACTCCATATAAAATGTGATCAAAAAATTATACTGTATTGTTTAATCCCGCACGAAAGTGTTCTCCCTTTGATTTTCTCTGAGGGATATAAAATTTTTAGAATCACATTACGTGACAGGTTGAACCAGGACACGCTGTTCTGTTAAAACCTGGAAACGCAACTACAAGTACCTGTACTAAATAAAGCAGCGGAAATTAAAAAGACAACGGGAATAAAAATTTACAAGTTGTTCTTCACTCGAACAACTTGCAACAGCCTCAAGGCCACAAACTTTCTCATTGATAATTATCGAATTCGCTCAAGGGTTAAGACTCCACAAAGTTGTAGTACTTAACCAAAATCGCTCACAAAAGATAAAAGAAAAATATTACAACTCTTCACTCGAGATTCTAAATTTTTCTTCTCTAATTTCCTCAATGTAAGCCGTAAGGAATGAATTTTCTTGATCTGCTATTTGTAGAGCTTCATTCACTCACTCCTTAGTGGGTAGTAACTTCCTTGGTCCATTACTCCTTAAGTCAGTCCACTTCCTCCACTCCTCAACTTCCCAGCCCCACTACTTGTTAGTCCATCATGTGTCAGCCCAAGTAATTTGCATGCACCGGCCCAACAGCTGGTTAGCCCAAGTAATGTCCAGCCCACAACCTAAAATGACAAAGATGAAAATAAGTTAGTCGTTCAAGTAGGCTGGTAAAAACAACTTCCAACATGTTCGAGTTCATGCAGCAGCCGGTGGAGTAGTGTCCTTGTTGTGCCAATGGGCAAACGCCCTCGGTGCTTCAGTTATCGGGAGTGTCTCAACAAAAGAGAAGGCTGGTCAAGCCAAAGACGATGTTTGCCATCATACCGAAAATCGGGGAGCCTAAGTATGGGGAGATCAGAGTGAAGAATAAGGCCATTGTATTGAACTTCATTGACGATTATATTCAGAATGGGGTTTACAAGAGTCCAACAATACCCTTCACACCTGACTAGGGACGAACTTCTGACAACCGCCTCGATCCAAGGTCTTCACCAATGTGTAGTTGCCCATGTGGATCTCGAGAACGGAAAAACATCTCAATCTGTTGTGCTTGTACATGATGTATGTTAAAAGTGAAGAAATATGGTGTGCATGTATGTGTGATTTTTTCTTTGTTTTTCTGTTTTCATAAACATCCAAGGATAGTGATGAATATGTGTTACTCCTTATAAAATATATATTTATTTAATAAATAAAATATATACTTATTTAACAAAAAAAACGCTGCATCAAATTATTTAAAAAGTTATACTACTATAACTGCTATATACTGTAACTAAAAAAATCGGATGATTTTATAAGAAGTTTGTTACCTTCTTGCCTTTCCCTTTTGTGAACCTTGCTCCCCCTGAAACCCTTGCTCCCCCTGAAGCTGATGCTACTCCCCCTTGCTGATGCCTTTCTGAGGAGACTGTAAGACCAGCAATTTGAGAGTTCAGAAGAGTGAGGGCATCCTCAAGGGTTTTCTTGTGATCAATCAGGACAGAGAGGGGAACCATGGTGTTCTGGAACTTGATCAGTGGAGGAAGTTTCCTAACAGGATCCCAGGGGAGGTCAAGAACTCTTGCAGAGGATGGTTTTGTGAAAGTGTAATGGATATCAGCTTGTTTAGGAGCCTCAGACATGGGACCATCTTCCTTTGCATTGTATTTAAACCCTTGTTTGACAAGAATTCCATAGATGAGAGAAGGATACTGAATACCTCTTTGGATTTGACTGGGAACAGAGTCATGAATTCGGTTATAGATCATCTCCCCCAGGTTCAATGACTGATTTGTGGAGATCAGGTACAGAAATGTAGCATACTCCAAAGTGAGAGAGGACTTGTGTGTGTTAGGCATCCAATTTGAAAGACAAAGTCTGAGAAGAACAGCATGAAAGGCAGATAGGTTAGTTGTGTTAGGAACAAAAGTGTTACCCTCAAACCATTTGTGAGCATGTCCAGCTGTGAGAACATGAGCCATTTCCCAGGGATCAACTTTGGCATCCAGAAAGGATTTACCAGACAGGGGTCGATCAAGAAACCTGTTGATCACATCAGGAGTGATTCTGTAAATATGGCCTTTCACCAACACACGGCCATAGTTAATATCATCTGGTTCAGTCCAGGTGCCTTTGACATTACAGTAGAATTGCCTCACAATCTTCAATGGATACTTAGTTGCAAATGTGACAGATTTCATTAGATTTGATGTGACTAAAAATTCTGACATGTTGAACTTTTGAAAGGAGTCAAGATTTATGTTGCATTCTGAGATGAAAGACCTTTTGTCCAGCCACTGAAAGTGATAACGAGCAAGATTAGTGTAGAAGTCTGTAGACAAACTGTTTGATACCTCTATCAGTGGTGTCTCATAGTAATCAGCCTTTGCTTTGAGATCCTCATCATGCAGTTGCTGTTCAAGAACGGGGTCACCAGTTCCATAGCCAAAATCAACTTGCGGAGACTGAGAAGATCCATTGGACTCGGATGTGGAGGAGTCGACCTGTGTCACCAATGGTTCTGCAAATTCTGGTGGTGGAGGCTTTGATGTGGATTTCTGAAGCCTGTCACTTCTACGGCTTGGAGGAGATGGTTCCTTTTTTATTCTTCCCTGACGTCGGTGGCCATAGGGTCCAGTTGTTCTCTGTTTGACGCGTTTTGGCTTTGCTGGTGGTTGAGTATTCCCATCATCCTTGGCCAGTTGAGTCGTTGGATTCAAGGTTGTGATGTCGTCCTCCAGTGTAATAGGAATGTCCTCGTCCACCTGCAGGGAAGTATCAGGAAACAGTTCGCGCCGAACGACAATGGGAAGTTGGAGATCTGGAGTATGAAGGTCTGGTGCTGGAGCGAGTGAAAGGACTTTTTGAAGACTGACTGGGTCATCTTTTAGTAGTTGTTTGAAATATTCTTGCATGCTTGGATCCATGGTGAATTATTGGATGTGCGGCTGTAAAACTGATAGATGAAATTAGGGTTAGTAAAAGTAAAAGATGAAGAGGATACCTTTTTGTAGTGATGATGGACGGTGTTGATGATGACAAGGTGAACCGACTTTGTGGGGATACGTGAGGCGTGACACAAACTGACTGTTCGACTGCTGGTCAAACTTGATAGCCCACTCAGCCCACTAATACATGACTTGCACTCAGCCCATTATCAATAATACACAAATGACATGTAACCCACGATAAAAATAATCAAGCCTGAATAAGTTAACTAAAAAACGAGTGAATATTTAAACACCATGAAGTATGAAGACTCAAACCAATATACCCAGTCATGTCCAACGGTCTCCACCTTCCATACCTGTTCGAGTTAGGATCTTACTAGAGACATCAAATAGACTCTATTACACAGAATATCAAGTACCACAACACTGAAACTTAATTCCAATCATCAATCAGTTAATCACACAACCAGCTTATCCCCTGAAAGGCAGACGAGACATAAACCAACCAAGGTCCATTATCAACGAGGCCTACTTAGTCACAGTTGAGACCGAACTCACCCAAGAATCCAAGTCAACAATGTCAAACTACAATAGGCAGATGAGAAGGAGGTCAGTCAAGTCCCCGTATCAACATGTACCTCTAAAAACTGTACACTAAGCAGTCGAGACCGAAATCATCACAATCCCAAGTCAACGAGTACTCTAAGCATAGTAGTCGAGACCAAAACCAGCCAAGATTCTAAGTCAACGAGTACTCTATTCAGTAGTCGAGTGTGAGATCATCCAAGTTCCCAATACAACGAGTACGCCTAAAATTTTTTTTTTTTTTTTTTTTTTTATTTTATTTTATTTTTTTTTTCTACTCAGGGGAAGAAAGATAAACTCAGATCAACACATGATGACATCAGGAAATCTTTCAACAGAAAGCATAGACAGTGAGGGTACAACAGATATTCAGTGATAGAACAACAGATAAGCAGAAGAGTCTCAAGACCAGATCCCAACCCGAACAGTCCAATCATATGGTACCCAGACATAAAGAGTTTTTCAGGAAAGTGAGTCGTTCATAAGTCAAGGGTTTTGTAAATATATCAGCAAGTTGTTTTTCAGTATGGACATATTCAAGTTTGATTACCTTATCAGCAACAAGGTCTCGGATAAAGTGATGTCTTATACTGATGTGTTTTGTTCGTTGATGCTGGACTGGATTGTTTGTCATTTGTATAGCACTGTTGTTATCACATTTCATCACCAGTGTATCAGACTTGAGTGAGTAATCATTAAGCATCTTTTTGAGCCAGAGAAGTTGGGTAGTGCAACTTCCAGCAGCAATGTACTCTGACTCAGCAGTAGATAAGGCAATACAGTTTTGTTTCTTGCTGTGCCAGCTGACTAAGTTATTTCCCAGAAAGCAGCATCCACCGCTGGTACTTTTTCTCTCATCTGAGTCACCTGCCCAATCTGCATCTGAGTAGCCAATGAGATTTGATGTTGTGTCTTTGTCATACCAGATTCCAAGTTCAACTGTTGAGTTCACATACTTGATGATCCGTTTCACAGCGTTGAGGTGCCTTTCTGTTGGTTGTGATTGGTACCTGGCACAAGTACAGACACTAAACATGATATCAGGTCGTGTTGCAGTTAGGTAAAGAAGACTTCCTATCATTGATCTGTAGAGAGTTGGATCAACACTGGGTCCAGTCATGTGTCTGGATAACTTCTCTGTAGTACACATTGGAGTGTTGGTGTATTTGGCTCCTTCTAATCCAAATCTTTTGACCAGATTCTTTGCATACTTGCTTTGTGATACAAATATTCCTTTTTCTTTTTGTTTAACCTGCAAACCAAGAAAATTGCACAACTCCCCAACCATACTCATCTCAAAGTTAGTAGACATTGCTTTTGAAAATTCATTCAACATTTTGGAGCAGGTGGATCCAAACACTATGTCATCAACATATATTTGAGCAATTAAAAGATCCCTGTTCTTTTTCTTGATGAAAAGAGTACTATCAGCAGTACCACGACTGAAACCAAATGAAAGTAAGAAATCAGTTAAGCAACTGTACCATGCTCGTGGAGCCTGTTTCAGTCCATACAACGCTTTATGAAGATGGTAAACATAGTCCGGATGTTCAGGATCTTCAAATCCCTTAGGTTGTTCAACAAATGCTTCTTCCTCGATTACTCCGTTAAGAAACGCAGCCTTGACATCCATTTGTTGAAGTTTGATGTTCAGGAGACATGCAATTGCAATCAGCAACCTGATGGACTCAAGTCTGGCGACTGGGGCGAATGTTTCGTCATAGTCAATTCCTTCAACCTGTGTGTATCCTTGAGCCACAAGACGTGCTTTGTTTCGAATCACCTGTTCAAACTCATCAGTTTTGTTTTTAAAAATCCATTTAGTACCGATAACATTTGCATTTGGTGGTCTAGGAACCAGAGTCCAGACTTTGTTCCTGACAAATTCATTGAGTTCCTCTTGCATGGCACTTACCCAAAACTCATCTTCAAGTGCAATTTTAACATTTTTGGGTTCAGAAAGAGACAAGAAAGTGACATGTCGAACTTCATTAAAAATAGAAGACATGCAAAGATTATTTATCATATCTCTATAATTAATCCTCTTACCTCGAGTTCGTATCTTGTCATCAATACCTCCAATGATTTGAGTTGAAGGGTGATTTCTTCGGATATGTCCTGGTACTTCACGTTGTTGTGTTTGTTGACTGTTATTGTTTGAATTTTCCATCATGGTTTGATCTACTTCAGTTTGACTTGACTCATCATCTGACGTACTTGATCCTTCATCTGAGTTGATGTTTTGATGTTCAGTGACTTGTTCTGGATCAGCATCTCCAGTAACTTGGATTGAGTCTTCATCAGTCAGTTGACTGGTTTGGATAGGTTCTTGATCAACACTTCCTTCAGTGGGATGCAATGAACTTTTACTTTGATCAATGAATTTGACATTAACTGATTCTTGTATTGTTCTGGTAACTGGATTAAAGACTCTGAATGCATTGCTATGTGTTGAGTATCCCACGAAGACTCTTTCTTCAGCATTGTCATCAAACTTGGATCTATGTTTCCTGTCATTCACCATGAAACAAACACATCCAAACACATGAAAGTATTTAACATTAGGCTTTTTACCATTCACAATTTCATATGATGTCATAGTTGTTCCTGGTCTGAAATTAACCCGGTTAGTCACATGACATGCTGTGTTTAGTGCTTCTGCCCAGAACTTCTTTGACATTTGTTTTGAGCTCATCATGACTTTGGCCATTTCCTTCAGAGTTCGGTTTTTCCTCTCTACTACTCCATTTTGTTGTGGAGTCTTAGGTGCAGAAAACTCATGGTGGATTCCTCTTTTGGTACAGAAACCTGCAAACATAGAATTCTCGAACTCTGTTCCATGATCAGTCCTGAGTCGCCTAACTTTACCCTAGAACGTTGTACGTATTCTCATGTATATTTCTTTGAAAGCAGTAAATGTTTCAGCTTTTGAATTTAGAAATTTAATCCAAGTGAATCTAGAGAAATCATCCACAATAACGAGTGAGTACCATTTACCTCCCCAGCTTTCAACCTCCATAGGACCCATAAGGTCCATATGAAGTAATTCAAAGCACCTTGTTGTTGACCTGTATGTAGGATCGGTTGGTGGATGAGATGTGCGGACTTGTTTGCTTTTGAGGCATGATTCACAAATTTGTGTGTTGCGTGTTGAGATCTCAGGAAGTCCGATGACTGCCTTGAGTCTGCTCAGTCTCTGTAGGTTTTTGAAGTTTGTGTGTCCCAGCTTGTTGTGCCACAAGGTTGTATCATCGACTTGAAGAAAGTTACAGGCACTTTTGGTTCCCGTGGTGTAACAGTTGTTTGCTGATCTATCACCTGTCAAAATACACTTTGCATTTTTGTCAAATACTTTGCAAGCTCCTTGTTCAAAGGTAACATGAAGACCATCATCGCATAACTGACTGATACTAATAAGATTAGCCTGTAGTCCTTCAACATGAAATACTTTTGTGAGTTCAGGTAATCCAACAACATTCAACGTTCCCTTACCTACAATTTTACCTTTAGTACCACTACCATAGGTAACAGTACCTCCATTGATCTTAAGGTAGTCTTTAAGGAACCTAGAATTTCCAGTCATGTGGTTTGAACACCCACTGTCAAAGTACCATGAACCTGTACACTTAGTATTGGAGACAGAAAGAACAACATTGCAGACATGATCAGTTTTCACAACCCATTTCTTACCAGGTGGCTTTTGAGTTGGTGTGATACCCTTTTTTGAGGAACTTGAAGACAATTTCAGATCAGTTTGTCTAAGTTTGCAAAAAGGTTTAATATGTCCCTTCACTGAACAGTAACTACACACAAAGACTTTTTCATGTTTTTGATCACGCGAAAGATTTTTAGAAATTTTGTCTGTCTCAGAATTTCCTTTTAGAATGGAAATAACGTTTGATTCATTAGAAAAAGATGATTCATTACATTCTTTGAAAACAACTGAAGTACAAGAACTGGATTTAACAAATTTAGTAGCTGAGACGGACACTTTTGAAGACTTGGCTTTTTCAACTTTGACTGGAATTTCTTCTTGATCCGTAATTTTCTGAAAACCAAGACCACAATTTCCGTTATCTTGAATACCCAAACTAAGAATTTCGTCAAGAGTTATCTTACCTTGATTCATCCTTTTGAATGTCGCTTTGGCTTCTTCAAGTCTGTTCTTTATCTTGATCAATGCTCCATTTTTCTTGTTAAGCTCCATTTCCTTCTTGGTCAGAAGACTCTCCAATTTGGCCAGATCTGACTTGTGATGGTCATTTTCAATCTGGAGAACTTTGTTGAGAGCAGTCAGTTTGCTGTACTTTCCTCTGAGAGAGTAATACACTTCTTTTGGAACAACCTGGTATTTGCTTGGTTCTGTGACTAGAATCTCATCACTTCCTGAGTCAGACACAACTGATGTTAGACAAAACAGATTTGAATATTCAGTTTCATAACCTTCCATATCTGAGTTGGATTCCATATGTTCAATCAGTAGAGCACTCTCTTCATTTACAGGAGTCTTTGTACCATCAGCATCTTCGTTTTCACTCAAAGTTTCTTCAGGAAGAGTAACAAAAGCCACTTTTCTGCCCATTTTCCGGTGAGTATTTGCACATTCATTTGCAAAGTGACCAATGCCGTTACACTCGTAGCACTGGACAGTTGAGTAGTCTTTGGACTTCGTGCCTTCAATGAGGTTCCGGTTGTTTGGTCTTGGTTTGTATCCTTCAGACTTTGGACTGGTTAGTTTTGTGCCTGATGAGTCACTTCTGTCAGCAGACTTCTGACCTCTGAATTGCCACCTTTTCTTTTTGAACATGTGACTTAGTTGTTTGGTGATCAGTGCTAGTTTGTCATCAGTGCTTTTGGCATTCAGTAACTCCAAGAGGTTTGATTCTTCTTCATCACTTTCAGGCTGGTCATCTGACTGTCTTTTGGGTGATCTGGACTTTGATGTTCCTTCTCCATATAAGGCCGTGACATGAGAGATGTTGGAATCAACTTGTTCCCTTTCAAGCATGGTCATCTCATGTGTCTTCATGATGTTCATCAATTCTCCAAAATCAAGATCTACTCCCTTTGATGTCTCAAGAGTGATGACTTTGGTGAGAAATTTTGAATTCATGGTTCACAACGCTTTTGAAACCAGAGTTTTGTTGAGAATAGGCTCACCAAGTTCTGCACACTCATTAGCAATATCATAGATCGTATTGAAATAGCTTGAGGCAGATTCATCATTCTTCATTCTTAAGTTCTCAAACCTGGATGTGAGGATCCTGAGGCGTGACTCACGAACAGACTTGTTTCCTTCACAGTGAAGTTGAAGTGTATCCCAGGCCTCCTTTGCAGATTTTGAGTTCTTGATCAGCCTGAACATGTGAGTGTCCACCGAACTGTAGATTTCTGACAATGCCTTTTCATTTGCACATGCGGCTTCGCGTTCGTCTTTAGTCCATAGTCGAGATGGTTTGAGAACTTGGTCGCCGCGGTCTTCGTGCATCGGGTGCTCCCAACCATCTTCAATTTTGTCCCACGCGCGTGTGTCGATGGATTTGATTTTGCACCTGATCCGCACTTTCCAGTGAGAATAGTTTGACCCGTCGAGTACAATCAACCGTTGTTGCATGTAGTTGGTATCCATGACCAGCAATCAACACTCTGTCCGTCGAGTGCACTGCTCTGATACCACTTGTTAAAACCTGGAAACGCAACTACAAGTACATGTACTAAATAAAGCAGCGGAAATTAAAAAGACAACGGGAATAAAAATTTACAAGTTGTTCTTCACTCGAACAACTTGCAACAGCCTCAAGGCCACAAACTTTCTCATTGATAATTATCGAATTCGCTCAAGGGTTAAGACTCCACAAAGTTGTAGTACTTAACCAAAATCGCTCACAAAAGATAAAAGAAAAATATTACAACTCTTCACTCGAGATTCTAAATTTTTCTTCTCTAATTTCCTCAATGTAAGCCGTAAGGAATGAATTTTCTTGATCTACTATTTGTAGAGCTTCATTCACTCACTCCTTAGTGGGTAGTAACTTCCTTGGTCCATTACTCCTTAAGTCAGTCCACTTCCTCCACTCCTCAACTTCCCAGCCCCACTACTTGTTAGTCCATCATGTGTCAGCCCAAGTAATTTGCATGCACCGGCCCAACAGCTGGTTAGCCCAAGTAATGTCCAGCCCACAACCTAAAATGACAAAGATGAAAATAAGTTAGTCGTTCAAGTAGGCTGGTAAAAACAACTTCCAACATGTTCGAGTTCATGCAGCAGCCGGTGGAGTAGTGTCCTTGTTGTGCCAATGGGCAAACGCCCTCGGTGCTTCAGTTATCGGGAGTGTCTCAACAAAAGAGAAGGCTGGTCAAGCCAAAGACGATGTTTGCCATCATACCGAAAATCGGGGAGCCTAAGTATGGGGAGATCAGAGTGAAGAATAAGGCCATTGTATTGAACTTCATTGACGATTATATTCAGAATGGGGTTTACAAGAGTCCAACAATACCCTTCACACCTGACTAGGGACGAACTTCTGACAACCGCCTCGATCCAAGGTCTTCACCAATGTGTAGTTGCCCATGTGGATCTCGAGAACGGAAAAACATCTCAATCTGTTGTGCTTGTACATGATGTATGTTAAAAGTGAAGAAATATGGTGTGCATGTATGTGTGATTTTTTCTTTGTTTTTCTGTTTTCATAAACATCCAAGGATAGTGATGAATATGTGTTACTCCTTATAAAATATATATTTATTTAATAAATAAAATATATACTTATTTAACAAAAAAAACGCTGCATCAAATTATTTAAAAAGTTATACTACTATAACTGCTATATACTGTAACTAAAAAAATCGGATGATTTTATAAGAAGTTTGTTACTAATTAAATTTAATTGGGAATTTACGGTTTTGTCCTCAAACAGATTATTTATTTAAAGGGGGGACCATCTTCTTCTCTCTCAGGAGTGTGCGCACAGTGCGTGATTTTTCCGTGCCATTTCATTTGCAGGTTAGATTCTCTCTCTCCCTTTTCCAATTAGATTTCCGATCAACAACTTCTCAAATTCACGCATACAAAAAATTAAACCAGAGAAATTCATTTTTTATTTTGTTAATAAAGTTGATTCTTCATCTTCTTTGTCTTGTTCATCGAAGTGCAGCTATCGCATTGAAGAAAACCCCCAGCACTGTGTGTTTGTGTGTGAGTTCGTTCATCCCCAAATCTCGAAGGTTATCTTTGTTTTTTTTTTTGGATTTAAGATCAGCTAATTTTCTGGATCTGAATTTGGTTATTTCCAGTTTTTCTTGTTATCGATTGTCGACTACGTTCGAAAAAAATCAAACTGATTTGTATAATCTTCTCCGTTTGTTCTTCAAAATGCAGGTGTCTCTTTATAGAAAATTTTTGGCACGCACATGGACTCCCTCTTTTCGCCCCAAGAAGGTACGCACACTGTTTTCTCTTAAATTTGTTTTCGTTGAGTTGATTCTTCAATTTCTTGTATTTTTTTTGAATTACTACTCTAGATTTATCATAATTATGAATCGATTTAAGTAATTACTGCACTGTTTTATGGATACTGCTATATTATTTCGTTCTCGGTTTTTTTCCCGTGTTCGTCGTTGCGTTCGTCGTCTGCCTTGAAATTCCACTGTTTTTATTCTTAAAAAGAAAAGTTTAGATCCTCCAAAACATTGCGAATTGATCGTTTGCAGGTTCTGCTCTTTCGAAATCCTTACTTTCAGTTCACTATTACCCTGCATTTCCTGGTGCCTTGTTTTGGCGCCTTTTCTAAGTAGACTAGATATATCTATCTAGTGTGCACTGGGCTTGGATTCGGTGCGGGCCAAAATAAGTAGGCCCAAAAACTGGCCCTTGTATGGTGAGATCCGTCCGGGCCACGGGTCGTGCACTCGTGCGTCGTGCCCCAGTCCAATTTTAGGCCCAATATTATTAAATTTGGCCATTTTTTGACTTTAGTCCATAACAAAGGTTTATTTGACCAATTAATTTTAATAAATAAAAAATACTAATAAAATTACATATTTACAAAATAAATTAATTTAAGTTACTAAAATAATTTTGAATAAAAATATAATCTTTCTATTATAATAAATATAAATACTATTGGTAAATATTATAGAACTTAAGGTAAATTTTTTATATTAAAAGCACAGCTAATACAGTAATACTTATATTAAATATAAGTGTTGTCGATTTAATATTTTTAGTGATCAATACAATGTACAAGTATTGTCAATTAGAACGTTGAGTTTCAACTAAATAGAATGCTAGCTTGTAGTTTTAAATTGAAGGAGGTAAAATATGTATTCGGAGTCTACATTAATGGTAATTTTAGTGAATTTATTTTCTATGTCTACAATTCATTTCTTCAATTCTTCTTGGAATGGTAGGTACCGAAAACGGCCTTGTTGTTGCTGATACTACTGGCCATGGCATTGACCAGGCCGACACTACTGAAGTCACTGTTACCCATGTTAACACGAGTATGGGTCATGTGGCATTGGCAAGACACCGTCGTCGTCGTTTCCCACGCCGTCGTTTCTCCGAGCATCATCATCTGGTATAACTAATGTTTTTTAATACACAACAGTTATTTCTCTACTCATGATATAGTACTATCTGTCCAATAATAGATGTAGTATATTGTTAAGAAGACATTTATATAGAAATAATGTATTTCTTGTGCCAAAAACCAAATTTAAGAACAATTTTTTTTTTCTAAAACCATTAATTAAATACTTATAGTTATATCTCTCTCTTTTGCTTTTCAATTATGTAAGAAAAAATTAATTAAATGTAACAAATGTTTATGAATTAATTAACATGATTAACATATATGTTCAGGATGGTCGTCTGAGGACTGTCATCATAATGGTGGATGACTCCAGCCTGGATCCTATGGTACCTCTCTTTCGCGCCCACAACATACGGGGTATACTTATAATTAAGCTATATATACTTATTTATTTTTATTTATTCTATATTATAATTAAGCTATATATACTTATTTATTTTTATTTATTCTTACATTATTTAAATGCTTTTTTAATTCAGTTCTATCGATGGACATCCCTACTGCTCTGGGCGTGTTTAGACATTTCCAGAGGGTAAGTTAAATAAATAAATTATGTAATTAATTGATTATTATTTTGTAAATATATAAATTAATAAATTATTATATATACAGCATCCTACAGACAACCTTCATAGGGCGGGGTTAATTTTAATTAACTTCGGCATGATTGATACTTTCGACGGCACTCTGAATATGACGACGTATATCAGGAGTTTATCGAGACTTGATATGATTCCTGTGTTTATCGTGTTATCTGACCGTGATGACTGGCTGTTTTTTCCTCCGAGCGAGTAAGTAATACTACAATTTATTTTATTTATAATTGTACTTTTAAATTTTTATAAATTAAGAAATAGTCTAATACGTACTAAATGTGGCAGTCCTAGGTGGCTTCGTCAGGTAGCTACTTTGAGGTATGCTGGGGCAGATGCGGTGATCCGTGAATATCCACACTCAGCAGCGGTGACGACTATCATTGCCCTTGGGAGGTAAAATTTAAATATAAAATTTTTAAATCTCTAAGGCTTTGTTATTTTTTTTTTATAAAAAATTATGTTTCACAATTTATGATCTTAGTTGGGTGGTAGTCTAAAAAAAATTATTATGCATGCTAATTGTTATTGAAACACTTGAAAAATTAAAGTAATTTAGTTTTATGTTTTCTTGGTCTTTCATGTTAAGATTATAACATATTATATTTTTTCTAACGTGAACAGCCTCGGAAGACGTTCGTTCATAAACTAGAGCTTATTCAGAGAGATATGAAATATGCTCGTGGTATCTCGACATTTTCAAGCATCAAACATGAAATTTCGGATCCAATGTTCAAACATCAAGATGTACAAATGCACTAGTACTTAAAACTGCCATGTTCCATGAATTTAGCATATTATACTGAATAAGTTGCTATCATGCTTTGTGCAATAGTTTTGGAATTTAGACTTCGGGACACAAGTAGTCAAGTACTGAGTCATGCTAATCCTTCCAACAATTCAAGATTATTAAATATTTTAAAAAATCATAAAGTTTGTCAAAATGTAGTTTTTTCTTTGTAAAATTAAACCTTTTTGAAAAACATATTATTTGTAATATTATTTATTAGTCCTTTAAAACAAGCATCATATTACATTTAATTAATTAAAACAAGCGAAAATGGTTCTATTCTTCTTCTCTTCTTCACGGCTGACTCCCTCTTTCTTCTTCTCTTCTGCACGGCCCAATCTGTACGTATATACTATCTATGTATATTAGTCAATTTATTTTTCTATTTTTTTTAAACAATCACGTCCAATTATTGGAATTTGAATCGAAGTCTATATTCTTTTGAGTTTTGGAGCGTGTGGAAGAAGAAGATGAATCGGTCAGCGAGTGGATAGATTCCGCCTCTGCACCATCTCCATCGTCGAAGCCGAAGGTTTCAATCTCTATTGCCTGTTCAATTTTTTATGTTTTGTGTTTCTGTAGATAGAAGATGTCCATCAGTTGCGGATGTTGTATAACAGGCACTTGCAATGGAGATATCAAGGTTCTAAAAGGCGCTAGGCGCTAGTCGGGCGGTGACTAGGGGCCTAGCGCCTAGAGGGATTAATCGGGGACTAGGCGGGGATTAATCGTTTTACTTTTTTATAATTAATTAATTAATATAATATTTTAAAAATATTTTTATGCATAATTAATCAATATTTTGATCAAAATAATCAATAAATAATCTAAACATAGTATTAATCACAAGTTTAACATAGTAAAATAATCAAAATAGTTTGTAAATTTAAAATTTTAGATCATTTTCATTATATATTTAATATTTTTTTTCAAATTTTGGTGTCGTACCTCAAAATTTATCATAACATCATCTATTTTATTTGATTTATCAAGATTTGCATCTAATTTGATTGTTCAGTTAAATCTGCTTAAAGACGAAATTAATTGAACTTAGGCGGTCCAAATCGGGTTTAGGCGGGTCTGGGCGGGTTTAGGCGACGCTTAGGCGGATTAGGGGCCTAGAGCCTAAAATCGAGGCGGTCGAGTACAGCCTAGAGCCTAGGCGGGGATTAATCGGAGCTAGGCGGGGATTCTTAGAACCCTGGGAGATATGCAAATGCCCGAACTTGTTTTTTGTCGCAATCTCAGAAAGTAAAGGCCGAGGTTTGTGCGTATGTTGTTGGAGCTTTACGAGTTTAAGATGTTCGGTTTAAGTTAGTACTTAGTACATTTGGATAATTTGCAATTATTTATCTTCTATTATTATGAATTTTTTGCTTAGTAAGTTCTGAAATTTTTCTTTGTATTTGCTTGTCTGTATATCTGGTAGAGACCCCTTTTAGCCTGTTTCAACTTTAATATCTCTTCCACTGCACATGGTTGTATAAGAAGACATAATTTTCAGACTTAGTTGTGCTCTTTCGTTTTTATTTAAGTAAAATAAATCTACAGTTTTCTTAATCCATTGCAAGTGCCCGAACTTATTTTTTGTCGCAATCTCAGAAAGTAAAGGCCGAGGTTTGTGCGTATGTCGTTGGAGCTTTACGAGTTTAAGATGTTCGGTTTAAGTTAGTAGTTAGTACTTA
This sequence comes from Euphrasia confusa, assembly GCA_954870475.1. Classification (NCBI taxonomy): domain Eukaryota; kingdom Viridiplantae; phylum Streptophyta; class Magnoliopsida; order Lamiales; family Orobanchaceae; genus Euphrasia; species Euphrasia confusa. Next base: position 35,319,095 of record OX940957.1, read on the forward strand.
GTACATTTGGATAATCTACAATTATTTATCTTCTATTACTATGACTTTTTTGCTTAGTAAGTTCTGAAAATTTTCTTTGTATTTGCCTGTCTGTATATCTGGTAGAGACCCCTTTTAGCCTGTTTCAACTTTAATATCTCATCCACTGCACATGGTTGTATTAGAAGACATAATTTTCAGTTTTTGTTGTGCTCTTTCGTTTTTATTTAAGTCAAATAAATCCACAGTTTTCTTAATCACTTGAGTCGATTATGTTGGTGCAGAAAATGTTGTGCATCAATTGGATTGTAGTTGCTGATCTTTGGGACACTATAATGGAGAAAAGGATTGAGCTTCAGCAGCTGAGGCTCAAGTTGAATCTTTGCTCAGTTCTGAACAACCAAGTAATGCCTCTCTTAATGTGCTTGTGTATATCATCATTCATTCGAATTGCTCAGTTGTCTGGTTCAATTATTCTCTTTGTAGGAATGTATATCATAATTCGTTCACAGCCTTTTGTATGTGTTATTTTCTGAGGATTAAAATATTTTCTAATTCAAGTATACCTGCTCAGCTAACTTTCCTGACTAGTGGAGTTCATTCGAAAGGGATCATGTTAATTCTTTAACTTGGATCATCCAAGATCTTCAGGCTAGCACAATTCGGATTCCAGTCACAGGAGGAGCCAGGGTATGTCACTTTAAGTAGCTGTTCATGATGAACTCTATTTTAGAGAAATATGGTGATCCGTTTCCATCTCGATTCGATTGCACACGTGTCACTGGGTCGGTGAGGGAACCCGTAGGAAGGCACCAGATGTATTTTATCCGAAGTAAATCTCGCGCTTGTTGACGAAGTCAACATTATCAAAGACAAGGCCACGCGCGTGTCTCGAGGTTTGGTTCTCTCCCCCATATGAATTAATAAGTAATTTCGTTTTCGGATAATTGTGATTTTTTTTGTTGAATTTACAGTTTTTTTTATATGTCCTTTGAGAGAGGAAACGGATAAGGCAGTAAATGCTTTCCACAACAAAAATGCTCTGCCCGGGGTTAGTTCAGTTTTTAGCCTCTTAGTGTTAAAAACGTTTCATTTCATCCTGAATGTATACAACTTATTTGTGATGTTCTTGTACTGGTGAACTGGATTTTGCTTGCCAAATCGGTCTATTATTTGTGGAATTTATGGTTCTATAAAATGCACGGCAGTATCTAAGTGTCGGGATTTCAATCCGTAACAAAGAAGACAGTAATATATGTTAGTGTCAGGCATGGGTGCTGGAACTGGAAGTACATAAACTATAGGTTATGATACTGTTTCATGGATGCTATAACCACCCTCCAATTTTCGTGACATCATTGAATTTTGCATAAGCCAAGAACTTGATTCGTTTTCTTTAATTTCTCAGTTGTTCGTCTGGGTTTTATGATCATGTACTCACGAAGGAAGATAACTGCTTTTCGGATTCCTGCTTCACATGTGTTGTATCTTAATTTTGTGGTACTATTTCCTCCTGATATAGAGGTGAATTTTTCGTTGTCAATCCAGGCATCTAATCCACTGCAAGTGAAGTATGCTGATGGGGAGCTGGAAAGGCTAGGTGTAATATAATCTTCACATTCGTGTCTCTATGTCTAATCCTGAGTTTCTTGTGCTTCTCTTTTAATGATTTTTGTTTCTTGCTCATGACAAGGGAATGCTGTTGAAAAAGAATCACGTGTTTGATTTTTCTGTAGCAAGAGGATATGCCGTAAAGAAAGAAGGCTATCAGTTGGAAAGTTTCTCTCTTATAAGTATCACTGCCTCCAGCTATTGTTGAAAATGAGGAGGCAGTTCGGTTAGTGGTTGGCTAATTTGATTTGGTTATGCATTGTGGTGATTATTTGTTTATATGGAAAATATTATGAGATAATAATTGTAGGGTTCGCCGTCATGTTCGTTTCAGGTTGTGTATGAAAACAAAGTATGTTTCTCAACCTTGGTTTCGAGAGAAGTATACATCTGAAAGCATTCATGTGAAAGACTTTTTGAAATTGTCCATGGAGAATGCTTTAGAAAACTTTTTGGTAATTTTTTGTGACTTTCTTTTTACCAGCCTTTTTATAGTGTTTTTTTCATCTCATTTCTTCATTTTTGTTTTGCTCTTACTTGTTGATGAACGGGACTTTTTGATTTTGTGTGTTTCTATGAATTTATCTCCTTACAAAATTGAAGTATTGCAGGATGTAAAATCTATGAGAAGTTCTCTACTTATTCCAGTTTTTTTATCGTTATGATTACCTTTGGTTGGGTTCTCTGGATTTCTATTTTTGTATTCATATCTATTACATAGTTGGTTATCGCAAGTCAGTTATTGTCCTCACAAAAGTAGCTATCACTGACCTTACATTATCATTGGAATTCAAATTCTAAATTCAGTGGATGGTAATAAGTGTTCCCTATTTTTGTGAGCGAATCCATTGATTATTCCATTATAAATAGTCAAAAATAACAGTGACGATACAAGTGTGAAAAAAATTGCTGTTCCTAAGACTTTGTTCCTGCTTTTTGAATATTTCATTATAAAGTTTTGAATTGAACAACTGACAGTGACCGCATCAAGAAATGTGCTGGCTTGCATAAAGCTAAGACACCTGAAGGTCCTGACCCGACTAGAAAAATTTCTATTGAGTCGGAAGATGTCGGGATTGGTTTCGTAACATTCCCAATACAGAAGGTATTTGCCATGCTTTCATTTGTCAAATAAATACTCACATGGCTCTTAATGGTTTGCTTCTTCCTGCGTATTTTGCTTTTTCTTTTTAAGGAGTACAGGATCTTCAATACTCGAATTATAATTCTCATAAACTTCAAATGGTAGATTTTGCTTTTCCACTTACATTATTTGAAAATATTTCGTTGTTTTCAGGTCAAGCAGTGTTGATCCTTGAATTTTCAATGCTGCAAAACTTCAATCTATGCCGGTGGGCGATATCTTAAGGTTCGGTTAATTTTCCCATGTGATATTGATGTTCCTGAAGTATCGTAGTAGTGGCTGTTGAGTTTGTAAACAAAATCTGGGTTTTGTGGGTTTTGCAAATACAGGAACTCCGCCACTCATCTGTCCCACACTTATGGGCATAGGTGGTCAACATTGATTTTTTTGTCCGTCCAAATTACTTTTAGTTTGTAAATACAAATTTAACAGACTATATTCGTGAATTAAAGAATCATGGATCACTTTCAAATGCAAAAAGAAAAGAAGTTCAGAGTGAACAAAGCCAACGAAATTAGTGAAATAGAAAAGGTACTACGTCTTAACTTATTGTACAATTACCAAATCTACTTTGTAGTGAAGGTTGAACTGCTTAGGAAGTCGAAGCCATGAATGTCTATTGATTGATGTTTTGTTAGTGAAGCCATTTTCTTGTGTAGTCCCATTGGGAAAAAAACAAAATCAGACAACTTGAATTTAACACTAATTCCCAATAGAGATGCTACTTATGTCAGCGAGGCTAATCTGAACCTTTTGATCTATGCTTAAGAATGGGTCACTTGTTCAATTTCAGTAACTTGCTGCTGAGATATCTGCTTAAGAATGGCTCACTTACTCAATTTCCAATGAGACACTCGTTTTGACTTTATATTTTCCAACCTTTATGACAAACTTATGTGTATTGCTTGGACAACTATCTATAAAAATAAAAAAGATGCTCTCCGGTCACACTAAAGGTTCATGACAGCACGTGTTGGATTTAGTTTTTCTACCGTCTGTAAAACTCTTAACAACATACGTAGTATATATTTTTAAATGTGTTGCTGACAAAATTAATGAGACTGGCATTTTTATAAATATAAAATAATACATCACTGAACTGCACGATTTTTTATTTTTTTTAAATAATGCAACACTAATTTTGTGTAAATGAAGTAAATGGAGAGCTTGACAAAATTAATGAGACTGGCATTTTTATAAATATAAAATAATACATCACTGAACTGCACGATTTTTTATTTTTTTTTAAATAATGCAACACTAATTTTGTGTAAATGAAGTAAATGGAGAGCTTGATTGTCTTATACAAAAAATAGTTTATTACTAAGAAATTATAAAAAAAATTCTAAAAGGACTAATAATAATAATAATAACAATGCAATGCCTATTATATCAAACACTAGCAAGTGATTCAATGTATTTGAAAGCGTATGGTAACACTCTGTACTCCGTCACGATATTTTTGTTATCAAAGATCTCTTCGACAGTGTTGCGATCCAAATTCCATCTTGAGAACTTACCCGTATCATCGAAGAAGAACAAGAATGACCAGCTGCATTTCCCTTCTTCTCCCCGAACCAAGGAAAATATCCGAAAGGTATTATTGTTGTTGCCAATATTACGAGTGTTAGTCAAATCAACTCGATATCTAACAAACCATCCCGAGTAATCATTCTTCAACTCGTGAACGTTGAATACCGCTTTATTTTCATCACATATCTCAACGATATGCAAATGATCCCCCGACTCCCCAAAATAACCGATCATCGGAAATCCTATGATGTCATCGTGCATTAGTGTAGTGGGCAACGACACCCTCTCAAACTCTTCGTTGTCAAGATTGAAGTACAAAAGCTCGTTACCGAAAGTATTGATCCAATGCATGGAGCCGTTCCAGTATACTCCTTGACTAAAATCAGCCTTGGCAAAAATACATGGTTTGTCATACAGCCTCCACGTCCTGGAATCGGACGAATATATCTCAATTTTGAAGGCACCATCTCCCCTATATATAAAGAGAACCTTGTAACTGGCGGAAGACTTATTAGCCGCCGGATCATAAGCCAAGCTTAGTCCGAGCATCGTCCTGGGATATCCATCGGGCCTAGGGATTTGGGCAAAACATTCTGTGGTCGGGTTATAAACGCAACAGCTGAGCTTTGGAAAACAAACGCCCCAGGCATTACCGTTGCTTTTATAATTTGGATCCAAATATCGACGTGAGTTGCCGTTGCAACAAAGAAGCAATCCATTACAAGATTGGTGAATCCAATGCAGACCACCTAAGACTCCCCCTGGAAAGCGGAGTTCGGAAAACGGGAGATTAGCTCGTCCGGCGTGGTCTAAAGGGATCAACTCGAAGGAAGGAATCTTTTTTCCGGGACATATCAATCCGAGGGGGCCTTGTTCGCGAAGACGGGAAGCGTGATGATCGGCAATCATTGATTCCCAACGTTTGGAGACGAGCTTGAATCGCATGAGTGGTTTTGTGGGTACACGTGACAAGATTTGGAGGAGCAGGTCATCGATTGAGCCTACAACACCCGCTGCTGCTGCTGATCCCTCCTTCATATCTATCTCTTATATTATACAAAAGGAGACGATCAGACCTAGCTAGATTGATGTATATATACTAATATAATGCAATTTTTATTTTCTATATATAGTTAACCATATTGAATCTTACTAAATCGTCTTGATTATTTCCAAGTTATATAGTTTCCTTTTCTCAAACAACTTCCTAAGAATAGTTGATGAATCAAAGGCTATCCTATTCCTATCATATTGGGGTTGCAACCAAGTCCGACATTTGACTTTATCATGCATGATTATTGCTTGATAAATAAATAAAAAACTACTCGTCGTAGCCGTTCACAACACTTTTTATTAATTAACTATATATATATTTTTATCAATTATATACATTAAAATTAAAATAATAAAATATATACTACCGTATATTATAATTTTTTTTAAGAGGATAGACGAGAAATTACACACCACTCTTTGTCCCTCCAAGTGGACTGAGTATATTAGGCGTGGTCGTTTGGGCCAGAAAACCCTGAGCCCAATTTTTTGGGACCAACCGAAAATAATAAGTTGGTCCGAGTCCAGACCAAAAAAAATTGGGACCAAAATTTTTGGGAGCTGAGATAGTCGATAGATGATGCTTGAGCTCGAATTCGATTTTGCTAGATTATGCCCTTCTCATTGTTGGGTAAAAATTATAGCCGGTCAAAATACACCCTCCTAACTAGGGATGTCAATCGGACCAGCCCACTCGATTTCGGGCGGCCAGCCCACTTGGGCTATCGGGTTACTTCGGTTCGGGTTAATCGGCTATAATTAAAGCATCTTAAATAAATTATAGCATCTAATCGGGTTACTAAAAAATAAAGCATCTTAAATTTTAAAGTGTATTTTATAAAATTTTAAATGTAATTTAATAAAAAAAAGTGCTTTTTTTTTCTTCCTAAAAATACCTATAATTAATATAGTCACACCAAAGTTGATGTTTGTTTTAGGATTATTTATTAATTGTGATTTTATTGAATTTTTTTTATCTTTAAAAATTCTATAAAATTTAATGAATTTTGAAAATTCAAAGACTATATATAGAGTTGATGAATTTTTATATTGATTTATACGAATTTTTATAATTTTGTAAATAATTTTGAAATACATGAATTTTTATAAATTTCGATAGATATTTCAAATTTGAATCCTCAAAATAAAACGGTTAAATTTAAATTTTCTTTTCCCTTTAAGAAAAATTAAAATTTTAATATTTGATATGATTTCAATTTTAACTAGTAAATTCTAATGTAGACGAAATTCACACACATATATATATATATATATATATATATATATATATATATATATATAAATTTATTTATTTTTATGTTTTCTATACAAGTATATTTTTACAAAATAAAATTTTATTAATATATTTAATAATTTTAATATTATTTTTATATATATAATATATAATAATATATTATTTTTTGAAAATTTTATTTATTTTTTCTTTTTTTCTTTTCCATGCTGTGTAACTCTATTTATTTATATTTATATATTTTTTTATGTTTTATTATTTTTTCTAATATTATATATTACATTAATATGTTAATTGGAAAAATAATAGTAATTAGTATAAAATTTTTACACTAAACTTGTATCTTATCTTAACAAATTAAACTATTGTTATTAATGTTTCTTTTATATATATTGATTGTTAAGTGACTTAAGGATATGGTTGAATAAGGAATGTGTAGAGACTTTTTTTTTTAATTAATTTGTTTGATGCGTTTCGTTGAGTAATTTTATTACTATAGTTGGATGTATCGAGAATGTGGAGCAATTATTTAAATTTGTTTGAAGTTGTTATTTGGTTATGTAGTATTTTTAATTAATTTGTTTGACTTTTTCATTGAGTAATTTTATTAGTTTGGTTGTTATTTGGTTATGTAGTATTTTTAATTAATTTGTTTTCATTGAGTAATTTTATTAGTTTGGTTAGATGGATTTGGTTTTTATAATGTTGAATTAGTTTGGTTGGATGAATTTGGATTGTAGAACGATTAATAAAATTTGTTTGTTTTTGTTATTTGGTTAATTATGTAATATTTCATTTACAAGTTATTTATTTCGTACATATTTGTATTCTTAATTTATTATTATTATTTTTTATCCACAATTAAGAATTCATCTTATTTTTAAGAAAACTTTATAAATTATGAACAATTATACTTATGAATGTCTACAAAAGAGTTTGGTTCGTACCCACCAATCACACTTCAATCATTTTTTATTCTCTTTTCAATTCAATCACACTTCAATCATTTTTTTATTCTTTTTTTCAATTATTATTCATATAACTCAATTCAATAATTTTAAAATTCATATTCAAGTGGCTGGAGTGAATATACGTAGCTAGCTAATGAGCACTTCAATCATTTTTTATTCTCTTTTCAATTATTATTCATATAACTCAATTCAATAATTTTAAAATTCATATTCAAGCGGCTGGAGTGAAGACACGTAGCTAATGAGATTTTTCGTGTACAGCCACATGAATTAGCTGTGACGACTATTCATATAACTCAATTTAATAATTTTAAAATTCATATTCAAGCTGCTGGAGTGAAGATACATGAATTAGCTGTGACGACTATTCATATAACTCAATTCAATAATTTTAAAATTCATATTCAAGCGGCTGGAGTGAATATACGTAGCTAATGAGATTTTTCGTGTATACCCACATGAATTAGCTGTGACGACTATAATTGAAAGGTTAGGATTGTTGTAAGGTTAGGATTTGTTTTAATAATCTTTACCAATTATGTTTTTTAAATTTAAGTTTTAAGCCCACATGAATTAGCTGTGACGACTATAATTGAAAGGTTAGGATTGTTGTAAGGTTAGGATTTGTTTTAATAATCTTTACCAATTATGTTTTTTAAATTTAAGTTTTAAGTTTACAAATTATGTTTGTTTTTGATTTTTTCATCACAGAAAAATTTGGAAAAATAAATATTGATTAAGATTAATATTTTTGGTGGAAGTTTTTGTAAGCTCATGATTTATCTTATTGGGTGGATGATTGATGTTCTTTTAAATATATAAACACATTTACTTACAATAGTCCAATAGCTTCCTACTATTTTTTTTTATTAATTGTAATTTCAAAGAATATTTTGGGTTGAGAAAATAAAATAATTATGAGTAATTATATGAAAATCTAAATAGTCAGTTAAATATACTCAATTTTTTTTTTTATTAATAGCAGTTTCAAAGAATATTTTGGGTTGAGAAAATAAAATAAGAATGAGTAATTATATGAAAATCTAAATAGGTTGAGAAAATAAAATAAGAATGAGTAATTATATGAAAATCTAAATAGTCAGTTAAATATACTCAATTTTTTTTATTAATAGCAGTTTCAAAGAATATTTTAGGTTGAGAAAATAAAATAAGAATAAGTAATTAAATGAAAATCTAAATAGTCAGTTAAATATACTTCAACAATTCTGCTCTTAAAAAACATCAACAATTGTAGTGCAGTTAGTCTATTTAATTTATTACTGTATACTTTGGCATTGACTTTATTAAACATTGAATTTGTGAGAGCGAGTATATGTTTGTCTATGCTATATATTTTTCTTTATGGACAACCATTTTTTTAAACATCATTTTAATTGAAATATATAACTATCTTGCTTTCCATATTTTTTTCTTTTTTTGTTGGACAACCATATTTTTAAACATTATTTTAATTGAAATATATAACTATCTTGCTTTCCATCTTTTTTCTTTTTTTTATGACATTTATATATATAAAATATTATGTATATATATATATATAGGATCAACTCTTTTATGACCTTTATTATTAGTATGCCTTAAATTAAATAATCATCCTTAACTTGAGGTACTTGTATATATATAGTATTCTGAAGAAAGCATTTTTGGATCACAAGGAAAGAAAAAATGTGTTTAGTCTCGCTTCAAAAATCGAGAGTTCGTTGTAAACGACCACTCGGAATATCAATCCGAGGGAGGACTAGAGTGAGAGGTTTCCAAAATCGTATTCATTTCAATATCTCAAAATTCAAGTAATAGCAAGTATACAATCAAAGTAAGTAAACGGGAGTTGTATCAAATGGGAGAAAATCGGAGACAAGGTAATAATCGACCTACAAAGTGAATTATGAAACACAAGAGAGAAGGTCCAATTATCGTCGTCTTCCAAGTCGGATAATCTTGTATTTAAGTTCAAAGTATAGCTTGGAAAGGAAGGTTTTGTTCACCCAAACCAACCGTTTAATTCCCTAACAAAGCATCCCAAAATGGTGATGAGTGTGTTAGTTAACTATACTCGTTCTTTAAGTTTTGGTTTTCTAATTGTGTACTATCGAGCCTTGGGAAGAAAGCCCCTGTTCCCGGTGAAAGCAATCATTTTAATCCCCAATTGTAGTTAACTCCGATCACCGGTGGCTAACCTCAATCGTGGCTTTGAAAATACACAATTAGACCAAGTAAAAGTCTCTCGAGCATTTTATCAAACACTTTGTAAGCATGATTTTTACCTCATCTCCTAATGAGAAATTAGCTACTTCTAGCCATGAAAATCAACAACTCAAACATGGAATCAATAAAGGAAAGCATGATCAACATAAAATCTCAAGCAATATCTCAAGTCTCATACAAATCCAACACAATTCAATACTAGAAAATAAGAAATAAAAACAAAACAAATGAGAAAAAGGAAGAGAAATGTGTAGCCAATTGATGGAATATCTCGTCTCCGTGGTCGTTCGAGCTTGAATCCGTCGTCAATGGATGCTTGAACTTTGGGGAAGATGAACTCCAACCTCAATTTGCACTAGTCTCTCTCTCTCTAAAGCTCTCCAAATGTTCTAAGTGTGTCAAAAGTTGTGTGTGAAGAGTGATTCTCATCCTTTTTATACATCACGTAGGGTGGAAACCGTTTCCCCTCATTTTCCCACCAAAAATAGACCGGAAATGACCCATTTACCCCTCGGTCAATGCTTAATAGTCACGGTCAACGCCCGGTCAACAGATTTCAGCCCGGGTCAAACCTTATTCGGCGCATTTTGGCCGGTCCGCGCTGTCTTCTTCGGTCCGCGCAAGCTCAGTCCGCCCAGGTAAGCGGCGCATACCGGTTTGGCGCATACCGGGTGGTCCGCCCAGATATGCATTTTCGGTCCGCCCAGATTTCCCAAATAGTCTGACCCTCTCTGCTTCCTCTCTTCATTTCATTCCAGTCCTCGCCAGAATCGCGCATTTCAAGTGGTCCGCCCAGGATTTTTCAGTGTGCGCGACTTTTCGATTCTCATCATAACTTCGTCGTCCGAACTCCGATTCACGTGATTCAAAATTCTATGGATTCCTCACTTCAAGACCTTTCCAACCGTGTATGTCATGAATCACGATTCGAACCGAGCAATAGCAGTTTTTGAGTCGAAGTCGCTGCACTTCCGGCCTCGAGTCGACACCTCATTTTTAGTCGTTTTTCACCTACAATTCACACAAAAACTCGATTATACCACGTATAAGCTCCGTCACGTCAATAATGCAAATCCTCAATGATCACACACATATATACACAAAATATATACAAACCACGCCCAAAAACAACACAAAAATCGAGCTAAAAATCTGGCATTTCATATTCACTAATATAAATATTGTGCTATATTCTTGTGGTGGTGCTTAAAATCAAAAAGAAAAAGATATACAAGATATTGAGTTAAGTTTTAAGTTTGTTTGGTTGAATTTGAGATGATGAGGACTTCTTAATTTGTTAGACTTTGTTTTGAATTTGAGATGTGGAGCAACTTTCTTAATTTGTTAGACTTTGTTGTTGGGTTTGTATTAATTCATTTACAAGTTACACGTTTGATTTATACTCAAAATTTATCCAAAGAATTAGTTAATGTGTAATTAATTAATAATATATTTCCCAATTCCATGAAAGAGGTATTTATTAATTTTTTTTTAAACTAATGTTATTAAATCCTTAAATCAAAAAAGTCAAATCAATAATTCAAGATTGATCAAATATACATTTAAAAATAAAATGTAAATAATTAATTTTATAATTATATATTAATTATCATGGAAAAAAATAGTGTTAAATTAAATGAAATTAAAAAATTCTTTTCAACGAATCAAAATCCAAAATTTATGGCTTACCAAAATGTATGTTTTCTACACATAAATCATATAATTTAGAATTAATACACATATTTGTTACTTATTAATACTATTATACTATATAGCCTTCTGTCCGAGAGTCGTGTCAATTCTAATCAACTTCAGAATGGGGAATGGTTTGGATGATGTTGTGCGTATGCTTCTTTACATTACATTGGGAGTTTGCCGAGGCTTACTATCTTTCCTGTTATTGTATTATTATTTGACATTGATGACTCACTCTTTGAACCAGTGGAGAGGTAAGTTGTGTTTATATTTGTTATTTCTTTATGTTAAAATATGACTCGAATCCGTAGAAATTTTGTTTCCTTATTTAGGAAAATTAGAATTATATTTAATATAATATAATTCTATTCCTTATGGATTTATGAGTCATATATTAGGAAAAAAGGTTTATTCCTATTCCTATTGGTAACCTAATTTATGGGTTTTCTACACCTATAAATAGGGATCTCTATGGACACAATTATAGAGAGAGCGTGTAGAACACGAGTTAACACAAGTTAATACCATCATAGAGAGAGATAATATTGTGTGAGATTAGAGGGTTTTAGAGTGTATATTAATCCTTGTAATCATCGGCAATATTATAATAAAAGTTCTCGTCGTTCTTCCCGTGGTTTTTCCCGATTTGGGTTTCCACGTAAATTCCTTGTCTTCTTTTCTTGTCTCCTTCTTTATTTACTGTTGAGTTATATTCGGGGTTCCGCATATTGTTCGTACTATACATCGTCGTTCTACAACAAGTGGTATCAGAGCTAAGGTTTCGATGGCGAGCGTGAGGTACGATCTACCGAATTTAAGTCTCAACACGAGGTTTCCTATTTGGCAACACAAGATGAGGTTGGTCCTCAGATCTCTTAAGCAAGAGATTTGTCTACTTGGTGTTGACAACAAGCCGAAGGACATGAAGCATGACAAGTGGGTGGAGCTCGATCAGATGGCTATGGCGACCATAGGGCTTCATGTTTCGGATTCGTTGACTGAGGAACCGACGGAGGCGAAGACCGCAAAGGAATTATGGGAGTTGTTGGAATCGATGTGCGTTGAGAAAACGGTGTCCAGCAAGCATCACTTGAAGAGAAGTCTCTACTTCCTCAAGATGGCGGAGGGGTCGTCGATTCAAGACCATGTAGCGAGATTCAAGGAGCGTGTAGCTGACCTTGGGAAAATTGGCGTGAAGATCGAAGATGATGATCTTGCCTTTTGGATGTTATGCTCGCTACCCCCCTCCATGGCGGCTTTTCGGGACACGCTTCTCTATGGACGAGATAGTCTCACGTTTAAAGACGTAACTTCGGCTCTCTCGTCAAGGGAAAACGTACAAAGGATGGAGTCCAACAAGGATGGTATGCCCGATGTGGGTGAAGGACTTAGCGTCCAAAAGAAGTACCGTGATAAAGGGAGCGACTCGGGGAAATCGAAGTCGCGACACGGGAATAAAGAGTGTTTCTATTGCAAGAAGAAGGGACACATAAAGTCGGAGTGCTACGCGTGGAAGAAAAAGGAGAGCAACAACAATAATTCCGGTAATAAGGATTCCGGTGACGTTGGATTAGTAGATGAGAATTTCTATGGAGAACTACTAATGGCTCTAGGCGAGAACTCCAACTTTTGTGGTGATTGGATCTTAGACTCGGGTTGCTCGTTTCATATGTGTCCGGACCGGAAGTTGTTCGAGACTTATGAATCCTTGGAGCATGGTGCGGTGTTCATGGCTAATGACACCTCGTGCAAGGTCGAAGGGATAGGGAATATCCGCTTGAAGATGTTCGATGGCACGGTGCGCACGTTAGGCGAGGTAAGACATGTCCCTGACTTGAAGAGGAATTTGATTTCCTTGAGCACCCTTGATATGAAGGGTTATAAACTCACTTGTAAAGGTGGAGTTTTAAGAGTTACCAAAGGTGGTTTGGTAATATTGCGAGGAAAGAGAAAGGCGAGTCGCCTTTATGTCCTCGATGGAAGCTCGGCGAAGGAAGTAACCGAGGTTGATAAAAGCTACACCGGAGAAGGTGGAGTTTATGAGGCTACCGAAGAGGCTTTGGTAGTGTTGGGAGGAGACGAAAAGGCGAGACGACCTTATGTCCTCCAAGAAGGCGCGGTGAAGGAAGTAACCGGGGCCGAAACCCGACTCTTGGTAGAAGAGTCTATCCGACTTAGAGGCGCGCAACCAAGTAAGGCCGGAGTGACCAAGCTGATTAAAGATGAAGCGGTGAACGAAGTAACCGTGGGAAAAACTAGGCTCTCGGGTGAAGAGTCTACACGACTAGACCATGTGCGGCTTGGGCATGTGAGGAAAGTCGACAAGAAGTATCGAGTGTTTCTCGATCTATGGAGTGTTTCTAAACCTGGTGAGCCATGTGCGCTTGGAAAGCGGTCGAGAGGGTATATCTCGAATTGGGCTCACAATTCGAAGAAGACACTCGGGTATGTACGTTCCGATTCATGGGGACCTTTGATGGTCCAGACTTCTAGGAACTAGGCCCGTTGGGGCATTTGGAGGAAGACGAGGGACGAGACTATTGAGGGCGATGTGATTTCGCTTTATGGTTTGATGTGCGATGAGATTTCGCATGCGCGATGGGATTTCGCGGCTTTGTGTTACATGTGATGTGATTTCACATGAGCGATGGGATTTCGCGGTTTCTCGTCAAGGTGGAGATTGTTAAAATATGACTCGAATCCGTAGGAATTTTGTTTCCTTATTTAGGAAAATTAGAATTATATTTAATATAATATAATTCTATTCCTTATGGATTTAGGAGTCATATATTAGGAAAAAGGGTTTATTCCTATTCCTATTGGTAACCTAATTTATGGGTTTTCTACACCTATAAATAGGGATCTCTATGGACACAATTATAGAGAGAGCGTGTAGAACACGAGTTAACACAAGTTAATACCATAGAGATAATATTGTGTGAGATTAGAGGGTTTTAGAGTGTATATCAATCCTTGTAATCATCGGCAATATTATAGTAAAAGTTCTCGTCGTTCCTCCCGTGGTTTTTCCCGATTTGGGTTTCCACGTAAATTCCTTGTCTTCTTTTCTTGTCTCCTTCTTTATTTACTGTTGAGTTATATTCGGGGTTCCGCATATTGTTCGTACTATACATCGTCGTTCTACAACACTTTATAATTGCACTTTTAATTTAAAAATAAATAAACAAATACTAATGCTAAATGTGGCAGGATAATTTGGCAGCAGCAAGTGGTTGCATTGATGAGAGCCAGAGCTTATAGGATTCTTCGTGTATACCAGTGATGAGGATCATTGAGCATTTGGGGTATGTTTTTCTAATGTTTTCAAATTAGGTTTTTTTAATTTCTGTGTCGAGGATGATTGAGCATTTCAGTCTCCAAACATTTCTAATTCATTTTGGACTTTGCATGATACATTCTCTCCTGCCAGAGGAGCAAACGACATACCATTTTGGCTCTTCGCCTCAAAATGGATACTTTTGTGTGTTTGAGTGACTATATCCACCGACGATTCCCTTTAGATTTTGGATTATTTTTGTGGTGGTGTATCTTACGTATTGTAGATTTTATTAATCCATGGATTATATGCTTGATATTTGTTGTATTCTCTCCCCCACCTTTACTCCCTTCCCCTAATTCCTTATTTGAGGAATAAAAAACGTGTGTTTATCATATTCCAGAGCTTCTTAGCATTCTTTATTAATAACAATTTCAAAAAAAATTATGGGTTTTGAAAATCAAATAAAATTAGTAATAGGATAAGGCATTTATACTTTATACACATACATTATGCATACATTAGACACCACTCTTTATATTTGATTAATGTAAATCAAGAAAATTTGTTTTTAATAACTATACTGTGAATAAATCAAACAAATCCTAGTTATCATCCTTTTGTGTAGAAAGTTGAATTATTGTTTATTTGTATTTACTACAGATTTCACAAGACATGTTGTGATGTTGTGAGGGAATTTTTTATTGGTTTATATTGTGCAGCAATTGCATTCTTTTTAGTGTTTAAATCGAGATGACTTTGAAGTATTATAATAAATTTGGTTATTACTAATATGATCAATCTTGAATTATTGATTACAACAGATGACATGAGTTCTGGATAGGTTTAGGGCTTAGAACTAAAATTAATAACCAAATTTATTATAATACTTCAAAGTAATATTTTGTTGTCGTGTGACTTTATTAGTAATATTTATCTTAAAATTTTATTTATTTCTGTAAATTTTTTATTTTTTTTTTATTGTTACTCCAAATAAAAATGATGTTTTTGCGTAAATTTATTTTGTGTATACAATTAATTAAGAGCCATTTATGAGTATATTCATCTATATTCTTGTAGTTTTTATTAAATACAAATTTTGTGTGTATACAATTAATGACTATATTCAACAATTCCGGGCTCTTAAAAAACATCAACAATTTTATTTAAATACATAGAAATATGTATTTTCTGGAACATGTGCAATATAGAACGAACACTAGGAATATCAAGGAATTTTTACACTAGATTATTCTGAACATGAATGATGTGTGCCTTATATGTGTGCCTTATTAGTCTATTTGATTTAGTAAGGTAGAGGGTGTCTGTGTTTAAACTCAATTTTTTTATATAGTATTCACTAATATATTGTATATACTATATTATATTTTTAAATATAATTTTTTTACTAAGATTAATAAAAATATGTTAAATTTATTAAATTTCATCAATTCGTAGACTCAATATATTAAACTAAATTAAGAGTAATTTAAATAATTTAAATTTCAATTTCCCTCCAACAACTTGTGGTACATGCTGTGGTATATTCTTGTGGTGGTGCTCACATAAAAATCAAAAAGAAAAAAGATATACTTTAGTTTGTTTGGTTGGGTTCGGGAAAAAAGATATACTTTAGTTTGTTTGGTTGGATTCAGGATATTGATCTATATCTCCATTCTGGAGAATGATTGACATGTGAGATAGTCGAAACTCTCCATCACAAAACTCAACAAGTTGAACTTGTTCTGAGTTATGTTTAAGCTCAACAAACCCCGAACCCAATCTCTCTTACGGCTTGTTTCTGATTCTCCGACAACCCACTAACCACACTTGATACGTGGTTAGGCGACATCCGACATGGGAATTTCTTCCTTGCTGCAGTTTCTTCATCATCCTCAGCTTTCCTTTTTCTCTTGTCGAGTTTTGCCTTTTTCTTCTTTCCTTCTTCAGGCTCTGGATCATCCTTCTCAGCAGCTGCTCTTTTTGATTTCTCCTTCTTTTGAATCCGACGTTCTAAGTTTGTTTGGTTGAATTTGAGATGACTTCTTAATTTGTTAGACTTTGTTTTGAATTTAAGATGTGGAGCAACTTTCTTAATTTGTTAGACTTTGTTGTTGGGTTCTGTATTTACAAGTTACATGTGTGATTTATCCTCAAAATTTATCCATAGAATTAGTTACATGTGTAATTAATTAGCAATATATTTCTCAATTCCATAAAAAGGTATTTATTAGATTTTTTTTAAACTTATGTTATTAAATCCTTAAATCAATAAAATCAAATCAATAATTCAAGATTGATCATATATACGTTTAAAAATAAAATGCAAATAATTAATTTTATAATTATAAATTAATTATCATGAAAAATAATAGTGTTAAATTAAATGAACTTAAAATTCTTTTCAACTAATCAAAATCCAAAATTTATTACTTTCTTTTACGCTGTTTCTAGCTAGTTTACTACTAGTTTTTTTTGTTCACTAGATATAATCTGGAGTATATTATAGAATTTTTCGGTATATATGGAAATTATACAACATACTACATGTTTTTTAATATTAACCACATTGAATTAATTTATTGTCATTAATAACATTGTACATGTATATGCACCATGAGTATGATAAATAGCAGTACCAAATATATAAAGTCAAAAAAATAAATAATTTTATCATTTATTTATTTATTTTTCTTTTTTCTCTCACACTCTCTATTCTCTCCCCCTTCTTCTCCCATTTTGGTTTTATCATTTTTTTTTCTATTCAAAGATATGTGTTCTCTATTTAATTATATTGATAAATATGTTTTTTTGAATAAAGTGAAGTAAAAGTTTGAATTCTTTTTCCAAAATCAATATATTGTTAATCATATAATGGAATTTGTGAATGAATGAATATTTTATATGTATATAATGAATACTTTAACTATAAATAATGATGATTATTCAAAATTAATATAAATTTATATTGAATCGATAAATGAATATTTTAGTTATATGTTGTGAATACTTTTGACTTTATACACTGATGATTGAATGAGTATTTCCTTTATATGACATGATTTAGTTTTAATGATGATTTATTCATAATTAAATGAATATTTAAATGATAAGTGATCAAAAATTTAATAAGATGGTTTATTTACGTTCAATCTATCAATAATAAGCAGGATGGTTTATTTAAGTTCAATCTAATTTTTCATTAAAAGATTTTACTACATCAAAATGTGAATTGTATACCTATAGAATGAATATTTTCTCAATGTGTGATGAAGATATGATAACCCATAATTTCCTTTAATACAAAATTTGAATACACCATAATATAATAAAAAAAAAGTGTGAAATCATTATAAAAAAAAAAAATCAAAGGCACTATCCAAACTATTCGACACCTCCCCCAATTTCTACCGAAGCCTTGAAACCTGATGGAAAAGATTGTTTGTTTATGCCTAAGATATTAGTATTATTTTATTTATTATTTTAATTTATTTTATTAAGGTTTTAGTACCATTTACATGTTCTCTTTTCATTAAGTTAATAGTTGTTTTTTATACTATCTCTGTACCAAGGCAATAGTCACACTTCCTTCACAAATAACAAATGAAGTGTGACTATTAATATGGGACAGAGATAGTATGAAATAAAAAGAGTCTTTCTTGTTCTTCAAGGTTTTCTTGAAGTTTGTCGAATTTCGGTATTCTTAGTAATCAACGATATTTGATGTGTTAATTCTCGAGTATTCTCAGAATCAACGAGTTTTAATTGGTTGTTTATAGCTTCACTGCGTCAGTTGGTATCATAGACGAAACGATGCCTCCCCGTCGTCAGTATGCTCGCGAATCCGCCGTTGAGGCCGCATCCCGTCGCGATGTCGACGTCGCCGCCTTAAGTCGTCAGATCGCAGCCCTTGCCGTTGAAATCGAGGAACTCTGCCTTACTATCACCAATGGTCTAACAAAATCTATCCCCGTGGCGCACCGATCCATCCCCGCGGGCCGTTGGATCTTGATGATCCATTTGTCCTTTGTGATGATGAACCGTTATGGGACGACAAGTCGATATGGGATGAAGAGCCGATTTGGGATGACGAACCGATCTGGGATGACGAGCCCGCTGAGCCGATCTGGAACGACGAGCCTGTCGAATCGATTTGGGATGACGAACCGATCTGGGATGTCGAGCCGATCTGGGATACTGAGCTGATCTGGGACGACGAGTCGTTGCCTCAGACTAGTGTCCCAACGCCACATCCTGAAGTTGATGCCCCCGTGCCGCATCCGCATGTCATTGCCCTTGCGCTGCATCCTGATGACGTTGGCGATGTCCTTGTGTCACTTCCTAAAGTTGATGCTCTTTTGTCTCTTCCTTCAGTTATTGCTACTGCGTCGGTACTTAATTCCCGCCACTACTCTTGCGCTGCCTAAAAAATTAACTGTTCTTGCGCCACGTCAATGTGTCGCTACATTTGCGCTTGAGTCGTGCCTTCAAAGTTGTCGACGATTGGTGTTTGATCCCGGCATCTACGTGCTCGATTTTCAGGTCCGCGGACGATCTTTCTCCTAGATGGGGAGAATGATGCAGATACGGAAAAAATTGTTTCTTTATGTCAAGTTATTAGTATTATTTTATGAAATTACGCCTTCAGCGTAGGATACCAATTTTTCGTGAAATTGGTCTTGAACTCGCAGACACCAGCTTTCGTCAAGCAAACACTCACACAATTCGTAAAGTAAAAAGTGGAGACAAAGTTATGTAATAGTTTTCATTTCATTGATCACAAAACTTAAACTATTACACTGAAGAGTATGGTAGGCAAAGCGATTACAAGAAGTTTCCCGAGTGTCTCGACACTCCCACTAACTTGCAATCTAGCACACGAGTACCTAGAGCTAAATCTCCTAACTCTAATCCTGGCACACGGCGCAAAAGCTACTACACAAACTCGAAGCTCTAAGCTCGGTTACGATTCTAAAAATCAGATTTCGTTCTCTCAAAATCGTCAAATGATGAAATGAACAACCATGGGTATTTATAGTAGAGCCGCACATGTGAGGGTGATGACGTGGCACGTTCTCATTCGTCGCATGCTTGGCCTATGTCACTTTTCCATGGATGACATCATCTATGTAGAACTTGGATTCTTGAATCTTGGAATCTTGAATCTTTGATTCTTGAATCCTTGAATCTTGAATCTTCAATTTCAAAATCAAACTTCAATTTCAATCTTGACTCCATCGATCTCAATTCTTCATCTTCAATTTCTTGTGAAAAACTCTAAGTGTTGAAGCTTCAGAATTTCATCGTCTTCATTGTCGTCGATATTGTTGAAGTTGCAAACTTGGAACAATTCTTCATTTCCTCGAACTTAGTACCTGGTGAAAGAAAACACGTAGTAAGTACTTAGTCTTAAAACCAGTTAAAAACATGAGTCGCCGGTTTCAAGTCAAGTGCCACAAGCGGCGACTCCAGTCGCCGTTTCTCTTCAATGCCCAACCCGGCGACTCCAGTCGCCGGCTCCGTAGCTTGCCAAACTCAGCGACAACAGTCGCTGATTCCATGCATCTCCCAAACCGGCGACTCCAGTCGCCGGGTCCATGTCATGTTCAAAAGCGGAGACTACAGTCTCCGTTCCTTGCCAAATCCAACCCAGCGACTCTGGTCGCCGTTTCCATGCGCGTCCATTTCGGCGACTGGAGTCGCCGATTCCTTGTCATGCACCCAATGCGGCGACAGCAGTCTCCGTTTCTTATCTTCACCAAAAGCGGAGACTCGAGTCTCCGTTTCCACGCACATGATTCTTGACTTCGGAATTTAACCTGTAGACCTGAAATCCAAAAACAAACAAAAAACACAAGTACAAAAACGTTATCGCCAAAATCAACATTTACAATCTCCCCCTTTTTGGCACAACCCATGAAAGCGAAGTTAAGTAAAAACGAGATATTAGTATCTCCCCCTCAACCAAACAAACCATCAAAAATAACTAAGTAAAAAATGGAAAAACATCAATCATACAATCAATGAAAAACCATAAAAATACTTAGACAAATTTCAAGCCAAGCAAAAACACTTAGATAAAAATTCAAACCAAAACAATTATTCAGAGTTAACCAAAATATGAAAAAAAAAACATGCATGGACGAATAAGTTCAGAGTTGAATGAATGCAAAAGTAAAACTAGAAAAACGAGTTCAGGAGTTAATCAAAAACAGGAATTAAAAACTTTGATCTTTGAACTTGAACTTCAATCTTCAGGTGAGGCTGTGGGAGTTGGATCACGTTCCGGACTTCCGAACGTCTCTTCTTCATCATCCTCATAGCTGAAACCATCGTCTGAGCTAGAGTCGTCGTCACTTTCATCAGAGTCGGTTTCCGGATCTCCAAAAATTTCACGCTCACCCAATCCATCACCAGCATCGTCGTCAACGTCCACAACATTGACATCATCCTCATCTTTCAGACCATCAGACGGCATCGCGAACGACGCCCCTGGATTTGTAGTATCCTCCATCTTCTTCTTTCCTTTGTCACGAATATCAAACACTCCAGCAAAGATATCCTCGTCCGTCTTCTCGCCATCATCACTCACAACTTCTATAAGTTTCTTTTTGGACAGCTGCGTGTGAGCTTCCTGAATCGCGTCCCTGACCATCTTTAAAATGAAAGTATCCTTCAAGCTTGCATCGGGGGCTCCAACATCACCAAGTCCTCCCCCTTGTTGGATCTCCCGTTGGAGTTTCTTGAAGGCTTGCTTTTGCAGTTCTTGCGCCTCGACCATCCTGTTATACGCAGTCACGTGTTCAGCTTGTCGTTTTTCGACCAACTGGGATGCGACGTAGAATTCCTGGACGACAGCTGAAGGAACCACAGCACGGTGACTATGGATCGGATGATGAGGGTTAAGATGAGAAGGAATATTTGAAGTTGGACCAAAACCCCGAGGGACAACTCTCGGTGACTTAACACGCTCAGTTTCAGTTTCATCGCCAGCAGCTGTTGTCTGTGACTTCTGTCTTTTTGCAGCTGGTGACTTTGATTTCTGAGTTGCAGGCTTTCGTTTCCTTGACGACCGAGGCGACGGAGGAGGAGTCAAGATTTCAGGAAGAGAATTCCTTTCATAAAGTCCAGTCCAGGGTAAGTCAATCACCCTTTTCTTCGGTTTTAGATACTCGTTCGTGATCTTGACTGCCCCATTTTCTTCATCTTTTTCTCAATAGGAGTGTCAGGAACAAAACCTTGGTTGTGAAGCATGCCGTAGATCAAACACGGATGCGTAAGATGAAATTTTTCCTCTGTAGGCAGTTCAGCTTGCCTAATGATTGCCTCATCCGAGAGCTTGGCAATTTTGCACAAGTCAGCAAAAATAATTTTTCCGAGATTAATTTGTTCGCCGCAGCTGAGACGGAAGATGAGGTGCATCAACTCAGGTTCCAGGACAGTTGGATCCCGATTGGCAATCCAGTTAGACATCCCAAGTCGATGCAGGATGCCATAGAAAGCAGACAACTTTGACGGCGGTGGCAGTTCGGACTTAACCTTTTTCTGGGTGACAAAGGTGCCAACCATCAAGTCGTCAGCTCGTTCCGCAGCTGTCGGTGTCGTCCATTTGGAATTAACTTCCAATCTTTCCAAAAAGGCGTTGATGGAGAAAGGACGGAACTTGTATAATTTTTCCCGAAAAATGAAACACCCATACAGCCGACTCTTCGGATTAGCAAAGTCGGGGGACAAGCTAGCATAGAACTTGTAGAGAATGGTAATGGAGTAGCGATAAGTGAGATTCACAGACTTGAGCATGTGCATCTGAGTTAGGAACTGCGTGATGCCATGCTTGACATAGTCCTCTTTGAGGATAGTCCTATCAGTGTGGATTGGTAGCTTCTCAATTAGCTTGTGGCGACGTTCGGCAGTCGCAGTGAAAAATTCTCTTGAGTGTGCCTTCGGACACTCAGAATATTCAGAAATATATCTGAAGCCATCGGTTGAGACTTGGGATCCAGCTGATCCCGAGGAGTGAGGTGCCAAAGGTGGTTTTTGGGCGCTATGGGTTTTGGATTTTTCAATAGACCCACCACCAGAATTTTTTGAAGTTGGAGACTTGACTCCACTGCCACTGATGACAGGTTTCTTTCCAGAGCCACTTCCAGATGGAAGTGATGAAGTTGGAGACTTAGGATTCATTCCAGCAGTCACAGTTGCTGTCGATGGAAGTTGAACCACCTTTTCCCCATCCTTGGTTATCTCGCCAGCTGCGAGTAACTTCTTGTATTCATCTCTCGAGACGATGCCTTTGTAGATACGAAGCGAGGTATCTCTCTCTTTTGTTTTTCCTGACTTAGGTTCTTTTCCCGGCTGACGTGCAGTCGAGAATTCAGGAGTTGCTGCTCTAGTCAAGTCAACGGAGGTTTCAGCAGATGAGGCCTTTCGACGATCAACTTTGTCGAGATGAGCTTTCAGTTCTTCGTAAGCAGCTTTCTTAGCTTCAGGAGTAGGTGCCTGTTCGAACTGCTCATTCAAATACGCAGTCATATCAGCCATCATATCGTCGAAGTTTTTGCCAGCAGACATTTTGAAGTCAGAATAAGTAACTGACAGTTAGCAGCTGAGAGATCGGAAACCACGAAAAACGAAGTTCAACTTGTAAGAAAAGGACAGGGCGCCGGATGCGCAAAGCTAGAGTTGCCGGATGCAACGGAAAAACAAGAACTTAGGAACTAAGAGTTTCGGACACAGAACTTGCAGTCGAGAGCCGAGAGTTGGAGAACTTGAGAACTTGAGAACTTGAGAGTTTGAGAGTTTGAGAGTTTGATGAAAGCGCAAATGAATTAGGGTTTCACCAAGGCCTATATATAGGAAAATTTTGGGCCGCCCGTCGGAATGAAAAAGCCCAATCCAAGACCTGCAAACAGCTCATCTCAAGAGAAAAATTAGGTCTAAAAGACGAACAAGAATTTATTAATTTTGAAAATATTATTAAAATAATAATTTTCAAATTTAATAAATAATAAAATAAAAAAAAATAATAAATAAAAATTTTGAAAAACAAACCAAGGCATGAAAAACCGAAGTTGAGAACTATCGGTTGAGAAACGAAGTTGAGAGCCATTGGTTGCGAAACGGAAGTTCGAGTCTCCGTTTTGTCTTGCAGTTGAGTCACCACATTTGGCGACAGGAGTCTCAGTTTTTCGTGTCCATGAGTCTCCAATTTTTGAGTCTCCAGGTTTGGATTCAGTGAGTCTCCGGATTTGCAAGTCTCCGGATTTGGCAGTCTCCAGTGTTTTTGACGCAAGTTGAGTCGCTGAAATCAGCGACCAGAGTCTCCGTTTTGGAGTGAGTCGCCGTTTTTGGCGTAATCTCCATTTTTGCAAAGTCACGAAATTGGAGACATGAGTCTCCGGTTTTGTTGATTCTCCGTTTTTGTAGCAAGCTGGCCGTCGCTACACTCAAAGTTAGACGTTAGAGATGGCAACCCACGTAGCGCTGGATATGAACTACAAAAATGCAAAATCAAAAACAACACATCCCGAGTTAGTCATTCAAGTGTTCAACACACTACAAACATTCAAAACCATTTTAGTGGAGATTCGAGGGGTGATAAAGGCAATGAAGAGCAAGTATTTTCCCAGAAAAGAGTCCACATTTTCATCAGTTCCCAAAAACCAAAAATTTCACACGAGGTGATAGCAACTTTGAGGTATAATGAAAAATCTCTCGAATAAAAACCGGTGGAAGGGACCGAAGTATATTGATAGACATATTTACTTGTCCTTCGTCACAATCACAAGGAAGCGGTCGTGTTTCGTCGAAACATATCGGCAGAGTTAGCACCGCACAAGAGATTTTAATTCATGAATGCAAGGTGAACTTTTAAGGCACTCCACTTGGGACTAAGCGTTACTACAATCAGAGGGGAGCAAGGATCATCCTGCGTCCTCCAGACGAGTTTTAGCTTTTTAAATGAAATGCAACAGATGCTCATTACAGCAGTCAGAGGGGAGCGAGGATCATCCCGCATCTCCGAAGTGTGATGATAGAGCATCTTAAATTAGAGCGTCCATGTGCTACCTTTCGAAGAGGGGAGCCGGCGGACAAAGTGATCCGGCGTCCTCCGTTACTTGGTATTATGGATCTATGCAAATGATAGCTTATGGGAGTATAATGCCAAGTTCACATGTTTGCATTCAGCGGAATAAATACACATGGGTCCGAAGACTAAAGCGGCCTCGAATCCATGTTTGTCTGACTAGACTAATTCACGACCATTCCGAGTGCATATTCAGAAGTAAAGAAACTACTCTTTCAGACTTCAAAATTTTCCGTGAACTCTTAGAGAGAACACATGCAGAGAGAATTTCTTAGAGTTTTGAATCTCTCAAAGTCAAGAGGTTTGGTAAAGATGTCAGCAAGCTGTTTTTCTGTTGAAATATGCTGTAGACTGACTATATCACGATCAACCAAATCTCTAATGAAATGATGTCGAATGTCGATGTGTTTAGTCCTTGAATGCTGGACAGGATTTTCGCTGATTTTGATAGCACTCTGATTATCACAATACAGCACTAATGGAGCACTCTCAAGACGATAGTCATTCAACATTTGTTTCAACCAAAGTAGTTGAGTGCAGCAACTTCCAGCTGCAACGTATTCCGACTCAGCAGTTGACAATGCGATACAGTTTTGCTTTCTACTATGCCAAGACACGATATTATTGCCAAGGAAGAAACAACAGCCGGAGGTACTTTTTCTTTCGTCCGTGTCAGTCGCCCAGTCGGCATCAGAGTAGCCGACAAGGTTGGATGAGGTGTCGCGTGCATACCAAAGGCCTAGCTGAGAAGTCCCAGAGATGTATCGGAGAATCCGTTTGACAGCTCGTAGATGGTCTTCCTTCGGATCAGCTTGGTACCTGGCACACATACAAACACTAAACATAATGTCAGGACGAGTGGCAGTTAAATAAAGCAAACTTCCAATCATAGAACGATAAAGAGTTTGGTTTACACTCCGACTTTTCGTTGATGTAGACAAGCGTTCCGTTGTCGCCATAGGAGTATTGGCAGACTTGGCATGGTGCATCTCAAATTTTTCGACCATGTTTTTCGCATATTTGCTTTGAGAGACGAAGATCCCATCCGGTCGTTGAGAAATTTGAAGTCCAAGAAACTGATGTAGCTCTCCTTCAAGACTCATTTGAAAAGTTGAAGACATAGATTCCGTGAAATCTTTCACGAGTTTAGAGCAGGTAGCACCAAAAACAATGTCGTCAACGTAAATTTGGGCAACCATCATGTGTTTGCCATCCCGTTTAATGAAAAGAGTTTTGTCCACAGAGCCCCGTTCAAAACCGAACTTCAGAAGATAGTCGGTCAAACATCCGTACCACGCGCGAGGCGCCTGTTTCAAACCATAGAGAGCTTTGTGAAGTTTGTAGACATGATTTGGTTTCTTAGGATCTTCAAAGCCCTTCGGTTGAGCTACATAAACTTCTTCTTCCAGAACTCCATTTAGGAAAGCAGCTTTGACATCCATTTGTCTAAGTTTGATGGCGAGGTGGCATGCAATAGCAATTAGGAGTCTGATGGATTCAATTCGTGCAACCGGAGCAAACGTTTCATCAAAATCAATACCCTCAACTTGGGCATAGCCTTGTGCGACAAGTCGTGCTTTGTTTCGAACAACTTGGTTGTGTTCATCAGTTTTGTTCTTAAAGATCCATTTAGTTCCAACTACAGTAAAACCTCTATAAATTAATAGCTTCGGGATCGTGAAATTTTATTAATTTAGAGAGGTTATTAATTTATCGAGTGTATTTTTTTCATTAAAAAGGTTAAATCGGGACCGAAAGATTCTATTAACTTAAAGAGGTTATTAATGTATCGAGTATTAATTTATAGAGGTTTCACTGTACATTCATGTGTGACGTTCTGGGAACTAAGGACCAAACATTGTTTCTAGTAAACTCATTCAACTCTTCTTGCATGGCCATGATCCAAAAATCTTCTTTCATGGCCTCCTTGTAATTTTTCGGCTCATTTTCAGAGAGAAAACAAGAGATGCTGATTTCATTATAGATTGCAGAAGTACAGATGTTGTAGAGTTCATTTGGAGAATTTGTCGGTTTCTTTGAGCGCGTAGTTCGCTCATTCAAGTTTCCAATTATCTGATTCGGAGGATGTCGTTTTTGAATATGTCCAGGAGCTTCTCTTGGAGCATCGGCAGGATTTTCAACTTCCTCAGTTTCATCATCCTCAGAAGAAGTAACATTGTCTTGATTGCTAGAATCTCCAACTTCAGGTGAAGTGTTTGGAGTAAAATTTTCAGGATTCGCATTCTCAGGAACAGCAGTTGCGTGTGTTGGAGCAAAATTTTGATATTCCAAAATTCCTTCTTTAACCCAGTCTTCATCCACATCTTTTCCAAGGAAGTCTTGTTCATCAAAGTTAATGTTCACAGTTTCGATGACTTTCTTAGTTCGAAGATTGTAGGCACGATATGCATGGCTATTTTGGCTATAACCAACAAAGATACCACGATCAGCTTTGGCTTCAAATTTCTTCAGAGGATCACGATCCTTCAAAATATAGCAAGTACAGCAAAAAACACGAAAGTGTGCAACTGAAGGTTTCTTGCCATTCACAAGTTCATAGGCAGTTGCGGTCGTCCCAGATCGAATACTTATCCGATTCAAAATATAACCAGCAGTGGAGACAGCTTCTGCCCAAAAAGTTCGTGCAAGATTTTTAGAGATTAGCATTACACGTGCCATTTCTTGCAGCGTCCGATTTTTGCGTTCGGCAATCCCATTTTGTTGAGGAGTTTTTGGGGCCGAGTATTCATGATGAATTCCTTTCATCATACAGAATTCATTGAAGCTAGTATTTTGAAATTCAGTTCCATGATCACTTCTGATCCTTTTTACTTTAGCCTCATGATTTGTTTTGATCCATTTCACAATGCCTTTGAAGGCATCAAAAGTTTCATCTTTGGTAGCCAAAAATCTAGTCCAAGTATAGCGAGAGAAGTCATCAACGACAACCAACACATATTCTTTCTTTGCTATACTTTTAACCTCCATCGGGCCCATCAAGTCCATATGTAATAGTTCGAAGGGAGCTGAAGTGCTCATTAAAGTTGGCAGTGCAGGATGGGAGGTTCTCGTCAGTTTGCCTTTTTGACAGTCACCACACACTCGTTTTTCAATTTTGGGGAGTTGAGAGATTCCTCGAACTATCTCCCCCTTAACCAGTTTACTCAGATTTCGAGTGCCAGTGTGTCCAAGCCGTTGATGCCACAAATCAACCTCATCAGGAACGGTCACAGAAAAACAACTATACTCAGTTGTATAGCAATTATTTTTAGCTCGTGGACCTTCCATTATACACTTCCCTTCACCATCAAACACTCTGCACGACTCCTTATCAAAACTCACGTTCAGTCCTTCATCACACAATTGACTGATGGAGATAAGATTTGCAACAAGTCCCTTTACATGGACCACATTTCTGATAGGAGGTAAACCTTTGATTTGTAGAGTCCCCTTTCCCTTTACGATGCCTTTTGCTCCCCCTCCAAACACCACGGGAGCACCAGTCATAGGTTCGTAATTTTTCAGAAACTTTTTCGTGCCAGTCATATGGCGGGAACATCCACTATCAAAATACCAAATTCCTTTGGTTCCAGTTTCAGATGCATTAAGTGCAACATTGCAGAAAATGAGCTCTCTTGGTTGCCAACAACTTTTAGAGGTAGAGTTAAGTTCAGCTTTACTCTTTTGGGACTTAGGCACCCATCTCTTCTTGTTATTAGAATTTTGGACATTTCTCTCAGTCACAGTCTTCAGATTTGTCTTAGATTTCAAGTTTGGAGAAATGGGTTTCTTCAAGTCCTTAGCAACCTCAGCCTTCTTCACATCAACATTTCGTGAGTTTGTCATATTTTTCTCAACTTTCAGCTTTTGAGAAATTTGTGATTTTTCAGCCAGTGTCATCAACTCACGGTTCATGTCAGCTTTAAGTTTGTAACAAAACGGTCTTATGTGTCCGAGCACATTGCAGTAATGACAGACATATTCTCGTCTCTGACGAGTTTCAACTTTTGTTGGCGTTTTGACAAAAACATTTTTAGAATGAGAAGTTTTTCTGTTCAGTTTCAAGTTTTGAGGACTATCCAACTTCTTCATCAACGTCTTCTCATAAGGTAGGATTCCTCTAGGATATTTCACAATATTTTTGGGAAATTGATATGTCTCAGATTCAGAGTTCGAAGTCGTGACCGACTTCTGAGATTTCGATTCAGGAGACTTAGCAATCTTCTTTCCTTCAGCAATTTCCTTCCGTTTAGATGAACCAGCGTCATCCTTACTTTCAACCTCAGGCTGATCGTTCGATGCCTTAACAAAAGTCACATCTTTCTTCTTTTCTGGTGTCGAGTATATGGACTCAAAAACTTTCTGAAATCCGAGTCCATAGCGATTAGGATTCATGTAAGATGCAGCATTATCAAACACAGAAGAGTTCGTATTCATCTTCCTCAAAAGTTCATCAGTCATGTGAAGTTTTTCCTTCAAAGCATAGCGTTCCTTGTCTGTCATGGCAAGGTCAGTCTGAGTTTTCAGAAGGGATGACTTAAGTTCATCATTCTCAGCATCGGAGTTTTTGAACAAAGTTTGAAGTTTCTTAACTTCTGCAGTTTCCTTTTTCAGGAGAGCTTTCAGTCTCGAATTTTCAGAGTTTGACTTCTCAAAAGATTCTCTTAGTTCAACAACCTCTTTGTAGTAATTATGTTTTTCTTCGAAGAGAGTATCAAACTTCATCTTCAGGATTGTTAGAGAATTATTCAACCTCCGTTTCTCGTCTGTCGTCTTTTCAACTGAATTTTTCAACTCTACAGCCTCGTCATACATCTTTCGGTTTGAAGTTGAGAGTTCGTTACAAAATTCTGTAAGAACTTTTAAAGACACTTCAAGTGCACCATTCTCAGTGATAACCAAGTCATAGGATTTTGAGAGTTCAGAGTGACTCTCGTTCAAAGCCAGCAATTCAGCAGTCACACATTCAGTTTTAGATATTTTAGGAGTCACCTCATTTTCCACAGATTCAGCCGCGGATTCCACATCCGAAAAGATATCATCATCACAAAAATTTCGGTTCGCTGACGCTACACAAAAAATGTTTTCTGCAGTTGCAGTATCTTTCAGGAACCCATCAAAAACAAAGTTTTCAACCTCCACGTTTGATAGATCAAAGTTTTCATCAAAAGTGACAACTAGAGCGTTGTCCTCCTCGTTATCTGAATTTTCATTCTCAGACTCCTCGCTGTCTGAGATAACATTTTCATCATCGAATACGACATAGCTCACTGGCAGTTTCTTTTTGCGATGCAAATTGGGACACTCATTTTTGACATGTCCAAATCCCTTACATTCAAAGCACTGCATTTTGGAAACATCCTTGCTAGTCGATGAATATGGAGATAGTTTTGTCTCCTTAACCTTTTTGTCAGAGAATGAAGTTTGTTTTCGGTTGTCTGAGTTTCTCTGAAATGAGTTAGAATTTTTCTGAAACTTTCGAAAATTTCGAGCTTGATTCTTTCTCTTAAACTCTTGCTTCACAAGATACGTGACGATTTCAGTCAGTGCGGCAATTTTGTCCGGATTATTTGAATTCATCAACCGTTCAATGTCCTCTGCTTCATCGTCATCAGATTCATTCATATCAGCTGAGAAACTGCTTTCAGATCTCTCATTTCTCGAAGGAGTTTTCTGAGGTTTCATAGTTCTTGAACTCTTACCCTTCTCAGAAATTTTTAGAGCAGTCATCGGTTCGTAGACAAGCGACATATCAGGATTACTTCGTACTTTGAGAGTTAAGTCATAGTTTCTTAAATCAGCCATCAAATCTGCATAATCCCAGTTTTGGTTCTCGTCATTTCGTGCTTCGATAGTCAGCACCTTACTTTCGAACCTGGTGCTAACACTAGAGAGGACTTTCTCATATACCATGGGAGCAGGAAAGATTTCTCCAAGTTCAAAAGCTTCATTCACATATCTCATGATCTTGTCTAGGTAGTCATTAATATCTTCATCTTCCCTCATCCGAAGTTGATGGAATTGAGCAGTGATAGTTCGGATTTTTGATCGCTTAACAGCATGACTTCCCTCACAAGTTCTTTGTAGAGTCTCCTATGCATCTCTGGCAGACGTGCAATTTTTGACCAGCTGATACATACTAAGATCAAGCCATTCACAGATAAGAAGTAGAGCTTTGCTGTTTGCAGTAGATAGGTCATGTTCCTCTCTTGTCCAACTCCGTTCCGGTTTCGGAGTTCTATGACCATCAGCGTCTTCAGTATAAGGACGTTCCCATCCTTCTAAAACAGCCATCCAAGCTCTAGAGTCATAACCCTTAATTCTAGCTGAAACTTTGGCTTTCCAGTTCGAGTAGTTTTGATGTGTGAGCATAATCGGTTTCTGAACAAACATAGATGACTCCATCATGGCGGAAGAAATGAAGTCAAGTAACGGATCACGTCTTATACGTATGACGTCCCGCTCTGATACCAATTGAAATTACGCCTTCAGCGTAGGATACCAATTTTTCGTGAAATTGGTCTTGAACTCGCAGACACCAGCTTTCGTCAAGCAAACACTCACACAATTCGTAAAGTAAAAAGTGGAGACAAAGTTATGTAATAGTTTTCATTTCATTGATCACAAAACTTAAACTATTACACTGAAGAGTATGGTAGGCAAAGCGATTACAAGAAGTTTCCCGAGTGTCTCGACACTCCCACTAACTTGCAATCTAGCACACGAGTACCTAGAGCTAAATCTCCTAACTCTAATCCTGGCACACGGCGCAAAAGCTACTACACAAACTCGAAGCTCTAAGCTCGGTTACGATTCTAAAAATCAGATTTCGTTCTCTCAAAATCGTCAAATGATGAAATGAACAACCATGGGTATTTATAGTAGAGCCGCACATGTGAGGGTGATGACGTGGCACGTTCTCATTCGTCGCATGCTTGGCCTATGTCACTTTTCCATGGATGACATCATCTATGTAGAACTTGGATTCTTGAATCTTGGAATCTTGAATCTTTGATTCTTGAATCCTTGAATCTTGAATCTTCAATTTCAAAATCAAACTTCAATTTCAATCTTGACTCCATCGATCTCAATTCTTCATCTTCAATTTCTTGTGAAAAACTCTAAGTGTTGAAGCTTCAGAATTTCATCGTCTTCATTGTCGTCGATATTGTTGAAGTTGCAAACTTGGAACAATTCTTCATTTCCTCGAACTTAGTACCTGGTGAAAGAAAACACGTAGTAAGTACTTAGTCTTAAAACCAGTTAAAAACATGAGTCGCCGGTTTCAAGTCAAGTGCCACAAGCGGCGACTCCAGTCGCCGTTTCTCTTCAATGCCCAACCCGGCGACTCCAGTCGCCGGCTCCGTAGCTTGCCAAACTCAGCGACAACAGTCGCTGATTCCATGCATCTTCCAAACCGGCGACTCCAGTCGCCGGGTCCATGTCATGTTCAAAAGCGGAGACTACAGTCTCCGTTCCTTGCCAAATCCAACCCAGCGACTCTGGTCGCCGTTTCCATGCGCGTCCATTTCGGCGACTGGAGTCGCCGATTCCTTGTCATGCACCCAATGCGGCGACAGCAGTCTCCGTTTCTTATCTTCACCAAAAGCGGAGACTCGAGTCTCCGTTTCCACGCACATGATTCTTGACTTCGGAATTTAACCTGTAGACCTGAAATCCAAAAACAAACAAAAAACACAAGTACAAAAACGTTGTCGCCAAAATCAACATTTACATTTTATTTATTATTTTAATTTATTTAATGTGTTAATTCTCGAGTATTCGTAGAATCAACGAGTTTTAATCTTATTTACGCTTCCGCCTGCATCAGTTCGTATTGCTTCCCTGCGTCAAAACCCATGCACTCGGGCCGGATCCCCCATATATGAGCCGACATCCTTGGAGGACAAAAAGTTCGCTGCATACTAGATCTGCCGAGATCCTTCATAAGTAGATCCTTTGGAGAAGACGAAGATTGTTCTCGATTGTGTGTCCTTGCTGGAAATTATACCGTTCGCACCCCAATGAGCCACGCCAAGAATTCTGGAATGCCTGTGCTGATCTCTCCCATTCTCTCTGGGGTGGAAGTTTCATAGATTTAAGTTTAGGTGTTTGAATATATATTTATGTTTGGACTTTGTATTTAGTGGGTCGAATGTACATTGCATTGTACATTAGTTTGGACTACTCCTATGGTAGTAGGTATATTTCCTTGCGGCCGATATTTAAGTTATTTGTTTATAAATGATGACTTCTTGTCTTTTTTTTCCACAAACTTAACAAACCTTTATTTGAATAAAGTTGAGTTACACATTTTTATTTTTTTTTAGTGTTATATTTGGATTCATTAAAGTCTAAATTTTTACATTTTTTTTAAATATATATTTCTTTCATCTCTTTTAAAATTTTAGATTTTCTTCAAACTGAGTGTTATTTTTTAATTCAAACTACTTTAAAGTTTAAAGGAACAAAAATTTAAGAAGGAAGTTTGCAAGTGAATCAATTTATTGGAATACGACACAATTCATACAGTATATTGTATCAAACTGTTGCAAGTGATTCAGTGTGTTGGAAAGCGTACGAAATCATTCTATTCTCCGAAACAATATTGTCGTTGACAAAGATCTCTTCCAAACTGTTACTGTCCAGATTCCATCTCGCAAACTTACCCGTAGTCTTGAAATAAAACATGGCACCAGTAGCCTCGATTAGCATCAAGAACGACTGCCGTTTCCCCTCTTCACCCCGAACCAGAGAAAATATACGATAATCGTTAAGTTCCCTAAAACTAGTCAAATCGACTCGATACCTAACAAACCACCCCGAGTAATCCTTCTTCAGCTCGTGAACATCGAATGCCACCGTTATACTTTTACCGCGTATTCCAATGACATGCAAATGACCCCTCGACTCCCCGAAATAATCAAACACCTGGAACATAAATTTGTGGTTTAATAACGCAGGGGGCAACGGCACCTTCTTCCCAAACTCTTCTTTCTCAACGTTGAAATACAAAAGCTTCCTACCCGACCTAGTGAGCCAATGGATCGAGCCATTCCAGTATACTCCGTGACTAAATCTACCAAATGCCCTAACTGGGTCACCAAATAATCTCCACGATCGAGACTCGGACGAGTATATCTCAATTTGAACGTGACCACCCACACTTTCCATAATAATAACCTTGTAACCGGGAGAGTACTTAGCTGGATCATAAACTAAGTTTAGTCCGATAAGCAATCTGGGATATCCACCCGGCCTAGGGATCCGGGCAACACATTTGGTTGTCGGGTTATAAACGCAACAACTAAGCTCTGGAAACCAAATAGAAGAGTAGCCAAAGTTACCCGGACGCAAAGTGGGATCCAAATAATACGAGCGGGCATTACAGCAAAGAAGAAGTCCATTGCAAGACTTGGTAATCCAATGCAGACCACCTAAGAGTCCCCATGGAAAGCGGAGTTCAGAAAATGGGAGTTGGGCTGGATTTTGTACGTCTAAAGGAACGAACTCGAAGGAAGGAACTCTTTGTCCAGGACATATCAATCCTAGAGGGCCTCGGTTTTGCAGAAAGGAAGCGTGGTTGGTCGTGATCAGAGATTCCCAACGTTTGGAGACGAGCTTTAGGCGCGTGAGTGGTTTTGGTGGTAAGCGTAACAAGATTTCCAGCATTAGGTCATCGCTCGAGTCTACGGATAAGGATGAAGATGAAGATGGTGACCTATATATGGAATTAGAGACAATATAAAGCCAAATTAAACACTGAAGCTCAAACTCAAAACAAGAAGATATAGAAATGAAGCTCGATCTCACCTAGTAGAATTATCGGGAGGAGTAAGGAGCATACATATAACCACCAATAACATGATGAAAGCAAGACAAGTCCAGAAAGCCGAGATTACACTGGCATTGAAATACGACTGAACAAGCAAAATAAAATTAGTCACAATTAAGTTTATATATATGTAATATGCATTCTATTAAGATGGTATAATTAAGTAGAGCATTGGTTAATTAATTAATTACAGATTTACAGTAATGAAGTTTGTGAGCTAAGAAAGCTTTGTTACTTGTTACTTGTTACCTCATAGCCGATCCAATTAGCCAGTGGAAGCAGAACTGATACGAGAGACTGGTTGCAGCATATGGCGTCGGAGTTGACGTGAGTTTGGCCAAATTTATCGACCACAGTGGTGCTTTGCATCATTTCTTTTTCCTTTGGTCTCGATTCAAACCTAGAGCACAAACTAATCATTCGACAAAATACTACTACAGTAGTAGGATTTTTGCATTATATTAATTATCAGTGCAATTGGATATCATCCCCAAAAATCAAGTTTATATTTTATATAAAAAAAAAGATATGCAGTTGGATACCTGATGAATAACAAGGATGAAACAAATACTAGTACAAAACATACTGCCACCTTCCTAAACATTATTTTCCCCTTGGATTTCTTTGTGGCAAAATCAAGAAAATAATTAGAGACAGGGTGTTTCAAAGACCAGGATTGGTAGGTAGGTAGTAAATACAAAAGAAAAGGATCGTCGTCTTTTTTTTATCTCTAAATATAGATTTTTGAAACAAAATAAGTTCGATGATCATGAGTCAACAAAGATGAGGTTTTGTTGGCGGCAGCGATCGAGGTGGCGGAAGTGCAGGGGTCAGAAATCGAAATTATATATATTTTTCATTTTTTGATAAATTAGAATCAATTTATTTTAGCATAATTTTTCTAAATAATTTAAAAAAATTCAAATTGAATCAATTTATTTTACTATAATTTCTCTAAATTTTCTCAATTTAATTAAAGATCGTTTTTATTCTTTCATAAATTTTAAATTTTGTATATAAATTTTGTATGCATATTATTTATACAATTGTATATTTGTATGTTAGACTACTATTTAAAAACATTATATTGTACATATGAATTAATTTTTATATTTTGACTTACATATGAAAAGGTTTTTTAAGACAACTAGATCCTTCTGCCCGTGCGTTGCACGGGGAGTACCACTCAAAACTTCGCCCGAATTTATTTTGATTTTGATTTTATTGTATATGTTAAAACAATTGTATAAAGATTTATGTTTATATTCATAAGTTTGAAAAAATAAATTTAGATGTTTTGAGTTTTGACAATGATTTATTGATTTTGGATTGTTAAAAAATTAACAATGATTTGACAAAGATTGACTATTTTTGTTAATTGTCATAACATACGATATCAAAATTGGGAATTGGCGACTTTGAAAATGAAATTAAATGTTCGTTGTATTGCTAATTTTCAAAGTATTTTTTAAATAATTGTTTTGTTTATGTTTTAACTATCTTCCTAACTCAATTTTTTATATAATATTACACAAAATTAATAAAAAAAAATACTTTGAAAATATGTATCACATTATAGTAGTATTATATATTTAAATATTTCAAATATAAATTTATTAGGAAATAAATTCATATTTATTGTATGGAGAATTTAAAATTCAAAAATTATTCAAAAGTAGTTAAAATTATTATTATTAATGTTTAATCATTTGATATTTACCAAAAATAATTAATTTTACATAAAATACGTATTTGTGAAAGGACAAATTAAGTAATATAACATATAAGAGTATATTATAAATTACTATATTATATTTTAAATTTTAAAAATTAAAATACATACTATAAACGTATATTAATATTTTAAAATTTAGGAAAAATTCAATATAAATATATTTTTCATATATAAAATTATAAATTATCTTTTCCATATTTTTATAGTAAAAGAAAGATACGGGAATATAATATAGAAATATAATTGATAAACTGAGAAAAAAATATAGTATAATGATTAATGAATGTAAATATGATAAAGATTATTGTTAATGTAATTTTAAGGACCTATGTAAGTGGAAATCAAATAGCAATATTTGCTACAAACCCTTCCGGTTATAATTTATATAATAACACTTTTAAATTATAAAGTCAGACCAAGCATAAAACATAAATAATTGTAAAGTTAATTACAAAAATTGCCCTAAACTTAAAAGAGTTATTTATATATTTAAAAAAATAGAGAGCTATGAAGCTAAAAAGTCTAAACACATTTTGGTTGCCAAGTTTTTTTTATAAGTATAAGATAATGTCACAATAAAATATGCACAAAGAGCTAACAAACCATCCAGTATGATAAACTTCATACACAATCCAAAACAACTGTCCTCAACACAACACTACAAAAATATATATAACCCGCCTTCGACTAAGACTACTAAAAAATGGGCCCAAGAAAACCCATGTAGACTCCCGATCAGCTGAAAATAAAAAAACTGCATTATATTAACCCTGCATCGTCATAAAGATCCAAAAACCGTATAAACAATTGAAGAGTGTAATATCGTATTTAATTTATCTTTCACAAACATCAAGCAACAAATTGACCGTTCTCAAGACACCGAGAAAAATCACACCCGCATAGCATCGATAAAAGCATTTTTAGCTATTCTGGTTTCTCCATCTCTTAGAACTTCACACACTGAAATTTTTTCGATCTTTTATAATTAGGTGGATTTTGGATATAAAAAATGAGTGTTTGAAGATTGAAAACGAATATAAATATAGCAAAAAATAGTAAATTGTAAACATAAAATTGATATTGGAAATGCAAATAATGGAATAAATGAACAAAACATATGAGTCAAAAGATATATGAGATAGATCGAATAATTAGTTCGGTAAAAAAGATAATACTTATTTAATAAATTTATTTTCTCATATTTTGAATTCCAAAATATTATGTACAACATAGAATTCACTCAACCCAACTACTTTTGCCACAACATTTCAGTATGATTAATATTTAGTAACAATATGATTGACACTCCAACCTTCATAAAATGAAAACTAAATATAATTTATATTTAAATATCTAAAATAAATTCACAAAAATAAAATAAAAATTAAACCGTAAACAACGTGAATTTTGTTTATTATTTTAAACATAGTGCTTTAGATGCACTGAGGTTATTTCTTAAAAGTGTTTCGTATGAATTAATTTAATAAAAAAAAATCAACAACATATTTCATCGATAGTAAGTAGATAAGAATTAATATAAAACTCACAATCGAAATTTCAATTTTATTTGTAAACTCGTATCGAATGTTTTTATTAATTGTTATATCAAACATGAAATATTTATTAAAATGCAAGAGTTCTTTTCGTTTTAAATAATTATTTTGATCGTATTTCTATTATCTATTTACTCAATTTAATCGAAATTCAATCTTATTTGTAAACTCGTATCCAATGTTTTTATTAATTGTTATATCAAACATAAAATATTTATTAAAATGCAAGAGTTCTTTCTGTTTTAAATAATAATTGTAAAATTGTAAAATTGAATCACTATTATTATTTGTATTACATGAAATATCGGCTACATACACTACATCTGAGTCCATTTCTTCTACAATTAAGGACACATTCTTTTTTCTTAAAAATTATTTGTTTCAATTGAATAAATAATTATAAATAGTTAAAAATAAAAAATAAAAATTATAAATACAAATTGAACAACTTTGTTGACAGATAAAACCTTGAACAACAATATACAATTGTCGTGCGTAAATATTGCTCTTTTAAAATATTTACCTATGTTAAAAAATATTTACATTAATTTTGTTGAGACATACACTTCTCCGAATATTATGTTTGTACACAAAACAAATGCCTACTAAACAATTTGCCTTGATTCAATTACCTTGATCATGTATCGAAGCAAAAGTTATGGTGACATACTTTATTTTTTGTGCAATGAGATGATGACCTGAAAAAAATGCATGAAGAGAGACAACACTGTAAAAAAAGTATTCATGTCACAATTTTTTTAAATAAGCAGTTAATATTGCATTAAAATATAATAGTACAGTAAAATTGAAGAAAATTATCCCTCGACTGCAAAGATAAATAAAAAGTAAACAAATTATTTATTACATGACATAATGTAATTTTCAATCTTGAGAGCACACTCTTTTTAAGAGAGTTTAGAGAGGAAATCAAAAGACAATTGTGCATTCATTAGAGAGAAAAAAGAGACCATCATGGTAAGGAGTTCCCTCGGCACCTATTATGCAGCTCTGAGAAGGTCCATCCTTAAAATCAAGGCTTGTCATGTTAGTAATCAATCCATAGGTCTAGACTTGGTTAATATGTACATTTAAACATAAACAAAACACAATATAAATAAGAAAGGAGATTGATAATGATTTTAATAACTATCAACAATTTTATCTCATCAAAGGAACAAATAGAAAAAAGAGGAACAACATTATCAATCTTCTTCTGCAGTTTAAGAATGTTAAAAGTAAACAATTAATTAGAACGTGAATGATATAAATCATCAAAGAAATAAAATTTACCAAAAGAAAATTAAAGCTTCAAAAAAAATTTGAATAGTGAATCAGACAATCGATTAATCACACAATTGATTAATCTGAACTTCAAGGATACTATCCAATCAAAAAAAGTATAAAGAAGAGTATAAAGGACATGGTGCATTAATGTATACTTCCTATTTATAGAGAAACAAATATACATCAATAAAAAATGAAGCCAAAACTCAGTTTTGAATGATTAACTTGAAACAAACAGGAAAAAACCTCGGACATTCTTCAAATAAAAGGGTTAAATCTGTAACTCAAAATGACAGATGTTAAAAACCACGTAATGAGCCTGTTTTAGGGTGATATTTCTGTTGGGATATGTCCTTCGATCCTACGTGTGCAATCGATAAAGTCATAAGGTCGTCTATGGATGTTAAATGATTATTTGATAATATTAATTGTTGGGAACAATATAATATTGATCAATTAAATCATACCTACAGGGTCACATACGGACTCGAAGATAATGTACGATGATTGATATATATATTGATTTAGAATCAATATTTACGTGGATTTAATTCCCATGCATGGGATGCATGGCTTGCATGGATGCATGTCACATAGTGTGACATGGCATGCCACACAAGCAAGTGGGACCACATACAATGCATAGTGGCATGTGTATGTGGCATGACCTTTCACCTCCTTTGTAACCTCTTTTGCATGTTAATGGTGCATCTTTATGCACATTAAGATGGAGGTTACAAAGAGGTGTAATGGTGTGAATAATGGTGTGTTTATATAGATGAAAATCTGATTTTCATAACACACAAGGATCAGCCACGAAAATCCACACAAATAGAGAGAAAAGAGGTGATCTTGGAGATCTATTCTCAAGCAATCAAAGGTGTTCATTATCCGGGTTCGTGTGCAACACGTAGAGGCCGGGCCATTTGTGCGGCTTCAACATCCGGACGATCCAAAGGAGTGACGAGGTCATTCACAAGGAGAGCATCTAGTGAATGATCCATGAAGGTGGTTCAATCGACTCAACACCACCTTCATCAACATCAACGAGGCACGCTACACCGGTTGTAAGTGTTCTCGTTAATCCCTATATATATATATATTGGATGTATATATATAAACGTGTCTATACATATAATGTGTGCCTAGATCTTCATGTTGTTCGTGTTCTATTGTTTTACACGCTTCCGCACACACGAACAAGGTAATCGAGCGATTGGATCGGCATCGAAAACCTTCAATTGGTATCAGAGACTAGGGCTCGTGCACACTTTTGTGTTGGACACAAGAAGTTTAAATCAACATAATTGGCTTAATTGTTTTATGTGATTATGTGATTATGTGTTTAGATATAAGGCCGGCCACCGTTAGTGGTCGGGTGAATGAAATTGTCATTTTTTACGTTTCGATTGGCCGTAGTATTTGAGGGCTGCGTCCCTTGGAATCATTTGTAATAGATAGGTTTTTCTATTATATTTGTATTGTACTACTTGTAAGTTGTAAGCGATGGACTTGGTCCATGGTTCGATGGAGGATCTCGGCTCTCTGGCGAAATCGAGAAGAAACGAAGCAAAACGAAGAAAACGAAGCAAACCGGGGCTGCTGGAGCCAAACGGTGGGCGCCGTTTTAGCTCCGGCGGGCGCCGTTTTGGAAACGGCGACCGCCGAAAGGCTATTTTTGGGTCAGCCCCGATTCTGTACCCTTTTGACGGGCGCCGTTTTGGAAACGGCGACCGCCGGTGGTGTTCGGCGACCGCCGTTTGTGAAACGACGGGCGCTGTTCGTGGTTTTTGGGGTACGGACTAAGGTTGACCTAAATCGGCGGGCGCGGAACTGAAACGGCGGGCGCGGACCAGTCCAGAAGATGTTCAAGGCCTATTTTGTTGCTTTTAATCTTTTCGTTTGAGAGTTGTGAGGTTCTATGGGCCTTTCGATTACGTATTTAATTGCTTTGCTAGTTATAGGATGTTTTATGTTATAAATGTTCAACTTACATATAAATACCTATGCATGCAAGTTCCCAAAATAATGAGTATAATGTCTTGTCCAAAAACATCACACTCATGAAGCCCTCGATCATAAGTTGGTAGGTCCGCCTCAGCGGGGTACTACTTGTTATCTTGGGATAAGTGGGAGTAAAGGTTAGACCTTTACACGTGAGTTTGGTTTTCTCATCGATAGATCCACTGCAGGCGTGGCTATCGAGATATGAGATGAGAATGGGATTCTCATCGACCGAGAGTGATATTAGATATCATTGACATGGGTGTGTCTACCTATCTTGAAATACTTAAGTGCGGACTCAGTCGGCTTAAAGATTTGCAAGATGAGGATCTCGGAATCGTTTTGTTCTAAGGGACAATGATATTGGATATCAATTGAACAAAATGAAACAAATAAGTACAATTGTTAGACAACCTTATTTGTTTACCGCTTTGTGGATGTTTACATACTTTAGTTATCTTTCTTTTATAGTTTATCATGTCAAATATCAACTCAATTCAAGTTTGGTTCAATTCTTGATTATGAAAAATTGAACAAATTTTCTTGATTCACAACGTAATTTGAGGATGGTCCTCAAATACGAACACAATGAAAATGTGTTAGATAACCACATCCTAAGATATCATTGAACAACTCAATATCATGTTCGGAGAATATGCAATGATTGAGCGGTTCGGTGTGACCAGGGTCATCGCTTCAGCTAGGCTGGAAAAATGGAAATCTATGGGATCACATGTGCAACAAATGATTGGATTATTTGTTT
Source organism: Euphrasia confusa (assembly GCA_954870475.1). Lineage (NCBI taxonomy): Eukaryota > Viridiplantae > Streptophyta > Magnoliopsida > Lamiales > Orobanchaceae > Euphrasia > Euphrasia confusa. Next base: position 35,361,097 of record OX940957.1, read on the forward strand.
CAAGTGACCGCCTAGATTTTTCCTATGATGATTATTTGGCAACCGATTTCATACTTCAATCTCATGATGGTTATAATGCCTTTAGGCTAAATTTTCCATATGAATGGTTTGAAGAAATCGCTTCGTGAGCTCCACGGGATGCTCAAGGCTGCTGAGCCAGCGATAGAGAAGGACCCTAAGAGGGAAATTCTTATGATATAGGATAGGGTATTCAAAAGAGCATGGGCAAGAAGGCTACTAGGGTTCCTAGGGAATCTCAATGCGTCTACTGCAAAAGTGTTGGACACTACTTGCAAACTTATAAAAGTTCATATTTTATTCAATTTCAAAACAAATGCCTAATTTGTCTTTCATTTGATGGATTTTAAGGTTATGATTATTTACACCTCGGGGAGTGATTTAATCCAAAACACTTAAGTTCATCAATGACACAAATTAGAGACTTTCGAGCCATTGGATGGCGTGAATCGATTGTCTGGTTGGCTCCCTCATATTTTATGAGAGATAGGGCTTCAATTGCATGATAATATCGCTGGTTAGAAAACTTCGATTTTTCACTTACGATTTATCACGTTTTGACATTGAGATAATTTTGAATGGGAAATTCGAATAAGAGTCAATTATTGAGAATAATTGAACTTGCCCAAAGTTCAAAGAAGATGTGAAGAGCGGGGTTGCTTCCTCTTCAGGTATTAATGTTATAGACATTAAACTTCACAAATTCTACTTCTTGGGTATTGGATGCCAAACGTAGTTCTCACGTTTGTATGTGGAGGAACTACATAGAAGTATAAGTTTGGTGAGTAGAGATGTCGATCTACGGGCGAGAAATGGAGCGAAGGTCGCTGCATTAGCCGTATGATCATATGATGTTGTTTTGCCTTAGGGCCTTGTTTTAGTATTATAACTATGTAATTTCGTACCTTCAATAAACAATGAATAATTGTTCAGTATTGGATACTGATGGATTAGTTTTTCACTAATTAAATAGTTTGATAACTATTTTAATTGTGAAGTATTCTTTGTTTTGGTACGATTATTACATTATTTATGTATACTTTAAACTCAACAAATCATATATAACATTAACACAAAATTCCAAATCGAATAAGTCTCAATGAGACATAACTGTAACATTGTTGATTAGATCAAAATCTAAACATGTAACGAATCTTCTTTTAGAAGGCATTCTAGAATCATTTGACTTGGAGTCATTTGATACATGTGAATGATGTTTGATGGACAAAGATAACAATGTCATCTTTCTTGGAGAAAGGAGAACATGTGAGTGATTAATTAGGGATGATCCATACTGATGTATGTGGAACCTATCAGTTCACAAGCACATGAAGGTTATGTTTCGGAAAAGAGAAAACAAACTATATTAGATATAGTTCGACCATTCGATGAGAGGTCTAAATGAACTACTGGTCTCTTTTGGGAACACACAATTCTAGACTTCAACTTATACACTGAATAGGACGCTGTGAAAAGCTGTTGATAAGACACCATACTAGGTATGGAAAGGGAGGGTCCCTAAATTGTTTTCATCAAGATTTGAGGTTCTAAAAGCTTCTCTGACGAGATTTATCTCTATAGAGCTTGAACTCAAATGGGATAAAAGTTTCCTTATGGTATGTCCATAAGAAACTCGAGGGTACAACTTCTACGATCTATTTGAGAACAATATTTTGTTGCTCGAGATAGTGATTTTCTTGAAAAAAGTTATCTTTCCTAGAAATTCAGTGGGAGCTCGGTTGTCTTGAACGAGGTTCAAGTGAAACAACTAATGATGAATACTCAAGACTGGGTTGAGAGTATTCTTATGGTTTTGGAAGCCATACCAGCCCTCGTAGGTCCGAAAGGCATAAATCTATCTCTATTATTCAAATACTTAGATATTGTGACCAATAAGAGATATGAATTCATGCTTTTGGAAAGCGGTGAACCTTCGACCTAATTCCAAGCTATGACGAGTCCAGCTACTGAAAATTGGCATGGTGCCATGAAATCTGAGATGATATCAATATCTGATAATCAAGTTTGGAACTTGATATATTTGCATCACGGGGTTAAACCCAATGAATGCTAATAGATCTTTAAGATCTAAACAGACAGATGGAAAACCTAGGGTTTTCAAAGCAAGGTTGATGGTAAAAGTTTTATTCACGAGGTGGATTATGGAAAAACTTTCACATGTTGCTTTGATTAAATCATTCAGATCATCTTAGCCATTGCTACTCATCTTGATAATGAGGTATGGTAATATTGGATGTTAAAACTAACTTCTTGAATTGGATTCTAGAAGAGAATGTGTTTTGACACAGCCAAAGAGTTTTATCGATCCTAATAAGGCTGAGAAATTATGCAATCTTATAATTCCATTTATGGAATAAAGCAAAGCATATCGGAGTAGCAGTCTTCAGTTCAATGAATCCATACTGGGTTTTGGATTTCAGAGGAACTCGGAAGAGTCTTGTTTTACAAGAAGAACAGTGGGAGTTACGTTGTATACATTGTGTTGTATGCCGATGACATACTCTTTATTGGAAACAATGTTTCTATGCTTAATTCTATTAAAGAATGTCTTGAAAATTGTTTTTCAATAAAGGATCTTGGAGAAGCACAGTACATATTGGGCATCAAGATCTGTCAGAACAGATCGAAAAGGATGTTTGGACTTAGTAAAGCGACCTATATTGATAAGGTGCTTGATAAGTTCAGAATGAAAGACGCCAAAAAGGGTCTCATTCCAATGAGTCATGGCACATCTCTTAGCAAGATGCAAGGCCCTACGGGACTTGATGAGCAAAAGAGGATGGAAAACATTCCTAATGCTTCGGCAATAGGGTCTATAATGTACGCCATGATATGTACACGACCGGACGTATCGTATGCTTTGAGCATGACGAGTCAGTTTCAAGGAAATCCAGGTGAGGCGCGTTAGACTGCGACCAAGAATATTCTTATGTACCTTAGATGGACAAAAGAATATTTTGTTGTCTTTGGAAGACAAAAAGAGTTGATATTAACAAGCTGTTTGAATGCTAACTTCAAAACAGACTAAGATAATTTCTGATTTTAATCTGGTTATATCTTTTGTCTGGTTAGAGGTGATATTTGCTGGAATAGTTCCATGCAATGCAATATAGCTGATTAAACTACAGAAGTTGAGCACAGTATTGCATTGGATGCAGTAATGTTGGCAGTTAGGATTTGAAAGTTCTTGAATGAACTAGGTGGCGTTACTAGCTCAGCCCATCCGATAGTTCTCTATTTATAGTAGAGTTATCGCGCAAGCCTATGAGCTATGAAGCACCACAAGTCTAAAACTGGTGCTCAGGAAGTTTCACATTATTTGGGAGATAGTTTTGTGGAGACATCGAGATAATAAAGTTGCAACTTTTGGTAAGGTTGCAAACCCGCTTTCTAAACCTCTCCAGCAGTTTAAGCTTGAGGCTTTCACGACTGCAATAGATATCAGACATCTTAGAGATGGGTTGTGATTTCTATTACTGTATTAGATACTTTTGGAGATTTGGTAAACATTCACTCATATGTATAATACATAATTCTTCATATAAATATGGTTTAATTTATATGAATTGTCCAAATGCTTAAGTTATATCAATTGGGTTATGAGGTCGACTTACCGCATAATGAAGTCCCAATGGTTGAACTGATATACTTGAATCATATAGCTGTTCCTGGTTCGTATAATCGAGTACGGACAAACCGATAATACAAAGAACTAGATTGTAATGTGTACTATAGCGCCGCTTCATGGGCTAGTGATGTGGGACATCAAGTACAATTACATAGATATTAGCTGGGAGCTAATGATCGAACAGACCCGACTGGAATAGTATTTAAGATTTCGAGTCATAATACTATTTCATTGACTGTCGAGCAATTTCCTCTGACCTGAGTAGTCCAGAGTGATTCCATTGTGAAATGGTGTACTTTGATACAAGTAAATGCCTTTCGTAAAAGGAGGCTATAAAACTTGTTATTGGGTATATCAGGAAGCAAGTGGGAGAGCTTGGATTGACAAGATGGGATTGTCCTCCATTTTTATAATGGGATATATGTCTTACCGGCCACTTAGAGAGTCGAGACTGTGGAAAATACGTGGCCACGTCCAGATTCGTATCATAGTGATAAATCTGGTTTTACAGTCTGTCTCAAAGTCCAAGAAAGGTTTGAACCGATTGAGGATGACTCGAGTCTTGCCTCAAGTTCAAACTTAGACATAAAGTGACAACAGGAAGTTGGCAGCACACTGGCTCTGAAGGCCGAGTGGGAGATTGTTGGGATATGTCCTTCGATCCTACGTGTGCAATCGATAAAGTCATAAGGTCGTCTATGGATGTTAAATGATTATTTGATAATATTAATTGTTGGGAACAATATAATATTGATCAATTAAATCATACCTACAGGGTCACACACGGACTCGAAGATAATGTACGATGATTGATATATATATTGATTTAGAATCAATATTTACGTGGATTTAATTCCCATGCATGGGATGCATGGCTTGCATGGATGCATGTCACATAGTGTGACATGACATGCCACACAAGCAAGTGGGACCACATACAATGCATAGTGGCATGTGTATGTGGCATGACCTTTCACCTCCTTTGTAACCTCTTTTGCATGTTAATGGTGCATCTTTATGCACATTAAGATGGAGGTTACAAAGAGGTGTAATGGTGTGAATAATGGTGTGTTTATATAGATGAAAATCTGATTTTCATAACACACAAGGATCAGCCACGAAAATCCACACAAATAGAGAGAAAAGAGGTGATCTTGGAAATCTATTCTCAAGCAATCAAAGGTGTTCATTATCCGGGTTCGTGTGCAACACGTAGAGGCCGGGCCATTTGTGCGGCTTCAACATCCGGACGATCCAAAGGAGTGACGAGGTCATTCACAAGGAGAGCATCTAGTGAATGATCCATGAAGGTGGTTCAATCGACTCAACACCACCTTCATCAACATCAACGAGGCACGCTACACCGGTTGTAAGTGTTCTCGTTAATCCCTATATATATATATATTGGATGTATATATATAAACGTGTCTATACATATAATGTGTGCCTAGATCTTCATGTTGTTCGTGTTCTATTGTTTTACACGCTTCCGCACACACGAACAAGGTAATCGAGCGATTGGATCGGCATCGAAAACCTTCAATTTCTTGGATAAATTCTCTTTCATCGTAATCATTGTTAAAAACAAAAACAGAATTGCAATAATCTAAATAAAAAAATGTATGAAGAGAGAACAATTGTAAAAAAAAAATCAGTCATATCACAAAAAAGGTTATATAAGCAGTTATTATTTCTAATATTTGATTAGAAATAATATTTATTTTATTAATGTACTAAAATTAAATATCCAATTTAATTTATAAAATAATTTTGGAATGGTACTATAATTCTACTATAATTGTGGTATAATTAATATTGTACAAAATTTAAATAATTGCTATTTTTATTTATGTATTCGATTATCTTCCATCTCACTGTGTTTGTTAATTTATTTTTATTTTTATAAATAAAAATAATTTATAAAAATGATTTGAATTTTTTTTAAATAATAATTTAATTCTTAAGCATATTAAAATTGTTGAATAATGAATAAATTTAAATTGTTTAGCATTATTTTATTTTTATTTAAAATATTTCATTTCTCAATTTGTTTTAATAAGTTTTATAAATATACAAAACATAAAAAAAATTGTAGTGTTTTTCAATCATAATTATCATTGTTTTAATTGGAATATTTACTAAACATATAATTTGTGTGAATCTTTATATTAACATTATATTATGGAATAATTGAATTGTTTTTATTTCACTATATCAATTTTCAATAACACTGTATGATTAATTTATTTATATTTATAATGATTTAGAAAATTAAAATTATGCCTTAAGTGTTTTTTAATTATAAATTTTGACGTTTCTTATTGTACATTTTAATGATATAACTTGTGTGAATAGTTGATGATGAATAGTTGAATGATTAATACCATTAAATTAAATTAAATTGGTGAATAGTTATTTTATATATGTTTTAATTAATTATATTTTAATTTTTTTATTAATTTTTTTGTAAAAAAATTAATATTTAACAAAATCACGTTGTTCAATATAAAAAAATTATGTATCAAAAAAATGCATGATCTATATAAAATGATTTAATTATTAATCGAAAATTAAATAATTTAGTAGAATTATGTAACAAAACCAATAGAGATCTTTTACCTTCCAGAAAATCGAGAGTCTCAGTATCGGACGGAGGGAAGATTAGCAAAAAGTGAATGTCATCTGATATGATATCCTTTTGGAGTGATTTTACTAAGCCATGAGGCCAGACTAACTTGTTGAATACGCCGAGTAGCCGTAGATACAAACTTGCGCCAAATTAAGAAATAGGAAATAAAGAAGCTTAATTAGATGTCTCTTATCAAAACAAAAATAAATAAAGAAATGGATACTTGAAAATAATTTTGCCGTAGATGTGCATATGTCATAGACAAAAATAAGTAAGATATGAAATTAGTCAAAACCTGCAAAACAAATTATTCCTCATATCTTGACTATAAATTGTAATTTTCGAATACCAATATCGTCGCATTATGAAATTTCTAATCACTTTCTTGTGATTGAAATTTCAAACATGGACTAACGTCATACGCTGAAGGTGAGAGTAAAGCTGAATTACTCTTGCTTCTATGCGCATGGTTGTGATGTCTATTAATCGAACCTGAGATATAGTTAGACGTCAGAACACTGAGGGGTATTTCTATAGTCAATAAAATTAAATTATTGAATATATGTTTTGTTTATATATCATCATCTCTTTTTTCAATAACAATGTTTTATTAATTAATTTGTATTACTAAACATAAAGAAAAAAAAAAGGACTTCAAAGTGTTGCATGAAGAATAATTCCAATTGTTTTTCATTGTTCACTTGAATCAAAGATTTCGTGTAAATTATAAAAATGTATGATTAAATAGTTAATAAAAATTCAATTTTTAAATAATTATTGTGCTTCTGTTTCAATAATGTTTAACTTTTACATTTGTACTATTAATTAATTAATATTTGTTGTGATACATAAAATAAATAAAAATTCCTTAAAGTATTTTCTAATAAATAAAAATGTCTTGAAAATGTTTTCGAATTATAGAATAAAATAATTAAATTTTATTATTATTCTTTAATATTATTTACTTTATTAAGTTTTATTATATAATTTTATATATTAAAAAAGAATAACAAATCAAAATTGGTAATAGTATATTAAATATTATTGAAAAATAATTTTGATAATAATTTTCAATATTACAATAAGATTCAAATCAAAAGTGAAAAATAATATTTAATATACTATTACCAATTTTGATTTGGTACTATCAATATTGTTACACAAAAATTGTAATTATGAGGGGTATTTATGTTTCTGTTTCATTTACAGAATATAAATTGAATAAAAATAAAAAATAGAAGAAAAGATTGAGAATGAGTGTAACGCAAATGAAATTGAGCATTTCTATTGGACAATTGGATTTCAATTTCATCCTAGTTGGCAAAATTAGCTGTTTCTATTGGCTAATTGGATTTATATGTATTCAGGATTTATATATTACTAGTTGATTCGGCCCGTGCGTTGCACCGGGATGATTAACTGTAGTTTATTCCTGTACTTATATAAGTCCTAACAATTAATTCACTAGTTGATTAGATTTAAAAAATCTTATTTTTTGAATTTTTTTATCAAAAAGTTAAAATAAAATTGTATTTTTTAAGTTAAAAGTAAACTACATATTAGTAAAATTTAAAAAGTAAATGGAAAAAGTAAAAATAAAATAATATTTTAAAGTGAAAAAAGTAAATTTTTTTTTTAAATCGTGCATAATTAGTTGTGTCATAAATTTTTTTTATAAATAATTAAAATTGAGTATAATTAGTTGGGTCATAAAAAAATAAAAAAATATTTATAAATAATTAAAATGAAGGTAGTATTTTCCAACCAAGCTACATTCATTTCCAATGAATTTTAAATAGCACCAAATAATAGACTATATTTATCTATTATTTATCTACAACCCACGCAACTAACTCTTTAATAAATTATGCATATCACTTTTTTTTCGTATCATCAAGTTATTATTCAATTTTTTATATAATACTTTATTTACAAACCTTACAGTTCAATATAACTGTTCAATATTTTTTATTTAAATTTATATGTCAAATAAATTTGAAAAGAAACAATTTCAATAAAATCAAATTAAAAGTATTAAATAAATTAAATTAAAAAATATAAATATAAAAATTACAATTAAATAGAAATTATAAATTTGTGTACAAAATATATCAATCTCTATTGTTAAATGCATATAAAATATTTTACCAAAATTAATATTCTTGTTATTTTATTATTTATAATCATAACATTAAATATTTATTATTTTATATTATCAAAATTACTATTCTTGTTATTTTATTATTTATAATCATAACATTAAATATTTATTAGCAGCAAATATATATTGAATTTTTTTCTTAAATGATTAGAAATATGAAATTTTATTTATATTAAAAATTTGAGCTCTCTCTAACATTAAAGAGCATTTGATACAATTTTGAGATAAGCCAAGCCATCTATTCTAAAATTCTCCATACTCTTCTTGTAAATAGGGCTGAAAACGAATCGAGCAGCTCGTGAGCGCTCGCGAGCTGCTCGAGTCAACGCTCGACTCGAGTTCGGTCAAATTCGAGCTCGAGTAGAGCATTATCTTAAACGAGCCGAGCTCGAGCTTCAATCCTAAACAATCGAACGCCTCGCGAGCCGCTCGAATATATAAAATTTTAATTAAATATTCTTAATATGTGTATATATATCGAGTCGAGTCGAGCTTTTCGAGCGATTCGAGGTCGAGTCGAACTCGAGCAATACGAGTCGAGTCACTCAAACGAGATGGAGTTGAACTAATTGAGCGAGCAAAGTTGAGCGGCTCGATCGAGCCGAGCTCGAGCTGCTCGATCGAGTCGAGCTCGAGCATAAAAAAAATTCGCGAGCCGAGCTCGAGCACCCTCCCGAGCAGCTCGTCGAGCTCGAGCTCGAGCCTTCAATTATTTTTACCGAGCCGGCTCGATAAGCTCAAAGCTCGACTCGGCTCGACTCGTTTCCAGCCCTACTTGTAAACCATAAAAGATACTAATGGGCTCATTGTTGTTTCACTTGTTTGTATTGGATCTCCTACCTTATGGACTAGTGCCGGCCCAATGTGCTGATTATATGCGACTATGCGAGCCTTTATGATGTGTACATTGCAATTTTTTTTGAAAATTGTTTCCCTGTGAATTCTAATTGTGCAAGTATAGATGTGAATTCTAATTTTTTTTCCTCTACCACTACTTCCCTCTTCGGGACAGAGATAGTAAAAAAATTGATAAAAGTATATTTGTCATTTTTTTGATCAATTAAAATTGGCTAACGTGAAGTGTGTTTAGTAAAATTTTATTAGTGTAAAATAAATTCGGCCTTAATATAAAAATACAGATACAACTAAAATATACTGAAATTAACCAATGTCTCAAAACTCAAATGTAGACAATTTTACTTGGACCATGTTGCAATTGGATTAGATGATTTGAAAAAAAAATACCACCTCGTTTTTCGATTTCTTGAAAATTTTAATTTAAATGTTGTTACAAGATTAAAAAAGACTATGATGTCTAATATGAAAAAAAATATTATTTTAAAGTTTAATTTTAAAAGGTTGTATTCAATTGTGATTTTATTAAGTTTTTTTTTTACTTTAAATTTTTTTTAGAATTTAATGTATTTAGAAAATCCAAATAGTTTATATAAATTTGAATGATTTTTTATATTGATTTATACGTATTTTCATAAATTTTGATTAATTTTTTTTATTGATTTATACTTTTCATATTTTGTAAATTTTATACGGTTAAATTTTAAATTTATTTTCGGTTCAAAAAAATTATAATTTTAATTTTGGATTTGACTCGAAATAAATTTTTAATTTTTAATTTTAATTAAAAATTATACACTTGACTTTTGAATAACTATAGATTTTTAAATATTTTTTAAAATTTGTATTGAATAACTCAATATTTTAATATATTTTTAAAAATCATGATTGAATATCTCTAGAATTTAAAAATCAGTAAAAATCTTGGTTAATTGAATACACCCTCTTTAATTACCCTCTTGTGGTTTTGAAACTTTAATTACCCTCTTTGTGGTTTTGAAATTGATTTATTATTATTATTATTTTTAGTTATTAATTGAATTGATTAAAACATACACCCTCTTAATTACCCTCTTGTGGTTTTGAAATTGATTTATTATTATTATTTTTAGTTATTAATTGAATTGATTAAAACATGTAAAATATTCAATCGGTCATATATTAGTTGTCACACGTGTGTGAGCATAGAGGTTAAGAAATAATATTATAATATTATTGTAGATAAAATTAAAAATGTATTGTAGTCTATTTTTAGTGAGATAACTTTTGTTAATTAAAAGTGAATGTATTTTAGTAATATTATTTTGTTTAAAGAGTATTAAGTGTAAAAATAGTTTGATTTTTGGGTATGACAAGTTGACAACTAAGTAGTATGAAACAACCTAAAAGGGCAAGTAAGAAAATTTCTACGTACATAGTAATTTTTGAAAGAAAATTCAAGTTGTGAGCTCAAATTAATGCTTATGATCGTGAACGCAAGCAAATACGACTTAGGGCATTTGCCCTTTATATTTTACTATTGATCAAAGAAAATTATTAATTAATCTCTGGTTTGAATTTGGTAACACAAGACAAACTTGTCAAAATCAGGTGGACACATTTTCTTCTTCACTTATCTACAACACTTGATTCCTCCATCACCAAAAAACACTCCACAATTCTAATGGCTCCTGGATTTACCGTTGCAAGCGAAGGAGGAACTCCACACAACTACAATGGAAAAATCACGCCTTTCGTCGTGTTATCGTGCGCCATGGCCTCCATGGGAGGAGTCATATTCGGCTACGACATCGGAATTTCAGGTTCTAATTAATTAATTATATGCGATCGTTTTTGGTGTTTTTTTAAATAATTAATTTTTACATGACTCTAGTCTCGATAATTAATTGTGTTTCGTTCGTTTAGGTGGGGTGACGTCTATGTCGCCGTTCCTGGAGAAGTTTTTCCCGGAAGTGTACTCGAGGATGAGGGAGGACACCAACATCAGCAACTACTGCAAATTCGACAGCCACTTGCTCACGCTCTTCACCTCGTCCCTCTACTTAGCCGGCCTCGTCGCCTCCTTCTTCGCGTCTTTCGTCAATCAGGCTTACGGCCGCAGGCCGACCATCGTGATCGGAGGGGCCTCTTTCCTCGCCGGAGCAGCACTCAACGGCGCCGCCATTAACATATACATGCTAATTTTCGGGAGGGTTTTGCTTGGAATCGGGGTTGGTTTCACGAATCAGGTAATGTTTGAACTGAAATTGACTCAACGGAACTTAACTAATCTCAAGTGAATTTAAGTGAACTAAACAGATTTTTATTAACTATACTTAAATTATTGATTCAAAATATTTTTTATATATTTAATTGTAATTTATTTTGAAATAAATTTAACTGAATTGAATTGAAATGAAGTAAATCTCATTTGACTTTAATGAGGTGAAAGTCATATTTAAATTTAAAGTTTATTTTAAAATAAATTAAATTAAAAATAATTTGAATTATACGATTTAGTTAGTTTTAGAATATTATTAATATTTTAAGTATACTTAGGTCTATTTAATTAGTTGAGGTCGTTTCACTCACCTAAATCGAGTCAGTCGAGAGTCGATATTCGATGAGACGATAACGTGACCAATTTGATCCATAAATATTATCAGGCAGTCCCGTTGTACCTCTCGGAGATGGCACCCCCAAAATACAGAGGAGCCTTCAACAACGGATTCCAATTCAGCGTCGGCATCGGCGCCTTATCCGCAAACCTCATAAACTACGGCACCAACAAAATGATACCCACTTGGGGGTGGAGACTCTCCCTCGCCCTCGCCGCCGCCCCCGCTTCTGCCCTAACCCTCGGCGCTCTGTTTCTCCCCGAAACCCCAAACAGCCTAATCCAACGATCTCAAAACCACCAAAAAGCCGAACGAATGCTCCGGAAAATCCGAGGCACGGAAGACGTCCGTGCCGAGCTCGACGACCTCGTCCGAGCCAGCGAGATCTCGAGATCCGCAGAGAGCAATAATCCGTACAAGAAATTCACGCGAATAAATTACCGGCCTCAGCTCGTGATGTCGTTTCTGATCCCGTTTTTCCAGCAGGTGACGGGGATCAACGTGATCGCCTTCTACGCTCCGATCGTTTTTCGGACGATCGGTTTCGGCGAGAGCGCGTCTCTGCTCTCGAACGTGATGACCGGGGCAGTCGGGATAGTGACGACTTTCGTGTCGATGGTGGTGGTGGATAGGGTCGGGCGGAGGTTCTTGCTGATTTCGGGCGGGGCGGTTATGCTTGTCGGGCAGGTTGTGGTCGGGATTGTGATGGGTTTAAAGTTGGGGGATCGAGGGGGGTTGAGCGATGGGTATGCGTATTTGGTGTTGGTTTTGATTGGGGTTTATGTGGCGGGGTTCGGGGTGTCGTGGGGCCCGCTGGCGTGGCTGATTCCGAGCGAGATATTTCCGTTGGAGATTCGGTCGGCCGGGCAGAGTGTAACAGTGGCTGTGAACTTTTTGTTTACGTTTGTGGTTGGGCAGATGTTTTTGTCGATGTTGTGTGGTTTTAAGGCGGGGATTTTCTTGTTCTTTGGAGGGTGGGTGGCGGTGATGACGGTTTTCGTGTGGCTGTTGTTGCCGGAGACAAAGAATGTGCCGATGGAACAGATGGAGAAGGTGGGGAGAGAGCATTGGTTTTGGAAGAAAATTGTTGGGAGCAAGTAAAAGATGAAATTTGGTTGAAAAATTATTTACAAGTTTGAAGATTCAAACGAAGCCGAAAAAGATCAAAACTAATGTTGACATCAGAACCTTAATTTTGGGTCTTAGCGCTAGACCAACTCGGCCTCAACTTGATATCCAAAAATCATGTTCGTAGTATTATAATATACTCTTTTACGATAAATGTCATACTTTTGTGACCACATAGTTAAAGAAAATTATTAATTTTCGATTTTTTTGACAAAAAAGTTAAAAATAAACAAAAAATTAAAGAAGTCAAAAGTTGAAATAAAGAGGAAAATAAAGAACAAAAATATTTTATTGTATAAATGAATTTTGTGTGGTTGTATTTTACATAATAATTTGTGTGATTGTAAATGAAATATAATTTTTATTCTGAGTGAAAAAAATGTAATTGTAAGTGATCGGAGAGAGATTACAAAATACATTAACAATCGACTTACAATTACATTTTACGTTTTAGTTTATGTATTAAATTTTACTCACATTTTTCATCTTTTTTAAATTTAAAATAAATTTAATTCTCTTATATTTTGATTTAAAACATTAAAAATCAAACCATTATGTTGATAATCGTAATAGAACACTTGGAAATATTTTTATTAATAGCAAAAAAATGTGATTGGACAAACCCACTTAATTTATTTTCAACAAGAATATTTTTAATTCAACAAAATAAATTAAAAAAAAAAACAGCATCAAATAAATTTATTTTGAATACGAATATTTGTAATTCAATTCGGTTAATAGGTAACCCGATCTATCTGAGTCCGTAATGGGTTAGCCCGCCCAATTAATGATAAAAGCCCGCATAAGCCTAAGCCCATAAAGCATATCGAAACTGTTATGCGGTGAAATTTCCGGGCGAAACCCGAGCATAAGACCCCCATGCTCGCCCACGAAGGAGGGCGAACAGGCGAGGAGCGTCCCCATTAAATTAAAGGAAATGACCATGGAATATGTCCAGTGGGAGTCAGCGAGCGAGCTCGGCCGGAGCGTAGGGAAGAGTGGCCAACCATGTGCGAGGAATTCAGCTCGCAGGGAAAAGGATGACTCCTTTGGGCTCCGAATAAGGGATGGGCTTAAGGAAAGACCTGCTAGTGGGCTTGGCCCATTAGCTTACTCTTGTAACCCTAGTTTGTATTCTCTATAAATAGTAGGTGTAATATTTTATTAAAGGAGGACACATTTCCCAAAAACAATTCCTAGAGAGCATAATTGCCTTGTTCACTACTCAATCCCCAAAATATCTATTTTTTAGTTGATTATTGGAGAGCACAAATTTTCGACAGTCAACAATGGGCGCTAGAAGGAGGGGGGAACCTCGGGCGTTGGGTAGGTATTGAACGAGCAAATTCATGAGTCATCCGAGCAGCATCACGGGTCTTCAAGTATTGGCCGGGGCATCGGGCCTCACCTCGGCGGATAAGGGGAAGGGACCCGAGGAACCCAACGATGTCCAGACAAGAGAGGTGTCCCAGATAGAGATGGAGCAGCTCGACCATATTGAAATGTTAAGGGCCGAACAACGGGAGATAAGGGCAGAACAAAGAGTCCTCCAGGAAAAGAAGAGAGAGGCCATCAGAAACAGGCGAACTGTCGAGAGCCTGCCCGACCTGAATCTCGAATGCCTCCAGACTCCAGAGGACATCAAGAGGACCATACGACTGCTGCAGGAAAGGTCAGCTCGTATGGAGAAGGCAAACAGGAATCCGGTCCAAGGACCTATAGTGAGAGATCTAGACGGAGACTTTCAAAGGGAAGAGTTCGAAGAAGAATTGGAAACACGCGAGATCTCACCTACGCGCCCTCGCAAGAAGGGTCGCAAGTTGGGATTGATTCGGCAAGAGGAATATGATGGTGACTCCAGCGAATCGCAGAAATCAGAGGAAGCCTACAAAGAATGGGATGACCAGAGGGACATCCGACCCCCATCTCGGGCCGGGAGGCGAGGTCGGGAAGCGAGGAAACAACCGCGAGGTCGCCCCGATGAGGATGTAATCAGAAGGCTGGAAGAGATGGAGAGGCAGATCGCCTTGCAGAAGGGAGAAGGGCCTCGTAAGACCATCCTAACTAACCCACTATCCCGCCGGCTCGCGGGTGCAACAACCCAAGTGGACATCGCACCGATGATGAACATGATTTATGATGGAAAGGCGAATCCGGAGGTCCACTTGAGCAAATACAATATATATATATATGATCAGCCGGGGCGCTAGCGACGCAACCAAATGTCGACTCTTCCCGCTTACCCTGGGGGACACGGCGCATAAATGGTACACCAGCCTCCCCAGTCGGTCTGTGAGCAGTTTCGAGGAGTTGGGAGATCTGTTCGTCACTTATTTCGCCGCGAAGATCCAACGCCCGGAAAGCAGACAAAGGCTTATGGGGATCAAGCAAGGGAACGGAGAAACGGATGAACAGTATCTGGATCGAGTGGAGAAGATAGTGTCTCAAGGAGAACCCATCATTGACGATGTACTCGTGCACGCTGTGGTCGGGGGTTTGAAGCCCAGTTCGGAATTATTCAAGCCAATGATGCGGGAATACCCCAAAACTTACGCTGAATTCCGTCGACGCGCTGGCGAGGAGATCGTGCAGCAACGCATCTACGAGCAGCGACTTAAGGAAGTTGAGGGCCAAATCAAGAAGGAAAAGCCCAGTTTCGAGAAGGACTGGATTAAGAAGAACTCAGGCCCCAGGAATTTCAATGGTCCGAGAAGAGAACAACAGAATGGGCCAGGAGAGAATGGAGTATTTCATGGAAGGACGGCAGGTAAGATTCTGGAGATTTTCCGAGACAACAACGTGTTCGCCCTGACGCCACCACCTCCTCTCGTCGGGCCGCCTGAGAGAAGGAACCCGAATAAATGGTGTGAATTTCATGAAGACATTGGGCATCCCACAGATGAATGCAGGCAGTTGCTCGACCAGCTAAAGCAGTTATTCAGAGAAGGGAGGCTTGAGCAGCTATTGAGGAGACCGGGGAGAGGAAGGGGCCGACGAGGGAACGACCATCATAATCGACCGTATGTGCCGCACAACCAAAGGCTGCCGGAACCCCCGAGACTGCAGATCGAGCAGCCCCCACCTCCTCCACCGGCCGATGCGCGAGGAAACCGAGATATACCGCCAATGAGAGATGGCGGAAGGATTAACATGATCGGCGGCACAGCTCCCGGGATCCAGAAATCAAAGAGACAGAAGAAGGCCGAACTGCGGACATGGGAAGGAATCAATGCTGTGATCCCTTTGAAAGAACCAGGCATCGCCAAGGGCGTAGTCATCCAGTTTACTGATCAGGATCGAGCAGGGATCAAATACCCAAAGATGGAATCTCTAGTGGTGATGACTAGGATTCAAGGAGTTGAAGTAGCCCGCATCCTGATCGACAATGGCGCCCATTGCAACATTCTGTTCAAAAAGACGTTCGATCAGCTGGGAGACATGGCAGAATATTTGAAGTCTTACGAAGGGTCGTTGAGGGGCTTCGGAGATGTGGAAGTGAAGCCCTATGGGAAGATCAAGTTGGCTGTAGAGCTCGTCGACTACCAGGATGCTGCCGTTCGCATCACGCGAACTACCGAGTTCGTCGTGGTGGACATTGAAAATGTCTATAACGCTTTCCTAGGTAGGCCATTTCTGGAGGCATTCGAGGCTGTAGCCTCGTCCCACTATTATTGTATTAAGTTTCCTACCCTGAACGGATCCGTCGGGACCGTGAGGGGAGACCAATATATGGCAAAGAAATGTTTTGATTATGATTTGTGTTCGAATACAAACCTGGCGAAGATCACACGGGAGGTAAACGGAACCCCCCGAACTACAACCACGAAGAGAATGGCCAAAGACGGCCGAGTCGAGGTCAAGGAGATCGATCCCACAAGAAAAATGGAGATCGAGGAGTTCGAGTATTTGACCACCCTCTGGGAGGAAGGAGAAGTCGCGCAGGCAAGTTCGTTCATTGCAGGGATAGACGAAGGCCAAGAAGCCGAAGACGACCTGGAACCTCGCATAGGGGAAGATGGAGAAATCGTCGATCCCCGAGGTCCGTCTCAATGCTCGGCGGTGGACGATCTGGAAAGTGTATGTCTGGACCTCAGTCGACCAGAGACAGTAGTATTGGTCGGGGCGAAGCTGCCAGAAGAAGTAAAGTCGGAATTGGTCGCATGCCTACGGAGAAACATGGATGTGTTCGCTTGGTCGCACAAAGATATGACGGGAATCGACCCGAAGCACGCATGTCACCACCTCAAGATAGACCCAATGAGAAAACCCGTGGCACAGAAACGGCGCAGGATGGGTCCAGAGAAGTACGAAGCGTTGGCCGTGGAGGTGAAGAAGTTGATAGACAACGATCTGGTGGTAGAGGCTCGAGGGGAACCTCATTGGTTATCCAATTCGGTGCTCGTGAGAAAGACAGGAAATGCATGGAGGCTGTGTGTGGATTTTACGGACCTGAATCGAGCATGCCCTAAGGATCATTTCCCCATGCCACACATCGACCACCTCGTGGACAACACGTCGGGCTATGCGGTGCTCTCCAAATGTGATTGTTATGCAGGCTACCATCAGATCCCGATGGCCCCGGAAGATATCGAACATACCTCTTTCTACACGGAAAAGACGATACTGAGCTGGAAACGAATGCCGTTCGGACTAAGGAACGCGGGGGCAACGTATCAGCGGTTGGTGAATAAGATGTTTGCCGAACAGATTGGGGAGACCATGGAAGTATATGTGGACGACCTCATTATCAAAAGCAAAGTACTAGAGGACCATGTAAAGGATGTGGAAGTCACATGTGAAATCTTGAGAAAATACAACATGAAGCTGAACTCGAAGAAATGTCACTTCGGAGTTTTTGAGACGAAGTTCCTGGGACACATCGTGAGCACTAGAGGGATTGAGGCGAATCCGAGCAAGATACAAGCGATAGTTGATCTAAGAGATCCCCGATGTTTGAAGGACGTTCAACGTCTGACCGGTTGCCTGGCCGCATTGAGCCGATTCATACCCCGACTAGGGGATAAGAGTCGGCCATTCTTTCAAGCTATAAAGAATCAGAAGTTCAAATGGAAAAAGGACAGCCAGGAAGCTTTCGATAGGTTA
The DNA here is from genome assembly GCA_954870475.1 of Euphrasia confusa. Taxonomy (NCBI): domain Eukaryota; kingdom Viridiplantae; phylum Streptophyta; class Magnoliopsida; order Lamiales; family Orobanchaceae; genus Euphrasia; species Euphrasia confusa. The sequence continues at coordinate 35,379,237 of OX940957.1, forward strand.
TAACTTCACTTGCAGGACCCACAGATCCTCTCGAAGCCGGTCCGAGGAGAAAAACTTTTCCTTTACCTAGCAGCTTCCGAACACGCCATTAGCTCGGTCTTGGTGCGAGCAGAAGATAAACTCCACAAGCCCGTCTATTATGTCAGTCAAACCTTGCAAGACGCCGAGTCAAGATACACACCCTTGGAGAAGCTGGCGTATGCCTTGGTGATGAGCATTCGAAAGTTAAGGTCGTATTTCTTCGATCATCCCGTCGAAGTGCTAACAACCATGCCTTTAAGGCAAGTGTTGCAGCGGCCAGACACCACGGGCCGGCTGCTAAAATGGAGTTTAGAAGTGGGCCAGTATGACATCACTTATGCGCCGAGGACGGCGATCAAGGGGCAAGCATTGGCCGATTTCATCGTGGAACTCACCTTCCCGCGAATTGACTCCTCGCTACCGGTCCCACCATGGAAACTCTATGTCGACGGGTCATCCACGAGTTCCCGCGCTGGGGCTGGAATAGTCTTGGTCGGACCAGGAGGTCAATCCTTCGCGCACGCGGTAAGCTTCGAGTTCGACGCCACCAACAACGAAGCCGAGTATGAGGCGTTAGTAGCAGGTTTGGAGCTCTCTTTGGCCGTCGGCGCCGAGCAGTTGAAAATCTTCACAGACTCCCTGCTGGTAGTGAACCAGATAAAGGGAAAATACGAGACCAGAAGCACAAGGATGGAGCAGTATTACGAGCATGTAATGAAGATGATAAGCAAATTCCCCCGGGTCGAAATCGAACAAATCCCTCGGGAACTGAATACTCAGGCGGATGCTCTATCCAAGCTGGCTTCTTCAGAGGGAACGGCCGACTTGTCTAACGTGGTTCTATTAAGTCAGGGCCGACCAGCACTGGACAGAGACGAGGTAAATAGGGTCGAGCTGATCGATCGGGGAGAGAATTGGATGGTACCCATCACGAATTATTTACGAACAGGCGAAGTGCCCGGCGACAAGGTGGAAGCTCGACAACTCCGGATTCGCGCATCTCGATATACGTTGATCGAGGAAGCACTATATAGAAGGAGTTTAGCCATGCCGATGTTGCGATGCATAACTCCTGCTGAAGGAAGGAGGGTGTTCGGAGAAATCCATGACGGCGTGTGCGGAAACCACGCCGGAGGGCAATCCCTGGCACACAAGACCATTAGGCAAGGTTATTATTGGCCGACCTTGCGACGAGACGCCATAGAATATGCAAGAAAATGCCATCGATGCCAAGTAACGGCGCCGATCATGAGGGCGCAACCAGAATATTTGAATTCCATCTACAGCCCTTGGCCGTTCGCAACTTGGGGAATCGATCTGATCGGACCTCTCCCGACAGGGCCAGGAGGGGTCAAATACGCAGTGGTCGCCGTGGATTACTTCTCCAAGTGGGCGGAGGCCGAGCCATTAAATAAAATCGATCAGCCTCAAATCATTCGTTTCATTTGGAAAAATATCATATGTCGGTTCGGACTACCACACACCATCTCCTCGGACAACGGAAAGCAGTTCGACGGACTGGAGATTATGAAGTTCTTTGACAAGTGGAAGATAAGGAAGGTATTCTCCACTCCCTATCACCCCCAAACAAACGGGCAAGTAGAGGCCGTGAACAAAATCTTGAAGCATACTCTAAAAGCAAGGATTGAGGAAAGGCAGGGAAGATGGGCGGCCGAACTGCCCGATGTACTGTGGGCTTATCGAACGACGAGCAAGGTGGCCACAGGGGAGACGCCTTTTGCCCTCGCTTTCGGATTCGAAGCGGTCGTGCCTTCCGAGGTGGAGGTACGTACCCACCCACCGGACAACGCAAGAGTTGACCGACCAGAATGACCTAACGATGCGAATAGAACTGGACCTATTAGAAGAACGGAGGATCAACTCGGTGTACCGAAACGCGGCAGCCAAGCAGAGGGCTGAGAGATATTTCAATTCGAAAGTAAGGATGAGGAAATTCAAAAAGGGCGATCTGGTGCTAAAAGAAATTCTGGGGGCTAACACGGGGGCCCTAGGTCCGACGTGGGAAGGACCATTCCGAGTGAGGAAAGTCCTACAGAATGGATCGTACGAGCTGGAACACCTGAACGGAGTGGCCGACCAGTATTTCTGGAATTCCACGCACCTCAGGAAGTACTATCAGTAAGTTTTGATGTTGCTCTAAGATCGTTCTTGCATTTAATAAAATAAACATTTCGGGAGTCTCTTATGGCCTCACAACGAAAATAAAAAGGGGTAAGAGTCACGACTCCCCCAGTGCTCGACATGACCGAGCATGGGCCAGGCGCTCCTCGAGTCCGGGAGATTTTAAAAAATAAAAAGGGGTAAGAGTCACGACTCCCCCAGTGCCCGACATGACCGAGCATGGGCCAGGCGCTCCTCGAGTCCGGGAGATTTTAAAAATAAAAAGGGGTAAGAGTCACGACTCCCCCAGTGCCCGACATGACCGAGCATGGGCCAGGCGCTCCTCGAGTCCGGGAGATTTTAAAAATAAAAAGGGGTAAGAGTCACGACTCCCCCAGTGCCCGACATGACCGAGCATGGGCCAGGCGCCCCTCGAGTCCGGGAGATTTTAAAAAAAATAAAAAGGGGTAAGAGTCACGACTCCCCCAGTGCCCGACATGACCAAGCATGGGCCAGGCGCCCCTCGAATCCGGGAGATTTTAAACTCATCAGGTGTCTCCAGGCAGACTGGGGCATTTTTTGGGCGAATAACGTTCCGCCCAAAAATAAGATAAATGTTTCACTAAAAATAAACAGCGATTCATTACATGAAATAGCGATCATTCCCGAACAAAGACTGGGGCATTTTCGGCGAAGAATGAGTATCTTCGCCGAAAATGCCGAGTAAAACAAGGAAAACAAACACATCAGGGCCTCGAGGGCCTAAATTGGACCGGGAGCGTCACGAGCTGATTGTTAGCATCGAACACGGCAACAGCCCACCCGCGGTTAACATCATATCGAATACGAACGGTATTGGTCGCCTGGAGGCCAAATTGACGGACGAAACCTCTCCACCACGGACCCTCGAACAAGTATTGCCCGCGACGACGAGTAACATACATAACCCACCGATCACCGTTCACATCCACCAACGGGAGGAATCGGGGGAGCGCGGACGCGTTATCCAGGCCGGCAGTAAATTCCACGGGTAAGGGTAACCTGATCGCATAACGGCGATCGTTGAACGGAAGCTCAAACCAATTGGATCCGCCCGAACTGACTTGGATGCGCACCATCGGAGTGATCGCTCACCGTGACACTAAAGGGGTTGGTGAGCGTTTGAGAAAAAGTGGTCACTTGGGTACGAGTGCGCAAACCTTGGGGCTATATATGGGCAAGGCCCGACACGCGTACAGAGACTTGTAAGGGCAATCCCTGCATAAAAAGGCGCGCAAAGAAGAAGACAAATCGCACAGGCTTTATTCGTGAGGGGTCAAATCCTCTCAGGAAAAGCGGACAAAAAGACAAGCTCAAGTAAGGGCGGGCCAGAGGTCATCCCTCCGAGCCGAGGGCGCATGAGTACGGATCTGCGGTAACCGAGCACGGTCCGGGCGTCCTTCGGGTCCCTAAGATAGGAAATAAACGAGAGAGGAGCGAGCAAAGGCCCCGCTGGACCTCGTCAGCGATCAATTAACGCACACAGGCGGGTCGGGGATAAAAATTCAACGAACAAAAATATGAAATAGCAAACATTGCGAGCATGAATCACAAAACATTACGTTCGCATAAGTATCGTATCCCAATAATAATAAGTATCCAATGCGAATGACAAATAGCAGATAGCATCATGACGGCCAAAGAGGCGAATTAAAACAAAAGGTTAAGCATGATTTAAGCGACCAGGCGAAAGCCCCTCTCGTCGTAGACACGAATGGAGAAGCCTTCGTCCTCGATCCATAGAACGCGGACAACCAACCCATGGTAAATCCCTTTCTCCTGAACGAAACGCCTCCACGCCGGGCCCCCTAGGGCGAGCTGCCGCCGATGGCGTGCGAGAGCAAACGACCAAGGATTGCCCTGGGAATCCCGGACGGCAACAAAATGAACAAGGGGCGAGCGAGCAGCCCGTCGAAAAGCAGCGGGCAGGGGAAATCGGCGGGTATGCCACCTGTCGTTAAAAACCTGGTCGACATAACAGTATTGGTCCCGGATGACGAGCCGAGTCATAACTACCTGACCAAAATCAAAGCAAATTTGTAGAGGATAAGTAATATCGCAAGCCTCCTAAATGGATCAAGCACAGGGAACTAGAGAGAGCCGTCAAACGAAGGGCACGAGACGATCGATCCGAAGGGATCGATCGAGCACAAACCTCGCTGCAAACAACCCGAATTAATGGAAACAAGGGACAGTCGAAAGTCGAAGTCAGGCTATGTGTTCTCACTGTGAAGTGGAGCAGTCACATGGAAGAATGTAAAGCAGCAATGCATTACGGATTCTACCATGGAAACTGAAAGGATAACAGCCTCTGAGGCAGTTGAAAGGTCAGTGTGGCTCCACAACTTCCTAAGGGACTTAGATGTGGTTTCTAGTTCACCCAAAGCTATTTTGAATAGCGGTATTGGCAAACTTGAAATGCCACGAGTCCACAGTGGGAGATAACACATAGAGCGCCAGTACCACCTGATTCGAGAGATCGTCTAGTAAGACGATGCAGTTGTCACCTAGATAGCATCGAGAGGATTGCCTGGTAAAACCCGTTCACAGAGGCACTTCCAGCGAAAGCGTTGGGTAGGCGTGATGAGGTTATGGGAATCTGATGTTTGGGAGAGGGCGACTAGACTTTTAGTATAAGTGGGAGATTGATGGAGTTGTATTCTAAATGTCTAGTTTAGTGCAAATACGGAACTCCTTATCTATACCTTAAATCGAGATATGATTCAAGCATGATTGCATTTAATGCAATAGTCCTTGATGTATTCGTTGTAGACAGTATGGCGTGAGGAGACACGCGGAAGATCATACTGTCGGTTACTCGTATACTATCGAACAGTAGCTCACGACTTAGATGGACAGGGACAATCCATCGGTACGTCGTAGTGTGACTGGTAGATAGTCGGTCTTGGCTATCATGTTACACTCGTACACTTGGTGTATTGAGCAGGACCACGGGAGGGCGTTCGATTTATACTAATCGGAGTAATCGAACCAGACCTCAGATATTACGGATATGTGAGTTCTTAATCCCTATATAATTATAGGTGCGTGTGTCCAATGCTCGGTTCTTTGATGTGCCAATGAGTGAGACTAATTGATTAGTCGAGACCCTCGGTATATTGGGAATCGGAATTGTACACACGGCATGCTGTAGATTATAGACAGGAAACCGTGTCCCATTTATTGGGTTGATGATGTCCCCGAGATGAGCTCATAAAGTTTATCATGTAAACCCTGCAGGTGGATTCGTTCCACATGATAATAAGGATGAGTGGTACTAGTCTCGGATCATAAGAAATGAATTAATTTAATTATTAGTAATTAAAATTAATTCGTGGACATGCGATATCTTAAACACGGGGAAATGTCACATATGTAATACGGTGGGAAAATTATTGACGGAATAATTTGAATTAATTAATTTGGAAATCATTTATAATTTTATAGTGGAATTAATTATAAATAAAATTGTGGAATTTAATTAAGGTTTTCCTTTTGGGACACCAAGTTAATTAAATTACAATTTAAGCCTAATTAATTAATTGCCTAGAGGTCCTCTAGTGTAGCCTATATAAATCCCTCACCCCTCTCTCTCTAACCTAAGTTTCGCCGCTATAATTAATTCTGCAGAGAAATTAATTTGTTAGCGCAATTTTTTTTTCTGCTTAATTAATTTAGATTAGCGCAAGAAACATTCTGTAGAAATTAATTGCCTGCGCAATTATATTTCTGAGACAGAAATTCTCTGTGGAAATTAATTTGTTAGCGCAAAATTATTTCTGAGACAGAGAAGTATATTCACGGTGGTTGAGAAGAGAAGAGACGGGGAGCTCCAAGCGGATCGATGCCCACACATCGGCTGGAGTAAGAGGGCTAGGACATACGCTAGAAGTCTCGAGGTCTCTGTCAATTCGGCTTCTCCGAATCACGCGACAAAGGTATGGAATCGAAACCCTCTTCCGCACTCGTTTCGATTCGATCTCGTACGTAATTATACAACGAACAAAAGATTGGTTTACTTGGCTTGGATTTGATGTTCTCGGACTGCTGGGAGGTCTCTGATCTCCAGCGTGGCAGTCGGATCGAGAAAATCTCGTCGGAACAGCCAGAACGGGCAAAACCCGCTGCTGGAATCGCGACGATGTCGGCCGACATCAGTTACTGAAGGATTCAATGTCGGGCGACATTGCCCTGTCGGGCGACATCATTTCATGAGTAATTCGATGTCGGCCGACAGACAGGGCAGTATGCCCCGTTTTCGCGCGGTTGCACTTTCGGTGCAATGGCTGGGCGTGATACGAGTCTAGGGCTTCGTGTTAAGTACAGTGGGCACGCCGGGGGTCGACTGGGCTTGTCCGGATGTTCGAGTAGTCGAACGGACATGTCCCGGGTAGTCGATTTCCAACATGGACTGGAGGCGACGAGCACGAAGGTCGTCGAGAAGCAAATTGTATGGCAGACCGGCACGGGCGTGGCGACGGATGCAATCAAAATGACTCAGATAGTAAGAGTAGTCACTATGCTGGTCGAGATCTTGTTGGGGATCCGCTTCCCTATCCCTCTTCGCTTTTTCCATCGCCTCAATCCGGCGGTTTAATTGCCCGACCAGGAGATCCAGGGTCTTACGGTTCTCTTCGGCCAACCGCACCCTCTCCGTCATCTCCAGCAGTCGATCCTGCTCGGACGCCATCTCCGACTTCAACTTGTCTAGCTCTTCCCGACACGTGTCTCTCTCTCTGCTCGCTCCCGCAGCGCTCGACTCCGCCTCATTCACCTTTGATCGCAAAGTCACCTCGGCCTCTTGATACTGATCCACCAAGGACCGGAGACTAACGACCTCAAGTTCCAGCTCGGCCACTCTGTCCGTCGAAGCCTCGGGCTGGGCTGGGAGATTGCGAGTTTTGCTCAAGGTGACTAAGAGCATAAGCACTCTCGAAGCCATTATTATGGCCATCTGCTCAGCGTGATCGGGTTTCTGGGCAGCGAGCTCGGCCGGAATGGTCCAAGCCCGAGGAATGCATTCCATCGCCTCTCGCATCACGGGAGGCAAGGTCGAGAAGTCGTGAGGACGAGCAGCCAAGAATTGGGCGAGGCTGGTAGCCAAGTTCGCGCGAGGGCCGCCCAGGCTAGAAAAAGCAGAGTAGGGGGAGTTAGAGAGAAAAAATGTGAAGGACTAAGATCAAAGGAGACTTACCGAGCAATGGCTTCCTCGTCAACGGTAGCCACGTTGCTGTAAGGATGGTTCTCAGAAGCCTCTTGCATCGGTTCCTTGCCCCGGCGGCGCTTGGGAGCCCGAGTATTCGATGGACCCACGGGCTCCGAGACTGGGGCCGAGGGAGCAGACAAAGGGCCAGTCCCCGTCGAAGGAGGGACTGAGGTGGGCGAGCTGGGTTGGAGGTGCAGTTGGCGGGTTTGCGGCGGCTGCGGCAGCGGCTACCTCGGCGGCTCTGCGAGCATGGTCGGCAATGGCGGCCAGACGAGCGCGAGCATTGTTACCAGCCATCTCAAGCGGAGGTTCGGGAAAGGTGGGAAATCTGACCACTGGAAGAAGAGAAACTGTTAAGCAATTAGAGAAGAAAGAGGAGACAAATCACGGGCCGCAACACTCACAAGGATGTTGGTCCCGAACGTGACGAGGAATAGTAATAAAGCGAGACGTCCGAACATGAGTCCTAGTAAAAACATTCTCGATCAACAAATGGGCATCGGGGAGGGAGCGAACACGCTCATAAACAGTAGCGAAGTCCCAGTTAAGTTCAGAAATGGATGGAGTCGGGGGACCTGCCGAACAATAAATGTCCGAACAAAAAGAAATCAGAATAAAATAAAGGAAATCCCAAGGGTAGGGGAGAAACGCGAGGAAAGGACTAACGATTATATTGGCGAGCAAACGAGGTCGGAATAGAGAACGCTTCAGAGCCCCAAGCGCCGTCCACGTAGAACCAATCAGCCCACCAGCCTGTCAGTTTATTGGGCAACTTTTCAAGAAGCTTGCTCGGGGCTCGCAGATAGTGATCCCCGCCTCGGAAGTGGTTGATGATCAGGAGAAAAGAAATCTCGGAAACAGAAAGATGACGATAGAGACCATAATGGCCGAACAGAACATTCAAACTGATAAGTAAAGACCAGGAGTTCGCATGCAACTGCATGGGGGCGATACCCCAAGCCTGCAGCACAGCGGCCAGAGAGTCATGAATAGGAAATCGGAGTCCAGCGTCCATCATCGTGCCCGTGACAGCAACCATACCCGGAGGAGGGCAGTTCGCCCGCTCGTCAGGGGTGGGACAATAAATATGGACGTCGGAGGGAATCCCCCACACCGACCTCATAGCCTGCAGTTCGTCCTCAGTCAGAACGGTCGAACTGCGATCACTGGCATAAATTCCCGCCTGATTGGGACCGGGCTGGGCGCCAAACCGCGTACGCTCCACGAAAACATAAGGGTTTTCATGGAGATAGTGAGTGAAGATGAAAGGGGGAAGAGGGCCCCGGATTTCGCCCATCATATCGATAAATCGGCGGTAACAGTCAGAGACTCCGCCAGCGAACAACTCCAGTTTTTCCTCTTCCGAGAAGCCGATCATTTGGGCCGGTTCCTCTCCCGACGAGGAAGAAGAAGCAGAGGTATCCGAGTGCGATGAGTCGTCATCCGCAAGGACGTCGGAGAGAGTAGCAGAACTATCGTGGTCGCTCATTCTCACTTGATTTAAAGGTGGTCGCACTAAAAGACTAAAAGATACCAAAAAGCCTACCACTAAGCCCCCCAAATAACCGTAAAAGAGTAGTGAGGAAGAACCTACGTGTGTGGTCGAAGGTGGAGCCGAGCACTCTTGGTAACAGCCGAGCAGGTAAGTCAGGATGTCCGGATATTGATGTCTTGGAAGCGGAAAGTGTAAAATGAAGGACCCCATGGGTTATTTATAGGGGAGAGAGGCGGCAGTTTTCAAAGTTTGAATTTGAAAAGACGGTTGACAGAAATCGAGGCGTCACATCGTGAAAGAGCCACTCAGACGATGACAAGTGGCGGTAACCGCCGCCTAACATTAAATGAATCGTCCCGACTGTCGAGGACATACTTTATGCTCGGGATAATCAATAACGGCCCGCATACCGAGACCGACCTTTTCTTCCGAACCGGACGATCTCGGGGGGCATTTGTTATGCGGTGAAATTTCCGGGCGAAACCCGAGCATAAGACCCCCATGCTCGCCCACGAAGGAGGGCGAACAGGCAAGGAGCGTCCCCATTAAATTAAAGGAAATGACCATGGAATATGTCCAGTGGGAGTCAGCGAGCGAGCTCGGCCGGAGCGTAGGGAAGAGTGGCCAACCATGTGCGAGGAATTCAGCTCGCAGGGAAAAGGATGACTCCTTTGGGCTCCGAATAAGGGATGGGCTTAAGGAAAGACCTGCTAGTGGGCTTGGCCCATTAGCTTACTCTTGTAACCCTAGTTTGTATTCTCTATAAATAGTAGGTGTAATATTTTATTAAAGGAGGACACATTTCCCAAAAACAATTCCTAGAGAGCATAATTGCCTTGTTCACTACTCAATCCCCAAAATATCTATTTTTTAGTTGATTATTGGAGAGCACAAATTTTCGACAGTCAACAGAAACAAAATGGGTTCGCGATCTATCTGAGTCCGTAATGGGTTAGCCCGCCCAATTAATGATAAAAGCCCGCAATTATTACGTCTTTCAGGAATCATGCCATTCTCTCGTGCTTTTTCGACAGTAAGCCACTTTCGCTATGCTTAGAAAAGAAGAGTCCACTCCATTCTCACGGGTGCCCGTCATATATTAGAAGCCCGCCCGACTGACGCTGAAGAGTAAGCCTAAGCCCATAAAGCATATCGAAACAAAATGGGTTCGCCTGCCCAATTAATGATAAAAGCCCGCATAAGCCCAAAAAGCGAATCGAAACAAAAAAATGAATATGTTGACAATGGGATTCGAACCCACGCCCTTTCGGACCAGAACCTTAATCTGGCGCCTTAGACCAACTCGGCCATATCAACATGTTGATTAATTTAAGGAATAATTTAATATCTATTAGTTACTATAGTTATTCCATATCTACTAAATATTCAGTTATTCACCAACCATTTGGTGAGAGGAAAGTATCCTGTGAGAGCAAAGTATGCTACTCAATGAATCCCATAATAATATAGATATTTTTGTGTCACCTTTTCTTGTCCCAAAAAAAAAAAATTATTATTATATTATATATCCTTAAAATAACATAATATTACTATAAAAGTTAATCTATCACATTTATTCAAAAAAAGTTAATCTATAACTAAAAAAAGAGTTCAAAAAGAGTTAATTTATCACTAAAAAAAGAGTTCAAAAAAAGTTAATCTATCACTAAAAAAGAGCGACAACTAGTATGTGAGGAAATGAGTATTTATTATTTAAAAATAAAATAATTGTAATTAAAATTTAAGAAAAAAATTAAAAGTAAAATTATATTTATTATTTAAAATAAAAAAAAATATTATATCAACTATCTTTAGACTTCAAATATAAAAAGTCCGTCAACTTTGTTTGGAAAGAGGAAGTATTTGTGTAAAACGATTTAATTTATAATTAATTTATGCCAAATGTTTTTATAAAGGAAATACTCCATAATTATATTTGTACGAAATTCCCAAGTCCTGATTAACATTATATCAAGCAAATTAATGTCCTAACAAGTAACAACTATGCAGGTTGCAGTGATAACCATTTAAATTATACTTTATTTACACAAAATTACAATTTATTAATTTCTCTTAAAAAATACTAATCTCATTTTCAAGTTTTCAACCTACAAATGTATCACGCAACGCTATTTATCGAATAAGACCAATTTCGCAAAAAACATGTGAAACCTTAAAATTAATTATTACTTTGTTCCAAAACAATGATCACAATTTTCTGATAAATTATAAAGAAAACATGATAATTGTGTTGAGACAGAAATATTATTAAATATTTATACACAACCGATACCGTTGTCAAACTTAAGGGTTATTAATTTATTGTCTCATGTATCTCGTGAATATCATAGTAATAATTAAATATATAAGTGATAAATACTTATAAAATATTCAAAAATTCACATTAATATTCTTATTCATTCATAGTATATATTGCATAAAATGATAAATAACTAGTAGAGTAGTAGTATTTTTATTATTATTCATCCCATAATAATAAATACTAACTTTGTCACATAATATTGCACTACAATTTGTGTATATGATCGATAATATTTTTGAACTGATAATTTTGTCAAATTCCAAATGGGGGTGTTCAAGTGCGGTCCCACGCTAGCGTGGAGCGGGAGCCCGAATATGCACTAGAGAGTCTCTTTCTATCTCAAAACCATGCGGGAGCCCGAATATGCACTAGAGAGTCTCTTTCTATCTCAAAACCATACGAATATGCACTAGAGAGTCTCTTTCTATCTCAAAACCATATGGTACTAAGTAGGAGAACTCTCCCTAGACTTATAAAACCATATGGTACTAAGTAGGAGAACTCTCCCTAGACTTATATCATAGACTCCCCTCTCACAATTATTCGATGTGGGACAACTCACAACCATATGGTACTAAGTCGGAGAACTCTCCCTAGACTTATATCATAGACTCCCCTCTCACAAGTGGCCTTCAACACACCCCCTCCACTTGTGAGTCCTAGTCAAAGGGTGGTTATAACCACTCACAAACAGGATCGAGCTCCCGCTCTGATACCATGTCAAATTTCAAATGGGGTGTCTCTGATACCATGTCAAATTTCAAATGGGGGTGTTCAAGTGCGGTCCCACGCCTAGCGCACACACGAGAGTCAAAGGGTGGTTATAACCACTCACAAACAGGATCGAGCTCCCGCTCTGATACCATGTCAAATTTCAAATGGGGGTGTTCAAGTGCGGTCCCACGCCTAGCGCACACACGAGAGCGGGAGCCCGAATATGCACTAGAGAGTCTCTTTCTATCTCAAAACCATATGGTACTAAGTAGGAGAACTCTCCCTAGACTTATATCATAGACTCCCCTCTCACAATTATTCGATGTGGGACAACTCACAAGTGGCCTTCAACAAATTTCACTCGATCAATAATAAAAAATTACAGAGTTGTCTAACGAATGAAGCCAACAAAACAAAACTCAGCGCACAACGATCCGCATCGATTAGGACAGAAAATTTAAACACACAAAATATTAGTTGATTTTTCTTTTATCACCTTAACAAAAAAGTCTCTAAATAATCTAAAAATGATGTATCATAACGTCCCATTGTTGTCATTGCTTAAAACGTGGGTTGAAACTTGTACGCATCATATACATTGTTTATTATTAATTGAATACAAAATAAATACACACCTTGATTAATTCTATGTTTCTGAAAAATCGAATCTAAGAATCATCGATTCGATCGATTATCAATGGCGATTGGTGCAGGCATCAACATAGGCGATAACGCAGAGTACAACGGCAAGATCACAGGATCAGTTGTTCTTTCTTGTATCATCGCAGCAACTGGAGGATTACTCTTTGGCTATGATACTGGAGTCACCGGTAGTAACTTTAACATTTTTACTTTTTTACATTATTTACTACTAATTACTTTTATTTGTGTAATTAATTAATTAAAGGTGGAGTGACTTCAATGGATCCATTCTTGAAGAAATTCTTCCCAGAGGTTTACAACCAACAAGATACACATGAGATAAGCAACTACTGCAAATACGACAACCAGCTTCTAACCGCTTTCTCCTCCTCCATATATATATCCGGCCTTCTCGCCTCCTTCTTCGCTTCCCGCATAACCCGTGACTCTGGACGCAAGCGCTCCATCCTCATCGGCGGAATCGCCTTTCTCATTGGCAGCGTCGTTAGCGGCGCATCTCAAAACATCTACACACTAATATTGGGCCGTCTCCTACTCGGCGTAGGGGTCGGTTTCGCTAACCAGGTTCAAGTTTTTATTTGGTACACCAAAAGTGATCGATTTCAGTTTAGTCACTTAAACCACAAAAATATAATCTATATTTAGTCCAATTTGATCAGAAAATTCAAAATTTCGATTGAAAAAACATGTTGAATTTTCGTTGTATACAATATTTTTTAAGGTAAAAATTTGAATTTTCTGATGAAATTGAAGTGAATTAACTAAATTTTTGTGATTTAAGAAAATTCGATTTTTTTGATAAAACTCGACTTAACGGACTAAATTTTTGTGGTTCGACTAAATTGATTATATTTTTGTAGTTATAATACTTTAAAATGTCTTTTTAAAGTGATACTCTCTCCAAACTCTTTAAACATGCAATATTTTTTTTTCATGTAGATTAAGAAAAATGTTGTTTTTTGACCTTCTAATTAAAAAGTAAAAGGGTGAAAAATGTATTTTGAAGTTGAAAAATAAAATTGTTGTGATCGGAGTTTATAAAGTAAATGGATAAAATAGAGTTAAAATTGTATTTTAAAATAAAAAATTACGAATGTTTATAAAATAATTCAAGTTATATTTGAGGATCTATTTTGAACCGACTTGAAATATTTAACATTGTTTAAGAGATTAATCGTATCCAACGAAATTTTTATCTCGTTTTTTAATAACTAACGCGTTGGCAGTCAGTCCCGTTGTACCTTTCCGAAATGTCTCCCCCGAGACACCGAGGCGCATTCAGCTTCGGTTTCCAACTGTGCATCAGCGTGGGGACCACCGCCGCCTTCCTGGTCAACTACGCGACTTCAAAGATCGAATCATCCGACTTGGGTTGGCGAATCTCCCTAGCCACCGCCGCGGCCCCCGCCTCCGTCCTCATCGCGGGGGCGCTGTTCCTCCCCGAGACCCCCAACAGCCTCATCCAGCGTGGCCGCGACGCCGAAACCGCCAAGCAGCTGCTGCGGAGAATCCGAGGCGTCGATGACGTGGACGCCGAGCTGGACGACCTCGTGGCGGCCAACCGAACCTTTGTCCACCCCTTCAGGAAGATACTCAAAAGGAGGTACAGGCCTCACTTGGTGATGGCCGTGGCCGTCCCGTTTTTCCAGCAGATGACGGGCATAACCGTCATTTCCTTCTACGCCCCCATCCTCTTCCGCACGATCGGGTCCGACGAGAGCGCTTCGCTCGCGTCGTCGCTCGTCACGTCGGCGCTCGGGATAGTGCTGACTTTCGCGTCGGCGCTGGTGGTGGACAGGCTCGGGAGGAGGGTGGTGTTTGTTTTCGGGGGGTTTTTGATGTTGGTCACTCAATCGATGATCGGGGGAGTGATGTGGGCTGAGCTGGGGGACGAGGGGGCGTTGACCCCCGGGCGCAACGTTTTGGTGGTGGTCCTGATTTGCGCCTACGTGGCGGGGTTCGCGCTGTCGTGGGGCCCGTTGGGGTGGTTGGTGACGAGCGAGATATTCCCGCTGGAGATACGGTCGGCAGGGCAGAGCGTTGTGGTCGGGGTCAGCTTCTTGTTTAGTTTCGTGGTGGGGCAAGCGTTTTTGGTGATTTTGTGCCGCTTCAAGTGGGGGACGTTCTTCTTCTTCGGGGGCTGGGTGGCGGTCATGACGGGCTTCGTTTACTGCTTGCTGCCCGAGACGAAGAACGTGCCGATCGAGAAGATGGGCAGGGTTTGGAGAGAGCATTGGTTCTGGAGGAGATACGTTTGTGATGATGCTGAGATCAGGGAGCCTTTTCTTTACACAAATGTCTATCTATATCCAACTTATCCCGCATCATCCTAAAGAATTTACACAACATGTAAGGGCAAACAAAAACAATAAATCCATGTAATTATAATATTTCATTTGTAATTTTCCATAAAATATGTGACAATTATTATGTGAAAGAGGGAATACACAAGTAGGGCTCGAAATGAGTCGAATATATAAAATTTTAATTAAGTATTCTTAATATTCATATGTATAGAGTCAAGTCAAGCTTTTCGATTTAAGTTGAACTCGAGCAATACGAGTTTAGTCACTCGAACAAGTTGGAGTTGAACTAATCAAGAGAGCAAAGGTCGAGCTGCTCGATCGAACCGAACTCGAGCATATAACAAATTTCGCGAGCCAAGCTCGAGCACTCTCCCGAGCGGCTCGTCGAGTTAATTTTTTATCCAAACCGGATAGATAGGCTCAAAGCTCGACCGTGCTCGACTCGTTTTCGACTTGACAAGAGTACCTAAACAATTATTTACTCCAACAAATCTATACATATATAATTTCAGGATCCACTAATACCACGTGGACCAATAGAAAAGCAATAATAATATTGTGTTCACACTATAAATTACAAATAAAAAATAACCAATAGGAAAGCAATAATAATGTTGTGTTCACACTATAAATTACAAATAAAAAATTATAAATTATAAATAGTAATATTATTAAGTATATTTAAATTATTATATATAAATTTTAAATAGTAATTTGAAATTATATATTTTTGGTAATAATAATTAATAATCACCTTAAATATATAATTTTTTTTTTCTCAAAATTCTTTGTTATTGGATTAATATTAATTTAATTCCAATTAATTTTTTTTTTTGTTTATGTCAATTGCAGTGTCTTGGGATTCGAACCAAAGACCTCAAGCCCCCAATTCAAGTGCTCAACCAACTGAGCTAAAAACCCTTGACAAAAATCAATCTCTTCCCATTTACATTTATACAGTTCTTCTATTCATTCATTTTTTTCCTCGATTTTTTTAATTTTATTTATTAATTATGATTTTTTCGCAGATTCCAGAATTAAATTGTCGAGGTATTAATTATGTTCGACTAGAATTTTTTTTAATTTTTAATTTATCCCTAATTCAGTTATGTTAAATTTGTTTTGCAAGTTAACATACGTTATATTAATATAATTGCATTTCTGTCATCTCATCTCCTTCCTATTCACCAATTAAATTCAAATTTTTTATATTTCTATATATTTTCCAACTTTATAATTTTTATTTTTCATTTATTTTGATTTTCCCCATCGATTTTAGGTATTTGTTGGATTCGTTTGACACTCGAGAAATGCAGAGACGAGAAACTTCTCTTCCACCAGATCAGAGGCTCCTCGATCAGGTATGATGATCGGGTATGATGGAAATGCAGAGACGAGAAACTCCTCTTCCACCAGATTAGAGGCTCCTCGATCGGGTAGGATAAATCGAGGGATTCCACCAGATCAAAGGCTTCTCGATCGGGTAAGATGTAAATCGAGAGATGCGCCCGAATAGCAGACACATGTGTGAGAGAGACAATAAGTCTGATCCAAAAGACTAACTTCATAATATTTCAATGAAAATTTGTCATATCCGAGATTCGAACTCTGCATCGTCGGGGAATTACACTAACATCACCACTGACCTTACCACTCGGCTATGCTCCAAGAAGCTTATATACTATAAATTACATCAAACATTCGTAGTCTTTGAAAATAATAAAATTTTCATAATTGAGATAACGACTAATAACGAGATTAATAAAAATTTACAAATTTAAGTGAAAATTCGATTATTAAATAAAATAATTTGTTAGTATTAATAAATTTTTGGCCGAAATACATTAACAAATAAATCACGTGCATCATGGGGGTAGTGGTACTAATTAATTAATAAACACAAGATAACCAACCGGAATATATATTTAACAAAAGCTCAATTAAAATTAATTACAACAAATTGAGTCCCTGTGAAAAAACAATAAAAAAACTTTACCTGGAAATCCCCCAAATTCCAATTTCAATTACGAACCATAAAACTCTCATTCCTATTTCTCAACATGGACTCTTCTCTAATCCGATTGATTTTCAAGAATGTCGGTTGAAAAATATATAATTTCAGAATGGATAGAGAAGAAAATGGATTGATCAGAGATGATTCTCACCAAAATCTACCTCTATCCGATGGCGGCGATGGCTCTGTTTTTTTCTTGGATCACGTCGGAGAGGTCGTTCTTACATATACCTCGCACGGTTTGTCCTGGGAATCGCTTGATTCATTACGTAATAATGTAAGTCTCCCGTTTTTTCTTTTTTATCTATGTTTTTTTTTTCGTTTCTATTTTCCTCAGAAAAATGAATTCTTTTTCTTTCGCCAATGAGATTACTTTATGTTGCATGCATTTCTGTAGATTAGTTAAACCAAAATTCTGATTTAATTGAAGCTTTGTTTGTTGTGTCTTATTACCAATTTATGAAGCTTAGTGAAGTCAAATTTGGCTGTTGGGGATAGTGATTCGATTCCAAGAAATAAATTGTTTTGCCCCTTTTGTAATAGTATTCCACTTATGGTAGATTTGTCTGCATTGGATCAGGAAGATAGCAAAGGCTCGTGTCTGGGATCGAAAATAGTTTCCGATATTAGAACGAAGGTTAGTTTTGCCGATGTTTATGCCGTTGACTTCATTGAACGGGGTTTTGTACATGGATCCGTTGTTTCCAGTGGTCAAGGGTCCCTTTCGAACCATTCTTTGGAGGTGATACATCTTTTTTGGGACTAATTTATGGCCCAACTATGTTTGGTATATTAATATTCGTTGCATAGTTTATGTTCCTTTGATATTGGTGTATACTCTCTTTGATCCCACAGATGTACCGGTTTACAGTGCATTTTGTCAACAAAGCAAAGACTCAATCTATCTGGACACCGTCGCTTTACACCTTCGGTCATAATGATCCAGAGATCTGTAAGAGTTGGGTTGATCAGATTAGGGTACTTCTTAACGTGGAAGCTGAGCGGCCTAAAAGTATCATGGTAAGGATTAATATACTCTCACCAACTTATTCAAATAATCAAATGTATTTTTTTAATTTTGGATCGGACATAACTTTGTAATGAATGATTAGGTTTTTGTTCACCCAAGGAGTGGGAAAGGACAAGGATGTAAAATTTGGGAAGAAGTAGCTCCATTATTTTCCCAAGCGAAAGTGAAAACAACGGTAAATTGATTACTGTCTTGTGTAATACGCGTGCAGTGGGTGAAATGTATTTAGTGTATAAATTTGTGTTTTGTGCGTTTGAATTCTGTATTTCAATTAACTGAGACAAGGCAGTGAAACCTTTCTTTCAATGTGTGTTTTGTGTGTATGTGAAGTGTAAGCAATTTTTTTTTTTTGTGTGTGTGTGTTTAAATTGTGTAGAGTGCTTTATGAGAGGTGTATTTCTATAGCTTGTTATCCACACTGCATTGTTTCATGTATAGGGTTGGGACACTTACAAAGTGAATTTTTCCCCGTATATTTTTTTTTCTTACAGGTAATAGTGACAGAAAGAGTCGGACATGCAAGAGATGTTATGGCATCAATCACTAATCAGGATCTGAGTTTATATGATGGTGTTGTGGCTGTTGTAAGTGGTTGTACCCTTCTTGTGTAAAATTTCTAAATCCATGATCATGATAATAAGTTGTTTTCTGAGAACATGACCTATCTCTCTCTGTGTGTGTGTGACTCTGTGTACTTTATATATTTATGCGTATACATTCCCTACATAGTCCAAACACTGACTGTCTATTGACACTCATTTATTTTAAGAGAGCTTCAATAATATTGAAGGAATTAACAATTATCATCGGAATTTTTATAACCTCATTTTTTTTTCAAACAATATCGGTGAAATTAATGAATACTGTAATAGTTATTACATGGTACTTAAGATTTCAAATCACCCTGTTTTTCCCTATACTCGAGGATTGCAGCTCATTTATGTTAAAGAGTTCAGTTTGAAAACCGTCTCTATTTGTTACTCTAGTGGTTTTTAAGCACTTGAAACAATACCTCTGTTTTTATTGCAAATGCTTATTTCATTTTTCTAACTCTAGATTCTTTCTACTCACAATTTTTGTATACGTTACTAGGGGGGTGATGGATTTTTCAATGAAATTCTTAATGGTCTTCTCTTGTCAAGGCATAAAGCTCCATATCCACCAGATCCTTCCAACACAATGCAGCCCACCCAGATTGTTTCAACTAGTGTCGACAGAACCATTTTAGAGGAGACATGTGATCATCATAATCAAGATGATTCTCTTCTTCTCCCGGGCTCCGAACATGTTGGTCCTCATTCCCCAAATTTTGGTATGATAATAGATTATATCTCCATGTGTGAACTATTTATTTCTAATATCATTCTCCTTTTTTAAATGTAGAGCAAGATCATGAGTTTTCTTTTCCTAGTGAAACATTCAGATTAGGGATTATTCCGGCAGGATCTACTGATGCCATTGTAATTTGGTATTTTCCGACATTACATTATTTGAATTGCTCTATTTATTTTTCTGCCCTGGGTACATTTGTATATATTTTGGTTTAAATGTATTCTTCTAGGAACATGTGATTCTTAGATAACTAAGAAGTTAGAAGAAATATATTATTGAAAAAATTAAATCAATGTTAATGGACCCAACAAGCGCTGATAAACTCTTTACTGGGAAATTCCAAAAAATATGGTCAATCATGTTGTATATCTGATATTTAAGTTTATTGGGATCATTTTATGGATTTTTTTTTTCTCAGTACGACTGGGGTCCGAGACCCCATGACTTCAGCTTTGCATATTATCCTTGGCAAAAGGGTGGACCTTGATATAGCTCAAGTTGTGAGATGGAAAGAAACACATGGGTCCAATGAAGAACCCTGTGTACGTTATGCCGCTTCGTTTGCTGGGTATTTCGTATTCATTTTCCTATAATCAATGCTCATGATTTTTTTCTATATTATTCATTCGTCAATTTATTTAGAAAAACCTTTGTTGTATTATTTGATTCTTATTTTGACATGTGGTTGACTATTTATATCGGTTTCACTTTCACCACAGTATAACATCTGTATCCTTTATTTGTCCTTTCTTTAAACCTTAACCTTTTTTTTCACTATTCTAAAAGTCCCCGTCTAGCTTCTCCTAGGCAATAGGCTGAACTCGACCGCCTCGATATTTTACTCAATGCCCTCATAAGGCGGCAAGCTGCCTAGGCCCCTCCTCAGTCCACCTAAATCTGACTTGGCCTGCCTAGACAGGTCGAGGCAGTTGGCTTGAATTTGATGAATCAGCTTAAATAGATCGTATTCACATAAATTTTGAGTTTGAATATGATACCAAAAATTAAGAGGTATAAGGAGAAGAAAAAATGTGTATTTTTGCATTTGCAAGTTGCTTTTATTATACTGTATGTAATGACGTGAAAATATTTGCAAATGATAGTGTTTATAAATTTACAGGTTGAATTGTTCATTATTAAATGAAATTCATTATCATTTTTTTCTCAAAATAGTCATATTAAATTATTTTTAAATATAATATTTATCAATTAAATATGGCAAATGTAAATCGATTAATCCACCCTTAGTCCCCTCTTAGTCCATCCAGGTGCTAGCTATGGCTCACCGCCAGCCTAGCGCCTTTTAGGACCTTGTTTTTGTTTTTTGTTTTTTTTTTTTGTTTTTTTTTTTTTTTTTTTTTTTTTTTGTGAAAAATGTCATTAGATCGTTCCTGCAAAATTATTTTCCTCAAACTCCAACAAAATAATTTTCTAGGTAAATAATCATTTCCTCACATTAAAGTATTAAAACCTACTAAAATACCCTAACCCTTAACACCTGGTTTTACTCAATAATCGCCTGTTCGATCTAATCCTCACATGTTATGCAAGAGCACCATTTGATCATTAGACCCTTAGTTTTATTTCCTAGGACTATTTACCCAACAACTTATAAAATTTGAATTCTTTTGCTAGAGCTCTTTTATTTCCCCATAAAACCTTATGAGATTGAGCAAGTTTGCTATTAAGTTTGATTGTTATCCCAGTTAATTCCTACCTGGATTACTACAATGCATTTGCTTCTTAAAATAAGTATTGCCTTCATTAATTCGGTTAATGCCCCCCAGTTAAGTTTTAATAGAATGAGGAAAAAAGGAGAGAGAGAACCTTCCGATATAAGGTACGGATTTAGTAACTTTTTTCTTGCCAAATATAAGGTACGGATTCTATGGAGATGTCATCACAGAGAGCGAGAAATATCGGTGGATGGGACCTAAGAGATATGACTATGCTGGGACTAAAGTTTTCCTTCAGCATAGGTATGCAATTTTAAGTTAGCAGTTGTGTTTGTTGATTGACAGGAAAAGACCTGTTGGAGGTCTTCCATATTTTAATTTCGTTCACGCATAGCATATTTTTTGTAATGCAGAATATTGGAGAAAAATAAATACGAGTAAAAGATAAAAAAAAAGTTTTTCAACTAATTAGAAAAGATTCACCCCTTTAAGTTCGATTGTGGGTGGGGTTGTAATATTTCTGTAAATACTGTTTTTTCTAAATCATTTTTCTAATGAAGGGGGGAATGTAAGATGAAATCAATCGTCAAATTATTTTGGTAGGTTGTAAGAAACATCTGGATTTCTTTGTCAATTAGCTCAAACTTCAATGGGGAACTTTTCTTACTCTGCTAATTAGCCGTTGCTGATTTTCCATGAGGATATTAGTGCTTGGAAACTCACAGTCTGGGTCATCTGAAAATCTTCTATCAGCTTTGCTGCATTTTCGTTTCTGTCAGTAATTATAAATACAGTACAAACAATGAAGTTAAGGTCCTTAAGGATACAGTACATAAGTAAATATACTACTACCATTCAGTCTCATAGTTCTCTGTAAGCTATTGCAGATACACCTGTGCCTCAATATGTATGACTTTGTTATATAATTATTTTTAATGTATTTTCGAGGTCATATGAGGCAGAAGTCAGTTATCTTGAAGTTGAATCAGATAATGGAAGCTTGAATCCTGAAATAGTTCCTAAAGTTAGTAGCACAAAGCTTTGGTGTCGTCCTAAAAAGCCCAATCGGGCGAGTTGTCGTGCTAACTGTGCGGTATGTAATTCAAAATCTGATGACCCATCTGGCCTGGCCCGGAACTTAAAAGGACTGAGATGGTCAAGGTCCAAAGGACGTTTTCTTAGTGTTGGCGCTGCCGTGATATCTTGTCGAAATGAAAAGGCACCTGATGGCCTAGTAGCTGATGCTCATCTCTCTGATGGGTTCCTGCATTTGATATTAATTAAAGACTGCCCTCACCCATTTTATCTATGGTAATTTCTCTCTCTTCATTTTGTTATTGTTTGGGGAAATTATGTTCCATGAAAAGGTCTGGCTAAATCGCAATTTCAGTCCGGCCACTTGTGTTGGTTGGCAGTTCATTCTCAATTAATTTGATGTGTCAATTTTGGTTCTGGATGATTTGCACTTAGTCACGATATCTATTTCAGTTATATAACTTCCATAAAGATTATTGGATATTTTGCTACTTGAGGGTATTTTGGAATAAATAAAATATTGAAACTTACAGGTGCAGAGTTGGTACCATGCCCACCTATAGGATGAAACCAATTTTGTATAACTGCATTCTTTTCTGCATGAATACCGAATTTCAGGAGATTGTACATAGATAGTATATGTGCGTAGTTCAGGGATTTGATGCCTTTTAGTATTATGGGCTCAAGTAAAGAAGAATCAAGCTTATAGCTGATCCATAATTCCTATATTCTCTTTATAAATCTGTCCCCCAATTCTGCGATTTTTTTCTTCTGTTTTTCTTCGTCATATCCTTATATTTACTTTTTAATTTTTTTATTTGTGCAGTCACCTTATTCAGCTGGCAAGGAGAGGCGGGGACCCTCTTGGTTTCAAATTTGTCGAACACCATAAAGTATAAATTTCTTTCACTTGTGTATTTTTTGTCATATACTACGTGTATATTATGTGTGTGTAATGTATAGACACATTTCATTTTGACTTGTTTCGACCATGGTGGTGGGCAGACTCAAGCATTCACATTCACGTCTTTCGGAAAGGAAGGCATATGGAATGTGGATGGAGAGCCTTTTCCGGCGCACAAGCTATCGGCTCAAGTATTCCGAGGCCTTGTCAGCATGTTCGCCACTGGTCCCTTGGATTAGTAGGGCACCCTCATCAGTATTGATTTAAATCTACACAGCAAAAATATTTCTTCAAGGTTTGTCCTGCCACACTTATCACCGTGAGCAATCTGAATCGGACTTCCCTCAGAAGCCCTGGCAGTCAGAATATTATGTTTCTGCTGGCGCTAATGGCTGATTATTAATGCTGCAGTTTTCTGTGTAAAGAACCCAATACACACACTTTGGTTGTATTTGGAACCGATATATATTACTGAAGGAAGACAGTGAGTTTGAACCGGGTATTTTTCTCCTGTATAGTATGACTCTGTCTTGTACTGTACTATACTGTATTGTTTTGCTAGACAGTCTTGTTTTGTACACTGAACTAGGAGGTGTTCTGAAATTTATTTTAATAATATTTCTTTAGAGAGAGTAAAATAAGTTTAATGTATTCAGACACTAATCTAAACATGACATGAATTTTTCATATATAAAAACTGATTATACTTCAAATATTTTTCCATCTATCAGATCCATGTCGATTTACGCGAATTTCAACGATACGGATTGTTAATGAATAAACAAACAAATAACATAGTTTAAACTTTAATCGATAGGTGAAGTGTCTTTTGACTCTGCATTTATTTGACCCGCGTGATGCATAAGGACAAAGTTTATCAAATATGAAGTCAAAGGTTTTAGAATTCCATTACCAAATTGGGTTTCGAAATTCTTAGTTAGAATTCACTTGAGATTCTTGGAGTTAAGATAATCTGAGTGCTGCTGCATATTAGACCCTAAATGTTGACCAACTTCTCGGTAATAGTCTAAGCCTACCGCCGACAAAGTTGAACTTTTTCCCTACTCTGTTTTTTTCCTTTTCTTGTTAATTTTCTTGATTGGTTCTGCTCTGTCCGAGAAAACTATCTACTGGGCTCAAAGAATAATTGGTATGTTTTTCCTTTCTTTAACTTTGGTTCAGATTCCTTGTTGTCTTTGGTTGAAAATATTCGAATAATTTAACTAATGATTGATTCTTCACAAAATACCATGAAATGTGAAGTCAAAGGTTCTTGATTTTCATTACCCAAATGGGGTTTTCAAGAATTATAAGATAATTCCACTTTCTGGGTTTTCAAGAACCTTAAGGATTATTGTTTCTATTTAAAGGTTTTTGTGGAATTTTCTTGTTGGGTTATATAGTTGATTTAGCTCGACCCAAATTCGCAATCTTTAGCTCTAAAGATGCTTTTATTTTTTTATTTTTTTGTTAGATATGAGCTTATGAAATCGAATGTTCGATTGTTGATCCTATCTCAGAATTTCGAGGTATGAATACTGGCAACAAGAATAAAATAGAGAAGTCGAAGGAACTGACACTGCCGGCACACACAGTCGCCGCAGTGGCTATAAGTGGAAGTAAGAAAAGCAAACCTATAATCAATTGGGCTTTGGAAAAATTTGTCCCGGAGGGATTAATGTATTTCAAGTTGCTCCATGTCCGACCGTTGATTTCTAGGATCCCGACACCTAGTAAGTCGTGGTTTTTTTTTTTTCATTCTAAAATTGATTAATTGAGGAAAAAAATATGTTCCATTGTTAATTTCGAGATGATTGCATATTGATTTGCTAGCTACAGTGGGTAACTATATTCCGATTTCTCAAGTCCGAGAGGACGTGGCAGATGCATTCAGAAAAGAAGTTCAGTATCAAGTAAATGAAAAGCTTCTTCCTTACAAAAGAATGTGTAGTCAAAGAAAGGTAAAAAAGATACATGGGCGAATATTTATGTTTTGCTTCCGTTGAGAATTGAGATCGATGCTTAATTGTTTGGATTCACATGTGCAGGTGCAAGTGGAAGTTGTACAAATCGAGTCGGATGATGTTGGGGCCGCAATATCAGGGTATATCGAGAAACATAAGATCATTAAACTAGTTATTGGCACTTCCTCTCGCAATATATTTTCAAGGTAATGCACTAAATCGATACATGATTCCTATGTATATTAAAGCAATAATGTATTTTCACTGACATGGTTACCTCATGACATGCTCAGGTCACAGTCATTGTCGTCAAAAATATCCGAATGCTGTCCGACTTTTTGTACTGTATTTGCTGTTTCCAAAGGATTACTGTCATCCATGAGGCCTTCAGATTCAGTAACAAACAAAAGCTTCGATGACGAAAGTAGTGAGGCGAGTTCTTCCACTGATAATTCTTCGACCCTTTCTTCGAGCTCACAACCAGGTACATTTTTCTGGGTCTCTAATGCTCGGACAATTTATCTAAGCCTTTTAAGTTTATTATGAAATCGAGATAGTAAATACAAACCTCACGTGCAACAATTATCAGCAAATGCAAAGTTTGTAAAGAGACGTAAACTTTTATTTTTGTTTTTATATATAGTATTTTCAGATTGGACAGTCAAAGAGTCGTTCATAAAATCCCGTTCGCCTTCACTGCCCGAGCAGCGTTTCCAAGCTCTTTCAACCATGAACCAAATCCTTCTCAATCAAAGAAGGCCTTCGAATGGAACCATGCATCCTAGGAGTCCATCTCTCGATACCAACGGCCTGGATTTGAACTACACAACTTCTGTCACTTCCACTGAGAAACAGGTGACATGTTATTCATTTTCTAAAATTAAGATATAGTCACTTCCACTGAGAAACAATACTGATTTTCATGTTCATAACATTCGTTGGTTCTCTCTCCAGCAGGACAACATCAATTTTGAGCTGGAAAATATGAGAATCGAACTCAGAAATATCCGAGGAATGTATGCGATGGCCCAAGGCGAGGCAATTGATGCTTCTCGGAAGGTATATTATTTGGCTGAATAATTCCTTATCGCCAGGGGCATTTTTATAATTTACCTTTTTTTTTTCCGGGTTCTCCAGCTAAATGAACTTGAGAAACGTCGCCTGGTAGAGGAAACAAATTTCAAACAGATAAGTTGTAAGGAGGAAGAAGCCAAGGAGTTGGCGAAGCAGGAGAAAAAGAGATACAAAGCTGCTAAGAAGGAAGCCGTGTTCGTCAAGGAATGCGCCGAACGAGAAGCTCTGGAAAGAAAAGAAGCAGAGGCGAGAGCATCGCGCCAAACTAAAGAAAAGGAAAACCTCGAAAGCACCATGAACGGCTCTGTCAACCAGTACCGGCAGTTCACGTGGGAGGAGATCGCTTCCGCCACCTCATCTTTTTCCGATCATCTCAAAATCGGAAAGGGAGCATTCGGGACCGTGTATAGGTGCAGCTTTCACCACACGGTTGCTGCCGTGAAAATTCTCCATGCGAAAGAAGCTAGCGTAAATTCAAACAAGCAGTTTCAGCTGGAGGTACGCGTTTCTATACGAGCATGAAAATGAAAATAAATCGATTTATTCCCTTAGAAACGGTTATCAGATAGCAAGCACAACACTTTAAGGCCATTTTTAGACTTAATTTCAGTTCATTTTAGTTTAGTTCAGATCTCTTCATTTCAACTAAAATAAATAAAAAATAATTCGAATCAATAATTTGAGATATACAACCTAGTTAATGCTAGAATCATATTAATAATTTCTTAAAAATATTTAAAAATTTATAAAAATTATTAGTACTCCCTCTGTCCCCGATATACAACCTAGTTAATGCTAGAATCATATTAATAATTTCTTAAAAATATTTAAAAATTTATAAAAATTATTAGTACTTTCTCTGTCCCGTAGAAGTTGTTTGCACTTTCCTTTTTGGGCCATCCCATTATTCCCATACTAGTTGTCACACACACAAAAAAAATCTATTCTTACACTTTATACCCTTATTACAACGCAATATTGCTAAAATATTATCACATTTACCCAACAAAGTTAATCTTCTACTGAGAAAAGCCAACAATTCCCCATAACCTTATCATCAACAATATATAATAATATAATATAATTATTTCTTAACCTTTGTGTTCATACACTAGTATGGGATGGGATGGAGGGAGTATTAATTTTATAAAAAAAATATTTTTATTTCAATTCAATCCAGATCTTTTCATTTTATTCAGTTTCAGCTCAAAAGAACAGATCATTAGTGTTAAATCTTGCGAATTTTCAGTGTTTTTAACTTATTTGCAGCTGGAAATCTTGAGCCAAATCCGCCACCCGCACTTGCTCATCCTCCTCGGCGCGTGCCCCGAGCGCAGCTGCCTCGTCTACGAGTACATGGAAAACGGTAGCCTGGAAGATCGCCTGAATACGAAAAACAACAGCCCTCCCCTCCCATGGTTCGACCGCTTCCGAATCGCCTGGGAAGTGGCTTCCGCCCTCGTCTTCCTCCACGAATCCACCCCTAAATCCATCATCCACCGCGACCTCAAGCCGGCAAACATCCTCCTCGACCGCAACCTCGTCAGCAAAATCGGAGACGTCGGCCTCTCGACGATGGTGGGCCCGGACAACCCAATCTCGCTCTCGTTCAGCGACAACGGGCTCGTCGGCACGCTCTGCTACATCGACCCCGAGTACCAGAGGACGGGGGTCATCACCCCCAAGTCCGACGTGTACGCTTTCGGGATGGTGATTTTGCAGCTGCTCACGGGGAAGCCCGCGATCGCATTGGCTTACGCGGTGGAAAATGCTGTTAGTAACGGAAGTTTGGTAGAGATGCTCGACTCGGGAGGTGGGGGGTGGCCGGAAGAAGAAACGAGAGATTTGGCGGTGATAGGGTTGAAGTGCACGGAGCTCAGGCAGAGGGATAGGCCGGATTTGAGAGAAGAGGTTTTGCCGGTTTTGGAGAGGTTGAAGGAGTTTGCGGAGGAGAGGGCTCCAGATTCTACTCTGCCTGCGGCTCCTAAACACTTCATTTGTCCCATTCTCAATGTAGGTCGATTTTTTTTTTCTTCTCCTGGGACAGAGTGATTATTATTGTGAATGGGTTTTTTTTTTTTTTTTTTTTTTTTTTTTTTTTGGTGCAGGAGGTGATGGATGACCCGTGCGTTGCTGGGGATGGATACACGTACGATCGAGAGGCGATAGAGGCGTGGGTCAAGGAGAAAGATACGTCTCCGGTTACGGGATTAAAGTTGGCTCACAACTACTTAACGCCGAATTACACGCTTCTTTCTGCGATTATGGAGTGGAAGTCTGGGAAGGAAACGTGATCGAGTATCGTATGGATAGTAAATTTTGTCTATAGTCTTTCTTATTAAGATGATTCAAATGCATCGACTACTTACCAGCTAGAGAGAGTAGTGAACACTTAGTTTTTTTTTTTTTTTTTTTTTTTGTACAATTAAATCTAATTTTCATTGATTATTCATTAAAACATACTTTAATTAATAAAAAATAAATTATATTTATAATTTAATGCATCTATCTTGATGGTTTTTAATAAATTTATTTAAAAAATGTATTTTTTTTACCAAAAATGTAATTGGTAAGAATGTATTTCGCGGGACTGATTCTTTGCCAATAACACCTTAAAAGGCATTAAGGTTGTCCAACATATATGTGAGCCTCTAACACTCCCCTCACGAGTAGGCCGGAAATTTCATCGGCTCTACTCGTGGATTAAGGCCATCTTTGTGGCGAGCCGGAAATTTCGGCCATCTTTGTGGCGAGGGGGACCCACATCGTATTGGGCCCGCTCTAATACCATGTCAAAGTTGGGCCAATAACACCTTAAAAGGCCTTGTTAAGGTATTAAGGTTGTCCAACATATATGTGAGCCCAGGGTTCTTAATCCAATCGATGTGGGATATCTAACAAAGAGGTCGATTTCCAGTTCACAAACACACTCACAAATTAATTATAAGACAAAAAAAATATTCTTACAAAAATATACTCCTTATATCCTAATCCATGGCAACAACTAGCTCAACACTATACCTCGTGATGATGTTTGCTTTGACCGCAAGCCTCTGGTCCGTAGGGGAAAGCAGAGTTTGCAGTCAGGTCGTAAACCAATCAGTGTGCGAAGTAGATAAGCCTTCACCAATGCATTAAAATTTGCAGAAGTGGACTGTACTTCCCGCCATATTTATTTATCCGAGCGACGTGTGTGAGATTTTCGTACGGTCGCACTCTTCCTCAGTGTGTCTGCCTTTGGGACTGTCCTGGTTCTGCCGTGGAAAACAATCTCGTCGCCACCGCTCCGGTTCAACCTCCGACCATCAATTGATGATCATTACTTATTGTTACTTCAGTTTTAAATATTAATTAATCTAAAATTATTGGTTTCATTCGAATACTAAAATTCGATTCTTATTTATTTTCGTTGATTTTTTTTATATCATTTAATTTTTAAAAAAGTATTAATTCACTAATTTATAATTAAATAATTACAAAATAAAAAATAAGAAAACAAAGGACAAACATATTATTTGTTGAAAAAAAATCAACATTAAGAATTTAAAAAATAAATCAACAATAAGGTTTGGTTTGAGAGTTGAGACAAAATTAGAATAAAAAAAAAAAAATAGAAAAAAGCGTAAAAAGAGTATTTTTGTTAATGTTTGTCAATATAATTTCATTGCTTTGGTAAGTTTTCATTAAGTAGCATAGTATTGTGAAATCATTTACATTAAAATTTTGAATGACTATTTGCCACCTCTGAGTTCTGGAAAAATAAAATTAACAATTGAATAGATCGATCAAAATTTCAAACAAACACGTAATTAATTATGAATTATCGAATCATATTATATAATTAGAAGGCAAAATTATAAAAAAAAACTAAAAATGTGATTATAAGAAGTAATGCAAAATTCACACTAATTCAAAAATAAAAATACATTAATCTATTAAAAATCGAGATAATATCACAAAACAATCCGTAACATAATTCGATTTCATATTTAGTACTTTTAATCTTTTAAAAGTTCAACATCTTCCTATTTTTATAACTTTTATTAAAATTTTGCAAATTATTCATATCTAAGGTCACTTGATAGCTAGCCCTAGCTCTCTATCATTATATATATAGTGTGAAATCAATTCAATTGATTGGTTGAAACGATAGCATTATACTGAAAAATATATATTCAACTTATTCATATTTCTATAAAAATTACTCAATTGAATAAATCAAAAGAGATAAAACAGTAAGAGTTGTTAGCTCAGTTGGTTGAGTATTTGAATTGAAAATTAAAAAGTTCAAGATTCAAACTCGAGACATTGCAATTGACCTATATTAAAAAAATGAGACAAAACAACAGAGTAAGCAATAAACATGTATGCCCCTATTCCGACACCAAAATTTTAAAATATTATTTTATTAACTTTTTTATTAAAAAAATTAGAAGTAAAATATTTTTTTTCAATTAATAAAGTAAATAATTTAGAGATAAATTTTATTAAATAAGTGAAAATATTAGAATGTATATACCTTTTAAAATGATTTTGTTTTTAAAATTGGATGTGACCATTGAATAATTTAGTTTTACGATTCTGATGTTTTTAAATCATTTTATTTTTCTGGTTTATAATAGAATCATGTACCCTAATACAATTTTAAAATATTATATTCTATAGGATAGTAATAGGTATATATTAATTTAAAATGGTGTAATTGATATATTGAGGGGTGAATTAAGTAAACTAGTAAAACCTACTCCGTGTGATGCACGGTAATATGTAATGTAAATTATTTAATACTAAATAAAAAACAGATAATTGAAATATAAGTATTTTCATAGAAATTATAAATTTTATACTAATATTCATTACAAACAATTTTTTTTAATTAGTGTATTTTTAAATAATTTTTTACTTAGTTAACTATTAAAAAATTTAGTGTATTTTTAAATAATTTTTTACTTAGTTAACTATTACGTACGTTCTACTATGATGATAAGAGTTCAAGTGAATTAATTTCATCCAACAAAATGAATTTTTTTGAAAAATGAATATTAATTATTATTGTAAGTAATTTTTTTAAATTTTCTATTACATTCGGTTAAAAATTGACATTTGAATTAATAACTTATTAATTTAAGGTTAGAATCTAAAATATTTATATGAAACCCAAAACAAATTAGAAGCTTGATATTTTTTTAAACAATTACGTATTTAATGAATAAATATTGAATTTAATATGTTTTCAAAATATTTTCAAATATTAATTTACAAAATGTTTTTCATTTCCTTCAAACATATATTTCATGTAAATTATAAAATATAATTGTATTGTTAATAAAATAAAATTGTTAAAATAATTCTTTTATTTATATTACAATTTTCTTTATAATGATAAATAAAAAGAAAACTTGAAAATGTTTTTCAATAATATTTTTCTAATTTTTTCAATAATCTTATAAATCATATAACTCGTGTTAAATATTAATGGTCAATAGTTAAATATTTAAAAAAAATTAAATTTTTAAATAATTTTTTTTTGTTTATAAACTAAACTGAATTTAATATGTCCGAACTGAAATAAAATTAAGTTCAATTTAATTTAATTTTAAAATATTGAAATAATAATAATAAAAAAAAATAAAATGGTTGAACTGAACTGAAGTAAACTTAATGGGTCTAAAATGAAGTGAACTGAGAATAAATTCAAAAGAACCGATCCTAAATCTTTATCAACATTAAGGATCTCCTCTTTTGGACTGAAACTGACTTAACTGAATTGAATTTTAGAATTTAATAGATCTGAACTAAAATGACATTAAGTTCAAATTATTTGCTTGCTATAATTAAAGAGTTGATATCAATATTAATAAAATTTATTTCCTCTAATTATGGTATAATTTGACCGAATTATATAGTTCTTATCATTTATTATTATTACTATTTCTATAGTTCTTACCATTTATTATTATTACCATTTAAACATTAAGAAATAAATGTAAATTAGCATAGATAGATAGATTTTAAATAGATAGTTGTTACCACTGTGTAATTAATTAATTAGCATAAATTTTAAAATTTATTTGCTTGCTATAATTAAAGAGTTGATATCAATATTAATAAAATTTATTTCCTCTAATTATGGTATAATTTGACAGAATTATATAGTTCTTACCATTTATTATTATTACCATTTATATAGTTCTTACCATTTATTATTATAACCATTAAGAAATGAATGTAAATTAGCATAGATAGATAGATTTTAAATAGATAGTTGTTACCACCGTGTAATTAATTAATTAGCATTGATTTTAAATCACAAATAATTAAATTACTATAGCTAATTAAATGGCATTTCATATTTATTATTGGTAAAAAAAGCCACATAATCAAATTGCAGACATATGAAAGTTTTATATGTGCCAACATGCTCATTTTTTGTAGTTTAATTTTTTGTGTTCGTCCACGTGTGATTAGGAAAATCTGGATTTATATATTAAATAGATATAATAAAAGAAATATAATTTAAAAATATGTATATAGTAATTTGGTGCACCTTTTTTTTTTGTGTAAATAGTAACTTCCATAATGTAATTTCACAGCTTTGCTAACTTTTCATAAATTTGCATATTATTATTGTGAAATCATAAAGACTAGTCAAACAAATATAACCAATCTTCCCCAAACATCCAACAGTTGATCATTATAAGAGGTCCATTCCCAGTTCACAAATAATACTCACAAAAAAAGTTATTCTTACAAAATATATATATCCATGGCATTAACTACCTCAACTCTATACCTCGTCATGTTCTTCGCTTTGACAGCAAGTCTTTGGTCCGTAGGGGAAAGCATGGTTTGCAATTCGGTGGCAAAGGATTCCTTCTGCAATCTTCGTCATCCTTCAGAATGCAATAGACTATGCAGGGGTGTACTTCACATCCCGCAAAATTTATTTATCAACGCGGTATGTATGACTGTTGATTTCTTTCCCGCTCCTTCTCGCTGTGTCTGTATTTGGAACTGTCCTGCGGCGTATAAAAATCTCGTAGCCACCGCTCCGGTTCAACCTCCGACCATCAATTGATCATTACTTATTGTTACTTCAGTTGTAATGCAATATGATCATTTATTTTAATTAACGAAAAATAATCTTAATTATTTGGTGTCCATTCATACGATCATTTATTTTAATTAACCAAAAATAATCTTAATAATTTGGTGTCCATTCATACGCACACCTCTTTAAATAGCGTGAGCTTTGGGAATTGGGATAACCCGAGGTCTTGAGTTCGACTTCTGCCAGTGGCGACTCCATCCGAATTAATTATTCACTTGTTGCGCCTCCATAAAGAGGTTGAAATCGGCCCACAAATAATAGGGGTATTGGAGAATATATTACCGATCAATTAAAATTTCAATACAATTTAATTGAAATAATATTAAAATGCATTATTTAACTTAAATCGATTAAACGAATTTTATTTTTGAATCAATGATATATTCATCATTTGTCACGATTTTGAATCGAATTTTGCCCGGTATTTATTATTGCACGTGATATTTATTCATGTTTTCGACAGTACTGATCGAATTAAGGTTGGTCGTCTATGTCGATGAGTTCAAGAACAAATTGAGCAACGGGATTAGAAGCGCGAGATGGTTGCAAACGAATTATGTGATAGAATCGAATATTTATTACTATTCGATTTGTATTTGTCGTCGTATTCAAATATTTGCATTCGTATTCATTCGAATACTAAAATACGATTCTTATTCATATTCGTTGAATATTCGAATATTTTTTATATCATTTAATTTATTTTAAAAATATTAATGTATCATTTAAATAATTACAAAATAAAAAATAAATAACAAGGACAAACATATTTGATGGAAAATAATCAACACTAAGAATTTAAAAAATAAATTAACAATTAGCTAGGTTTGGTTTGAGAGTTGAGATAAAATTAGAATAAAAAAAAAGAATAAAAAGGTAGTATTTTTGTTTATATGAATATATAATTTCATTGCTTTGGTAAGTTTTCATGAAGTTGCATAATATTGTGAAATCATTTAGATAGTCAAATATTATTTCCTAGATTCACCGTATTTCTTTAATTTATAGGGAAAATATCACATTTAGTTGTCATTTTCAATAAGTAGTCATTTATCTTCTAAATTTATCACAGTTGGTCCCTGCTACTATAGATTGAATCGGTCATTTTTGGTAAATAATTTAAATAATTAAAATGTTGAACAAAGAATCGAAACTTTGACCTATTTAAAATTAGCTACTATAGGTTAAACCCGTCATTTTTGGTAAATAATTTAAATAAATAAAATGTTGAACAAAGAATCAAACTTTTGACCTATTCAAAATTAGTTGCACATAAATCCACTGCACCATGAACACCAAATATAAACATTTTGAACCATTAAAATATTTGTACTAATAATTAATTATACTAATATTAAATAAATAAATAAATCATAAAAGTTAAAAAAAATACTTAAATAAATAAATATTATAGTATAAAATAAAATAATTAATAAAATAAATAGGAACGCGGTACAACAGTCAACAGTAACTAATTAATTATTTACTTATATATTTTTAAAAGTTAATTTTTTTTTTTAATTTTTATGTATATATAATTTCATTGCTTAGGTAAGTTTTCATTAAGTTGCATAATAATTTTCTACTAAATTTTATTTGGTCAAAATGAAATCAAATGCACCAAATATTTCAAATATTCAGCTAGCTACACAACTATATAAAACGTACGTAGGAAATAAAGATATCAACAACATAAAAAAGAAGTCATAAACGAAATGGCAATTACTCTGGTGCAGGCCTCGACATTATTCCTCGTCGTGTTCGCTTTGACTACGACTCTCTGGTCGGTAGGGGAGAGCCAAGGCCTTTGCCGTTTCGTGGCAGACTCAGTCGGCTGCGAGACGGATTCATCATGCTACATCATCTGCAAGAACGCCATTAAATCCCCGCAATTTCACATAGTCAAAGGTGTCTGTAGGCCGGTGTTTGAGTCCGGACGTAGTGTGAGTCGTTGTACCTGCCTCTGGCAGTGTCTTCGGGTAACGGAGGGATCCATCCACACTCTAGCTCCCATTCAGGCTGTTCAACCTAATTTGAACATCGATTAATAATGATATTATTGTATCTTGATCAGTGTACACTAAATTGTTTGGTTTAACTGGTTTCAATTAAAATAAATAATATCTTATTTTTGTAATTCCAATTTCAATTAGATCGACAATATTGTAGGCATTTGGTACAACGAACGCGCGTGCAGAATTCTATTAAAATTCATAAAATAAGGATGAATGTTGATTTTTTTTATAAATTTAAATGACTAGATGTGAAATTAGATTATGTTACAAGACGTTTTTGATATTACCATCTCAAAACAATGTGATCACATATATCCGTCTGTTGAAGCACTGAGATTAAGAATTTATTATTTTATAGACGTTTTAATCAAAAAATTGGAAGTAAAATATATTTATAAATTAATAAACTAAACAATTTAGAGTTAATTTTTATTTAATAAGTGAAAATATTAGAATAAAAATGTGTCTTTTAAATGACAATATAAGTATAACGTTCTTTAAAAAATTGACTGTAACAATTGAATTGATAAATTTTTAAATATTTAGAAATAAACTTTAAATAATTTACAATAACTTTATAATATTTTATTAAAGTACTTTCAATTTTTTTAAGTGATTTGAAATACTTTTTAAATATTGTAACGCGTTTTCAAATAAATTTATGTAATTTAAAATATATTTTAAACAATTGATTTTTTTTAAAAATAATTTGAAATACTATTTAAACATTTTAATAAGTTTTTAAATAATTTTTAAAATTATTAAAAATACGGAGTAACTTTTAAACATCTTAAAATGTTTTAAAAATATAATTTATAGTTTTAAAATAATCTTTAACCTATTTGAAATATTTTTTAAAATTTTTGTAAGTATGGACATGAGCCGGGATGAGACAAGATTTACTTAATCCTGATTCGTGTCAAAAGATTTTAAACGAGAAGAGACGAGACTGGACCACTTTTTTCAAGAATTGATCGAGCTCGGATCCAATAAGAAATTGGGTCAACATCAGTATTCAAATGAGTCCCGATTTATTTAAAGAATTTGAAAAAAATATATATATATATACTTGTAAAAACATTGCATATATATTTATGACTAATTTAATATATTTGTTAATGGTTGTTA
Source organism: Euphrasia confusa (assembly GCA_954870475.1). NCBI lineage: Eukaryota > Viridiplantae > Streptophyta > Magnoliopsida > Lamiales > Orobanchaceae > Euphrasia > Euphrasia confusa. The sequence goes on from OX940957.1 coordinate 35,415,408, forward strand.
GCTCAGTTGGTTGAACACTTGAATTGAGACATTAAAATTTCTACTACTGATCTAAAAAGTTCAACCCAAGACATGTGTGTGAGTATTTAAATTTCTGCAACAAATAAATTACAGTATTTATTTAAATTATGCAAGAAACTAAATGATTCTATAAATAAAATATAACAAAATCTTATTTTTTTTAATCAAACAAAATATTATCACATACTTTTGATTTAACATTCCAATTAAAGTATAATTCGAATAAATTATTTAATTTTAATTATGAATTTTCAATAAGAAAATAAGTTAACAATAAATTTGATTAATTAATTGATTGGAGAATCATGACACCCACAAAAATTATCTCAATTATCTAATTATTGAATATTGATAAATCATAATTGATTGCTAAATTCTCTCAATTACCTATTAATTATTGAATATTGATAATTGTTTTGTTAGTTATTTATTTCTCAAATAATATGAGTTGACTACTCAAAATAATTGATAATCTCTGAAAATTACGCCTTCAGCGTAGGATATCAATTTTTCGTGAAATTGGTCTTGAACTCACAGACAGCAGCTTCAGTCAAAGTAAACACTCACACAATTCGTAGTATAAAAATGAAGGTACCGGTATACCGATCCGATCGATATACCGTGTGTGCGGAAGCGTGTAAAGCAATAGATCTACTATGCCATGATCTTAGTGCACACAAGAGTGTATAAACACATTTATATTTATATATATACACATATCCAATATATATATATAAAGGTCAACGAATCTTACATTGGTTGACGCGTGCCTCGTTGATGTCGATGGCTGTTCGTTGATGAAGATCCGATCTTCTCGCAGCGAACCTTGAAGAGAAAATCTTCCCAAGCCTCTTGTCTTGCTTCTGGTCTTTCCGGATGTGTAGCCGCACAAATGGCCCGGCCTCTACGTGTTGCACACGAACGGAAGACGAGTGCTGAAAATTGCTGATTGTTCTTTAGAAAAATGGGAAGAACACTATGTTCTCTCTTTCTCTTTTGGTGTAATCTCGAAATTCAAGTGTTGGAATGAGAGAAAATCAGATTTTCACTCCTTTATCTTCACAATAATGCACCATCATTATGTCAAAATAACCTCCCCACTAAGGTGTGATTATGGTGAGAGTTAATGGTCAAAATGTAACTCCCACCTATTAACTCCATGCCACATCATTGCCAAATGTGCACTAATGACTCCAAGTCATTATTCCATGTGGCATGACATGTCACACCATGTGACATGTCAATTTCTTTAATTACACATATATATAAACCTAGTTTATATATTTATTGATTTCTAAAATCAATTAAATATTCAGCAATTATCTCATTCAGCTTCTCGTTCGTGTGTGACCCTGTAGGTATGATTATCAATCAATATAATATTACTCTATGTAATATATAATATTATTGATACATCATTTAACATCCGAAGATGACCATATGACTTAATCGATTGCACACGTAGGATTTGAAGGACACAACCCAACAATCTCCCACTTGGCCTTCAGAGCCAGTGTGCTGCCAACTTCCTGTTGTCACTTTATGTCTAAGTTTGAACTTGAGGTAAGACTCGAGTCATCCTCAATCGGTTCAAACCTTTCTTGTACTATGAGACAGACTGCAAAACCAGATTTATCACTATGATACGAATCTGGACGTGGCCACGTATTTTCCACAGTCTCGACTCTCCAAGTGGCCGGTAAGACATGTATCCCATTATAAAATGGAGGACAATCCCATCTTGTCAATCCAAGCTCTCCCACTTGCTTCCTGATATACCCAATAACAAGTTTTATAACCTCCTTTTACGAAAGACGTTTACTTGTATCAAAGTATACCATTTCACAATGGAATTACTCTGGACTACTCAGGTCAGAGGAAATTGCTCGACAGTCAATGAAATAGTATTATGACTCGAAATCTTAAATACTATTCCAGTCGGGTCTGTTCGATCATTAGCTCCCAGCTAATATCTATGTAATTGTACTTGATGTCCCACATCACTAGCCCATGAAGCGGCGCTATAGTACACATTACAAACTAGTTCATTGTATTATCGGTTTGTCCGTACTCGATTATACGAACCAGGAACAACTATATGATTTAAGTATATCAGTTCAACCATTGGGACTTCATTATGCGGTAAGTCGACCTCATAACCCAATTGATATCACTTAATCATTTGGACAATTCATATAAATTAAACCATATTTATATGAAGAAACATGTATTATACATATGAGTGAATGTTTACCAAATCTCCAAAAGTATCTAATACAGTAATAGAAATCACAACCCATCTCTAAGATGTTTGATCTCTATTGCAGTTGTGAAAGCCTCAAGCTTAAACTGCTGGAGAGGTTTAGAAAGCGGGTTTGCAACCTTACCAAAAGTTGCAACTTTATTATCTCGATGTCTCCACAAAACTATCTCCCAGATAATGTGGAACTTCCTGAGCACCAGTTTTAGACTTGTGGCTTCCTAGCTCATTGGCTTGCGCGATAACTCTACTATAAATAGAGAATTATCGGATGGGCTAAGCTAGTTACGCCACCTAGTTCATTCAAGAACTTTCAAATCTTAACTGCCAACATTACTGCATCCAATGCAATACTGTGCTCAGCTTCTGTAGTTTAATCAGCTATATTGCATTGCATGGAACTATTCCAGCAAATTTCACCTCTAATCAGACAAAAGACATAACCAGATTAAAATCGGAAATTATCTTAGCCTGTTTTGAAGTTAGCAGTCAAACTACTTGTTAATATCAACTCTTTTTGTCTTCCAAAGACAACAAAATATTCTTTAGTCCATCTAAGGTACATAAGAATACTCTTGGCCGCAGTCTAATGCGTCTCACCTGGGTTTCCTTGAAACCGAATCATCATGCTCAAAGCATACAATACGTCCAGTCGTGTACATATCATGGCGTACATTATAGACCATATTGCCGAAGCATAAGGAATGTTTTACATCCTCTTTTGCTCATCAAGTACCGTAGGGCCTTGCATCTTGCTAAGTGATGTGCCATGACTCATTGGAATGAGACCCTTTCTGGCGTCTTTCATTCTGAACTTATCAAGCACCTTATCAATATAGGTCGCTTTACTAAGTCCAAACATCCTTTTCGATCTGTTCCGACAGATCTTGATGCCCAATATGTACTGTGCTTCTCCAAGATCCTTTATTGAAAAACAATTTCCAAGCCATTCTTTAATAGAATTAAGCATAGAAACATTGTTTCCAATAAGGAGTATGTCATCGACATACAACACAATGTATACAACGTAACTCCCACTGTTCTTCTTGTAAAACAAGACTCTTCCGAGTTACTCTGAAATCCAAAACCCAGTATGGATTCATTGAACTGAAGATTGCTACTCCGATATGCTTTGCTTTATTCCATAAATGGAATTATAAGATTGCATAATTTCTCAGCCTTATTAGGATTGATAAAACTCTTTGGCTGTGTCAAAACACATTCTATTCTAGAATCCAATTCAAGAAGTTAGTTTTAACATCCAATATTACCATAACTCATTATCAAGATGAGTAGCAATTGCTAAGATAATCTGAATGATTTAATCAAAGCAACTGGTGAAAGTTTTTCCATAATCCACCTCGTGAATAAAACTTTTACCATCAAACTTGCTTTGAAAACCCTAGGTTTTTCATCTGTTTGTTTAGATCTTAAAGATCTATTAGCATTCATTGGGTCTAACCCCGTGATCAAGTTCCAAACTTGATTATCAGATATTGATATCATCTCAGATTTCATGGCACCATGCCAATTTTCAGTAGCTGGACTCGTAATAGCTTGGAATTAGGTCGAAGGTTCACCGCTTTCCAAAAGCATGAATTCATATCTCTCATTTGTCATAATATCTAAGTATTTGAATAATAGAGATAGATTTATTCCTTTCGGACCTACGAGGGCTGGTATGGCTTCCAAAACCATAAGAATACTCTCAACCTAGTCTGGAGTATTCATCATTGGTTATTTCACTTGAACCTCGTTCAAGACAACCGATCTCCCACTGAATTTCTAGGAAAGATAACTCTTTTCAAAAAAATCACTATCTCGAGCAACAAAAACTTTGTTCTCGAATTGGTTGTAAAAGTGGTACCCTCGTGTTTCTTTTGGATAACCAACAAAGAAACATTTATCCGATTTGGGTTCAAGATTTGTAGAGATATTTCTCTTCACATAAGCTTCACATCCCCAAACCTTGATACAAGACAAGTTAGGGACCTTCCCTTTCCATACCTCGTATGGTGTCTTATCAACAGCTTTTGACGGTGTCCTATTCAGTGTATAAGTTGAAGTCAAGAATTGTGTGTTCCCAAAAGAGACCAATAGTTCATTTAGACCTCTCATCGAATGGTCGAACTATATCTAATATAGTTTGTTTTCTCTTTTCCGAAACATAACCTTCATGTGCTTGTGAACTGATAGGTTCCACATACATCAGTATGGATCATCCCTAATTAATCACTCACATGTTCTCCTTTCTCCAAGAAAGATGACATTGTTATCTTTGTCCATCAAACATCATTCACAATTATCAAATGACTCCAAGTCAAATGATTCCAGAATGCCTTCTAAAAGAAGATTCGTTACATGTTTAGATTTTGATCTAATCAACAATGTTACAGTTATGTCTCATTGAGACTTATTCGATTCGGCCTTTTGTGTTAATGTTATATATGATTTGTTGAGTTTAAAGTATACATAAATAATGTAATAATCGTACCAAAACAAAGAATAGTTCACAATTAAAATAGTTATCAAACTATTTAATTAGTGAAAAACTAATCCATCAGTATCCAATACTGAACCAATATTCATTGTTTATTAAAGGTACGAAATTACATAGTTATAATACTAAAACAAGGCCCTAAGGCAAAACAACATCATATGATCATACGGCTAATGCAGCGACCTTCGCTCCATTTCTCGCCCGTAGATCGACATCTCTACTCACCAAACTTATACTTCTATGTAGTTCCTCCACATACAAATGTGAGAACTACGTTTGGCATCCAATACCCAAGAAGTAGAATTTGTGAAGTTTAATGTCTATAACATTAATACCTGAAGATGAAGCAACCCCGCTCTTCACATCTTCTTTGAACTATGGGCAAGTTCAATTATTCTCAATAATTGAATCTTATTCGAATTCCCCATTCAAAATTATCTCAATGTCAAAACGTGATAAATCGTAAGTGAAAAATCGAAGTTTTCTAACCAGCGATATTATCATGCAATTGAAGCCCTATCTCTCATAAAATATGAGGGAGCCAACCAGACAATCGATTCACGCCATCCAATGGCTCGAAAGTCTCTAATTTGTGTCATTGATGAACTTACGTGTTTTGGATTAAATCACTCCCCGAGGTGTAAATAATCATAACCTTATAATCCATCAAATGAAAGACAAATTAGGCATTTGTTTTGAAATTGAATAAAATATGAACTTTTATATGTTTGCAAGTAGTGTCCAACACTTTTGCAGTAGACGCATTGAGATTCCCTAGGAACCCTAGTAGCCTTCTTGCCCATGCTCTTTTGAATACCCTATCCTATATCATAAGAATTTCCCTCTTAGGGTCCTTCTCTATCGCCGGCTCAGCAGCCTTGAGCATCCCGTGGAGCTCACGAAGCGATTTCTTCAAACCATTCATATGGAAATTTTAGCCTGAAGGCATTATAACCATCATGAGATTGAAGTATGAAATCGGTTGCCAAATAATCATCATAGGAAAAATCTAGGCGGTCACTTGAAACAAATAATCCAATCATTTGTTGCACATGTGATCCCATAGATTTCCATTTTTCCAGCCTAACTGAAGCGATGACCCTGGTCACACCGAACCGCTCAATCATTGCATATTTTCCGAACATGATATTGAGTTGTTCAATGATATCTTAGGATGTGGTTATCTAACACATTTTCCTTGTCTTCGTAATTGAGGACCATCCTCATATTACGTTGTGAATCAAGAAAATTTGTTCAATTTTTCATAATCAAGAATTGAACCAAACTTGAATTGAGTTGATATTTGACATGATAAGCTATAAAAGAAAGATAACTAAAGTATGTAAACATCCACAAAGCGGTAAACAAATAAGGCTGTCTAACAATTGTACTTATTTATTTCATTTTGTTCAATTGATATCCAATATCATTTTCCCTTAGAACAAAACGATTCCGAGATCCTTATCTTGCAAATCTTTAAGCCGACTGAGTCCGTACTTAATTATTTCAAGATAGGTAGACACACCCATGTCAATGATATCTAATATCACTCTCGGTCGATGAGAATCCCATTCTCATCTCATGTCTCGATAGCCACGCCTGCAGTGGATCTATCGATGAGAAAACCAAACTCACGTGTAAGAGTCTAACCCTTACTCCCACTTATCCCAAGATAACAAGTAGTACCCCGCTGAGGCGGACCTACCAACTTATGATCGAGGGCTTTATGGGTGTGATGTTTTGGACAAGACATTATACTCATTATTTTGGGAACTTGCATGCATAGGTTTGTTTATATGTAAGTTGAACATTTATAACATAAAACAACCTATAACTAGCAAAGCAAATAAGTACGAAATCGAAAGGCCCCTAGAACCTCACAACTCTCAAACGAAAAGAATTAAAGTAATAACAAAAGCCTTAAACATCTTCTGGACTGGTCCTCGCCCTCCGTTTTAGTTCCGTGCTCGCCGATTTTGGTCAAAACAAGTCATTACCTCAAAAACCACGAACAGCGCCCGCCGTTTTACAACCAGCGGTCTCTGAACACCACCGGCGGTCGCCGTTTCCAAAACGGCGCCCGCCAAAAAGGCAAAAAACCCATCTGCCCCAAAAAAGGCCTTTCGGCGGTCGCCGTTTCCAAAACGGTGCCCGCCGAATCAAAACGGCGCCCGCCGGAGCTCAAACGGCGACCGCCGTTTGGCTCCAGCAGCCCGGTTTGCTTCGTTTTGCTTCGTTTGGCTTCGTTTGGCTTCGTTTCTTCTCGTTTTCGCCGGAGAGCCGAGATCCTCCATCGAACCATGGACCAAGTCCATCGCTTACAAGTTTGAACAATACAAATTGAAATAGAAAACCTATCTATTATAAATGATTCCAAGGGACGCAGCCCTCCAAAACTATGGCCAATCGAAACGTAAAAAACGACAATTTCATTCACCCGACCACTAACGGTGGCCGGCCTTACATCTAATCACATAATCACAATTAAACAAATAAGTCAATTATGTTGATTTAACCTTCGTGTCCAACACAAAAGTGTGCACGAGCCCTAGGCTCTGATACCAATTGAAGGTACCGGTATACCGATCCGATCGATATACCGTGTGTGCGGAAGCGTGTAAAGCAATAGATCTACTATGCCATGATCTTAGTGCACACAAGAGTGTATAAACACATTTATATTTATATATATACACATATCCAATATATATATATAAAGGTCAACGAATCTTACATTGGTTGACGCGTGCCTCGTTGATGTCGATGGCTGTTCGTTGATGAAGATCCGATATTCTCGCAGCGAACCTTGAAGAGAAAATCTTCCCAAGCCTCTTGTCTTGCTTCTGGTCTTTCCGGATGTGTAGCCGCACAAATGGCCCGGCCTCTACGTGTTGCACACGAACGGAAGACGAGTGCTGAAAATTGCTGATTGTTCTTTAGAAAAATGGGAAGAACACTATGTTCTCTCTTTCTCTTTTGGTGTAATCTCGAAATTCAAGTGTTGGAATGAGATAAAATCAGATTTTCACTCCTTTATCTTCACAATAATGCACCATCATTATGTCAAAATAACCTCCCCACTAAGGTGTGATTATGGTGAGAGTTAATGGTCAAAATGTAACTCCCACCTACTAACTCCATGCCACATCATTGCCAAATGTGCACTAATGACTCCAAGTCATTATTCCATGTGGCATGACATGTCACACCATGTGACATGTCAATTTCTTTAATTACACATATATATAAACCTAGTTTATATATTTATTGATTTCTAAAATCAATTAAATATTCAGCAATTATCTCATTCAGCTTCTCGTTCGTGTGTGACCCTGTAGGTATGATTATCAATCAATATAATATTACTCTATGTAATATATAATATTATTGATACATCATTTAACATCCGAAGATGACCATATGACTTAATCGATTGCACACGTAGGATTTGAAGGACACAACCCAACAAAAAAGTGGAGACAAAGTTATGTAATAGTTTTCATTTCATTGAACAACAAAACTAAACTATTACACTTGAAGAGTATGGTAGGCAAAGCGATTACAAGAAGTTTCCCGAGTGTCGCAACAACTCCCACTAACTTGCAACCTAGCACAGAAGCACATAGAGTTAAATCTCCTAACTCTAATATCAGCGCTCAGCGCAAAAGCAACTACACAAACTCGAAGCTCGAAGCTCTCGGTTACAAAACTAAAAAATCAGATTTCGTTCTCTCAAAATCGTCAAGTGATGAAATGAAAATCCATGGGTATATATAGGCAGCCCGCACATGTGAGGTGATGACGTGGCACATTCTCATTCGTCACATGCTTGGTTTATGTCACTTCTTCATGGATGACATCACTATTGTAGAACTTGGATTCTTGAATCTTGGAATCTTGAATCTTTGATTCTTGAATCTTCGAATCTTGAATCTTCAATTTCAAAATCAGACTTCAATTTCAATCTTGGCTCCATCGATCTCAATTCTTCATCTTCAATTTCTTGTGAAAATCTCTAAGTGTTGAAGCTTCGGAATTTCATCGTCTTCATGGTCGTCGATATTGTTGAAGTAGTAAACTTGGAACAATTCTTCATTTCCTTGAACTGAGTACTTGGTGAAAGGAATCACGTTGAAAGCACTCAATTTAAGAAACCACGTCAAGAAGCATGAGTCGCCGTTTTTCAAGCAACTTCCAAAACCGGCGACTCCAGTCGCTGGAAATGTGTCAAGAGGACACGAGTCGCCGTTTTTAAGTCACGTCCCAAAACCAGCGACACGAGTCGCTGGAATTCTTGCAAGGTACCAAAACGGCGACGCCAGTCGCCGTTTCCACAGCATACCAAAAGTTGCGACCCGAGTCGCTGGAAATTCCCTTGTACCAAAACCGGCGACTCGAGTCGCCGTTTCCTTGTGTCACCAAAAGCGGCGACAGTTGTCGCCGTTTCCCTTCAACACCAAAAGCGGCGACTCGTGTCGCCGTTTCCACGCGCATGCACCTAAAGCGGCGACTCCAGTCGTCGTTTTCGTGTCGTTATAAAAGTGGAGACTCAAGTCTCCATTTCCATGCGCGAGGTTGTTGACTTCGGATTCCTAACCTGTAATCCTGAAATAAAAAACACAAACACAAAAACACAAGTACAAAAATACGTTGTCGCCAAAACCAACATTTACAATCTCTTTTACTATAAATAACTTACTAAAAAAAATTATTTATCACATAAGCTAGTTTTTTTAATTATAATTGTAAATGTATATTTTGGCGACAACTTGTTATGTTTGTTTTGGATTCTATTTTGCAGGCATTGAACTCGAAGCATGACGACCCTGTAAATCCACCAAGGAGTTGACGCCATGACTTCAACCTGAGAAGTGACGTCAGGCGCCAAGTGCCAAGCTCCTGGCGCCAAACGTCAAGCTCCAGGCGCCAAGCGCCAAGCATGGAGTTGGCGCCGAGCATCTTTGTCGGCTCTGAGCAGCGAGCATGCACCGAGCAGCAGAGTTGCCACCGAGATGCTGCAAGATGGCGCCAGAATCAAGATGCGCGGAGTCAACAAACTTTCATGCAATGAAGATGACGATACGCTCAAAATTCAACACTTAGAAGAATTTCAAGATTAAAAGAAGTTGAAGCGTAGAGGTGCATTGGAGCTTCACATTGGTTGAAGCGCGCCCAGAATCGAAGTACTCAAGAATCAAGAATCAAGATTCAAGATTTAAAGATTCAAGATTTAAGATCAAAGATTCAAAGTACGAAGATTCTGGAAGTGTGACGTACAAAATTTTCTTATGACGTCAGCCGAACGTGTAGCCAATGAGGATCACTTTCCTCCGGCGTTCTCACACGCGACACTCCTATAAATACCCTTGACCTTGATTTGAAAAATCACTTCTTGCACTCAACTTTCCAAATTACAGTTTGCCTTAGTTTTATTTTAAGAGTTTTAGGATTCGCGTTTTGCGTCATCCGTGATAGAGTTTTCGTGTAGTTGCTTTACACTTGACGCCAATTACTAAAGTTAGGTAATTTAGCTCTAGACGCCTAAGTGTTGGATCTCTGGTTTGTGGGAGTGCTGCATCACTTGGACTGCTACCTTAAATCGTTTTGTCTACCGTTCTCTACATTGTAATTGATTCATTTTATGAAATGAAATGAAATCTATTACATAATACTTGTCTGAAATCAGATTTGTTTCTCATGCTTCAAGTGTGTGATTTGAGCGCGTTGGCGCTGACTTTGTGTACTAGGCTCCAAGCTTGCTTCAACGCTTCAGGCGCCAACTTAGCAGGCGCCAGATTTAGTGCTATGCGGTGGCGCTGACTTTGTGTACTAGGCTCCAAGCTTGCTTCAACGCTTCAGGCGCCAACTTAGCAGGCGCCAGATTTAGTGCTATGCGCCAACCGCGCAAGTTTCAGAGTTTGACCCTTCAAGGTTTAGTGTTTTAGATCAAATTCGCGAAAAAGTTAGTATCATACGTCGAACGTAATTTCAACAATAATTGAAGATTTTAAAATATCCAAAATGAATTATACATTATTTTTAATAGTAATTCTTTTAATTTTCCAATATAACTTTAATTTATCCATTTGATTACCAAAAATTAATTTAATCAATTCCTAATTTTACGAAATTAATAAAATTTTAATAAAATCAGTCAATATTGTATTTTGTAATTTTTAAATTGATTTAATTAAATAATTTTTTAATGTTAATAAAATATTTAAAAATAACTATCAAAAAGTTATAAAAATAAATTTATTAATTAAAATATCGTGTAATCAATAATTGATGTAATTGAATAAATTAATAGGGTAAAATGTATTTAACCCCCAAACCTTTCGGAAAAGTTGTGCTTAACTCCCAAAACTTTGATAAAATGCATTAAACACCCAAATTTTATATAAAATTTCCACTTTACACAATTTTAATTATATTATTATCTAACATGTTAAATTCTTTAGTAAAAAATGCATTTACTTCCAAAGAAGTCATAAATAAATAAAAATATATTTAAAATAATTTATTTATTTATTTTAATAATATTAATTAAAATAATATTTCAAAAAATTAAAAAAAACTAATAAAAATGACAATATAATTTATTAATACAAATTTAAATTAATTTTTTAATTTTTTTCAAATTTAAAGTACATTTTTTAAATAATATTTAATTTAAAATTTAAAATTAATTCTCATAATATAACATCATCATTTTTTATTTTTTTAAATTATAATTTTAAATTTTAAATTATTTTATTTGAATTCGTATTATTAAAATTAAAAATGATTGTAAAAAATTATAAATTAAACTATTTATCAATTCAAAATTCAAATATAATAAACAAATTTTTTTAAAAAAATGTTGTATTTTTTGAAAATTTATTTTTATTTATGATTTTTTAGGTAAAATACATTTTTTATTAAAAAAATTAATATTTTAAACATTAAAATAATAAAATTCGAGTAGAGTGCAACTTTTATTAAAACTTTGAGTGTTTAACGTATTTTATTAAAAGTTCGGAGGTAAAACGCAACTTTTACAAAAGTTTTGAAGGATTTAAAATTTTTGCCCTAATTAATAAATCAATTTTGTAAATATTAATTATGTAAATTTAATAATTGAATATTATATTTTTGTTTAAAACAATGAATACCATATCAGTTATACACACACTTAACATATATAACATATATAGTAAAATTAAGATACAAATTAATCTATGCTACATCCCGTGGAGTACATCATACATTTAATAATCGTCGATTTATTATTATTTTATACAAGTACACACATAATCACACACACCAACGTGTATGGTGTATGTATCTACGTTTAATATGCCACAAAAGTATTACACCGACAGAATATAACATCTAATAGACCGAGTTAATTGTTAATGTATCTATTAGACTATTACAGTATATAACTCCTATAATTCGGTCAAATAAAAGGTAAGATTTAATACATTATATTCGCAAAATATAATGAACGGTTATGATTAATGATTGATGACATGATGATGCTTCTTGTTTCACATCTATGATCTATTTAACAGACTCCCAAGAGCTCTCACAATTAACGGAAGATGATACAGTTACACAAGGTGTACCGGACTTCCGGTACACCGCCAATGAAAATTCAACACGTGGAATTATTACATTAATTAATTAAATAATTAATATTTTAATTATTATTAAATTAAATTATTAATTAGGAAAATAAATCTTCTAAATCTTCTAAAATATGCAAAAATAAAATTAATATTTTATTTCCTAATATTAAATATACTACAAAATCTATGAGATTTTTTCCCCTTATAATATTACTAACAAAATAAAATAGATTATATATATATATATATATATATATATATATAAAATTGAAAAAAAAATAGCGTAAGGAAAAAAAATTTAAAAATATTTTATTTTTTAAAAATAAAATGATATAACATAATTTAATTTTTAATTTTATATTAAAATGATACTTCACACTAAATTTAAAAAATGTCAACTCGTTAAAAAATAATATTTAAAGTAAAAAAAAAATTATATTTTATTTTTGTAAAATTATATATACTTAACAATAATATATATATATATATATATATATTAAAAATTGAGCTATCATTGTAATATTTAAATCAAATATTATGTGATTTTTATTTAAATTATTTTTTCTATTTAAAAAAAATATTCAATTCAAATAATATGTTGAATTTTAAAATATTATCGGAATAGAGATCTAGGCGCAAATTATCTCTATCAAATTATTTCTATCATTTTATCTTGTATCAATGTTGAGTAAAAATGATTTTATAAGTTTATTTTTGTAATATCTTTAAAAAATGTTACATTCATTGAATAAATTTAATTTTCTTAAAAAATTATCGTGATATTTGAAAATTACATGTAATTTTCCGCTAACACCTAATTATAAAATTAAAAACAGATAATTTATTCATTGAATAAATATAGTAATGTTTTATTTTATTTTTGTACTATCTACATTTACATAGAAAATTTTTTCTAAGAAAAATAATTTTTTAATGTTTTAAAATTTATAGTTAGGTATTAAAATTATAATAATATATGTAATTTTCTAAACTTACTATAAATACATCATGAATTCTTTAATTTTGTGAAAAATCAATATTTATTTTATTTAATATATTTATTTAATTTCACACATCGGAGAATATGTATTTGAAAATTAAACGACATTTTACTACGTTGTTTAATTTAATTTTACGTGACTATAAATTATTTACATTAATTATCTTGATATGAAATTAACTTTTAAAACCATACTCAATTTATTTAAAATTGATGCAGTCATACAAGATAAACTATAAAGATAAGTTGCTTAGTAGATCTAGATTGCAATAATATTTTAAAATTGAACATAATATTGGAATTGAATACATTTTTATTTTATTGAAAAATATAATTAAAAGTAAGATAATATTAAAAATTGAGCTATCAAATGTAATATTTAAATCAAAATATTATTTTTATTTAAATTATATTATTTCAAATGTAATATTTAAATCAAAATATTATTTTTATTTAAATTATATTATTTCTATTTTTAATAAATACGAAACATAATATCACATTTCAGGTTAGTAATAATATTAAAATATTTTGAAATGCTTATATGCAAAATACTTTTCTTACAATTTAATCTTAAAAAATAAAATTAATTATTGTTATTTGCACATAAATAACGATTGAATGAAAAATTAATAGAATTATTTGACTCAATTCGATATTTGATTCAAATTTTCATAGTTCTTAAAAATATAAATACTAATTATGAATTCATTTTTATTTCATATTTACATATGTAATATAGATTGAATGAATCATTCATTTTAAAACAATAATTATCACTAGACATATATTATTCATATTTTTAAATATATTTATTTATAAATTAAATAATTAAATTAATGTATATAAAATTTAATATTGTATAAATTAATTTTATTTAAAAAAATGAAATATAAATATTTTTTTTAAAAAAAGTTACGGTTTTTTTGTTGTAAAAATTCTAAGTTTTTTTTTTCAATTTAGTATATATATTATTTTATTTTATTTTATTTGTTAGTTAATATTATATTATAAGAGAAAAAAATCTTATAGATTTTGTAGTATATTTAATATTTGGAAACATTATATTGATTTAGTATTTGAACTTTTTAGAAGATTCTTATGATTTATTTTCCTAATTAATAATTCAATTTATAATAATTAAAATAATATTTATCTAATTAATTAATTAATTAATCACACGTGTCACATTTTGATTGGCGGTGTACCGGAGACCCGGTACACCTTGTGTAACTGTAGCCTTTTCCACAATTAACTATCAAAACAGTTGTACTACAACACATATATATATATATATATATATATATATATATATATATATATATATATACATCCATGGCAACAACTGTGATGCAGGTCTTATTCATCGCCGTGTTCTCTTTGACTACGACAACTCTCTGGTCCAAAAAAAACCCCTTTGCCGTTTTGTGGTAGAAACGGGACGTGCGTGGAAGATATACCATGCATGCTTAGTGCCCTGCAGGAACGCCCTTGAATCCAAGTCAGGTCTCTTAGTCAAACGTGCCAGCTGTCGGGGGGTGTTTGATGGGTCCGGACATATTGTGAATCGATGTATCTGCCTCTATACGTGTCCGAGCTAGCTAGGGACAAAGATCTCTAGGTCGCTCTAAATCCGAACTACGTACATCGATAATTAATATATTGATTATTGACTTATTGTCAATCTGTCTCAATTTCTCTCGTCGTGAAATTCAGTTTTGTGTCACTGTAGAAAGTAGACGTCGGAATAGAAGCCGGAAATGAATCGGAACAGTGAGCTTGAGCTCAAGGTGTTTGACAGTACGTGCGTTTCACAATTCACATGTTTTAGATGGAGGGAGAGAAAGGAGGGAAAAAGTGAATTGGGGAAAATTAAAATGCTTCAATTGAATCAACACAACATTACATTGTTTCTTTTATACCCAATGATGTAAAAGACAGAAATGCCCTCCAAGCATCAACCATAACAAATAACAACTTTAACGCTACAAGTGCCACAAAAAATCAAAAATTCTAAGTTCGAATCTCAAGACATTGCAATTGACTATACAACAAAAAATTGCGCAAACATCAACAATCACAAATCCAACATCCAACAAGTTTATTGAAATAAACAATAAAAATGCGATGTTATAATACAAAATTCACGCAAGTTAAAATAAAAATACATTAATCTATTAAAATCATCTAGTACTTCTTTTCTGAAACAAGGTTCACCTGTGTTCCGTAAGGAAATGTTTTGTTTTTTACTCCTATGATTGGTAGAGTATTTTGTTATAAAAATAAAATTTAATTAAAATATTATGTAATTAATCAATAATTGACGTATGTAACTTAATTAATAACTCAATTTTGTAAATATTAATTATGTAAATTAAATAAATGAATATTATATATTTGTTAAAAATAAAGAATACCATACCAATTATAAACACACTTAATATATATAGTCAAATTAAGATTTAATAGGTAATTGTTAGTGTATCTATTAGACTACTGTTATACTCCTATAATACATTCAAAGTAGTATATTTTATCCAAAAAATAAAAAGTCACATTGTTGATGGATCTATTTATTAATCTTGGATTATTTATACCAAAATTAGATATTTAATATTAATTATAATATGTTAATTGGTAATTGGTAGATATTCTCATATTCATTTGACTAAAATATTAAGGAATTTGAATTGAATGGACGGTTATGATTGATTGATCGCATCACATGATCCTGCATCTTGTTTTACCGAGGCATCTATATAACAGACTCCCAACAGCTCTCACAAGTCACAAAACATAGACATCAAAAAAAAAAAAAAAAAGTTGTACAACATATATCCATGGCAACAACAAATTTGATGTTTGTGGTCTTGTTTGCTTTGACCATTACAAGTCTCTGGTCCGTCGGGGAAAGCCAAAAAAAACCCCTTTGCCGTTTGGTGCTAAAAACGGGGACGTGTGTGGAAGATATACCATGCTTAGCCCCCTGCAGGGAAGCCCTTAAATCGCTGCCAGCTGCCGTAGTCCGACGTGTCTGTCGGATGGTGCTTGATAAGTCCGGACATATTGTGAATCGATGTATCTGCCTCTATACGTGTCCTCAGACAACGGAGGTCCAAACTTAATTTGAAAATTGATCGATTAATATATTGACTTATTGTCCATCTCAATTTCCCTCGGTCGTTAAATTAAGTTTTCCGTCACAAATCCAACAAGTTTACTGATTGGACGACTGAGTTCTGGTTAATGGAAAAATAAATTTAACAACTCAGTCAACATTTAGAACAAACGCGTAATTGATTACTAAGTACTCGTATATTTTAGGCTGAACAAGTAAAAATAATACACCCTCCGAATCACAATGTGATTTATCTAAATACTATTTTTAAATAACTTTGAACTAAGCACATTTCAAACTAAGATCATACACCTATGTGTATGATATAAGTATTGATTGTTAATCCCACATCGTAAAATACTTCGACATCAGTGGATAAACTCTGCTATAATATAGCTAGCCATGAAAACATCATTTTGAAATTCACGCAGCTGCATGGTTAGCACAAAGCGAACTATTGTTTTGCCTTTTATTATACAGTGTGCTTGTCACATTTCAAGCAGATGAAGTCTTAAAGTTCTTATTTAATATATATAAATATTTTTTTTAAAAAGAAATATTATATGATAATGAAGTCTTGAAGTTGTTATTAATATATATAAATCTTTTTTTAAAAGACATATTATGATAAACACAGCTAATGTTTAATAATTTCTATAAATCTGCAGGTTTGATTCAATTTATTGACAAACAAAATGTGATTTTAAATAATAAAAATTACATATATACCCTAGCCATATTATTTTGATGAATTATGAATGATCAAACAAGTACGTTTCAGATTTTTTTATTGAAATGTTTTCTATATGTTTAATTTAGTTGGTAAATTAATTTCATCAAAACACATTATTTCTTGAATTGTTTCATGCTTTCTGTATTTCACTGAAATGTTTTCTATATGTTTAATTTAGTTGGTAAATTAATTTCATCAAAACACATTATTTCTTGAATTGTTTCATGCTTTCTGTATTTCACTGAAATGTTTCATAAATCTTACATTCTACTTGCTTAATTCATGTAAATTATTATCCTATATTTTTATTTATTTGGTCAAATTCAAAGGGTCATTTACAACATCTACAACAACAGGTTGACTGATTCTCAATGAAATGTCCGAAACATGAATTCAAACTATCACCGATCCATGTATATAACAGACTCTGACGATCGACCAACTAAAAAAGGGATCGAAAAATATCAACAACATCCATGGCAACTCTTATGCAGACTTCAAGACTATGCCTCGTCCTGTACGTTCGCCTTAACCGCAGGTCTATGGTTCATCGGGGAAAGCAGAACTTGTCGTCAGGTCAGTTTCTCCACTTGCAAGAAGGATCACCCTTCATCGTACACTAACATCTGCAGGAGTGGCCATTATATACTTCCCAACGTATTTCCTAATCCGTGCCATATGCGAAGAGAAGTTTATGTACGGGCATTTTGTACGTCGATGTGTATGTTTGTGGGATTGTCTTGGGTACGAAAACGAGCTCCTCACTCCTCCTTCAGTTCAACATCAACCATTGATTAGTGTTTACTTAAAATTGTAGTGAATAAAGGGGGTATATATCATGTTAGCTTTTAGGACAAAACTCTGAACGTCACACGATTAATTAAGTACTCTCTCCTATCTTATTTACATGTTATAGAGTTTCGCACAACTCTTAATAAATAAATAAATAAGAGTTAATTGCATTAAAAATAACAACTGTTATGTTGATTGCAAAAATAACTTAAAACTTTTTTAAATTTGTAATTAAAAACATGACTTTTAAATTTTTCCTAATTGGATGATGTGGCTAAATTTAAATAAAATTTTATGCCCCAAAGTAATTACATGTAATATATTAATTAAAAATAATTACACATCAGCTTATTAATGATATATAAAAAATTCTTTTTAAAAAATTAACGTGAACCTTCTAAACCGATCGAGCCCTACTTCTGCATCCCGTATTCTAGCTAATAATTTTCGCCCAATCACTCGCGACCATCGACAATTGAACCGTCTCATCAGCTGCTGCTTACTCAACTCAAGTCGCCTCTGCCGCTTCAAAGATACACGACTCAAATTCGAACATGCAACACGATCCATCTTCGAGGAAATCCAATTAATCCATTAGATCGAGCCACCGTCTTGGGCCCTCGCATCGAATCAACTCATCAGTGTCAGTAAAAGCCGCTCGTCAAATACCGTTGTCGGAAATCTTTTTCATCATCGTTCACCTCTAAGAAAACCTGGACCGTATACACCTTCGCCTTAATTAGACCTCGCAAATTTGTCGGCGAACAATAAAATAAAAAAATCATTCTCCTGGCATTCATTTTAAAAAAAACAAAATTTTAATTAAATGATGTGAATTGTTTTTAATTAATATATTCCACACATTCAATTTTTATTAAATTTTGACACCGTCATTTGATTAAGAGAGAATGTCAAAAGTAGTGTATTTTATTGCAAACTTAAAAAAGTTTAATTTTTGTTGCAACCAACATAAAAGTTGGTATTTTTAATGCAATTAACCCAATAAATAATATACCTGAGCTAAACCCTATTTAATGTTATATATTAAATACCATATTTCAGCTATCTCTTAATATTCATATTAATCTTTTCAAATTATATAATAAAAAAATGATTTCATAATCAATAAAGAACAATTAATGAGAGTATAATAGTTAAAATAAATAGTTAAAATATTCTTATTTATCTTTTCAAAATTTATAATAAAAAATTGATTTCATAATCAATAAAGAACAATTAATTTGGGTATAGTATGTCAAAAAATTGTAAAACAACAAATAAATAGTTAAAAGAAAAAAACTCAAGTAATATGAATGGGAGAGAGTATTAAATACTAATCTTATAATATTAAAGAATGCTCAAATTAATTGCTATAATACCCTTGGTAGTTATGTAATCACCCATTCATGTATTTTAATAAGAAAGTGTAATTTCGTAATGCCACGTACCTTTTTTTATAATTAGAAAAAATTAAAGTATTTAATTATAAACAATTATTAATTAGATGTACATGCTCCTTTTCAAAAATTCCCTTATATTTTAAATAATTTGAAATTTATTTAAACATTTAAAGTTGAAATACTAAATATCACAAAATGTTTTGTAATATATAGACCGATTCTACATTTTCATCAGGGGTGGAAGCCCCTCCTTGAGCTGGCCGTCCCAAGCTGCATTTCCGTGTGCTTGGATCGAATGGTTACGAGATCATGATCCTGGTGCAGTAGTTGTAATTATCATTAGATAGTTGTTAACCGGAAGTGTGAGTACGTAGATTTCGTGCGTAAGCAACGGCTAAGGAGTGTAAAGTATGCAATTGTTTTGATGCCTTGAGATCTCTCGTTTTTCTGGTTTGTGCTTTGCTGAGCAGATGCTGCTCTGCGGCCTCCTCGTCCGCCCGAAAGCCACCGTAGCGTCGATGGGCCGGGATACTGATCCAGACGAAGATATTTACAGTATATTATGTGCTTCAAGAATCAAGTTTTTTATATTGTTAATTTAATACCCCGTACAATTTTTTTAATCTTATACTTAGAACTTAAAAGTAATGGGGTGAATTCTTATTTTTTAAATAGGGGTATAAAAGATATTTTTGGATAGTGTATTAAGTAAAAATAATAAAATAAATATAATTTAAGAATGTGTATTTAATATATTGGTGTGATTAGAGGTTTGTGAGGTGCAAATAAAATCACACTAAGTCAAAAATCAAAACTTAATTTTCTAATAAATGAGTTTAAGTTAAAAATTAGACTTATATTTAATAATTAAGTGTACCAAGTACGGTACTCATACGTGTACCATGGAATTTGACTGTTTCAAGCCTTTAAATGGTGAATTAGGAGTAACTTCTAATAAAACAATCCACACTCATTCTAAATGAATGAAATGCCCAAAATATTGTTGCCATGAATGGATTCCTGAATTTTCTAGACTTGCCAACTATGTCAAAATCAAAACTCTCGATCTACCTAAGTAATTTATTTCAAGTCTGTAAAAATGGTTAATTAATTATTAAACATCTAAAAAAACAATCTTCACTAGTGACCAACATGATTTCAAATTTTCATCCATCCATGTTATATAAGAAACTCCCACGAGTCATCACAACTCTCAAACAAAACAAATTAAAAATAAAAATAAAATACTAACAACACCAATGGCAACCACTACTCTGATGCATGCCTCGATACTATGCCTCGTCGTATTCGCTTTGACCGCAGGATGTTTCTGGTCTGTCGAGGCAGGACCACCAGTTTGCTTTAAGGTGTTAGGAAGCTGTCGGGCAGAATCGGCGTGCACCAATATTTGCAGGAGTCATTAAATTCCCGCAAATTTCAGCTATCCATTGGTGTATGTAGGGCGAAATCTGTGAACGGAAGTGTTGTTCGTCAGTGTGCCTGTCTCTGGCCGTGTCTTTAGAGAAAAGATCAGTCGGCTCCGGTTCATGCTAGACAGCCTCCGAACCAAAGGCGGATCTAAAAATAATGATTTATTATTGATATTTTTGAAATTTTAATATGTTATGAATTTCAATATTTAATTAAAAATTATTATTAAATATAAATAAATAGTATATTAAATTGTTCAAGTAATCATGTACAAGTGAAACATAAAATGATAAGAAAGTAGAGATAAATCAAATTATGTTTTAGCTCTGCCATTGAAATAAGAAAAAAACGTACTTTTCCAAAATTCATCAAATACAATGATGGGTGAATGAGTGAATCCATCGTAAGTGAATCCCACTGCGGAGGGTAGTTCACGTTAAGGAGTTATAACCATCAGTAGTATATGAGAGGGCACATATTGTTGGAAAATCTCAAAGTTAAAATTGGTTTTATCCAATATTTGATTGAGTTGACTGACTATCAAATAAATTCGGATTGTGAATTAATTGGTACGATAATTTTCTACGTGGTTCGTAGATAATTATAGAATTTTATTTCGTCAATATTCGATTCTCGTGAGTGAGAAATAAATTGTTAAAGTCTAATTAATAAATTAAGACTTTATAAAGATGTAATAATTATTACATCCCACATTGAAAGATGTGATAGGAGGATTATAGTGTTCATCAGTGACTAAGTGTAACGCCCCGGCCCGTTGATGGGTCGAAGCCCGACCCTAATGGGCCAGCTCGGTTACCAATGTTTGCCGTCGGGAGTGATATATTGGCCCCACTGTACCAACACTTGTCTTTTTCAGCGGACTTCATCCTCAATCGTGCGCACCCAGGAGACTTCCCAGGGGGTCACAAATCCTAGAACTAGAGGATTAGAGTGTTCATCAGTGACTAAGTGTAACGCCCCGACCCGTTGAGGGGTCGAAGCCCGACCCTAATGGGCCGGCTCGGTTACCAATGTTTGCCGTCGGGAGTGATATTCTGGCCCCACTGTACCAACACTTGTCTTTTCCAGCGCACTTTGTCCTCACTCGTGCGCACCCGGGAGACTTCCCAGGGAGTCACTCATCCTAGAACTACTCCAGAGTCAGCACGCTTAACTTTGGAGTTCTTATAGAAGGATGCCCAGAAAAGAAGATGCATCTTGTTGGTATGAGTAGCATATTCAATTCCTTTAAGCCTTTGAATTTTCTGGGGTGTTACAAATTTGGTCAACTGGATAAAATATACCTCACATTATTTTTAGATTTTATAATCATAGTTCAAACTTATTCGAAAAATATTTTCATTTACTATCTTTATATGTATCTAACTAATGATCACGTCTAATTTAAAGAAATAATTACTTTAAATTTCTACTTTTAAAAAATAATTTGACCCTTAATTTTATTTATTTTTTAAAACTAACTCCCTCTATTTATTTTGTAAGTTTGATCTGTGTGGCCGGACACATGATTTCAATGAAGATGATAGTGTACAGTAATTCACTTAATTTTATAAAATATAGAACTATACTCTCTCCTATTTTATTTAATTGACATTTTGTGTTTTCGTTCTTTTAATTTTTAATTGCCTTTTTGAATGAGTTTTACATCTTATACCCCTCATTAATAATTATCTCAATAATAGATTAATTAATTTAATTTTTTTATTAGAAAAATTGAATAAATAATGAAAAGATTAAAAGATAAAGTTAAATAAAAAATAATGAATTTATAGCAGTAATTCAGTAAATAAGTTTGAGATAGGTAATTTATTTATTTCCTAATAAGTGTGAAAAACATCGCAACTTAAAAAAAATGGAAATGAGTATATTAAAGTCCATTAATTTAGAAGAATTTAGTTTCTTAATCAGACATGAAGAAGAAAAAGAAACATATAATTTTTTCACTAAAGTTGTTGGGGCCGATCCAAAAGGAAGGAGCCCTCCAAAAAAAGGCGTATGCTGCTTTAAATGTGGCGAGCGCACGATATTCTTTAGTAAAAGGCGAAAGAATAGTTCGCTTTGTGCTCACCACGCAGCTGCTTGAGAAAATATGAGGGCTTTGATTGACATTTTATACAACAGACTCACTCTTATATTTCACAAGTTTTTGATGTGGGACTTAATATCAAACGTAACATGACAAGGAAAAAACCAAAACTCATTTATAATGATTCAAATAATTAATCAATAAATGTAATTAAAAGCGACCAAAACTTATTTTTGCTTAACATTATTCAAATTTTCAAATATCAGCGGACAACTTGATTTTATTTACAAAAAATATTTTTAAAGTACTTTGATAGCTTAAAAATAAATTAATGGTAGGAGTCATCTACACATATGATTGATATTATTTTCATTTTTATTTAAACAACAATAAAATGCACATTCCACAATGTTCCATTAATAAATAATAAATGGTAGAGATTCTTTTAGCTAATTCGACAAGAAACTAATTAAGTTTTAAGGTTCACAAATTGTCGATACGAGCACAACACAATTGACACCGTAAACTGTGAAGTTTTGACTTAGTTGCATTCGTTATAGTACAATTCATGAAACTATGAGAGTTAATAACATACAGTTTGAAACATTAATTCGCATATTAATTGATTTTGTGAAAACAATCATGAAGCATGGAGAGTATTCAAGCAGGAAGAGAAAAGTAAAGATTCATTAAGTTGAGAAATAGAGAGTTAGTTTAGTTGTTTAAGATGTACAAAGCTAAATGAGAATAAAATTAACCTCTCATTTAAAAAATTAATTATAATTCTAGGAAAAAAAAAGATAATTCTGAAAAACGAAAGTCGTGTATAAAAACAAAATTTATGTTATTATTTTTCTTCATAGTGCCAGTAACTTATTAACCAAGAAGAAGTTGGAAAATTGTCGAACTAAACATGAAAAAATGATAAAAAAATTGACTTAAATTGTGCGGGGACCGCGCGAACGCATGCCCCTTAAGTAACAAATTATGACGTAGGTTCGACCACTTGGGTCGACCTTAGTCGGGCACCCCTCCAAAGTGCAATGGAGGTCACCAAACTAGGCCATAAGCCTCTTTGATCACCTATTGACCCCGTCCAGGTAAGTAATATTCAAGTTGAACATGCGCCCTCTCATATACTCGTGGTTATAACTCCTAATGTGAACTACTCTCCGATGTGGGATTCACATAGGATGGATACACCCATCATTGTACTTTATGAAATTTAGGAAAATACATTTTTTCGTATTCCAATTACAAAGCTAAAAGCAAATTTAATTTATCTCAACTTTCTTTCAGAGATTTGAAAATTAACAGTTTATGTTTCCCATGTACATGATTACTTGAATAATTTATTTTTATAGATGAGATTATTATAAATTTGGTTCGTAAACAAAATTGATTGTCTTGAATTTGGTCAACTGAATAAAATATACCTCACATTATTTTTAGATTTTATAATCATAGTTCAAACTTATTCAAAAAATATTTTCAATTACTATCTTTGTATATATCAAACTAATGATCACGTCTGACTTAAAGAAATAATTACTTTAAGTTTCTACTTTAAAAAATAATTTGACCCTTAATTTTATTTATTTTTTAAAACTTACTCCCTCTATTTATTTTGTGAGTTTGATTTGCGTGACCGGACACATGATGTCAAGGAAGATGATATTGTAGAGTAATTCACTTAATTTTATAAACTATAGAACTATACTCCCTCCTATTTTATTTAATTAACATTTTGTGTTTTCATTCTATTACTTTTGAATTCCTTTTTGAATGAGTTTTACATCTTATACCCCTCATTAATAATTATCTCAATAATAGATTAATTAATTAAAATTTTTTTATTAGAAAAATTGAATAAATAATGAAAAGATTAAAAGATAAAGGTAAATAAAAAATAATGAATTTATAGCAGTAATTCAATAAATAAGTTTGAGATAGGTAATTTATTAATTTTTTAATAAGTGTGAAAAATATCACAACTTAAAAAAAAATGGAAAGGAGTATATTAAAGAAAAAAGAATTTAGAAGAATTTAGTTTCTCAATTAGACATGAAGAAGAAAAAAGAAACAAATAATTTTTTCACTAAAGTTGTTGGGGTCGATCCAAAAGGAAGGAGCCCTCCAAAAAAAGGCGTATGCTGCTTTGAATGTGGCGAGCGCACGGTATTCTTTAGTAAAAGGCGAAAGAATAGTTCGCTTTGTGCTCACCACGCAGCTGCTTGAGAAAATAAGAGGGCTTTGATTGACATTTTATACAACAGATTCACTCTTATATTTCACAAGTTTTTGATGTGGGACTTAATATCAAGCGTAACATGACAAGGAAAAAACCAAAATTCATTTATAATGATTTAGATAAATAATCGATAAATGTAATTAAAAGTGACCAAAACTTATTTTTGCTTAACATTATTCAAATTTTCAAATATCAGCGGACAACTTGATTTTATTTACAAAAAATATTTTTAAAGTACTTTGATAGCTTAAAAATAAATTAATAGTAGGAGTCATCTACACATATGATTGATATTATTTTCATTTTTATTTAGACAATAATAAAATGCACATTCCACAATGATCCATTGATAAATAATAAATGGGAGAGATTCTTTTATCTATTTCGACAAGAAACTAATTAAGTTTTAAGGTTCACAAATTATCGATACGTGCACAACACAATTGGCACCGTAAACTGAGAAGTTTTGACTTAGTTGCATTCGTTATAGTACAATTCATGAAACTATGAGAGTTAATAACATACAGTTTGAAACATTAATTCGCATATTAATTGATTTTGAGAAAACAATCATGAAGCATGGAGAGTAAAATACTTTCAAGCACGAAGAGAAAAGTAAAGATTCATTATAAGTTGAGAAATAGAGAGTTAGTTTAGTTGTTCAAGATGTACAAAGCTAAATGGGAATAAAATTAACCTCTCATTTAAAAAATTAATTATAATTAGAGGAAAAAAAAAGATAATTCTGAAAAACGAAAGTCGTTTATAAAAACAAACTTTATGTTATTATTTTTCTTCATAGTGCCAGTAACTTATTAACCAAGACAAAGTTCGAAAATTGTCGAACTAAACATGAAAAAATGACAAAAAAATTGGCTTAAATTGTGCGGGTGCCGCGCGAACGCAGGCCCCCTAAGTAACAAATTATGACGTAGGTTCGACCACTTGGGTCGACCTTAGTCGGGCACCCCTCCAAAGTGCAATGGAGGTCACCAAACTAGGCCATAAGCCTCTTTGATCACCTATTGACCCCGTCCAGGTAAGTAATTTTCATGTTGAACATCCGCCCTCTCATATACTCGTGGTTATAACTCCTAATGTGAACTACCCTATGATGTGGGATTCACATAAGATGGATACACCCATCATTGTATTTTATGAAATTTAGGAAAGTACATTTTTTCGTATTCCAATTGCAAAGCTAAAAGCAAATTTGATTTATCTCTACATTCTTTCATAAATTTGAAAATTAACACTTTATGTTTCACTTGTACATGATTACTTGAATAATTTATTTTTATCGATGAGATTATTATATATTTGGTTCGTAAACAAAATTGATTGTCTTGAATTTGCTCAACTGGATAAAATATACCTCACAATTATTTTTAGATTTTATAATCATAGTTCAAACTTATTCGAAAAATATTTTCAATTACTATCTTTGTATGTATCAAACTAACGATCACGTCTAATTTTAAAGAAATAATTACTTTAAATTTCTACTTTTTAAAAATAATTTGTCCCTTAATTTTATTTATTTTTTAAAACTTACTCCCTCTATTTATTTTGTAAATTTTTTATTTTGTAAATTTGAGTTGCGTGTAGAGTAATTCACTTAATTTTATAAAATATAGAACTATATACTCCCTCCTATTTTATTTGATTGACATTTTGTGTTTTCATTCTTTTACTTTTTAATTGCATTTTTGAATGAGTTTTACATCTTATAACCCTCATTAATAATTATCTCAATAATAGATTAATTAATTTAATTTTTTTATTAGAAAAATTGAATAGATAATGAAAAGAGTAAAAGATAAAGTTAAATAAAAAATAATGAATTATAGAAGTAATTCAGTAAATAAGTTTGAGATAGGTAATTTATTTATTTCTTAATAAGCGTGAAAAACATCACAACTTAAAAAAAATGGAAAAGAGTATATTAAAGTCTATTAATTTAGAAGAACTTAGTTTCTCAATTAGACATGAAGAAGAAAAAAGAAACAAATAATTTTTTCACTAAAGTTGTTGCGGCCGATCCAAAAGGAAGGAGCCCTAAAAAAAAGGCGTATTCTGCTTTAAATGTGGCGAGCGCACGATATTCTTTAGTAAAAGGCGAAAGAATAGTTCGCTTTGTGCTCACCACGCAGCTGCTTGAGAAAATATGAGGGCTTTGATTGACATTTTATACAACAGATTCTGACGCAGGGAAGCAATAAACACAATATTAAAACTCGTTGATTCTGAGAATACCCGAGAATTAAAACATCGAACTTTCGTTGATTCCGAAGAATACCGAAACCTGATAAAAACCTCAACAGAGGAATGTTTTTTATTTCATATCAAAACAACTACTTAATTGAATGAGAAAAACGACATATAAATAAGTACTAAAACCCTAATAAAATAAATTAATATAATACTAATAGCTTGGGCAAGAAGACACAATCTTTTCCTTATTTGTTTCTGCATCATTCTCCCCTTCTAGGAGAAGGTTCGACCGCGAATCTGAAAATCGAGCACGAAGATACCGGGATCAAACACCAATCGCCGGCAATCCTTAGGGCACAACGCAAGGGCAGCAACGACACTTTGACGTGGCGTAGGGACAATGGCTGGAAGAACCGGCGCAGGGACAACAACTTCAGGAAGCGACGCAAGGTCAGCGACAACGACATCGGGATTTAGCGCAAGAACATGAGCATGCGGATATGGTGTAGGGGTAGTATCATCTCCTTTCAGCGCAAGAGCAAAAACATGTTGATGTGATGCAGGGGTAACAACATCAAAACTCAGCACAAGTGCCACGGGGATTTCCGAAAAGGGCTCTTCATCAAATTTATGGGGACCATCATACGTAGATGACTCTTCATACACACATAAGGTGTGAGGGTGAGAGAACAGGCAAGTCTCATGACGGGGGCTGATCGCGCCACACTCAAAGCAGCATACTACGGTCGAGATCGATGGCGACTCCACGCTGACGGTGGGGTCGGGGATAGGCTGACGACGAGAAGGCATCGTTTCGGCTCTGATACCAACTAACGCAGGGAAGCAATAAACACAATATTTAAACTCGTTGATTCTGAGAATACCCGAGAATTAAAACATCGAACTTCGTTAATTCCGAAGAATACCGAAACCTGATAAAAACCTCAAAAGAGGAACCTTTTTTTATTTCATATCAAAAATCAACTCCTTAATTGAATGAGAAAAACGACATATAAATAAGTACTAAAACCCTAATAAAATAAATTAATATAATACTAATAGCTTGGGCAAGAAGACACAATCTTTTCCTTATTTGTCTCTGCATCATTCACTCTTATATTTCACAAGTTTTTGATGTGGGACTTAATATCAAACGTAACATGACAAGGAAAAAACCAAAACTCATTTATAATGATTCAAATAAATAATCGATAAATGTAATTAAAAGTGACCAAAACTTATTTTTGCTTAACATTATTCAAATTTTCAAATATCAGCGGACAACTTGATTTTATTTACAAAAAATATTTTTAAAGTACTTTGATAGCTTAAAAATAAATTAATAGTAGGAGTCATCTACACATATGATTGATATTATTTTCATTTTTATTTAGACAATAATAAAATGCACATTCCACAATGATCCATTGATAAATAATAAATGGGAGAGATTCTTTTATCTAATTCGACAAGAAACTAATTAAGTTTTAAGGTTCACAAATTATCGATACGAGCAAAACACAATTGACACCGTAACCGTTTTTGGTACGTGCAAGGATTCCAGCGACGCTGGTCGCCGGTTTTGGTACCTGACCATGAAAACGGCGACACATGCCCGTGTCCTTTTTCCGGAGAATGGAGTCGCCGGTTTTGGAGTTCTTGAAAAACGGCGACTCAAGTTTTTGTGTTTTAATTCTAAGACTAAGTACTTTCAACGTGATTTCTTTCACCAGGTACTCAGTTCGAGGAAATGAAGAATTGTTCCAAGTTTGCAACTTCAACAATATCGACGACCATGAAGACGATGAAATTCTGAGGCTTCAACACTTAGAGATTTTCACAAGAAATTGAAGATGAAGAATTGAGATCGATGGAGTCAAGATTGAAATTGAAGTTTGATTTTGAAATTGAAGATTCAAGATTCGAAGATTCAAGAATCGAAGATTCAAGATTCTAAGATTCAAGAATCCAAGTTCTACAATAATGATGTCATCCATGGAAAAGTGACATAGGCCAAGCATGCGACGAATGAGAACGTGCCACGTCATCACCCTCACATGTGCGGCTCTACTATAAATACCCATGGATTTGAGTTTCATCATTTGACGATTTTGAGAGAACGAAATCTGATTTTTAGAATCGTAACCGAGAGCTTCGAGCTTCGAGTTTGTGTAGTAGCTTTTGCGCCTTGTGCCAAGATTAGAGTTAGGAGATTTAGCTCTAGGTACTCGTGTGCTAGATTGCAAGTTAGTGGGAGTTGTTGCGACACTCGGAAAACTTCTTGTAATCGTTTTGCCTACCATACTCTTCAAGTGTAATAGTTTAGTTTTGTTGATTAATGAAATGAAAACTATTACATAACTTTGTCTCCACTTTTTATTCTACAAATTGTGTGAGTGTTTACTTTGACGGAAGCTGCTGTCTGTGAGTTCAAGACCAATTTCACGAAAAATTGGTATCCTACGCTGAAGGCGTAATTTCAATTGGTATCAGAGCGGGACGTCATACGTATAAGACGTGATCCGTTACTTGACTTCATATTTTCGCTAAAATGGAGTCGCCAATGTTTGTCCAGATTCCGATTATGCTTACTCATCAGAACTACTCAAATTGGAAAGCCAAAGTTTCAGCTAGAATTAAGGGCTATGACTCTAGATCTTGGATGACAGTGCTAGAAGGATGGGAACGTCCGTATACCCAAGATCAAGATGGTCTGAGAATTCCGAAACCAGAACGTAGTTGGACAAAAGAAGAGCATGACTTATCAACGGCAAACAGCAAAGCTCTTCTACTTATTTGTGAATGGCTAGATCTCAGCATGTATCAGTTAGTTAAAAATTGCACCTCTGCCAAAGACGCATGGGAGACTCTACAGAGAACTTGTGAGGGAAGTCATGCTGTTAAGCGCTCCAAAATCCGAACTATCACTGCTCAATTTCATCAACTCTGCATGAGAGAAGATGAAGACATAAATGACTACTTGGACAAGATCATGAGATATGTCAATGAGGCATTTGAACTGGGAGAAGTCTTTCCTGCTCCCATGGTTTATGAGAAGGTTCTATCCAGTGTGAGCACTAGATTCGAAAGCAAGGTGCTAACTATTGAAGCACGTAATGACGAAAATCAAAACTGGGATTATGCTGACTTGATGGCTGATTTGAGAAACTACGACTTGAATCTGAAAGTGCGTAGCAACCCTGAAATGTCACTTGTTTATGAGCCGATGACTGCTCTAAAAATTTCTGAGAAGGGTAAGAGTTCAAGAAGTTCGAAACCTCAGAAAACTTGTTTGAAAAATGAGAAATCTGAATGTAGTTTCTCAGCTGATGTAAATGAGTCTGACGATGAGGAAGCTGAGGATATTGAACGTTTCATGAATTCAAATAATCCGGACAAACTTGCTGCACTGACTGAAATCGTCACGTATCTTGTGAAGCAAGAGTTTAAGAGAAAGAATCGTGCTCGAAATTTTCGAAATTTTCAGAAAAATTCTAACTCATTTCAGAGAAACTCCGACAACCGAAATCAAACATCATTCTCTGACAAAAAATTTAAGGAGACAAAACTATCTCCATATTCATCTACTAGCAAGGATGTTTCTAAAATGCAGTGCTTTGAATGTAAGGGATTTGGACATGTCAAAAATGAGTGTCCCAACTTGCATCGCAAAAAGAAACTGCCAGTGAGCTACGTTGTTTTCGATGATGAAAATGTAATCTCAGAAAGCGAGGAGTCTGAGAATGAAAATTCTGATAACGATGAGGACAACGCTTTAGTTGTCACTTTTGGTGAAAACTTCGATCTCGAAAATGTGGAGGTTGAAAACTTTGTTTTTGATGGTTTTCTGAAAGATACTGCAACTGCAGACAACATCTTTCGTGTAGCTTCAGCGAACCGAAACTTCTGTGATGATGATATTTTTTCGGATGTTGAATCCGTGTCTGAGACTGAAGAGATTGTAGAGACATCTGAAGTGTCTCAAACTGAAGATGTATGTGTTGAGTTACTCACTCAAAGAGAGAGTCTTTTTGAACTCAAAACTTTGTATGACACTGCTATCACTGAGAATAGCACTCTGGAAGTGTCTTTGAAAGTTCTTACAGAATCTTGTAACGAACTCTCGACTGCTAACCGGAAGATGTATGATGACGCTGTTGAATTGAAAAACTCAGTTGAGAAGACGAAGGATGAAAAACAAAGGTTGAATAATTCTCTAACAATTCTGAAGATCAAGTTTGATACTTTCTTCGAAGAAAAACATAAATACTACAAAGAGGTTGTCGAACTAAGAGAATCTTTTGAGAAGTCAAATTCTGAAAATTCGAAACTGAAAGCTCTCCTGAAGAAGGAAACTGCAGAAGTTAAGAAACTTCAAACTTTGTTCAAAAACTCCGATGCTGAGAATGATGAACTAAAGTCATCCCTTCTGAAAGCTCAGACTGACCTTGCCATGACAGACAAGGAACGCTATGTTTTGAAGGAAAAACTTCACATGACTGACGAACTTTTGAGGAAGATGAATACGAATTCTTCCGTGTTTGATAATGCTGCTTCGTACATGAATCCTAGTCGCTATGGACTCGGCTTTCAAAAAGTTTTTGAGTCTATTTACTCTACACCTGAGAAGAAAGATGTGACTTTTGTCAAAGCATCCAACGATCAGCTAGAGAATAAAGGTAAGGATGACGCCGAATCATCCAAACGGAAGGACATTGCTGAAGGGAAGAAGATTGCTAAGTCTCCTGAATCTAAACCTCAAAAGTCGGTCTCGACCTCGAACTCTGAATCCGAGACACTACAATCTGAGACATATCAATTCCCCAAAAATATTGTTAAACATCCTCGTGGCATCTTGCCATATGAGAAAACGTTGCTGAAAAAGTTGGATGAACATCAGAACGTAAAGTTGAACAGAAAAACTCTTCACTCTAAAAATGCTTTGGTCAGGACACCTGTGAAAGTTGAAACTCGTCAAAAACGAGAATATGTCTGTCACTACTGCAATGTGCATGGACACATAAGACCATTTTGCTACAAGCTTAGAGCTGACATGAACCGTGAGTTGATGACTAAGGATGACAAATCACAAATTTCTCAAAAGCTGAAAGTTGAGAAAAATATGACAAACTCACGAAATGTTGATGTGAAGAAGGTTGAGGTTGCTAAGGACTTGAAGAAACCCATTTCTCCAATCTTGAAAACTAAGACAAATATGAAGACTGTGACTGAGAGAAATGTCCAAATTTCGAATGACAAGAAGATATGGGTGCCTAAGTCTCAAAAGAGTAAAGTTGAACTTAACTCTAACTCCAAAAGTTGTTGGCAACCAAGAGAACTCATTTTCTGCAATGTTGCACTTAACGCATCTGAGACTGGAACCAAAGGAATTTGGTATTTTGATAGTGGCTGTTCCCGCCATATGACTGACACGAAAAAGTTTCTAAAAAATTACGAGCCTATGACTGGAGCTCCCGTGGTGTTTGGAGGGGGAGCGAAAGGCGTCGTAAAGGGAAAGGGGACTCTACAAATCAAAGGTTTACCTCCTATCAGAAATGTAGTCCATGTTAAGGGACTTGTTGCAAATCTTATCTCCATCAGTCAACTGTGCGATGAAGGACTGAATGTAAGTTTTGATAAGGAGTCGTGCAGAGTTTTTGATGGTGAAGGAAAGTGTATAATGGAAGGTCCACGAGCTAAAAATAATTGCTATACAACTGAGTATAGTTGTTTTTCTGTGACCGTTCCTGATTAAGTTGATTTGTGGCATCAACGACTTGGCCACACTGGCACTCGAAATCTGAGTAAACTGGTTAAGGGGGAGATAGTTCGAGGAATCTCTCAACTCCCCAAAATTGAAAAACGAGTGTGCGGTGACTGTCAGAAGGGGAAGCTGATGAGAACTTCTCATCCTGCACTGCCAACGTTAATGAGCACTTCGGCTCCGTTTGAACTGCTACATATGGACTTGATGGGTCCAATGGAAGTCAAAAGTATAGCAAAGAAAGAATATGTGTTGGTTGTAGTTGATGATTTTTCTCGCTACACTTGGACTAGATTTTTGGCTACCAAAGATGAAACTTTTGATGCCTTCAAAGGCATTGTGAAATGGATCAAAACGAATCATGAGGCTAAAGTAAAAAGGATCAGAAGTGATCATGGAACTGAATTTCAAAATGCTAGCTTCAACGAATTCTGTATGATGAAGGGAATTCATCATGAATACTCGGCCCCGAAAACTCCTCAACAAAATGGGATTGCCGAACGAAAGAATCGAACGCTGCAAGAAATGGCACGTGTAATGCTTATCTCGAAAAATCTTGCACGAACTTTTTGGGCAGAAGCTGTCTCCACTGCTGGATATATTTTGAATCGGATAAGTATTCGATCTGGGACGACCGCAACTGCCTATGAACTTGTGAATGGCAAGAAACCTTCAGTTGCACACTTTCGTGTCTTTGGCTGTACTTGCTATATTTTGAAGGATCGTGATCCTCTGAAGAAATTTGAAGCCAAAGCTGATCGTGGAATTTTTGTTGGTTATAGTCAAAATAGCCATGCTTATCGTGCCTACAATCTTCGAACTAAGAAAGTCATCGAAACTGTGAACATAAATTTTGATGAACAAGACTTTCTAGGGAAAAATGTGGAGGAAGACTGGGTAAAAGAAGGAATTTTGGAATATCAAAATTTTCCATCAACACCCACAACTGCTGGTTCTGAGAATGTGTCAGCAGAAAATTTACTCCAAACACTTCACCTGAAGTTGGAGACTCTAGTAATCGGGAAAATGATACTTCTTCGTCTGAGGATGAAGAAACTGAGCTAAACATTGAAAACCCAGCTAATGCTACTAGAGAGGCACCTCGACTCATTCAAAAGAAACATCCTCCGACCCAAATGATTGAGAACTTAAATGAGCGAACTACGCGCTCAAAGAAACCGACAAACTCTCCAAATGAACTCTACAACATCTGTACTTCTGCAATCTATAATGAAATCGGCATCTCTTGCTTTCTCTCTGAGAATGAGCCGAAAAACTATAAGGAAGCCATGATGGAAGACTTTTGGATCATGGCCATGCAAGAAGAGTTAAATGAGTTCACTAGAAACAATGTTTGGTCCTTAGTTCCCAGAACGTCTAACATGAATGTAGTTGGAACTAAATGGATTTTCAAAAATAAAACAGATGAGCACAACCAAGTTGTACGGAACAAAGCTCGCCTTGTTGCACAAGGCTATGCCCAAGTTGAGGGTATTGATTTTGATGAAACCTTTGCTCCAGTTGCACGAATTGAATCCATCAGACTCTTAATTGCTATTGCATGCCACCTCGGCATCAAACTTAGACAAATGGATGTCAAAGCTGCATTCCTAAATGGAGTATTGGAAGAAGAAGTGTATGTAGCTCAACCGAAAGGTTTTGAGGATCCTAAGAAACCAAATCATGTCTACAAACTTCACAAAGCTCTCTATGGTTTGAAACAGGCGCCTCACGCTTGGTACGGATGTTTGACGGACTATCTTCTGAAGTTCGGTTTTGAACGGGGCTCTGTGGAAAAACTCTTTTCATTAAACGGGATGGCAAACACATGATGGTTGCTCAGATTTACGTTGATGACATTGTCTTTGGCGCTACTTGCTCTAAACTCGTGAAAGCTTTCACGGAATCTATGTCTTCAACATTTCAGATGAGTCTTGAAGGAGAGCTACATCAGTTTCTTGGGCTACAAATTTCTCAACGACCGGATGGGATCTTCGTTTCTCAAAGCAAATATGCGAAAAACATGGTCGAAAAATTTGAGATGCATCATGCTAAGCCCGCAAAAACTCCCATGGCGACGACTGAACGGTTATCTAAATAGACTAAAAGTCGAAGTGTTGATCAAACTCTTTTTCGTTCCATGATTGGAAGTTTACTTTATCTAACAGCTACTCGCCCTGACATTATGTTTAGTGTTTGTATGTGTGCCAAGTACCAAGTTGACCCAAAGGAAGACCATCTGCGAGCTGTCAAACGAATTCTCCGCTACATCTCTGGGACTTCTGAACTTGGCCTTTGGTATGCATGCGACACTTCATCAAATCTTGTCGGTTACTCCGATGCGGATTGGGCAAGCGATACTGATGAACGTAAAAGCACTTCTGGTTGCTGCTGCTTCCTTGGAAATAATATCGTATCTTGGCATAGTCGCAAACAAAATTGCATAGCTCTCTCGACTGCCGAGTCTGAATATGTTGCAGCTGGAAGTTGCTGCACTCAAATGCTTTGGTTGAAGCAAATGTTGAATGACTATCTCATCGAGAGTGCTCCATTGGTGCTGTTTTGTGATAATCAAAGTGCTATCAAAATCAGCAAAAATCCTGTCCAGCATTCAAGAACTAAACACATCGACATTCGACATCATTTCATTAGAGATTTGGTTGATCGTGATATAGTCAGTCTACAGCATATTTCAACAGAAAAACAGCTCGCTGACATCTTTACCAAACCACTTGACTTTGAGAGATTTCAAACTCTAAGAAATTCTCTCTGCATGTGTTCTCTTTAAGAGTACACGAAAATTTTGAAGTCTGAAAGATTATTTTCTTTACTTCTGAATATGCACGCTGAATCGTCGTGGACTAGTCTAATAAAGTTGAACATGGATTCGAGGCCGCTTTAGTCTTCGGACCCAAGTGCATTTATTCCTCTGAGTGCAAACATGTGAACTTGGCATATAACTCCCATAAGCTGTCATTTGCATAGATCCATAAAACCAAGTAGCGGAGGACGCCGGATCACATTGTCCGCCGGCTCCCCTCTTCGAAAGGTAGCACATGGACGCCATAGTTTAAGATGCTCTTCTATCACACTTCGGAGATGCGGGATGATCCTCGCTCCCCTCTGACTGCTGTAATGAGCATCTGTTGCATTTCATTTAAAAGCTAAAACTCGTCTGGAGATGCAGGATGATCCTTGCTCCCCTCTGATTGTAGTAACGCTTAGTCCCTAGTGGAGTGCCTTAAAAGTTCACCTTGCACTCATGAATTAAAATCTCTTGTGCGGTGCAAACTCATCAAATGTGTTCCGACGAAACACGACATGTATTCTTGTGATTGTGACGAAGGACAAGTTCAATATCTATCAAATACTTCGGTCCATTCCACCGGTTTTTAATAATGAGAGATTTTTCATATACCTCAAAGTTGCTATCACCTCGTGTGAAAATTGTTTTGGTTTTGGGAACTGATGAAAATGTGGATTCTTTTCTGGGAAAATATTTGCTCTTCATTGCCTAATATCACCCCTCGAATCTCCACTAAAATGGTTTTGAATGTTTGTTGTGTGTTGAACACTTGAATGACTAACTCGGGATGTGTTGTTTTTGATTTTGCATTTTTGTAGTTCATATCCAGCACTACGTGGTTTACCATCTATGAAGTCTAAATTTTGAGTGTAGCGACGGCCAACTTGCTAAATTCAAGTGACAACTTTTTTGGAGACTTAGCCACGAAAAATAAACTAAGTCCAGAGAATGCAAATTATGAAGACAACACCAAAATCCGGAGACCTTCAAAAATGGTGAAATTCTCAAAAAACGGAGACTACGCCAAAAACCGACGACTCACTCCAAAAACGGAGACTCCAAAACCGGAGAATATTGTCGCCGTTTCCTCAGCTATCTTCAAATGCTACAAAAACGGCGACTCTCATCAGATGACACAAATCCGGAGACTCGTGTCTCCATTTTCTTGGCTTCACTGGCAGTGCAAAATTCCGGAGACTCCAGTCGCCGAAAAAGTGGTCACTCAACCTATGCCACAAAAACGGCGACTCTCACCTTTTGCCTTAGCAAATTTTTCAGCGTCAACGTAAAATTGACAACTCAAGTTTCACAACCAATGCCTCTCAACTTCGTTTCTCAACCGATGGTTCTCAACTTCGGTTTTCATGCCTTGGTTTGTTTTAACTTTCATTGTTTTTTATTTGTTTAATTTTTATTAATTTTGAAAATTATTATTTTAATAATATTTTCAAATTAATAAATTTTTGTTCGTCTTTTAGACCTGATTTTCTTCTTGAGATGAGCTGTTTGCAGGTCTTGGACTGGGCTTTTTTCATTCCGACGGGCGGCCCAAATTTTCTCATATATATAGGTCCTGATGAGAATCGATTTCATTTACGCTTACATCAAAACTCTCTAACTCTCAAGCTCTCGATCTCTCAGCTCAACTGCAAGTTCAGTGTTCGGAATTCCTTAGTTCTAAGTTCTTGTTTTTCCGTTGCATCCGACAACTCTAGCTTCGCGCATCCGGCGCCCTGTCTTTGTTTCCGTGGTTGAAGTTAGTTTTCGTGGTTACCGTTTTCGCGCTGCTAACTGTCAGTTACCCTACTTTCGAAATGGCAACCAAAAATTTCGACGACATGATGGCTGACATGACTGCGTATCTGAATGAGCAGTTCGAAAAGGCCCCTACTCCTGAATCTAAGAAAGTAGCTTACGAAGAACTCAAAGCTCATCTTGACAAAGTCGATCGTCGCAAAGCTTCGTCTGCTGAAACTTCAGTTGACTTGACTAGATCAGCAACTCCTGAACTCTCGACTGCCCGTCAGCCGGGAAAAGAACCTAAGTCAGGGAAAACAAAAGAGAGAGATACTTCCCTTCGCATCTACAAGGGAACCGTTTCCAGGGATGAATACAATCGGTTACTCGCAGCTGGCGAGATAACTAAGGATGGAAAAAAGGTGGTTAAAGTTCCATCGACTACAACTGTGACTGCAGTCAAGGATCCTAAATTTACAAAATCATCGCTTCCAACTGGGAGTGGTTCTGGAAAGAAACCTGTCGTCAGTGGCAGTGGAGTGAAACCTTCAACTCCCAAAAATTTGGCTGGTGGGTCAAATGCAAAATCCAAATCCCACAGCTCTCAAAAACCGCCCTTGGCGCCTCCTTCTTCGGGATCAGCTGGATCCCAAAAATCGACTGATGCCTTCCAATATATTCGAAGGTTTGAAGAGTGTCCCAAAGCTCACTCTGAAGAATTTTTTACGGCGACTGCTGAACGTCGCCATAAACTGATTGTCAAACTTCCAATCCACACTGACCGAACTATCCTGAAAGAGGACTACGTGAACCATGGAATCACGGACTTTCTTACTCAGATGAAGCTGTTTGATTCTGTGCATCTAACCTACCGTTACTCGATTCCTATCATCCAAAAATTTTACGCTAGCTTGACTCCTGAATTTGCCGATCCGAAGAGTCGGTTGTATGGTTGCTTTGTCTTTCGCAACAAGCTCTACAAGTTTCGTCCCTTCACCATTAATCAATTTTTGAAGAGACTTGATATTGATGGCACTTGGACGACACCATCAGCTGCTGAGAGAGCTGATGACTTGAAAATTGGGACTTTCATCACTCAAAAGAAAGTCAAGTTTGAGCTGCCACCGCCCTCCTAGCTGTCTGCTTTTTATGGCATCCTTCATCGGTTGGGGATGTCTAACTGGATTGCAAACAGGGATTCATCGGTCATGACCCCTGAATTGATGCATCTGATCTTTCGCCTCGGCTGCGGCGAATAGGTTGACCTTGGCCAAATCATTTTTAATGACTTGTGCAAAATCGCCAAAACTTCGGATGAAAGAATTATTAAGCAAGCTGACTTGCCCGAAGAAAAGAGAATCCATCTTACACATCCGTGTCTGATATATTGGGATGCTCCATGCTCAAGACTTTCTCCCGAACCCTGGCCCAGAGAAAAAGATGAAGAAAAATGGGGCTGTCAAGATTACGGGAAAATATCTGAACCCTGCGAAGCGCGTGATCGACTTACCTTGGCACGAACTTGTCAACTGAAATGCGCTTCCAGAAATCTTAACTCCGCCCCCAACTCCTAAGTCTTCACGAAAGCGCAAGCCTGCAACTCCAAAAACTAAGTCTCCAGCTGCTAAGCGTCAGAAATCACAGACGACAGCTGCTGTCAAAGAACCTGAAGCTGAGGGTGCTAAGTCACCAAGAGTTGTTCCTCAAGGTTTCGGCCCGACTTCAAGTATTCCTTCATACCTGAATCCTCATCATCCGATCCATAGTCACCGTGTTGTGGTTCCTTCGGCTGTGGTTCAAGAATTTTATGTCGACTCCTTGGCTGTTGAAAAGCGTCAAGCCGAACATGTTGTTGCGTACAACAGGATGATCGAGGCGCAGGACAAGCAGAAACAATCTTTCAGGAAACTGCAACGGGAGATCCAACAAGGAGGAGGACTTGGAGATGTTGGAGCCCCAGATGCAAGTTTGAAAGATACATTTATTTTAAAGATGGTGCGGGACGCGATTCAGGAAGCTCATTCGCAGCTGTCCAAAAGCAAGCTGATTGAAGTTGTGAGTGATGATGGTGAGAAGACCGATGAAGATATTTTTGCTGGAATAATGGATATTCGTGACAAGGGAAAG
This sequence comes from Euphrasia confusa, assembly GCA_954870475.1. Classification (NCBI taxonomy): domain Eukaryota; kingdom Viridiplantae; phylum Streptophyta; class Magnoliopsida; order Lamiales; family Orobanchaceae; genus Euphrasia; species Euphrasia confusa. The sequence continues at coordinate 35,455,222 of OX940957.1, forward strand.
AGGAAAGTTGGTGATACCACAAATCCAGGGGCGTCGTTCGCGATGCCGTCTGATGGTCTGAGAGATGAAGGTGATGAAGATGTCAACGTTGTGGAAGTTGACGATGATGCTGGTGATGGGTTGGGCGAGCGAGAAATTTTCAGGGATCCGGAAACCGACTCCGATGAAAGTGACGACTCTAGTTCTGACGACAGCTTCAGTTATGAAGATGACGAAGAAGAGTTGATCGGAAGTCCGGAACGGGATCCTTCTCCTGCAGCCTCGCCATAAGACTGAAGTCCAAGTTCAAAGTTCAAGTTTTTTTTTAATTTCTGTTTTTGTTTAACTCTTGAACTCGTTTTTTTTCTTCTTTTTGTTTTGCATGCATACAACTCTGAATTTATTCGTTCATGCATGGTTTTTCATATTTGCTTAACTCTGGAATTCTTGTTTTGAAACTTGGTTTATCTTACTTTGAATTCTCTATCTATGTTTTGTTGATTGGTTTGAAATTTGGCTAAGTATTTTTATGGTTTTTCATTGATTGTATGATTGGTGTTTTTCCTTCTTTTTACTTAGTTATTTTTGATGGTTTGTTTGGTTGAGGGGGAGATACTTGTATCTCGTTTTTACTTAACCTTTGTTTTTATGAGTTGTGCCAAAAAGGGGGAGATTGTAAATGTTGATTTTGGCGACAACGTATTTTTCCTTGTGTTTTTGTTTTTGTTGATTTTCAGGGTTACAGGTTAAGAATCCGAAGTCAACTACCTTGCGCATGGAAATGGAGACTTGAGTCTCCACTTTTGGAACTACATGAAAACGGCGACCAGAGTCGCCACTTTTGGTGATGCAAGGAAACGGCGACTCCAGTCGCCGCTTTTGGTGCAAGGATGGATTGGCATGGAAACGGCGACACGGGTCGCCACTTTTGGTGTGCATGGAAACGGCGACTCGTGTCGCCGGTTTTGGGTGTGACAAGAAAACGGCGACTGGAGTCGCCGTTTATGTGTGCTGTGGAAACGGCGACTGGCGTCGCCGTTTTTGGTGCGTGCAAGGATTCCAGCGACGCTAGTCGCCGGTTTTGGTACCTGACCATGAAAACGGCGACACATGCCCGTGTCCTTTTTCCGGAGAATGGAGTCGCCGGTTTTGGAGTTCTTGAAAAACGGCGACTCAAGTTTTTGTGTTTTAATTCTAAGACTAAGTACTTTCAACGTGATTTCTTTCACCAGGTACTCAGTTCGAGGAAATGAAGAATTGTTCCAAGTTTGCAACTTCAACAATATCGACGACCATGAAGACGATGAAATTCTGAGGCTTCAACACTTAGAGATTTTCACAAGAAATTGAAGATGAAGAATTGAGATAGATGGAGTCAAGATTGAATTCAAGTTTGATTTTGAAATTGAAGATTCAAGATTCGAAGATTCAAGATTCGAAGATTCAAGATTCGAAGATTCAAGAATCGAAGATTCAAGATTCCAAGATTCAAGAATCTAAGTTCTACAATAATGATGTCATCCATGGAAAAGTGACATAGGCCAAGCATGCGACGAATGAGAACGTGCCACGTCATCACCCTCACATGTGCGGCTCTACTATAAATACCCATGGATTTGAGTTTCATCATTTGACGATTTTGAGAGAACGAAATCTGATTTTTAGAATCGTAACTGAGAGCTTCGAGCTTCGAGTTTGTGTAGTAGCTTTTGCGCCTTGTGCCAAGATTAGAGTTAGGAGATTTAGCTCTAGGTACTCGTGTGCTAGATTGCAAGTTAGTGGGAGTTGTTGCGACACTCGGGAAACTTCTTGTAATCGTTTTACCTACCATACTCTTCAAGTGTAATAGTTTAATTTTGTTGATCAATGAAATGAAAACTATTACATAACTTTGTCTCCACTTTTTATTCTACAAATTGTGTGAGTGTTTACTTTGACAGAAGCTGCTGTCTGTGAGTTCAAGACCAATTTTTTCACTAAAGTTGTTGGGGCCGATCCAAAAGGAAGGAACCCTCCAAAAAAAGGCGTATGGCTTTAAATGTGGCGAGCGCACGGTATTCTTTAGTAAAAGGCGAAAGAATAGTTCGCTTTGTGCTCACCACGCAGCTGCTTAAGAAAATATGAGGGCTTTGATTGACATTTTATACAACAGATTCACTCTTATATTTCACATGTTTTTGATGTGGGACTTAATATCAAATGTAACATGACAAGGAAAAAACCAAAATTCATTTATAATGATTCCGATAAATAATCGATAAATGTAATTAAAAGTGATCAAAACTTATTTTTGCTTAACATTATTCAAAATTTAAAATATCAGCGGACAACTTGATTTTATTTACAAAAAATATTTTTAAAGTACTTTGATAGCTTAAAAATAAATGAATAGTAGGAGTTATCTACACATATGATTGATATTATTTTCATTTTTATTTAGACAATAATAAAATGCACATTCCACAATGATCCATTGATAAATAATAAATGGGAGAGATCTTTTATCTATTTCGACAAGAAACTAATTCAGTTTTAAGGTTCACAAATTATCGATACGAGCACAACACAATTGGCACCGTAAACTGAGAAGTTTTGACTTAGTTGCATTCGTTATAGTACAATTCATGAAACTATGAGAGTTAATAACATACAGTTTGAAACATTAATTCGCATATTAATTGATTTTTTGAAAACAATCATGAAGCATGGAGATTAAAATACTTTTAAGCAGGAAGAGAAAAGTAAAGATTCATTATAATTTGAGAAATAGAGAGTTAGTTTAGTTGTTCAAGATGTACAAAGCTAAATGGGAATAAAATTAACCTCTCATTTAAAAAATTAATTATAATTCGAGGAAAAAAAAGACAATTCTGAAAAACGAAAGTCGTTTATAAAAACAAAATTTATGTTATTATTTTTCTTCATATTGCCAGTAACTTATTAACCAAGACGAAGTTGGAAAATTGTCGAACTAAACATGAAAAAATTACAAAAAAATTGACTTAAATTGTGCGGGGGCCGCGCGAACGCAGGCCCCCTAAGTAACAAATTATGACGTAGGTTCGACCACTTGGGTCGACCTTAGTCGGGCACCCCTCCAAAGTGCAATGGAGGTCACCAAACTAGGCCATAAGCCTCTTTGATCACCTATTGACCCCGTCCAGGTAAGTAATTTTCATGTTGAACATCCGCCCTCTCATATACTCGTGGTTATAACTCCTAATGTGAACTACCCTCCGATGTGGGATTCACATAAGATGGATACACCCATCATTGTACTTTATGAAATTTAGGAAAGTACATTTTTTCGTATTCCAATTGCAAAGCTAAAAGCAAATTCGATTTATCTCTACTTTCTTTCATAAATTTGAAAATTAACACTTTATGTTTCACTTGTACATGATTACTTGAATAATTTATATTTATCGATGAGATTATTATATATTTGGTTCGTAAACAAAATTGTTTGTCTTGAATTTGCTCAATTGGATAAAATATACCTCACATTATTTTTAGATTTTATAATCATAGTTCAAACTTATTCGAAAAATATTTTCAATTACTATCTTTGTATGTATCAAACTAATGATCACGTCTAATTTACAGAAATAATTCCTTTAAATTTCTACTTTAAAAAAATAATTTGACCCTTAATTTTATTTATTTTTTAAAACTTACTCCCTCTATTTATTTTGTAAATTTGAGCTGCGTGTAGAGTAATTCACTTAATTTTATAAAATATAGAACTATATACTCCCTCCTATTTTATTTGATTGACATTTTGTATTTTCATTCTTTTACTTTTTAATTGCATTTTTGAATGAGTTTTACATCTTATAACCCTCATTAATAATTATCTCAATAATAGATTAATTAATTTAATTTTTTTTATTAGAAAAATTGAATAGATAATGAAACGATTAAAAGATAAAGTTAAATAAAAACTAATGAATTTATAGCAGTAATTCAATAAATAAGTTTGAGATAGGTAATTTATTAATTTTTTAATAAGTGTGAAAAATATCACAACTTTAAAAAAAATGGAAAGGAGTATATTAAAGTCCATTAATTTAGAAGAATTTAGTTTCTCAATTAGACATGAAGAAGAAAAAAGAAACAAATAATTTTTTCACTAAAGTTGTTGGGGCCGATCCAAAAGGAAGGAGCCCTACAAAAAAAGGCGTATGCTGCTTTAAATGTGGCGAGCGCACGGTATTCTTTAGTAAAAGGCGAAAGAATAGTTCGCTTTGTGCTCACCACGCAGCTGCTTGAGAAAATATGAGGGCTTTGATTGACATTTTATACAACAGATTCACTCTTATATTTCACAAGTTTTTGATGTGGGACTTAATATCAAACGTAACATGATAAGGAAAAAACCAAAATTCATTTATAATGATTCAGATAAATAATCGATAAATGTAATTAAAAGTGACCAAAACTTATTTTTGCTTAACATTATTCAAATTTTCAAATATCAGCGGACAACTTGATTTTATTTACAAAAAATATTTTTAAAGTACTTTGATAGCTTAAAAATAAATGAATAGTAGGAGTTATCTACACATATGATTGATATTATTTGCATTTTTATTTAGACAATAATAAAATGCACATTCCACAATGATCCATTCATAAATAATAAATGGGAGAGATTCTTTTATCTATTTCGACAAGAAACTAATTAAGTTTTAAGGTTCACAAATTATCGATACGAGCACAACACAATTGGCACCGTAAACTGAGAAGTTTTGACTTAGTTGCATTTGTTATAGTACAATTCATGAAACTATGAGAGTTAATAACATACAGTTTGAAACATTAATTCGCATATTAATTGATTTTGTGAAAACAATCATGAAGCATGGAGAGTAAAATACTTTCAAGCAGGAAGAGAAAAGTAAAGATTCATTATAAGTTGAGAAATAGAGAGTTAGTTTAGTTGTTCAAGATGTACAAAGCTAAATGAGAATAAAATTAACCTCTCATTTAAAAAATTAATTATAATTCGAGGAAAAAAAAAGATAATTCTGAAAAACGAAAGTCATTTATAAAAACAAAATTTATGTTATTATTTTTCTTCATTGTGCCAGTAACTTATTAACCAAGACGAAGTTGGAAAATTGTCGAACTAAACATGAAAAAATGACAAATAAATTGACTTAAATTGTGCGGGGGCCGCGCGAACGCAGGCCCCCTAAGTAACAAATTATGACGTAGGTTCGACCACTTGGGTCGACCTTAGTCGGGCACCCCTACAAAGTGCAATGGAGGTCACCAAACTAGGCCATAAGCCTCTTTGATCACCTATTGACCCCGTCCAGGTAAGTAATTTTCATGTTGAACATCCGCCCTCTCATATACTCGTGGTTATAACTCCTAATGTGAACTACCCTCCGATGTGGGATTCACATAAGATGGATACACCCATCATTCTACTTTATGAAATTTAGGAAAGTACATTTTTTCGTATTCCAATTGCAAAGCTAAAAGCAAATTTGATTTATCTCTACTTTCTTTCATAAATTTGAAAATTAACACTTTATGTTTCACTTGTACATGATTACTTGAATAATTTATTTTTATCAATGAGATTATTATACATATGGTTCGTAAACAAAAATGATTGTCTTGAATTTGCTCAACTGGATAAAATATACCTCACATTATTTTTAGATTTTATAATCATAGTTCAAACTTATTCGAAAAATATTTTCAATTACTATCTTTGTATGTATCAAACTAATGATCATATCTAATTTAAAGAAATAATTCCTTTAAATTTCTACTTTTAAAAAATAATTTGACTCTTAATTTTATTTATTTTTTAAAACTTACTCCCTCTATTTATTTTGTAAATTTGAGCTGCGTGTAGAGTAATTCACTTAATTTTTTAAAATATAGAACTATATACTCCCTCCTATTTTATTTGATTGACATTTTGTGTTTTCATTCTTTTACTTTTTAATTGCATCTTTGAATGAGTTTTATATCTTATAACCCTCATTAATAATTATCTCAATAATAGATTAATTAATTTAATTTTTTTATTAGAAAAATTGAATAGATAATGAAAAGAGTAAAAGATAAAGTTAAATAAAAAATAATGAATTATAGAAGTAATTCAGTAAATAAGTTTGAGATAGGTAATTTATTTATTTCTTAATAAGTGTGAAAAACATCACAACTTAAAAAAAATGGAAAGGAGTATATTTAAGTCCAGTAATTTAGAAGAATTTAGTTTCTCAATTAGACATGAAAAAGAAAAAAGAAACAAATAATTTTTTCACTAAAGTTGTTGCGGCCGATCCAAAAGGAAGGAGCCCTCCAAAAAAAGGCGTATGCAGCTTTAAATGTGGCGAGCGCACGGTATTCTTTAGTAAAAGGCGAAAGAATAGTTCGGTTTGTGCTCACCAAGCAGCTGCTTGAGAAAATATGAGGGCTTTGATTGACATTTTATACAACAGATTCAATCTTATATTTCACAAGTTTTTGATGTGGGACTTAATATCAAACGTAACATGACAAGGAAAAAACCAAAACTCATTTATAATGATTTAAATAAATAATCGATAAATGTAATTGAAAGTGACCAAAACTTATTTTTGCTTAACATTATTCAAATTTTCAAATATCAGCGGACTGTTGGGATATGTCCTTCGATCCTATGTGTGCAATCGATAAAGTAATAAGGTCGTCTATGGATGTAAAATGATTATTCGATAATATTAATTGTTGAGAACAATATAATATTGATCGATAAAATCATACCTACAGGGTCACACACGAGCTCGATATTGATATACATTGCGTGATAAATATATTGATTTAGAATCAATATTTACGTGGATTTAATTCCCATGCATGGGATGCATGGCTTGCATGGATGCATGTCACATAGTGTGACATGGCATGCCACACAAGCCAATGGGACCACATATCATGATTTGGCATGATTATGTGGAGATGACCTTTGAACCTCACCATAACACCCCATTATGTGTGGTTATGACACACACATTATGGTGGGGGTTACATGTGAAGTAAAAGGGGTATAATGAGCATGAAAATCAGATTTTCATGTCTCATTCTAACACCATCATCATCAGCCACGAAATTCACAAGTGAAAGAGAGAAAAGAGGTTGTTCTTGGAGAATCAACTCGATCAAGCAAGCAATTCATCATCCGGGTTCGTGTGCAACACGTAGAGGCCGGGCCATTTGTGCGGCTTCAACATCCGGGCGATCCAAAGGCGTGACAAGTTCATACCAAAGGTGTACATTTCGAGGTTGATCCATTTGAGGTGGTTCAATCGACTCAACACCACCTCATCGACATTAACCACATTCAACGATCACCAAAAGTAAGTAATCGTTGAACCTTATATATATATATATATATATATATATATTGGATGTGTATATATATATGTTTATATGTGTTCTTATACACAGTAAGTGTGCACTAAGATCATGGCATAGTAGATCTATTGCTTTACACGCTTCCGCACACACGGTATATCGATCGGATCGGTATACCAGTACCTTCAATTGGTATCAGAGCCTAGGGCTCGTGCACACTTTTGTGTTGGACACAAGAAGTTTAATCAACATAATTAGATTAATTGTTTAATTGTGATTATGTGATTAGATGTAAGGCCGGCCACCGTTAGTGGTCGGGTGAATGGATTCGTCGTTTTTTACGTTTTGATTGGCTGTAGTATTTGAGGGCTGCGTCCCTTGGAATCATTTGTAATAGATAGGTTTTTCTATTATATTTGTATTGTACTACTTGTAAGCGATGGACTTGGTCCATGGTTCGATGGAGGATCTCGGCTCTCCAGCGAAAACGAGAAGAAACGAAGCAAAACGAAGCGAAGCGGGCAAAACCAGGCTGCTGGAGCCAAACGACGGTCGCCGTTTGAGCTCCGGCGGGCGCCGTTTTGATTCGGCGGGCGCCGGTTTGGAAACGGCGACTGCCGAAAGGCCTTTTCCTTGGCAGATTGTTCCCGGACCTTTCGCCAAAACGGCGACCGCCGGTGGTGTTCGGCGACCGCTGATTGTGAAACGGCGGGCGCCGTTCGTGTTTTTATGGGTACGGAATAGATTTGACCAAAATCGGAGGGCACGGAACTAAAACGGAGGGCACGAAACTAAAACGGAGGGCGAGGACCAGTCCAGAAGAAGTTCAAGGCTTTTGTTGTTACTTTAATTCTTTTCTTCTGAGATTTGTGAGGTTCTAGGGGCCTTTCGATTTCGTATTTTTATGCTTTGCTAGTTATAGGTTGTTTTATGTTATAAATGTTCAACTTACATATAAACAAACCTATGCATGCAAGTTCCCAAAATAACGAGTATAATGTCTTGTCCAAAACGTCACACTCATGAAGCCCTCGATCATAAGTTGGTAGGTCCGCCTCAGCGGGGTACTACTTGTTATCTTGGGATAAGTGGGAGTAAGGGTTAGACCCTTACACGTGAGTTTGGTTTTCTCATCGATAGATCCAATGCAAGCGTGGCTATCGAGACATGAGATGAGAATGAGACTCTCATCGACCGAGAGTGACATTAGATGTCATTGACATGGGATGTCTACCTATCTTGGACTTCTTAAGTGCGGACTCAGTCGACTTAAGAATTTGCAAGATGATGGTCTTGGGATTGTTTTGTTCAAGGGAACAAAGATATTAGATATCGATTGAACAAAATGAAATAAATAAGTAGCTTGTTAGACAACCTTATTTGTTTACCGCTTTGTGAATGTTTACATACTTTATTTATCTTTCTTTTGTAGTTTATCATGTTAATTTCAACTCGATTCAAGTTCGGTTCAATTCTTGATTATGAAAAATTGAACAACATAAATTTTCTTGATTCACAACGTAATTTGAGGATGGTCCTCAAATACGAAGACAATGAAAATGTGTTAGATAACCACATCCTAAGATATCATTGAACAACTCAATAGCATGTTCGGAGAATATGCTAAGATTGAGCGGTTCGGTATGACCAGGGTCATCGCTTCAGCTAGGCTGGAAAAATGGAAATCTATGGAATCACATGTGCAACAAATGATTGGATTATTTGCTTCAAGTGACCGCCTAGATTTTTCCTATGATGATTATTTGGCAACCGATTTCATACTTCAATCTCATGATGGTTATAATGCCTTTAGGCTAAAATTTCCATATGAATGGTTTGAAGAAATCGCTTCGTGAGCTCCACGGGATGCTCAAGGCTGCTGAGCCGGCGATAGAGAAGGACCCTAAGAGGGAAATTCTTATGATATGGGATAGGGTATTCAAAAGAGCATGGGCAAGAAGGCTACTAGGGTTCCTAGGGAATCTCAATGCGTCTACTGCAAAAGTGTTGGACACTACTTGCAAACATATAAAAGTTCATATTTTATTCAATTTCAAAACAAATGCCTAATTTGTCTTTCATTTGATGGATTATAAGGTTAGGATTATTTACACCTCGGGGAGTGATTTAATCCAAAACACTTAAGTTCATCAATGACACAAATTAGAGACTTTCGAGCCATTGGATGGCGTGAAACGATTGTCTGGTTGGCTCCCTCATATTTTATGAGAGATAGGGCTTCAATTGCATGATAATATCGCTGGTTAGAAAACTTCGATTTTTCACTTACGATTTATCACGTTTTGACATTGAGATAATTTTGAATGAGAAATTTGAATGAGACTCAATTATTGGGAATAATTGAATTTGCCCAAAGTTCAAAGAAGATGTGAATAACGGGGTTGCTCCATCTTCAAGTATTAATGATATAGACATTAAACTTCACAAATTCTACTTCTTGGGTATTGGATGCCAAATGTGGTTCTCACATTTGTATGTGGAAGAACTACATAGAAATGTAAGTTTGGTGAGTAGAGATGTCGATCTACGGGCGAGAAATGAAGCGAATGTCGCTGCATTAGCCGCATGATCATATGATGTTGTTTTGCCTTAGGGCCTTGTTTTAGTATTATAACTATGTAATTTCGTACCTTCAATAAACAATGAATATTGGTTCAGTATTGGATACTGATGGATTAGTTTTTTCACTATTAAATAGTTTTTCTTTGTTTTGGTACGTTTATTACAATGTTTATGTATACTTTAAACTTGAAAAATCATATATAACATTAACACTAAAGGCCGAATCGAATAAGTCTCAATGAGACATAACTATAACATTGTTGATTAGGTCAAATCAACATCTAATTATGTAACAAAGCTTCTTTTAGAATGCATTTTAGATTCATTTGACTTGGAGTCATTTGATACATGTGGATGATGTGTGATGGACAAGATAACAATGTCATCTTTCTTGGAGAAAGGAGAACATGTGAGTGATTTATTAGGGATGATCCATACTGATGTATGTGGAACCTATCAGTTCACAAGCACATGAAGGTTATGTTTTGAGAAAACAAATTATATTAGATATAGTTCGACCATTCGATGAGAGGTCTAAATGAACTACTGGTCTCTTTTGGGAACACACAATTCTAGACTTCAACTTATACACTGAATAGGACACCGTCAAAAGCTGTTGATAAGACACTATACGAGGTATGGAAAGGGAAGGTCCCTAACTTGTCTTATATCAAGATTTGGGGATGTGAAGCTTATGTGAAGAGAAATATCTCAACAAATCTTGAACCCAAATCGGATAAATGTTTCTTTGTTGGTTATCCAAAAGATACACGAGGGTACCACTTTTACAACCAATCCGAGAACAAAGTCTTTGTTGCTCGAGATGGTGTATTTCTTAAAAAGGAATATCTTTCCAAGAAAGTAAGTGGGAGCTCAGTTGAATTGAACGAAGTTCAAGAAGACTTGAACGAGGTTCAAGAAGAACAAACTGAGATGGAGACTCAAGACTTGGTCGAAAGTACTCCAGTGGTTTTGGAAACCACACCTAACCCTCGAAGGTCCGGAAGGATTAGAACTCAACCTGACAGATACTTAGGTATTCTGACAAATGAGAACTATGAAATCATGCTTTTAGAAAGCAATGAACCTTCGACCTATATCCAAGCTATGACGAGTCCAGATTCCGAGAAATGGCAGGGTGCCATGAAATCCGAAATGGAATTGATGTCTGAAAATCAAGTTTGGAACTTGGTCGATTTGCTTAAAGGGGCTAGGCCATTAGAAGCAAATGAATTTACAAGATAAAAACATACATGGATGGAAAACCTATTGTTTTCAAAGCAAGGTTGGTGGCAAAAGGTTTTTTCACAGGGTGGATTATAATGAAACCTTTTCACCAGTTGCTATGATTAAATCCATTCGGATTCTCTTAGCCATTGCTGCTCATTATGATTATGAGATATGGCAAATGGACGTTAAAACCGCCTTCTTGAATGGGATTCTAGTAGAGGATGTGTTTATGACACAACCAGAGGGTTTTATCGATCCTAATCAGGCTGAGAGAGTATGCAAGCTTAATAGATCCATCTATGGATTAAAGCAAGCATCTCAGAGCTGGAATCTTCGGTTCGATGAATCCATACAACAATTTGGATTTCAAAAGAACATGGAAGACTCTTGTATTTACAAGAAAATCAGTGGGAGTTACGTTGTATTAATTGTGTTGTATGTCGGTGACATACTCCTTATTGGAAACAATGTTTCTATGCTTAATTCTATTAAAGAATGACTTGGAAATTGTTTTTCAATGAAGGATCTTGGAGAAGCACAGTACATATTGGGCATCAAGATCTGTCGGAACAGATCGAAAAGGATGTTTGGACTTAGTAAAGCGACCTATTTTGAAAAGGTGCTTGATATGTTCAGAATGAAAGACGCCAAAAAGGGTCTCATTCCAATTACTCATGGCACATCTCTTAGCAAGATTCAAGGCCCTACGGGGCTTGATGAACAAAAGAGGATGGGAAACATTCCTTATGCTTCGGCAGTAGGGTCTATAATGTACGCCATGATATGTACACGACCGGACGTATCTTATGCTTTGAGCATGACGAGTCAATTTCAAGGAAACCCAGGTGAGGCGCGTTAGACTGCGACCAAGAATATTCTTATGTACCTTAGATGGACAAAAGAATATTTTGTTGTCTTTCGAAGACAAAAGGAGTTGATGTTAACAAGCTATTTGGATGCAAAATTCATAACATGCTAAGATAATTTCCGATTTTAATCTGGTTATATCTTTTGTCTGGTTAGAGGTGAAATTTGCTGGAATAGTTCCATGCAATGCAATATAGCTGATTAAACTACAGAAGCTGAGCACAGTATTGCATTGGATGCAGTAATGTTAGTAGTTAAGATTTGAAAGTTCTTGAATGAACTAGGTGGCGTAACTAGCTCAGCCCATCCGATAGCTCTCTATTTATAGTAGAGTTATCGCGCAAGCCAATGAGCTAGGAAGCACCACAAGTCTAAAACTGGTGCTCAGGAAGTTCCTCATTATCTGGGAGATAGTGTTGTGGAGACATCGAGATAATAAAGTTGCAACTTTTGGTAAGGTTGCAAACCTGCTTTCTAAACCTCTTCCAGCAGTCTAAGCTTAAGGCTTTCACGACTGCAATAGAGATCAAACATCTTAGAGATGGGTTGTGATTTCTATTACTGTATTAGATACTTTTGGAGATTTGGTAAACATTCACTCATATGTATAATACATATTTCTTCATATAAATATAGTTTAATTTATATGAATTGTCCAAATAATTAAGTGATATAAATTGGGTTATGAGGTCGACTTACCGCATAATGAAGTCCCAATGGTTGAACTGATATACTTGAATCATATGCTTGTTCCTAGTTCGTATAATCGAGTACGGACAAACCGATAATACAATGAACTAGATTGTAATGTGTACTATAGCGCCGCTTCATGGGCTAGTGATGTGGGACATCAAGTACAATTACATAGATATTAGCTGGGAGCTAATGATCGAACAGACCCGACTGGAATAGTATTTAAGATTTCGAGTCATAATACTATTTCATTGACTGTCGAGCAATTTCCTATGACCTGAGTAGTCCAGAGTGATTCCATTGTGAAATGGTGTACTTTGATACAAGTAAACGCCTTTCGTAAAAGGAGGTTATAAAACTTGTTATTGGGTATATCAAGAAGCAAGTGGGAGAGCTTGGATTGACAAGATGGGATTGTCCTCCATTTATAATGGAATACATGTCTTACCGGCCACTTGGAGAGTCGAGACTGTGGAAAATACGTGGCCACGTCCAGATTCGTATCATAGTGATAAATCTGGTTTTACAGTCTGTCTCAAAGTCCAAGAAAGGTTTGAACCGATTGAGGATGACTCAAGTCTTGCCTCAAGTTCAAACTTAGACATAAAGTGACAACAGGAAATTGGCAGCACACTGGCTCTGAAGGCCAAGTGGGAGATTGTTGGGATATGTCCTTTGATCCTATGTGTGCAATCGATAAAGTCATAAGGTCGTCTATGGATGTTAAATGATTATTCGATAATATTAATTGTTGGGAACAATATAATATTTATCGATAAAATCATACCTACAGGGTCACACACGAGCTCGATATTGATATACATTGCTTGATAAATATATTGATTTAGAATCAATATTTACGTGGATTTAATTCCCATGCATGGGATGCATGGCTTGCATGGATGCATGTCACATAATGTGACATGGCATGCCACACAAGCCAATAGGACCACATATCATGATTTGGCATGATTATGTGGAGATGACCTTTGAACTTCACCATAACACCCCATTATGTGTGGTTATGACACACACATTATGGTGGGGGTTACATGTGAAGTAAAAGGGGTATAATGAGCATGAAAATCAGATTTTCATGTCTCATTCTAACACCATCATCATCAGCCACGAAATTCACAAGTGAAAGAGAGAAAAGAGGTTGTTCTTGGAGAATCAACTCGATCAAGCAAGCAATTCATCATCCGGGTTCGTGTGCAACACGTAGAGGCCAGACCATTTGTGTGGCTTCAACATCCGGGTGATCCAAAGGCGTGACAAGTTCTACCAAAGGTGTACATTTCGAGGCTGATCCATTTGAGGTGGTTCAATCGACTCAACACCACCTCATCGACATTAACCACATTCAATGATTACAAAAAGTAAGTAATCGTTGAACCTTATATATATATATATATATATATATATATTGAATGTGTATATATATATATGTTTATATGTGTTCTTATACACAGTAAGTGTGCACTAAGATCATGGCATAGTAGATCTATTGCTTTACACGCTTCCGCACACACGGTATATCGATCGGATCGGTATACCAGTACCTTCACGGACAACTTGATTTTATTTACAAAAAATATTTTTAAAGTACTTTGATAGCTTAAAAATAAATTAATAGTAGGAGTCATCTACACATATGATTGATATTATTTTCATTTTTATTTAGACAATAATAAAATGCACATTCCACAATGATCCATTGATAAATAATAAATGGGAGAGATTCTTTTATCTAATTCGACAAGAAACTAATTAAGTTTTAAGGTTCACAAATTATCGATACGAGCAAAACACAATTGACACCGTAAACTGGGAAGTTTTGACTTAATTGCATTCGTTATAGTACAATTCATGAAACTATGAGAGTTAATAACATACAGTTTGAAACATTAATTCGCATATTAATTGATTTTCTGAAAACAATCATGAAGCATGGAGAGTAAAATACTTTAAAGCAGGAAGAGAAAAGTAAAGATTCATTATAAGTTGAGAAATAGAGAGTTAGTTAAGTTGTTCAAGATGTACAAAGATAAATGGGAATAAAATTAACCTCTTATTTAAAAAATTAATTATAATTCGAGGAAAAAAAAATAATTCTGAAAAACGAAAGTCGTGTATATAAACAAAATTTAAGTTATTATTTTTCTTCATAGTGCCAGTAACTTATTAACCAAGACGAAGTTGGAAAATTGTCGAACTAAACATGAAAAAATGACAAAAAATTTGACATAAATTGTGTGGGGGCGCGCGAACGCAGGCCCCCTAAGTAACAAATTATGACGTAGGTTCGACCACTTGGGTCGACCTTAGTCGGGCACCCCTCCAAAGTGCAATGGAGGTCACCAAACTAGGCCATAAGCCTCTTTGATCACCTATTGACCCCGTCCAGGTAAGTAATTTTCATGTTGAACATTCGCCCTCTCATATACTCGTGGTTATAACTCCTAATGTGAACTACCATCCGATGTGGGATTCACAGAAACTTTGGCTTTCCAATTTGAGTAGTTCTGATGAGTAAGCATAATCGGTTTCTGGACAAACATTGGCGGCTCCATTTTAGCGGAAATATGAAGTCAAGTAACGGATCATGTCTTATACGTATGACGTCTCGCTCTGATACCAATTGAAATTACGTCTTCGACGTAGGATACCAACTTTTCGTGAAGTCGGTCTTAAAACAGTCTTCGTTCGCTCAACCACACTCCGTTAACACACTCTTGAAGTAATGTGTATATGATCGAACTCAAAGTAGTTAAGTAGTGAAGACAAGGTTATGTAATAGTTTCATTTCATTGAAAGACAAAACTAACTATTACACTTGAAGAGAAAGGTAGACGGAATGATCTAGAGTCGTATCCCAAGTGACGCAGCACTCCAACGAACTAAAGATCTAGTACTACTACACCTAGAGCTAAATCACATAACCCTACTAGTGGTGCACAGCACAAACAACTACCAAAACTCTAAGGCTCAGCGCCAACAAACAACGATAGCGATACTTAATATCAGATTTCGTTCTCTCAAAATCGTCAAGTGAAGTCTTCAGCTTCCATGGGTTTATATAGGAGTGCCGCACATGTGGAGCGCTGATGTGGAGCAATCTCACTGGTCACATGCTTGGCTGACGTCACAGATCCATGGATGACATCACTTTTTTGTACTTGGATTCTAGAATCTTGGAATCTTGAATCTTTGATTCTTGAATCTTCGAATCTTGAATCTTCAATTTCTTCAACTTCAAACTTCAACTCTATCTTGACTCCATCGATCTCAATACTTCGTCTTCAACTTCATCGTGATGAACACTCGTCGTTGAGGCTTCAGCATTTCATCGTCTTCATGGTCGTCGATAGTATTGAAGTAGTAAAACCAATCCCACACATCGTTGGCATTTGAACTCAAAGCACTTCGTTTACGTTGATGGTGGGATGAACAAACACCATGTACCAGTTGACACATAAGGTGAATAAACATATATTGCAACACGAATCGCATAAGTGAAGAGGGCAAGAATTGCGACTCAAGTCGCAGTAGAGGAAATGCGTCTCAGTTCGCAATTGTTGGAGAGACACAGGGATTGCGGCTCCATTCGCAACAGCTGAGGGAGGCCAGAATTGCGACTCTAGTCGCAAGAGCTGAAGGGGCATATTTTGCGACTCCAGTCGCAATTTTCGGAGGGGCAAGATTTGCGACTCCAGTCGCATCTTCCGGAGAGGCATGATTTGCGACTCCAGTCGCAATTTCCGGAGGGGCATGATTTGCGACTCCAGTCGCAATTTGGTGATGGAGATAGCCCTTGAAGTCAGAATTCCATAACATCTTGAATCATGTCAATCGGAGCTCGCACGAAGGAGATATGGATAAAATCGACGGACTGCACATCCAATGGCAAGTCGTGCGACTCCAGTCGCACACAGTGGAAGGTGCAGTGTGTGCGACTCCTGTCGCATGCGACTCTAGTCACATTATTTTAGTTTTTTGTAGTTCTTGAAGTGTAGAATCCATATCATTTTGAATCAAGTCAATCAGAGCTCGTATGAAGGAGATATGGCTAAAATCGACGGACTGCACATCCAATGGCAAGTTGTGCGACTCATGTCGCACGCAGTGGAAGGTGCAGTGTGTGCGACTCCTGTCGCACGCGACTCTAGTCGCATAATTTTGGTTCTTTGTAGTTTTTGAAGTGTGGAATCTATAGCATTTTGAATCAAGTCAATCAGAGCTCGTATGAAGGAGATATGGCCAAAATCGACGGACTGCACATCCAAGCACTTACAGCGCAAGTTTGTGCGACTCCAGTCTCATATTTTTGACATTACTTGTAATATATGGATGCGTAGCTCTTGAAGTGAGGATTCCATAGCAACTTGAATCATGTCAATCGAAGCTTGTACGAAGAAGATATGACAATAGTCGACAGACAGCGCAAGAAACACACAAAGTTGATGCCAAAAAAAACTTGTATTTACAATCTCCCCCTTTTTGGTACAACTCTTGTGAAACACAACAATCATGAGTAGACTTGCAAAGCTTAAATGTTGTCGCCAAAACATACTTCGACAATCTCCCCCTTTTTGGCACAACTCATATGAGAGACAATGAGTACAAATAGATCCAGCAAGTCTCCCCCTCAAGAGATACATCACATGGTGAAGCACCTACATTGAATAGATATGAAAAAACAAAAAACTTAGTCAAGAGTTCAAACATCAACACATCAAAACATCAAAACTTAGTTCATCAAAACAAGATATGAAAAACATGCATGATGGAAAATAGTTCAAGTCTTATGCATGCAACGAGATAATGAAAAACGAAATAGTTCAAGAGTTTATCAAAAACCTAAAACCAGGCATCACTGAGGTGCAAACTTTTGCTAGATGAGCCAGCACCACCTAACCCTCCCCCTTGATGGGTCATCTGGTGAAGTTAGTCGAAAGTATTGGCATGGACTTCATGCAGGCGTGAGCGTTAACATGCTTGAGGTAATGTAAGTCACCGGAAGCTGCTACACTCATCTTACGCCTTAAAGATTGAACTCCATGAGATGCTGAATATGAACTACAATGAGAACCAAACAAAACAACACATCCCGAGTTAGCATTCAAGCGTTCAACACGAATCAAAACATTCGAAAACATTTTAGTGGAGATTCAAGCGGTGATACGAGGCAGTGAAGAGCAAATATTTTCCCAGAAAAGAATCCACATTTCATCACTTCCCAAAAACCAAAAATTTCACACGAGGTGATAAAAACTTTGAGGTATAATTAAAAATCTCTCGAGATAAAAACCGGTGAAACGGACCGAAGTATTTTGATAGACATTTAACTTGTCCTTCGTCACAATCACAAGAATACATGCCGTGTTTCGTCGAAACATATTTGATGAGTATGCACCGCACAAGAGATTTTAATTCATGAGTGCAAGGTGAACTTTTAAGGCACTCCACTTGGGACTAAGCGTGACTACAATCAGAGGTGAGCAAGGATCATCCTGCATCTCCAGGCGAGCTTTAGCTTTTAAATGAAATGCAACAGATGCTCATTACAGCAGTCAGAGGGGAGCGAGGATCATCCCGCATCTCCGAAGTGTGATTGAAGAGCATCTTAAACTATGGCGTCCATGTGCTACCTTTCGAAGAGGGGAGCCGGCGGACAATGTGACCCGGCGTCCTCCGCTACTTGGTATTATAGACCTATGCAAATGATAGCTTATGGGAGTTATATGCCAAGTTCACATGTTTGCACTCAGAGGAATAAATGCACTTGGGTCCGAAGACTAAGGCGGCCTCGAATCCATGTTCAACTTTATTAGACTAGTCCACGACGATTCAGCGTGCATATTCAGAAGTAAAGAAAATAATCTTTCAGAATTCAAAATTTTCGTGAACTCTTAAAGAGAACACATGCAGAGAGAATTTCTTAGAGTTTGAAATTTCTCAAAGTCAAGAGGTTTGGTAAAGATGTCAGCGAGCTGTTTTTCTGTTGAAATATGCTGTAGACTGACTATATCACGATCAACCAAATCTCTAATGAAATGATGTCGAATGTCGATGTGTTTAGTGCGAGAATGCTGGACAGGATTTTCGCTGATTTTGATAGCACTTTGGTTATCACAGTACAGCACCAAGGGAGCACTCTCGATAAGATAATCATCCAACATCTGCTTTAGCCAAAGCAATTGAGTGCAGCAACTTCCGGCTGCAACATACTCAGACTCAGCAGTCGATAGAGCGATGCAATTTTGCTTCCGACTATGCCATGACACTATATTGTTGCCAAGGAAGCAACAGCATCCAGAAGTGCTCTTTCGTTCATCTGTATCGCTCGCCCAATCCGCATCGGAGAAGCCGACAAGAATTGATGTAGTGTCACGTGCATACCAAAGACCGAGATCAGAAGTTCCAGAGATGTAGTGGAGTATCCGTTTCACAGCTCGTAGATGGTCCTCCTTTGGATCAGCTTGGTACCTGGCACACATACAAACACTAAACATTATGTCAGGGCGAGTAGCAGTTAAATAAAGTAAACTCCATCATAGAGCGATAGAGTGTTTGATCAACACTTCGACTCTTAGTCGACATAGATAACCGTTCGGTTGTCGCCATGGGAGTTTTGGCAGGCTTAGCATGGTGCATCTCAAATCTTTCGACCATATTTTTCGCATATTTGCTTTGAGATACGAAGATTCCATCCGGTCGTTGAGATATCTGAAGTCCTAATAATTGATGTAGCTCTCCTTCAAGACTCATCTGGAATGTTGAAGACATAGATACCGTGAAAGCTTTCACGAGTTTAGAGCAAGTAGCTCCAAAGACAATGTCATCAACGTAAATCTGGGCAACCATCATGTGTTTGCCATCCCGCTTCAAGAAAAGAGTCTTGTCGACTGAGCCACGTACAAAACCAAACTTGAGAAGATAGTCCGTTAAGCATCCATACCAAGCGCGAGGAGCTTGCTTCAAACCATAGAGTGCTTTGTGAAGCTTATAAACATGATTCGGCTTTTTGGGATCCTCGAATCCTTTTGGTTGAGCAACATACACCTCCTCTTCTAATACTCCATTTAGGAATGCAGCTTTGACATCCATTTGTCGAAGTTTGATGCCGAGGTGGCATGCAATAGCGATTAAGAGTCTGATGGATTCAATTCGTGCAACTGGAGCAAAGGTTTCATCAAAATCTATCCCTTCAACTTGGGCATAGCCTTGTGCAACGAGACGAGCTTTGTTACGAACAACTTGGTTATGCTAATCCGTTTTGTTCTTAAAGATCCATTTTGTTCCAACTACATTGATGTTTGAAGTACGGGGAACCAAGGACCACACATTGTTTCTAGTGAACTCATTCAGCTCTTCTTGCATAGCCATGATCCAGCAATCATCCTTCAGAGCTTCCTTATAATTTTTCGGTTCTGATTGAGATAAGAAGCAAGAGATCCCGATATCAAGGCAAACAGCAGAAGTGCAGATGTTGTAGAGTTCATCCTGAGATGTAGTAGGTTTCCTTGAGCGTGTAGTGCGCTCATTCAGGCTTCCAATCATCTGAGTAGGTGGATGTTTCTTTTGAGAATAAGGCGAGGTGCCTCTCTAGGAGCATCAGTTGGGTTTTCAATATTTTGACTTTCTTCGTCTTCAGAAGATGAAGTATCACTGTCATGGTGGCTAGATTCTCCAACTTCAGGTGAAGTGTTTGGAGTTACATTTTCAGGAGCCACGTCAATCGGTGTAGTTGGAAAAGTTCGATACTCCAGAATCCCTTCCTTAACCCAGTCTTCATCCACATCTTTTCCTAGGAAGTCTTGTTCATCAAAATTTATGTTCACAGTTTCCATGACCTTCCTGGTTCTGAGATTGTAAGCACGATAGGCATGACTATTTTGACTATATACCAACAAAGATACCACGATCGGCTTTAGCTTCAAATTTCTTCAGTGGATCACGATCCCTCAAGATATAGCAAGTGCAGCCAAAGACACGAAGGTGAGCTACAGATGGCTTCTTGCCATTCACAAGTTCATATGCAGTTGTCGTTGTGCCAGAACGAATACTTATTCTGTTTAGAATGTATCCAGCAGTAGAGACGGCTTCAGCCCAAAAATTTCGTGCAAGATTTTTCGAGATCAACATCACGCGAGCCATCTCTTGCAGTGTTCGATTCTTACGTTCGGCAATACCATTTTGTTGTCGCGTCTTTGGGGCTGAGTATTCATGATGAATTCCCTTTATCATACAAAATTCATTGAAGCTAGCGTTCTCAAATTCAGTCCCGTGATCACTTCTGATCCTCTTCACTTTTGCTTCATGATTTGTTCTTATCCATTTCACAATGCCTTTGAAAGCATCAAAAGTTTCATCCTTAGTAGCAAGAAATCTCGTCCAAGTGTAACGAGAGAAATCATCAACCACCACCAGCACATACTCTTTCTTAGCAATACTCTTCACTTCCATTGGACCCATGAGATCCATATGAAGCATTTCAAAAGGAGCCGTAGTGCTCATCAGTGTTGGTAGTGCAGGATGAGATGACCGTGTCAGCTTTCCCTTCTGGCAGTCTCCACACACTCTTTTCTCGATTTTGGGGAGTTGAGAGATTCCTCGAACTATCTCCCCCTTAACAAGTTTACTCAGATTTCGAGAGCCAGTGTGTCCAAGGCGTTGATGCCATAAATCAACTTCATCAGCAACGGTCACAGAGAAACAGCTATACTCAGTTGTATAGCAGTTATTCTTCGCACGTGGACCTTCCATGATGCACTTACCTTCTTCATCAAAAACCTTGCACGAGTCTCTATCAAAACTAACATTCAGCCCTTCGTCACACAGTTGGCTGATGCTAATAAGATTTGCCACGAGACCCTTCACGTGAACAACATTTCGAATTGGTGGCAATCCTTTAATGTGCAAAGTTCCCTTTCCCATGACGATGTCTTTAGCTCCCCCTCCAAACACCACGGGAGAGCCAGTCATAGGCTCGTATTCTTTCAGAAATTTCTTGGTTCCGGTCATATGACGGGAACACCCACTATCAAAATACCAAATGCCTTTGTTTCCAGAGTCCGAGGCATTCAGTGCAACATTGCAGAAAATCAATTCACGTGGTCTCCAGGTAGTTGAAGTGGTGGAGTTAAGCTGAACTTCACTCTTTTGGGACTTAGGTACCCACTTCTTCTTCATACCAAGATTTTTAGACTTGGTCTCAGTCACAAGCTTCACATTCTTTTCAACTTTCGTTACTGAAGATGTGTGTTCCTTCGCACTTTTGACAACTACACTCTTCTTCTTTTCAGACATGAAATCCCGATTTATGTCATCTTTCAGCTTAAAGCAGAAAGGTCTGATGTGTCCGGGTTCATTGCAATAGTGACACACATATTTTCTCTTTTGACGGACTTCAACAACCGTCGAAGTCTTAATCAGCGCAGATTTCGAGTGAGAGAATTTAGCATTTGATTTTACGTTCTGTGATTTACTCAACTTCTTCAGTAACGTCTTTTCGTAAGGTAAGATGCCACGAGGATGTTTTACAATGAACTTAGGAAATTGATATGTCTCCGCCTTCACGTTAGTAGTCGAGTTCGACTTTTGAGTTTCAGCTTCCAGAGATGTCATAACTTTCTTTCCTTCAGCAATTTCCTTTCGCCTCTGAGTTACAGAATCATCTTTGGTCATACTCTCAGAAGAGTCAGTAGAAGCTTTGACAAAGGTCACTTCTTTCTTCTTAGGTGTAGTATAGATAGATTCAAAAACTTTTTGAAAGCCAAGTCCAACACGACTTGGGTTCATGTAAGAGGCAGCATTGTCAAACACGGAAGAGTTCGTGTTCATTTTCTTTAGAAGTTCATCAGTCATATGAAGCTTTTCCTTCAGAACATAACGTTCCTTGTCACACATAGCTAGATCAGTTTGAGCTTTCATCAAGGATGACTTTAGCTCATCATTCTCAGCATCAGTGTTCTTGAAGAGAGTTTGGAGTTTCTTCACTTCAGATGTTTCCTTCTTCAGACTAGCCTTCAGTTTCGAATTTTCAGAGTTTGACTTCTCAAATAATTCTCTCAGTCCAACAACTTCTTTGTAGTATTTGTGTTTCTCTTCGAAGAGGTTATCAAATTTGATTTTGAGTATAGTTAGAGAGTTGTTCAACCTCTTTTTCTCGTCCGTTGTCTTTTCAACTGAGTTTTTCAACTATACAGCCTCTTCATACATCTTCCGGTTGGCAGTCGAGAGTTCGTTACAAGATTCTGTAAGAACTTTTAAAGACACTTCAAGTGCACCATTCTCAGTGATAACTAAGTCATAGGATTTTGAGAGTTCAGAGTGACTCTCGTTCAAGGCAAGCAGCTCAGCACTTACACATTCAGTTTGAGATACTTTAGGCGTCATCTCATTTTCCACAGACTCAGTCACGAATTCAACATCCGAAAAGATATCATCATCACAGAAGTTTCGGTTTGCTGAAGCTACACGAAAGATATTGTCTGCAGTTGCAGTATCTTTCAGAAAACCATCAAAGACAAAGTTTTCAACCTCCACATTCGAGAGGTCGAAGTTTTCACCAAAAGTGACAACTAGAGCGTTGTCCTCATCATTGTCAGTATTTTCATTCTCAGACTCCTCGCTTTCTGAGATTACATTTTCATCATCGAAAACAACATAGCTCACTGGCAGTTTCTTTTTGCGGTGCAAGTTGGGACACTCATTTTTGACATGTCCAAAGCCCTTACATTCAAAGCACTACATTTTAGAAACATCCTTGCTAGTTGATGAATATGGAGATAGTTTTGTCTCCTTAAACTTTTTGTCGGAGAAGGGAGTTTGATTTCGGTTGTCGGAGTTTCTCTGAAATGAGTTAGAATTTTTCTGAAATTTCCGAAAATTCCGTGCACGATTCTTTCTCTTAAACTCTTGCTTCACAAGATACGTGACGATTTCAGTCAGTGCAGCAAGTTTGTCAGGATTGTTTGAATTCATCAAACTTTCAATATCCTCAGCTTCATCGTCATCAGATTCATTTACATCAGCTGAGAAACTACATTCAGATTTCTCATTTCTCGAAGGAGTTTTCTGAGGTTTCTGACTTCTTGAACTCTTACCCTTCTCAGAAATTTTTAGAGCAGTCATCGACTCATAAACAAGAGACATTTCAGGATTGCTACGCACTTTTAGAGTCAAGTCGTAGTTTCTCAAATCAGCCATCAAGTCAGCATAATCCCAGTTTTGATTTTCGTCATTGCGTGCTTCAATAGTTAGCACCTTGCTTTCGAACCTAGTGCTCACACTGGATAGAACATTCTCATAAACCATGGGAGCAGGAAAGACTTCTCCCAGTTCAAATGCCTCATTGACATATATCATGATCTTGTCCAAGTAGTCATTGATGTCTTCATCTTCTCTCATGCGGAGTTGATGAAATTGAGCAATGATAGTTCGGATTTTGGAGCGCTTAACAGCATGACTTCCTTCACAAGTTCTCTGTAGAGTCTCCCATGCGTCTTTGGCAGAGATGCAATTTTTAACTAACTGATACATGCTGAGATCTAGCCATTCACAAATAAGTAGAAGAGCTTTGCTGTTTGCCGTTGATAAGTCATGCTCTTCTTTTGTCCAACTACGTTCTGGTTTCGGAATTCTCAGACCATCTGGATCTTGGGTATACGGACGTTCCCATCCTTCTAGCACTGCCATCCAAGATCTAGAGTCATATCCCTTAATTCTAGCAGAAACTTTGGCTTTCCAATTTGAGTAGTTCTGATGAGTAAGCATAATCGGTTTCTGGACAAACATTGGCGACTCCATTTTAGCGGAAATATGAAGTCAAGTAACGGATCATGTCTTATACGTATGACGTCCCGCTCTGATACCAATTGAAATTACATCTTCGACGTAGGATACCAACTTTTCGTGAAGTCGGTCTTAAAACAGTCTTCGTTCGCTCAACCACACTCCGTTAACACACTCTTGAAGTAATGTGTATATGATCAAACTCAAAGTAGTTAAGTAGTGAAGACAAGGTTATGTAATAGTTTCATTTCATTGAAAGACAAAACTAACTATTACACTTGGAGAGAAAGGTAGACGGAATGATCTAGAGTCGTATCCCAAGTGACGCAGCACTCCAACGAACTAAAGATCTAATACTACTACACCTAGAGCTAAATCACATAACCCTACTAGTGGTGCACAGCACAAACAACTACCAAAACTCTATGGCTCAGCGCCAACAAACAACGATAGCGATACTTAATATCAAATTTCGTTCTCTCAAAATCGTCAAGTGAAGTCTTCAGCTTCCATGGGTTTATATAGGAGTGCCGCACATGTGGAGCGCTGATGTGGAGCAATCTCACTGGTCACATGCTTGGCTGACGTCACAGATCCATGGATGACATCACTTTTTTGTACTTGAATTCTAGAATCTTGGAATCTTGAATCTTTGATTCTTGAATCTTCGAATCTTGAATCTTCAATTTCTTCAACTTCAAACTTCAACTCTATCTTGACTCCATCGATCTCAATACTTCGTCTTCAACTTCATCGTGATGAACACTCGTCGTTGAGGCTTCAGCATTTCATCGTCTTCATGGTCGTCGATAGTATTGAAGTAGTAAAAACCAATCCCACACATCGTTGGCACTTGAACTCAAAGCACTTCGTTTACGTTGATGGTGGGATGAACAAACACCATGTACCAGGTGGCACGTAAGGTGAATAAACATATATTGCAACACGAATCGCATAAGTGAAGAGGGCAAGAATTGCGACTCAAGTCGCAATAGAGGAAATGCGACTCAGTCCGCAATTGTTGGAGAGACACAGGGATTGCGACTCCATTCGCAACAGCTGAGGGAGGCCAGAATTGCGACTCTAGTCGAAAGAGCTGAAAGGGCATATTTTGCGACTCCAGTCGCAATTTTCGGAGGGGCAAGATTTGCGACTCCAGTCGCATCTTCCGGAGAGGCATGATTTGCGACTCCAGTCGCAATTTCCGGAGGGGCATGATTTGCGACTCCAGTCGCAATTTGGTGATGGAGATAGCCCTTGAAGTCAGAATTCCATAACATCTTGAATCATGTCAATCGGAGCTCGCACGAAGGAGATATGGATAAAATCGACGGACTGCACATCCAATGGCAAGTCGTGCGACTCCAGTCGCACACAGTGGAAGGTGAAGTGTGTGCGACTCCTGTCGCATGCGACTCTAGTCACATTATTTTAGTTTTTTGTAGTTCTTGAAGTGTAGAATCCATATCATTTTGAATCAAGTCAATCAGAGCTCGTATGAAGGAGATATGGCTAAAATCGACGGACTGCACATCCAATGGCAAGTTGTGCGACTCCTGTCGCACGCAGTGGAAGGTGCAGTGTGTGCGACTCCTGTCGCAAGCGACTCTAGTCGCATGATTTTGGTACTTTGTAGTTCTTGAAGTGTGGAATCCATAGCATTTTGAATCAAGTCAATCAGAGCTCGTATGAAGGAGATATGGCCAAAATCGACGGACTGCACATCCAAGCACTTACAGCGCAAGTTTGTGCGACTCCAGTCGCATGCGACTCCAGTCGCATGCGACTCCAGTCGCATATTTTTGACATTACTTGTAATATATGGATGCGTAGATCTTGAAGTGAGGATTCCATAGCAACTTGAATCATGTCAATCGATGCTTGTACGAAGAAGATATGACAATAGTCGACGGATAGCGCAAGAAACACACAAAGTTGATGCCAAAAAAAACTTGTATTTACAATAAGTGTGAAAAATATCACAACTTTAAAAAAAATGGAAAGGAGTATATTAAAGTCCATTAATTTAGAAGAATTTAGTTTCTCAATTAGACATGAAGAAGAAAAAAGAAACAAATAATTTTTTCACTAAAGTTGTTGGAGCCGATCCAAAAGGAAGGAGCCCTCCAAAAAAAGGCGTATGCTGCTTTGAATGTGGCGAGCGCACGGTATTCTTTAGTAAAAGCCGAAAGAATAGTTCGCGTTGTGCTCACCACGCAGCTGCTTGAGAAAATATGAGGGCTTTGATTGACATTTTATACAACAGATTCACTCTTATATTTCACAAGTTTTTGATGTGAGACTTAATATAGAGCGTAACATGACAAGGAAAAATCCAAAATTCATTTATAATGATTCAGATAAATAATCGATAAATGTAATTAAAAGTGACCAAAACTTATTTTTGCTTAACATTATTCAAATTTTCAAATATCAGCGGACAACTTGATTTTATTTACAAAAAATATTTTTAAAGTACTTTGATAGCTTAAAAATAAATTAATAGTAGGAGTCATCTACACATATGATTGATATTATTTTCATTTTTATTTAGACAATAATAAAATGCACATTCCACAATGATCCATTGATAAATAATAAATGGGAGAGATTCTTTTATCTATTTCGACAAGAAACTAATTAAGTTTTAAGGTTCACAAATTATCGATACGAGCACAACACAATTACACCGTAAACTGAGAAGTTTTGACTTAGTTGCATTCGTTATAGTACAATTCATGAAACTATGAGAGTTAATAACATACAGTTTGAAACATTAATTCGCATAATAATTGATTTTGTGATAACAATCATGAAACATGGAGAGTAAAATACTTTCAAGTAGGAAGAGAAAAGTAAAGATTCATTATAAGTTGAGAAATAGAGAGTTAGTTTAGTTGTTCAAGATGTACAAAGCCAAATGGGAATAAAATTAACCTCTCATTTAAAAAATTAATTATAATTTGAGGAAAAAAAAAGATAATTTTGAAAAACGAAAGTCGTTTATAAAAACAAACTTTATGTTATTATTTTTCTTCATATTGCCAGTAACTTATTAACCAAGACGAAGTTGGAAAATTGTCGAACTAAACATGAAAAAATGACAAAAAAATTGACTTAAATTGTGCAAGGGCCGCGCGAACGCAGGCCCCCTAAGTAACAAATTATGATGTAGGTTCGACCACTTGGGTCGACCTTAGTCGGGCACCCCTCCAAAGTGCAATGGAGGTCACCAAACTAGGCCATAAGCCTCTTTGATCACCTATTGACCCCGTCCAGGTAAGTAATTTTCATGTTGAACATCCGCCCTCTCATATACTCGTGGTTATAACTCCTAATGTGAACTACCCTCCGATGTGGGATTCACATAAGATGGATACACCCATCATTGTATTTTATGAAATTTAGGAAAGTACATTTTTTCGTATTCCAATTGCAAAGCTTAAAGCAAATTTGATTTATCTCTACTTTCTTTCATAAATTTGAAAATTAACACTTTATGTTTCACTTGTACATGATTACTTGAATAATTTATTTTTATCGATGAGATTATTATATATTTGGTTCGTAAACAAAATTGATTGTCTTGAATTTGCTCAACTGGATAAAATATACCTCACATTATTTTTAGATTTTATAATCATAGTTCAAACTTATTCGAAAAATATTTTCAATTACTATCTTTGTATGTATCAAACTAATGATCACGTCTAATTTAACGAAATAATTACTTTAAATTTCTACTTTTAAAAAATAATTTGACCCTTAATTTTATTTATTATTTAAAACTTACTCCCTCTATTTATTTTGTAAATTTGAGCTGCGTGTAGAGTAATTCACTTAATTTTATAAAATATAGAACTATATACTCCCTCCTATTTTATTTGATTGACATTTTGTGTCATTCTTTTACTTTTTAATTGCATTTTTGAATGAGTTTTACATCTTATAACCCTCATTAATAATTATCTCAATAATAGATTAATTAATTTAATTTTTTTTAGAAAAATTGAATAGATAATGAAAAGAGTAAAAGATAAAGTTAAATAAAAAATAATGAATTATAGAAGTAATTCAGTAAATAAGTTTGAGATAGGTGATTTATTTATTTCTTAATAAGTGTGAAAAACATCACAACTTAAAAAAAATGGAAAAGAGTATATTAAAGTCTATTAATTTAGAAGAACTTAGTTTCTCAATTAGACATGAAGAAGAAAAAAGAAACAAATAATTTTTTCACTAAAGTTGTTGCGGCCGATCCAAAAGGAAGGACCCCTAAAAAAAAGGCGTATGCTGCTTTAAATGTGGCGAGCGCACGATATACTTTAGTAAAAGGCGAAAGAATAGTTCGCTTTGTGCTCACCACGCAGCTGCTTGAGAAAATATGAGGGCTTTGATTGACATTTTATACAACAGATTCTGACGCAGGGAAGCAATAAACACAATATTAAAACTCGTTGATTCTGAGAATACCCGAGAATTAAAACATCGAACTTTCGTTGATTCCGAAGAATACCGAAACCTGATAAAAACCTCAACAGAGGAACGTTTTTTATTTCATATCAGAACAACTACTTAATTGAATGAGAAAAACGACATATAAATAAGTACTAAAACCCTAATAAAATAAATTAATATAATACTAATAGCTTGGGCAAGAAGACACAATCTTTTCCTTATTTGTCTCTGCATCATTCTCCCCTTCTAGGAGAAGGTTCGACCGCGAATCTGAAAATCGAGCACGAAGATACCGGGATCAAACACCAATCGCCGGCAATCCTTAGGGCACAACGCAAGGGCAGCAACGACACTTTGACGTGGCGTAGGGACAATGGCTGGAAGAACCGGCGCAGGGACATCAACTTCAGGAAGCGACGCAAGGTCAGCGACAACGACATCGGGATTTAGCGCAAGAACATGAGCATGCGGATATGGTTTAGGGGTAGTATCATCTCCTTTCAGCGCAAGAGCAAAAACATGTTGATGTGATGCAGGGGTAACAACATCAGAACTCAGCACAAGTGCCACGGGGATTTCCGAAAAGGGCTCTTCATCAAATTTAGGGGGACCATCATACGTAGATGACTCTTCATACACACATAAGGTGTGAGGGTGAGAGAACAGGCAAGTCTCATGACGGGGGCTGATCGCGCCACACTCAAAGCAGCATAATACGGTCGAGATCGATGGCGACTCCACGCTGACGGTGGGGTCGGGGATATGCTGACGACGAGAAGGCATCGTTTCGGCTCTGATACCAACTGACGCAGGGAAGCAATATTAAAACTCGTTGATTCTGAGAATACCCGAGAATTAAAACATCGAACTTTCGTTGATTCCGAAGAATACCGAAACCTGATAAAAACCTCAAAAGAGGAACCTTTTTTTATTTCATATCAAAAATCAACTCCTTAATTGAATGAGAAAAACGACATATAAATAAGTACTAAAACCCTAATAAAATAAATTAATATAATACTTATAGCTTGGGCAAGAAGACACAATTTTTTCCTTATTTGTCTCTGCATCATTCACTCTTATATTTCACAAGTTTTTGATGTGGGACTTAATATCAAACGTAACATGACAAGGAAAAAACCAAAACTCATTTATAATGATTCAAATAAATAATCGATAAATGTAATTAAAAGTGACCAAAACTTATTTTTGCTTAACATTATTCAAATTTTCAAATATCAGCGGACAACTTGATTTTATTTACAAAAAATATTTTTAAAGTACTTTGATAGGTTAAAAATAAATTAATAGTAGGAGTCGTCTACACATATGATTGATATTATTTTCATTTTTATTTAGACAATAATAAAATGCACATTCCACAATGATCCATTGATAAATAATAAATGGGAGAGATTCTTTTATCTAATTCGACAAGAAACTAATTGAGTTTTAAGGTTCACAAATTATCGATACGAGCAAAACACAATTGACACCGTAAACTGGGAAGTTTTGACTTAGTTGCATTCGTTATAGTACAATTCATGAAACTATGAGAGTTAATAACATACAGTTTGAAACATTAATTCGCATATTAATTGATTTTGTGAAAACAATCATGAAGCATGGAGAGTAAAATACTTTCAAGCAGGAAGAGAAAAGTAAAGATTCATTATAAGTTGAGAAATAGAGAGTTAGTTTAGTTGTTCAAGATGTACAAAGCTAAATGGGAATAAAATTAACCTCTCATTTAAAAAATTAATTATAATTCGAAGAAAAAAAAGATAATTCTGAAAAACGAAAGTCGTGTATAAAAATAAAATTTATGTTATTATTTTTCTTCATAGTGCTAATAACTTATTAACCAAGACGAAGTTGGAAAATTGTCGAACTAAACATGAAAAAATAACAAAAAAATTGACTTAAATTGTGCGGGGGCCGCGCGAACGCAGGCCCCTTAAGTAACAAATTATGACGTAGGTTCGACCACTTGGGTCGACCTTAGTCTGGCACCCCTCCAAAGTGCAATGGAGGTCACCAAACTAGGCCATAAGCCTCTTTGATCACCTATTGACCTCGTCCAGGTAAGTAATATTCAAGTTGAACATGCGCCCTCTCATATACTCGTGGTTATAACTCCTAATGTGAACTACCCTCCGATGTGGGATTCACATAGGATGGATACACCCATCATTGTACTTTATGAAATTTAGGAAAGTACATTTTTTCGTATTCCAATTGCAAAGCTAAAAGCAAATATGATTTATCTCTACTTTATTTCATAGATTTGAAAATTAACAGTTTATGTTTCCCTTGTACATGATTACTTGAATAATTTATTTTTATCGATGAGATTATTATATATTTGGTTCGTAAACAAAATTGATTGTCTTGAATTTGGTCAACTGGATAAAATATACCTCACATTATTTTTAGATTTTATAATCATAGTTCAAACTTATTCGAAAAATATTTTCAATTACTATATTTGTATGTATCAAACTAATGATCACGTCTGACTTAAATGAAATAATTACTTTAAGTTTCTACTTTAAAAAATAATTTGACCCTTAATTTTATTTATTTTTTAAAACTTACTCCCTCTATTTATTTTGTGAGTTTGATTTGCGTGGCCGGACACATGATGTCAAGGAAAATGATAGTGTAGAGTAGTTCACTTAATTTTATAAACTATAGAACTATACTCCCTCTTATTTTATTTAATTAACATTTTGTGTTTTCATTCTTTTACTTTTTAATTGCCTTTTTGAATGAGTTTTACATCTTATACCCCTCATTAATTATTATCTCAATAATAGATTAATTAATTTAATTTTTTTATTAGAAAAATTAAATAGATAATGAAACGATTAAAAGATTAAGTTAAATAAAAACTAATGAATTTATAGCAGTAATTCAATAAATAAGTTTGAGATAGGTTATTTATTAATTTTTTAATAAGTGTGAAAAATATCACAACTTTAATAAAAATGGAAAGGAGTATATTAAAGTCCATTAATTTAGAAGAATTTAGTTTCTCAATTAGACATGAAGAAAAGAAAAAAGAAACAAATAATTTTTTCACTAAAGTTATTGGGGCCGATCCAAAAGGAAGGAACCCTCCAAAAAAAGGCGTATGGCTTTAAATGTGGCGAGCGCACGATATTCTTTAGTAATAGGCGAAAGAATAGTTCGCTTTGTGCACACCACGCAGCTGCTTAAGAAAATATGAGGGCTTTGATTGACATTTTATACAACAGATTCACTCTTATATTTCACAAGTTTTTGATGTGGGAGTTAATATCAAACGTAACATGACAAGGAAAAAACCAAAATTCATTTATAATGATTCAGATAAATAATCGATAAATGTAATTAAAAGTGACCAAAACTTATTTTTGCTTAACATTATTCAAATTTTCAAATATCAGCGGACAACTTGATTTTATTTACAAAAAATATTTTTAAAGTACTTTGATAACTTAAAAATAAATT
The DNA here is from genome assembly GCA_954870475.1 of Euphrasia confusa. Taxonomy (NCBI): domain Eukaryota; kingdom Viridiplantae; phylum Streptophyta; class Magnoliopsida; order Lamiales; family Orobanchaceae; genus Euphrasia; species Euphrasia confusa. Next base: position 35,487,688 of record OX940957.1, read on the forward strand.
AATAGTAGGAGTTATCTACACATATGATTGATATTATTTTCATTTTTATTTAGACAATAATAAAATGCACATTCCACAATGATCCATTGATAAATAATAAATTTGAGAGATTATTTTATCTATTTCGACAATAAACTAATTCAGTTTTAAGGTTCACAAATTATCGATACGAGCACAACACAATTGGCACCGTAAACTGAGAAGTTTTGACTTAGTTGCTTCGTTATAGTACCATTCATGAAACTATGAGAGTTAATAACATACAGTTTGAAACATTAATTCGCATATTAATTGATTTTGTGAAAACAATCATGAAGCATGGAGAGTAAAATACTTTTAAGCAGGAAGAGAAAAGTAAAGATTCATTATAAGTTGAGAAATAGAGAGTTAGGTTAGTTGTTCAAGATGTACAAAGCTAAATGGGAATAAAATTAACCTCTCATTTAAAAAATTAATTATAATTCGAGGAAAAAAAAGACAATTCTGAAAAACGAAAGTCGTTTAACAAAATTTACGTTATTTTTTTTCTTCATATTGCCAGTAACTTATTAACCAAGACGAAGTTGGAATATTGTCGAACTAAACATGAAAAAATGACAAAAAAATTGACTTAAATTGTGCGGGGGCCGCGCGAACGCAGGCCCCCTAAGTAACAAATTATGACGTAGGTTCGACCACTTGGGTCGACCTTAGTCGGGCACCCCTCCAAAGTGCAATGGAGGTCACCAAACTAGGCCATAAGCCTCTTTGATCACCTATTGACCCCGTCCAGGTAAGTAATTTTCATGTTGAACATCCGCCCTCTCATATACTCGTGGTTATAACTCCTAATGTGAACTACCCTCCGATGTGGGATTCACATAAGATGGATACACCCATCATTGTACTTTATGAAATTTAGGAAAGTACATTTTTTCGTATTCCAATTGCAAAGCTAAAAGCAAATTTGATTTATCTCTACTTTCTTTCATAAATTAGAAAATTAACACTTTATGTTTCACTTGTACATGATTACTTGAATAATTTATTTTTATCGATGAGATTATTATATATTTGGTTCGTAAACAAAACTGATTGTCTTGAATTTGCTCAACTGGATAAAATATACCTCACATTATTTTTAGATTTTATAATCATAGTTCAAACTTATTCGAAAAATATTTTCAATTACTATCTTTGTATGTATCAAACTAATGATCACGTCTAATTTAAAGAAATAATTCCTTTAAATTTCTACTTTTAAAAAAATAATTTGACCCTTAATTTTATTTATTTTTTAAAACTTACTCCCTCTATTTATTTTGTAAATTTGAGCTGCGTGTAGAGTAATTCACTTAATTTTATAAAATATAGAACTATATACTCCCTCCTATTTTATTTGATTGACATTTTGTGTTTTCATTCTTTTACTTTTTAATTGCATTTTTGAATGAGTTTTACATCTTATAACCCTCATTAATAATTATCTCAATAATAAATTAATTAATTTAATTTTTTTTATTAGAAAAATTGAATAGATAATGAAACGATTAAAAGATAAAGTTAAATAAATACTATTGAATTTATAGCAGTAATTCAATAAATAAGTTTGAGATAGGTAATTTATTAATTTTTTAATAAGTGTGAAAAATAGCACAAGTTTAAAAAAAATGGAAAGGAGTATATTAAAGTCCATTAATTTAGAAGAATTTAGTTTTTCAATTAGAAATGAAGAAGAAAAAAGAAACAAATAATTTTTCACTAAAGTTGTTGGGGCCGATCCAAAAGGAAGGAGCCCTCCAAAAAAGGTGTATGATGCTTTAAATGTGGCGAGCGCACGGTATTCTTTAGTAAAAGGCGAAAGAATAGTTCGCTTTGTGCTCACCACGCAGCTGCTTGAGAAAATATGAGGGCTTTGATTGACATTTTATACAAAAAATTCACTCTTATATTTCACAAGTTTTTGATGTGGGACTTAATATCAAACGTAACATGACAAGGAAAAAACCAAAATTCATTTATAATGATTCAAATAAATAATCGATAAATGTAATTAAAAGTGACCAAAACCTATTTTTGCTTAACATTATTCAAATTTTCAAATATCAGCGGACAACTTGATTTTATTTACAAAAAATATTTTTAAAGTACTTTGATAGGTTAAAAATAAATTAATAGTAGGAGTCATCTACACATATGATTGATATTATTTTCATTTTTATTTAGACAATAATAAAATGCACATTCCACAATGATCCATTCATAAATAATAAATGAGAGAGATTCTTTTATCTATTTCGACAAGAAACTAATTAAGTTTTAAGGTTCACAAGTTATCGATACGAGCATAACACAATTGGCACCGTAAACTGAGAAGTTTTGACTTAGTTGCTTCGTTATAGTACCATTCATGAAACTATGAGAGTTAATAACATACAGTTTGAAACATTAATTCGCATATTAATTGATTTTGTGAAAACAATCATGAAGCATGGAGAGTAAAATACTTTTAAGCAGGAAGAGAAAAGTAAAGATTCATTATAAGTTGAGAAATAGAGAGTTAGTTTAGTTGTTCAAGATGTACAAAGCTAAATGAGAATAAAATTAACCTCTCATTTAAAAAATTAATTATAATTCGAGGAAAAAAAAGACAATTCAGAAAAACGAAAGTCGTTTATAAAAACAAAATTTATGTTATTATTTTTCTTCATATTGCCAGTAACTTATTAACCAAGACGAAGTTGGAAAATTGTCGAACTAAACATGAATAAATGACAAAAAATTGACTTAAATTGTGCGGGGGGCGCGCGAACGCAGACCCCCTAAGTAACAAATTATGACGTAGGTTCGACCACTTGGGTCGACCTTAGTCGGGCACCCCTCCAAAGTGCAATGGAGGTCACCAAACTAGGCCATAAGCCTCTTTGATCACCTATTGACCCCGTCCAGGTAAGTAATTTTCATGTTGAACATCCGCCCTCTCATATACTCGTGGTTATAACTCCTAATGTGAACTACCCTCCGATGTGGGATTCACATAAGATGGATACACCCATCATTGTACTTTATGAAATTTAGGAAAGTACATTTTTTCGTATTCCAATTGCAAAGCTAAAAGCAAATTTGATTTATCTCTACTTTCTTTCATAAATTTGAAAATTAACACTTTATGTATCACTTGTACATGATTACTTGAATAATTTATTTTAATCGATGTGATTATTATATATTTGGTTCGTAAACAAAATTGATTGTCTTGAATTTGCTCAACTGGATAAAATATACCTCACATTATTTTTAGATTTTATAATTATAGTTCAAACTTATTCGAAAAATATTTTCAATTACTATCTTTGTATGTATCAAACTAATGATCACGTCTAATTTAAAGAAATAATTCCTTTAAATTTCTACTTTTAAAAAAATAATTTGACCCTTAATTTTATTTATTTTTTAAAACTTACTCCCTCTATTTATTTTGTAAATTTGAGCTGCGTGTAGAGTAATTCACTTAATTTTATAAAATATAGAACTATATACTCCCTCCTATTTTATTTGATTGACATTTTGTGTTTTCATTCTTTTACTTTTTAATTGCATTTTTGAATGAGTTTTACATCTTATAACCCTCATTAATAATTATCTCAATAATAAATTAATTAATTTAATTTTTTTTATTAGAAAAATTGAATAGATAATGAAACGATTAAAAGATAAAGTTAAATAAATACTATTGAATTTATAGCAGTAATTCAATAAATAAGTTTGAGATAGGTAATTTATTAATTTTTTAATAAGTGTGAAAAATAGCACAACTTTAAAAAAAATGGAAAGGAGTATATTAAAGTCCATTAATTTAGAAGAATTTAGTTTTTCAATTAGAAATGAAGAAGAAAAAAGAAACAAATAATTTTTCACTAAAGTTGTTGGGGCCGATCCAAAAGGAAGGAGCCCTCCAAAAAAGGTGTATGATGCTTTAAATGTGGCGAGCGCACGGTATTCTTTAGTAAAAGGCGAAAGAATAGTTCGCTTTGTGCTCACCACGCAGCTGCTTGAGAAAATATGAGGGCTTTGATTGACATTTTATACAACAAATTCACTCTTATATTTCACAAGTTTTTGATGTGGGACTTAATATCAAACGTAACATGACAAGGAAAAAACCAAAATTCATTTATAATGATTCAGATAAATAATCGATAAATGTAATTAAAAGTGACCAAAACCTATTTTTGCTTAACATTATTCAAATTTTCAAATATCAGCGGACAACTTGATTTTATTTACAAAAAATATTTTTAAAGTACTTTGATAGGTTAAAAATAAATTAATAGTAGGAGTCATCTACACATATGATTGATATTATTTTCATTTTTATTTAGACAATAATAAAATGCACATTCCACAATGATCCATTCATAAATAATAAATGAGAGAGATTCTTTTATCTATTTCGACAAGAAACTAATTAAGTTTTAAGGTTCACAAGTTATCGATACGAGCATAACACAATTGGCACCGTAAACTGAGAAGTTTTGACTTAGTTGCTTCGTTATAGTACCATTCATGAAACTATGAGAGTTAATAACATACAGTTTGAAACATTAATTCGCATATTAATTGATTTTGTGAAAACAATCATGAAGCATGGAGAGTAAAATACTTTTAAGCAGGAAGAGAAAAGTAAAGATTCATTATAAGTTGAGAAATAGAGAGTTAGTTTAGTTGTTCAAGATGTACAAAGCTAAATGAGAATAAAATTAACCTCTCATTTAAAAAATTAATTATAATTCGAGGAAAAAAAAGACAATTCAGAAAAACGAAAGTCGTTTATAAAAACAAAATTTATGTTATTATTTTTCTTCATATTGCCAGTAACTTATTAACCAAGACGAAGTTGGAAAATTGTCGAACTAAACATGAATAAATGACAAAAAATTGACTTAAATTGTGCGGGGGGCGCGCGAACGCAGACCCCCTAAGTAACAAATTATGACGTAGGTTCGACCACTTGGGTCGACCTTAGTCGGGCACCCCTCCAAAGTGCAATGGAGGTCACCAAACTAGGCCATAAGCCTCTTTGATCACCTATTGACCCCGTCCAGGTAAGTAATTTTCATGTTGAACATCCGCCCTCTCATATACTCGTGGTTATAACTCCTAATGTGAACTACCCTCCGATGTGGGATTCACATAAGATGGATACACCCATCATTGTACTTTATGAAATTTAGGAAAGTACATTTTTTCGTATTCCAATTGCAAAGCTAAAAGCAAATTTGATTTATCTCTACTTTCTTTCATAAATTTGAAAATTAACACTTTATGTATCACTTGTACATGATTACTTGAATAATTTATTTTAATCGATGTGATTATTATATATTTGGTTCGTAAACAAAATTGATTGTCTTGAATTTGCTCAACGGATAAAATATACCTCACATTATTTTTAGATTTTATAATTATAGTTCAAACTTATTCGAAAAATATTTTCAATTACTATCTTTGTATGTATCAAACTAATGATCACGTCTAATTTAAAGAAATAATTCCTTTAAATTTCTACTTTTAAAAAAATAATTTGACCCTTAATTTTATTTATTTTTTAAAACTTACTCCCTCTATTTATTTTGTAAATTTGAGCTGTGTGTAGAGTAATTCACTTAATTTTATAAAATATAGAACTATATACTCCCTCCTATTTTATTTGATTGACATTTTGTGTTTTCATTCTTTTACTTTTTAATTGCATTTTTGAATGAGTTTTACATCTTATAACCCTCATTAATAATTATCTCAATAATAAATTAATTAATTTAATTTTTTTATTAGAAAAATTGAATAGATAATGAAACGATTAAAAGATAAAGTTAAATAAAAACTAATGAATTTATAGCAGTAATTCAATAAATAAGTTTGAGATAGGTAGTTTATTAATTTTTTAATAAGTGTGAAAAATATCACAACTTTAAAAAAAAATGGAAAGGAGTATATTAAAGTCCATTAATTTAGAAGAATTTAGTTTTTCAATTAGAAATGAAGAAGAAAAAAGAAACAAATAATTTTTCACTAAAGTTGTTGGGGCCAATCCAAAAGGAAGGAGCCCTCCAAAAAAAGGTGTATGCTGCTTTAAATGTGGCGAGCGCACGGTATTCTTTAGTAAAAGGCGAAAGAATAGTTCGCTTTGTGCTCACCACGCAGCTGCTTGAGAAAATATGAGGGCTTTGATTGACATTTTATACAACAGATTCACTCTTATATTTCACAAGTTTTTGATGTGGGACTTAATATCAAACGTAACATGACAAGGAAAAAACCAAAATTCATTTATAATGATTCAGATAAATAATCGATAAATGTAATTAAAAGTGACCAAAACTTATTTTTGCTTAACATTATTCAAATTTTCAAATATCAGCGGACAACTTGATTTTATTTGGAAAAAATATTTTTAAAGTACTTTGATAGGTTAAAAATAAATTAATAGTAAGAGTCATCTACACATATGATTGATATTATTTTCATTTTTATTTAGACAATAATAAAATGCACATTCCACAATGATCCATTCATAAATAATAAATGGGAGAGATTCTTTTATCTATTTCGACAAGAAACTAATTAAGTTTTAAGGTTCACAAGTTATTGATACGAGCACAACACAATTGGCACCGTAAACTGAGAAGTTTTGACTTAGTTGCTTCGTTATAGTACCATTCATGAAACTATGAGAGTTAATAACATACAGTTTGAAACATTAATTCGCATATTAATTGATTTTGTGAAAACAATCATGAAGCATGGAGAGTAAAATACTTTTAAGCAGGAAGAGAAAAGTAAAGATTCATTATAAGTTGAGAAATAGAGAGTTAGTTTAGTTGTTCAAGATGTACAAAGCTAAATGGGAATAAAATTAACCTCTCATTTAAAAAATTAATTATAATTCGAGGAAAAAAAAGACAATTCTGAAAAACGAAAGTCGTTTATAAAAACAAAATTTATGTTATTATTTTTCTTCATATTGCCAGTAACTTATTAACCAAGACGAAGTTGGAAAATTGTCGAACTAAACATGAATAAATGACAAAAAAATTGACTTAAATTGTGCGGGGGCCGCGCGAACGCAGGCCCCCTAAGTAACAAATTATGACGTAGGTTCGACCACTTGGGTCGAACTTAGTCGGGCACCCCTCCAAAGTGCAATGGAGGTCACCAAACTAGGCCATAAGCCTCTTTGATCACCTATTGACCCCGTCCAGGTAAGTAATTTTCATGTTGAACATCCGCCCTCTCATATACTCGTGGTTATAACTCCTAATGTGAACTACCCTCCGATGTGGGATTCACATAAGATGGATACACCCATCATTGTACTTTATGAAATTTAGGAAAGTACATTTTTTTCGTATTCCAATTGCAAAGCTAAAAGCAAATTTGATTTATCTCTACTTTCTTTCATAAATTTGAAAATTAACACTTTATGTATCACTTGTACATGATTACTTGAATAATTTATTTTTATCGATGTGATTATTATATATTTGGTTCGTAAACAAAATTGATTGTCTTGAATTTGCTCAACTGGATAAAATATACCTCACATTATTTTTAGATTTTATAATTATAGTTCAAACTTATTCGAAAAATATTTTCAATTACTATCTTTGTATGTATCAAACTAATGATCACGTCTAATTTAAAGAAATAATTCCTTTAAATTTCTACTTTTAAAAAAATAATTTGACCCTTAATTTTATTTATTTTTTAAAACTTACTCCCTCTATGTATTTTGTAAATTTGAGCTGTGTGTAGAGTAATTCACTTAATTTTATAAAATATAGAACTATATACTCCCTCCTATTTTATTTGATTGACATTTTGTGTTTTCATTCTTTTACTTTTTAATTGCATTTTTGAATGAGTTTTACATCTTATAACCCTCATTAATAATTATCTCAATAATAAATTAATTAATTTAATTTTTTTTATTAGAAAAATTGAATAGATAATGAAACGATTAAAAGATAAAGTTAAATAAAAACTAATGAATTTATAGCAGTAATTCAATAAATAAGTTTGAGATAGGTAGTTTATTAATTTTTTAATAAGTGTGAAAAATATCACAACTTTAAAAAAAAAATGGAAAGGAGTATATTAAAGTCCATTAATTTAGAAGAATTTAGTTTTTCAATTAGAAATGAAAAAGAAAAAAGAAACAAATAATTTTTCACTAAAGTTGTTGGGGCCGATCCAAAAGGAAGGAGCCCTCCAAAAAAAGGTGTATGCTGCTTTAAATGTGGCGAGCGCACGGTATTCTTTAGTAAAAGGCGAAAGAATAGTTCGCTTTGTGCTCACCACGCAGCTGCTTGAGAAAATATGAGGGCTTTGATTGACATTTTATACAACAGATTCACTCTTATATTTCACAAGTTTTTGATGTGGGACTTAATATCAAACGTAACATGACAAGGAAAAAACCAAAATTCATTTATAATGATTCAGATAAATAATCGATAAATGTAATTAAAAGTGACCAAAACTTATTTTTGCTTAACATTATTCAAATTTTCAAATATCAGCGGACAACTTGATTTTATTTACAAAAAATATTTTTAAAGTACTTTGATAGGTTAAAAATAAATTAATAGTAAGAGTCATCTACACATATGATTGATATTATTTTCATTTTTATTTAGACAATAATAAAATGCACATTCCACAATGATCCATTCATAAATAATAAATGGGAGAGATTCTTTTATCTATTTCGACAAGAAACTAATTAAGTTTTAAGGTTCACAAATTATCTATACGAGCACAACACAATTGGCACAGTAAACTGAGAAGTTTTGACTTAGTTGCTTCGTTATAGTACCATTCATGAAACTATGAGAGTTAATAACATACAGTTTGAAACATTAATTCGCATATTAATTGATTTTGTGAAAACAATCATGAAGCATGGAGAGTAAAATACTTTCAAGCAGGAAGAGAAAAGTAAAGATTCATTATAAGTTGAGAAATAGAGAGTTAGTTTAGTTGTTCAAGATGTACAAAGCTAAATGGGAATAAAATTAACCTCTCATTTAAAAAATTAATTATAATTCGAGGAAAAAAAAAGACAATTCTGAAAAACGAAAGTCGTTTATAAAAACAAAATTTATGTTATTATTTTTCTTCATATTGCCAGTAACTTATTAACCAAGACGAAGTTGGAAAATTGTCGAACTAAACATGAAAAAATGACAAAAAAAATTGACTTAAATTGTGCGGGGGCCGCGCGAACGCAGGCCCCCTAAGTAACAAATTATGACGTAGGTTCGACCACTTGGGTCGACCTTAGTCGGGCACCCCTCCAAAGTGCAATGGAGGTCACCAAACTAGGCCATAAGCCTCTTTGATCACCTATTGACCCCGTCCAGGTAAGTAATTTTCATGTTGAACATCCGCCCTCTCATATACTCGTGGTTATAACTCCTAATGTGAACTACCCTCCGATGTGGGATTCACATAAGATGGATACACCCATCATTGTACTTTATGAAATTTAGGAAAGTACATTTTTTCGTATTCCAATTGCAAAGCTAAAAGCAAATTTGATTTATCTCTACTTTCTTTCATAAATTTGAAAATTAACACTTTATGTTTCACTTGTACATGATTACTTGAATAATTTATTTTTATCGATAAGATTATTATATATTTGGTTCGTAAACAAAATTGATTGTCTTTAATTTGCTCAACTGGATAAAATATACCTCACATTATTTTTAGATTTTATAATCATAGTTCAAACTTATTCGAAAAATATTTTCAATTACTATCTTTGTATGTATCAAACTAATGATCACGTCTAATTTAAAGAAATAATTCCTTTAAATTTCAACTTTTAAAAAATAATTTGACCCTTAATTTTATTTATTTTTTAAAACTTACTCCCTCTATTTATTTTGTAAATTTGAGCTGCGTGTAGAGTAATTCACTTAATTTTATAAAATATAGAACTATATACTCCCTCCTATTTTATTTGATTGACATTTTGTGTTTTCATTCTTTTACTTTTTAATTGCATTTTTTAATGAGTTTTACATCTTATAACCCTCATTAATAATTATCTCAATAATAAATTAATTAATTAAATTTTTTTTATTAGAAAAATTGAATAGATAATGAAACGATTAAAAGATAAAGTTAAATAAAAACTAATGAATTTATAGCAGTAATTCAATAAATAAGTTTGAGATAGGTAGTTTATTAATTTTTTAATAAGTGTGAAAAATATCACAACTTTAAAAAAAAAATGGAAAGGAGTATATTAAAGTCCATTAATTTAGAAGAATTTAGTTTTTCAATTAGAAATGAAGAAGAAAAAAGAAACAAATAATTTTTCACTAAAGTTGTTGGGGCCGATCCAAAAGGAAGGAGCCCTCCAAAAAAAGGTGTATGCTGCTTTAAATGTGGCGAGCGCACGGTATTCTTTAGTAAAAGGCGAAAGAATAGTTCGCTTTGTGCTCACCACGCAGCTGCTTGAGAAAATATGAGGGCTTTGATTGACATTTTATACAACAGATTCACTCTTATATTTCACAAGTTTTTGATGTGGGACTTAATATCAAACGTAACATGACAAGGAAAAAACCAAAATTCATTTATAATGATTCAGATAAATAATCGATAAATGTAATTAAAAGTGACCAAAACTTATTTTTGCTTAACATTATTCAAATTTTCAAATATCAGCGGACAACTTGATTTTATTTACAAAAAATATTTTTAAAGTACTTTGATAGGTTAAAAATAAATTAATAGTAGGAGTCATCTACACATATGATTGATATTATTTTCATTTTTATTTAGACAATAATAAAATGCACATTCCACAATGATCCATTCATAAATAATAAATGGGAGAGATTCTTTTATCTATTTCGACAAGAAACTAATTAAGTTTTAAGGTTCACAAATTATCTATACGAGCACAACACAATTGGCACCGTAAACTGAGAAGTTTTGACTTAGTTGCTTCGTTATAGTACCATTCATGAAACTATGAGAGTTAATAACATACAGTTTGAAACATTAATTCGCATATTAATTGATTTTGTGAAAACAATCATGAAGCATGGAGAGTAAAATACTTTCAAGCAGGAAGAGAAAAGTATAGATTCATTATAAGTTGAGAAATAGAGAGTTAGTTTAGTTGTTCAAGATGTACAAAGCTAAATGGGAATAAAATTAACCTCTCATTTAAAAAATTAATTATAATTCGAGGAAAAAAAAAGAGAATTCTGAAAAACGAAAGTCGTTTATAAAAACAAAATTTATGTTATTATTTTTCTTCATATTGCCAGTAACTTATTAACCAAGACGAAGTTGGAAAATTGTCGAACTAAACATGAAAAAATGACAAAACAAATTGACTTAAATTGTGCGGGGGCCGCACGAACGCAGGCCCCCTAAGTAACAAATTATGACGTAGGTTCGACCACTTGGGTCGACCTTAGTCGGGCACCCCTACAAAGTACAATGGATGTCACCAAACTAGGCCATAAGCCTCTTTGATCACCTATTGACCCCGTCCAGGTAAGTAATTTTCATGTTGAACATCCGCCCTCTCATATACTCGTGGTTATAACTCCTAATGTGAACTACCCTCCGATGTGGGATTCACATAAGATGGATACACCCATCATTGTACTTTATGAAATTTAGGAAAGTACATTTTTTCGTATTCCAATTGCAAAGCTAAAAGCAAATTTGATTTATCTCTACTTTCTTTCATAAATTTGAAAATTAACACTTTATGTTTCACTTGTACATGATTACTTGAATAATTTATTTTTATCGATAAGATTATTATATATTTGGTTCGTAAACAAAATTGATTGTCTTGAATTTGCTCAACTGGATAAAATATACCTCACATTATTTTTAGATTTTATAATCATAGTTCAAAGTTATTCGAAAAATATTTTCAATTACTATCTTTGTATGTATCAAACTAATGATCACGTCTAATTTAAAGAAATAATTCCTTTAAATTTCTACTTTTAAAAAATAATTTGAACCTTAATTTTATTTATTTTTTAAAACTTACTCCCTCTATTTATTTTGTAAATTTGAGCTGCGTGTAGAGTAATTCACTTAATTTTATAAAATATAGAACTATATACTCCCTCCTATTTTATTTGATTGACATTTTGTGTTTTCATTCTTTTACTTTTTAATTGCATTTTTTAATGAGTTTTACATCTTATAAGCCTCATTAATAATTATCTCAATAATAAATTAATTAATTTAATTTTTTTTATTAGAAAAATTGAATAGATAATGAAACGATTAAAACATAAAGTTAAATAAAAACTAATGAATTTATAGCAGTAATTCAATAAATAAGTTTGAGATAGGTAGTTTATTAATTTTTTAATAAGTGTGAAAAATATCACAACTTTAAAAAAAATGGAAAGGAGTATATTAAAGTCCATTAATTTAGAAGAATTTAGTTTCTCAATTAGACATGAATAAGAAAAAAGAAACAAATAATTTTTTCCCTAAAGTTGTTGCAGTCGATCAAAAATGAAGGAGCCCTCCAAAAAAAGGCGTATGCTGCTTTTAATGTGGCGAGCGCACGGTATTCTTTAGTAAAAGGCGAAAGAATAGTTCGGTTTGTGCTCACCACGCAGCTGCTTGAGATAATATGAGGGATTTGATTGACATTTTATACAACAGATTTACTCTTATATTTCACAAGTTTTTGATGTGGGACTTAATATCAAACGCAGCTGCTTGAGAAAATATGAGGGCTTTGATTGACATTTTATACAACAGATTCACTCTTATATTTCACAAGTTTTTGATGTGGGACTTAATATCAAACGTAACATGACAAGGAAAAAACCAAAATTCATTTATAATGATTCAGATAAATAATCGATAAATGTAATTAAAAGTGACCAAAACTTATTTTTGCTTAACATTATTCAAATTTTCAAATATCAGCGGACAACTTGATTTTATTTACAAAAAATATTTTTAAAGTACTTTGATAGGTTAAAAATAAATTAATAGTAGGAGTCATCTACACATATGATTGATATTATTTTCATTTTTATTTAGACAATAATAAAATGCACATTCCACAATGATCCATTCATAAATAATAAATGGGAGAGATTCTTTTATCTATTTCGACAAGAAACTAATTAAGTTTTAAGGTTCACAAATTATCTATACGAGCACAACACAATTGGCACCGTAAACTGAGAAGTTTTGACTTAGTTGCTTCGTTATAGTACTATTCATGAAACTATGAGAGTTAATAACATACAGTTTGAAACATTAATTCGCATATTAATTGATTTTGTGAAAACAATCATGAAGCATGGAGAGTAAAATACTTTCAAGCAGGAAGAGAAAAGTAAAGATTCATTATAAGTTGAGAAATAGAGAGTTAGTTTAGTTGTTCAAGATGTACAAAGCTAAATGGGAATAAAATTAACCTCTCATTTAAAAAATTAATTATAATTCGAGGAAAAAAAAGACAATTATGAAAAACGAAAGTCGTTTATAAAAACAAAATTTATGTTATTATTTTTCTTCATATTGCCAGTAACTTATTAACCAAGACGAAGTTGGAAAATTGTCGAACTAAACATGAAAAAATGACAAAAAAATTGACTTAAATTGTGCGGGGGCCGCGCGAACGCAGGCCCCCTAAGTAACAAATTATGACGTAGGTTCGACCACTTGGGTCGACCTTAGTCGGGCACCCCTCCAAAGTGCAATGGAGGTCACCAAACTAGGCCATAAGCCTCTTTGATCACCTATTGACCCCGTCCAGGTAAGTAATTTTCATGTTGAACATCCGCCCTCTCATATACTCGTGGTTATAACTCCTAATGTGAACTACCCTCCGATGTGGGATTCACATAAGATGGATACACCCATCATTGTACTTTATGAAATTTAGGAAAGTACATTTTTTCGTATTCCAATTGCAAAGCTAAAAGCAAATTTGATTTATCTCTACTTTCTTTCATAAATTTGAAAATTAACACTTTATGTTTCACTTGTACATGATTACTTGAATAATTTATTTTTATCGATAAGATTATTATATATTTGGTTCGTAAACAAAATTGATTGTCTTGAATTTGCTCAACTGGATAAAATATACCTCACATTATTTTTAGATTTTATAATTATAGTTCAAAGTTATTCGAAAAATATTTTCAATTACTATCTTTGTATGTATCAAACTAATGATCACGTCTAATTTAAAGAAATAATTCCTTTAAATTTCTACTTTTAATAAATAATTTGAACCTTAATTTTATTTATTTTTTAAAACTTACTCCCTCTATTTATTTTGTAAATTTGAGCTGCGTGTAGAGTAATTCACTTAATTTTATAAAATATAGAACTATATACTCCCTCCTATTTTATTTGATTGACATTTTGTGTTTTCATTCTTTTACTTTTTAATTGCATTTTTTAATGAGTTTTACATCTTATAACCCTCATTAATAATTATCTCAATAATAAATTAATTAATTTAATTTTTTTTATTAGAAAAATTGAATAGATAATGAAACGATTAAAACATAAAGTTAAATAAAAACTAATGAATTTATAGCAGTAATTCAATAAATAAGTTTGAGATAGGTAGTTTATTAATTTTTTAATAAGTGTGAAAAATATCACAACTTTAAAAAAAATGGAAAGGAGTATATTAAAGTCCATTAATTTAGAAGAATTTAGTTTTTCAATTAGAAATGAAGAAGAAAAAAGAAACAAATAATTTTTAACTAAAGTTGTTGGGGCCGATCCAAAAGGAAGGAGCCCTCCAAAAAAAGGTGTATGCTGCTTTAAATGTGGCGAGCGCACGGTATTCTTTAGTAAAAGGCGAAAGAATAGTTCGCTTTGTGCTCACCACGCAGCTGCTTGAGAAAATATGAGGGCTTTGATTGACATTTTATACAACAGATTCACTCTTATATTTCACAAGTTTTTGATGTGGGACTTAATATCAAACGTAACATGACAAGGAAAAAACCAAAATTCATTTATAATGATTCAGATAAATAATCGATAAATGTAATTAAAAGTGACCAAAACTTATTTTTGCTTAACATTATTCAAATTTTCAAATATCAGCGGACAACTTGATTTTATTTACAAAAAATATTTTTAAAGTACTTTGATAGGTTAAAAATAAATTAATAGTAGGAGTCATCTACACATATGATTGATATTATTTTCATTTTTATTTAGACAATAATAAAATGCACATTCCACAATGATCCATTCATAAATAATAAATGGGAGAGATTCTTTTATCTATTTCGACAAGAAACTAATTAAGTTTTAAGGTTCACAAATTATCTATACGAGCACAACACAATTGGCACCGTAAACTGAGAAGTTTTGACTTAGTTGCTTCGTTATAGTACTATTCATGAAACTGAGAGTTAATAACATACAGTTTGAAACATTAATTCGCATATTAATTGATTTTGTGAAAACAATCATGAAGCATGGAGAGTAAAATACTTTCAAGCAGGAAGAGAAAAGTAAAGATTCATTATAAGTTGAGAAATAGAGAGTTAGTTTAGTTGTTCAAGATGTACAAAGCTAAATGGGAATAAAATTAACCTCTCATTTAAAAAATTAATTATAATTCGAGGAAAAAAAAGACAATTCTGAAAAACGAAAGTCGTTTAACAAAATTTACGTTATTTTTTTTCTTCATATTGCCAATAACTTATTAACCAAGACGAAGTTGAAATATTGTCGAACTAAACATGAAAAAATGACAAAAAAATTGACTTAAATTGTGTGGGGGCCGCGCGAACGCAGGCCCCCTAAGTAACAAATTATGACGTAGGTTCGACCACTTGGGTCGACCTTAGTCGGGCACCCCTCCAAAGTGCAATGGAGGTCACCAAACTAGGCCATAAGCCTCTTTGATCACCTATTGACCCCGTCCAGGTAAGTAATTTTCATGTTGAACATCCGCCCTCTCATATACTCGTGGTTATAACTCCTAATGTGAACTACCCTCCGATGTGGGATTCACATAAGATGGATACACCCATCATTGTACTTTATGAAATTTAGGAAAGTACATTTTTTCGTATTCCAATTGCAAAGCTAAAAGCAAATTTGATTTATCTCTACTTTCTTTCATAAATTTGAAAATTAACACTTTATGTTTCACTTGTACATGATTACTTGAATAATTTATTTTTATCGATAAGATTATTATATATTTGGTTCGTAAACAAAATTGATTGTCTTGAATTTGCTCAACTGGATAAAATATACCTCACATTATTTTTAGATTTTATAATTATAGTTCAAAGTTATTCGAAAAATATTTTCAATTACTATCTTTGTATGTATCAAACTAATGATCACGTCTAATTTAAAGAAATAATTCCTTTAAATTTCTACTTTTAATAAATAATTTGAACCTTAATTTTATTTATTTTTTAAAACTTACTCCCTCTATTTATTTTGTAAATTTGAGCTGCGTGTAGAGTAATTCACTTAATTTTATAAAATATAGAACTATATACTCCCTCCTATTTTATTTGATTGACATTTTGTGTTTTCATTCTTTTACTTTTTAATTGCATTTTTAATGAGTTTTACATCTTATAACCCTCATTAATAATTATCTCAATAATAAATTAATTAATTTAATTTTTTTTATTAGAAAAATTGAATAGATAATGAAACGATTAAAACATAAAGTTAAATAAAAACTATTGAATTTATAGCAGTAATTCAATAAATAAGTTTGAGATAGGTAGTTTATTAATTTTTTAATAAGTTTGAAAAATATCACAACTTTAAAAAAAATGGAAAGGAGTATATTAAAGTCCATTAATTTAGAAAAATTTAGTTTTTCAATTAGAAATGAAGAAGAAAAAAGAAACAAATAATTTTTCACTAAAGTTGTTGGGGCCGATCCAAAAGGAAGGAGCCCTCCAAAAAAAGGTGTATGCTGCTTTAAATGTGGCGAGCGCACGGTATTCTTTAGTAAAAGGCGAAAGAATAGTTCGCTTTGTGCTCACCACGCAGCTGCTTGAGAAAATATGAGGGCTTTGATTGACAATTTATACAACAGATTCACTCTTAAATTTCACAAGTTTTTGATGTGGGACTTAATATCAAACGTAACATGACAAGGAAAAAACCAAAATTCATTTATAATGATTCAGATAAATAATCGATAAATGTAATTAAAAGTGACCAAAACTTATTTTTGCTTAACATTATTCAAATTTTCAAATATCAGCGGACAACTTGATTTTATTTACAAAAAATATTTTTAAAGTACTTTGATAGCTTAAAAATAAATTAATAGTAGGAGTCATCTACACATATGATTGATATTATTTTCATTTTTATTTAGACAATAATAAAATGCACATTCCACAATGATCCATTCATAAATAATAAATGGGAGAGATTCTTTTATCTATTTCGACAAGAAACTAATTAAGTTTTAAGGTTCACAAATTATCTATACGAGCACAACACAATTGGCACCGTAAACTGAGAAGTTTTGACTTAGTTGCTTCGTTATAGTACCATTCATGAAACTATGAGAGTTAATAACATACAGTTTGAAACATTAATTCGCATATTAATTGATTTTGTGAAAACAATCATGAAGCATGGAGAGTAAAATACTTTCAAGCAGGAAGAGAAAAGTAAAGATTCATTATAAGTTGAGAAATAGAGAGTTAGTTTAGTTGTTCAAGATGTACAAAGCTAAATGGGAATAAAATTAACCTCTCATTTAAAAAATTAATTATAATTCGAGGAAAAAAAAGACAATTATGAAAAACGAAAGTCGTTTATAAAAACAAAATTTATGTTATTATTTTTCTTCATATTGCCAGTAACTTATTAACCAAGACGAAGTTGGAAAATTGTCGAACTAAACATGAAAAAATGACAAAAAAATTGACTTAAATTGTGCGGGGGCCGCGCGAACGCAGGCCCCCTAAGTAACAAATTATGACGTAGGTTCGACCACTTGGGTCGACCTTAGTCGGGCACCCCTCCAAAGTGCAATGGAGGTCACCAAACTAGGCCATAAGCCTCTTTGATCACCTATTGACCCCGTCCAGGTAAGTAATTTTCATGTTGAACATCCGCCCTCTCATATACTCGTGGTTATAACTCCTAATGTGAACTACCCTCCGATGTGGGATTCACATAAGATGGATACACCCATCATTGTACTTTATGAAATTTAGGAAAGTACATTTTTTCGTATTCCAATTGCAAAGCTAAAAGCAAATTTGATTTATCTCTACTTTCTTTCATAAATTTGAAAATTAACACTTTATGTTTCACTTGTACATGATTACTTGAATAATTTATTTTTATCGATAAGATTATTATATATTTGGTTCGTAAACAAAATTGATTGTCTTGAATTTGCTCAACTGGATAAAATATACCTCACATTATTTTTAGATTTTATAATTATAGTTCAAAGTTATTCGAAAAATATTTTCAATTACTATCTTTGTATGTATCAAACTAATGATCACGTCTAATTTAAAGAAATAATTCCTTTAAATTTCTACTTTTAATAAATAATTTGAACCTTAATTTTATTTATTTTTTAAAACTTACTCCCTCTATTTATTTTGTAAATTTGAGCTGCGTGTAGAGTAATTCACTTAATTTTATAAAATATAGAACTATATACTCCCTCCTATTTTATTTGATTGACATTTTGTGTTTTCATTCTTTTACTTTTTAATTGCATTTTTAATGAGTTTTACATCTTATAACCCTCATTAATAATTATCTCAATAATAAATTAATTAATTTAATTTTTTTTATTAGAAAAATTGAATAGATAATGAAACGATTAAAACATAAAGTTAAATAAAAACTATTGAATTTATAGCAGTAATTCAATAAATAAGTTTGAGATAGGTAGTTTATTAATTTTTTAATAAGTTTGAAAAATATCACAACTTTAAAAAAAATGGAAAGGAGTATATTAAAGTCCATTAATTTAGAAAAATTTAGTTTTTCAATTAGAAATGAAGAAGAAAAAAGAAACAAATAATTTTTCACTAAAGTTGTTGGGGCCGATCCAAAAGGAAGGAGCCCTCCAAAAAAAGGTGTATGCTGCTTTAAATGTGGCGAGCGCACGGTATTCTTTAGTAAAAGGCGAAAGAATAGTTCGCTTTGTGCTCACCACGCAGCTGCTTGAGAAAATATGAGGGCTTTGATTGACAATTTATACAACAGATTCACTCTTAAATTTCACAAGTTTTTGATGTGGGACTTAATATCAAACGTAACATGACAAGGAAAAAACCAAAATTCATTTATAATGATTCAGATAAATAATCGATAAATGTAATTAAAAGTGACCAAAACTTATTTTTGCTTAACATTATTCAAATTTTCAAATATCAGCGGACAACTTGATTTTATTTACAAAAAATATTTTTAAAGTACTTTGATAGCTTAAAAATAAATTAATAGTAGGAGTCATCTACACATATGATTGATATTATTTTCATTTTTATTTAGACAATAATAAAATGCACATTCCACAATGATCCATTCATAAATAATAAATGGGAGAGATTCTTTTATCTATTTCGACAAGAAACTAATTAAGTTTTAAGGTTCACAAATTATCTATACGAGCACAACACAATTGGCACCGTAAACTGAGAAGTTTTGACTTAGTTGCTTCGTTATAGTACCATTCATGAAACTATGAGAGTTAATAACATACAGTTTGAAACATTAATTCGCATATTAATTGATTTTGTGAAAACAATCATGAAGCATGGAGAGTAAAATACTTTCAAGCAGGAAGAGAAAAGTAAAGATTCATTATAAGTTGAGAAATAGAGAGTTAGTTTAGTTGTTCAAGATGTACAAAGCTAAATGGGAATAAAATTAAAATCTCATTTAAAAAATTTATTATAATTCGAGGAAAAAAAAAGACAATTCTGAAAAACGAAAGTCGTTTATAAAAACAAAATTTATGTTATTATTTTTCTTCATATTGCCAGTAACTTATTAACCAAGACGAAGTTGGAAAATTGTCGAACTAAACATGAAAAAATGACAAAAAAATTGACTTAAATTGTGCGGGGGCCGCGCGAACGCAGGCCCCCTAAGTAACAAATTATGACGTAGGTTCGACCACTTGGGTCGACCTTAGTCGGGCACCCCTCCAAAGTGCAATGGAGGTCACCAAACTAGGCCATAAGCCTCTTTGATCACCTATTGACCCCGTCCAGGTAAGTAATTTTCATGTTGAACATCCGCCTTCTCATATACTCGTGGTTATAACTCCTAATGTGAACTACCCTCCGATGTGGGATTCACATAAGATGGATACACCCATCATTGTACTTTATGAAATTTAGGAAAGTACATTTTTTCGTATTCCAATTGCAAAGCTAAAAGCAAATTTGATTTATCTCTACTTTCTTTAATAAATTTGAAAATTAACACTTTATGTTTCACTTGTACATGATTACTTGAATAATTTATTTTTATCGATAAGATTATTATATATTTGGTTCGTAAACAAAATTGATTGTCTTGAATTTGCTCAACTGGATAAAATATACCTCACATTATTTTTAGATTTTATAATCATAGTTCAAACTTATTCGAAAAATATTTTCAATTACTATCTTTGTATGTATCAAACTAATGATCACGTCTAATTTAAAGAAATAATTCCTTTAAATTTCTACTTTTAAAAAATAATTTGACCCTTAATTTTTATTTATTTTTTAAAACATACTCCCTTTATTTATTTTGTAAGTTTGAGCTGCGTGTAGAGTAATTTACTTAATTTTATAAAATATAGAACTATATACTCCCTCCTATTTTATTTGATTGACATTTTGTGTTTTCATTCTTTTACTTTTTAATTGCATTTTTGAATGAGTTTTACATCTTATAACCCTCATTAATAATTATCTCAATAATAAATTAATTAATTTAATTTTTTTATTAGAAAAATTGAATAGATAATGAAACAATTAAAAGATAAAGTTAAATAAAAACTAATGAATTTATAGCAGTAATTCAATAAATAAGTTTGAGATAGGTAATTTATTAATTTTTTAATAAGTGTGAAAAATATCACAACTTTAAAAAAATGGAAAGGAGTATATTAAAGTCCATTAATTTAGAAGAATTTAGTTTTTCAATTAGACATGAAGAAGAAAAAAGAAACAAATAATTTTTCACTAAAGTTGTTGGGGCCGATCCAAATGGAAGGAGCCCTCAAAAAAAAGGCGTATGCTGCTTTAAATGTGGCGAGCGCACGGTATTCTTTAGTAAAAGGCGAAAGAATAGTTCGCTTTTTGCTCACCACGCAGCTGCTTGAGAAAATATGAGGGCTTTGATTGACATTTTATACAACAGATTCACTCTTATATTTCACAAGTTTTTGATGTGGGACTTAATATCAAACGTAACATGACAAGGAAAAAACCAAAATTCATTAATAATGATTTAGATAAATAATCGATAAATGTAATTAAAAGTGACCAAAACTTATATTTGCTTAACATTATTCAAATTTTCAAATATCAGCGGACAACTTGATTTTATTTACAAAAACTATTTTTAAAGTACTTTGATAGCTTAAAAATAAATTAATAGTAGGAGTCATCTACACATATGATTGATATTATTTTCATTTTTATTTAGACAATAATAAAATGCACATTCCACAATGATCCATTCATAAATAATAAATGAGAGAGATTCTTTTATCTATTTCGACAAGAAACTAATTAAGTTTTAAGGTTCACAAATTATCGATACGAGCACAACACAATTGGCACCGTAAACTGAGAAGTTTTGACTTAGTTGCATTCGTTATAGTACAATTCATGAAACTATGAGAGTTAATAACATACAGTTTGAAACATTAATTCGCATATTAATTGAGTTTGTGAAAACAACCATGAAGCATGGAGAGTAAAATACTTTCAAGGAAGAGAAAAGTAAAGATTCATTATAAGTTGAGAAATAGAGAGTTAGTTTAGTTGTTCAAGATGTACAAAGCTAAATGAGAATAAAATTAACCTCTCATTTAAAAAATTAATTATAATTTGAGGAAAAAAAAAGATAATTCTGAAAAACGAAAGTCGTTTATAAAAACAAAATTTATGTTATTATTTTTCTTCATTGTGCCAGTAACTTATTAACCAAGACGAAGTTGGAAAATTGTCGAACTAAACATGAAAAAATGACAAAAAATTGACTTAAATTGTGCGGGGGCCGCGCGAACACAGGCCCCCTAAGTAACAAATTATGACGTAGGTTCGACCACTTGAGTCGACCTTAGTCGGGCACCCCTCCAAAGTGCAATGGAGGTCACCAAACTAGGCCATAAGCCTCTTTGATCACCTATTGACCCCGTCCAGGTAAGTAATTTTCATGTTGAACATCCGCCCTCTTATATACTCGTGGTTATAACTCCTAATGTGAACTATCCTCCGATGTGGGATTCACATAAGATGGATACACCCATCATTCTACTTTATGAAAATTAGGAAAGTACATTTTTTCGTATTCCAATTGCAAAGCTAAAAGCAAATTTGATTTATCTCTACTTTCTTTCATAAATGTGAAAATTAACACTTTATGTTTCACTTGTACATGATTACTTGAATAATTTATTTTTATCAGTGAGATTATTATATATTTGGTTCGTAAACAAAATTGATTGTTATTTTTAGATTTTATAATCATAGTTCAAACTTATTCGAAAAATATTTTCAATTACTATCTTTGTATGTATCAAACTAATGATCACGTCTAATTTAAAGAAATAATTACTTTAAATTTCTACTTTTAAAAAATAATTTGACCCTTAATTTTATTTATTTTTTAAAACTTACTCTCTCTATTTATTTTGTAAATTTGAGTTGCGTGTAGAGTAATTCACTTAATTTTATAAAATATAGAACTATATACTCCCTCCTATTTTATTTGATTGACATTTTGTGTTTTCATTCTTTTACTTTTTAATTGCATTTTTGAATGAGTTTTACATCTTATAACCCTCATTAATAATTATCTCAATAATAGATTAATTAATTTAATTTTTTTATTAGAAAAATTGAATAGATAATGAAAAGATTAAAAGATAAAGTTAAATAAAAATAATGAATTATAGAAGTAATTCAGTAAATAAGTTTGAGATAGGTAATTTATTTATTTCTTAATAAGTGTGAAAAACATCACAACTTAAAAAAAAATGGAAAGGAGTATATTAAAGTCCATTAATTTAGAAGAATTTAGTTTCTCAATTAGACATGAATAAGAAAAAAGAAACAAATAATTTTTTCCCTAAAGTTGTTGCAGTCGATCAAAAATGAAGGAGCCCTCCAAAAAAAGGCGTATGCTGCTTTTAATGTGGCGAGCGCACGGTATTCTTTAGTAAAAGGCGAAAGAATAGTTCGGTTTGTGCTCACCACGCAGCTGCTTGAGATAATATGAGGGATTTGATTGACATTTTATACAACAGATTTACTCTTATATTTCACAAGTTTTTGATGTGGGACTTAATATCAAACGCAGCTGCTTGAGATAATATGAGAGATTTGATTGACATTTTATACAACAGATTTACTCTTATATTTCACAAGTTTTTGATGTGGGACTTAATATCAAACGTAACATGACAAGGAAAAAACCAAAACTCATTTATAATGATTCAAATAAATAATCGATAAATGTAATAAAAAGTGACCAAAACTTATTTTTGCTTAACATTATTCAAATTTTCAAATATCAGCGGACAACTTGATTTTATTTACAAAAAATATTTTTAAAGTACTTTTATAGCTTAAAAATAAATTAATAGTAGGAGTCATCTACACATATGATTGATATTATTTTCATTTTTATTTAGACAATAATAAAATGCACATTCCACAATGATCCATTGATAAATAATAAATGGGAGAGATTCTTTTATCTAATTCGACAAGAAACTAATTAAGTTTTAAGGTTCACAAATTATCGATACGAGCACAACACAATTGACATCGTAAACTGGGAAGTTTTGACTTAGTTGCATTCGTTATAGTACAATTCATGAAACTATGAAAGTTAATAACATACAGTTTGAAACATTAAATCGCATATTAATTGATTTTGTGAAAACAATCATGAAGCATGGAGAGTAAAATACTTTCAAGCAGAAAAGTAAAGATTCATTATAAGTTGAGAAATAGAGATTTAGTTTAGTTGTTCAAGATGTACAAAGCTAAATGGGAATAAAATTAACCTCTCATTTAAAAAATTAATTATAATTCGAGGAAAAAAAAAAAGATAATTCTGAAAAACGAAAGTCGTGTATAAAAACAAAATTTATGTTATTATTTTTCTTCATAGTGCCATTAACTTATTAACCAAGACGAAGTTGGAAAATTGTCGAACTAAACATGAAAAAATGACAAACAATTGACTTAAATTGTGCGGGGGCAGCGCGAACGCAAGCCTCCTAAGTAACAAATTATGACGTAGGTTCGACCACTTGGGACGACCTTAGTAGGGCACCCCTCCAAAGTGCAATGGAGGTCACCAAACTAGGCCATAAGCCTGTTTGATCACCTATTGACCCCGTCCAGGTAAGTAATTTTCATGTTGAACATCCGCCCTCTCATATACTCGTGGTTATAACTCCTAATGTGAACTACCATCCGATGTGGGATTCACATAAGATGGATACATCCATCATTGTACTTTATGAAATTTAGGAAAGCACATTTTTTCGTATTCCAATTGCAAAGTTAAAAGCAAATTTGATTTATCTCTACTTTTTTTCATAAATTTAAAAATTAACACTTTATGTTTCACTTGTACATGATTACTTGAATAATTTATTTTTATCGATGAGATTATTATATATTTGGTTCGTAAACAAAATTGATTGTCTTGAATTTGCTCAACTGGATAAAATATACCTCACATTATTTTTAGATTTTATAATCATAGTTCAAACTTATTCGAAAAATATTTTCAATTACTATCTTTGTATGTATCAAACTAATGATCACGTCTAATTTAAAGAAATAATTACTTTAAATTTCTACTTTTAAAAAATAATTTCCCTTAATTTTATTTATTTTATAAAACTTACTCCCTCTATTTATTTTGTAAATTTGAGCTGCGTGAAGAGTAATTCACTTAATTTTATAAAATATAGAACTATATACTCCCTCCTCTTTTATTTGATTGACATTTTGTGTTTTCATTCTTTTACTTTTTAATTGCATTTTTGAATGAGTTTTACATCTTATAACCCTCATTAATAATTATCTCAATAATAGATTAATTAATTTAATTTTTTTATTAGAAAAATTGAATAGATAATGAAAAGAGTAAAAGATAAAGTTAAATAAAAAATAATGAATTATAGAAGTAATTTAGTAAATAGGTTTGAGATAGGTAATTTATTTATTTCTTAATATGTGTGAAAAACATCACAACTTAGAAAAAAAATGGAAAGGAGTATATTAAAGTCCATTAATTTAGAAGAATTTAGTTTCTCAATTAGACATGAATAAGAAAAAAGAAACAAATAATTTTTTCACTAAAGTTGTTGCGGCCGATCAAAAATGAAGGAGCACTCCAAAAAAAGGCGTATGCTGCTTTTAATGTGGCGAGCGCACGGTATTCTTTAGTAAAAGGCGAAAGAATAGATCGGTTTGTGCTCACCACGCAGCTGCTTGAGATAATATGAGGGATTTGATTGACATTTTATTCAACAGATTCACTCTTATATTTCACAAGTTTTTGATGTGGGACTTAATATCAAACGTAACATGACAAGGAAAAAACCAAAACTCATTTATAATGATTCAAATAAATAATCGATAAAAGTAATTAAAAGTGACCAAAACTTATTTTTGCTTAACATTATTCAAATTATCAAATATCAGCGGACAACTTGATTTTATTTACAAAAAATATTTTTAAAGTACTTCGATAGCTTAAAAATAAATTAATATTAGGAGTCATCTACACATATGATTGATATTATTTTCATTTTTATTTAGACAATAATAAAATGCACGTTCCACAATGATCCATTGATAAATAATAAAAGGGAGAGATTCTTTTATCTAACTCGACAAGAAACTAATTAAGTTTTAAGGTTCACAAATTATCGATACGAGCACAACACAATTGACACCGTAAATTGGGATGTTTTGACTTAGTTTCATTCGTTATAGTACAATTAATGAAACTATGAGAGTTAATAACATACAGTTTGAAACATTTATTCGCATTTTAATTGATTTTGTGAAAAAATCATGAAGCATGGAGAGTATTCAAGCAGGAAGAGAAAAGTAAAGATTCATTAAGTTGAGAAATAGAGAGTTAGTTTAGTTGTTCATGATGTACAAAGCTAATTGGAATAAAATTAACCTTTCATTTAAAAAATTAATTATAATTCGAAGAAAAAAAAAGATAATTCTGAAAAACGAAAGTCGTGTATAAAAACAAAATTTATGTTATTATTTTTCTTCATAGTGCTATTAACTTATTAACCAAGACGAAGTTGGAAAATTGTCGAACAAAACATGAAAAAATGACAAAAAAATTGACTTAAATTGTGCGGGGGCCGCGCGAACGCAGGCCCCCTAAGTAACAAATTATGACGTAGGTTCGACCACTTGGGTCGACCTTAGTCGGGCACCCCTCCAAAGTGCAATGGAAGTCACCAAACTAGGCCATAAGCCTCTTTGATCACCTATTGACCCCGTCCAGGTAAGTAATATTCAAGTTGAACATGCGCCCTCTCATATACTCCTGGTTATAACTCCTAATGTGAACTACCCTCCGATGTGGGATTCACATAGGATGGATACACCCATCATTGTACTTTATGAAATTTAGGAAAGTTAAATTTTTCGTATTCCAATTACAAAGCTAAAAGCAAATTTGATTTATCTCTACTTTCTTTCATAAATTTGAAAATTAATAGTTTATGTTTCCCTTGTACATGATTACTTGAATAATTTATTTTTATCGATGAGATTATTATATATTTGGTTCGTAAACAAAATTGATTGTCTTGAATTTGGTCAACTGGATAAAATATACCTCACATTATATTTAGATTTTATAATCATAGTTCAAACTTATTCGAAAAAGTATTTTCAATTACTATCTTTGTATGTATCAAACTAATGATCACGTCTGACTTAAAGAAATAATTACTTTAAGTTTCTACTTTAAAAAATAATTTGACCCTTAATTTTATTTATTTTTTAAAACTTACTCCCTCTATTTATTTTGTGAGTTTGATATGCGTGGCCGGACACATGATGTCAAGGAAGATGATAGTGTAGAGTAATTCACTTAATTTTGTAAACTATAGAACTATACTCCCTCCTATTTTATTTAATTAACATTTTGTGTTTTCATTCTTTTACTTTTTAATTGCCTTTTTAAATAAGTTTTACATCTTATACCCCTCATTAATAATTATCTCAATAATAGATTAATTAATTTAATTTTTTTTTATTAGAAAAATTGAATAGATAATGAAACGATTAAAAGATAAAGTTAAATAAAAACTAATGAATTTATAGCCGTAATTCAATAAATAAGTTTGAGATAGGTAATTTATTAATTTTTTAATAAGTGTGAAAAATATCACAACTTTAAAAAAATGGAAAGGAGTATATTAAAGTCCATTAATTTAGAAGAATTTAGTTTCTAAATTAGACATGAAGAAGAAAAAAGAAACAAATAATTTTTTCACTAAAGTTGTTGGGGCCGATCCAAAAGGAAGGAGCCCTCCAAAAAAAGGGGTATGCTGCTTTAAATGTGGCGAGCGCACGGTATTCTTTAGTAAAAGGCGAAAGAATAGTTCGCTTTGTGCTCACCACGCAGCTGCTTGAGAAAATATGAGGGCTTTGATTGACATTTTATACAACAAATTCACTCTTATATTTCACAAGTTTTTGATGTGGGACTTAATATCAATCGTAACATGACAAGGAAAAAACCAAAATTCATTTATAATAATTCAGATAAATAATCGATAAATGTAATTAAAAGTGACCAAAACTTATTTTTGCTTAAAATTATTTAAATTTTCAAATATCAGCGGACAACTTGATTTTATTTACAAAAAATATTTTTAAAGTACTTTGATAGCTTAAAAATAAATTAATAGTAGGAGTCACCTGCACATATGATTGATATTATTTTCATTTTTATTTAGACAATAATAAAATGCACATTCCACAATGATCCATTGATAAATAATAAATGTGAGAGATTCTTATATCTATTTCGACAAGAAACTAATTAAGTTTTAATTTTCACAAATTATCGATACTAGCACAACCCAATTGGCACCGTAAACTGAGAAGTTTTGACTTAGTTGCATTCGTTATAGTACAATTCATGAAACTATGAGAGTTAATAACATAAAGTTTGAAACATTAATTCGCATATTAATTGATTTTGTGAAAACAATCATGAAGCATGGAGAGTAAAATACTTTCAAGCAGGAAGAGAAAAGTAAAGATTCATTATAAGTTGAGAAATAGAGAGTTATTTTAGTTGTTCAAGATGTACAAAGCTAAATGGAAATAAAATTAACCTCTCATTTAAAAAATTTAATTATAATTCGAGGGAAAAAAAAGATAATTCTGGAAAACGAAAGTCGTGTATAAAAACCAAATTTATGTTATTATTTTTCTTCATAGTGCCAGTAACTTATTAACCAAGACGAAGTTGGAAAATTGTCGAACTAAACATGAAAAAATGAAAAAAAAAAATTAACTTAAATTGTGCGGGGGCCGCGCGAACGCAGGCCCCCTAAGTAACAAATTATGATGTAGCTTCGACCACTTGGGTCGACCTTAGTCGGGCACCCCTCCAAAGTGCAATGGAGGTCACCAAACTAGGCCATAAGCCTCTTTGATCACCTATTGACCCGTCCAGGTAAGTAATTTTCATGTTGAACATCCGCCCTCTCATATACTTGTGGTTATAACTCCTAATGTGAACTACCATCCGAAGTGGGATTCACATAAGATGGATACACCCATCATTGTACTTTATGAAATTTAAGAAAGTACATTTTTTCATATTCCAATTGCAAAGCTAAAAGCAAATTTGATTTATCTCTACTTTCTTTCATAAATTTGAAAATTAACACTTTATGTTTCACTTGTACATGATTATTTTAATAATTTATTTTTATCGATGAGATTATTATATATTTGGTTCGTAAACAAAATTGATTGTCTTGAATTTGCTCAACTGGATAAAATGTACCTCACATTATTTTTAGATTTTATAATCATAGTTCAAACTTATTCGAAAAATATTTTCAATTACTATCTTTGTATGTATCAAACTAATGATCACGTCTAATTTAATGAAATAATTACTTTAAATTTCTACTTTTAAAAAATAATTTGACCCTTAATTTTATTTATTTTTTAAAACTTACTCCCTCTATTTATTTTGTAAATTTGAGCTGCGTGTAGAGTAATTTACTTAATTTTATAAAATATAGAACTATATACTCTGTAAGGATAAATATGTTTGGGCATTACAATGCCTTAAAGAATCTAGGCAGAAGTTGTTTTGCTAACATATTTATTTGTTTTCTTCTTTCTTCACAATTTGAACTGTTGTAATCACTTGTCATATTGGTGATTTGATTTAGCACGATTCGTTAGTTGGAACGTGCTTGGAAAAATAATCAACATAGAAGCTTTCTGCCGCAGCACAACAAGGCAGAGTTATGCCGCAGCGCTGCAAGGCATGGACCAATTCGTTGAGTCAAGATATCGAGCGAAGCATGAGCGTAGGGCAAAGGATTGCTGAAGTCCAGAGAGTATGGAAGGCAGTGCAGTACGGCAGTGCAGTACGGCAGAGCATTCTAGAAGAACTTCTGAAGGCATTCCTGCGGCAGTGGTCAAAACAGCCTGCCCTAGAATATCTCAACCGACTTGTTGACCTAGCAATTCAAGGAAATCAGTTGGAACTCTCCTCCTATAAATAGTGGATGATCCCAGCTGCATTCCTCAATAATCTAGATTACAATACAACACCTTATACACTTCGTTTCTTCTCTAGATCGATCGATCAGCTTTTAGAGCCGAAGACTTCAATCGTGAAGTTCTTCGTGCCGTGTACCTCTCGTCTCCGGGAGTGTCCTTTTGTTATGCTGACGATCGAAGGCTTAGTATAGGTGTACTACAGTAGCTGCTAGGTTTTATTGTTAATTGTTCATACTCTTCGGGTACAATTAATACGAAGGCATACATGTGTATAACCTTTGGTAATATCATTGTAAATCAAAGAGTATTCTTTTGTAAAGACTCGTTTCTTAATAAAGTTTCTGGCCGTAAGGCCGTTTCATATGTGTATAATTTAAATACACATACAAAGATTTAAATTCGTGTTCTCTACAATTTCGTATGTGTGTGTGTGTTCGTTTCTAAAGCAATTTATTTTTAATTAATTCCGCTGCAACGCTATACATATATAACATATATAAACCTTAAACTGAAACATTAATATACACGCTAAAATATATAAATTGCGAAAACGAACGTTTTCTGTACAAGGCACCGTGCTGCGGCATACGCTGTTCTGCCGCAGAACACTGCCTTGCCTAGGCAGCGCATTTCACTGCGTTTTATTTACTGCCTACGACTTTCAAGTGGTATCAGAACGGGCACTAGACTTACTTAGTGTTTAAGGTCCGTCTGATCACGCACACTTACAATGGCAGATCCATCTTACATCGTACGCACCGGTTGTTCTTGACGGTAGTAATTATAGATTTTGGAAAACCCGCATTGAAGCAAGGATCAAATCAATTGATCGCAGTGCGTGGCTATCCGTACTTCGATGATGGAAACCACCTCAGGAGGCAATTCCTGAAGGCGGCACGCTTAAAAAAGCTCCGGAGAAGTGGTCTACCGATGAAACTGCCGCAGCCACTGCCAACGATAGGGCAAGGTGTGCCATCCTTGAGTCCATCGATTGCAATATGTACATAATTGTTAAACAATTTACGACTGCAAAAGAAGTATGGGCTATGCTTGCTCTTCATTGTGAAGGTAACAACACAGTGAAGAAAACCAAGGTCCGTATGCTTATGTCTCGTTTCGAGAACTTGCGTATGAACGAGGACGAGACATGCCTTTAGTACTTTGGAGAATTAATGTCCATTGTTACTGAATGTGCTGACCTTGGTTCACCTATTAGCAACCCGACAGTGTGTAGTAAGATAATGCGATCGATGAGCAAAAAGTTTCTGCCGAAGGTCACTGCCATAGAAGACAGCTCCATGTCGGAGAAAGACTATGTTTCCTTAATGGCGATCTTCAAGAACTATGAACTAAAGCATGAAGATCGTGAAACTCACGGGAAATCACGTTCACAAAGCGACGAGAGGAATATTGCCTACACCGTGGCAGAGCCCGACGACAGAGAACAAGGCAATAGTTCTCAAGGCAGCAGCCCCACCTCTACCAATGACTTGACCGATGAAGAGATCTACGAGCTACTTGGATCTGATGGTGGAGATGACCAGTATGCATTACTCGCCTGGAAAATGGATGATGTACTTGTTCGCTCGCTGAAAAAGCCGTACGATCCCCGACGAAGGAAGTTCCCGGCAAGGTCAACACAAACTCAAGATCGACGACTTGTGATTCGCCAACCAAGCACGGGATCAACCTCAAGTTCAAGTCCAAATTCAAAGGACTGGTCGAGGATCAAGTGCCACGTATGTCAAGGGATTGGACACTACTCAACCGTATGCCCTTCAAAAGATCGAGACATTGGAATTTTGAATTCCATGGTTGCGCAAGAAGATATGGAACAATATTGCCTTGAAGACTCAACCACTGCGCTTGCTGCTCAATTCGAAGGCACAACCCTATCTGACGCTGAAGATGACGGTCCATCCAATACTACTGCACGACGGCATCTTGCATTTTTCGCCTCTGCCGCAGAGACAACAGAAACTCCTGCCGCAGAGAACTGTCTGTGCCTCACTGACTCCATCAATGGCTATGAATCTGAGGAAGAATCCATTCCCATTGATGTTTTCATCGAGCTCAAGGACAAATTCGACGAGCTACGTATGGAATTCGCCCGGCAAACCAAGATGATGAAGATGCTCACCTCAACCAAAGTCGGACACGAAGAAAAATTGAAGAAGCAGGCTATGGCACTTGAACAAATGCTCATGGAAAAGAATGTTTTTGAAGAACGATTGAAGAAACTTGATGTCCAACTCACAAAAAAGGACATGGAGGCTGACAAACTAAAAATTGACTTTAATCGTGTAAATGGAAAACTTGAAGTTGCTAACAATACTTTTTTAAAACTTAGCACGGCAACATCAAAATTAGATGCCGTAATGAGTATTTCTCATGTTGAACGGCAAGGCCTTGGACATCAAAAGGTTGTAGATGTCGTATTTCCTAAGAAAAATTCATTGGACATGTCATTTGTAAAGGCATCAAATGACGAATCAACGAACTCCAAAACGTCTCCATCCCCACAAGAGCATGCACCAAAGGCCGCTGCCCCAGCAAGAGACTGCCGCAGGAGGCTGAAGCAAAGACAGCCACCATCAGGCAAGATGAAGACAAGGAAGTCCCTGCCTAAGCAACACTTTAAATCAAAGAGACGATATGTTTGCCACTACTGCCTAGATACTGGTCACATTCGACCTTTTTGTTGGAGACGCGAAGAGGACCAAGCAAGGGGATATTATTTTCACTCCAACACTGGACCACGGCATCCCAAATACTTCTCTCTGCCTTCACGACGCCTTATCAAAAAGAAGGCAACGACTATACGCAAATGGATGTCCAAAACTAAACTCTCTACTAATGTTTGTTTTACAGATCCCTCCGATGACTCCTCTGCCGCATCAAATGCCATCCAAAGTGCTGAAACATGCAATGTTATCTTCATTGCCCTCAAAGCTACCAAAGATAATAAGTGGTACTTTGATAGTGGATGCTCGCGGCACATGACCGCCAACCGTGATCACCTCATCAACTACAAAGAGTTTCAAGGAGATGAATTCATGTTCGGAGGAGGTTCCAGTGGCACAATTGTTGGCTGAGGCACATTGAATGTGCAAGGACTGCCCAAGCTGCAACACGTGCTTCATGTTGAAAGCCTTATTACAAATCTTATAAGCATAAGTCAACTATGCGATGAAGGCATGAATGTAAAATTTACTCACCAATTGTGTGAAGTGTTTGATAACGCAGGAAACCCACTAATCCAGGGGGAGCGTTCCAAGTCAAACAATTGTTATGCCATTGGAGAAACATGCCTCTCTGCACAAGTCAAAGATGACATAGACTTATTGTTGGAGTTGTGTACTTAATGTCTAGATTTAAGTGACGGAATCTCACGATCCATTGCCACTAATCTATTTAATTTAATAAACAATTATTTGCGTTTAATTGTTTATAATTAAATATATGCAAATTATAGTCCTGGATTTTATACGTTGTAGTTAGTATGGTGTTGCATGGGCGCACAGAAGATCATACTATCGGTTACTCGTATTTAATCGAACAGTTGCTCACGACCTAGATGGACACGGACCAATCCATCGGTATAGTCGTTGTGTGAGAGAGAAAATAATCTATCTTGATTATTTTATCACACTTGTACACTTGGTGTATTAAGCGGATCGTTGAGATTCATCGATTAGGATTGCCGGCGATAATCGATTCGAGTCTCAGTGTATTTTATTCTTAATCCCCGAAACTATTGCGGGTGTGTATATTTAATATAAGTGACTTTGATTTACCAAAGGAATTAACCGATTTAATTATTGGGTTAATTACCTGTTAAGTTGGGTCACTATATTTTATATATGGCATGCCGTGAATACTTGACGGGAAAGTGTATCCCGTAAGGGTTGATAATATCCCCGAGATGAGTTCATAAGGAATTATTATGTAAACCCTGCAGGTGGATTCGTTCCGCATAATAATTAAGGTTGAATGGTACTAGTCTCGGATAAAAGAGATGAATAAATTAATTAGCAATAATTAATTTTATTCATGGATATTTATATCTTAAATACACGAAATAAATAATACTATCGGAGAAATATTATTTGATATAATATGGTTTAATATTGGGAGTGCAATTAATTTTATATAGTGGAAAATAGAATTAATTAATATTGATAAGGATTAATGGACTTGAGCATTGGGCTCAATTTAATCTTCAATATTGGAAGCTCAATATTCCACCTCCTTAAGATCCCCTACGTAGCCTATAAAAGCACTACATGGTCTTCTCTATTCTCATAACTTGAAGATCACAATTCTAGAGAGAGAAAGTAGAGAGGAGGATCCATGGAGTTCGGTAGATCGTCGCCCACACGACGTCCGGGCTAGTGCAAGGAATACGTGGGAAGATCTCAAGGTCGTCAAATTGAGTTCTTCGTTTTTCCGAACAACGAGAACGAGGTAAATCGTAAAACCCTCTTTATGATTTTATCGTTTAATTATCGTAAAAATATCGTGAACCAAGATCCGAGAACGCGACCTTTGTCGAGGTTGAACCGGGCGGTGGTGATCGAAGATCACCGGACCGCCGGCGGCTCAACGGCTCGAACAAGAGAGGGTCGAGAGGGGCGAGCCTCAGCTGGACGCCGAGACTTGATCGAGGGCGAGCTCGATCACCCACGCACCTCCGGCGGGCTGCTGGAGCAGCCCCGCTCACGCGGCTGGACCGCCGCTCGAGCGGCGGTGGCTGGTGGTGATCGCAAGCCACGGTTCGCCGTGGCTGGGCGTGCATAAGGGGCTGCCAAGGGCAGCCCTAGGCGGCTGCCGTGTACAGCCGCGAGCCCCATGCGGGGGCTCGACCGGACAGCTGAGGGCTATCCCCGCGGCGGCTTGTTCGGTTGAGTCCGGCTTCGTGGTGGTTCGTGGCGAGATGTTCCGGCAACCGGGAGTCGATTGGAGTTGTTATTCCGCAATTCGACAACTCCGGATATTCGATCTCCAAAGGATTTCGGTCGGAATTAATTAGATAATTTATTTATTTAAATTTATTAATTTCGGGATATCGATTTCCAACAATTGGTATCAGAGCGTTGGTTTTAGTTCATGGTATTTTTCGATAAATTGTTCTACCTTGCAGGGTTTCTGATTATTATGACTAGATTTAATTTTGTTAATTAATGTCATAATAATGCTCTTGATTATTAAACTCTCCGTGTTGTCAATATTTGTTCTTGTGTGGTGAATGCTTGTTCTTAATTTTTTCCGGAAATTGTGAGGTCGATTTCATGTAGAGAATTGATACCGGATAATTGTAAATTATTTTTGTAAAATTATTTACGTTGGATCAATTCCGAAACGATCGCCGGAAAAGTGTGACGGAGGAGACGAACGAGAGGGAGGACTCGGATCGATCATCCCCATGATCGATCCATGGAGGATCGACCCGAGAGAGAGAGGGGGCAGCCGCAGGAGGCTCTCGGCCACGCCTAGCCACCGGTGGTGGTGGCGCGCCGGCTGGGGGCGGCGGCGGTGCTCCTCCTCGGTGGTGGTCGATCGGTTGGGGGTGGTGCGGAGATCCCCACTCCGTGCTACTCCTAACCAAGATTTACTTTCCTAAATTATTCGGTTTTCCTATTTTGAGTATTCCTATTTTTTGGGAATTCTCATGGAATAGAAAAAGAATAAATTTAGAATAAATTTATTTTTCCTTATTGATTATTCCTATTCTTGGGAATTTTCATAGATTAGGAAAAAGGAATAAATTTATAATTAATTTATTTTTCCTATTTAATTATTCCTTTATGGAATTTTTAATGGATTAGGAAAATAATTAATTTGGAAAGTTTGGGAGTCCTAAATTAATTTTTCCTTATTTAATTATTCCTTTATGGAATTTTTAATGGATTAGGAAAGGAATTAATTTGGAAGGACTAGGAGTCCTAAATTATTTTATTTCCTTATTTCATTATGGAAATCATTTAGAATATTCCAAGTGGGTCTTGGATAGATTATTCTAGAGATTTAATAAAGTAGAAAGGGAAAATAAAATAAATTATTTTATTTCCTTATTTTATTATAGAAGTCTTCTAGAATATTCCAAGTGGGTCTTGGATAGATTATTCTAGAGATTTAATGAAGTATAAAGGGAAAAATAAAAATAATAAAAATATTAATAATATTTAATTTTATTTTTGATGTATTCGATTGACTTAATTTTCGAATTAAGTAACTTTTGGATTAATTGAAAATAAATAGATTTAAATATTGGAATTAATATTCCCGTCACATGAAGCATTCAAGAACGAAGACTAAAGACTAGAAGATGCGTACGGGGATGCGATAAAGCCATAATAGTCGAAAAATAATATTCTATGTGCTTTATTTCATGTATGCATGCTTATGTGTATTTAATTATGCATTAGATAGCGTATCCCTTTATTGTAAAAAGCTAAGTGGGAGAGGGTATGGAAACATATCCATGGTCTCCATTGCTGTTCTCTTGGTGACTTTTATGAACTTTCGAAGTTCGTTTAGACAAGTCATTGGAGGAGAATTCTTGTAATTCCTTTTACAAGAAACATTGATTAAGTTTATCAAACAATGCCTAATTTGTCTTTCCAAAACTGATTTCAAGTCGACTCATTCTCACCCCGGGGAGTGGAATGGAGCCAAAGCCACTTGGTCATGTCGAGGACACAAATTAGAGACTTTCGTGTCATTTGATGACTAGATCGATTGTCTGCTCGGCTCCCTCATTTATGAGAGATAGGGTCGTTCGCATGGTGAATCACTGGTTAGAAACTTCGAGTTTCACTTATGATTCTCCGCGTCTTGATTTACAAGATTAAATGAATCAAGTAATTGGGAGTCAATTATAAAAGTCTCTTGGTGTAGTAAACGTCCACACAACGTGGCTTGCTATATCGACGGATTTTGGATTAATTGATGTAGACAGTTATAGGGAGTTGTGAAGGATTGTGAGTTATCGTAAACGTCCACACAACGTGGCTTGCGGTGATGTTGCGGTTCCAAACGACTCACCTTAGTGCTGAGTAATGGTTTACACTTAGGTACGCTTTATAGTATTCTTCCCAACGAAGTTACGCTATAATTGATGTACGACCGAAGGAAATCTAATTGCTAAATCATTTGGATAGGTAAACGTCCACACAACGTGGCTTGCCATATCTGATGGGATTTTAGATGTGATTAGTGGTTTAATGATATTATTTAAGGGAGATAATATCGGAGATTAAATCGATTGTTTGTTGTTATATGTGCTCATAGATTAGGATATGGCTTTGAACCCACTTTATGTGATACTTAAGGATTTTAAACTCACTGGTCCCTGAATGTAATGATTGGAATAGAGATCTAGACATTACCCAAACTATTAAAAAGTACAAGTTTGTACTCAGTGAGCTTTGTCCTCCCGAGCCTACAAATGTCTTAACTTATGAGGAAAGGACTGATTTTAAGAAGTGGGAAAATGCTTTTGCAATAACCACTGATTATGGTATCATGTTCAAACTCAAGGTGTTTAGACATGACATAGGCAGCTAGACAAGAAGCGATGAGGATACTCATAAAGGCCAGTCGCTTCGAGGAAGCGCTTAAAAACGTTTTTGAGATGATTGACCTTTTAGACGAGTTGAGTCGGAAATCGCAAGCTCTTGTAGCCAATGCCAAAGGTTTTGAACCTAAGAGCAAAATCGGGGGAAAGGAAAAGCAAGCAAAGAAACCCAGTGGTCCTAAGTGTCTTGGACCACGAGATGGGACGAGAAAGCCAATAGGCAAGTGTTCTCGATGCAATCAGTCTGGGTACTGGAAGTCTGATTATCCTCTCAAAGAAAGTACAAAATTTTCTTTAGTCGTAAAACATAGTCAGTGGTATTATCTACCGGAACCTGGTGTGTAGATATGGAACCACTGACGGTATGTGCATTTTAAATGCAAGAGGTTCCAGGAAACCTAACGACTTGGAAAAGAAAAGATCGTAGTCTACATGGGCAATGCTGTGGAGGAGGCAGCAGTTGCAGTGGAGGACATTTTATAGGATTTCATTTTGAGTTATTGCTTTTATGTACCTTTCATATTAGAAAGAACTTTGTTCTGGATTTCTAATGAATGGATATTTTATTTCTTTTAATCATTTGATGGTTATAAGAAGAAATAATGATATTATCTATTCTGGTACATTAGCTAGCAATATATAAATGATGAATCCTGAGTCCACCATGATGCAACGAACCGTTTTATGTGACTCGTTTTACTAATAAGAGATTTCTTTATCAATTATACTTGTGGATTCTTATGCTGAGTCATGTTTATTCAAATAAGAAGTTCAAAGGTCGAAAATTGATTTTTGATCAATTAAGTTGAAGGAGTGGACCTTCCGACCTAAGAATCTAATTTGGAAGATAATACGACTAAGCAATCCTTTATGGATATAAGATATAAGATCCGGACAAGTATAAGAATTGATTGACTCTGATGTATGCAGACCTATGTCTACTCAGACAATAAGGTACGAGTACTTCATTTGATGATTACTCAAGAAATGGATTAGAATACCTGATGTGCCACAAAAGCAAGTGTTTTGACAAGTCAATGGACACTAAGCAATTGTGGAGAGCCATCAAGGTATATCCATTTGTAGCCTGCGATTTGATCGCGGAGGCAAGTACCTATCTGAGGAATGCATGGCATACTGATCAGAGATTGGATTTGATCCCAAATGACTACACCATGCACTGTTGTGTAGAAATGGTGTGTCGTAAACAAGAAATGGAACTCTTATAGAAATAGAAAAACATGAGTTATACGGAACTACCTATGTTCTATGGATATGTCTGGAAACAACGGCGCATTCAAATGCGGTTGTAGAATATCCTAAAAGAACAAAAAGATGTGTGTTCAATAGTACTATGAACCAGAAGGACGTTATAAGTTTTAACGCCCGGTTCTTAGAGGAAGACTATGTGATGAACCACAAGCCCAAAGTGACATGATACTTTGAAATGAGAGAGAAAGATTAAGACTTAGAACCAGCCGAACCGAGTAGCGGTACACCACTAACTGCACCTACTGTTATCACTGTTTATACACCGGAACTCCATTGTAGTGGGAGGTTGTGGGACAACCGAAGATATTCATAAGACTAGGAGAGTCTTCGGACTCTGGACCTAGTATACATGAAATCGATCCCTGGATCTACATAAAGGCCGTACTAGATCTAAATGTGCCTTCTTGGAGAGCAATAAGGATTATTGCTAAGAGGCAAGATCATTTAGAGTACAAGCTTAGTTGATCCATTTATGGATTGAAACAAAGCATTGAGTTCGTGGTACTTGCAAATTGATGAGATAGTCCATTTTATGGATTCATCAAAAGCATAGACGAATCGTGTGTATGGGAAACGTGATGGAAACAAAGTGGTGTTTCTCGGAGGTTTTATGTAGATGACATTTTATCATTTAACAATGTAAAGATGTTGTCAGACATAAAATGATGGTTGTCTAGAAAAATCGATATATGAGATGAAGAAGAAGTTAGATCATGTTCTTAAGATCTAGGATCTCAAGAAAAGAACATTGTACTTCTCCTGGACATTTTACATATATATGATTATGGTTCGTTTTAACATGCAAGATTCCGAGAAAGGTTCGTTACCTTTCAGAGACGGAATGCATCTATCTAAGGATATGTGTTTTGGAACACAAAAGGAGATAGAATCAATGAAAGCAGTTTCCTACACTTTGAGTGTGGAAAGCTTAATATATGCATTGTTGAAAACAAGAACCTGATATCGGCTATGCGGTTAACATAGTGGGAGGATATCAAGGTAATCCTGGAAAGGAATATTCAACTGCCGTAAAAGTACTTTCGAAGTACTGTTCTAGACTACGAAGCAGACGAGTTTTTCCTTTGATTACATTCTCTTAGATTTCTAATCGAATGAGGACCAGTGTAAGTCGATATCAGGCTATGTGTTTCACTATTGAAGGAGAAGGAGTTTTAACATGGAAGAGTGATAAGCACGATGCTTTTCGGACTCTGCCATGGGTAACCAAATAGCGGCCTCAGAGGCAGCGGAAGTTTTGGTATAACTCCGGGATAATCTCTGGGACTTAGATGTGATTCTTAATTTGCCAAAGGCTATGTAAATAGCGGTGCGATGGCAAATGGTAAGAAGTCACAAGTCCATAAGTGTAAGATAACACATAGTGCAAGTACCACCTGATACGAGTCATCGTCGAGGGAGACGACGCTGTAGTCACCAAGATAACTTCAGAGCGGCAACCTAGAGTGCTCATTCACATAGTACTTCTTGGAAGTACAACTTTAGCACGTGATGAGTATGGGAGTCGGGAGTTTGGAGGAAATGACTAGACCTTAGTACAAGTGGGAGATTGTTGGAGTTGTGTGTTGGAAATCGATATCCCGGGCTATTAAAAAAAATGCGGAACCGATAGCCCGACCGAAATCCTTCATCGCCGGAGATTGGATCCCCGACTCATCCGCAAGAGTCCGACTTTTGGAGACTACGCGCCCGAAGACACGCAGCCCGCCCCCAGCCGATTTTCTCCCACGAGTCGGATCCATGAACGCGAACCACCGTACGACGGAACCGGGCCCGACGAGAGCTCCACCGCGGACAAGCCGCGGCAAAACCCTAGCCGAGCCCCCGCCGCGAGAGGGCTCGCGATCGCGCACCATGCGATCGCTGGGGCTGCCCAGCAGCCCCCGGTGGTGAGTCCGGCGACTCACCACCGCCGCCGGAGGAGGGCGGTCAGCCCCAGGCTGACCCGCCGCGGCCCAGCCGCGGCTTCCCTCGCGATCGCGCACCAGCCGCGATCGCTCACCCCAGCCGGAGCCGGGGTGACTCCCGTGCGCACGCCGCCGGGGAGAGGGGGTCAGGGGGTTCGCTCCGCCGTGGCACCAGCCCACGGCTGAACCCCCAGCGATCGACTTTCACGTCGATCGCATGCCCCGGCGTCCAGCCGGGGCCTTCTCTTTCCCGCGCGCCGCTTCGATCGAACCCTAGGGTTCGATCGATCCCTTGGCTCCAAGCCGAGGGTCCTTCGATCTTCGCCGGGGATCTCGAATCCCCGTCCCCGAAGTTCGTACGTTTACCCGGATCGTGTGTTCATGTATTTACTACGATTAATTCACACGAAATCATAAAAGAGGGTTTATGATTTTACCTTCGATTCGTTGTGCGGAGAAACGAAATCAAACACCTTTGATGACCTTGTGATCTTCCCACGTATTCCTTGCACCTCGTTCGAACGTCGTGTGGGCGACGATCTATCGAACTCCTATGGATCTTCCTCACTCTCAAAACTTTATGATTGGCGTAGGTCAATTATTGTGTTATGAAAAGTGAAGACCATGTAGTGCTTATATAGGCTACGTAGGGGATCATAAGGAGAATAAATATTGGGCTTCTAAATATCGAAGATTAAATTGGGTCCAACCCAAATCCATTAATCCTTATCAATATTAAATTTTATTTATTTTCCACTATATAAATAAAATTGCACTCCCAATATTATTCCATATTATATCAAATAATATTTCTCCGGTAGTATTATATATTCCGTGTATTTAAGATTTAAATATCCATGAATAAATTTATTTATTGCTCAATAAATATTATTCATCTCTTATATCCGAGACTAGTACCATTCAACCTTAATTATTATGCGGATTAAATCCACCTGCAGGGTTTACATAATAATTCCTTATGAACTCATCTCGGGGATATTATCAACCCTTACGGGATACACTTTCCCGTCAAGTATTCACGGCATGTCGTATATAAAATATAGTGACCCAACTTAACCGGTAATTAACCCAATAATTAAATCGGTTAATTCCTTTGGTAAATCAAAGTCACTTATATTAAATATACACACCCGCAATAATATCGGGGATTAAGAATAAAATACACTGAGACTCGAATCGATTATCGCCGGCAATCCTAATCGATGAATCTCAAGCTGATCCGCCCAATACACCAAGTGTACAAGTGTGATAAAATAATTAAGATAAATTATTTTCTCTCTCACACAACGACTATACCGATGGATTAGTTCGTGTCCATCTAGGTCGTGAGCAACTGTTCGATTAAATACGAGTAACCGATAGTATGATCTTCTGTGTGCCCACGCAACACCATACTAACTACAACGTATAAAATCCAGAACTATATTTTGCATAATTAATTAAATGCAAATAATTGTTTATTAATTAAATAGATTAAATGCTATGATCGGGAGTATACCGTTACTTAAATCTAGACATTAAGTACACAACTCCAACAATCTCCCACTTGTACTAAGGTCTAGTCATTTCCTCCAAACTCCCGGTTCCCATACTCATCACGTGCTTAAGGTGTACTTCCGAGTACTATGTGAGTGAGCACTCTAGGTTGCCGCTCTGAAGTTATCTTGGTGACTACTACGTCGTCTCTCTGACGATGATTCGTATCAGGTGGTACTTGCTCTATGTGTTATCATCATCTTTTGAACTTATGACTTCTTCCAGTTTACCATGCACCGCTATTTACATAGCCTTTGGTGAACCAAGAGTCATATCCAAGTTCAGAGGTCATTCCGAAACCTAACCAAAACTTCCGCTGCCTCTGAGGCTGCTATTCGGTTTCTTAGGTTCCACCTCTTCTAAAAGTGAACACATAGCCTGATATCGACTTACACTGGTCCTTTCTCTGATTTTTATCTGAGAAAGCGTAATCTAAGAAGATTTCGTATTGCCAGTAATCCTGTACTTCCAAGTACTTTTACAGCATTCGAATATTTCTTATCCAGATTACTTTGATATCCTCCCACTACGCAAACCGCATAGTTGATATCAGGTTCTTGTTTTATAACACCGCATTTACAAAGCTCTTTACACTCGAAGTGTAAGAATCTGCTTTGTCCATATTTATCTCCTTCATGTGTTCAAGACACATACCTTAGATAGATGCATTCTGTTCTCGAAAGGCAATAACCTTTCTCAGAATTGTGCATGTTTAAAACAAACCATAATCGTATAAGATATCTAAAGAGAAGTACAAATGTTCTTATCTAGAGATCGAAGGATTTCTAAGAACATTGATCCAACTTCATCTTAATCTTATATCTCGATTTACTTAGACAACCTCTATTTTATGTCTGACAACACTTTTACATTGTTGCCAACGATAAAGTGTTATCTACACAAAATTCCGAGAAACACCACCTTGTTTCCATTACGTTTCTAATATACCTTTTATTGTCTATGCCTTTTGATGAATCCATATAATGGACTATCTCATCAATTCGCAAGTTCCACAATTTCCAGCTTTGTGATAATCCATAAATGGATTCACTAAGCTTGTACCTCTAAATGGTCTTGCCTCTTAACAATAAAAATTGTTATCCAAGTAGGCACATTTAGTTTAGTACTGCCCTCTATGCAGAACTAGGGATCGATTTCATGTCTACTAGATCCAGAGTTTGAAACTCCTCCAGTCTTATGAACATCTCTGGTTGCTTAACAACCTCCCACTGCAATGGCGTTCCGGTGTATAACAGTAATAACATTAGGTGCAGTTAGTGGTGTACTACTACTCGGTTAGGCTGGTTCTCAGTCTACTCTTTCCTCTTTATAAGGGACTTTGTCAATTAGGGCATTGTAGTTAATCCAATAGTCTTCCTCTAAGAACCGGGCGAAGACACCATTCTGGTTCGTAGTACTATTGAACATACAATTACTTGTTCTTCTAGGATATTCTACAATTACATCGAATGTGTCATTGTATCCAGAAATATCCATAGAACATAGGTAGTTCCGAACAAACTTGTTCTTTTACTATTAGAATCCTATTTCTTATTCCTGACACACCATGTCTACACATCAGTGTATGGTGCAGTCGTTTGAGACTTAATCTCAACCTTTGATTTATGCTATGTGTTATTTAGATAGGTGATAGCCTCCGCGAACAAGTCGCAGGCTTTCAATGGATATACTTTGAAGGATCCCCATAATGGCTTTGTGTTGAAAACACTCCGCTTTTATGGCACATCAAGTATTCTAATCCATCTTCGAGTATTCTTTAAAGAACGACTCGTACTTCACATATGTCTGCATATATCA
Organism: Euphrasia confusa; assembly: GCA_954870475.1. Taxonomy (NCBI): domain Eukaryota; kingdom Viridiplantae; phylum Streptophyta; class Magnoliopsida; order Lamiales; family Orobanchaceae; genus Euphrasia; species Euphrasia confusa. Next base: position 35,531,901 of record OX940957.1, read on the forward strand.
TCTTTGATCATTTTCTATACTTGTCTGAATTCCATCCTTTACCCAGAAGGGTTGACTTAGTTGTATCACCTTTCAAGATCGATTCTTAGGTCGGGAGGTCCATTCCTCCAACTATAATTGATCAAATCAATTTCGACCTTCTGAATCCCTTTTGAATAGATACTACCAAGTTCAAGAATTCACAAATACAATGATAGATAAAGAAATACATCCAATAAGTAAAATAAGTTATAACGGTTTGTTGCATTGTGGTAGACTAAGGATTTATCATTCATATATTGCTATCTAATGTACCATAATAGATATCGCCATTATTCCTTGTCTAAATCATCAAGTGATTAAAGAAATAAAATATCCATTAATAATAGAAATCCAGAACAAAAGTTCTTTCTAAAATATAAAAGGTACAAAGCAATAAACTTGAAATGAAATCCTATAACTATCAAACAGATAGATAAATGTCTTCCACTGCAACCGCTGCTTCCTCAACAGCTTTGCCCATGTGGACTCGAACTTTTCTTCTCTAAGTCGCTGGGTTTTCTGGAACCCCTGCATTTAGAATGCACATACCGTCAGTGGTTCCATATCTACACACCAGAATTCTGGTAGATAATACCGCTGACTATGTTTTACGACTAAAGAAAATTCGTACCTTTGAGAGGACAAGATGTAGACCCCCAGTACTCAGACTGCTTCCCTTGGGGATGTTTGCCTGAAGGCTTCTTTATCCCACCCTTTGGTCCAAGTCCTTTAGGACCACCGGACCCCCTTGTCTTCTTCTCCTTTCCTTTGCCTTTAGGTTCGAAACCTTTGGCTTTGACTATAAAAGCTCGCGATTGTTTCAACTCGTCTAAAAGATCCATCATCTCAAAAACATGATCAAGTGTTTCATCGAAGTAACAGATCTTTATGAGTATCCTCATCGCCTCTTTTCTAGCCTTCTCATCATGTCCAAACAGCAACTTGAGTTTGAGCATGACATCATGATTAATGGCTAGTGAACGAGCACTCTCCCATTTTTCAAAGTCAAAAATCTCATCCTCAGTCGAGTTAATGGTGAGTCCAGGAGGACAAGTCTCACTGAGTACGTCTTTGTACTCCTTTACAGTCTGAGCAATGTCTAACTCTTCTTCCCATTCAACACAGTATGGAACCAGTGCGTTAATTTCCTCAAGTATCAACAAAAGTGGATTCATAGCAATTCTCTAAACCTATAAGCACATTTAAACAAACAATTAATTTAATATCCGACGTTATCTCCCTGGAATAACATCATTAAATTACTAATCACATCTAAAATCCCATCAGGTAAGGCAAGCCACGTGGTGTGGACGTTTACCCACCCAAATGATTTAGCAATTAGATTTTCTTTGGTCATACATCGCTTATAGCGGAACCTCGTGGGGAGGAATACTATAAGGCGTATCTAAGTGTAAACCATTACTCAGTACCAAAGTAAATTACTTGGAATCGCTACATTACCGCAAGCCACGTGGTGTGGACGTTTACGATAACTTCACAACTCTTCATAATTACTTACAACTGTCTACATCAATTAATCCAAAGTCCGTCAGCATAGCAAGCCACGTGGTGTGGACGTTTACTACACTAAGAGACTTTTATAATTGACTCCCAATTACTTGATCCATTTAATCTCGTAAATCAAGACGTGGAGAATCATAAGTGAAACTCGAAGTTTCTAACCAGTGATTCGCCATGCGAACGACCCTATCTCTCATAAATGAGGGAGCCGAGCAGACAAGCGACCCATCTATCAAAGAATGGCACGGAAGTCTCTAATTTGTGTCCTCTACATGACCAAGTGGCTCTGGCTCCATTCCACTCCCCGGGGTGAGAATGAGTCGACTTGAAGTCAGTTTCAGAAAGACAAATTAGGCATTGTTTGATAAATTTGATCAATGTTTCTTGTAAAAGGAATTACAAGAATTCTCCTCCAATGACTCGTCTATACGAACTTCGAAAGTCCATAAGAGTCACCAAGAGAACAGTAATGGAGACCATGGGAATGTTTCCATCCCCTCTCCCACTTAGCTTTTTATAATAAAGGGATACGCTATCTAGTGCATAAAAATAAACACATATAGCATGCATACAAGCAATAAAGCACATAGTATCACATAGTCAAAATAATGCTAGAAAATTATTTTCCGACTATCATGGCTTTATCCCATCTCCGTACGCATCTTCTAGTCTTCAGTCTTCGTTCTTGAATGCTCCATGTGACGAGAATATTAATCTCTAATATTTAAATCTATTTATTTTCAATTAATCCAAAAGTTACTTAATTCGAAAATTAAGTCAATCGAATATATCAAAAATAAAATTAAATATTATTAATATTTTTATTTATTTATTTTCCTATCTAGTTCTATTAAATCTCTAGAATAATCTATCCAAATAAAATTTGGAATACTCTAGAAGATATCTATAATAGAACAAGGAAAAATAAATTAGGACTTACTACTTTCCAAATTTATTTTTATTCCTAATCCATGAATATTCCCATGAGTAGGAATAATCAAATAGGAAAAATAAATTTAGTACTAAATTTATTAAATTTCTAATCTATGAATATTTCCATTAAGGAAATAAATCAATAGAAAATAAAATTAATTTAAATTAATTCTTTTCCTAAACCATGAGAGTTTCCAAAAAGAAAGTACTCAAATAGGAAAAATCCGAATTAATTTGGAAAGTGGATCTTGGTGGGAGTAGCATGAGATCGGGAGACCCCACGCCACCCCACCTTCGACCAACCGGCCCACGGGGAGGAGCACCGCCGCCCAGCCACGCCGGCCAACCACCGAACCGGCGGCAGCCCGCGGCAGGGGCGATCGAGCCCCTCGCCCATGCCATCGATCGATCTCATCATGGGATCGATCCAATCGATCCCTGGTCCTCCCTCACGTCTTCTCCTTCGTCACATGTTCTTCGTCTTCCGGCGATCGTCTCAACATCGAACCAACGTAATTAAAATTACAAGAATTAAATTACAATTATCCGGTATCGATTCTATACATGAAATCGACCCTATACATTTTCCGGAAAAAACAAAAAAACGTAATAATAAATCCTAAATTCGGTCAACCCCCGAATTTTTACTATTACAAACATTCATCCACACAAAACGAATCTCGACATGTCCGAGAGTTTAATAATCATGATAATTAATTAATAAACAATAATTAATTAAATCCAACCATGATAGTCGGAGATCCTGCAAGGTAGAACAATAATCGAGCATATACATGAACACGAAACCAAACGCTCTGATACCATTTGTTGGAAATCGATATCCCGGGCTATTAAAAAAAATGCGGAACCGATAGCCCGACCGAAATCCTTCATCGCCGGAGATTGGATCCCCGACTCATCCGCAAGAGTCCGACTTTTGGAGACTACGCGCCCGAAGACACGCAGCCCGCCCCCAGCCGATTTTCTCCCACGAGTCGGATCCATGAACGCGAACCACCGTACGACGGAACCGGGCCCGACGAGAGCTCCACCGCGGACAAGCCGCGGCAAAACCCTAGCCGAGCCCCCGCCGCGAGAGGGCTCGCGATCGCGCACCATGCGATCGCTGGGGCTGCCCAGCAGCCCCCGGTGGTGAGTCCGGCGACTCACCACCGCCGCCGGAGGAGGGCGGTCAGCCCCAGGCTGACCCGCCGCGGCCCAGCCGCGGCTTCCCTCGCGATCGCGCACCAGCCGCGATCGCTCACCCCAGCCGGAGCCGGGGTGACTCCCGTGCGCACGCCGCCGGGGAGAGGGGGTCAGGGGGTTCGCTCCGCCGTGGCACCAGCCCACGGCTGAACCCCCAGCGATCGACTTTCACGTCGATCGCATGCCCCGGCGTCCAGCCGGGGCCTTCTCTTTCCCGCGCGCCGCTTCGATCGAACCCTAGGGTTCGATCGATCCCTTGGCTCCAAGCCGAGGGTCCTTCGATCTTCGCCGGGGATCTCGAATCCCCGTCCCCGAAGTTCGTACGTTTACCCGGATCGTGTGTTCATGTATTTACTACGATTAATTCACACGAAATCATAAAAGAGGGTTTATGATTTTACCTTCGATTCGTTGTGCGGAGAAACGAAATCAAACACCTTTGATGACCTTGTGATCTTCCCACGTATTCCTTGCACCTCGTTCGAACGTCGTGTGGGCGACGATCTATCGAACTCCTATGGATCTTCCTCACTCTCAAAACTTTATGATTGGCGTAGGTCAATTATTGTGTTATGAAAAGTGAAGACCATTTAGTGCTTATATAGGCTACGTAGGGGATCATAAGGAGAATAAATATTGGGCTTCTAAATATCGAAGATTAAATTGGGTCCAACCCAAATCCATTAATCCTTATCAATATTAAATTTTATTTATTTTCCACTATATAAATAAAATTGCACTCCCAATATTATTCCATATTATATCAAATAATATTTCTCCGGTAGTATTATATATTCCGTGTATTTAAGATTTAAATATCCATGAATAAATTTATTTATTGCTCAATAAATATTATTCATCTCTTATATCCGAGACTAGTACCATTCAACCTTAATTATTATGCGGATTAAATCCACCTGCAGGGTTTACATAATAATTCCTTATGAACTCATCTCGGGGATATTATCAACCCTTACGGGATACACTTTCCCGTCAAGTATTCACGGCATGTCGTATATAAAATATAGTGACCCAACTTAACCGGTAATTAACCCAATAATTAAATCGGTTAATTCCTTTGGTAAATCAAAGTCACTTATATTAAATATACACACCCGCAATAATATCGGGGATTAAGAATAAAATACACTGAGACTCGAATCGATTATCGCCGGCAATCCTAATCGATGAATCTCAAGCTGATCCGCCCAATACACCAAGTGTACAAGTGTGATAAAATAATTAAGATAAATTATTTTCTCTCTCACACAACGACTATACCGATGGATTAGTTCGTGTCCATCTAGGTCGTGAGCAACTGTTCGATTAAATACGAGTAACCGATAGTATGATCTTCTGTGTACCCATGCAACACCATACTAACTACAACGTATAAAATCCAGAACTATATTTTGCATAATTAATTAAATGCAAATAATTGTTTATTAATTAAATAGATTAAATGCTATGATCGGGAGTATACCGTTACTTAAATCTAGACATTAAGTACACAACTCCAACATTGTGTACTTAATGTCTAGATTTAAGTGACGGAAACTCACGATCCATTGCCACTAATCTATTTAATTAAATAAACAATTATTTGCGTTTAATTGTTTATAATTAAATATATGCAAATTATAGTCCTGGATTTTATACGTTGTAGTTAGTATGGTGTTGCATGGGCGCACAGAAGATCATACTATCGGTTACTCGTATTTAATCGAACAGTTGCTCACGACCTAGATGGACACGGACCAATCCATCGGTATAGTCATTGTGTGAGAGAGAAAATAATCTATCTTGATTATTTTATCACACTTGTACACTTGGTGTATTAATCGGATCGTTGAGATTCATCGATTAGGATTGCCGGCGATAATCGATTCGAGTCTCAGTGTATTTTATTCTTAATCCCCGAAACTATTGCGGGTGTGTATATTTAATATAAGTGACTTTGATTTACCAAAGGAATTAACCGATTTAATTATTGGGTTAATTACCTGTTAAGTTGGGTCACTATATTTTATATATGGCATGCCGTGAATACTTGACGGGAAAGTGTATCCCGTAAGGGTTGATAATATCCCCGAGATGAGTTCATAAGGAATTATTATGTAAACCCTGCAGGTGGATTCGTTCCGCATAATAATTAAGGTTGAATGGTACTAGTCTCGGATAAAAGAGATGAATAAATTAATTAGCAATAAATTAATTTTATTCATGGATATTTATATCTTAAATACACGGAATAAATAATACTATCGGAGAAATATTATTTGATATAATATGGTTTAATATTGGGAGTGCAATTAATTTTATATAGTGGAAAATAGAATTAATTAATATTGATAAGGATTAATGGACTTGAGCATTGGGCTCAATTTAATCTTCAATATTGGAAGCCCTATATTCCACCTCCTTAAGATCCCCTACGTAGCCTATAAAAGCACTACATGGTCTTCTCTATTCTCATAACTTGAAGATCACAATTCTAGAGAGAGAAAGTAGAGAGGAGGATCCATGGAGTTCGGTAGATCGTCGCCCACACGACGTCCGGGCTAGTGCAAGGAATACGTGGGAAGATCTCAAGGTCGTCAAATTGAGTTCTTCGTTTTTCCGAACAACGAGAACGAGGTAAATCGTAAAACCCTCTTTATGATTTTATCGTTTAATTATCGTAAAAATATCGTGAACCAAGATCCGAGAACGCGACCTTTGTCGAGGTTGAACCGGGCGGTGGTGATCGAAGATCACCGGACCGCCGGCGGCTCAACGGCTCGAACAAGAGAGGGTCGCCTGGACGCCGAGACTTGATCGAGGGCGAGCTCGATCACCCACGCACCTCCGGCGGGCTGCTGGAGCAGCCCCGCTCACGCGGCTGGACCGCCGCTCGAGCGGCGGTGGCTGGTGGTGATCGCAAGCCACGGTTCGCCGTGGCTGGTCGTGCGATCACCGGGGGCGGCTGGGCGTGCATAAGGGGCTGCCAAGGGCAGCCCTAGGCGGCTGCCGTGTACAGCCGCGAGCCCCATGCGGGGGCTCAACCGGACAGCTGAGGGCTATCCCCGCGGCGGCTTGTTTGGTTGAGTCCGGCTTCGTGGTGGTTCGTGGCGAGATGTTCCGGCAACCGGGAGTCGATTGGAGTTGTTATTCCGCAATTCGACAACTCCGGATATTCGATCTCCAAAGGATTTCGGTCGGAATTAATTAGATAATTTATTTATTTAAATTTATTAATTCCGGGATATCGATTTCCAACACTTATGGCATCAAAAACTTGGACACACAAGTCTTGGAAATTTAGAGCGCCTGATCAAGCTCGATGCTGTTCGTGGACTTCCAGCCCTCCCAAAAATCCGGAAGACAACATGTGGACATTGCAAACAAGGAAAAATGACTCGTGCAAGTCATCCAGCAATACCTGCCACAGGACAGACTGATGCCTCTACCGCAGAACCTGCCAACTCGAAGGCAGAACTGTATCAAAAGCAAACCAAATGCTTTGATCTCCTCCACATGGATTTAATGGGGCCAATCGAGACAAGAAGTCATTCTGGAAAACGCTACCTACTCATAGTAGTCGATGACTTCTCAAGATATACGTGGGTGCGTTTTCTCACCGACAAAAGTGAGACATATGATGAAGTGTCCAAGCTCTTTAGGTGGATAAAGACCAACCATGAAGCCTCAGTAAAGAGAATAAGAAGTGACCAGGGAACCGAGTTCGAAAACCAACGTCTTTCCAAATTTTGTGATGCGCATGGCATTGCCCAAGAGTTTTCTGCCCCCATAACACCGCAACAAAACGGCGTGACTGAAAGGAAGAGCCGAACCCTCAAAGAAATGGCGTGTACAATGATGATCGCCAAGGGCCTAAGCAAGCAATTTTGGGCAGAAGCATTCAATGCCGCATGCCATATCCTGAACCGCATCAGCATACGTTCAGGAACAACAAAAACGGCCTATGAAATTTTGAACAATAGAAAGCCTAATTTAATATATTTTCATGTCTTTGGATCTGTATGTTATGTTCTAAATGATAGAGAACCTAGATCTAAACTTGATCCAAAGTCACTTAAAGGATTATTTGTTGGATACTTTAGGAATAGTCATGCCTACCGTATTTTTATCATACAAACTAGAACCATTATTGAATCTGTGAATGTTGACTTTGATGATCTAAGTCGACTTAGGAAACCCAAAGAAGAGGATGTAGAAGGTCTGCTCGAGCCTGCCGCAGTAGCAGAAATTGAAGGCAGTTTCACACCTACGCAGCATACTGCCGCACCTATTGGCTCGAATAATGATGCCCAACCGTTTACAGCGTCTCCCGAGCAATCAAATGATGATGGCACTCCTCAACAAACAGATTCATCAGATGTTGAAGAAACACCAAACCAACGACGAAGGGATCCCCCAAGGCATGTTATCCGAAACCATCCTTCGAGTCAAATGCTGGCCACACGCATGAGAGCTCATCCGTACATCGACTACCGCAACATGACCAAGAATGTAAGCATGTCTGCCACATGCATTGAGATAGGCATTGTCTCGTATCTCTCCACGGTAGAACCGAAAAATGTCAAAGAAGCATTGACCGATGAATTTTGTATCATGGCAATGCAAGAAGAGATGAACGAGTTTGAAAGAAACAAAGTTTGGAAGCTCATTCCTCGTCCCAAAAACAAGAATTTCATCGGGACAAAGTGGATTTTCAAGAACAAATCGAATGATCATGGGCAGGTTGTGCGCAACAAGGCAAGACTCGTGGCACAAGGCTACACCCAAATTGAAGGCATCGATTTCGATGAGACCTTTGCCCCCGTAGCACGCATGGAGTCCATACGCTTGCTCGTTGCTATTGCATGCCACCTCAACATCACCTTACATCAAATGGACGTGAAGGCAGCCTTCCTCAACGGCATACTTGAAGAGGAGGCATACGTTGCACAACCTAAAGGCTTCGAAGATCCGAAATATCCTGACCATGTGTATAAACTACACAAGGCATTGTACGACCTAAAACAAGCTCCTAAAGCTTGGTATGGCTGCCTACAGTTTCGGATTCACTCGAGGCACTGCCGAAAAAACACTGTCTGTTAAATTCAATTCTTCCAATATTTTAATAGCACAAATTTATGTTGATGATATTGTCTTTGGATCCACATGTGAGAACATGCTTAAGGCATTCACCTCTGCCATGACATCAAAATTTGAGATGAGCATGGTAGGAGAACTAACTCATTTTTTAGGGCTCCTCCACATCAAGCAATCATCAACTGGAACTTTTATCTCACAAGCCACATATGCTAAGAATCTCATCAAAAGATTCCAACTTGAAGGATCCAAGCCCATAAAAACACCTATAGGCTCAACGGACAAAATCTCTCGAGGCACTGATACTGCCGCAGTGGATCAGACACTCTACCGATCCATGATAGTGAGTTTACTTTATCTTACGGCAACTAGACCAGATATCATGTATAGCGTTTGTTTGTGTGCCAAGTTTCAAGCTGATACAAGGGAAGAACAATTGAAGACAGTCAAACGCATCATACGCTATATTGCTGCATCAGTCGAGTTAGGCATATGGTATACCAAAGATACCACCACCGATTTAGTTGGATTTTCAGATGCCGATTGGGCAGGAGACACGGATGAGCGCAAGAGTACAAGCGGAGGATGTTGCTTTCTTGGAAACAACATCATTTCATGGCAAAGCCGCAAGCAAAACTGCATTTCTCTATCCACTGCCGAATCAGAATATGTTGTCGCAGGGAGTTGCTGTACCCAACTGATTTGGTTGAAGCACATGCTTGATGGCTACCACCTGGATAGCAATGTTCTTACACTCTACTGCGACAATACGAGTGCCATAAATATCAGTCATAACCCAGTGCAGCACTCAAGAACCAAACACATCAGCATAAGGCATCATTTCATCCGAGATTTGGTGGAGAAGCGTTTCTTAAGGATTGATCACATCCCAACAGAGAATCAAATAGCTGATATCTTCACCAAGCCACTGAACTCAGATCGATTCATTGTTTTAAGAAAGTCTTTGTGTATGTGCACCATGCCTTAGAAGCTGATCTGCATCATGCTGCCGCATTGACATGCCTACTGAACCTCTGCCACATCATTCTGCCTTAGTCAATTTGTGAGATTAAAATTTTCCGAAGGAAGAGAAAATTCCCAAACCACTTTAGGCAACATGGTCAAACCCATATATATGTAATTAATACTCAATGGGTTGAGATACTATGTACTAGGTGAACTAAGTATTTGATAATTTCATTTTTGACATGGCATTATGCCCAAGTAGAGTATAAATACTTATGATGCAGCATGATGTTTCATTAGGATTAGATATTCTTATTCTTTTCCTAATTTTGCTTTGTAAGACTTGATTTTTCACAGCACAAAAATATTTTACTTATTTTATTCAAAAAAAAAAATGAAAAATAGAAAAAGAAAATATTCTAAAAACAGAAAAAGAGAATATTAAAAAAAAAAAAGGGGGGGGGGATTTTTATTTTGATTTTTGGCAACAACCTGCCGCAGAGCATTGCCCCAATTGACCGTTGGGCAGCACTCGAGTGTGTGGCAGGCGACGGTTCAGGTCACAAAAAGTAACCGTTGCCTAGTCTTTACGTCCCATCGAACTACCATCCAATTTCTTCTCCTCTTTTCTTTATCACTTATTCAAACTCCTAATTCAACTACACTTCTCATACAAATCCAATTCTAAGAGTTTGAATTTTCTTGAATTCTCAAAACCCTAAGTTTTTTCTTCGTACGCACAATATAAATTACCCATCTTTTGCGTCGATTGATTGTGTACTCTTGTTTTTCTTCAAACCCTAATTTTATTTATCAAGAACTTGAATTCAATGGCGTCATCTCCATTCTCCTTTGCTCGCTACTTCTCGGACCCACGTCTGGTGGAGCTCATCAAAGAATCTCGCCCCGATGCAACTCTGGAGGATATTCAGCCCGCAGAATCCCTGCCGTTCATCACCCGTCTCATGGCCATCGACGCCGCCGACGCCGCAGCTGCCGCAGCCGCTATCGACGCCGCGTCCCAGCCGCCATCAACCACTGAGAACCAGCCGCCGCACGTCGAGGCCGGTGAAGGGTCAGGTAAGGGTTCTCCTATGAACATCTCTCCTAGTGATGGTGCAGGGGGAGAAACTGCCGCAGAGGAAGACCATGCCGTAGATGATGGGCCTGTTCTTCCCAATCCGATTCCTCTCCAGATCATACTTCCGGGTTCCGGCGACGACTTTGAGCCGTCTCAAACTCCACGATCACCGGTGATTATTCCCGGAGTTGATGACGTGCTTGCATACGAGGCTGCCCAGAATGAACGATCATTCAACACCTCTGACTTAAAAGGGCTTTTTACTCCAGAGCCCTCTGCCACTGCCGCATCATCTGCCTTTCCATAGGCAGACACTGAAGTGCAGCAGCAAGAAAATGACATGCCTTACAATAGAAGGGATGATGATGATGACTTCAACTATGCCGAGCTCTACGGGGACTTACCTTCACCAAAAAAGTCCAAGGATCGCAAGCCTACTCCTTATCCTTCTGCAAATCCACCCTCTGATGAGGAAGAATCTGAGCACTCCAGTCACCAGCATCATGATGCCGCAGGTTCTGATACAGAATCTGACCCACTGCTGCAGGATCTTGCCTCCAGGAAGCGCAAGAAACAGCAGGTGCCCATTCCTCCTCGCCGGCCGTCAACCAGATCCACCTCTGCCTATGCCAAAGGCAAAGGCCCGGCTATGCCCCCAACCTCAATGGAAAACCCCATTGATGTGGAGACCACCACTGCCAAGAAATCCCGCAAGGGAAAAAGTGTTGTTGTCGCATAAAAAACAGACAGCTCACACAGTGGTGATGCCGCATCACAACCTGCTGCGAAGAAGGGCAGGGCACCAAAAATCGATGCCCCCAAGGAGGATTCGGATTCTGATATGAAACCCGGCAAGGGTTACTCGAGGCGATTTTGGTCCGAACGACGTTCAGTGATTGGGCCCCAGTTCTACTCCAACAAGCCTATTCAAACAGACCGTGGTGCGGACTTGCCAACATGTGTCAGACACAAAGTTGATAAGTTCTTGAAGAAGATGAAGTTGGTCAAGGCAGTCTCCTACATAGCACCCTACTGCGAGGATTTGGTGCGCGATTTTATGCTAACTTGCGCCCCTGCTTTGGTGATGATGGATCTAGAGGCTATGGCAATGTGTATCTCCGTGAGAAGATCTTCAACTTCACCTCTGCCGCCATTAATGCCTTTTTGGAGCGCTCTGACATCGAGTATCCTGCCGCAGTTGCTGACTGTTGGGTTTTGAATGAATCTCATTCATACCCCAATAGATGGATTTACGTATTTTACAAGCATGAAAAAGTGCAGAAGAATAAATCATGCACAAACACGTAAAACCCTAACCATGGATCTAGTGCGCACGTATGTAGTAAGAACAATTAATTGAGTTAGTAAAGAATTATGTACCTTGTAATTCTTGTATGTAGATAGCTCACGCGTAGATGGATAGCCGCGAACGTACCCGGCCTCAATTCGTTGCACGAACCCTCCTTGATCAACGAACGACGAACCCTTTGACTTGTATCGAGTCCCACTCGATTCTCTCGTCTCCCTCGTATTTTGGTGCTTGTGAAATAATATATTTCGTGTAGAATAGCCCCCAAAATCGTGGGTCTAAATTCCCCATTATATAGGAGGAGGAGAAAGAGATTTTAGGGTTGAATTTGGAGAAAGAAACCCGCGGCCGAAAAATTCCCAAAATACAGCCTCTGTCGGCCGACACCAACTTAGACAAAATTGGGTGTCGGCCGACACCCTTTGAAAAGTCAACCGCCTTAATATTTACACTTGTGTCGGCCGACATGCATATACACTATGCATGGTGTCGGCCGACACCTAATATAAAAGGGAGCCGATTTTTCGTTTTCTCTCCGTTTCTTCCGTCGTTCAACCTCGATTCTCAACCAAGGTTTATATACTCCAAGTATTCATGATCAATAGGGCCGTGTGACTCATTTGGCTTGATCGCCGACTATTAAGTTCAAGTTCTCGACTCGACACTTAATATCGCACAATCGATCCATCTACACAGGACACACTACATAGCTTGTTTCGGTACAACACACGTGGGATGAAGGACACCATTCCAACAATCTCCCACTTGGACTTCAGATCCAGCGTGTATCCACGTTTCCCTTATCGCTTGATGTCTAGTTCAAACTAGAGGTAAGACCAGTGTCACCCTCTTTCCGTTCGAACCTTTCTCGGATATATGAGCGAATTGCGAACCGGATGATCACTATGATACAGATCCGGGCGTGGCCACGCAGTTTTGCAATCCCAACTCTCCGAGTGGCCTTTAAGACATTTGATCCTACCCCGTAGTAGGATAATCTCATCTTGTCAATCTAAGTGCTCCCACTTGCTTCTTGAGGTATCCAACGACTATCTTTATAGTTCCGTTTTACCGAGAACGTTTGACAGCGTCAAAATACAACATTCCACAATGTAACTACTCTAGACTACTCAGGTCTGAGGAGACGTCCGAAAGCTAAAAGAATTGGTATTATGACACACTGCCTTATATACCATTCTTAGGCGAGTCACGTCCGACACCCAACTCCCAGCTGTTGTCTATGCAATTGTACTCGACGTCCCACGTCTAGCCCATGAGGTGGCGCTATAGTACAACTTGCAATCTAATCTTTATATAGATCCATTGTGTCTGTTCGTACACGGTGATCTAGATTAGGGACTTAAGTTGATTTTAGTTTTTGTTCAATCACTGAGCCTCATTATGTGACATTATCACATAACTCAGATAAAATTTAAAATCTACGTTGAACAGTTCACATAATCCAAACCATGAAAATATGAATATGTTGATTTATCAATCAACCTTGAATGTGTACTTTACAATCTCCGTTTGTAAATAAATTACAGCATAAGAATTTAGTCTCTAAGACGTTTAATTCCTATCGCAGTGCTTAAAGCCTCGTGCTTTGACTGCGGGAGAGGTTTGAATAATGGGTCAGTAACGTTATCCTCGGTTGCTACTTTGCAAATTTCAATATCACCTCTCTCCACGATCTCGCGAAGAATGTGAAACTTTCTGAGCACGTGTTTGGATTTATGGTGATCCCTCGGCTCTTGTGCCTAGGCTCTAGGTCTACTATTATCACAATAGAGAACTAAAGATTTGGCTGTTGGAGTTGTGTACTTAATGTCTAGATTTAAGTAACGGAAACTCACGATCCATTGCCATTAATCTATTTAATTAAATAAACAATTATTTGCATTTAATTATTTATAATTAAATATATGCAAATCATAGTCCTGGATTTTATACGTTGTAGTTAGTATGGTGTTGCATGGGCGCACAGAAGATCATACTATCGGTTACTCGTATTTAATCGAACAGTTGCTCACGACCTAGATGGACACGGACCAATCCATCGGTATAGTCGTTGTGTGAGAGAGAAAATAATTTATCTTAATTATTTTATCACACTTGTACACTTGGTGTATTGAGCGGATCGTTGAGATTCATCGATTAGGATTGCCGGTGATAATCGATTCGAGTCTCAGTGTATTTTATTCTTAATCCCCGAAACTATTGCGGGTGTGTATATTTAATATAAGTGACTTTGATTTACCAAAGGAATTAACCGATTTAATTATTGGGTTAATTACCGGTTAAGTTGGGTCACTATATTTTATATATGACATGCCGTGAATACTTGACGGGAAAATGTATCCCGGAAGGGTTGATAATATCCCCGAGATGAGTTCATAAGGAATTATTATGTAAACTCTGCAGGTGGATTCGTTCCGCATAATAATTAAGGTTGAATGGTACTAGTCTCGGATATAAGAGATGAATAAATTAATTAGCAATAAATTAATTTTATTCATGGATATTTATATCTTAAATACACGGAATAAATAATACTACCGGAGAAATATTATTTGATATAATATGGTTTAATATTGGGAGTGCAATTAATTTTATATAGTGGAAAATAGAATTAATTAATATTGATAAGGATTAATGTACTTGAGCATTGGGCTCAATTTAATCTTCAATATTGGAAGCCCAATATTCCACCTCCTTAAGATCCCCTACGTAGCCTATAAAAGCACTACATGGTCTTCTCTATTCTCATAAGTTCATAACTTGAAAATCACAATTCTAGAGAGAGAAAGTAGAGAGGAGGATCCATGGAGTTCGGTAGATCGTCGCCCACACGACGTCCGGGCTAGTGCAAGGAATACGTGGGAAGATCTCAAGGTCGTCAAATTGAGTTCTTCGTTTTTCCGAACAACGAGAACGAGGTAAATCGTAAAACCCTCTTTATGATTTTATCGTTTAATTATCGTAAAAATATCGTGAACCAAGATCCGAGAACGCGACCTTTGTCGAGGTTGAACCGGGCGGTGGTGATCGAAGATCACCGGACCGCCGGCGGCTCAACGGCTCGAACAAGAGAGGGTCGAGAGGGGCGAGCCTCGGCTGGACGCCGAGACTCGATCGAGGGCGAGCTCGATCGCCCGTGCACAACCAGCGGGCTGCTGGAGCAGCCCCGCTCACGCGGCTGGACCGCCGCTCGAGCGGCGGTGGCTGGTGGTGATCGCAAGCCACGGTTCGCCGTGGCTGGTCGTGCGATCACCGGGGTGTTGGGATATGTCCTTCGATCCTACGTGTGCAATCGATGAAGTCATAAGGTCGTCTATGGATGTTAAATGATTATTTGATAATATTATATTGTTGGGAACAATATAATATTGATCAATAAATCATACCTACAGGGTCACACACGGACTCAAAGATGATGTACAATGCTTGATAAATATATTGATTTAGAATCAATATTTACGTGGAATTAATTAACATGCATGGGATGCATGGCTTGCATGGATGCATGTCACATAGTGTGACATGGCATGCCACACAAGCAAGTGGGACCACATACAATGCATAGTGGCATGTGTATGTGGCATGACCTTTCACCTCCTTTGTAACCCCTTTGCATGATTATGGTGCATTATGATGCCCATTATGTTGTAGGTTACAAAGGGGTGTAATGGTATGCATAATGATGCACTTATATGGATAAAAAATAAGATTTTCATCATACAATTGCATCAGCCACGAAATTCACAAGTAAAAGAGAGAAAAGAGATGATCTTGGAGATTCATTCTCAAGCAAGCAAGGTGTTCATTATCCGGGTTCGTGTGCAACACGTAGAGGCCGGGCCATTTGTGCGGCTTCAACATCCGGGCGATCTAGACAAGAAGAGTGACGAGGTCATTCTCAAGGCTGATCCATGAAGGTGGTTCAATCGACTCAACACCACCTTCATCAACATCAACGAGGCACGCTACACCGGTTGTAAGTGTTCTTGTTAATCTCTCTCTCTCTATATATATATATATTGGATATATATATATATATATATATATATATATATATATATATATATATATATATATAAATATGTGTCTATACATATTTGTGTGCACTAAGATCATGGCATAGTAGATCTATTGCTTTACACGCTTCCGCACACACGGTATATCGATCGGATCGGTATACCGGTACCTTCAATTGGTATCAGAGCCTAGGGCTCGTGCACACTTTTGTGTTGGACACAATATGTTTAAATCAACATAATTGGCTTAATTGTTTTATGTGATTATGTGATTATGTGTTTATATATAAGGCCGGCCACCGTTAGTGGTCGGGTGAATGAAATTGTCGTTTTTTACGTACGATTGGCCATAGTTTTGGAGGGCTGCGTCCCTTGGAATCTTTTGTAATAGATAGGTTTTTTCTATTCAAAAATGTATTGTTCAATGTGTAAGCAATGGATTGAATCCATGGATCGACATTGGATATCGGCTCTCCGGCGAAAACGAGAAGAAACGAAGCAAAACGAAGCAAAACGGGCAAACCGGGGCTGCTGGAGCCAAACGGCGGGCGCCGTTGTAGCTCTAGCGGTCGCCGTTTTGATTCGGCGGGCGTCGTTTTGGAAACGACGACCGCCGAAAGCCCTGATTCTTGGCAGATTTTTTCCAAACCCTTTTGGCGGGCGCCGTTTTGGAAACGGCGACCGCCGGTGGTGTTCGGCGACCGCCGTTTGTGAAACGACGGGCGCCGTTCGTGGTTTTTTGGGTACGGAATAGATTTGATCAAAATCGGAGGGCACGGAACTAAAACGGCGGGCGAGGACAAGTCCAGAAGATGTTCAAGGCTTTTGTTATTACTTTAAGTCTTTTCGTTTGAGAGTTGTGAGGTTCTAGGGGCCTTTCGATTTCGTATTTATATGCTTTGCTAGTTATAGGTTGTTTTATGTTATAAATGTTCAACTTACATATAAACACCTATGCATGCAAGTTCCCAAAATAATGAGTATAATGTCTTGTCCAAAAACATCACACTCATGAAGTCCTCGATCATAAGTTGGTAGGTCCGCCTCAGCGGGGTACTACTTGTTATCTTGGGATAAGTGGGAGTAAGGGTTAGACCTTTACACGTGACTTTGGTTTTCTCATCGATAGATCCACTGCAGGCGTGGCTATCGAGACATGAGATGAGAATGGGACTCTCATCGACCGAGAGTGATATTAGATATCATTGACATGGGTATGTCTACCTATCTTGAAATACTTAAGTGCGGACTCAGTCGACTTAATGATTTGCAAGATGAGGATCTCGGAATCGTTTTGTTCTAAGGGACAATGATATTGGATATCAATTGAACAAAATGAAATGAATAAGTACAATTGTTAGACAACCTTATTTGTTTACCGCTTTGTGGATGTTTACATACTTTAGTTATCTTTCTTTTGTAGTTTATCATGTCAAATATCAACTCAATTCAAGTTTGGTTCAATTCTTGATTGTAAAAAAAAATTGAACAACATAAATTTTCTTGATTGACAACGTAATTTGAGGATGGTCCTCAAATACGAAGACAAGGGAAATGTGTTAGATAATCACATCCTAAGATATCATTGAACAACTCAATAGCATGTTCGGGGAATATGCTAAGATTGAGCGGTTCGGTATGACCAGGGTCATCGCTTCAGCTAGGCTGGAAAAATGGAAATCTATGGAATCACATGTGCAACAAATGATTGGATTATTTGTTTCAAGTGACTGCCTAGATTTTTCCTATGATGATTATTTGGCAACCGATTTCATACTCCAATCTCATGATGGTTATAATGCCTTTAGGCTAAATTTTCCATATGAATGGTTTGAAGAAATCGCTTCGTGAGCTCCACGGGATGCTCAAGGCTGCTGAGCCGGCGATAGAGAAGGACCCTAAGAGGGAAATTCTTATGATATGGGATAGGGTATTCAAAAGAGCATGGGCAAGAAGGCTACTAGGGTTCCTAGGGAATCTCAATGCGTCTTTGCAAAAGTGTTGGAAACTACTTGCAAATATATAAAAGTTCATATTTTATTCAATTTCAAAACAAATGCCTAATTTGTCTTTCATATGATGGATTCTAAGGTTATGATTATTTACACCTCGGGGAGTGATTTAATCCAAAACACTTAAGTTCATCAATGACACAAATTAGAGACTTTCGAGCCATTGGATGGCGTGAATCGATTGTCTGGTTGGCTCCCTCATATTTTATGAGAGATAGGGCTTCAATTGCATGATAATATCGCTGGTTAGAAAACTTCGATTTTTCACTTACGATTTATCACGTTTTGACATTGAGATAATTTTGAATGGGAAATTTGAATGAGACTCAATTATTGGGAATAATTGAATTTGCCCAAAGTTCAAAGAAGATGTGAAGAACGGGGTTGCTTCATCTTCAAGTATTAATGATATAGACATTAAACTTCACAAATTCTACTTCTTGGGTATTGGATGCCAAATGTGGTTCTCACATTTTTATGTGGAGGAACTACATAGAAGTATAAGTTTGGTGAATAGAGATGTCGATCTACGGGCAAGAAATGGAGCGAAGGTCGCTGCATTAGCCGTATGATCATATGATGTTGTTTTGCCTTAGGGCCTTGTTTGAGTATTATAACTATGTAATTTCGTACCTTCAATAAACAATGAATATTGGTTCAGTATTAGATACTGATGGATTAGTTTTTCACTATTAAATAGTTTGGTAACTATTTTAATTGTGAATTATTCTTTGTTTTGGTACGATTATTATATTGTTTATGTATACTTTAAACTTGACAAATCATATATATCATTAAGACCAAAGGCCAAATCGAATAAGTATCGATGAGACATAACTGAAACATTGTTGATTAGATCAAATCAAAATCTAAACATGTAACGAAACTTCTTTTAGAAGGAATTTTAGAATCATTTGACTTGGAGTCATTTGATACATGTGAATGATGTGTGATTGAAAAGATAACAATGTCATCTTTCTTGGAGAAAGGAGAACATGTGAGTAATTAGGGATGATACATACTGATGTATGTGGAACCTATTAGTTCACAAGCACATGAAGGTTATGTTTCGGAAAAGAGAAAACAAACTATATTAGATATAGTTCGACCATTCGATGAGAGGTCTAAATGAACTACTGGTCTCTTTTGGGAACACACAATTCTAGACTTCAACTTATACACTGAATAGGAAGCTGTCAAAAGCTGTTGATAAGACACCATACTAGGTATGGAAAGGGAGGGTCCCTAAATTGTTTTCATCAAAATTTGAGGTTCTAAAAGCTTCTCTGACGAGATTTATCTCTATAGAGCTTGAACTCAAATGGGATAAAAGTTTCTTTATGGTATCCATAAGAAACTCGAGGGTACAACTTCTACGATCTATCTGAGAACAATATTTTGTTGCTCGAGATAGTGATTTTCTTGAAAAGAGTTATCTTTCCTAGAAATTCAGTGGGAGCTCGGTTGTCTTGAACGAGGTTCAAGTGAAACAACTAACGATGAATACTCAAGACTGGGTTGAGAGTATTCTTATGGTTTTGGAAGCCGTACCAGCCCTCGTAGGTCCGAAAGGCATAAATCTATCTCTATTATTCAAATACTTAGATATTGTGACCAATGAGAGATATGAATTCATGCTTTTGGAAAGCGGTGAACCTTCGACCTAATTCCAAGCTATGACGAGTCCAGCTACTGAAAATTGGCATGGTGCCATGAAATCTGAGATGATATCAATATCTGATAATCAAGTTTGGAACTTGATATATTTGCATCACAGGGTTAGACCCAATGAATGCTAATAGATCTTTAAGATCTAAACAGACAGATGGAAAACCTAGGGTTTTCAAAGCAAGGTTGATGGTAAAAGTTTTATTCACGAGGTGGATTATGGAAAAACTTTCACCAATTGCTTTGATTAAATCATTCAGATTATCTTAGCCATTACTACTCATCTTGATAATGAGTTATGGTAATATTAGATGTTAAAACTAACTTCTTGAATTGGATTCTAGAAGAGGCTGTGTTTTAACACAGCCAAAGAGTTTTATCGATCTTAATAAGGCTGAGAAATTATGCAAGCTTATAGTTCTATTTATGGAATAAAGAATGCATATCGGAGTAGCAATCTTCAGTTCAATGAATCCATACCGGGATTTGGATTTCAGAGGAACTCGGAAGAGTCTTTTTTTACAAGAAGATCAGTGGGAGTTACGTTGTATTAATTGTGTTGTATGTCGGTGACATACTCCTTATTGGAAACACTGTTTCTATGCTTAATTCTATTAAAGAATGGCTTGAGAATTGTTTTTCAATGAAGGATCTTGGAGAAGCACAGTACATATTGGGCATCAAGATCTGTCGGAACAGATCGAAAATGATGTTTGGGCTTAGTCAAGTGACCTATATTGATAAGGTACTTGATAAGTTCAGAATGAAAGACGCCAAAAAGGGTCTCATTCCAATTACTCATGGCACATCTCTTAGCAAGATTCAAGGCCCTACAGGGACTTGATGAGCAAAAGAGGATGGAAAACATTCCTTATGCTTCGGCAATGGGGTCTATAATGTACGCCATGATATGTACACGACCGGACGTATCGTATGCTTTGAGCATGACGAGTCAGTTTCAAGGAAATCCAGGTGAGGCGCGTTAGACTGCGACCAAGAATATTCTTATGTACCTTAGATGGACTAAAGAATATTTTGTTGTCTTTGGAAGACAAAAAGAGTTGATATTAACAACCTGATTGAATGTTAACTTCAAAACAGACTAAGATAATTTCCGATTTTAATCTGGTTATATCTTTTGTCTGGTTAGAGGTGATATTTGCTGGAATAGTTCCATGCAATGCAATATAGCTGATTAAACTACAAAAGCTGAGCACAGTATTGCATTGGATGCAGTAATGTTGACAGTTAGGATTTGAAAGTTCTTGAATGAACTAGGTGGCATAACTAGCTCAGCCCATCCGATAGTTCTCTATTTATAGTAGAGTTATCGCGCAAGCCAATGAGCTAGGAAGCACCACAAGTCTAAAACTGGTGCTCAGGAAGTTCCACATTATCTGGGAGATAATTTTGTGGAGACATCGAGATAATAAAGTTGCAACTTTTGATAAGGTTGCAAACTCGCTTTCTAAACCTCTCCAGCAGTTTAAGCTTGAGACTTTCACGACTGCAATAGATATCAGACATCTTAGAGATGGGTTGTGATTTCTATTACTGTATTAGATACTTTTGGAGATTTGGTAAGCATTCACTCATATGTATAATACATAATTCTTCATATAAATATGGTTTAATTTATATGAATTGTCCAAATGATTAAGTTATATCAATTGGGTTATGAGGTCGACTTACCGCATAATGAAGTCCCAATGGTTGAACTGATATACTTGAATCATATAGCTGTTCCTGGTTCGTATAATCGAGTACGGACAAACCGATAATACAAAGAACTAGATTGTAATGTGTACTATAGCGCCGCTTCATGGGCTAGTGATGTGGGACATCAAGTACAATTACATAGATATTAGCTGGGAGCTAATGATCGAACAGACCCGACTGGAATAGTATTTAAGATTTCGAGTCATAATACTATTTCATTGACTGTCGAGCAATTTCCTCTGACCTGAGTAGTCCAGAGTGATTCCATTGTGAAATGATGTACTTTGATACAAGTAAACGCCTTTCGTAAAAGGAGGTTATAAAACTTGTTATTGGGTATATCAGGAAGCAAGTGGGAGAGCTTGGATTGACAAGATGGGATTGTCCTCCATTTTATAATGGGATACATGTCTTACCGGCCACTTGGAGAGTCGAGACTGTGGAAAATACGTGGCCACGTCCAGATTCGTATCATAGTGATAAATCTGGTTTTACAGTCTGTCTCAAAGTCCAAGAAAGGTTTGAACCGATTGAGGATGACTCGAGTCTTGCCTCAAGTTCAAACTTAGACATAAAGTGACAACAGGAAGTTGGCAGCACACTGGCTCTGAAGGCCAAGTGGGAGATTGTTGGGATATGTCCTTCGATCCTACGTGTGCAATCGATGAAGTCATAAGGTCGTCTATGGATGTTAAATGATTATTTGATAATATTATATTGTTGGGAACAATATAATATTGATCAATAAATCATACCTACAGGGTCACACACGGACTCAAAGATGATGTACAATGCTTGATAAATATATTGATTTAGAATCAATATTTACGTGGAATTAATTAACATGCATGGGATGCATGGCTTGCATGGATGCATGTCACATAGTGTGACATGGCATGCCACACAAGCAAGTGGGACCACATACAATGCATAGTGGCATGTGTATGTGGCATGACCTTTCACCTCCTTTGTAACCCCTTTGCATGATTATGGTGCATTATGATGCCCATTATGTTGTAGGTTACAAAGGGGTGTAATGGTATGCATAATGATGCACTTATATGGATAAAAAATAAGATTTTCATCATACAATTGCATCAGCCACGAAATTCACAAGTAAAAGAGAGAAAAGAGATGATCTTGGAGATTCATTCTCAAGCAAGCAAGGTGTTCATTATCCGGGTTCGTGTGCAACACGTAGAGGCCGGGCCATTTGTGAGGCTTCAACATCCGGGCGATCTAGACAAGAAGAGTGACGAGGTCATTCTCAAGGCTGATCCATGAAGGTGGTTCAATCGACTCAACACCACCTTCATCAACATCAACGAGGCACGCTACACCGGTTGTAAGTGTTCTTGTTAATCTCTCTCTCTCTATATATATATATATTGGATATATATATATATATATATATAAATATGTGTCTATACATATTTGTGTGCACTAAGATCATGGCATAGTAGATCTATTGCTTTACACGCTTCCGCACACACGGTATATCGATCGGATCGGTATACCGGTACCTTCACGGGGGCGGCTGGGCGTGCATAGGGGGCTGCCAAGGGCAGCCCTAGGCGGCTGCCAAGGACAGCCGCGAGCCCCACACGAGGGCTCGACCGAACAGCCCGGGCTATCCCCGTGGTTAGGGTTTGGTTGAGTCCGGTTTCGCGTGGTGGTTCGTGGCGGGTTGTTCCGGCATCCGGGAGTCGATTGGAGTTGTCGTTCCGCACTTTGACAACTCCGGATATTCGATCTTCAAAGGATTTCGGTCGGAATTAATTGGATAATTAATTTTAATTAATTTATTAATTCCGGGATATCGATTTCCAACAATTGGTATCAGAGCGTTGGTTTTAGTTCATGGTATTTTTCGATAAATTGTTATACCTTGCAGGGTTTCCGATTATTATGGCTAGATTTAATTATTGTTAATTAATGTCATAATAATGTTCTTGATTATTAAACTCTCGGTGATGTCAATATTTGTTCTTGTGTGGTGAATGCTTGTTCTTATTTTTCCGGAAATTGTATGAGGTCGATTTCATGTAGAGAATCGATACGGGAGAGCGTAGTAATAAATTTGTAATTTATCTAGGTTGGATCGATGACGAAACGACGATCGGAAAAGTGTGACGGAGGAGACGAAGAGAGGGAGGACCGGGGATCGATCATGATGATCGATCCCATGAGGATCGATCGAAGGGGGGCGTGGGGGCTGCCCACGGGAACCCTCGGCCACGCCGGCCACCGGTGGTGGTGGCGCGTGGGCTGAGGTGGCGGCGGCGCTCCTCCCCGGCCGGCGATCGATGGTGGGGGACGCGGGGTCCTCGTGATCTCGTGTTCTCCTACCTAGATTCACTTTCCTAATTGATTCGGTTTTCCTATTTTGAGTATTCCTATTTTTTGGGAATTCTCATGGAAATAGGAAAAGAATTAATTGGAATTAATTTATTTCCTTATTCTATTATGGAAGTCTTCTAGAATATTCTAAGTTCTACTTGGAATAGGATTCTAGAGATTTAATGGAATTAGAAAGGAAAATAATTAATTATTAAATTAATTTATTTCCTATTTGATTATTCCTATTTTATGGGAATTTTCATGGACATAGAAATTAATTAATTTTGGAAAGTAGAAGAGTCCTAATTTATTTTATTTCCATATTCTATTATAGAAGTCTTCTAGAATATTCCAAGTGGGTCTTGGATAGATTATTCTAGAGATTTAATAGAATTAGATAGGAAAATAAATAAATAAAAATATTAATAATATTTAATTTTATTTTTGATTTATTCGATTGACTTAATTTTCGAATTAAGTAACTTTTGGATTTATTAAAAATAAATAGGTTTAAATATTGGAATTAATATTCCCGTCACATGGAGCATTCAAGAACGAAGACTAAAGACTAGAAGATGCATACGGGGATGCGATAAAGCCATAATAGTCGGAAAATAATATTCTAGTATTATTTTGATTATGTGATAATATTCTATGTGCTTTATTTCATGTATGCATGCTTATGTGTATTTAATTATGCATTAGATAGCGTATCCCTTTATTGTAAAAAGCTAAGTGGGAGAGGGTATGGAAACATATCCATGGTCTCCATTGCTGTTCTCTTGGTGACTTTTATGGACTTTTGAAGTTCGTATAGATAAGCCATTGGAGGAGAATTCTTGTAATTCCTTTTACGAGAAACATTGATTAAGTTTATCAAACAATGCCTAATTTGTCTTTCCAAAACTGATTTCAAGTCGACTCATTCTCACCCCGGGGAGTGGAATGGAGCCAAAGCCACTTGGTCATGTCGAGGACACAAATTAGAGACTTTCGTGTCATTTGATGACTAGATCGATTGTCTGCTCGGCTCCCTCATTCTATGAGAGATAGGGTCGTTCGCATGGTGAATCACTGGTTAGAAACTTTGAGTTTCACTTATGATTCTCCGCGTCTTGATTTACAAGATTAAATGAATCAAGTAATTGGGAGTCAATTATAAAAGTCTCTTGGTGTAGTAAAGGTCCACACAACGTGGCTTGCTATATCGACGGATTTTGGATTAATTGATGTAGACAGTTATAGGGAGTTGTGAAGGATTGTGAGTTATCGTAAACGTCCACACAACGTGGCTTGGGGTGATGTTGCGGTTCCAAACGGCTCACCTTAGTGCTGAGCAATGGTTTACACTTAGGTACGCTTTATAGTATTCTTCCCAACGAAGTTACGCTATAATTGATGTACGACCGAAGGAAATCTAATTGCTAAATCATTTGGATAGGTAAACGTCCACACAACGTGGCTTGCCATATCTGATGGGATTTTAGATGTGATTAGTGGTTTAATGATATTATTTAAGGGAGATAATATCGGAGATTAAATCGATTGTTTGTTGTTATATGTGTTCATAGATTAGGATATGGCTTTGAACCCACTTTATGTGATACTTAAGGTTTTTAAACTCACTGGTCCCTAAATATAATGATTGGAATAGAGATCTAGACATTACCCAAACTGTTAAAGAGTACAAGTTTGTACTCAGTGAGCTTTGTCCTCCCGAGCCTACAAATGTCTTAACTTATGAAGAAAGGACTGATTTTAAGAAGTGGGAAAATGCTTTTGCAATAACCACTGATTATGGTATCATGTTCAAACTCAAGGTGTTTAGACATGACATAGGCGGCTAGACAAGAAGCGATGAGGATACTCATAAAGGCCAGTCACTTCGAGGAAACGCTTAAACACGTTTTTGAGATGATTGACCTTTTAGACGAGTTGAGACGGAAATAGCAAGCTCTTGTAGCCAATGCCATAGGTTTCGAACCTAAAGGGTAAAATCGGGGGAAAGGAAAAGCAAGCAAAGAAACCCAGTGGTCCTAAGTTTCTTGGACCACGAGATGGGACGAGAAAGCCAATAGGCAAGTATTCTCGATGCAAACAGTCTGGGTACTGGAAGTCTGATTATCCTCTCAAAGAAAGTACGAAATTTTCTTTAGTCGTAAAACATAGTCAGTGGTATTATCTACCGGAACCTGGTGTGTAGATATGGAACCACTGACGGTATGGGCATTTTAAATGCAAGGGTTCCAGGAAACCCGACGACTTGGAAAAGAAGAAATCGTAGTCTACATGGGCAATGCTGTAGAGGAGGCAGCAGTTGCAGTGGAGGACATTTTATAGGATTTCATTTTGAGTTATTGCTTTTATGTACCTTTAGAAAGAACTGTGTTCTGGATTTCTAATAAATGGATATTTTATTTCTTTTAATCATTTGATGGTTATAAGAAGAAATAATGATATTATCTATTTTGGTACATTGGCTAGCAATATATAAATGATGAATCTTGAGTCCACCACGATGCAACGAACCGTAGTATGAAACTCGTTTTACTAATAAGAGATTTCTTTATCAATTATACTTGTGGATTCTTATGCTGAGTCATGTTTATTCAAATAAGAAGTTCAAAGGTCGAAAATTGATATTTGATCAATTAAGTTGAAGGAGTGGACCTTCCGACCTAAGAATCTAATTTGGAAGATAATATGACTAAGCAATCCTTATGGATATAAGATCCGGACAAGTATAAGAATTGATTGACCCTGATGTATGCAGACCTATGTCTACTCAGACAATAAGGTACGAGTACTTCATTTGATGATTACTCGAGAAATGGATTAGAATACCTGATGTGCCACAAAAGCAAGTGTTTTGACAAGTCAATGGACACTAAGCAATTGTGGAGAGCCATCAAGGTATATCCAATTGTAGCCTGCGATTTGATCGAGGAGGCAAGTACCTGTCTGAGGAATGCATGGCATACTAATCAGAGATTGGGATTTCATCCCAAATGACTACACCATACACTGTTGTGTAGAGATGGTGTGTCGTAAACAAGAAATGGAACTCTTATAGAAACAGTAAAATCATGAGTTATACGGAACTACCTGTGTTCTATGGATATGTCTGGAAACAACGGCGCGTTCAAATGCGGTTGTAGAATATCCTAGAAGAACAAAAGATGTGTATTCAATAGTACTATGAACCAGAAGGACGTTATAAGTTCTAACGCCCGGTTCTTAGAGAAAGACTATATAATGAACCACAAGCCCAAGGTGACGTAATACTTTGAAATGAGAGAGAAAGATTAAGACTTAGAACCAGCCGAACCGAGTAGCGGTACACCACTAACTGCACCTACTGTTATCACTGTTTATACACCGGAATGCCATTGTAGTGGGAGGTTGTGGGACAACCGGAGATATTCATAAGACTAGGAGAGTCTTCGAACTCTGGACCTAGTATACATGAAATCGATCCCTAGATCTACATGAAGGCCGTACTAGATCTAAATGTGCCTTCTTGGAGAGCAATAAGGATTATTGCTAAGAGGCGAGATCATTTAGAGTACAAGCTTAGTTGATCCATTTATGGATTGAAACAAAGCATTGAGTTCGTGGTACTTGCAAATTGATGAGATAGTCCATTTTATGGATTCATCAAAAGCATAGACGAATTGTGTGTATTGGAAACGTGATGGAAAACAAGGTGGTGTTTCTCGGAGGTTTTATGTAGATGACACTCTTATCATTGGCAACAATGTAAAGATGTTATCAGACATAAAATGATGGTTGTATAGATGAATCATTATGAAAGATACAGGAAGAAGTTGGACATATTCTTGAGATCTTGGATCTCTAGAAAGAACATTGTACTTTTCCTGGACATCTTACATATATGATTATGGTTCGTTTTAACATGCAAGATTCCGAGAAAGGTTCGTTACCTTTCAGAGACTGAATGCATCTATCTAAGGATATGTGTTTTGGAACACAAAAGGAGATAGAAGCAATGAAAGCAGTTTCCTACACTTTGAGTGTGGAAAGCTTAATAAATGCATTGTTGAAAACAAGAACCTGATATCGGCTATGCGGTTAGCATAGTGGGAGGATATCAAGGTAATCCTGGAAAGGAATATTCGACTGCCGTAAAAGTACTTTCGAAGTACTGTTCTAGACTACGAAGCAGACGAGTTTTTCCTTTGGATTACATTCTCTTAGATTTCTAATCGAATGAGGACCGGTGTAAGTCGATATCAGGCTATGTGTTTCACTATTAAAGGAGAAGGAGTTTTAACATGGAAGAGTGATAAGCACGATGCTTCTCGGACTCTGCCATGGGTAACCAAATAGCGGCCTTAGAGGCAGCAGAAGTTTTGGTATAACTCCGGGATAATCTCTGGGACTTAGATGTGATTCTTAATTTGCCAAAGGCTATGTAAATAGCGGTGCAATGGCAAATGGGAAGAAATCACTAGTCCATAAGTGTAAGATAACACATAGTGCAAGTACCACCTGATACGAGTCATCGTCGAGGGAGACGACGCTGTAGTCACCAAGATAACTTCAGAGCGGCAACCTAGAGTGCTCATTCACATAGCACTTCTAGGAAGTACAACTTAAGCACGTGATGAGTATGGGAGTCGGGAGTTTGGAGGAAATGACTAGACCTTAGTACAAGTGGGAGATTGTTGGAGTTGTGTACTTAATGTCTAGATTTAAGTAACGGAAACTCACGATCCATTGCCATTAATCTATTTAATTAAATAAACAATTATTTGCATTTAATTATTTATAATTAAATATATGCAAATCATAGTCCTGGATTTTATACGTTGTAGTTAGTATGGTGTTGCATGGGAGCACAGAAGATCATACTATCGGTTACTCGTATTTAATCGAACAGTTGCTCACGACCTAGATGGACACGGACCAATCCATCGGTATAGTCGTTGTGTGAGAGAGAAAATAATTTATCTTAATTATTTTATCACACTTGTACACTTGGTGTATTGAGCGGATCGTTGAGATTCATCGATTAGGATTGCCGGCGATAATCGATTCGAGTCTCAGTGTATTTTATTCTTAATCCCCGAAACTATTGCGGGTGTGTATATTTAATATAAGTGACTTTGATTTACCAAAGGAATTAACCGATTTAATTATTGGGTTAATTACCGGTTAAGTTGGGTCACTATATTTTATATATGACATGCCGTGAATACTTGACGGGAAAGTGTATCCCGGAAGGGTTGATAATATCCCCGAGATGAGTTCATAAGGAATTATTATGTAAACCCTGCAGGTGGATTCGTTCCGCATAATAATTAAGGTTGAATGGTACTAGTCTCGGATATAAGAGATGAATAAATTAATTAGCAATAAATTAATTTTATTCATGGATATTTATATCTTAAATACACGGAATAAATAATACTACCGGAGAAATATTATTTGATATAATATGGTTTAATATTGGGAGTGCAATTAATTTTATATAGTGGAAAATAGAATTAATTAATATTGATAAGGATTAATGGACTTGAGCATTGGGCTCAATTTAATCTTCAATATTGGAAGCCCAATATTCCACCTCCTTAAGATCCCCTACGTAGCCTATAAAAGCACTACATGGTCTTCTCTATTCTCATAAGTTCATAACTTGAAGATCACAATTCTAGAGAGAGAAAGTAGAGAGGAGGATCCATGGAGTTCGGTAGATCGTCGCCCACACGACGTCCGGGCTAGTGCAAGGAATACGTGAGAAGATCTCAAGGTCGTCAAATTGAGTTCTTCGTTTTTCCGAACAACGAGAACGAGGTAAATCGTAAAACCCTCTTTATGATTTTATCGTTTAATTATCGTAAAAATATCGTGAACCAAGATCCGAGAACGCGACCTTTGTCGAGGTTGAACCGGGCGGTGGTGATCGAAGATCACCGGACCGCCGGCGGCTCAACGGCTCGAACAAGAGAGGGTCAAGAGGGGCGAGCCTCGGCTGGACGCCGAGACTCGATCGAGGGAGAGCTCGATCGCCCGTGCACAACCAGCGGGCTGCTGGAGCAGCCCCGCTCACGCGGCTGGACCGCCGCTCGAGCGGCGGTGGCTGGTGGTGATCGCAAGCCACGATTCGCCGTGGCTGGTCGTGCGATCACCGGGGGCGGTTGGGCGTGCATAGGGGGCTGCCAAGGGCAGCCCTAGGCGGATGCCAAGGACAGCCGCGAGCCCCACACGAGGGCTCGACCGAACAGCCCGGGCTATCCCCGTGGTTAGGGTTTGGTTGAGTCCGGTTTCGCGTGGTGGTTCGTGGCGGGTTGTTCCGGCATCCGGGAGTCGATTGGAGTTGTCGTTCCGCACTTTGACAACTCCGGATATTCGATCTTCAAAGGATTTCGGTCGGAATTAATTGGATAATTAATTTTAATTAATTTATTAATTCCGGGATATCGATTTCCAACATTGGCAGCACTAGAGATAACACCAAGCTCCTCGAGGAACTATTTTCATCCATACACATTCCTTTGCAGCCTCCAAGGCCGCAATGTACTGAGACTTTGTAGTTGAGTCAGCGATAATGCTTTGCTTGGAACTTTTCCAACAAACATCTTTATTCAGACAAAAGACATATCCAGATAGAGATCGGAAATCGTCTTTATCAGTCTCACAACTCGCGTCCGTATATCTCGTCATTTCTAACTCTTCTTGTCCCCCAAAGACAAGATAATTCCCCTAAGTCCGGTTAAGGAACTTGAGAATGTTTCTGGCCGCATCCCATGCGCCTCACCCTGGTTGATTTAAAACGAATCGTTATGCTCAAAGCATACGATACGTCTGGCCTTGTATATATCATGACATACATAATTGATCCTATTGCCGAACGAACCATAAGGAACATTATACATCCTCTTTTGCTCATCAGCTCCTTGCGGACACTGAATCTTTCTAAGAGGCGTGTCATGTGTCATGTATTGTGCTTCTCCCAGATCCTTAATAGAGAAACACTTTCCGAGCCACTCCATCACAGAGTTCAACTTCAGAATGTCATTTCCTATAAGGAGTATGTCATCGACATACAACACAAGAAAACGATTGTGCTCCCACTGACCTTCTTGTATACACAAGATTTCTCTGGGTTTCGTTTAAAGCCGAATTCCTTTATGGCTTCGTTGAAACGCAGATAACTCCGAGATGCTTGCTTAAGTCCATAAATGGACCTCCTAAGCTTGCATACCTTCTTAACCTTTTTTGGATCGATAAAACCCTCATGTTGTGTCATATACACATCCTCTTCAAGAACTCCGTTCAAGAAGGCAGTTTTAATATCCATTTTCCAAATCTCATAATCAATGAGTGGCAATGGCAAGAACTATACTAACGGACTTGGAGTCCATTTCGGATTTCATGGCTCTCAGCCATTTCTCGGAATCCGGACTTGTCAAGGCTTGACTATAGGTCGATGGTTCGTTACTCTCTAAGAGAAGAACCTCATATCCCTCGTCCCTTAAGATACCTTTGTATCTCTCGGGTTGAGTTCTAATTCTGTCTGACCTACAAGGAACAGTTCGGCCTCCACGGCTTGAGGAATCATCCCGACCTCGTCGTTTGTTTCCTCGGTAACTGGTTTTTTATCATGGACCTCGTCCAGAACAACTTAACTCCCACTATCTTTCTTTAGAAAGGAAATAACCTTTCCAGAAAGATACCATCGCGAGCAACAAAAGCTTTGTTCTCCGATTGATACTAGAAATAATATCCTCGGGTTTCTTTTGGTTAACCCACAAAGAAAACCTTGTCAGATTTGGGTTCAAGCATACTAGAGATATTTCTCTTGACGTAGGCTTCGCAACCCCAAATCTTGAGATAAGACAAAATTCGGGACCCTCCCGCTCCATATCTCATATGGTGTCTTACTCACAGCCTTTGACGGCGTCCTGTTCAGCATTAGAGCAGCAGTTCAGAGAGTGCATGTCACCAAAAGGATATAGGAAGTTTCGCTGAGCTCATCATAGATCGAACCATGTCCAACAATGTTCGATTCCTTCTCTCAGACACTCCATTTAACTGAGAAGTTCCAGAAGGTGTGATTTGAGATCTAATCCCACACTTCACTAGATGATCGTCAAACTCTTGACTCAGATATTCGCCTCCTCGATTTGATCGAAGAACTTTTATCATCTTGTCAAGTTAATTTTTACGTAACCACCTCGTGCCGGTGAACTCATTGGTCCACACACATCAGTGTGTAGTAGGCCCAATAGATCACTAGCTCGCTCACCAGTTCCCAGAAGTGGTGATTTCGTTATTTTGCCTAATAGATATATCGCATGTATCAAATGATTCCAAATCAAATGATTTTATAACACCCTCCTTGAGGAGTTTCTCAACACGCTTGTTGTTTATATGGCCCAAACGACAGTGCCAGAGGTATGTTTCATTAATTTCGTTTGATTTAGCTCGTTTGGTATTTATGTTGTATATTCGTTTATCTAAATAGGGCACGTATAAGCCCCACTCTAGACGTGCCACACCATAAATTACGATTAAACAATGAAAAAATTCCGTTAATAATCGTAAAATTAAATCCTTCAACATCCAATGTTAAAATGGAAATAATATTCACAGTAATACTAGGAACAAAATAAACATTATTAAGTTCTAGCACAAGCCCTGAGGGCGATGATAAACAATAAGTCCTTACGGCTAATGTAGCGACCCTCGCTCCATTCCCCACACGTAGATGGACTTCACCTTTCTCTAACTTCTTACTTCTTTGTAGGCCCTCCACACATCTAACAATGTGAGTCCCATAACCGGTATCTAATACTCATGAAGTAGTGTTATAAAGGTGTATATCTACAACATAGATACTTAAAGATTAAGGGGCAACCGCATTCTTCATATCTTCCTTGTATTTAGAAAAATCCCTTTTGAAATGGCCCACGCCATCGCAATAGAAGCACTTTGGTCCCACCGAAGTCTTCTTGTCTTTGGCCTTAGGTGCAACAACATCTTTACCCTTTCCAATGGACTTGGATTTGTTCTTCCTTTTAGAAATTCCACATTCCTTTATCATAAGAACATCTCTCCCAGAGTTGTTCTTGATCGTATGCTCTACAGTCTCCAAATGACTATGTAGATCCATCAACGATCTATGTATTCCGTTCACATGATAGTTCGTCCTCAAGGAGTCATAACCATCATGCAACTAGTGCAGAACGATATTCATTTCGGAAAACACAGGAATTGGATTTTTATTAGCCTTCTCTCGTTTTTCAACTTTGAGATCCAATCTCATGTTTCGATGCCAATCGAGAAAATTAGTACCGTTCAGTTTTTCCTTCTCAAGGATTTCCTTCTCAAGGATTGAACGCATAGTAACTTGGGTGATAGAGTTTAGATGAGATATATTAACTACAGAAAGAAATAAGCAAGTATTAAGCAAACATTCAAAAGTTTGACAACAATTCGTTCCTCGAACACTTAATTAGTTGTCTATTTTGTCCTCCAATGTCCAACATTGGTGTCTCTAGGACAAAACAATTCCAAGATCCTCATCTCGCAATTTCTCGAGCCAAGGAGAGCTTGACACTCAAAAAATCCAAGATAGGTAGACAATCTCATTGTCAATGTTATTTCAATAGTCCCACTATCGACAATAACACTCTCGGTCGATAAGAATCCCATTCTTATCTCCTCGCCTCGACTACCACGCCTGCAGTGGGTTCGTCGATGAGAAACCAAAAACACGTTGTAGAGGCCTCGTTGTTCCTCTACCCTCACCTTATCTCAAGATCAAAAATATAGCACCCCGCGGAGGCGGAACCTACTAATTGATGATCGAGAGCTTTAGGGGGTGTGTCTAATTGGACAAGGCGATAACTCATTTTATGAGACATAGCATGCAGGTTACGTTTTAATCGATTGAACATGATATTAAACGCAAAATAAAACCTAAAGCATGCATACTACCACAACACATAAAACGCACTCCAATGGCCCCTAAGTTCTATACTATGAAAACGATAAATTACAAATTGGTATCTTCCTCGAGGTACTTGTAATCTTGAGTCTCACTCATGTCTTCCTCTTCTCGAGTCTCACTCGATTATAGCTTTGCGTCTCCTCGAGTCCTACTCGATTTCGTTTTGGACGAGTCTCACTCGTGTAAACGTCTCTTGAAATCTTTGTTTCTTGTAAGGCCTTCGATTGTGGATCCCACCACAACTTACAATGTAAAAATGGCACGCAGGCCATAACACAAAATAAATCTATACTATTACAAAAGATTTGATGGCACGCAGTCCATATAAAACTCTAAGGCTATTGAGTACGAAAAACGCAGGGCATACACCCAATGACTATCGGTCATTGGACTTATATCTAGCAAGCAACAAGAATTCTCAATTCATAGCAAGCAAGATGCAACATATAACTCAAATATGCCTATTAGTTTTATTCTCAATAAAATCAGATTTTAATTGTTCAATAACGATTATTCCCAATAATCGGCTTTTATTTGTATCCCCGTCATAATTATCCCAATAATCAAAACGCGATAAATCGTAAGTGAAAACTCGAGGTTTCTAACCAGCGATTTACCATGCAATTGCGCCCTATCTCCCATGTGACATGGGGGAGCCAACCAGACGATCGTACCATCCCATGGTTCGAAAGTCTCTAATTTGCGTCATCGACTAATTTAAGCACTCTGGTCTCATTTGCACTCCCCGAGGTGAGAAATAGATCGGCTTGAAATTAATCTTTGAAAGATAAATTAGACATTGTTTTGAAAATTTGATAAAACATGAACTTCATGAAAAATACAAGAATTCTAAATTCTTTATTAATAATGATTGAGAGATAAAATTGACAAATAATATTTCAAATAAATTTATCAATTCCGAATTTCACATCATGGGGATTTGATTTATGCATACAAAAATAATCGAATAAATTTTTAACATCAAATCAAGTACTATTTTTCCAAAAAATATTCCATGAAAAATTACATGAATAAATCACAAAAAATTCATGGACACTTGATTTATGAAAAATAATCTAATTAAATTAACATAATATCAAATACTATTTTTCCAAAAATAGTCCACGGAAAAATTCACAAATAAAAATTAAAACAATTTTTATAGGCACTTGTTCTACGCGCATACGCAAACGCACGACCAAGGCTCTGATACCACTGTTGGGTTTTGTATGAATCTCATCCATACCCCAATAGATGGATTTACGTATTTTACAAGCATGAAAAAGTGCGGAAGAATAAATCATGCATAAACACGTAAAACCCTAACCATGGATCTAGTGCGCACGTATGTAGTAAGAACAATTAATTGAGTTAGTAAAGAATTATGTGTTGGAGTTGTGTACTTAAATAGCGGTGCGATGGCAAATGGTAAGAAATCACAAGTCCATAAGTGTAAGATAACACATAGTGCAAGTACCACCTGATACGAGTCATCGTCGAGGGAGACGACGCGGTAGTCACCAAGATAACTTCAGAGCGGCAACCTAGAGTGCTCATTCACATAGTACTTCTTGGAAGTACAACTTAAGCACGTGATGAGTATGGGAGTCGGGAGTTTGGAGGAAATGACTAGACCTTAGTACAAGTGGGAGATTGTTGGAGTTGTGTACTTAATGTCTAGATTTAAGTAACGGAAACTCACGATCCATTGCCATTAATCTATTTAATTAAATAAACAATTATTTGCATTTAATTATTTATAATTAAATATATGCAAATTATAGTCCTGGATTTTATACGTTGTAGTTAGTATGGTGTTGTATGGACACACAGAAGATCATACTATCGGTTACTCGTATTTAATCGAACAGTTGCTCACGACCTAGATGGACACGGACCAATCCATCGGTATAGTCGTTGTGTGAGAGAGAAAATGATTTATCTTAATTATTTTATCACACTTGTACACTTGGTGTATTGGGCGGATCGTTTGAGATTTATCGATTAGGATTGCCGGCGATAATCGATTTAAGTCTCAGTGTATTTTATTCTTAATCCCCGATACTATTGCGGGTGTGTATATTTAATATAAGTGACTTTGATTTTCCAAAGGAATTGACCGGTTTAATTACTGGGTCAATTACCGGTTAAGTTGGGTCGCTATATTTTATATATGACATGCCGTGAATACTTGACGGGAAAGTGTATCCCGGAAGGGTTGATAATATTCCCGAGATGAGTTCATAAGGAATTATTATGTAAACCCTGCAAGTGGATTTGTTCCGCATAATAATTAAGGATGAATGGTACTATTCTCGGATATAAGAGATGAATAAATTAATTAGCAATAAATTAATTTTATTCATGGATATTTATATCTTAAATACACGGAATAAATAATACTACCGGAGAAATATTATTTGATATAATATGGTTTAATATTGGGAGTGCAATTAATTTATATAGTGGAAAATAAATTAATTAATAATAGTAAGGATTAATAGATTTGGGCTTGGGCTCAATTTAATCACTATTATTGGAAGCCCAATATTCCACCTCCTTAAGATCCCCTACGTGGCCTATAAAAGCACTACATGGTCTTTCTCTATTTTCATAACTTGAAGATCACAATTCTAGAGAGAGAAAGTAGAGAAGGAGATCAATAGTGTTCGGAGGATCGTCGCCCACCCGACGTTCGAACAAGTGCAAGGAATACGTGGGAAGATCTCAAGGTCATCATAAGATCTCGTTTCTCCGCACAACGAATCGAAAGGTGAATTAAATTTCCGCAATTTAATTCAAGTTTATTGAATCAATTATCGAAAAACAAGATCCAAGAATCGAACCCCGGATTAGACGAACGATCACGCGGTGGTGGTGAAACCACCGGACCGCGGGATCGCCCGGCTAGGGTTTCGAGGGCGCGCGGAGGAGAGACCCGCGGCTTGGCCGCGGGCATGCGATCGATCTTACGATCGATCGCTGGGGGCGCGGGCTGGTGCCGCACCCCACCCCACCTCGACGGTGGGGACCTCCCAGGCGGCGGCGAGTCGCCGGACTCGCCGCGGGGGCTGCTGGGCAGCCCCACCCCATCGATCGCGATGGACGCGATCGCTCATCGCGTGAACCCCGCGACGCGGGGGTTCGGCTGGGGGCAGCCGCACGTCTTCGGGCGTGTGGTCTCCTCGGCTGGACTCCGGCGCGTTCGTCGGCATTCGCGTGATCTCCGGCGAAGGGTTTTTGATCGGGCTATGGTTTCCGCAATTTTTTAATAGCCCGGGATATCGAATTCCAACAATTGGTATCAGAGCGTACGGTTACGTTTTTTTTCGTTAATTGTTTCGATAATCGATTATCGTTGTTTATAGGCATAGATTAATTTAATTTTATTAAATTATTGTGCTATATATATATTGTTCTACGTCTATGTTTTCTCTCTCGTATGAATCGTGTTTGTCGGAAAAATTAAATATTAAAAATCGAGGGTTTTCGGAATAATCGAACCGGAGAGATCGAACGTGCGCTCGGTGCGGGCTGCCGGGGAGGTGGCTGGAAGCACGGGCTGTGCGGGCTGCTGGGCGCGACCTAAACGTGGTTGGGCATGCCGGCGTTTGCCACCAGTGGTGGTGGTTCGCCGGCAGCCGGCGGCTGCGTTCGAGGGTTGCGGCATCGCGGACCGCTTCGCGTTTTTGACGGCTGGAGACGCGGGCTGCTGGGAGGCGGCGGCTGGGCACATGGGCTCGTCGACTTGGCGTTCACCATCGTGGGATGGTTCGCCGGAAGTCGACGGAAGTCCGGCGTGTTGCAGCTGCTCGTTCCGGCGAAGGCGCGATCGATCAAATGGCGTAGTACGTTCGGCTTGATCGCGGGCTGCTCGTGCTTGGACTGTGTCGAGGTTGATGGCGTGTGTCGTCGGAGGAGACGCCATGCCGGAAATCAACCAGGTTCGTGCACAAGTCCGCCCGGGAAGACGATCGCTGAAGAAGTCGCTGTATTTTTTTATGGGTGTCGGGCGACATTGTTCTTTGTCTTTGGCCGACACCATGCGATTTTTGATGCATGTGTGTGCGTGGTCTTTTTGCATGTGGGCTAGATGATTTAATTGAATGCATGGCATGGCTTGTGTGTTTCATGTCCGCATGCATGGAACTAAAGCCATGGTTTCGATTGGTCCATGTTCGTGGTTCGATTTTGGGTCGACCGGAAATTCAATTTTCGGTTCGTCCCGGTAAATCCGATCTTTCCAGAAATAATTTAATCTTTCTAATTTAATTTAATTTAATTTTGGAATTAATTCAAATTCTATTTGGATTTAGATTTCTTAATTATGGAATTAAATAATGGAATTAGATGGAGAGTTAAATTAGGAAAGATAATCCTAGTTTCTCTAGATATCCTATACCTACTTGGATTAGAAGTCTTAAGAAGAATCAAAATTCGATTTTGATAACCCTTTTTTCGAGTAACCAATTCTTGTTACCCTTTCGATTAATCCATTCGATTAACCCATTCGATTAACCCTACCTTCGCTTAACCCTGCCTTCGATTAACCCTTTCGAGTACATTAGGGTTTTCATCGAGTACATTAGGGTTACCATCGACCAACCATTCGAGTAACTAAGAAGGCCTATCGACCAACTATGAACAGGACCCATTTTTTTCAATTTTAAGGCCGTTCGTCAATTTCTAATTGTGTTTTTACGTATGTAACTTCATTTTAATGATAAAAAACACTTATTAAACATGATTTGATGTTCAATTTTGGTGTTCTAACCATAACATGTCAACATTGAACTAATATCATAGTTTGTTTGTTGTAAACTTACTTAAGATATTTAGAAAATGATGACTAATGTTCCACGTTTCACTTGTTTTCACTCTAAACGAATCGATTGATCATCTAAACTGTTTTAATAATGTTTTATGGCTCTAAATTGAACTTATTAGTGCAAATAACAACTTAATTATCTTAAAAAAAAAGGCCAAAAAATACTAAATTTACACTGTTAATCGATGGCTGGTCGATGCTACATCGAGTAACCTCCCATCGACCAACCTTGAAGATTTATGATTACAGGATGATGGCATCATTCGAGTAACCTTTTCGCTTAACCTATTCGAGTAACCCTATTCCTGTTACCTATCGATCAACCTATTCGATTAACACATTCGATTAAAGTATTCTGCAGATTTCAGGCCTGATTCTTGGTTGATCTAATCTAAATAGGATTGAGAAATTATTAAAATATTGATTTTATTTAATTTAAGTATTTTATTTAAAATCATTAGATTAATTCAAAATTTATTTTGAATTGGAAAATCTTGGATTTTATTTAGAATAGAATTAAATATGGAAATCAATGGATTTTAATAATATTGATTTTATTTAATTTAAGTATTTTATTTAAAATCATTAGATTAATTCAAAATTTATTTTGGATTGGAAAATCTTGGATTTTATTTAGAATAGAATTAAATATGGAAATCAATGGATTTTAATAATATTGATTTTATTTAATTTAAGTATTTTATTTAAAATCATTAGATTAATTCAAAATTTATTTTGGATTGGAAAATTTTGGATTTTATTTAAAATAGAATTAAATATGGAAATCAATGGAATTGATTTTATTTAATTGGAGTAAAATTAAATATGAGAATCAAAGAATTTTTTCCGTCGTTCGGCAAAGTATTCAAGACGTAGAATGAAGACTCAAGACAAGCATGCTGGAATTCATCAAGGTACGAATAGTCGAGAAATAATTTTACTTGAGCAATTATTTGATTATTTGTGTACGTACTTGCATGAAATGTATGTTTGTTATTATGCTTATGTGTATTTAATTATGCATTAGATAGCATATCCCTTTAATGTAAAAAGCTAAGTGGGAGAGGGAATGGAAACATTGTCATGGTCTCCATTGCTGTTCTCTTGGTGACTTTTATGGACTTTTGAAGTTCGTATAGACAAGTCATTGGAGGAGAATTCTTGTAATTCCTTTTACGAGAAACATTGATTAAGTTTATCAAACAATGCCTAATTTGTCTTTCTGAAACTGATTTCAAGTCGACTCATTCTCACCCCGGGGAGTGGAATGGAGCCAAAGCCACTTGGTCATGTCGAGGACACAAATTAGAGACTTTCGTGTCATTTGATGACTAGATCGATTGTCTGCTCGGCTCCCTCATTCTATGAGAGATAGGGTCGTTCGCATGGTGAATCACTGGTAAGAAACTTCGAGTTTCACTTATGATTCTCCGCGTCTTGATTTACAAGATTGAATGAATCAAGTAATTGGGAGTCAATTATAAAGATCTCTTGGTGTAGTAAACGTCCACACCACGTGGCTTGCTACACTAACGGATTTTGGATTAATTGATGTAGACAGTTATAAGGAATTGTGAAGAGTTGTGAAGTTGTCGTAAACGTCCACACCACGTGGCTTGCGGTGATGTAGCAATTCCAAACGATTTACTTTAGTACTGAGTAATGGTTTACACTTAGATACGCATTATAGTATTCCTCCCCACGAGGTTACGCTATAAGTGATGTATGACCGAAGCAAATCTAATTGCTAAATCATTTGGGTAGGTAAACGTCCACACCATGTGGCTTGCCATATCTGATGGGATTTTAGATGTGATTAGTGGTTTAATGATATTATTTGGGGAGATAATATCGGAGATTAAATCGATTGTTTGTTGTTATATGTGCTCATAGATTAGGAAATGGCTTTGAACCCACTTTATGTGATACGTAAGGATTTTAACTCATTGGTCCCTGAATGTAATGATTGGAATAGAGATCTAGACATTGCCCAAACTATTAAAGAGTACTAGTTAGTACTCAATGAGCTTTGTCCTCCCAAGCCTATTTACATAGGCGGCTAGACAAGAAGCGATGAGGATACTCATAAAGGCCAGTCACTTCGAGGAAATGCTTAAACACGTTTTTGAGATGATTGACCTTTTAGACGAGTTGAGACGGAAATCGCAAGCTCTTGTAGCCAATGCCAAAGGTTTCGAAACTAAAGGCAAGATCGGGGAAAAAGGAAAAGCAAGCAAAGAAACCCAGTGGTCCTAAGTTACTTGGACCACGAGATGGGACGAGAAAGCCATGAGGCAAGTGTTCTCGATGCAAACAGTCTGGGTACTGGAAGTCTGATTATCCTCTCAAAGAAAGTACGAAATCTTCTTTAGTCGTAAAACATAGTCAGTGGTATTATCTACCGGAACCTGGTGTGTAGATATAGAACCACTGACGGTATGTGCATTCTAAATGCAAGGGTTCCAAGAAACCCGACGACTTAGAAAAGAAGAAATCGTAGTCTACATGGGCAATGTTGTAGAGGAGGCAGCAGTTGCAGTGGAGGACATTTTATAGGATTTCATTTTGGGTTATTGCTTTTATGTACCTTTCAAATTAGAAAGAACTTTGTTCTGGATTTCTAATGAATGGATATTTTATTTCTTTTAATCATTTGATGGTTATGAGAAGAAATATTGATATTATCTATTCTGGTACATTAGCTAGCAATATATAAATGATGAATCCTGAGTCCACCACGATGCAATAAACCGTTTTATATATAACTCGTTTTACTAATAAGAGATTTCTTTATTTAATCATTTATACTTGTGGATTCTTATGCTAAGTCATATT
This sequence comes from Euphrasia confusa, assembly GCA_954870475.1. NCBI lineage: Eukaryota > Viridiplantae > Streptophyta > Magnoliopsida > Lamiales > Orobanchaceae > Euphrasia > Euphrasia confusa. Next base: position 35,573,453 of record OX940957.1, read on the forward strand.
TATTCAAATGAGAAGTTCAAAGGTCGAAAATTGATTGTAAGATCAATTAAGTTGAAGGAGTGGACCTTCCGACCTAAGAATCTAATTTGGAAGATAATACGACTAAGCAATCCTTTATGGATATAAGATATAAAGATCCGGACAAGTATTAATTTGACTCTGATGTATGATCAGAGCTTGGGATTGGATCCCAAGTGACTACACCATACAGTCCTCTGTAGAAATGGTGTGTCGGAAATAAGAAATGGAACTCTTATAGAAATAGTAAAAGCTTGAGTTATACGGAACTACCTATGTTCTATAGATATGTCTTGGTAACAACGGCGCATTTCAATGCGGTTGTAGAATATCTTAGAAGAACAAAAGATGTGTGTTCGATAGTACTATTAACCAGAAGGACGTTATAAGTTCTAACGCCCGGTTCTTAGAGGAAGACTATGTAATGAACCACAAGCCCAAAGTGACGTGATACTTTGAAATGAGGGAGAATGATAAAGACTTAGAACCAGCTTAACCGAGTAGCGGTACACCACTAACTGCACCTACTGTTATTACTGTTTATACACCGGAATGCCGTTGTAGTGGGAGGTTGTGTGACAACCGGAGATATTCATAAGACTAGGAGAGTTTTCGGACTCTGGACCTAGTATACATGAAATCGATCCCTGGATCTACATAGAGGCAGTACTAGATCTAAATGTGCCTTCTTAGAGAACAATAAGGATTATTGCTAAGAGGCAAGATCATTTAGAGTACAAGCTTAGTTAATCCATTTATGGATTGGAACAAAGCATTGAGTTCGTGGTACTTGCAAATTGATGAGATAGTCCATTTTATGGATTCATCAAAGCATAGACGAATTGTGTGTATTGGAAGCGTGATGGAAAACAAGGTTGTGTTTCTCGGGTTTTATGTAGATAACATTTTATCATTGGCAACAATGTAAAGATGTTGTCAGACATAAAATGATGGTTGTCTAGAAAAATTGATATATGAGATAAAGAAGAAGTTAGAGCATGCTCTTAAGATCTAGGATCTCAAGAAAAGAACATTGTACTTCTCTAGATATCTTATACGATTATGGTTCGTTTTAACATGCAAGATTCCGAGAAAGGTTCGTTACCTTTCAGAAACGGAATGCATCTATCTAAGGATATGTGTTTTGGAACACAAAAGGAGATAGAAGCAATGAAAGCGGATTCCTACACTTACAGTGAGGAAAGCTTAATAAATGCATTGTTGAAAACAAGAACCTGATATCGGCTATGCGGTTAGCATAGTGGGAGGATATATATCAAGGTAATCCTGAAAAGGAATACTCGACTGCTGTAATGAACATTTTAAGTACTTTCAAAGTACTGGAAACTATGTTCTGGATTACGAAGCAGACAAGCATTTCCTTTGGATTACACTCTCTTAGATTTCTAATCAAATGAGGACCGGTGTAAGTCGATATCAGGCTATGTGTTTCACTATTGAAGGAGAAGGAGTTTTAACATGGAAGAGTGATAAGCACGATGTTTTTCGGACTCTGCCATGGGTAACCAAATAGCGGCCTCAGAGGCAGCGGAAGTTTTGGTATAACTCCGGGATAATCTCTGGGACTTAGATGTGATTCTTAATTTGCCAAAGGCTATGTAAATAGCGGTGCGATGGCAAATGGTAAGAAATCACAAGTCCGTAAGTGTAAGATAACACATAGTGCAAGTACCACCTGATACGAGTCATCGTCGAGGGAGACGACGCGGTAGTCACCAAGATAACTTCAGAGCGGCAACCTAGAGTGCTCATTCACATAGTACTTCTTGGAAGTACAACTTAAGCACGTGATGAGTATGGGAGTCGGGAGTTTGTAGGAAATGACTAGACCTTAATACAAGTGGGAGATTGTTGGAGTTGTGTACTTAATGTCTAGATTTAAGTAACGGAAACTCACGATCCATTGCCATTAATCTATTTAATTAAATAAACAATTATTTGCATTTAATTATTTATAATTAAATATATGCAAATTATAGTCCTGGATTTTATACGTTGTAGTTAGTATGGTGTTGTATGGACACACAGAAGATCATACTATCGGTTACTCGTATTTAATCGAACAGTTGCTCACGACCTAGATGGACACGGACCAATCCATCGGTATAGTCGTTGTGTGAGAGAGAAAATAATTTATCTTAATTATTTTATCACACTTGTACACTTGGTGTATTGGGCGGATCGTTTGAGATTTATCGATTAGGATTGCCGGCGATAATCGATTTAAGTCTCAGTGTATTTTATTCTTAATCCCCGATACTATTGCGGGTGTGTATATTTAATATAAGTGACTTTGATTTTCCAAAGGAATTGACCGGTTTAATTACTGGGTCAATTACCGGTTAAGTTGGGTCGCTATATTTTATATATGACATGCCGTGAATACTTAACGGGAAAGTGTATCCCGGAAGGGTTGATAATATCCCCGAGATGAGTTCATAAGGAATTATTATGTAAACCCTGCACGTGGATTTGTTCCGCATAATAATTAAGGATGAATGGTACTATTCTCGGATATAAGAGATGAATAAATTAATTAGCAATAAATTAATTTTATTCATGGATATTTATATCTTAAATACACGGAATAAATAATACTACCGGAGAAATATTATTTGATATAATATGGTTTAATATTGGGAGTGCAATTAATTTATATAGTGGAAAATAAATTAATTAATAATAGTAAGGATTAATAGATTTGGGCTTGGGCTCAATTTAATCACTATTATTGGAAGCCCAATATTCCACCTCCTTAAGATCCCCTACGTAGCCTATAAAAGCACTACATGGTCTTCTCTATTCTCATAACTTGAAGATCACAATTCTAGAGAGAGAAAGTAGAGAAGGAGATCCATAGTGTTCGGAGGATCGTCGCCCACCCGACGTTCGAACAAGTGCAAGGAATACGTGGGAAGATCTCAAGGTCATCATAAGATCTCGTTTCTCCGCACAACGAATCGAAAGGTGAATTAAATTTCCGCAATTTAATTCAAGTTTATTGAATCAATTATCGAAAAACAAGATCCAAAAATCGAACCCCGGATTAGACGAACGATCACGCGGTGGTGGTGAAACCACCGGACCGCGGGATCGCCCGGCTAGGGTTTCGAGGGCGCGCGGAGGAGAGACCCGCGGCTTGGCCGCGGGCATGCGATCGATCTTACGATCGATCGCTGGGGGCGCGGGCTGGTGCCGCACCCCACCCCACCTCGACGGTGGGAACCTCCCAGGCGGCGGCGAGTTGCCGGACTCGCCGCGGGGGCTGCTGGGCAGCCCCACCCCATCGATCGCGATGGACGCGATCGCTCATCGCGTGAACCCCGCGACGCGGGGGTTCGGCTGGGGGCAGCCGCACGTCTTCGGGCGTGTGGTCTCCTCGGCTGGACTCCGGCGCGTTCGTCGGCATTCGCGTGATCTCCGGCGAAGGGTTTTTGATCGGGCTATGGTTTCCGCAATTTTTTAATAGCCCGGGATATCGAATTCCAACATTATGTACCTTGTAATTCTTGTATGTAGATAGCTCACGCGTAGATGGATAGCCGCGAACGTACCCGGTCTCAATTCGTTGCACGAACCCTCCTTAATCAACGAACGACGAACCCTTTGACTTGTATCGAGTCCCACTCGATTCTCTCGTCTCCCTCGTATTTTGGTGCTTGTGAAATAATATATTTCGTGTAGAATAGCCCCCAAAATCGTGGGTCTAAAGTCCCCTTTATATAGGAGGAGGAGAAAGAGATTTTAGGGTTGAATTTGGAGAAAGAAACCCGCGGCCGAAAAATTCCCAAAATACAGCCTCTGTCGGCCGACACCAACTTAGACAAAATTGGGTGTCGGCCGACACCCTTTGAAAAGTCAACCGCCTTAATATTTACACTTGTGTTGGCCGACATGCATATACACTATGCATGGTGTCGGCCGACACCTAATATAAAAGGGAGCCGATTTTTTGTTTTCTCTCCGTTTCTTCCGTCGTTCAACCTCGATTCTCAACCAAGGTTTATATACTCCAAGTATACATGATCAATAGGGCCGTGTGACTCATTTGGCTTGATCGCCTACTATTAAGTTCAAGTTCTCGACTCGACACTTAATATCGCACAATCGATCCATCTACACAGGACACACTACATAGCTTGTTTCGGTACAACACACGTGGGATGAAGGACACCATTCCAACACTGACCCCACCATTGCCGCAGTGTCTCACCGCTTGACCAGATCACCACCTGATGCCGCCAACAACATATCTTGCTCAAAACTCTCTTCATTTTATTATTTTCTGTTCACTTTTGCCAGGCACAACTGGATTCCCACAACAAATGTGCATTTTGTGCACACCCAAATGGGGGAAGTCTTGTTTCATCTTGGTGCAGGTAGACAAGTAAATCTGGGAGATCTCATCTTTGAGAAGATCGCATCACAGGCAGAGAACATCACCCAGACGCAGAGCCTTGCGTTTCCTTCGCTGATCTGGGAAATGTTGAAAATCCAAGGGCTCTCGTACAATAGTGATGATCTACTGACTGATGTGCCACATCCCTACAAGCTGTCTGTTCGGGAGTACAATGATTTGCCTTGGACTGGTTTTCATGCCACTGCCGCAGTGCCTCCCACTCCACCTCCAAAGAAGGCCCCCAGGCTGCCGCAGGCTGATGCTCCTAGCACATCTGCTCCACAGCCGGGTATTTCTGCTCGTGTCCAGGCATTTGCTGACCAAGTTGCTGCAAACCATATGGTCATCATGCAGGACTACATGTCGAAAGCAAGCGTGAATGCCATTACATTCTTTCTTGAAGAAGAGGGCTTTCCTCCACAAAAAGGGGGAGTACCAGCAGCCGAGGCCAAAATGGCAAAGAGCACTGTGTTGAGAATGTTGAAGAGGCGCATTGATCAAGACATCAAAGAAGTTGAAGCTGAAGAAGCTGCAGAGAAGGATGTTGCCGCAGCAGAGAAGGATGTTGCCGCAGCAGAGAAGGCTGCCGCAGACACTGAAGCAAAGATTGATGGTGAAGAGCGTGGATCGTGTCCTGAGCATGATGATTGAAGAGTTCAAGAATTGCAGTTCTGAAGACCCGAAGAAAAATTATTTCTTCTTTTGCTTTTAGTTTTTATTTACTCTGAACAATTTTTTAATTCTGCTTATTTTGGTTTTGAACATTAAGTTTTTATTTTGTTGAACAATTTCTATTTAAGTAGTTATTTCCTTTTGAAAAATTTGGTGTGTTACTTTAAGGCTTACTTAGTTAAACTTGTTTTTGTTTAATTAGTTAGTTAGTTGTTTAAATAATTTTTGTTCTACTTAGGAAGTATTAACTAAGGGGGAGTTTTATGCCTTAGTTGTTTTGTCAAGATAAATCTCATATACTTCTAAGTCAGATGTATTTCATTGAGGGGGAGTGCTCTTATGCGCTGCTGCCTCATGGTTTTGTGAAGAAAGATAAAAAGGGGGAGTTTGTAAGGATAAATATGTTTGGGCATTACAATGCCTTAAAGGATCTAGGCAGAAGTTGTTTTGCTAACATATTTATTTGTTTTCTTCTTTCTTCACAATTTGAACTGTTGTAATCACTTATCATATTGGTGATCTGATTTAGCCGATTCGTTAGTTGGAACGTGCTTGAAAAAACAATCAACATAGAAGCTTTCTGCCGAAGCACAGCAAGGCAGAGTTATGCCGCAGCGCTGCAAGGCATGGACCAAGTCGTTGAGTCGAGAGATCGAGCGAATCATGAGCGTAGGGCAAAGGATTGCTGAAGTCCAGAGAGTATGGAAGGCACTGCAGTACGGCAGAGCATTCCAGAAGAACTTCAGAAGGCATTCCTGCGGTAGTGGTCAAAACAGCCTGCCCTAGAAAATCTCAACCGACTTGTTGACCTAGCAATTCAAGGAAATCAGTTGGAACTCTCCTCCTATAAATAGTGGACGATCCCAACTGCATTCCTCAATAATCTAGATTACAATACAACACCTTATACACTTCGTTTCTTCTCTAGATCGATCGATCAGCTTTTAGAGCCGAAGACTTCAATCGTGAAGTTCTTCGTGCCGTGTACCTCTCGTCTCTGGGAGTGTCCTCTTGTTATGCTGACGATCGAAGGTTTAGTATAGGTGTACTACAGTAGATGCTAGGTTTTATTGTTGATTGTTCATACTCTTCGAGTACAATTAATACGAAGGCATACATGTGTATAGCCTTTGGTAATATCATTGTAAATTCAAGAGTATTCTTCTGTAAAGACTCGATTCTTAATAAAGTTTCTAGCCGTAAGGCCGTTTCGTATGTGTATAATTTAAATACACATACAAAGATTTAAATTTGTGTTCTTTACATTTTCGTACGTGTGTGTGTGTTCGTTTCTAAAGCAATTTATTTTTAATTATTTCCGCTGCAACGCTATACATATATAACATATATAAACTTTAAACTGAAACATTAATATACACGCTAAAATATATAAATTGCGAAAAACGAACGTTTTCTGTAAAGGCATCGTGCTGCGGCATACGCTGTTCTGCCGCAGAACATTGCCTTGCCTAGGCAGCGCATTTCACTACATTTTATTTACTGCCTACGACTTTCATACTCCCTCCTATTTTATTTGATTGACATTTTGTGTTTTCATTCTTTTACTTTTTAATTGCATTTTTGAATGAGTTTTACATCTTATAACCCTCATTAATAATTATCTCAATAATAGATTAATTAATTTAATTTTTTTATTAGAAAAATTGAATAGATAATGAAAAGAGTAAAAGATAAAGTTAAATAAAAAATAATGAATTATAGAAGTAATTCAGTAAATAAGTTTGAGATAGGTAATTTATTTATTTCTTAATAAGTGTGAAAAACATCACAACTTTTAAAAAAATGGAAAGGAGTATATTAAAGTCCATTAATTTAGAAGAATTTAGTTTCTCAATTAGACATGAAGAAGAAAAAAAGAAACAAATAATTTTTTCACTAAAGTTGTTGCGGCCGATCCAAAAGGAAGGAGTGAAGGTACCGGTATACCGATCCGATCGATATACCGTGTGTGCGGAAGCGTGTAAAGCAATAGATCTACTATGCCATGATCTTAGTGCACACTTAATGTGTATAAGAACACATATAAACATATATATATATATATACACATCCAATATATATATATATATATATATATATATATATATATATATATATATATATATATATATATATATATATATAAGGTTCAACGATTACTTACTTTTGGTGATCGTTGATTTTGGTTAAGGTGGTGTTGAGTCGATTGAACCACCTTAATGGATCAGCAACTCAAAGATCTCCTTGTGAATGAACTCTTCACTCCTTTGGATCGTCCGGATGTTGAAGCCGCACAAATGGCCCGGCCTCTACGTGTTGCACACGAACCCGGATGATAAACACCTTGCTTGTTTGAAGTGGTTCTCCAAGAACACTCTCTCTTCTCACTCTTTCTTGTGAATTTCGTGGCTGATCCTATTGTATGATGAAAATCTGATTTTCATCCATATAAGTGCATCATTATGCATCCCATTACACCCCTTTGTAACCTACAAAATAATGGGCATCATAATGCACCATAATCATGCAAAGGGGTTACAAAGGAGGTGAAAGGTCATGCCACATACACATGCCACTATGCATTGTATGTGGTCCCACTTGCTTGTGTGGCATGTCATGTCACACTATGTGACATGCATCCATGCAAGCCATGCATCCCATGCATGTTAATTAATTCCACGTAAATATTGATTCTAAATCAATATATTTATCAAGCAACGTACATTATCTTTGAGTCCGTGTGTGACCCTGTAGGTATGATTTAATTGATCAATATTATATTGTTCCCAACAATTAATATTATCAAATAATCATTTAACATCCATAGACAACCTTATGACTTTATCGATTGCACACGTAGGATCGAAGGACATATCCCAACAATCTCTCACTTGGCCTTCAGAGCCAGTGTGCTGCCAATTTCCTGTTGTCACTTTATGTCTAAGTTTGAACTTGAGGCAAGACTCGAGTCATCCTCAATCGGTTCAAACCTTTCTTGGACTTTGAGACAGACTGTAAAACCAGATTTATCACTATGATACGAATCTGGACGTGGCCACGTATTTTCCACAGTCTCGACTCTCCAAGTGGCCGGTAAGACATCTATCCCATTATAAAATGGAGGACAATCCCATCTTGTCAATCCAAGCTCTCTCACTTGCTTCCTGATATACCCCATAACAAGTTTTATAACCTCCTTTTACGAAAGGCGTTTACTTGTATCAAAGTACACCATTTCACAATGGAATCACTCTGGACTACTCAGGTCAGAGGAAATTGCTCGACAGTCAATGAAATAGTATTATGACTCGAAATCTTAAATACTATTCCAGTCGGGTCTGTTCGATCATTAGCTCCCAGCTAATATCTATGTAATTGTACTTGATGTCCCACATCACTAGCCCATGAAGCGGCGCTATAGTACACATTACAATCTAGTTCTTTGTATTATCGGTTTGTCCGTACTCGATTATACGAACCAGGAACAGCTATATGATTCAAGTATATCAGTTCAACCATTGGGACTTCATTATGCGGTAAGTCGACCTCATAACCCAATTGATATAACTTAATCATTTGGACAATTCATATAAATTAAACCATATTTATATGAAGAATTATGTATTATACGTATGAGTGAATGTTTACCAAATCTCCAAAAGTATCTAATACAGTAATAGAAATCACAACCCATCTCTAAGATGTCTGATCTCTATTGCAGTCGTGAAAGCCTTAAGCTTAGACTGCTGGAGAGGTTTAGAAAGTGGGTTTGCAACCTTATCAAAAGTTGCAACTTTATTATCTCGATGTCTCCACAAACTATCTCCCAGATAATGTGAAACTTCCTGAGCACTAGTTTTAGACTTGTGGTGCTTTCTAGCTCATTGGCTTGCGCGATAACTCTACTATAAATAGAGAACTATCGGATGGGCTGAGCTAGTTACGCCACCTAGTTCATTCAAGAACTTTCAAATCCTAACTGCCAACATTACTGCATCCAATGCAATATTGTGCTCAGCTTCTGTAGTTTAATCAGCTATATTGCATTGCATGGAACTATTCCAGCAAATATCACCTCTAACCAGACAAAAGATATAACCAGATTAAAATCGGAAATTATTTTAGTCTGTTTTGAAGTTAGCATTCAAACAGGCTGTTAATATCAACTCTTTTTGTCTTCCAAAGACAACAAAATATTCTTTTGTCCATCTAAGGTACACAGGAATATTCTTGGTCGCAGTCTAACGCGCCTCACCTGGGTTTCCTTGAAACTGACTCGTCATGCTCAAAGCATACGATACGTCTGGTCATGTACATATCATGGCGTACAATATAGACCCTATTGCCGAAGCATAAGGAATGTTTTCCATTCTCTTTTGCTCATCAAGCCTCGTAGGGCCTTGAATCTTGCTAAGAGATGTGCCATGAGTAATTGGAATGAGACCCTTTTTGGCGTCTTTCATTCTGAACTTATCAAGCACCTTTTCAAAATAGGTCGCTTTACTAAGTCCAAACATCCTTTTCGATCTATTCCGACAGATCTTGATGTCCAATATGACTGTGCTTCTCCAAGATCCTTCATTGAAAAACAACTCCCAAGCCATTCTTTAATAGAATTAAGCATAGAAACATTGTTACCAATAAGGAGTATTTCACCGACATAAAACACAATTAATACAACGTAACTCCCACTGATCTTCTTGTAAAACAAGACTCTTCCGAGTTCCTCTGAAATCCAAATCCCAATATGGATTCATTGAACTGAAGATTGCTACTCCGATATGCATTCTTTATTCCATAAATAGAACTATAAGCTTGCATAATTTCTCAGCCTTTATTAAGATCGATAAAACTCTTTGGTTGTGTTAAAACACATTCTTTTCTAGAATCCAATTCAAGAAGTTAGTTTTAACATCCAATATTACCATAACTCATTATCAAGATGAGTCACAATGGTTAAGTTAATCCGAATGAATAAATCACAACAACTGGTGAAAAAGATTGATCATAATCTACCTCGTGAATATAAAACTTTTACCACCAAAATTGCTTTGAAAACCCTATGTTTTCCATTCATGTCTATATTGATCTTGAAGAACTATTTGCACTCAATAGGTCTAGCCTCTTGATGCAAATCTATCAAGTTCCAAACTTGATTACCAGACATTGAAATCATCTCGGATTATATGGCACCATGCCAATTTTTAGTAGCTTCACTCGTCATAGCTTGGATATAGTTCGAAGGTTCATCGCTTTTCAAAAGCATGACTTCATATCTCTCATTGATCACAATACCTAAGTATCTGACTAAAAGAGATATATGCCTTCTGGACCTACAAGGGCTGGTATGGTTTCCAAAACCATAGGAATACTCTCAACCCAGTCTTGAGTATTCATCATTGGTTGTTCCACTTGAACCTCGTTCAAGATAACCGAGCTCCCACTGACTTTCTAGGAAAGATATCTCTTTTCAAGAAAATCACCATCTCGAGCAACAAAATATTGTTCTCAGATAGATCGTAGAATTTGTACCCTCGAGTTTCATATGGACATACCATAAGGAAACTTTTATCCCATTTGAGTTCAAGCCCTGTAGAGATAAATCTCTTCATAGAAGCTATAGAACCTCAAATCTTGATGAAACAATTTAGGGACCCTCCCTTTCCATACCTAGTATGGTGTCTTATCAACAGCTTTTGACAGCTTCCTATTCAGTGTATAAGTTGAAGTCTAGAATTGTGTGTTCCCAAAAGAGACCAGTAGTTCATTTAGACCTCTCATCGAATGGTCGAACTATATCTAATATAGTTTGTTTTCTCTTTTCCGAAACATAACCTTCATGTGCTTGTGAACTAATAGGTTCCACATACATCAGTATGGATCATCCCTAATTACTCACATGTTCTCCTTTCTCCAAGAAAGATGACATTGTTATCTTTTCAATCACACATCATTCACATGTATCAAATGACTCCAAGTCAAATGATTCTAAAATTCCTTCTAAAAGAAGCTTCGTTACATGTTTAGATTTTGATTTGATCTAATCAACAATGTTTCAGTTATGTCTCATCGATAGTTATTCGATTTGGCCTTTGGTCTTAATGATATATATGATTTGTCAAGTTTAAAGTATACATAAACAATATAATAATCGTACCAAAACAAAGAATAATTCACAATTAAAATAGTTACCAAACTATTTAATAGTGAAAAACTAATCCATCAGTATCCAATACTGAACCAATATTCATTGTTTATTGAAGGTACGAAATTACATAGTTATAATACTAAAACAAGGCCCTAAGGCAAAACAACATCATATGATCATACGGCTAATGCAGCGACCTTCGCTCCATTTCTTGCCCGTACATCGACATCTCTACTCACCAAACTTACACTTCTATGTAGTTCCTCCACATACAAATGTGAGAACCACATTTGGCATCCAATACCCAAGAAGTAGAATTTGTGAAGTTTAATGTCTATAACATTAATACCTGAAGATGAAGCAACCCCGTTCTTCACATCTTCTTTGAACTTTGGGCAAGTTCAATTATTCTCAATAATTGACTCTTATTCGAATTCCAGTTCACAATTATTCCAATATCAAAATGTGATAAATCGTAAGTGAAAACTCGAAATTATCTAACCAGCGATTTTATCATGCAATTGAAGCCCTATCTCTCATAAAGTATGAGGGAGCCAACCAGACAATTGACTAACGCCATCCCATGGCTCGAAAGTCTCTAATTTATGTCATTGATGAACTAAGTGTTTTGGATTAGATCACTCCCCGAGGTGAAAATAATCCTAACTTTAGAATTCATCATATGAAAGATAAATTAGGCATTTGTTTTGAAATTGAATAAATATGAACTTCTACTCGTTTGCAATTAGTGTCCTACACTTTTGCAGTAGACGCATTCAGATTCCCTAGGAACCCTAGTAGCCTTTTGTCCATTCTCTTTTGTATTCATAAGAATTTCCCTCTTAGGATCCTTCTCAATCGCCGGCTCTGCAACCTTGAGCATCCCGTAGATCTCACATAGCAATTTATTCAAACCATTCATATGGAAAATTTAGCCTAAAGGCATCATAACCATCATGATGGGATTGAAGTATGAAATCGGTTGCCAACTCATCATCTTAGGAAAAACCTAGGCGATCACTTTTAATCAAATAATCCAATCATTTGATGCACATGTGGTCCTTTAGGTTCCTCTTTCTCCAGCCTAGCTGAAGCGATGGCCCTGGTCACACCGAACCACTCAATCATTGCATGTTCCCCGAACATGCTATTGAGTTGTTCAGTGATATCATAGGATGTGGTTATCTAACACATTTTTCTTGTCATTGTATTTGAGGACCATCCTCAAATTACGTTGTCAATTAAGAAAATATATGTTGTTCAATTTTTTTACAATCAAGAATTGAACCAAACTTGAATTGAGTTGATATTTGACATGATAAACTACAAAAGAAAGATAACTAAAGTATGTAAACATCCACAAAGCGGTAAACAAATAAGGTTGTCTATCAAAATTACTTATTTGTTCCATTTTGTTCTATCGATATCTAATATCGTTGTTCCCTTAAACAAAACGATCCCAAGACCCTCATCTTGCGAATCCTTAAGCCGACTGAGTCCGCACTTATGAAACTCCAAGATAGGTAGACATCTCATGTCAATGACATCTAATGTCACTCTCGGTTGACGAGAATCCCATTCTCATCTCATGTCTCGATAGCCACGCCTGCAGTGGATCTATCGATGAGAAAACCAATCTCACTTGTAAGGGTCTAACCCTTACTCCCAATATCCCAAGATAACAAGTAGTACCCCGCTGAGGCGGACCTACCAACTTATGATCGAGGGCTTCATGAGTGTGATGTTTTGGACAAGACATTATACTCATTATTTTGGGAACATGCATGCATAGGTTTGTTTATATGTAAGTTGAACATTTATAACATAAAACAACCTATAACTAGCAAAGCATATAAATACGAAATCGAAAGGCCCCTAGAACCTCACAACTCTCAAAAGAAAAGAATTAAAGTAACAACAAAAGCCTTGAACATCTTCTGGACTGGTCCTCGCCCTCCGTTTTAGTTCCGTGCCCTCCGATTTTGGTCAAATCTATTCTGTACCCATAAAACCACGAACGGCGCCCGCCGTTTCACAATCAGCGGTCGCCGAACACCACCGGCGGTCGCCATTTCCAAAACGGCACCCGCCGAAAGGTCCGGGAACAATCTGTCAAGGAAAAGGCCTTTCGGCGGTCGCTGTTTCCAAAACGGCGCCCGCCGAATCAAAACGGCGCCCGCCGGAGCTCAAACGGCGACCGCCGTTTGGCTCCAGCAGCCCGGTTTGCTTCGTTTTGCTTCGTTTTGCTTCGTTTCTTCTCGTTTTCGCCGGAGAGCCGAGATCCTCCATCGAACCATGGACCAAGTCCATCGCTTACAAGTAGTACAATACAAATATAATAGAAAAACCTATCTATTACAAATGATTCCAAGGGAGGCAGCCCTCAAATACTACGGCCAATCGAAACGTAAAAAACGACGAATTCATTCACCCGACCACTAACGGTGGTCGGCCTTACATCTAATCACATAATCACAATTAAACAATTAATCCAATTATGTTGATTAAACTTCTTGTGTCCAACACAAAAGTGTGCACGAGCCCTAGGCTCTGATACCAATTGAAGGTACCGGTATACTGATCCGATCGATATACCGTGTGTGCGGAAGCGTGTAAAGCAATAGATCTACTATGCCATGATCTTAGTGCACACTTAATGTGTATAAGAACACATATAAACATATATATATATATATATATATATATATATATATATACACATCCAATATATATATATATATATATATATATATATATATATATATATATATATATATATATATATATATATATATATATATAAGGTTCAACGATTACTTACTAGTAATCACTTTTGGTGATCGTTGATTTTGGTTAAGGTGGTGTTGAGTCGATTGAACTACCTTAATGGATCAGCAACTCAAAGATCTCCTTGTGAATGAACTCTTCACTCCTTTGGATCGTCCGGATGTTGAAGCCGCACAAATGGCCCGGCCTCTACGTGTTGCACACGAACCCGGATGATAAACACATTGCTTGTTTGAAGTGGTTCTCCAAGAACACTCTCTCTTCTCACTCTTTCTTGTGAATTTCGTGGCTGATCCTATTGTATGATGAAAATCTGATTTTCATCCATATAAGTGCATCATTATGCATCCCATTACACCCCTTTGTAACCTACAACATAATGGGCATCATAATGCACCATAATCATGCAAAGGGGTTACAAAGGAGGTGAAAGGTCATGCCACATACACATGCCACTATGCATTGTATGTGGTCCCACTTGCTTGTGTGGCATGCCATGTCACACTATGTGACATGCATCCATGCAAGCCATGCATCCCATGCATGTTAATTAATTCCACGTAAATATTGATTCTAAATCAATATATTTATCAAGCAACGTACATCATCTTTGAGTCCGTGTGTGACCCTGTAGGTATGATTTAATTGATCAATATTATATTGTTCCCAACAATTAATATTATAAAATAATCATTTAACATCCATAGACGACCTTATGACTTTATCGATTGCACACGTAGGATCGAAGGACATATCCCAACAAGGAGCCCTTTAAAAAAAGGCGTATGCTGCTTCAAATGTGGCGAGCGCACGATATTCTTTAGTAAAAGGCGAAAGAATAGTTCGCTTTGTGCTCACCACGCAGCTGCTTGAGAAAATATGAGGGCTTTGATTGACATTTTATACAACATATTCACTCTTATATTTCACAAGTTTTTGATGTGGGACTTAATATCAAACGTAACATGACAAGGAAAAAACCAAAACTCATTTATAATGATTAAAATAAATAATTGATAAATGTAATTAAAAGTGACCAAAACTTATTTTTGCTTAAAATTATTCAAATATTCAAATATCAGCGGACAACTTCATTTTATTTACAAAAAATATTTTTAAAGTACTTTGACAGCTTAAAAATAAATTAATAGTAGGAGTCATCTACACATATGATTGATATTATTTTCATTTTTATTTAGACAATAATAAAATGCACATTCCACAATGATCCATTGATAAATAATAAATGGGAGAGATTCTTTTATCTATTTCGACAAAAAACTAATTAAGTTTTAAGGTTCACAAATTATCGATACGAGCACAACACAATTGGCACCGTAAACTGAGAAGTTTTGACTTAGTTGCATTCGTTATAGTACAATTCATGAAACTGTGAGAGTTTAACATACAGTTTGAAACATTAATTCGCATATTAATTGATTTTGTGAAAACAATCATGAAGCATGGAGAGTAATACTTTCAAGCAGGAAGAGAAAAGTAAAGATTCATTAAGTTGAGAAATAGAGAGTTAGTTTAGTTGTTCAAGATGTACAAAGCTAAATGGGAATAAAATTAACATCTCATTTAAAAAATTAATTATAATTCAAGGAAAAAAAAGATAATTCTGAAAAACGAAAGTCGTGTATAAAAACAAAATTTATGTTATTATTTTTCTTCATAGTGCCATTAACTTATTAACCAAAACGAAGTTAGAAAATTGTCGAACTAAACATGAAAAAAAGACAAAAAAATTGACTTAAATTGTGCGGGGGCCGCGCGAACGCAGGCCCCCTAAGTAACAAATTATGACGTAGGTTCGACCACTTGGGTCGACCTTAGTCGGGCACCCCTCCAAAGTGCAATGGAGGTCACCAAACTAGGCCATAAGCCTCTTTGATCACCTATTGACCCCGTCCAGGTAAGTAATTTTCATGTTGAACATCCGCCCTCTCATATACTCGTGGTTATAACTCCTAATGTGAACTACCATCCGATGTGGGATTCACATAAGATGGATATGTTGAGTGTGGAGGCCGATTCACGCCGAGGAGACGAAGAAACGAGGCAGCAGAGGAACGGCGGTCGCCGGAGGAGTTCCGGCGATCGCAGGCTGAAGATGGCGAGCGCCATTTGGGTTTCGGCGGGCGCCGAAACCGGGAGAAACGGGTCAGCTGATCTGCACGGATTTGGGCCCTTTCGGCGGGCGCCAAACCATCTCCGGCGGTCGCGGAAAGATTTCGGCGGGCGCCGAAATCAAAACGGCGGTCGCCGTTTTTCCCGATTTCTGGAAACGCGTTTTTTCTTGTTCCCCAAGTTTTGTCCCCCCTATTTAAACCCTATGTGCGTGAATAATAGGGTTAACACCTCCTGAAAGTCTAGAAGCAATTATAGCATTACAAAGTCGTGTAATCGAGTCTGATAATTGTTCTAGTGAATTATTGCAGCGGCAAGAAGTGGACGTAGCCCTCGTTAACGGGTGAACCACTATAATCTTCGTGTTCTTTAATTTCCGTATTTTTCGTTCTTGCTTGTTCGTATTGTTTTTCAAGAGGGGAATTTGGACGCGAATTTCCCAACAACTGGTATCAGAGCGCTAGGGTTTTAGCGATCGGGGAAAAGCGATGACGGACACCACCACTTCGTTTGGGGTTACGAAATTTGACGGGAATAACTATGGGCACTGGAAGATGCAGATCGAGGACTACCTTTACGGGAAGAAGCTCGGAATTCCTTTGAAGGGTAGACCGGAGAAGATCAAGGATGACGAGGAATGGGAAAGCCTCGACAGGCAGGTGTTGGGATTGATACGTTTGTCCTTGGCTTCAAACGTATCATTCAACGTGCGCTCAATTACCACAACCAAGGATTTGATGGCTGCCCTATCAAACATGTACGAGCAACCTTCAGCGAACAACAAGGTGTATCTCATGAAGCAGTTGTTCAACCTGAAGATGTCGGACAATGCAAACGCAGCCAACCACATCAACGAGCTGAATTCCATCTTGGATAAATTGAAAGGAGTCGGGGTGAATTTCGATGATGAAATTTACGCCTTGATCCTACTTGCGTCTTTGCCGGATAGTTGGGAGCCCATGCGGGCAGCTGTTAGCAACTCTATGGGGAAGGAGAATCTGCAGTTCTCCGAAGTTAGAGATAAGATCCTAGCCGAGGAAATCCGGAGAAAGGATTTCAAGGGAAAGTCTTCCAGTTCGGCCTTGAGTGTGGAGAACCGGGGGAGAAACTCGGGTAGGAATGCTAACAGGAACAGAGGGAGATCCAAGTCTAGGAGTGGAAGAGATAGCTCGAAGTCCGAGGATAATGAGTGTTGGAATTGTGGGAAGACGGGGCACTTCAAGAGAGATTGTCGCTCTCGGGGGAAGAGTGACAACAAAAAGAAGGGAACCGCCAATGCGGTGACACAAGAGGATGACGACGATGGGGACGTCCTTCTCTTATCGGTCGACTCACCGATCGATTCCTGGGTGCTGGACTCAGGGGCTTCTTTCCATACTACTGCACAGCGAGAGGTGATGTTGAATTACGTC
Organism: Euphrasia confusa; assembly: GCA_954870475.1. NCBI lineage: Eukaryota > Viridiplantae > Streptophyta > Magnoliopsida > Lamiales > Orobanchaceae > Euphrasia > Euphrasia confusa. The sequence continues at coordinate 35,591,043 of OX940957.1, forward strand.
TCGGGTGATTATGGAAAGGTATTTCTTGCAGATGACGAGCCACTCGATGTAGTCGGGATGGGAGATATCAACCTAAAGATGTCAAATGGGCAAACTTGGAGGATTTCCAAGGTCAGACATGTGCCGGGGTTGAAGAGGAACCTAATTTCGGTGGGCCAGCTTGATAGTGATGGTCACCGGGTGTCATTTGGAGATGGGTCGTGGAAAGTTTCGAGAAACGCCATGACCATAGCTCGAGGTCATAAGACGGGCACACTTTACATGACGACGAGCGTGAGGGACTCGGCTGGTGTTGTTGATAACACCAATAAGACCGAGCTATGGCATTGCAGGCTGGGGCACATGAGTGAGAAGGGGATGAAGATCATGGCAAAGAACGGGCTGCTGCCCGAACTCAAGGCGATTGAGTCTCACGTGTGCGAGAGCTGCATTCTTGGAAAGCAGAAACGAGTGAGTTTTTCCAAATGTGGAAGGGAGCCCAAGGCGGAGAAGCTGGAACTAGTACACACGGATGTTTGGGGTCCAGCTCCCGTCGCCTCACTCGGAGGATCACTCTATTATGTTACCTTCATCGATGACTCCACAAGGAAGGTATGGGTGTACTTCATGAAAAATAAGAGTGACGTGTTCTCTGTTTTCAGGAAATGGAAAGCCGAGGTTGAGAATGAAACAAATCTCAAGGTGAAGTGTTTGAGGTCCGACAACGGTGGTGAGTACGTTGACGCCGACTTCAAACAATATTGTGTCGAGAGTGGGATCAAGATGGTGAAGACTATTCCGGGGACCCCACAACAGGACGGAATAGCGGAGCGAATGAACAGAACGCTAAATGAGAAGGCCCGGAGTATGCGGTTACACTCGGGGATGCCTAAGATGTTTTGGGCATATGCCATCGACATGGCAGCTCATTTAATCAACAGAGCACCGTCGGTTCCTTTGGAATATCAGATTCCTGAGGAGGTTTGGAGTGGGAAGAAGCTGAATCTGTCCTACTTGAGGGTGTTCGGGTGTCTGGCGTATGTCCATATCGACGAAGCTGCTCGTAGCAAGCTTGATCCTAAATCCAAGAAGTGCTTCTTTCTTGGATATGGCGGCACGGAGTTCGGGTACCGATTTTGGGATGCCGAAAATCATAAGGTGATCCGAAGCAGAAATGTAATCTTCAACGAGGCAGTCTTATACAAGGGTAAAGACGAGGTTGTTGAAGAAGGCGTTGATCCAGTGGGAGAAACGGAGGAGGTTCCGGTGAAGGTCGTGGAGACCGAGGAGATCGAGGAGGGAAACACGAGCAGCGAGGATGAGCAAGATGAGAATGCTCATCCCAACATCGATCCAATCACACCGAAGCCGTGGAGGTCGACTAGGGTAAGAAGACCTCCCCATAAATTTTCACCTTCCCTTAACTATATTTTGCTGACTGATAGGGGTGAGCCGGAGAGCTACACCGAGGCTATACAAGCGAAGGATTCGATCAAGTGGGAGTCTGCCATGAAAGAAGAGATGAGCTCATTGATGTCGAATCAGACTTGGGAACTAGCCGAGCTTCCGAGGGAGAAGAAGGCCTTGCACAACAAATGGGTCTTCCGGGCAAAGGAAGAGCACGATGGAAGCGTTCGGTACAAGGCAAGATTAGTGGTGAAAGGGTTCCAGCAGAAAGAAGGGATCGACTACACGGAGATATTCGCTCTGGTAGTCAAGATGGTAACCATCCGGGTGGTGCTTAGCTTGGTGGCACAAGAGAACTTACATCTTCAGCAAATGGATGTAAAGACCGCATTTCTTCACGGGGATCTAGATGAAGAAATCTATATGAAGCAACCGGAGGGGTTTGAAGTCCGAGGCAAGGAGAAGCTGGTGTGTAAGCTTCAAAAGAGTTTGTATGGGTTGAAGCAAGCTCCGAGGCAGTGGTACAAGAAGTTCGACTTGTTCATGAAGCGAGTCGAGTTCACGCGGTGCGAGGCGGACCACTGCTGCTATTTCAAGAGTCTTGGAAAAGGTAACTACATAATTTTGCTCCTTTATGTAGATGACATGCTGATAGTCGGGGCGAGTTTGGCGGAGATCGACAAACTCAAGAAGAGTCTATCGAGGGAGTTCTCTATGAAGGATTTGGGTGCTGCCAAACAAATCCTAGGGATGAGAATCACGAGGAGTAAAGAGGGTCTTGAGTTGTCTCAAGAGGAGTACTTGAAGAAGGTACTGGCAAGGTTTAACATGGAAGATGCTAAACCGGTTGGCACTCCTTTGGCTAGTCACTTCCGTTTGTCAAAGGAGGACTCGCCGACGAGCGAGAAGGAGATGGAGCATATGGATAAGGTCCCTTACGCCTCTGCGATTGGGAGCCTTATGTATGCTATGGTGTGCACGAGGCCTGACATTGCCCATGCAGTGGGAGTTGTCAGTCGATTTATGAGTAATCCGGGGAAGCAACACTGGGAAGCCGTCAAGTGGATCTTTCGATACTTGAGAGGGACTTCCGGTTTTGCTTTGAGGTTCCGAAAATCAGATAAGGGGTTACTCGGGTTCGTGGACGCGGATAACGGAGGTGACGTGGATAGTAGGAAGAGCACTACTGGGTACGTGTACACTTTCGGGGGTACCGCGATTAGCTGGGTGTCGAGGTTGCAGAAGATAGTAGCACTATCGAGTTGCGAGGCGGAGTACGTCGCTGTGACGGAAGCCGCGAAGGAGATGATGTGGCTACAGGCTTTCCTGCTAGAGTTGAGACAAGACCACTCGGGGAGTGTCTTGTATTGCGACAGTCAGAGCGCCATTCATTTGGCAAAGAATCCCGTGTACCATGCTCGAACGAAGCATATCCAGCTGAGATATCACTTTATTCGATCGGCCTTGGAGGAAGGCGTCTTGGTGTTGGAGAAGATTCTTGGGAGTAAGAATCCGGCCGACATGTTTACGAAGGTGGTGCCGTGCGAGAAGTTGAGGTTGTGTTCAACCTCGGTTGGTCTTCTGGGATGAGGACCGGGGACCCGCTGCAATGGGAAAGGAAGATAGGGGTCGTGAATCAGCTCCAAGTGGGAGATTGTTGAGTGTGGAGGCCGATTCACGCCGAGGAGACGAAGAAACGAGGCAGCAGAGGAACGGCGGTCGCCGGAGGAGTTCCGGCGATCGCAGGCTGAAGATGGCGAGCGCCATTTGGGTTTCGGCGGGCGCCGAAACCGGGAGAAACGGGTCAGCTGATCTGCACGGATTTGGGCCCTTTCGGCGGGCGCCAAACCATCTCCGGCGGTCGCGGAAAGATTTCGGCGGGCGCCGAAATCAAAACGGCGGTCGCCGTTTTTCCCGATTTCTGGAAACGCGTTTTTTCTTGTTCCCCAAGTTTTGTCCCCCCTATTTAAACCCTATGTGCGTGAATAATAGGGTTAACACCTCCTGAAAGTCTAGAAGCAATTATAGCATTACAAAGTCGTGTAATCGAGTCTGATAATTGTTCTAGTGAATTATTGCAGCGGCAAGAAGTGGACGTAGCCCTCGTTAACGGGTGAACCACTATAATCTTCGTGTTCTTTAATTTCCGTATTTTTCGTTCTTGCTTGTTCGTATTGTTTTTCAAGAGGGGAATTTGGACGCGAATTTCCCAACAGGATACACCCATCATTGTACTTTATAAAATTTAGGAACATTTTTTCATATTCCAATTGCAAAGCTAAAAGCAAATTTGGGTTATCTCTACTTTCTTTCATAAATTTGAAAATTAACACTTTATGTTTCACTTGTACATGATTACTTGAATAATTTATTTTTATCGATGAGATTATTATATATGTGGTTCGTAAACAAAATTGATTGTCTTGAATTTGCTCAACTGGATAAAATATACCTCACATTATTTTTAGATTTTATAATCATAGTTCAAACTTATTCGAAAAATATTTTCAATTACTATCTTTGTATGTATCAAACTAATGATCACGTCTAATTTAAAGAAATAATTACTTTAAATTTCTACTTTTAAAAAATAATTTGACCCTTAATTTTATTTATTTTTTAAAACTTACTCCCTCTATTTATTTTGTAAATTTGAGCTTCGTGTAAAGTAATTCACTTAATTTTATAAAATATAGAACTATATACTCCCTCCTATTTTATTTGATTGACATTTTGTGTTTTCATTCTTTTACTTTTTAATTGCATTTTTGAATGAGTTTTACATCTTATAACCCTCATTAATAATTATCTCAATAATAGATTAATTAATTATTTTTTATTAGAAAAATTGAATAGATAATGAAAAGAGTAAAAGATAAAGTTAAATAAAAAATAATGAATTATAGAAGTAATTCAGTAAATAAGTTTGAGATAGGTAATTTATTTATTTCTTAATAAGTGTGAAAAACATCACAACTTAAAAAAAAATGGAAAGGAGTATATTAAAGTCCATTAATTTAGAAGAATTTAGTTTCTCAATTAGACATGAAGAAGAACAAAGAAACAAATAATATATTCACTAAAGTTGTTGCGGCCGATCCAAAAGGAAGGAGCCCTCCAAAAAAAGGCGTATGCTGTTTTAAATGTGGCGAGCGCACGGTATTCTTTAGTAAAAGGCGAAAGAATAGTTCGCTTTGTGCTCACCACGCAGCTGCTTGAGAAAATATGAGGGCTTTGATTGACATTTTATACAAAAGATTCACTCTTATATTTCACAAGTTTTTGATGTGGGACTTAATATCAAACGTAACATGACAAGGAAAAAACCAAAACTCATTTATAATGATTCAAATAAATAATCGATAAATGTAATTAAAAGATAAATGTAATTAAAAGTGACCAAAACTTATTTTTGCTTAACATTATTCAAAATTTCAAATATCAGCGGACAACTTGATTTTATTTACAAAAAGTATTTTTAAAGTACTTTGATAGCTTAAAAATAAATTAATAGTAGGAGTCATCTACACATATGATTGATATTATTTTCATTTTTATTTAGACAATAATAAAATGCACATTCCACAATGATCCATTGATAAATAATAAATGGGAGAGATTCTTATATCTAATACGACAAGACTAATTAAGTTTTAAGGTTCACAAATTATCGATACGAGCACAACACAATTGCCACCGTAAACTGGGATGTTTTGACTTATATGCATTCGTTATAGTACAATTCATGAAACTACGAGAGTTAATAACATAAAGTTTGAAACATTAATTGGCATATTAATTGATTTTCTGAAAACAATCATGAAGCATGGAGAGTAAAATACTTTCAAGCATGAAGAGAAAAGTAAAGATTCATTATAAGTTGAGAAATAGAGAGTTAGTTTAGTTGTTCAAGATGTACAAAGCTAAATGGGAATAAAATTAACCTCTCATTTAAAAATTTAATTATAATTCGAGAAAAAAAAAAGATAATTCTGAAAAACGAAAGTCGTGTATAAAAACAAAATTTATGTTATTATTTTTCTTCATAGTGCCAGTAACTTATTAACCAAGACGAAGTTGGAAAATTGTCGAACTAAACATGAAAATATGACAAAAAAATTGACTTAAATTGTGCGGGGGCATCGCGAACGCCCCCGAAGTAACAAATTATGACATAGGTTCGACCACTTGGGTCGACCTTAGTCGGGCACCCCTCCAAAGTGCAATGGAGGTCACCAAACTAGGCCATAAGCCTCTTTGATCACCTATTGACCCAGTCCAGGTAAGTAATATTCAAGTTGAACATGCGCCCTCTCATATAGTCGTGGTTATAACTCCTAATGTGAACTACCCTCCGATGTGAGATTCACATAGGATGGATACACCCATCATTGTAATTTATGAAATTTAGGAAAGTACATTTTTTCGTATTCCAATTACAAAGCTAAAAGCAAATATTATTTATCTCTACTTTCTTTCATAGATTTAAAAATTAACAGTTTATGTTTCCCTTGTACATGATTACTTGAATAATTTATTTTTATCGATGAGATTATTATATATTTGGTTCGTAAACAAAATTGATTATCTTGAATTTGGTCAACTGGATAAAATATACCTCACATTATTTTTAGATTTTATAATCATAGTTCAAACTTATTCGAACAATATTTTCAATTACTATCTTTGTATGTATCAAGCTAATTATCATGTCTTACTTAAAGAAATAATTACTTTAAGTTTCTACTTTAAAAAATGATTTGACCCTTAATTTTATTTATTTTTTAAAACTTACTCCCTCTATTTATTTTGTGAGTTTGATCTGCGTGGCCGGACACATGGTGTCAAGGAAGATGATAGTGTAGAGTAATTCACTTAATTTTATAAACTATAGAACTTTACTCCCTCCTATTTTATTTAATTAACATTTTGTGTTTTCATTCTTTTACTTTTTAATTGCCTTTTTGAATGAGTTTTACATCTTATACCCCTCATTAATAATTATCTCAATAATAGATTAATTAATTTAATTTTTTTATTAGAAAAATTGAATAGATAATGAAAAGAGAAAAAGATAAAGTTAAATAAAAAATAATGAATTATAGAAGTAATTCAGTAAATAAGTTTGAGATAGGTAATTTATTAATTTCTTAATACGTGTGAAAAATATCACAACTTTAAAAAAAAATGGAAAGGAGTATATTAAAGTCCATTAATTTAGAAGAATTTAGTTTCTCAATTAGGCATGAAGAAGAAAAAAAAACAAATAATTTTTTCACTAAAGTTGTTGGGGCCGATCCAGAAGGAAGGAGCCCTCCAAAAAAAGGCGTATGCTGCTTCAAATGTGGCGAGCGCACAGTATTCTTTAGTAAAAGGCGAAAGAATAGTTCGCTTTGTGCTCACCACGCAGCTGCTTGAGAAAATATGAGGGCTTTGATTGACATTTTATACAACAGATTCACTCTTATATTTCACAAGTTTTTGATGTGGGACTTAATATCAAACGTAACATGACAAGGAAAAAACCAAAATTTATTTATAATTATTCAGATAAATAATCGATAAATGTAATTAAAAGTGACCTAAACTTATTTTTGCTTAACATTATTCAAATTTTCAAATATCAGCGGACAACTTGATTTTATTTACAAAAAATATTTTTAAAGTACTTTGATAGATTAAAAATAAATTAATAGTAGGAGTCATCTACACATATGATTGATATTATTTTCATTTTTATTTAGACAACAATAAAATGCACATTCCACAATGATTCATTGATAAATAATAAATGGGAGAGATTCTTTTTTCTAATTCGACAAGAAACTAATTAAATTTTAAGGTTCACAAATTATCGATACGAGCACAACACAATTGACACCGTAAACTGGGAAGTTTTGATTTAGTTGCATTCGTTATAGTACAATTCATGAAACTATGAGAGTTAATAACATACAGTTTGAAACATTAATTCGCTTATTAATTGATTTTGTGAAAACAATCATGAAGCATGGAGAGTAAAATACTTTCAAGCAGGAAGAGAAAAGTAAAGATTCATTAAGTTGAGAAATAGAGAGTTAATTTAGTTGTTCAAGATGTACAAAGCTAAATGGGAATAAAATTAACCTCTCATTTAAAAAATTATTTATAATTCGAGGAAAAAAAAAGATAATTCTGAAAAATGAAAATCGTGTATAAAAACAAAATTTATGTTATTATTTTTCTTCATAGTGCCAGTAACTTATTAACCAAGACGAAGTTAGAAAATTGTCGAACTAAACATGAAAAAATAACAAAAAAAATTGACTTAAATTGTGCGGGAGCCGCGCGAACACAGGCCCCCTAAGTAACAAATTATGACGTAGGTTCGACCACTTGGGTCGACCTTAGTCGGGCACCCCTCCAAAGTGCAATGGAGGTCACCAAACTAGGCCATAAGCCTCTTTGATCACCTATTGACCCGTCCAGGTAAGTAATATTCAAGTTGAACATGCGCCCTCTCATATACTCGTGGTTATAACTCCTAATGTGAACTACCTTCCGATGTGGGATTCACATAGGATGGATACACCCATCATTGTACATTATGAAATTTAGGAAAATACATTTTTTCGTATTCCAATTACAAAGCTAAAAGCAAATTTGATTTATCTCTACTTTCTTTCATAGATTTGAAAATTAAAAGTTTATGTTTCTTTTGTACATGATTACTTGAATAATTTATTTTTATCGATGAGATTATTATATATTTGGTTCGTAAACAAAATTGATTGTCTTGAATTTGGTCAACTAGATAAAATATACCTCACATTATTTTTAGATTTTATAATCATAGTTCAAACTTATTCGAAAAATATTTTCAATTACTATATTTGTATGTATCAAACTAATGAAATTACGTCGTCAGCGTAGGATACCAATTTTTCGTGAAATTGGTCTTTAAACACACAGTCAACAGCTTCAGTCGAAGAACTCACGCACTCACAAGTTCGTAGTAAAAACTAAAAACAAAGTTTATGTAATATATTTCATTTCATTGAAAACAAAACGAAACTATTACACGGAGTATGGTAGGCAAAACGATTACAAGAACTTTCCCGAGTGTCGCAACACTCCCACTTACGAGTAATCTAGCACACGAGCACCCAGAGCTAAATCTCCTAACTCTAATCTTGGCACACAGTGCAAAAGCAAACTACACAAACTCGAAGCTCAAAGCTATCGGTTACGATTCTAAAAATCAGATTTCGTTCTCTCAAAATCGTCAAGTGATGGCACGGAAATCCACATGTGAGATGGTGACGTGGCACATTCTCATTGGTCACATGCTTGGCTGATGTCACTTCTCCATGGATGACATCACTTTGTAGAAATTGGATTCTTGAATCTTGGAATCTTGAATCTTTGATTCTCGAATCTTTGAAACTTGAATCTTCAATTTCAAAACCAGACTTCAATTTAATCTTGACTCCATTGATCTCAATTCCTCATCTTCAATTTCTTGTGCAAAACTCTAAGTGTTGAAACTTCGGAATTTCATCGTCTTCATGGTCGTCGATATCATTGAAGTAGTAAACACTGGAACCATTCTTCATTTTCTTGAAACCGGCGACTCCAGTCGCTGGTTCCATGTCAAGCCCCAAACCAGCGACTCCAGTCGCTGGATTCCATCACACAGCACAAACGGCGACTCCAGTCGCCGTTTTCTAGCATCACCCAAAGCGGCGACTCTGGTCTCCGTTTCTTCACTTCACCCAAAGCGGGCGACTCTGGTCGCCGTTTTTATGCAAGTGCACATTCGGCGACTCCAGTCGCCAAAACCTCGCTTTTTCAAAAGCGGCGACAATTGTCGCCGTTTCCACGCATCCAATAGCGGCGACTCTTGTCTCCGTTTCTAAACGCGAAGTCGTTGACTTAGGATTCTCAACCTGTAATCCTGAAATCAAACAAAACACAAACACACATATGTTTTCGCCAAAATCAACATTCACAATCTCCCCCTTTTTGGCACAACTCATAAAAACTAGATAAGTAAAACGAGATACACGTATCTCCCCCTCAATCAGATTCATCATCAAAAAATAACTAAGTAAAAAAAAATAATAATAAAAACATTCAATCAATGAAACAAAAAAAAACTTAGATAAGCAACAAACCAAGGTAATCAGAGTTTGCACCAAGTGCCGAATCAAAACAATAAACCAAAGATAGTGAAATATGAAAAACCATGCATGAAGGAGTTCAGAGTTGTATGCATGCAAAAACCAAAAACAAGAAAAACGAGTTCAAGAGTTATGAAAAATAGAAAAAAAGGAATTGAAGAACTTCAAGTGACAGTCAATATTTTGGCGAGCCCATTGGAGTAGGATCACGTTCAGGGCTCTCAATCAACTCTTCTTCATCATCTTCGTAACTGAAGCCGTCATCATAGCTTGAGTCTTCTTTCTCTGACTCGGTGTCCTGATTTCCATAAATCTCATATTCTCCAAAATCATCGCCAGCTTCAACGTCAACATCCACAACGTTGACATCTTCATCATCCTGGTCTTTGAGTCCATCATACGGTATCGCGAGCGACGCCTCTGGATTTGTGGTTTCCTCCATCTTCTTCTTTCCTTTGTCCCGAATATCCATCACTCCTTCAAAGATGTCGTCATCAGTTTTCTCGCCATCATCACTCACAACTTCGACAGCTATGTGTTTTTCCATGGACAACTCCAAGTGAGCTTCTTGGATAGCATCTCTCACCATCTTTAAAATGAAGGTATCTTTCAAACTTGCATCGGGGGCTCCAACATCACCAAGTCCTCCCCCTTGTTGGATTTCTCGTTGAAGTTTCTTAAAAGATAACTTTTGTTTTTCCTGCGCCTCAATCATCCTGTTATATGCAACAACATGTTCAGCTTGACGTTTTTCAACCAACAAAGAGTCGGCATAGAATTCCTGGACGCAAGCTGACGGTACCACAACACGATGACTGTGGATTGGATGATGGGGATTCTGATGTGGCGGAATTCCAGAAGATGGGCCAAAACCGCGAGGCACAACTTTTGGTATCTATGCAGTCTGAGTCTCAGTTTCATCGCCAACAGCTGTCGTCTCCGTTTTCTGGCGCTTCAGACTTGGAGACTTAGTTTTCTTAGCTGGCGGCTTTCTTATCTTTGAAGACTTCGGCGACGGAGACGGAGTTAAGATCTCTGGAAGTGCATCCCTATCGATAGTCGAAGTCCAGGGAAGATCGATGACTCGTTTATTCGAATTCAGATACTTGCCTGTAATCTTCACAGCCCCATTCTTCTTCATCTTTTTCTCAGTGCCGGTGATCAGAAGAAAACATTGGGCATGTAACATGCCATATATCAGACACGGGTGAGTAAGATGGATTCTCTTGATTTCGGGCAACTCAGCCTGCCGAATGATTGCCTCATCTGAAGTTTTTGCTATCTTGCATAGGTCCGCAAAAATAATTTTGGCCAAGGTCAACTTGTTCGCCGCAGCCGAGACAAAAAATCAAGTGCACTAACTCAGGAGACATCACAGTTGGGTCAGGATTAGCAATCCAATTTGACATCCCCAAGCGGTGGAGGATGCCATAGAAAGCTGACAGCTTGGACGACAGTGGCAATGCAGACTTAACTTTCTTTTTGGTAACGAAGGTACCAACTTTCAAGTCATCAGCTCTCTCAGCAGCTGATGGTGATGTCCAAAAAGATTCAACTTCCAATCTCTTCAAGAAGTGGTTGATAGTGAAGGGACGGAACTTGTAAAGTTTCTTACGAAACACAAAGCAACCAAACATCCGACTCTTCGGATCAGCGAACTCAGGAGACAGGTTGGCGAAAAACTTATAAATTATAGGGATCGAGTAACGGTAAGTGAGATGCACATAATCGAACAGCTGCATCTAATTCAGAAAGTCCATGATACCATGTTTCTCATAATCCTCCTTGAGGATAGTGCGATCAGTATGGATGGGCAACGTCTCAATCAGTCGATGACGACGTTTGGCAGTTGGTGTAAAGAATTCACAAGAATGAGCCTTGGGGCACTCTTCATATCTTCGAATATATTTGAAGGGCATCAGTCGATTTTTGAGAGTCTGCTGATCCTGAAGATTGCGGCACAACTGGTGGTTTCTGAGAGCTGTGAGTTCTGGATTTCACAACCGACCCACCAGAGTTTTTCGGAGTTGATGTTTTCACACCTTCTCCACTGGCAGCCGGTTTATCCTTGCCCGAGGAAGTAGGTTTGGATTTCTTTGGGTCATTGACAACAGTCACAGTCGATGGAATTTTGACAACTTTCTTTCCATCCTCAGTTATCTCGCCAGCTGCGAGTAACCGGTTGTATCTTTCCTGGAGACAATGCTTTTGTAAATACGACAAGAGCTATCCTTATCCTTTCCAGTTTTTCCAGTTTTTGCATCCTTGATCGGATGACGAGCAGAGGAGTGCGCAGGGGCAGCAGATTTGGTTAAGTCCATAGGTGGGGTCAGCAGACGTCGTCTTGCTAGTTCGTCGCTCAACTTTGTCTAAGTGAGCTTGAAGCTCATCATAGGCAGCTTTCTTGGACTTAGGAGATGGGGCTTTCTTAAACTGCTCATTCAGGTAAGCAGTGATATCATCAAACATGTCATCGAAATTCGAAGTCGACATTTTTCAAGATTAAAAACCGAGAGCTGTCAGCTGTAAAAAATTCAACCCAAAAAAAAAACTTGCCACCAAACTCAAACACAGGGCGCCGGATGCGCAAAGCTAGAGTCGCCGGTTGCGACGGAAAACGAAAAACTAGAAACCTAAGGAATTTCGAACTCGATAGCTAGCAGTCGACAGCTGAGAACTTGAGAGCTTGAGAACTTGAGAAAGCGATTTGTGAGCAAGTACATTAGGTTTCATGAGGTCCTATATATAGGAAGATTTTGGGCCACCCGTCCGGATGAAAAATACATAGCTCAATACCCGCAAAAAGCCCATCTCAAGAAGAAAAATAAGCCCATCAGTAGAACAAAAATAATATTAAAAATATAAATATTATTTAATAATATATATATATAATTATATATATATATATATATAAATTAAAAAATAATTATTGAAATCAAACCAAGGTAGGAAAAACGAAGTTGAGAGCCATCAACAACCATGTCTTCGAGTCTCCGTTTTTAGGACAAAGTGGGTGTCACCGATTTTGGAGTGGTCAAGTCTCCGCTTTTCCAGCGACAGAAGTCACTGATTTTCCAGCGACACGATTCTCCGGAAAAGTGAGTCTCCGGATTAGGGAGTCTCCGGTTTTGGCGTAGTCTCCGGTTTTGGAGATTCTCCGGATTTGGTGTAGTCTCCGGATTTGGAGATTCTCCAGATTTGGTGATTCTCCGGAATTCCAGCGACCCAAGTCGTCGTTTTTGTTGTGTCTTCATATTGATGAGTCTCCGGTTTTTGGAGTCTCCGCTTCTGGAGTCTCCGTTTTTGGTGTCTCCGGATTTTGATCCTTCAAAAACGCCGTCAGTTGAATTATGCATGTTGGACGTCGCTACACTCAATTTTTAGACTTCAGAGATAGTAAACCACGCAGCGCTGAATATGAACTACAAGAATGCAAAACCAAAACAACACATCCCGAGTTAGTCATTCAAGTGTTCAACACACAACAAACATTCAAACACATTTTAGTGGAGATTCGAGGGGTGATATTAGGCAGTGAAGAGCAAATATTTTCCCAGAAAAGAGTCCACATTTTCATCATTTTTCAAAACAAAAATTTCACATAAGGTGATAGCAACTTTGAGGTATAATGAAAAATCTCTCAGATTAAAAACCGGTGGAACGGACCGAAGTATGTGAAAGAAATTTAACTTGTCCTTCGTCACAATCACAAGAATACATGTCGTGTTTCGTCGAAACATATATGATGAGTTTGCACCGCACAAGAAATTTTAATTCATGAGTGCATGGTGAACTTTTAAGGCACTCCACTTGGGTCTAGCGTTACTACAATCAGAGGGGAGCAAGGTTCGACCTGCGTCCTCCAGACGAGTTTTAGCTTTATATGAAATGCAACAGATGCTCATTACAGCAATTAGAAGGGAGCAAGGATCATCCTGCATCTCCGAAGTGTGATGGGAGAGCATCTTAAACTACAGCGTCCATGTGCTACCTTTCGAAGAGGGGAGCCGGGGGAATCGGCGTCCTCCGTTACTTGGTATTATGGATCTATGCAAATTATTGTTATGGGAGTTATATGCCAAGTTCACATGTTTGCTCTTAGAGGAATAAAAATACTTGGGTCCGAAGACTAAAGCGGCCTCGAATCCATGTTCAACTAATAAGACTAATCCACGAAGATTCAGAGTGCATATTCAGAAGTAAAGAAAATAATCTTTCAGACTTCAAAAATTTCCGTGAAATCTTAAAGAGAACACATGTAGAGAGAATTTCTTAGAGTTTGAAATCTCTCAAAGTCAAGAGGTTTGGTAAAGATGTCAGCGAGCTGTTTTTCTGTTGAAATATGTTGTAAAATGACTATATCACGATCAACTAAATCTCTAATGAAATGATGTCGAATGTCGACGTGTTTAGTTCTTGAATGCTGGACAGGATTTTCGCTGATTTTGATAGCACTTTGATTATCACAATACAGCACCAATGGAGCACTCTCAATAAGATAGTCATTCAACATTTGCTTCAACCATAGCAATTGAGTGCAGCAACTCCCAGCTGCAACATACTCAGACTCGGCAGTTGAGAGCGCGATGCAATTTTGCTTGCGACTATGCCATGACACGATATTATTGCCAAGGAAGCAACAACATCCGGAAGTGCTCTTTCTTTCTGAAGGTACCGGTATACCGATCCAATCGATATACCGTGTGTGCGGAAGCGTGTAAAGCGATAGATCTACTATGCCATGATCTTAGTGCACACTTAATGTGTATAAGAACACATATAAACATATATATATACACATCCAATATATATATATATAAGGTTCAACGATTACTTACTTTTGTGACGAAGTGATTCGTTGATGTCGTTGAGGTGGTGTTGAGTCAATTGAACCACCTCAAATGGATCAGCCTCTCGAAGCTCTCCTTGTGAATGACCTCGTCACTCCTTTAGATCGTCCGGATGTGGAAGCCGCACAAATGGCCCGGCCTCTACGTGTTGCACACGAACCCGGATGACGAACACTTTGCTTGATCGAGTCGGTTCTCCTAGAACACTCTCTCCTTTCTCTCTTTGGTGTGAATTTCGTGGGTAAAGATGTGATATGATGAAAATCTGATTTTTCATCCATATAATGGCCTCATTATTCACCACATTACTCCCCTTTGTAACCTACAACATAATGGGCATCATAATGCACCATTAACATGCAAAAGAGGTTACAAAGGAGGTGAAAGGTCATGCCACATACACATGCCACTATGCATTGTATGTGGTCCCACTTGCTTGTGTGGCATGCCATGTCACACTATGTGACATGCATCCATGCAAGCCATGCATCCCATGCATGTTAATTAATTCCACGTAAATATTGATTCTAAATCAATATATTTATCAAGCAACGTACGTCATCTTTGAGTCCGTGTGTGACCCTGTAGGTATGATTTAATTGATCAATATTATATTGTTCCCAACAATTAATATTATCAAATAATCATTTAACATCCATAGACGACCTTATGACTTTATCGATTGCACACGTAGGATCGAAGGACATACACCAACAATCTCCCACTTGGCCTTCAGAGCCAGTGTGCTGCCAATTTCCTGTTGTCACTTTATGTCTAAGTTTGAACTTGAGGCAAGACTCGAGTCATCCTCAATCGGTTCAAACCTTTCTTGGACTTTGAGACAGACTGTAAAACCAGATTTATCACTATGATACGAATCTGGACGTGGCCACGTATTTTCCACAGTCTCGACTCTCCAAGTGGCCGGTAAGACATGTATCCCATTATAAAATGGAGGACAATCCCATCTTGTCAATCCAAGTTCTCCCACTTGCTTCCTGATATACCCAATAACAAGTTTTATAACCTCCTTTTACGAAAGGCGTTTACTTGTATCAAAGTACACCATTTCACAATGGAATCACTCTGGACTACTCAGGTCAGAGGAAATTGCTCGACAGTCAATGAAATAGTATTATGACTCGAAATCTTAAATACTATTCCAGTCGGGTCTGTTCGATCATTAGCTCCCAGCTAATATCTATGTAATTGTACTTGATGTCCCACATCATTAGCCCATGAAGCGGCGCTATATTACACATTACAATCTAGTTCTTTGTATCATCAGTTTGTCCGTACTCGATGATACGAACTAGGAACAATTTTATGATTTAATTATATTAGTTCAACAATTGGGACTTCATTATGTGGTAAATCGACCTCATAACCCAATTAATAAAATTTAATCATTTGGACAATTCATATAAATTAAACCATATTTATATGAAGAAATATGTATTATACATATGAGTGAATGTCTACCAAATCTCCAAAAGTATCTAATACAGTAATAGAAATCACAACCCATCTCTAAGATGTCTGATCTCTATTGCAGTCGTGAAAGCCTCAAGCTTAAACTGCTGGAGAGGTTTAGAAAATGGGTTTGCAACCTTACCAAAAGTTGCAACTTTATTATCTCGATATCTCCACAAAACTATCTCCCAGATAATGTGGAACATCCTGAGCACCAGCTTTAGATTTGTAGTGCTCCCAAGGCTCATAAGCTTGCGCGATAGATCTACTATAAATAGAGAACTATCGGATGGGCTGAGCTAGTTACGCCACCTAGTTCATTCAAGAACTTTCAAATCTTAACTGCCAACAGTACTGCATCCAATACAATACTGTGTTCAACTTCTGTAGTTTTAATCAGCTATATTACATTGCATGGAACTATTCCAGCAAATTTCACCTCTAACCAGACAAAAGATATAACCAGATTAAAATCGGAAATTATCTTAGTCTGTTAGCATTTAAACAGCTTGTTAATATCAACTCTTTTTGTCTTCCAAAGACAACAAAATATTCTTTTGTCCATCTAAGGTACATAAGAGTATTCTTGGTCGCAGTCTAACGCGCCTCACCTGGATTTCCTTGAAATTGACTCGTCATGCTCAAAGCATACGATACGTCTGGTCATGTACATATCATGGCGTACATTATAGACCCTATTGCCGAAGCATAAGGAATGTTTTCCATCCTCTTTTGCTCATCAAGCCCTGTAGGGCCTTGAATCTTGCTAAGAGATGTGCCATGAGTAATTGGAATGAGACCCTTTTTGGCGTCTTTCATTCTGAACTTATCAAGCACCTTTTCAAAATAGGTCGCTTTACTAAGTCCAAACATCCTTTTCGATCTGTTCCGACAGATCTTGATGCCCAATATGTACTGTGCTTCTCCAAGATCCTTCATTGAAAAACAATTTCCAAGCCATTCTTTAATAGAATTAAGCATAGAAACATTGTTTCCAATAAGGAGTATGTCACCGACATAC
Source organism: Euphrasia confusa (assembly GCA_954870475.1). Taxonomy (NCBI): domain Eukaryota; kingdom Viridiplantae; phylum Streptophyta; class Magnoliopsida; order Lamiales; family Orobanchaceae; genus Euphrasia; species Euphrasia confusa. Next base: position 35,607,935 of record OX940957.1, read on the forward strand.
AACACAATTAATACAACGTAACTCCCACTGATCTTCTTGTAAAACAAGACTCTTCCGAGTTCCTCTGAAATCCAAATCTCAGTATGGATTCATTGAACTGAAGATTGCTACTCCTATATGCATTCTTTATTCCATAAATAGAACTATAAGTTTGCATAATTTCTCAGCCTTATTAAGATCGATAAAACTCTTTGGCTGTGTTAAAACACAGCCTCTTCTAGAATCCAATTCAAGAAGTTAGTTTTAACATCCAATATTACCATAACTCATTATCAAGATGAGTAGTAATGGCTAAGATAATCTGAATGATTTAATCAAAGCAATTGGTGAAAGTTTTTCCATAATCCACCTCGTGAATAAAACTTTTACCATCAACCTTGCTTTGAAAACCCTAGGTTTTCCATATGTCTGTTTAGATCTTAAAGATCTATTAGCATTCATTGGGTCTAACCCTGTGATGCAAATATATCAAGTTCCAAACTTGATTATCATATATTGATATCATCTCAGATTTCATGGCACCATGCCAATTTTCAGTAGCTGGACTCGTCATAGCTTGGAATTAGGTCGAAGGTTCACCGCTTTCCAAAAGCATGAATTCATATCTCTCATTGGTCACAATATCTAAGTATTTGAATAATAGAGATAGATTTATGCCTTTCGGACCTACGAGGGCTGGTATGGCTTCCAAAACCATAAGAATACTCTCAACCCAGTCTTGAGTATTCATCGTTGGTTGTTTCACTTGAACCTCGTTCAAGACAACCGAGCTCCCACTGAATTTCTAGGAAAGATAACTCTTTTCAAGAAAATCACTATCTCGAGCAACAAAATATTGTTCTCAGATAGATCGTAGAAGTTGTACCCTCGAGTTTCTTATGGATACCATAAAAAACTTTTATCCCATTTGAGTTCAAGCTCTATAGAGATAAATCTCGTCAGAGAAGCTTTTAGAACCTCAAATTTTGATGAAAACAATTTAGGGACCCTCCCTTTCCATACCTAGTATGGTGTCTTATCAACAGCTTTTGACAGCTTCCTATTCAGTGTATAAGTTGAAGTCTAGAATTGTGTGTTCCCAAAAGAGACCAGTAGTTCATTTAGACCTCTCATCGAATGGTCGAACTATATCTAATATAGTTTGTTTTCTCTTTTCCGAAACATAACCTTCATGTGCTTGTGAACTGATAGGTTCCACATACATCAGTATGGGTCATCCCTAATAAATCACTCACATGTTCTCCTTTCTCCAAGAAAGATGACATTGTTATCTTTTCCATCACACATCATCCACATGTATCAAATGATTCCAAGTCAAATGATTCTAGAATGCATTCTAAAAGAAGCTTCTTTACATATTTAGATGATGATTTGACCTAATCAACAATGTTATAGTTATGTCTCATTGAGACTTATTCGATTCGGCCTTTAGTGTTAATGTTATATATGATTTGTCAAGTTTAAAGTATACATAAACAATATAATAATCGTACCAAAACAAAGAATAATTCACAATTAAAATAGTTACCAAACTATTTAATAGTGAAAAACTAATCCATCAGTATCCAATACTGAACCAATATTCATTGTTTATTGAAGGTACGAAATTACATAGTTATAATACTAAAACAAGGCCCTAAGGCAAAACAACATCATATGATCATACGGCTAATGCAGCGACCTTCGCTCCATTTCTTGCCCGTAGATCGACATCTCTATTCACCAAACTTATACTTCTATGTAGTTCCTCCACATAAAAATGTGAGAACCACATTTGGCATCCACTACCCAAGAAGTAGAATTTGTGAAGTTTAATGTCTATATCATTAATACTTGAAGATGAAGCAACCCCGTTCTTCACATCTTCTTTGAACTTTGGGCAAATTCAATTATTCCCAATAATTGAGTCTCATTCAAATTTCCCATTCAAAATTATCTCAATGTCAAAACGTGATAAATCGTAAGTGAAAAATCGAAGTTTTCTAACCAGCGATATTATCATGCAATTGAAGCCCTCTCATAAAATATGAGGGAGCCAACCAGACAATCGATTCACGCCATCCAATGGCTCGAAAGTCTCTAATTTGTGTCATTGATGAACTTAAGTGTTTTGGATTAAATCACTCCCCGAGGTGTAAATAATCATAACCTTAGAATCCATCATATGAAAGACAAATTAGGCATTTGTTTTGAAATTGAATAAAATATGAACTTTTATATGTTTGCAAGTAGTGTCCAACACTTTTGCAAAGACGCATTGAGATTCCCTAGGAACCCTAGTAGCCTTCTTGCCCCTGCTCTTTTGAATACCCTATCCCATATCATAAGAATTTCCCTCTTAGGGTCCTTCTCTATCGCCGGCTCAGCAGCCTTGAGCATCCCGTGGAGCTCACGAAGCGATTTCTTCAAACCATTCATATGGAAAATTTAGCCTAAAGGCATTATAACCATCATGAGATTGAAGTATGAAATCGGTTGCCAAATAATCATCATAGGAAAAATCTAGGCGGTCACTTGAAACAAATAATCCAATCATTTGTTGCACATGTGATTCCATAGATTTCCATTTTTCCAGCCTAGCTGAAGCGATGACCCTGGTCATACCGAACCGCTCAATCATAGTATGTTCCCCGAACATGCTATTGAGTTGTTCAATGATATCATAGGAATTGGTAATCTAACACATTCTCTTTGTATTCGTATTTGAGGACCATCCTCAAATTACGTTGTCAATCAAGAAATTTTGTGTTGTTCAATTTTTCACAATCAAGAATTGAACCAAACTTGAATTGAGTTGATATTTAACATGATAAACTACAAAAGAAAGATAACTAAAGTATGTAAACATTCACAAAGCGGTAAACAAATAAGGTTGTCTAACAAGCTACTTATTTATTTCATTTTGTTCAATCGATATCTAATATCTTTGTTCCCTTGAACAAAACAATCCCAAGACCCTCATCTTGCAAATTCTTAAGCCGACTGAGTCCGCACTTAAGAAGTCTAAGATAGGTAGACATCCCATGTCAATGACATCTAATGTCACTCTCGGTCGATGAGAGTCCCATTCTCATCTCATGTCTCGATAGCCACGCCTGCAGTGGATCTATCGATGAGAAAACCAAACTCACGTGTAAGGGTCTAACCCTTACTCCCACTTATCCCAAGATAACAAGTAGTACCCCGCTGAGGCGGACCTACCAACTTATGATCGAGGGCTTCATGAGTGTGATGTTTTTGGACAAGACATTATACTCATTATTTTTGGGAACTTGCATGCATAGGTTTGTTTATATGTAAGTTGAACATTTATAACATAAAACAACCTATAACTAGCAAAGCAAATAAATACGAAATCGAAAGGCCCCTAGAACCTCACAACTCTCAAACGAAAAGATTAAAATAACAACAAAAGCCTTGAACATCTTCTGGACTGGTCCTCGCCCTCCGTTTTAGTTCCGTGCCCTCCGATTTTGGTCAAATCTATTCCGTACCCATAAAACCACGAACAGCGCCCGCCGTTTCACAACCAGCGGTCGCTGAACACCACCGGCGGTCGCCGTTTCCAAAACGGCGCCCGCCGAAAGGGTTCGGAAAAATCTGCCCCAAAAACAGGTCATTCGGCGGTCGCCGTTTCCAAAACGGCGCCCGCCGAATCAAAACGGCGCCCGCCGGAGCTCAAACGGCGACCGCCGTTTGGCTCCAGCAGCCCGGTTTGCTTCGTTTTGCTTCGTTTGGCTTCGTTTCTTCTCGTTTTCGCCGGAGAGCCGATATCCAATGTCGGTCCATGGATTCAATCCATTGCTTACACATTGAACAATACATTTTTGAATAGAAAAAACCTATCTATTACAAAATATTCCAAGGGACGCAGCCCTCCAAAACTATGGCCAATCGTACGTAAAAAACGACAATTCCATTCACCCGACCACTAACGGTGGCCGGCCTTACATCTAATCACATAATCACAATTAAACAATTAATCCAATTATGTAGATTAAACTTCTTGTGTCCAACACAACAGTGTGCACGAGCCCTAGGCTCTGATACCAATTGAAGGTACCGGTATACCGATCCAATCGATATACCGTGTGTGCGGAAGCGTGTAAAGCGATAGATCTACTATGCCATGATCTTAGTGCACACTTAATGTGTATAAGAACACATATAAACATATATATATACACATCCAATATATATATATATATAAGGTTCAACGATTACTTACTTTTGTGACGAAGTGATTCGTTGATGTCGTTGAGGTGGTGTTGAGTCAATTGAACCACCTCAAATGGATCAGCCTCTCGAAGCTCTCCTTGTGAATGACCTCGTCACTCCTTTAGATCGTCCGGATGTGGAAGCCGCACAAATGGCCCGGCCTCTACGTGTTGCACACGAACCCGGATGACGAACACTTTGCTTGATCGAGTCGGTTCTCCTAGAACACTCTCTCCTTTCTCTCTTTGGTGTGAATTTCGTGGGTAAAGATGTGATATGATGAAAATCTGATTTTCATCCATATAATGGCCTCATTATTCACCACATTACTCCCCTTTGTAACCTACAACATAATGAGCATCATAATGCACCATTAACATGCAAAAGGGGTTACAAAGGAGGTGAAAGGTCATGCCACATACACATGCCACTATGCATTGTATGTGGTCCCACTTGCTTGTGTGGCATGCCATGTCACACTATGTGACATGCATCCATGCAAGCCATGCATCCCATGCATGTTAATTAATTCCACGTAAATATTGATTCTAAATCAATATATTTATCAAGCAACGTACGTCATCTTTGAGTCCGTGTGTGACCCTGTAGGTATGATTTAATTGATCAATATTATATTGTTCCCAACAATTAATATTATCAAATAATCATTTAACATCCATAGACGACCTTATGACTTTATCGATTGCACACGTAGGATCGAAGGACATACACCAACACTTTCATCAGTATCGCTTGCCCAATCCGCATCGGAGTAACCGACGATATTTGATGAAGTGTCCCATGCATACCAAAGGCCTAAATCAGAAGTCCCAGAGACGTAACGGAGAATCCATTTGACAGCTCGTAGATGGTCTTCTTTTGGATCCGCCTGGTACCTAGCACACATTCAAACACTAAACATAATATCAAGGCGAGTAGCGGTTAGATAAAGTAAACTTCCAATCATAGAGCGATAGAGAGTTTGATCAACGCTCCGACTCTTAGTTGATTTGGACAATCGTTCAGTTGTCGCCATAGGAGTTCGGGCAGGTTTGGCATGATGCATCTCAAACTTTTCGACCATATTTTTCGCATATTTTCCTTGAGATACAAAAATCCCCTCCGGTCGTTGAGATATTTGAAGTCCAAGAAACTGATGTAACTCCCCCTCGAGGCTCATCTGAAATGTCGAAGACATAGATTTCGTGAAATCTTTCACGAGTTTAGAACAGGTAGCTCCGAAAACAATATCATCAACATAAATCTGAGCAACTATCAAGTGTTTGCCATCACGTTTGATAAACAAAGTTTTGTCTACCGAGCCACGTTCAAAGCCGAATTTCAAGAGATAGTCTGTCAGACATCCATACCAAGCACGAGGAGCTTGTTTCAAACCATAAAGCGCTTTGTGAAGCTTGTAGACATGATTTGGTTTTTTAGGATCCTCGAAGCCTTTAGGTTGAGCAACGTAGACTTCTTCCTCCAACACTCCATTCAAGAAGGCAGCTTTGACATCCATTTGTCTAAATTTAATGCCAAGATGGCATGCAATAGCAATCAAAAGTCTGATGGATTCAATTCGTGCGACAGGAGCGAAGGTTTCATCAAAATCTATGCCTTCCACTTGGGCATATCCTTGTGACACAAGGCGAGCTTTATTTCTCACAACTTGGTTGTGCTCATTAGTTTTGTTTTTAAAGATCCATTTTGTTCCAACAACATTGACGTTTGACGTTCGGGGAACCAAGGACCAAACATTGTTTCTAGTTGGTTCAGTGAATAAATCTATAATTTAATTAAAAATATTTTATTTAAATTTTACTATATTTAATTTATTTCATAAAAATATTTTTAACTTTTAAATATTTAATAATCAATAATAAAAAACAAATGAACAATATTTTATATATAAAAAATGCTCAAAAGGTATTCTCCAATATAATCACATTTCACTTTTAAATTTCTAACAATGTGGAATTATATACTAATTAATGAGTACTTCAAAAAATCTTTATAGCTAGAAATATTATATTTTTCCATAAAAAAATTAGATAAATAGCTCATTAATATATTTATGTATTATAATATATATATATATATATATATATATATATATATATATATATATATATATATTAAATAGGTCTGTTAGGCTTAAATGCTTAGAATAAAACTTAGCTTGATCGAACTTTTATAGAAAACTTGAGTCTCACTAGTTTATTAAACGAGACTAGCCGATGACCGAACTTTTATAGAAAACTTGAGAGTCTCACTAGTTTATTTAAACGAGACGAGCCGAACTTTTGTAACGCGAGCCAAGTCCCAACCAACAAACTTAAATGTGTAGCCGCCTCTCTCATAAACCCTAAAAGGACTTGAGTCTCCCTCCCTCTTTCTCTACAACAAAATTATTTCAAGAATTTCCCAGCGATTGAGAGAAGAGTGAAGCAATGGGCAAGTCAATTAGATCGAAGAGAGAGAAAAGATTGAGGGCGATAAGGAGAGAGCTTGTCGAGCCGATTTACGAAAAGAAAGATGCCGCCAAGTTCGCCGTCCAGGAAGCTGCCCTTGCCGCCCCAAAGCTTCCGGTCAGGCCCACTCCCTCCGCCGCTGACATGGATGTCATCGAGACATCTCCTGCTAACCCCAACGTCCAAGGTTTGATTTTTTTTTTTTTTTCAATTCCGGAATTCCCAATTTTGTTCTTTTGCATCCATGTAGTTTAGAATTTGTGGATGTTTTTTAATTCAGTCGAAATCAAATTCACAATGGGTGTGTATTTGTGCATTCTCTGTCACAGTGGGATTTCTCGGTAGTGGATATTAGGTTTGTTTATTTCTGTGAATATGTATGTACTGGTAATTCAAGCATTGTCTTCTGAAAGTATTTGTGTGTATACCGCTGGAAAAAAAAATCACACGAATCCAGCATTTTTTTGCAGTACTGACTTGTGAAAAAACAACTTGACGATTCAGTGTTTTGGTTGTATTCGCTTCTCAATTGATTTCTTTGGAAAGATGAATGAATGTATACCAGGGCAATATGTCTTGAATGCTTTCTTGGTTTTTTTTTCTCTTTGCAAAGAGCTCATCATAGTTGAGTCACAACTATAAGTGCGGGGCCAAAATCGTAACTTAGTTTTAATTTGAACATTGTTGATTAGCAGATATAGAGATGGATGATGGCAATCAAAGCAAGAAATTCTTGAAGCCCATTGGAAAGAAGATGAAGATGAAAATCAAGATTGCAAAAAGGAAGCATCACGTCAAAGGCAAGATCCGAAAGAAGCACAATGTGTAACATTTATACACAAATGTTTAATTTTTATTTTTCGCTTTCTTGTTCTCCACCTTACTGCATTATCATGTAGTATGATGGCAAACTACTTTTTGTTTATGAGAAATTGGAAAAATGTTATGCTTATTTTGTAGTAGAGAAACAAGCGTCAAACATCTCAGTCTCGGGATTATTAGATTTTGAGTTAAAAGTAAGGTTTGTGTTTCAAAATAAGTTGATATGTTTTTCTTCTGAATGTTAACATAGTCTTGATGCAAGTCTACTCCAGCAAAATCTAAATACCCTCACCTTATCCAACCCAACCCACATTAGATATTTGTCTGATAAACTGAGCTTTTTAACAATGTTCCTTATCCAACCCATATTTGATACTTTTGTTGATAAACTGAGTTTCTTAACAATGTTGTATGTGAATATATTAACATAGTCATAAATACACAGCAGTAACTTATAACTTATATTATTGTCAGTCTTAGTATCAATATATTGACAGTCATAGATACACAGTAGTAACTTATATTATTGTCAATCTTAGTATCTAAAATCAGTATCATTTTATATAATTTCGAAAACCACACTATCCATTATCCTAATAACCCTCATCTATTACTATTATTATTTCACCATTATATGTTGAGGGTAAAAGTGGACATGAGCAACTTAAGCCATTTGTCTCCCCAACACCGGAATAGATACAAGTTCAAGAAGCATTTCTGAAATAGATAGAAGTTCTAGAAGCAGTTTAGAAACATCAGTTCTATTAAAAAGCAATTCCAACTCGCAGTTTGGGTTGATGTTTGTTTCCCTGAATAATGCATTATTGAAACTCCAATTTTTTTTTCTTTTTATGAAACGCCCAAATGCATGAAAATACTCCTAAAGACTCTTTGGGGAGGACGTCAAAGGTGTTCTTTTGGCAAAAGAAAGGAAAGCAGCTTCATATGTAGTGTATATTTGCATATTTGATTAGTAAACTGGCTTTCGTCACTGCTTCAATGTATCAACACCGGCACTCTCCAATGATGTGAACATGAAGTTCCCTGTTAATATTGCGTCTTTATCTACAAAAGAGAACACAAAATTGTCAGATGGAAGCTACTACTAGAAGCGGATACAAGACTGAACTACCTATAATAACTGGAAATGCACAATAAAGGGGAAGGAAATTCGGAAAAAATAGAGAATTTTGATGGGTATTCCAAAAAGGTGTCATTTACAAACATTATGAATACCGTCATTATTGGGTGTATGGGGAAAAAAGTTGAATCTCAATTGTTGCAATAACACTGTCTCAACATGGCTCCAAATAAATTATACTACTAATAGTTTCGATAAATCACTCCAAAATACGATATAAAAATATCTTGACATACTCCTTCAAAATGAGATATAAAAAAAAGACTCAACGTCAATATTTATTTTAAATGTTATAATCGCAGTATTATAACTCGTATTGAATGCTACTTTTAAGCTTCATCTTTGTGGACAAGAAGTATTGATAGTAGAAAGGGCAAGAACTATTTTCCCTTCTAGACTCTAAGGAGAAAACAAATTCGCAAGCATACCGTGTTAATGACAGACAACTCGCTTATACATACCTGTTAATGACAGACAACTCGCTTCCAGACGAACATACCGTGTCATTGCCTAGAGTAAGAAAAAACAAAACAATTTTTATAATAATAATAATCAGGTTGATGCATCTTTAATTCTCTACTTGAAGAAGAATAAAAGATGAATCAAGGAATGGGACAAAATAAACACATGTACAAAAAAGATGACTCGCTATTCAAAGAAAATGCAGAAGTCCTACACATTATAGATGAAGATACAGAAAATGGCATTAATCCTTTTCAAATTACCAAGTATGAAGTATGTCATTATAGGATGAAGTGCACTTTGCTGTGAATGTTTATGAGTTATGACTGGTGTCACCTACTGTAATAAAAATTAAACAACTCCAACTTGAGCGAGCCTTTCTGCAATAGCCATAGGACTTGAGGTTGTAAGGAGGTTAAATCCTACGACTAACCAACTTACAGGCTCTGTTTGGTTTCAAGTAAACAACACAAGAAAAGAAAATAGGTTGATCTGCCTCAATTTGTTGGCCGTGAATCTCCGTACATCTTCCGGAATTCGTGGTTGTTGAACTTTTCAATGAACCCATCAAAATCCAACAATAATAACTATAAATAATATTACAACTGTATTTGGATTTAATCAATTGCCCCATTACTATCACTAATGATTTTTTATTAGAAATTAAGAACCAGTAATGAAATTTTTCAAAAGCATTGTAACAATTTTGCAGGGAAAATTCAACACTCATTTAGTCATCTTACTGCAGAAATTAAGCACATAACCATTAACCTCAGCTATACAAACACAAGTACGACAGACAACTTGCCTGGACAAAAGGTAAGGCGCCTTCACTTGGTTTAGATGTAGCCTCATCTAGGAACACATTCCTTTAAAATAAACCAAAAAAGACGACATTATATAACATCAATATTACTAACATCATAATCTACAAGTGTGATATGCCTAAGCTAAATAAGCTTGGCCTACATCATTGTCAGATATAAGGTACAAAATTCCTAATGAACGATCAACTTTAATTGTTTCCTAATATGGAATTGATAGACTTAGTGCGGAAAAAAAATCTGTCAATATTTATTTGTTCTAAAGTTCAATTGCCAGCTTTATGTATCATGAGAATAGGTGACAGGAAATCACGACAAAACTACATTTAGTATAATTTTTTGAAATGCAATTACCTCCAGATAACATTTTGCAATTCATCCTGTTTCCCAATGGCAGTATTGTAGGCAACAATATTTCCATAAAATATCTTCTCCAACTCTCTCATCCATTTACTAAGCAGTAAATTTACCTGCAGTTTAAAAGGAGAATGCATTTATAAAACAATTGCTTACAAAGAACAACATATCAAGTAAAGTGACGATGAATAATGTTTCGGAAACCACGAACGTACATACAGATTTTTAGTTTTGACTAATTCACTCGTTTAATTTTCATTATCATTTAAATTATAGGTGAAGTGTGCGTATTCAACTAACAGGAACAAATATTCAACGTAATAGTTATCAGTTATCTAAGTAATCATGCCGACAGAACCTTGAAGACAGAGAAACAATTGTGGAGAAATTTATTTGCAAGCAAGGAATAAAGTGGAAACTCACCCCAGCCTTAGACACCCTCAGTTCCAGATCATGGTTAAATATCTCATATAGGTATTGACCTAACTCAACACCTTCATTCCCCTCTTCCTTTAGACGGCGTAGACAGAGCCACATGTGGAGTACAAGCAATGAAAATGTGGTTTTGAAGGTCGTCTCCAAGCTAAACACTGCGTGATGTTCGATTCAAAATTACACAACCTAACAATGAAACATAATCCCATGGATATGCATCCTATTTACCCATACAGCCAGAAAGAAAAAAAAAACTGACCGTCGTATATAACAGGCCTATCGACTTGATACACTACACGGCTGTAAATAACATTGGCCCAACGAATGTACTGGCTTTGTTTGCTGTAGAATAGCATCAGCTTTAGGATCGCTCGTCTAATGCCATCGTATTGTGGGTCTTCGACTCTATACGGAGAATCCGTTGCCAATGCCAATGAACATGGCTTGGACCAAAACATCTTGTTCAGATTCACCTACAAATAGATTCATGGTTTCTTTGTAAATCTAATAAGAAAACACATCGAACAGCACGAAAATTCACCACAGACAAATTGAAATCAAGATTCAGCCCCAACCCCTCAGCCTCCAAAACCCCCACAAATATAACGAGTTAAACCCTAATCAATACCTCTGGTTTGTTAGTGTCCAAATTAACACCTGGCTCGACACCATCAGCAGCAGCGGCGACCTTCGCATATTGACGAAACGAAAAGGCGCGTGAATCCCTTCTCACGAATCCAGTGTGGTTCTGCAATTGGCTTCCCCTGCTTAACTGACGGAAAAATCTGCCCCACCTCGGCGTCATTTTTCAGACGAGATTAATCTAGTTCACTGGTCGGATCGAGAGATTATCCGCGACGCTGCGATTTAGCCACGTCGTGTTTCTACTCAGTAATGGCCGCCATCGACGGGAAAAGGCTATAGGTACACCGAGTGTAACCAAAAGTCAATACACTCCTAATTAAAACATGACACATGGCACATTGTAATAATATTATTAGTAAGAAATCTTTTATACACTTTCCATCAAAATATGATCGTGTGTCACTTTGTAATAATAATAATTTTTATTTTAATATTTAATTTCTATTGATTTCTTTTTTAATTCTTTTTTTCTAGTAATGCAGTGCTCCATAATAATTGTAAAATTAAAAAATTTCACCATTTTTTTTTTTTGTAATTTATGAAAAATGAGTATCGTTAATGTAAGTAAAAAATAAAGTCAAATTTAAAGTAATAAAAATAAAAGTGAGAATAATAATAATAAATAATAATATATTTTTTTTATTTTCTAAATAATATAATTTTTTTATATACTCATTTTAAGATTATATTCACTATATATATTTAATTAAATTATTTTAATTTTTTTTTTAAATTACAAAAAAAATAAAAATTTTAAGATTATATACAATATATATATATATTTATTTAAATTATTTTAAAACAAAAATTTTCAAAATAAAACTTTTTACGCAAAAAAATTTATATTTACTCTATTTAATGTTTTTAAAATAAAAAAGTACTCTTTCCACAAAAAAATACCGTTTTTAAGATTATATATTTAATTAAATTATTTAAAAACAATTTTTTTTAAATAAAAAAAATTTACGCAAAAAAATAAAATTTTTAAAATTATATACACTATATATATTTAATTAAATTATTTAAAAACAAAATTTTTCAAAATAATGAACTATTTACGTAAAAAAAATTATACTTACTCTATATATTTAAATAAATTATTTAAAAATAAATATTTTCAAAATAAAAAAATTTTCTTACGCCATCTTTCTAAAATATATTTTTCTGGAATACACTTTATAATCTTTCTAAAATATATTTTTCTGGAATACACTTTATATCCTGAAACTCAATACAATTTATAATATGCCTTTAAATTCCAATAACTTACAAGAGCAAGAGAATTCAGGTCCAACGGCATCAACAACGACCTCATACACTTTTCGACCCTTCTTCTATGACGGATGTACGATTTTTTCATTTGCCACAAACCTTGTAAGACTATTGCCTACATATGTACGATTTTTTCATTTGCCACAAACCTTGTAAGACTATTGCCTACATTTTCCGCGATTGCTACATTAGTGTGCATAAGGCCATACAATTCATCACGTACCTCTTTAAATATCGTGTTTGTGTAAGCGTCTTGAAATACAATAAGTCAGAGTGTGGAAGTTCACTTAAATTAATAATTTTTTTTTGTTTACCGTTCTCTCACTGAAAATTCATATATACAAATCAATTAAAAAATCTGTTAAAATTTACATAGAGTCTCAATCTATAGACTTTTTAAATTTGAGAACTTTTAAAGTTTCAAAAAATATCTTTTGAAATTATAATCCAACACACCACTATAATAGATGAAAAAATCTTATGAGATCATAATTCAATACACTCCTATAATAAACATACATGTGAAATATGCGACCCTCTAACATATACACATGTGAAAAAAATCCTATGAAATCACAATCCAATATACACTTATCTAATACACACACATGCAAAATATGTGAAGTTTTCAAAAGATTGATCCATTTGAAAAATAAATACATTTATATTTTTTTAATTGAATAATATTAAATTAAATTATAGTAATTAGTTGATTAAAATCTAATTTATAGATATTGAAAAATTATAATCACAAATGAAAACAAAAAAATAATTTGATGTTCATTTCAAATTTTAAAATACTTGCTTGTAAACTACAATAAAAGACGCAAATGTCATGCATATGATATTTTTAGAAAAATGATCTCTTTGTTTATTAGCTCACTTGAATTGAGTAACGTAAGGTACGTTCACAGTTCAAAGTCGAACATGTGTGTGTGAGTATTTAAATTTGTACAATTAACCTAAATAAAGAATAGATTTATTTCTTTGAAAAATAAATGCATTTATATTTTTTTAAATAAATAATAATGAAATATAGATTGTGTATATTATAATTGATAATATTTCATGTAATTTTATTTATAAAAATCAATTATTATTAATTTTTATTTTTTACTAAATAAGGTGTTTTAATTTTTAAAATTTGTAAAAGAAGTAGAAAAAAATTTTGTAAGGACGTCACAATTTCAAATTAACAATTTCAAAAATAATATTTAAATTCAAATGCGTAATTTTATTTAAATTATTTAAACAATGATTCATGTTTATAGTCTCCTAGTGTTATTGTTACTCTACAACTAATATTTTAATTTAAAAGTTAAGATAATATTTATCAAAATATTTTTGGTAATCATTATATTAAATACAATAATTTTAAAAAACATTAAAAATAAATATTTTTTAAAACTAATTGCATAATTAAATTATTTATAATCAAATTTTTAGTCGTGTTATAAATTATGTAGGAAGTTATAATCTTTCTAATTAATAATTATATTTGGCGCAAAAGTGTTGTTACTTTATTTTTATCAAATTATGTAAAACAATTATTATAAAAAAACAAAAAAAAATTATATATATTGTATGTATACAAATTTAAAAAATCAATTTTTTATGGTAACAATTGTATTAATAATGTCTTTTCTTTCATTTTTTTTACGTGCTCTTAAATTATTGAAGTTTTACTTTTTTTTATTATTTATTTTTTATTTTTACATGTTCACCATGTTGTCCATATTGAGTAGTGCTCCCTAACAATAGCAGAATTTGTTAAATTTTATTAGCGCCAACATTTGGAGCCAAATTCTTATACAATTATGTTATATAAACTAAATTTAAGTACGATAAAAACAACATTCTTATTCAATCAAATAATTATATATCAATTTTTTTTTTTTTGCAAATGTCTACTCAATCTCCTCAATCGAAAAGCAACATTGCAACCATTGTCACTTTTCGAATGTTTATTCGTGAATGCTTGAAGGAGTTTGGTGACCACCGAATCCAAAATGTTATTGACAAAATTGGATTTACTCGTGATCGTTTACTTCATAACTTGTATGAAGAGGAATATAATCATCTCCTCTCACCATTCATCCCGAGTGATTTGTTATTTACGAAAAGAGATGAAGATGGGAATGATTTTATTGTAAAGCCCGTAGCCGACCTTTCTATTGTCAAGATTGAAGACGAGAAAGTGAAGATTGTTGAAGTTGAGAAAGACACCGTTGTCAAGCCAATTATAACCCCTCCTAATTACCCAATTGCGATAAGAAAAGCCAAAAGAAGTTGCACTGCTTATGGATCTTCCAAAAAATTAAAATTTTAATTTATTGTTTTATATTTTGTTATCCATTGAATTAATTATTTTTAGAAATTTTAATTAGTATTGATTTTTTTTATCTTAATATATATGTGATTCAGCTCTTTATTTCAATATATCTTTTTAATTAATACTATCAATAATTTTTCTTTATTTTCATCCCATTCTATTGAACTTGTTAAACCTGTTTTTGTTAGGATTTTGATTAGGAGAATTGAACTAAATTAATGTTTTTTTACCATTGATCAATTCTTGCGTTTAATTATACTTGTTTCTGGATTATTGTCGATATAATACCAAGAAACTATTTTACATTAATTCTTTGAATGGACTTGTGAAAAACTTTGATTTTCTTCTAGCTCCATTAAAAATCATTTTTGTTTCATGTGTTGGAGTAACAGAATAATGCCGCGGTATGGTCGGGTTTTCGTGTGTAATTGCAAGAGAATCCGAAGCTAAACATTGCAGTAACTTCAAGCTAAAAACTGCTATCGCTCGGTCGGAATCTTGGTTCATGTCATACACGGTTGGAAAGATCTTGAAATTTAGATTCCAAGGAATTTTGAATCACGATAATCGGAGTTCAGACGGAGAAGATATAGCAAGAGTCGAAGAACAGCGCAAAGCAAGAGTCCGCGGCCCTATCAATGAAAAACAATAGATCGAGTCGAACAACGAGTACCGCTGCTCTATCAACCACAAAATAAGATGGAAAAGCTAGCTATAGAACAAAGACAAGTGGAAAGCAAACATAAAATCCATGTCTTTCAACATTCAGAACAAAAATGAGAAACAAATATCTGGTGTCAACATTAATCGTCCAAGTATATATTCAAGTATATATTTAATTAAATTATTTTAAAATAAAAAACTATTTCTAGGAAAAAAAATATTTTTAAGATTATATTCCCTATATATATTTAATTAAATTATTTAAAAATAATTTTTTTTAAAAACAAATTACAGAAAAAAATAAAGTTTTTAAGATTATATACACTATATATATTTATTTAAATTATTCAAAAACAATTTTTTTTAAAATAATAAACTTTTTACGCAAAAAAAATATATTTACTCTATTTAAAAACAAATATTTTCAAAATAAAAAAATATTCTTTCCGCAAGAAAAATACAATTTTTAAGATTATATATTTATTATATATATTTAATTAAATTATTTAAAAATAATTTTTTTTAAAAACAAATTACAGAAAAAAATAAAGTTTTTAAGATTATATACACTATATATATTTATTTAAATTATTCAAAAACAATTTTTTTCAAAATAATAAACTTTTTACGCAAAAAAAATATATTTACTTTATTTAAAAACAAATGTTTTCAAAATAAAAAAATATTTTTTCTGCAAGAAAAATACAGTTTTTAAGATTATATATTTATTATATATATTTAATTAAATTATTTAACAACAATTTTTTTTAAATAATTTTTTTACGCAAAACAATAAAGTTTTTAAAATTATATACACTATATATATTTATTTAAATTATTTTTAAAAACAAAAATTTTCAAAATAATGAACTCTTTTACGCAAAAAAAAATTATATTTACTCTATATATTTAAATAAATTATTGAAAAATAAATGTTTTTAATATAAAAAGTACTCTTCGAAAAAATAATAATAAGTTTTTAACATTATATTTATATATATTTAATTAAATTATTTAAAAACAATATTTTTCAAAATTTAAAACTCTTTCAGCACAAGAATAGGAATAAATCTGTAACTGATTTTCATTACCTTTGAGCACGTGCTAATAACTAAAAACTAAAAATGAAAAATAAATAAACAAATAAATTCCAAATGTCAAAAATTTATTGGAAGTGTATTGAAAAGTCAATACACCGAGTGTAACCGTATCAGCTTCCCCATCGACGTGTTCAGTGAGTGTTTCTTCTTTTAAAATTAAAAAAAAAAATATATCAATAAAAAATAAAAAATTACTAATTAATAAAAAAATACTTTATGGAGTTATTTGTTTATTTAAGAAAAATACTGTATTTTTCACTCGACACTGTATAAAGTGTTTGCTCTTCGTCTACCTGAAATCATTTGAATCTCTTCAAACTTTTTCACCGCCATTACAAAATTACTCATCATGCTCGATAGATCTCACAAACCCATTTGCAGATCTATTCGCGCAAACGATGTAGGTTACCGTAGAGTGCAGAAAAGCTGATAAGATTATCTTTTTCTTTTCTTTTTTTCGCAAATTGAAAAAAAAACTCTTCTCAATCTCGGTGGTGAAGATGGAGTTCACGGAAACTTTTAAGCAGGCGGGGCCCATTGCATTTTCTCCAAACGCAAGGTTCCTTGCCGTTGCCGTTGAATATCGCCTAGTCATTCGCGATGTTCACACATTCAAGGTGCATAAATTTGTATTTATTTTTTTCATTTATTTATTTTTGATTTGGGAAACTTGTTGGGTCTCTAGATTTCCGAATTCCTGTCCGGAAAACTAGTTGATCTGATTTGAAACTCGAAGTGCAGTGTTAGTTTGAAACCTCAACATGAATTTTTGATATGTGTACATGAATGTGAAATTATGAAATTGAAATTGTATAGGTAACTTTGGATTAGATATTCGGGTAATTAAAAACTTCGACTGCTTTTCTATAAAGGGTAACAACTAACAACTATAGTTGAATATTGCGAGGACAGTTGCTTCCATAAGAACGAATTGTAACTATTAATAGTTTCAGTGACAGCATTGTGATTATAACAGACTATATTTTCTTGGAATTGTGAGTCGAAAAATGGTTCCGATCATATAGAAGAAGTATTCTTGGAGCTTGCTGAATTTATTTTCCCTCTTCCATGACAAACAAACTGAAGTGCTTGTTACTTGCATATTGGAGGAATGGTATCTTTATTTTATATATATAAAAAAGGGGTATAAATTCAGTACCTAGGCTGAATTAATAACATACAAGTTCATTTTGTATTAATCGAAACCTGAAAATAAGTTCCAAAGTAATTTAATTTTTCTTCCAACTAAACTTCAGAACACATTTACATCCTATACATGTTTCCTATTGCCATAGCACAAACTACATTCTCAAGTAGTAAGCATTTTTTATCATATGACAACAAATCAATGCTCTTTGTGTTTTAATAAGCATTTCGTGGAATAAAAAGGGCCAAATCTCATTCAATCTACAACTTGTGCCATTACATTAACAATTATGTTGATAATATGCCTAATTATGTCATAGGTGGTCCAACTATTCTCGTGTTTGGATAAAATAACTTACATCGAATGGGCCCCCGATTCCGAGTACATACTATGCGGTCTATTCAAGCGGCCCATGATACAAGCATGGTCATTGTCACAACCTGAATGGACATGCAAAATAGACGAGGGCCCAGCGGGCATCTCCTACGCAAGGTGGAGCCCAGATAGTCGCCACATACTGACCACGTCCGAATTCCAACTGCGGTTAACAGTTTGGTCACTTTTGAACACGGCATGCATACATGTGCAGTGGCCAAAACACGGTTCTAAGGGAGTCTCATTTACCAAAGATGGAAAGTTTGCCGCAATATGCACCAGGCGAGATTGCAAGGACTATGTGAATCTGCTGTCTTGTTACACGTGGGAGATTATGGGTGTTTTTGCAGTGGACACATTGGATTTGACGGATATTCAGTGGTCGCCTGATGACAGTGCCATAGTTATATGGGATTCACTTCTAGAGTATAAGGTACATTATGTGATGCCACTCGCTGATCTATCGTTTACTCCTGCCCCCATAAAGATAAACTTGTTTTTTAATCTTTGTTGGATGAGTGGAGAAGTTGAAAATTGAAATGATGAAATAACTTTACCAAGCCTATTTTTCTTTAATCCACTTTCGGTGACTTGTAATATTGGCAGGATTTGATATTGATGTTATGCTAACTTTCAGAGTTTCACATTTTGATTATTTAATGGGTGACTGCTTCCCCTTTGTTAATGGTGCCCATCAATAATGATATATGATAACAACCATAAGTAGATATCATATTATTGTTATTATTTTAGCACTTGTTCATCTCTGTTCATCCTTGAATTTGTTAATTATCGTCATGTAATTGTTTATACACATTTGTGCTTTCTTTTTAGGTTCTGGTATATTCTCCAGATGGCAGGTGTTTATCTAAGTATCAAGCATATGAAAGTGGATTAGGAGTGAAAAGTGTTTCATGGTCACCATGTAGCCAATTCTTAGCTGTGGGAAGCTATGATCAGATGATCCGTGTTTTAAATCACTTGACATGGAAAGTATTTGCAGAATTTACGCATCTATCTGTTCTTCGTGGTCCTTGTGCAGCGGCTGTTTTCAAGGAAGTAGATGAGCCACTCCAACTTGATATGTCAGATTTATCACTGACCGATGAATTTGTTCAAAAGAATGCTGGTAAGTTTCCAATTTCTTGATTCTTCAGGCCATAGACAATTTGTTTCCGACTCCTTTTAGTTCTTTGACGTAAATCTGACTTCTTGAAGTTCTTAAATTGGTTTAACAAAATATTGAGTGTTGCAAAATAAAGTTCATAAAAAACATTACATTTACAGATTAGGTTGAAAGTCGACTGTGATTGAAGCTATTGAACTTGCATATGTTATATGTGCCTTCATGCATCCTTTTATTTTGGAGCCAACATTTTTTCATCAATTTACTATGTGTTTTCATGGACTATCTCATAGCAGTTTTTCCTTCCATAACTGATCAGATACATCTCCGCACGTAAGATAATAAGTTTTGTATCTGATGAACCTGTGATTTTGTGATGTGATTTGATTTCTAAAATAAGTTGTCAGATAATCTATTTTTGTGGGGAACTTTTCACAAAATTTCCTGAAGATGCAGCTTTTGGTTAAGTTTGGTTGCACTCTAGTTCCACATGCTATTCTAAAATTTCCGTTTCATGAGAAGCAGCTGTGGGAGATGTCATTAACACAATATGCCATAAAGTTGTAGGTTCTAGCACAAGTCGTCAATTTAACCCACCGACTAAAAAAAAAACTTAAGAACTGATGGAATCTTGATTGAATTGATCCTTTTTTTTCTTAATGAAACCACTGGATAAATTTGCAGATAATACTGCCGAGACGTACATTCAAGTTAGATATGATGTAATGGAAGTGCCGATCACTCTTCCTTCACAGAAGCCTCCACCAGATAAACCAAACCCAAAGCAAGGGATAGGTGAGGCAGAGTTTAATTTATGTTTTTCGTTATTACGAATTTTGTGTGCCTCTGAATCATTCATTAGTACCAAAAACTTAATTGCAGGCCTCATGTCATGGAGTAGTGATAGCCAATACATATGCACGCGCAACGACAGCATGCCAGCTGTCCTCTGGATATGGAACGTGCAGCAGCTAGAGCTCGCGGCCATCTTGATACAAAAAGACCCCGTCCGGGCTGCAGCCTGGGACCCCACGTGCCCTCGACTATTTATCTGCACCGGGAGTACGAATCTGTACATGTGGACCCCATCGGGCGCTTATTGCATCAACGTCCCATTTCCTCGTTTTTCCGTGCTTGATCTGAAGTGGAATTCGGATGGGAGCTGTCTTCTTCTTAAGGACAAGGAGTGGTTTTGTTGCGCGGCTGTTCCCATCTTGCAGGAGTCGAGCGATTACAGCTCCGACGACTATGTATGAACTTGATCGATTTGTCGATGAAATTTAGTTAGACGGACTTAACTAAATTATTAACTAGTAGTTTGATTTGTTATGTGTAACATTTCATTAATATGGTCCCCAAGCTATGTTTTCCACTTCTCCATGTTTATGAGTTAATTTTTTATTTTAAAATAAAATATTACTTCTAATTTATTGGATTAATTTTTAAACTTTAAACACAATTATTTTATTTTTTAAATTAAATCAACATTAACTCTTTTTTAATTTACTAACACTCATATGTTTGTGATGAAAAAAAACAATATTGAAATCTAAGGGGCATAGATGAGTTAAGGCATGATGCGAGTGTAATTCTCATGCAAGGTTTGAACTTCAAATGGACAAGTTTCAAATTTTTATTAAAATATTATGAAGAAACTCGAGTGTGACAATTTTTTATTGAAATATTATGAAATTTGTCTTGGGGTGAGATATTTTGATTCTCTCCCATCAATGTCTGTTATCCGATCGGGTAAGAGATGAATTTCAGATGAATTTCTCGATTTTCCTCTTTACAAAAAAAACATTTAACTTTTTTTAATTTACCGACTCAAAAGTATGACAACTTAGTAGATTGATTGTGATTTGTGAATGAATGGATATTTGATACGAGTACATGAAACTTGAGGGCAATAATGTCAATTACGTAGGAGGAGATAATAAATATCCCGCCACACATAAGGACCGACCACTGAGTCACAGACGCGTTTCCTAACTGCACATACTCAATTTTTATTTTCTCTACGGTTCCTAGACTACATTGCCACCTACTTACTGTTCCCAGACCAACACTACTCCAAAATAATAAAGTACTTTGTAATTTCTTTCCAAAACAATAAATCACTGCACGAACTGTACAGCAAATAAGATTGGGTGCTGCGTTACTTTTTTTTTTTTCCTTTTGATTATTATTACTCCACCGCCGCGCCGCGCCACGTCTTCACCGTCTTTACTAATTCAAACAACTAAATTTCCTCGATTTCCCAAACCCTCATTTTATATTTTTCTGCGAATGCGTTTTGAGTGCAACCGCTCACGGTTTCAGATCAGATTATATTACCGAGATTTATTTATAATTCGAGAGCTGTTAATTTATAATTGAATTTAATAAAATGGAAAAGGGAGTAGTCGAAAACGGCGTCGTTTGCTCGGTGGAAACCGGAAACGGAGGGGAGGATGTGTACAGCTGCAGAGATTCCGATCCCGATCATCTTGTTGTTATGGTCCACGGGATTCTCGGAAGGTACTTTTTTCGTGGTCTGGCAATTGTTGGTTTATAATTTCTGTTAATTGTTTATTTCATTGGCGGATTCGTTTCGAATTATTATCTGTGAATTGACTTGTAAGTGTATGCTGAAAGCAAATATACTCTTTTATACATGTGATGTGAGTAAGGATGGAACATAATTCAATCCTGTTTGCAGTGCAACTGATTGGAAATTTGGGGCTGAAAAATTTGTCCAGAAGCTTCCAGATAAAGTTTTAGTTCACTGTGAGTTGTGCATTATGTACACAGTGGCCGGTTTTAGTGTTCGTTTTGTAGCCGTCTCTGGCCCTTTTTTCTTATTTTTCAAATCATATATTACAGCTATGGAAAATCGCTAGCGTTATGAACAAGTTTGATTTTTAAGTAAAAGTCTCCTTTTATTGCAGGCAGTGAACGAAATGCGGCAAAGTTGACATTGGATGGTGTTGACGTAATGGGTGATCGACTGGCTGAGGAGGTTGGTTTTTGTTTGTAATGTCTCTTCATTGCGTTTTTCAGACTCAAAGCCCGTTTGATAAGGCTGAGTCTGAATTTGGGATATTAGAAAAATAACTCATGTGTTAAAATATGGATTGAACTGAAGTAGATAAATTTTCATTTTTGAAACAAGCAAAACATTTATATATCTAAAGGTGTTCGGTTTTTTTCTAATATAAAAAATAACCTTAATAAAAAAATATGATTTGAAATTGAATGTTTGTACCACAATTGGACTCACGCTTTGATGCATTTCAGGTTCTTGAAGTGATCATAAGAAATCCTTCTTTGAAGAAAATTTCTTTCATTGCACATTCTGTAGGGGGTCTTGTGGCAAGATATGCAATCGGGAAGTTATATAGACCTCCAAATGAACGAAGTGGACAAGAAGTATCTGTCGATGGTTGTATTGAACAGTCAAAGGGTACAATTGCTAATCTTGAACCAATTAACTTCATTACCGTTGCCACTCCACATCTCGGTTCTAGGGGAAATAAGCAGGTACCTTCTGTGTGTGTTTTTAGTTTCTATTGGTAGTAATAATCATAACCTATTAGAGTGTACAGTTTGAAAGAAAAATTATGAATTTTGCAAGTGTGAGTTCATAACATATGAATGTATAACGATGAAAGCTGATTTTCTATAGATGAGTACATGTGATTGATGAGAGAAAACGTGAAAGAGATTGAACGGTAAATTTCATGAAAAAGTATATAAGCAGTCATGATTCTGAGGTAAAATAATATATATCTCTAGCTAGAATACATTGAAATTTCTGATAGACAATCACATTTTTGTTTCCTCCCCTTAGGGTATGGTTTTTGAGCAATAGTAACTAAGCTTACATGCCTTGTGCAGTGAAAAAATAATTACAATTTTCTTTATATTAAGGACGTTGGATCTCAGAATTGATCCATATAAGGCCCATTCCGGATCACGGATTATTAAAAACAAAAATCTATGATAACCCACTCGATGAGATACAATCCAAAAAAAAAAATCACCTGAAGTATCCTAATCTTATGATTTTGACACATACGGCAGGTTCCTTTTCTTTTCGGGTTAACTGCTATGGAGAAAGTCGCCGGCTGTGTAATCCATTGGATATTTAGGAGAACAGGCAGACATCTTTTTCTTACAGATAACGACGAAGGAAAGACTCCATTGCTAAAGCTCATGGTGGAAGATAATGAAGAATACTGTTTTATGTAAGGTTTTTCGTTGGTTTATTGCACCATAAATATTCTACCTAGGGCTATATGTGGAATATGGATAAGTATGTTTGCAGTTGCTTTATTTGAAGTACTTGAACTCGCCTATTATGCAGGTCTGCTTTACGTTCATTCCAACGCAGGGTTGCTTATTCGAATGTTGGCTGTGACCGTATCCATGATTTATGACGTTATTTAGTAAATTCTCTTATTGGCTAATTAATTTGCACGTTTTCTGTACTTACATTTGTCGTCTTAACAAATAGTTCTCAGATATTGTGGGGTGGAGGACATCATCAATTAGACGCAATAACGAACTGCCTAAGGTCTCATTGCCAACCATACTGTTGCGACTAGTCTATATCATTTGGAATATTTGTAAACATCACTATTTATTATATATATATGAACACATGAGAAATATATTTAATTTTCGACAGTGGGAGGATTCTGTGGATGAGAAATATCCGCATGTGGTGTATGAAGAGCGATGCAAGGCTTATTATGACAAGGAGCAGCCTACAGTAGAAGACAATGTTTTGGACAAACTTGAAGGTTCGTCACTTTCTGTATTTCATTCATCCTACAGAAAGCTTTGAAAGCCTTGCTGCTGTTGCTAGTTTCTTTAACCTCACAGATTGAATCATAAATAATTGTGTCCAGAGGAACTAGTGAATGGCCTTTCTCGCGTGTCATGGGAGAAAGTGGATGTGAGCTTTCACAACAGTCGCCTCAAGTTTGCCGCCCACAGCATTATTCAGGTTTTCTTTTCATATATCTAATCCCTCCGTTTTCTTTCTCCTTCACCATTTTGCTGTTTGAACTTTGACATATGCACTTCACTTTGGTACCTAGACCTATTATTTTCGACAACTTCCTTAATCAACTCAGCTGATGTTTGCACTTCACTTTGGTACCTAGCCCTATTATTTTCGACAACTTCCTTAATCAACTCAGCTGATGTTTACTTAAAAACTATTTTTCTTTTAATTCAGGTGAAAGACCATCTCACGCATTCAGATGGCGCGGACGTTATACAACACATGATTGATCATTTTCTTCTGTAGGAGCCATCAACTGTTCTCGACTGTGTCAGAGACGTGTGGCATAGTTATCGAGTTATACGATGAAGCTGGTGATGGATGGTTGAAAATCTTCGAATACCTTGGTGGATGGTTACTATATGTTCTTATGAGATTTTTATTTGCCCTCCATTGTAATGTAAATGTATTGTCAAATTAATCGATAATAATTGAAATGTGAACAAACCATGCTAAAGGCCTGATGTGGGAAAAAAAACATAACAATATTTTTCTGGGGCAAGACCTGATATTTAATTTTCCAGGTAATTGGGTTAAAAATCAAAATCAAAATCAATTGAAAAAAAATGCGTAGGAGTACTAGTTAATAAACAAATAAATAAGATTAATAAAAAAAGAAAAGGAAAAAACAAATTTTAATTTTAAAAATTATATTAATAACATTGTTGTTTTTAATTTTTTTAATATTACTACTATAATTTAATTATTAGTTTTTATTATTAAAATAAAAAATTATCTAAAAAATTATAAGTTCAATTAATAAGATCATTTTAAAATTTTAAAAATAATAAAATAAAAATATAAAACTTCATATTCATTTATAAATTGATTTTTATTTATTTTTGAATATGGTTTACGTAAAATGTTTATTTTATTATTTTTATCAAATATTTTGCTTTTTAAAAATTTTAATATAGTATTTTATTTTTCAGTAGAGAGTAGTGATTTTACTTCCAATTCCAAGTGTGAGTAATGAGCTTAAAGCATTTTATTTCCTAAAGAGAAACAAAAATAAGGCGACCGGTGGTCAAATCCCGTTACGGTTCGTGCAGCTATCAGTACCAGCACGGCATTGACGGCAAGCTCGTCGCTGTATCCGAAAACTGAAAATTTTCTCTCCCGATTAAAAGCTCCGTCGCCATGGATATCGCTCTTAACACAGTCTCTCAATCACTCTGTGCTTCGAGAAATCCCGTTGCCTCGACTTCCATCACAAAGAAATTCACCCCAACTTCTTCCTCCTTCGGTTTCGCGAATCTCGCCCTCGCAAAACAATCCTCTCTCCAGAGCCTCTCGATTTCTCGCCAAATCTGCTTGTTCAGGGTTCAATCCTCCACCGACGGCGGCGCTATCAATGTGAGCGAGGAGCGCGGCGACGATTTCATCCTCGAAGACGTCCCGCACTTGACCGATTTCCTCCCCGATTTACCTGTACTTTTTTTATTAATTATTATTACCAATTCTCTGCGGAATTTGAAAGATTAACATTCATTTTGTTTGTTGTTGTGATTTTGCTATGTTTCAGTCATATCCAAATCCGTTGAAGAAATCTCAAGCATATGCCATCGTCAAGTATGCCAATATCTTACTTCCAAAATGCAATTAGTATTTACTAGAGTATGATTTTGTTGGTGCTGTTATCAATAGTTAATTTTACTTTAATATTATATTTGAATGAGCTGCATTTACTGTTCTGTTATAGGAGAACATTTGTTACCCCGGAAGATGTTGTGGCACAGAAGGTAAAAAACAGTTTTAGTTGGCATCTTTTATGATTTATTGAGATTTTATTCGATTACAGTGGTGTGATCTTCCTTCAGATCGTTGTCCAGAAAGACAGCCCTAGAGGAAAACATTTTCGTCGTGCTGGGCCCCGCGAAAAGGTATCCGTGTACATTGAAAGAACATCTTGACACAGCTAATATGTTTCTTAGAAAACAACTAGTATATCGTAACTGTGTTTTCTTTCTAATATAGGTGTATTTTAAGTCGGAGGAAGTGCGCGCATGTATCGTGACATGTGGGGGTTTATGCCCCGGAATTAATACAGTGATACGTGAAATAGTTTGTGGTTTGAATAACATGTATAGAGTAGACGAAGTCCTTGGAATTCAGGTCAGTTTTGTAGCCTTCTCATTCATTTCCTCGCCGTACATCTGTGTCATTATTATTGGCAAAATTATGCTTTCTATTCATTTATTTGAGGATTTTTTGTGAATCATAGATGCTTTTATTCTTCATAGTTCATTAGTTCTGCCCATGGATATAATTAAATTTTAACACCCTGGTTGCTATGTATTTCACCTACAAATACAATAAACCGGTAGCAATAATTTGAATTTCAGGGAGGATATAGAGGGTTCTATTCGAAGAATACTATCCAATTGACACCGAAGTCTGTTAATGATATTCATAAGCGTGGGGGAACTTTCTTGCTAACTTCAAGAGGCGGTCATGATACAAACAAGATAGTCGACAATATTCAGGATCGGGGAATAAACCAGGTGGATATCATTTTCC
Organism: Euphrasia confusa; assembly: GCA_954870475.1. Taxonomy (NCBI): domain Eukaryota; kingdom Viridiplantae; phylum Streptophyta; class Magnoliopsida; order Lamiales; family Orobanchaceae; genus Euphrasia; species Euphrasia confusa. The sequence goes on from OX940957.1 coordinate 35,634,898, forward strand.
CCCATGATGTCTTCTTATTAATTTTGAAATGTTTGATTATATTAACGAATTACCAGGTTTACATAATTGGAGGGGATGGTACTCAAAAGGGCGCAGCTGCAATTTCTAAGGTGGTTATTGAAACTTAATTAACCTTTTTGTGGTTATTTTTTGCTTTGTAAATGTTCACTTGCAATATTGAAGGAAGTGGAAAGACGTGGGCTCAAAGTGGCAGTAGCCGGTATTCCAAAGACGATTGATAATGATATAGCTGTAAGTTTCACCCTGAGATCATCTCTTGTTGAAATGTTGTTCATATTATCTTCAGTTTCAATATATCTTACCACAAATTGGTTCTGAATGCTCAATGAAAAATGCAAGGAGGAAAAGGCGTTAACTTAATTGAATTTCTTCATCTGTTCATCACTGATAAGTAGATGCAGAAAAATCTAGTTATTTTGGATATCTCGTATTGGATTCCAATATATTAGTCAAGAAACATTATTCTAAATTATGTTCATTAAACTATTTTCGGAATCCTTCTGTGGTAACTTCTTGGCTCTTGCCCACATTGTTTTAAACTATGGTGTCGCATATGTAAATGAAAAATATATTTATCAGTTGGTATTCTTTGTAGATGTTCTAAAGTGTAGGTGGATGTAATTTTGGACTTCTCATTTTGTCTCAACATTAATTAACTTATAATTTTTTAGTGCTTCCTACAAGTATGCTTAAAAGCATTTTTTATCCTTTTTCATAACTCCCATTTCCGGGGGCCCGGCACAATTATATAGGTGATAGACAAATCCTTTGGCTTTGATACTGCTGTAGAGGAGGCTCAGAGAGCGATAAATGCTGCACATGTGGAAGTTGAGAGCGTAGAGAATGGAGTTGGAATTGTGAAGCTTATGGGCAGATATAGTGGTAAAAAAATTGTCATTTCTGCAAACTTTGTCTCTTATTTTCTTGTGCTCTCTGAGGACTCTATTTATTGGGCAGGATTCATTGCTATGCACGCAACATTGGCGAGTCGAGATGTGGTAAGAGACATTACATCCCTTTGTATGATGTTCTCTATATTATTTAGTAGTAAAGTATTTCTTTTCTATTTTAGTCCTGGCAGTCATTTGAATGTTTGTACACCAGGCAGACTGATAGTTGTGGAACTTTCTATATGGTTAACCTTTTTGTGTGTTAAACATTGAACAAGTTGTAGTAAATATTATGGGTTCTTACCAGCTCTCAATTGGGACAGGATTGTTGCTTAATACCAGAGTCACCATTTTACCCGGAAGGCCAAGGTGGGCTGTATGAATTTGTGGAACAAAGGCTCAAAGAAAATGGGCATGTGGTGATTGTGTTGGCTGAAGGTGCTGGGCAGGAATATGTTGCTCAGAGCTGGAATTCAGCCGATGAAAAAGATGCTTCGGGAAACAGGCTTCTCTTGGATGCTGGACTCTGGTTAACGCAAAAGATTAAGGTAGAATTTAACATTCTCTTTCAAACTTTATGTTTTCATATTGACAGCTAGAAATTGGAGTTTGCACCTGCTGTGTAGTCCTTTTATCACTATTTTATGAATGTCATCATAATTCATAACTAATATGAAACTTTGTGCTCCAAATCTTCTTGTCTTTATTTTGTTCGTATTGGCCGTGGTGTGCATTTTCATGGTCTATCTCTCGCCCAACCTATAGTCACCAAAACAAATAGCTCCAAAACTCTAGCTAGTACTACTGGCATATAGCCACTAATTATGTGAAAACATAACTATTAACATATTATAAAATAAAACAAGTTATGTACTACAGTAATAAATTAAGATAGAATCGTGGCATTCTGCTCCCATTGATTTCCATACATCTCTTTAAGATGAATAATGAATTTTCTTCGTTTTTCTATTGTTTTTTAATGAGCACAGACCCCTCGGAAGAAGCATATTCTTTATTACAAAGTCAAATTACATGGCATAATACAAGTTTTTAGATACATTAATATAAGAATACCTCTAAATACTTGATATTGGTTTTAAAGGTTGTGTTTGTTTCTATTAGCTGTACAAGAGCTTTGTGCGATAATTAAACCTAAGTATTTTGTAAATAGGATTTAATGTCAGGTTTCCTTGTCTCATCTTCTTCTAGTTACCATAAAACTATTCATGTATTTAATTAGTGCTCTTCATGTCTTCCCAGGATCATTTCACAAAAATCCGGAAGATGGCTGTCGGTATGAAATATATAGGTAAAATTTTATTTATCATGAATTTTCTTCCACTTAGGTAACTTGGTTTTATCCAAACACTTTTAGGCACTTGTGTTATTTCCTAAATGGGTGAAATTTTAAAAATCATATGGGGTTGAAATTTTGTCAATTTGGAGCTCTTAATGTCATACACATTGCACTATTCCAATTGTGGTCATTATTATTGTAGTGGATGCAAGTCAAGTAAAAGTGCAAAAAAAATTCTCCTCATACTTGCCTTCTGTTTAATTCGTCTCACGTCCTTCATATAACTCTATAGGGGACTTTTTAAGTATTTTTTGTAATAATGTTCAGGTTGAATTAGTAATTTACATTTTCTCTTTTTATGCCTGTTTTTTACTCAACGGACGCAGATCCTACATACATGATCCGGGCAATTCCTAGTAATGCATCAGATAACATCTATTGCACACTTCTTGCTCATAGTGCGGTTCATGGAGCGATGGCTGGATATACTGGTTTCACCGTGGGGCCCGTTAACAGCAAGCATGCCTATATTCCAATCAGTGTAAGCTCTTTAATCTCGCCACTATTTAAATTGTCTTCAATTAGGATCTGATTGCTACAAAGTGATAATCCATGCCTTCACATAACAAAGTATATTACATGAATTCTTAAATAGTTGCTTTTGTGTTGTTACTTTCAGCGAGTAACAGAGACTCAAAACATAGTGAGATTGACAGACAGGATGTGGGCCCGTCTTCTTGCATCCACGAACCAACCTAGTTTTCTAAATTGTGAGGTTGTGCATGAAAAAGTTAATCGGCAGATCATTGATGACATCCACAACGAGAAGATTACCTCTATATAGATTTCTCTAAATTCGGGAAAAGCCATTTACAGTACATTCCAGTTCCACCCTACAAATCTTCTCGGTGTCTTTCGATTTTCATTGAGAGCCCATGCTGGGCACTTTCTTAAGTGGTAAGTAGAGAAATTGCTTTTGTACCGACTCTTGATGAGTGAAATAGTGTTTATTTAGCCTGCAAAATTGTTTTTTAGTTTTCAACTGGACGTCTTGATTGATTGTGCAAGAAACTTCATGTAGGTTATTATTTATTTTTAAACTACTGTGTTGATCATTTTTATCTACTGCTGTACTGCACAATCTAGTAATTAATTCAGTTTGAAGGACTAGAGTCGTGGATTAGCATAGCTACATCAATGAACTCACACGAATACTATTGAATCTCTATTTCGTCTACTGGCTAATAGACTTTTAGTGAACATGTTTTTTAGAAATTTCAAGTGATCATGAGTTCCAAAATCCTGCTACAGATTCAGAAGAAATTAACCAGGCCAACATATTTTATTTAGTAGGAAAGGGATGTGTCTCTTCTTTTTTTTTTCTTTTCTTAAACTAGAGAGGACCATACTATATAGTAGTAGTATAATCTATTTCTTTATATACACACATCATTAACATTTTAATAATAATAATAATAATAATAATAATAATTGCATCATATTCATACATCAACCACATTAAAATCACTTGGACATTTAAGCAGACAGGATGATGTGAACAAATACTAACTTATGTTTCCAAACGACTTTTCTATCCAATAATCAAAGACTTGACAGCTGGCGAATTCTCGCAGTCGGCCCTCCTCCTCTTACGACTGCCGCTGGCCTTAGGCCCAGGTTTTCCGGCATCCATCGGAAAATTGAGAACAGCCTTTCTTCCCCTCATCTTAAACGCTGCACAGTCGTAAGCCCTGGCAGCGTCCATATCAGTGTCGTAAGTCCCAAGCCAGACCCGACAACCCTTCCGGGCCGGGTCGCGGATCTCCGCAGCGTATTTGCCCCACGGCCTCCTCCTCACCCCCCTGTAACGCCTAATAATTCCCCTTCTCATTGCCCCAAAGTCCAGCTTCTCATGGTCATCCAGTGTGGGGCAGCTTATGCTCATGATTTGAGGCTTCATTTCAACATCAAAGAACTGATCATCTCCGGGCTGGGCAGAAATGGGCAGGTGTTGATTTGGGCCTGAAGACGTCGAGTAGGCCGATGGGGATCCGATTGGGTCGGTGGTGCTCCAAACGGGGCTGTCGTCGAGAAGAACATGATCTGAGAAACAGAGAAGATCCGAGAAGGATATTTCTGCAGAAGCGTGGTCGTAATCCAGTAGGTGTCTGCGTATGAGCTCCAACGTTGAAGACTCGTTGGGGCTTGCCATCAGGATATAGACCTAGAAAATATGGACAACAGAGATGATATATATGAAGAACGAATGTCTATGTTATGTGTGATTGTGTATGAATTTTATAAATTTATATAGATATATACACACGCACGCTCACTTTTGTGTTGAATATAATTCTATATAATATCTATAAATATTAGCTGGGGACATATATAATATATGCATGGATTGTTAGCAGTTGTGAAATGGGAAAAAATACTTTTCAAAAATGGATTTCAAATTACAAATACAATTCCTATTAGCAACACACGAGCACTTCAATCATAAACAGAGGTTGAACCTGTTGATAAATAATCCTTGTTTTTTAGTGTACATCCAACTTTATAACCCTTACGGCCTTACCTCTAACTAGTAGCTGGCCATAAAATATCATTCTACAGATTGGCTCCAACTGGTCATGACGGGGTGGGGTCGGGTTTTACCTCGTTATATACTCTCACATAATTATTAATTAGTCATAACTAAAAATATTTAAAAAACTTACTCTTTTATTAAAAAATTATCTCTCACTGTTTTAAAACTTTTTTTGATCTGTCGTACCCAAAATTATTTTCATACCTTAAAAATATTTTTTATTTAAAGTTATATAATTATTTTTCAAAAAATACCTTTTTTATTTAAAGTTATATAATTATTTTTCAAAAAATACCGAGTTCAGTGTCGTTTCATAAAATATACTAGTATATTTTTAAAAGCTCCCGCAATAAAAATATAAATTTTTTAGATTATTTGCACGTGAAAAGTTGGTAATGTCTTCACTTTTAATAAATAAAATTTACATAAAAAAGTAATAAAATTTACACCACCAACATACCACCGTGACATGGTGTATTTCACTGTGTCACAGTGACATATCATCGTGATATAGTATACTTCACCGTGTCATAGTTACCATAAAAAGGCGAAAATTTATTGTGCTCTTTGAATGTGTGATCGCGTGAATTTCAATTGCCAAAAAAAGAATTGAGTATCTAGTTTTAATAAAAAAAAAATTCAATTAATGGGTGATTCGATTGTGAATTTGTGAGAGAAATATTTATGTTCACTAACCTAGAAAACATATATTTTTATGAGAAAGTCTAAAAATATATATTTTGTTATACTTTGGCTTTATTCTGCTTTTGCCCCATTATTTTTAACTAGCTCATTTTATTACTAATACCACTATATCTATTATATATACTTTCTTTATATTATATTACTTCTGTTCCAAAGATGTATTCACGGTTTTTTTGTAAATTATGACCAATTCTAGAGGACGGAGTGAAGTGAGTACTATTTTACAAATAAAACTTATTTTTTCGTGATAGGGTGTGTGTTTCTATTTTTAAAAATTATTAATAGTTATGAGCCATGTTTTATTTTAAACTAAAATAAAAAAAATATATATATTATTTATGAAATGTGATTACTATTATAATATTTATTTTAAAAAGTTCAAAAAAAAATATATGTAATCTAAGTGGAATGCAGCGCAATGTGGACACGGGCTAGCCCTGTCCGGTCCAATGGTCGAGTTTAGAAACTCAAAATGGTTCACATGATAGGACATATAGGGATCCATTTATAATACTACTATATAGTATTAAATATTTGGTTACATATTCATTTATTTGATTCATTTAACTTTATTTTATTTTTTAGTTATTCTTAATTTTAGAAAGAAAAAAAAACATGGACTGTTACACAATGGTATGTTATTGATCTACACATACACTGTCGTGTATTCATGTGTTATATTTTAAATGTTGAAAAACGCGAAGGAACGAAAACGATTGATTCAAACCGCAAATGTTGAAGTGAAATCTCAAAATCAAGGAGTTGGAAGTCAAAATCTTATGTTAGGTCGACAGACAATTATTTTACCTCTAATTATTAATTCTACCACCAAATCAAATTGCTTGTCATTTAGTCACATTTCATACTTCGCACCAAAAGGATTCATACATTTTTTTTCCCTATATTATTATTATTAATAAATTCTATTAAATTTAGTTGATTTAAACTATTTCTTTCGTTTCAAAAAAAAAGTTAAAGAATAAAAAATAAATGTTAAAATTTTATTTTTAAAATTAAAAATAAAATAATTGTAATTAAAGTTAAAAGGTAAGAGAATAAAATATAAGTAAAATTTTATTTTATAGTAAAAAAAAATATTTATTTATTTTTTAAAATGTTTTAACTATTACGGGATACCAACAAAAATGTTGTAAGTTGCAACTATTATGAGGCGAATATTTTATTTTTTTAGTAAACAAATTTTTTTTTTACTTTCAATTTTAAACATTTTTTTTTTTTTGGAAAGTCCAATTTTATCTTTTTTGTTTTATTTTTTAGTACTTTTTTGTATTAAATTCTATTAAAATTAAATTGAACTAAATAAGTATGAATTGAATTAAATATTTATAATAATATAGTCTTCAGGGGCATAGCCGAGTAGTAAGGTCTGTGATGATGTGGGTGAGATATTCTCCGGCGACGCAGAGTTCGAACCTCGGGTGAGACAAATTTACAAATTTTCATTGAAATATTATGAAGGTTTTGTCAAATTTCAAACGGGGGTGTTCAAGTGCGGTCCCACGCCTAGCGCACACAAACGAGAGCGGGAGCCCGAATATGCACTAGAGAGCCTCGTTCTATCTCAAAACCATATGGTACTAAGTAGGAGAACTTCCTAGGCTTATAATATAGACTCCCCTCTCACAATTATTCAATGTGGGACAACTCACAAGTGGCCTTCAACACACCCCCTCCACTTGTGAGTCCTAGTCAAAGGGTGGTTATAACCACTCACAAACAGGTTATATAATATACTCCCTTCTCTCAAACTTTCAATGTGGGACAACTCACAAGTGGCCTTCAACACACCCCCTCCACTTGTGAGTCCTAGTCAAAGGGTGGTTATAACCACTCACAAACAGGATCGAAACCTGCTCTGATACCATGTCAAATTTCAAACGGGGGTGTTCAAGTGCGGTCCCACGCCTAGCGCACACAAACGAGAGCGGGAGCCCGAATATGCACTAGAGAGCCTCGTTCTATCTCAAAACCATATGGTACTAAGTAGGAGAACTTCCTAGGCTTATAATATAGACTCCCCTCTCACAATTATTCAATGTGGGACAACTCACAAGTGGCCTTCAACACACCCCCTCCACTTGTGAGTCCTAGTCAAAGGGTGGTTATAACCACTCACAAACAGGATTCTATCTCAAAACCATATGGTACTAAGTAGGAGAAGGCCTTCAACACACCCCCTCCACTTGTGAGTCCTAGTCAAAGGGTGGTTATAACCACTCACAAACAGGATCGAAACCTGCTCTGATACCATGTCAAATTTCAAACGGGGGTGTTCAAGTGCGGTCCCACGCCTAGCGCACACAAACGAGAGCGGGAGCCCGAATATGCACTAGAGAGCCTCGTTCTATCTCAAAACCATATGGTACTAAGTAGGAGAACTCTCTAGGCTTATATAATATACTCCCTTCTCTCAAACTTTCAATGTGGGACAACTCACAAGTGGCCTTCAACAGGTTTGTCCTGGGTGAAACCTGTTGGCTACAAATTTTCATTGAAATATTATGAAGGTTTGAAATATTATGAAAGTTTGTCCTGGGGTGAGACCTGTTGCATGTTGGCTCTCTCGCACAGGTGTCAGCTACTCGGGCACATCCCTCGATTTACATCCTACCCGATCGAGGGACCTCTGATCGGATGGGGTGGAGTTTCTCGTCTCTCCTCCTTATATAAAAAAAAAATTATAATAATATATAATGTCTCAACTAATTATGTAAACTTTTTTTTTATGTAACAACTAATTATGAACATTCTTAAAACGAAAATAAAAACTTTAAATTTTATTTTAAAATACAATTTTAACCTTACTTTTTACATTACTTTTTAAACTTTACTCATCACTAAATTATTTTTTAACTTCGACATACATTAATTTTACCTCTTACTTTTTGGTAAATAAATAAAAATTAATATGTTTTTTAATCTTTCATTCGATCAACCAGTACACATATATAATTTAATCTTTTATATTATTATTATTACTAATAATAATAAGTATAAGTTAATCTTTTATTATTATTACTAACAATATTATTGTATTATAAGTTAAATTATTTATCTGAAGTCATTCATAATAATTATTTGATATTTTTTTATTTGTTAATATTGTGAAATGTACTCAATCAAATTAAAATAATTATTTTCAATTCGATTAAGTTCAATTTAGTTCAAATCTATTATATTCAATCTATATCAATTAAACTATATTCAGTTCAAAAGAACATATAAGCTTAATCCTGTTCAATTTTTAAAACTAAAATCAAATTATTTTTTAGTTTTAAAATTGAAGAAATGTTATTTTTTTTACTTATACTATTGATATATGTTCTCTTTGTTTCATTTTTTTCACATTTTGTTTACGTTCCTCAATAATATAAATTCTTAAAAATAAAATGTTTTTTAATTTTTTAATATTAAAATATATTTTTATCTTTATTTTAATGTTTTACATACTTTTTAAATTTTTTTTAGGAATTTTTTTAAATTTATATTTACATTTTTATTATTCAATTTTTGGTTAAAAATACAAAAATATTTCTTTTTAAAAAATCCAATAAGTAAGATGTGCATGAATAAGTGAAACGAAAAACATTTCAATTATAAAAAGGAATATACTTTGACAACACTTGCATAATAATAATAATAATAATAATAATATTATTATTATTATTATTATTATTATTATTATTAATAATGCATTGTTGGAATATGACCTTTGAAGAAATGGACAGTTTTGTTTTTAGCGGCGCCTACTCATAATAACATACTTTAACAAGGGCCCTCCATCATTTAATAAAGATTGACGATGGGCCCATTTTATAAATTTCACAAGTTAGTAATTTAAGTTGACACAAAATCTCATCAAACCAGCTAATAACATTTGTCGTTGCGAGAGGACATAATATCTCCAACTTGCCCATGCTTCATCACTATTTTAATAACATTATTAATCACCTTGTCTTTTTTAAAGAGATTAAATTGTAATCATCTTCAACGTGAAGATAAAAGAATATTGTATTTATTTTGTGAAATGTAATCCTCTTTAACTTGCTATATATATATGAATGAAAAATAAACATATCCCAAACGATTGATCTTTTTTTTTTTTTTTTGTAATTTAAAAATAATTATAAGTTTGTTGGAAGTAAGTAATATTGTTGTTTCAATGACGCCCAAACGCCCAAAGTTCACAAATAATGATGCCATTGTGCCCATATTGTATGACCCACTCCACTACAATATTAATCCTCATGTTACTAATGAAAATACTATATTTATTGAACTAAAACTTAGTTATTTCATTCAAGAGATCTCAGAGTATATGGACCGAGTCATTGAGACATGATCACAGTCTCATACATGCTTGATTTTATTTTATTTCTATGTGCATGTTTAATTTCAAAAGATCTACATATAAAATAAATGTAATTTGTGTCTTCTAACAAAATGCTTAATTGAATTAAATTAATTTTCACATTCTTTCAAACTTAGTACAACAGTATTTACATATACTATTACTATTACGACCCAAAAATAGTTACTGCTAATCTTCTTTTTCTCCACCAATTTTTTCTTATATTCCTAACAACCCCCTGACTTTTTTTTTTTCGGAAAAACAAATTTAAATAACCATAAGGCTTGGATAAGCCAAACTCTGATGATGTGGAGATAACGGCGGGACCTCAAATATCCCATTCCCATCACCGCCATCCCAAACCGACGTCCAACTCGACGGCGTCAAAGGCCCACTCGCCGCCGTTAACTCGCTCTCCCTTTCGACCTCCACAATTTCCTCCTCCTCTCTCTTCACCTCCTTCGCCGCCTCCCTCCCATCGCACCCGCCCTCCCTCTCCCTTTTCCGGCATCCGATCTCCGCCGCCTCGTGCTCCGGCTGGGGTTTGAAGTTCCCGATGTCGAGCGGGAAATTCAGTATGGCCTTGCTCCCCCTCATCCTGAACGCCGCCCTGTCGTAGGCCATCGCCGCCTCCACGTCCGTGTCGAACGTCCCCAGCCACACGCGCGTCCCCTTCCGGTTCGGGTCGCGTATCTCCGCCGCGAACTTCCCCCACGGCCTCCGCCTGACGCCTCTGTAGTGCCTCCGGTCGCCGCCGGGGTTTCCCCCCGCCGCCGCCTTCTTAGGAACGGCTATGTGAAGCGAAGGCCTCCTCTTAATTTGGTCGAAAAATGTTATCGGATTCGATTCGATTTCCAGCGAATCAGCGCGCTGGAGATCTGGATTGGTGGAATTGGTTGAGATCTGAGACGTCGTTGCAGGCGGTGGCGGAGGAGGAGGACAGTAGATTTCGGCGAAGGCGAAATCATCGAGGAGGTGTTGGCGTATGATTTCCAGAGCAGAAGTCTCGTCGGGTGAGGTCATTTCGGAATTACGGATAAGTATAGGGGTCTTAATTTAATATTTAAAAATCAAAGGGGTGTGGATTGGAAAGTGGAAGTGAGTTGAAGGTTGTTTATAAAGGGGGTGCGCTTGTAAATAACGAAAAAGGGAAAGCTGCTTCGCACGAGGGTTCCGTGGAGGAGAGAAGAAGCATCGCTATAATATTTATCGTCACATATACCCACAAATTAATACAGTAAAATTATAATGGGAAAATATAATTTTGATAAATTGCAATTTTGGATAAGCTTTATTTATTTATAATGTATTCTATCATTAGATGAATTTTGGGTCTATACATAGCATTTTAAGATTGTAAAGGAAGTCAATATACAACTAACGAGGTCTTTATTTGTTGAAATAAGTCCGCAAATTTACTAAGGATTGTCAAACCAAGGTCGATATTAAGAGATAAAAACATAGTGTACTTAACAGAACATGAATAAACACATTAAAAATAATCAAATATAGAGATAAACAAAGTATATTAAATAGTCAAACATCAATCAGTTATCACTCCACCATGAATAAGTTTAAATTACTCTATTGGAATATGATTTCACTCACCGGTTCAAATTCTAATCGATTCACACAAATTTAAAGAAACCGAATAAACACCCAAGACACGACTCACTAAAAAAACTATTGTAGGTTTAGTGACGAATTTGTTGATCCGTCAGGATTAGTGACGAATTTGCTTACGAATTTTGATCGTCAACATGGACTAACAGTTTTCCTTACAGATTTTGGTCTGTCAATAATTCGTAATGGAATTTATGGTTTGGTGTGGGTTCGAAACATATTGTTGAGGATTTTCGAACATATTTCCACACATATCCCAATACATAATTCTCTAGGACGAAAAAGAACATCGTTTCATTTATATTTTTACACAATTTTTTCCTAAATATATCTTTACGCTTCAAAACATAAAATAATTGTAATTTATTTTGTTTTGTTTTAAGATACAATTATAGATTTATATTTTATTTATTTTTTAAATTTTACTCACACTTATTTTTTTATTAAAAAATATACTGTAATTTAATTACTATAATTTTTTTATCAACTTAACAACATTATAGTTTTTTATATTTAATTTTCAATTATTTGATTGTTTGGTTTTGTTTTTAAACTATATTCAATTATCTTTAAATTATTAACTATTTTAACCTTAATAAAGCTTAAGTATATAGTATTATTTCATCTATCTTTTAAATATTTTTATATTTTCTTTTAGTTGTTTCACATATATATTCACAATCAAATAATTTTACTTACTTTTTTATTTTAAAATTGTTATGAATATATTTAATTAGTGAATGACTAGTTTACCGGTGAACAAGACAGAAACCCTACTTTGTATCTATATAAAGGGGTCTCCCCATATGAATGAAATAACAATTCATAAGAATTCTATTCTCCTCTCCAATATTGTCTCTCTCTACTATATTATTCTCTCTCAATTCCTTTTGAGTTTATAACACGTTATCAGCACGAAAGCTCAATCGCGTTCTTCATCGAATTTCTACTCATGCAAGATCCGAACTTTAAGGCAAAAATTTATATGTTTGTTTATATTCATTAATAATTATAAATATATCTACTTCTCCTCCCTTTTTCTTAATATCATATGTTCCCGAAGAACATTATAATCTGATATTCCTGAAATAATATCAAATGTTCCCGAAGAACATTATAATATGATATTAATGAACTTCTTCATAAATTGCTCATCTTGAAGCAAGTAAATGTCTAATGTTCCTGAAGAACATTATAATTTAATATTCCCGAAGTAATACCAAAGTAATAATTATAATCTGATATTCTTGAAGTAATATCAAATTAATTATTATTGAGTTCCTGAAGAACAATATGATATTGTTGAAATAATATCAAATTAATTTTGTCTAGTAAATCAATTAAAAGGAAATGTTCCAGAAGAACATGATATGATATTCCCGAATAAATATCAAAACTAAATATTTCTGAAGAACATAATATGATATCCTGAAGAAATATCAATATCGAATTGATTATGATTATATACTAATAATCTCGAAATTATCTTTGAAAATTGACCGTGAAAGATCCAATAGCTTTGTGGAAAGATTTAAAAGAAAAGATACGATCACCCGAAGTTGGTCGTACTACCAAAACGTGGTATGATTGACTCCACATTGGATTACGAGATTTACAATTTGTCGAGGCATATAATAAATCTATCATGAAAGTAACATCTCACAAGTTTGAGTCGCATTATAATTTGATATTCCTGAAATAATATCAAATCAAGTCTCTTAATAATCAATTAAATTAAATTTTCCTGAAGAACACATACTTCTGGTTTAAATATTATATTGATCGTTTTGGAAAAACATGATTTGATATTATTTGATATATAACAAATTAAATTGCTCCCGTAGTAGCAATAGGTTTTAAATGTTCCCGAAGAACATTATTCATGATTTAATATCACAATTAAATTTTAAATATTCTTGAAGAACATCATGATATGATATTTCCGCAGAAATATCAAATCAAATCAAATTGCTTATGGTGTAGCAATTAAACTTTAAATATTTTAAATTGATATTGATATTGATATTCATAAGATATAATACAAAATATCTTTGAAATAATATTTTTATTGATTGCTCCCGAAGAAGCAAAGTTCAAACATTAAATATTTTTTAATATGATACTCATAGTGAAACTCCAAAATCGATAGTTCTCGTTAAAACAATGATTACATATGAATTATCCCTGAAGGATATCTTTTGAAAATCGAGAACAAATGTACTATGTGGGTACCCATGAAATATAGAAAAACTCGATTCCAATTTGTTGGGATATGTCCTTCGATCCTACGTGTGCAATCGATAAAGTCATAAGGTCGTCTATGGATGTTAAATGATTATTCGATAATATTAATTGTTGGGAAAAATATAATATTGATCGATAAAATCATACCTACAGGGTCACACACGAGCTCGATATTGATATACATTGCTTGATAAATATATTGATTTAGAATCAATACTTACGTGGAATTTCGCATGCATGGGATGCATGGCTTGCATGGGATGCATGTCACATGGTGTGACATGGCATGCCACACAAGCTGGTGATTTGGAGTCATAACACATGCTATGTGGCATGGAGATTGATGCGGCCCGAGGTCAGTCCAAGAAACAAGAAGTTCTTTTTCCAGCTGGAACCATGAAGAAGAAGCTGGAACGGAGGTCAGACGAGAGCCGAGGACGCGCCGTGAATTTCAGCCAGGAAATTGGCCTAATGTCGGCCGACACCAAGAATGCACTACCAAAATGTCGGCCGACATCTTCACAAAAGGCGTGGGACTTACAGCAGGGTGAAACCGCGCCCGAAGGATGAACCCGCGGACGAAGGCCCAATGTCGGCCGACATTCATCTTAGTGTAATTCAATGTCGGCCGACATTTAGTTCAGAAACGTGGATTTTCAGCGACGCGACCTTTTGATGTTTTTGGCGTTTTTATTTCCTTTTTTTGAGACTTTTTATGTTGCCTATTTAAAGGCTTGAACCCTAATGTTTTAGAACAACTTTTGATTATTGAACAAATTATTTTCGTGAGAAATATTTCTCCTTTGGGTTTCCGAATTCTTCCGGGTTCTACCAAAAGAATTCATCGGCGAATCAACGAAGCCTTCATCCTTCGTTTGTGTGTCAATCATCGTCTCCGAATTGTTGGGTCACGTTCCGTTGGGGTTTAGGTCGTCGAATCTAAGTCATTTCGGGGGTAGATTCAAAGGTTTTGGGATCTCCACCAGGTATCCTTTCAATTATTCCGTATCTTCTCTTCTTCCGATCGAGGTGCGTATCATCTGGTATCAGAGCCCAGGCTAGGGTTCTAATTTCTGATTTCGTTACCTCGTTCATCTTTTCGTTTCGTTCTTCTTTTCTTCTTCGCTGAATCGGATTTCTTTCATCCGTAAGCACAAAAACAAAAAAAAAAAAAAAAAAAAAAAAACAAGAAAAAAATTCTATAAAAATTATTTCTAGTCCGATTTTCGCGATTTTTTTTTTTTTTTTGAGAGTCTTGTTCCTGGTAGTGAGTCGAACAATCAGCAATTAAAAAAAAGAAAAAAAAAAGAAAAAAAAAAAAAAAAAAATTGTTCCAATATTTTCCGAATTTTGTTCCTTCCTACTTGGTATTGTGTGTTTTGTTGATATTGTTGGAGTGAATTCGGCTGGTAATTCCGGAAGTTCGATTCTTAAGGGAGAAATTGAGAGAATACTGAGTCACCTCCTATATTGAGAGACATACGAGAGCTGTGAGGGAAAGATTTCTTCATTTCTCTTGTTTTGTTTTAACGTTGTTTTGCAGGATGTCTGGTGGGTCTTCACCAAAAGCTGACGGTACAATGATCGATCCCCAAATTAAGTACCTCATGGAGGCCATGCGAACTGAGTTGAGAAAGTTCATTACCTCTGAAATGGAGGCCGTGCATGAGCGGGTTAGTGCCATGGAGGAGAGGCCTAATCGGAGACAACGAGAAGGTCGGAATGGCAACCATCGTCATCATGGTAGACATAGGGACGTCGATTCTGAGGAGGATGACGCATCTGGGACTGATGAGAGGAGGCGAGGAGGTAGAAACCGGGAAGATGACAACTTGGGCAACATCAAGATGAATATTCCCTCATTCTTAGGGAAGAACGATCCCGAGTTGTATCTGGAGTGGGAGCGTAAGGTGGAGCTGATGTTTGACTGTCATAACTATGCTGAGCTCAAGAAGGTGAAGTTGGCAGCGATAGAGTTCTCTGAATATGCACTGGTTTGGTGGGATCAGCTTGTAACCAGTCGGAGGCGGAACCGAGAACAACCTATTGAAACATGGGCCGAGATGAAAGCTGTGATGAGGAAGCGGTTTGTTCCAACTCACTATTACCGAGAGTTGTACAACAAGTTGCAGAACCTACGACAGGGGTCGAAGAGTGTGGATGAGTACTTCAAGGAAATGGAGGTGTCTATGATTCGAGCCAATATTGACGAGGACAGGGAGGCGACCATGGCGAGATTCCTGGCTGGCTTAAATTGGGAGATTCGTAATACCGTGGAGTTGCAGCCATACGTTGAGTTGGAGGACATGGTTCATGTGGCAATCAAAATTGAGAACCAGCTTAAGAGGAGGGGTAGCTTAGGCAATCCGAAGCCAATTCAGTCTACCTGGAGACAATCCCAGGGCCCTAGTGGTTCATCATACAAGGGGAACCAATGGAAGGAGGAAACAACAACACGGGATGAGAAGAAGATCTTCTACAAAGATCGTCTGGAGGGTGCAGGTCCGACTACTCAGACCAGTCCCGTGGTTCCTGATAGTCGCAATCGGGATAAGAGGTGCTTCAAGTGTCAGGGATTCGGGCATATCATGAGTGAGTGTCCTAACCGGAGACTTATGCTCTTAAGAGATGATGGGGAAGTTGTGACTGATGACGAGGGTGACAAGCCAGAACCGAAGGCTAAGGAAGAGTCTGAGGAGGAGGAGGAGATTCTCGCACCTGACGGGAAACTTTTTGTAGCGCGAAGAGTCTTGAGTGCACAAATTCAGCCCGATGTTGAGGAGCAGCGAGAGAACCTTTTCCACACAAGGTGTCATGTGCAGGATAAGGTGTGCAGTGTCATCATTGATGGAGGTAGTTGCACGAACGTGGCTAGTGCAACCATGGTTCAGCGTTTGGGTTTGGTTGTGGTGCAGCATCCTAGGCCATACCATCTACGGTGGTTGAATACGACTGGCGTCATCAAGGTGACTAAGCAAGTGGAGGTTCCTTTCCGCATTGGGAAGTATGAGGATAAGGTACTATGTGATGTCGTTCCCATGCACGCGAGTCATATTCTATTAGGGCGTCCGTGGCAGTATGATCGGCGAGCTATCTATGACGGTTTCGCCAACAAGTACTCTTTCGAGTATAAGCAGAAGAAGGTATCTCTTGTTCCTCTCACTCCTACACAGGTTTACGAGGATCAAGTGCAGTTGCAACGAGAGGCCGAGAGGGGAAAGTCTAAGGAGCAGCCCTCACCAAGTGAGGCTAGTGACATGACGCACGGAGTGGGGGCAAATACGTTGGCGATGTTGTGCGAGAAAGACCCGTTTCTCACTAACAACATTTCTCCTCTACTACCTTCTTTTCAGTCTGTTTTGCAGGATTTTGATGACATCACTCCTGTTGATGCCCCGCCTGGATCACCACACATAGGAGGGTTGGAGGATGTGTCGACCTTGCTCGGGCCAGTGGAGTTCGAGCCTGGTGAAGTCCTGGATTTGAGGACAAATCCTCTTCAAGAGGAGGGGAATGATGCGGCCCGAGGTCAGTCCAAGAAACAAGAAGTTCTTTTTCCAGCTGGAACCATGAAGAAGAAGCTGGAACGGAGGTCAGACGAGAGCCGAGGACGCGCCGTGAATTTCAGCCAGGAAATTGGCCTAATGTCGGCCGACACCAAGAATGCACTACCAAAATGTCGGCCGACATCTTCACAAAAGGCGTGGGACTTACAGCAGGGTGAAACCGCGCCCGAAGGATGAACCCGCGGACGAAGGCCCAATGTCGGCCGACATTCATCTTAGTGTAATTCAATGTCGGCCGACATTTAGTTCAGAAACGTGGATTTTCAGCGACGCGACCTTTTGATGTTTTTGGCGTTTTTATTTCCTTTTTTTGAGACTTTTTATGTTGCCTATTTAAAGGCTTGAACCCTAATGTTTTAGAACAACTTTTGATTATTGAACAAATTATTTTCGTGAGAAATATTTCTCCTTTGGGTTTCCGAATTCTTCCGGGTTCTACCAAAAGAATTCATCGGCGAATCAACGAAGCCTTCATCCTTCGTTTGTGTGTCAATCATCGTCTCCGAATTGTTGGGTCACGTTCCGTTGGGGTTTAGGTCGTCGAATCTAAGTCATTTCGGGGGTAGATTCAAAGGTTTTGGGATCTCCACCAGGTATCCTTTCAATTATTCCGTATCTTCTCTTCTTCCGATCGAGGTGCGTATCAGAGATTATGAAATCCATTCAAATTCACCATAAACACCCATTATGTGTGGTTATGACACACATTGATATGGGGGGTTACAAGGTGAATTGAAGTGGATATAATGAGTATGAAAAATCAGATTTTCAACTCTCATTCTTACACTTTGAAACACAATTTCGAAATACACAAAAGAGAAAGAGAGAAAAGAGTTCTTGGAGAACCAATTCAATCAAGCAAGCAAGTTCATTTTCCGGGTTCGTGTGCAACACGTAGAGGCCGGGCCATTTGTACGGCTTCAACATCCGGGCGATTCAAAGGCGTGACGAGGTCATACCAAAGGTTTACATTTCGAGGCTGATCCATTTGAGGTGGTTCAATCGACTCAACACCACCTCATCAACATCAACGAGTCACTTCGTCACCAAAAGTAAGATCTCGTTGATATCTCTATCTCTCTCTCTCTCTCTATATATATATATATATATTGGATGTATATATATATATATATAAATATGTGTGTCTATACATATTTGTGTGCACTAAGATCATGGCATAGTAGATCTATCGCTTTACACGCTTCCGCACACACGGTATATCGATCAGATCGGTATACCGGTACCTTCACAATTAAATGTAATTTCTGAGAAAATTATATATTTAAATTTATTTTGATCCCCGAAGGATCATTGGTAAAGATATGGTATCCCTGAAGGATGATTGGTAAAGATATTGTATTCCCGAAGGATCATTGATAAATATACTGTATCCCCGAAGGATTATTGGTAAAAATATTGTTATGCAAATGATGAAATATTAAGAGTGGGCTCTGGAAGAGCTTTACTAATTATCTCCACGAGTAATAAAAATGTGCTTAAAAATGAAGATGATTCATATCATGATTATCATTAAGTGCGTGGAAATAAATCAAATATTTTCCATCTGCGAATTAATATGCAACATATATTAATATCACCACTAAAGTGTATTAACGGGCATAATAGAAAATAAGGTATATTAAATATCTTGAGCCCGCGATCCTGAAGATCGGTTTACAGCAATTATGTTGATTTGCATATTTAACGAAGATTATTTCCCGACATTAGGGGGAGATAAGAATATAAAGATATAAATGCCGAGAAATTTCATGGAATGAAAACGATCTTTAATTATAGATCCACGCACCAATCAATTGAACATGAAGTTCATTAAAATAAGTGACTTGCAATATTCAGCAAGTAATCTGCCAAATTGATGAAGGTGTGACAAAATCACATATATTTGTGATATATGAACTATAAGAGTTCAAATACCAAAGAGATCAACTCAAATGTTGATTCTAATATACGCCAGAAGCGTAGTAGATCGATCTCAAGATATAAAATAAATCCGCGGTAATAAAATTTAGTCACCCTCAAAATCTCCTAAAGAGAGTTAGATAAAAATCCCATTGAAAAAGCATGTGCACATGATAATAGAAAATCGTGGGATTGCGGAACAACCAAATTAAATATTTTGGGAAATGATTAAAAATTTGGTTGATATATTGAATTGTTATCAAATGGAAAAATAAACAGTCGTCAATGACATATTTGATGGTACCGGTATACCGATCCGATCGATATACCGTGTGTGCGGAAGCGTGTAAAGCAATAGATCTACTATGCCATGATCTTAGTGCACACAAATATGTATAGACACATATTTATATATATATATATATATATCCAATATATATATATATATATAGAGAGATTAACAAGAACACTTACAACCGGTGTAGCGTGCCTCGTTGATGTTGATGAAGGTGGTGTTGAGTCGATTGAACCACCTTCATGGATCAGCCTTGAGAATGACCTCGTAACTCTTCTTGTCTAGATCGCCCGGATGTTGAAGCCGCACAAATGGCCCGGCCTCTACGTGTTGCACACGAAACCGGATGTCGAATATATTGCTTGCTTGAGTCGGTTCTCCAAGAACACTCTCTATTCTCTCCTTTTGGTGTGAATTTCGTGGGTAAGCATGAAGTGATATGAAAATCAGATTTTCATGTCTATATTCATGTCCATTTACCACTCCATGTAACCCCCCCATTATGTGCATCATAATGCACAAGTAATGGTGGTTAATGGGGAGATGAAAAGACACCTCCACATAATCATGCCAAATCATGATATGTGGTCCCACTTGCTTGTGTGGCATGCCATGTCACACTATGTGACATGCATCCATGCAAGCCATGCAATGCATCCCATGCACGTAAAATCCTCATGTATTGATTCTAAATCAATATTATTATCAAGCAACGTATATCAACATCGAGTTCGTGTGTGACCCTGTAGGTTTGATTATCGATCAATATTATATTGTTCCCAACAATTAATATTATCGACTAATTATTTAACATCCATAGACGACCTTATAACTTTATCGATTACACACATAGGATCGAAGGACATATCCCAACAATCTCTCACTTGGCCTTCAGAGCCAGTGTGCTGCCAACTTCCTTTTGTCACTTTATGTCTAAGTTTGAACTTGAGGCAAGACTCGAGTCATCCTCAATCGGTTCAAACCTTTCTTGGACTTTGAGACAGACTGTAAAACCAGATTTATCACTATGATACGAATCTGGACGTGGCCACGTATTTTACACAGTCTCGACTCTCCAAGTGGTCGGTAAGACATGTTTCCCATTATAAAATGGAGGACAATCCCATCTTGTCAATCCAAGCTCTCCCACTTGCTTCCTGATATACCCAATAACAAGTTTTATAACCTCCTTTTACGAAAGGCGTTTACTTGTATCAAAGTACATCATTTCACAATGGAATCACTCTGGACTACTTAGGTCAGAGGAAATTGCTCGACAGTCAATGAAATAGTATTATGACTCGAAATCTTAAATACTATTCCAGTCGGGTCTGTTCGATCATTAGCTCCCAGCTAATATCTATGTAATTGTACTTGATGTCCCACATCACTAGCCCATGAAGCGGCGCTATAGTACACATTACAATCTAGTTCTTTGTATTATCGGTTTGTCCGTACTCGATTATACGAACTAGGAACAAGCATATGATTCAAGTATATCAGTTCAACCATTGGGACTTCATTATGCGGTAAGTCGACCTCATAACCCAATCGATATTACTTAATCATTTGGACAATTCATATAAATTAAACCATATTTATATGAAGAAATATGTATTATACATATGAGTGAATGTCTACCAAATCTCCAAAAATATCTAATACAGTAATAGAAATCACAACCCATCTCTAAGATGTCTGATCTCTATTGCAGTCGTGAAAGCCTTAAGCTTAAACTGCTGGAGAGGTTTAGAAAGCGGGTTTGCAACCTTACCAAAAGTTGCAAATTTATTATCTCGATGTCTCCACAAAACTATCTCCCAGATAATGTGGAACTTCCTGAGCACCAGTTTTAGACTTGTGGTGCTTCCTAAGCACCAGTTTTAGACTTGTGGTGCTTCCTAGCTCATTGGCTTGCGCGATAACTCTACTATAAATAGAGAACTATCGGATGGGCTGAGCTAGTTACGCCACCTAGTTCATTCAAGAACTTTCAAATCCTAACTGCCAACATTACTGCATCCAATGCAATACTGTGCTCAGCTTTTGTAGTTTAATCAGCTATATTGCATTGCATGGAACTATTCCAGCAAATATCACCTCTAACCAGACAAAAGATATAACCAGATTAAAATCGGAAATTATCTTAGTTTGTTTTGAAGTTAGCATTCAAACAGCTTGTTAATATCAACTCTTTTTGTCTTCCAAAGACAACAAAATTCTTTTGTCCATCTAAGGTACATAAGAATATTCTTGGTCGCAGTCTAACGCGCCTCACCTGGATTTCCTTGAAACTGACTCGTCATGCTCAAAGCATATGATACGTCCGGTCGTGTACATATCATGGCATACATTATAGACCCTATTGCCAAAGCATAAGGAATGTTTTCCATCCTCTTTTGCTCATCAAGTCCCGTAGGGCCTTGCATCTTGCTAAGAGATGTGCCATGACTCATTGGAATGAGACCCTTTTTGGCGTTTTTCATCCTGAACTTATCAAGTACCTTATCAAAATAGGTCACTTGACTAAGTCCAAACATCATTTTCGATCTGTTCCGATAGATCTTGATGCCCAATATGTACTGTGCTTCTCCAAGATCCTTCATTGAAAAACAATTCCCAAGCCATTCTTTAATAGAATTAAGCATAGAAACATTGTTTCCAATAAGGAGTATGTCACCGACATACAACAAAATTAATACAACGTAACTCCCACTGATCTTCTTGTAAAACAAGACTCTTCCGAGTTCCTCTGAAATCCAAATCCCAGTATGGATTCATTGAACTGAAGATTGCTACTCCGATATGCATTCTTTATTCCATAAATAGAACTATAAGCTTGCATAATTTCTCAGCCTTATTAAGATCGATAAAACTCTTTGGCTGTGTTAAAACACAGCCTCTTCTAGAATCCAATTCAAGAAGTTAGTTTTAACATCCAATATTACCATAACTCATTATCAAGATGAGTAGTAATAGCTAAGATAATCTGAATGATTTAATCAAAGCAATTGGTGAAAGTTTTTCCATAATCCACCTCGTGAATAAAACTTTTACCATCAACCTTGCTTTGAAAACCCTAGGTTTTCCATCTGTCTGTTTAGATCTTAAAGATCTATTAGCATTCATTGGGTCTAACCCTGTGATGCAAATATATCAAGTTCCAAACTTGATTATCAGATATTGATATCATCTCAGATTTCATGGCACCATGCCAATTTTCAGTAGCTGGACTCGTCATAGCTTGGAATTAGGTCGAAGGTTCACCGCTTTCCAAAAGCATGAATTCATATCTCTCATTGGTCACAATATCTACGTATTTGAATAATAGAGATAGATTTATGCCTTTCGGACCTACGAGGGCTGATATGGCTTCCAAAATCATAAGAATACTCTCAACCCAGTCTTGAGTATTCATCGTTGGTTGTTTCACTTGAACCTCATTAAAAACAACCGAGCTCCCACTGAATTTCTAGGAAAGATAACTCTTTTCAAGAAAATCACTATCTCGAGCAACAAAATATTGTTCTCAGATAGATCGTAGAAGTTGTACCCTCGAGTTTCTTATGGATACCATAAAGGAACTTTTATCCCATTTGAGTTCAAGCTCTATAGAGATAAATCTCGTCAGAGACGCTTTTAGAACCTCAAATTTTGATGAAAACAATTTAGGGACCCTCCCTTTCCATACCTAGTATGGTGTCTTATCAACAGCTTTTGACGGCTTCCTATTCAGTGTATAAGTTGAAGTCTAGAATTGTGTGTTCCCAAAAGAGACCAGTAGTTCATTTAGACCTCTCATCGAATGGTCGAACTATATCTAATATAGTTTGTTTTCTCTTTTCCGAAACATAACCTTCATGTGCTTGTGAACTAATAGGTTCCACATACATCAGTATGGATCATCCCTAATTACTCACATGTTCTCCTTTCTCCAAGAAAGATGACATTTTTATCTTTTCAATCACACATCATTTACATGTATCAAATGACTCCAAGTCAAATGATTCTAAAATTCCTTCTAAAAGAAGCTTCGTTACATGTTTAGATTTTGATTTGATCTAATCAACAATGTTTCAGTTATGTCTCATCGATACTTATTCGATTTGGCCTTTGGTTTTAATGATATATATATGATTTTTCAAGTTTAAAGTATACATAAACAATATAATAATCGTACCAAAACAAAGAATAATTCACAATTAAAATAGTTACCAAACTATTTAATAGTGAAAAACTAATCCATCAGTATCTAATACTGAACCAATATTCATTGTTTATTGAAGGTACGAAATTACATAGTTATAATACTAAAACAAGGCCCTAAGGCAAAACAACATCATATGATCATACGGCTAATGCAGCGACCTTCGCTCCATTTCTTGCCTGTAGATTGACATCTCTATTCACCGAACTTATACTTCTATGTAGTTCCTCCACATAAAATGTGAGAACCACATTTGGCATCCAATACCCAAGAAGTAGAATTTGTGAAGTTTAATGTCTATATCATTAATACTTGAAGATGAAGCAACCCCGTTCTTCACATCTTCTTTGAACTTTGGGCAAATTCAATTATTCCCAATAATTGAATCTCATTCAAATTTCCATTCAAAATTATCTCAATGTCAAAACGTGATAAATCGTAAGTGAAAAATTGAAGTTTTCTAACCAGCGATATTATCATGCAATTGAAGCCCTATCTCTCATAAAATATGAGGGAGCCAACCAGACAATCGATTCACGCCATCCAATGGCTCGTAAGTCTCTAATTTGTGTCATTGATGAACTTAAGTGTTTTGGATTAAATCACTCCCCGAGGTGTAAATAATCCTAACCTTATAATCCATCAAATGAAAGACAAATTAGGCATTTGTTTTGAAATTGAATAAAATATGAACTTTTATATGTTTGCAAGTAGTGTCCAACACTTTTGCAGTAGACGCATTGAGATTCCCTAGGAACCCTAGTAGCCTTCTTGCCCATGCTCTTTTGAATACCCTATCCCATATCATAAGAATTTCCCTCTTAGGGTCCTTCTCTATCGCCGGCTCAGGAGCCTTGAGCATCCCGTGGAGCTCACGAAGCGATTTCTTCAAACCATTCATATGGAAATTTTAGCCTAAAGGCATTATAACCATCATGAAATTGAAGTATGAAATCGGTTGCCAAATAATCATCATAGGAAAAATCTAGGCGGTCACTTGAAGCAAATAATCCAATCATTTGTTGCACATGTGATTCCATAGATTTCCATTTTTTCAGCCTAGCTGAAGCAATGACCCTGGTCATACCGAACCGCTCAATCTTAGCATATTCCCCGAACATGCTATTGAGTTGTTCAATGATATCTTAGGATGTGGTTATCTAACACATTTTCATTGTCTTCGTATTTGAGGACCATCCTCGAATTACGTTGTGAATCAAGAAAATTTATGTTGTTCAATTTTTCATAATCAAGAATTGAACCAAACTTGAATCGAGTTGAAATTAACATGATAAACTACAAAAGAAAGATAAATAAAGTATGTAAACATCCACAAAGCGGTAAACAAATAAGGTTGTCTAACAAGTTACTTATTTATTCCATTTTGTTCAATCGATATCTAATATCGTTGTTCCCTTGAACAAAGCGATCCCAAGACCCTCATCTTGCGAATCCTTAAGCCGACTGAGTCCGCACTTAAGAAAACCAAGATAGGTAGACATCCCATGTCAATGACATCTAATGTCATTCTCGGTCGATAAGAATCACATTCTTATCTCATGTCTCGATAGCCACGCCTGCAGTGGATCTATCGATGAGAAAACCAAACTCACGTGTAAGGGTCTAACCCTTACTCCCACTATCCCAAGATAAAAAGTAGTACCCCGCTGAGGCGGACCTACCAACTTATGATCGAGGGCTTCATGAGTGTGACGTTTTGGACAAGACATTATACTCATTATTATTGAGAACTTGCATGCATAGGTTTGTTTATATGTAAGTTGAACATTTATAACATAAAACAACCTATAACTAGCAAAGCATATAAATACGAAATCGAAAGGCCCCTAGAACCTCACAACTCTCAAACGAAAAGAATTAAAGTAATAACAAAAGCCTTGAACATCTTCTGGACTGGTCCTCGCCCTCCGTTTTAGTTCCGTGCTCGCCGATTTTGGTCAAAACAAGTCATTACCTCAAAAACCACGAACAGCGCCCGCCGTTTTACAACCAGCGGTCGCTGAACACCACCGGCGGTCGCCGTTTCCAAAACGGCGCCCGCCGAAAAGGCAAAAAACCCATCTGCCCCAAAAAAGGCCTTTCGGCGGTCGCCGTTTCCAAAACGGCGCCCGCCGAATCAAAACGGCGCCCGCCGGAGCTCAAACGGCGACCGCCGTTTGGCTCCAGCAGCCCGGTTTGCTTCGTTTTGCTTCGTTTGGCTTCGTTTTGCTTCGTTTCTTCTCGTTTTCGCCGGAGAGCTGAGATCCTCCATCGAACCATGGACCAAGTCCATCGCTTACAAGTTTGAACAATACAAATTGAAATAGAAAACCTATCTATTACAAATGATTCCAAGGGACGCAGCCCTCCAAAACTATGGCCAATCGTACGAAAAAAAACGACAATTTCATTCACCCGACCACTAACGGTGGCCGGCCTTACATCTAATCACATAATCACAATTAAACATATAATCCAATTATGTTGATTTAACCTTCGTGTCCAACACAAAAGTGTGCACGAGCCCTAGGCTCTGATACCAATTGATGGTACCGGTATACCGATCCGATCGATATACCGTGTGTGCGGAAGCGTGTAAAGCAATAGATCTACTATGCCATGATCTTAGTGCACACAAATATGTATAGACACATATTTATATATATATATATATATATATCCAATATATATATAGAGAGAGAGATTAACAAGAACACTTACAACCGGTGTAGCGTGCCTCGTTGATGTTGATGAAGGTGGTGTTGAGTCGATTGAACCACCTTCATGGATCAGCCTTGAGAATGACCTCGTCACTCTTCTTGTCTAGATCGCCCGGATGTTGAAGCCGCACAAATGGCCCGGCCTCTACGTGTTGCACACGAAACCGGATGTCGAATATATTGCTTGCTTGAGTCGGTTCTCCAAGAACACTCTCTATTCTCTCCTTTTGGTGTGAATTTCGTGGGTAAGCATGAAGTGATATGAAAATCAGATTTTCATGTCTATATTCATGTCCATTTACCACTCCATGTAACCCCCCCATTATGTGCATCATAATGCACAAGTAATGGTGGTTAATGGGGAGATGAAAAGACACCTCCACATAATCATGCCAAATCATGATATGTGGTCCCACTTGCTTGTGTGGCATGCCATGTCACACTATGTGATATGCATCCATGCAAGCCATGCAATGCATCCCATGCACGTAAAATCCTCATGTATTGATTCTAAATCAATATTATTATCAAGCAACGTATATCAACATCGAGTTCGTGTGTGACCCTGTAGGTTTGATTATCGATCAATATTATATTGTTCCCAACAATTAATATTATCGACTAATTATTTAACATCCATAGACGACCTTATGACTTTATCGATTACACACATAGGATCGAAGGACATATCCCAACAATATTTACCTCAAGAGTTGCTCTAGAAAATTTGGATCCAAGACTCATATCTATAATAGTGTGCCAGCAGCACTCAAGAAAATAGAAATGAGTAATTGAGGCTGAGCATTACTCGCTGGATAAAAATATTATCCCAAAAGGATATATGTGGGTATTCGTACGAAAACGAGTAATGATGTGGTGAGATATAAAAGCGAGATTAGTTGCTCAAGAGTTTTTCGTAGAAACTCGATATTTTTAAGGATGACATTAAGTTCCGCTACCTTATACTTCTGGCAGCAACAACAATAAATATAGATATGCATAGAATGTATGATTTGACCATGTTGAAGTCATTAGAAAGATACATACATGAAAATCCTGGATGGATTTTAAGATTCCTGAAATGAAAGGAAATGAAAATCAGAACATGTATAGTATCACATTACATATGTCATTATGGACAAAAATGATATTGAAGACAAGGTCCCGAGGACCAGTGAATCAGTGATTGGTCCCGAAGACCAGTGATTGCATTTTTTTCCCTCTACTAAGTTTTTCCCACAGGGTTTTCTTAGTTAAAGGTTTTTAACGAGACAATCACCACAATATAAATGTGAATGTCATGTACTCTTTTCCTCGAGTATTTTTTCCTACAGGGTTTTATAACGAGGTTTTTAACGAGACATGTAAATCACTCGATAATAATTAATGAGAACATCAAAATGTTCTATATGAGTTTATTTTCGAGATAAACTGAGATATTGAACCTGAAGTTCAAATGATTGTGAATTAAAGTTCACATTATTATTCATTTGTCAAGAAATGTATATTGAACACTAGACGCATCTAAAATACTCTAGAAGAGTTACCGACAGGTTATAACAATTGTGAATGCTCTAGTCAATATAGATGTTTGGTAAAGAGTCACATGTCCCAGAAGGACGAAAAATATACAATAATACAAATGAATGTGAAACTCGACAATTCGAAAGTTGGGTCCTGAAGACCAAAATTTATATTTGAATAACTAAGTTTTTTCTATATGGTTTTATTAGTTACAGGTTTTAATGAGACTGATTGATCACAAATAATTACTTTCAAGAAGTCAAAGATCTTCGGTGATTACAATCAGGGGAGGAAGCTGTACTCTTTTTCCTTCGCTCAGGTTTTGTCCTACTGGGTTTTCCTAACAAGGTTTTAACGAGACAGCAATCCTGTAAATAGTCATTCAAGTGGGAGTGTTATGAATATTATTAATTAGTGAATGACTAGTTTACCCTTTCTTGGTGAACAAGACAGAAACCCTACTTTGTATCTATATAAAGGGGTCTCCCCATATGAATGAAATAACAATTCATAAGAATTCTATTCTCCTCTCCAATATTGTCTCTCTTTACTATATTATTATCTCTCAATTCCTTTTGAGTTTATAACAAAAATATAATTATATTTTTTTTACTTACTTTTCTATTTTTACATAATTATTATTACTTTTTTACTTTAAATATTAAATCAATTCTTATTATACCAATATTAAATCAATTCTTATTATACCGTATTTTTTTAATAAAGAATATTTTTCCAATATACATGTCAATGCAAGTATGCAAATATTAATGTGTGGGTGAAAGAGAGTGTTAATTTTGCATTGAACCGTTGGAAACAATAATATATTTTCATCTGAACACATCAATATTCTTGGTTGGAGTGTACGTCAAATTCATACATACGGAGTAATATTAAAGTATATGAGGATTTAATTAAGATATATATATTGACGGAATTCAAATTAAAAATATTATCATTGAATCAATAAAATAGTAGTAGTAGCATTAATTAACGTCTGTTCACATACTGAATGTGTCAAAATACTACTATAAAATTGGGAATTGAATAGATTCGCATGGTGGACTATTAAATAACTCTGATAAATTAAACCATGCAACAATAATGTTAATTAATTTAAAAGGCCAAAGTAGATGTCAAGATTTCAATTTCAATTTTATTAAAAAAGTTATTAATTAAATGTACTCATTCAAAATTTCTGACTGTTAAATGAAATAATCAATTGACTATTTTAGTCTATTTATATTGATGTTATAAAAAATTGAATATGTTATTTTACTAACAAGAAAGTGATTTATTTCTTTAGAGATTATACAGTAATTATAATTAAGATATTGACTTTTAAAAAATAGTTTGTGCGCCCTCAAAAAAAATAAAAAATGCACAAGAATTACTTCATCTCTCTACTAAGTCTACAACAACCAACATTAATGTAATAGACATTTCATTTTGTTAGCGATTTAAAGCACAAATCGCGCACGACGCTCGAGAATATAAACACGAGATGACACAAAGAAATTGATATGCGAAAAGAACGAACACAGAATTTACGTGGAAACACAAAACACGAGAAAAACCACGGGAAGAAAGAAACAATTCACTATGTTAGAGTTGATGGTTCCGGTATACCGATCCAATCGATATACCGTATGTGCGGAAGCGTGTAAAGCAATAGATCTACTATGCCATGATCTTAGTGCACACTTAATGTGTATAAGAACACATATAAACATATATATATATATATACACATCCAATATATATATATATATATATATATATATATATATATATATATATATATATATATATATATATATATATATATATATATAAGGTTCAACGATTACTTACTTATGGTGACGAAGTGATTCGTTGATGTCGTTGAGGTGGTGTTGAGTCGATTGAACCACCTCAAATGGATCAGCCTCTCGAAGCTCTCCTTGTGAATGACCTCGTCACTCCTCTTGTCTAGATCGCCCGGATGTTGAAGCCGCACAAATGGCCCGGCCTCTACGTGTTGCACACGAACCCGGATGACGAACACTTTGCTTGATCGAGTCGGTTCTCCAAGAACACTTTCTCCTCTCTCTCTTTGGTGTGAATTTCGTGGGTAAAGATGATATGTGATGAAAATCTGATTTTCATCCATATATTAGCCTCATTATGCATGCCATAACACCCCATTGTAACCTCCTACATAATGGGCATCATTATGCACCATTAACATGCAAAAGGAGTTACAAAGGAGGTGAAAGGTCATGCCACATACACATGCCACTATGCATTGTATGTGGTCCCACTTGCTTGTGTGGCATGCCATCTCACACTATATGACATGCATCCATGCAAGACATGCATCCCATGCATGTGAATTAAATCCACGTAATATTGATTCTAAATCAATATATATATATATCAAGCATCGTACATCATCTTTGAGTCCGTGTGTGACCCTGTAGGTATGATTTAATTGATCAATATTATATTGTTCCCAACAATTAATATTATCAAATAATCATTTAACATCCATAGACGACCTTATGACTTTATCGATTGCACACGTAGGATCGAAGGACATATCCCAACAATCTCCCACTTGGCCTTCAGAGCCAGTGTGCTGCCAACTTCCTGTTGTCACTTTATGTCTAAGTTTGAACTTGAGGCAAGACTCGAGTCATCCTCAATCGGTTCAAACCTTTCTTGGACTATGAGACAGACTGTAAAACCAGATTTATCACTATGATAATTATCTGGACGTGGCCACGTATTTTCCACAGTCTCGACTCTCCAAGTGGCCGGTAAGACATGTATCCCATTATAAAAATGGAGGACAATCCCATCTTGTCAGTCCAAGCTCTCCCACTTGCTTCCTGATATACCCAATAACAAGTTTTATAACCTCCTTTCACGAAAGGCGTTTACTTGTATCAAAGTACACCATTTCACAATGGAATCACTCTGGACTACTCAGGTCAGAGGAAATTGCTCGACAGTCAATGAAATAGTATTATGACTCGAAATCTTAAATACTATTCCAGTCGGGTTTGTTCGATCATTAGCTCCCAGCTAATATCTATGTAATTGTACTTGATGTCCCACATCACTAGCCCATGAAGCGGCGCTATAGTACACATTACAATCTAGTTCTTTGTATTATCGGTTTGTCCGTACTCGATTATACGAACCAGGAACAGCTATATGATTTAAGTATATCAGTTCAACCATTGGGACTTCATTATGCGGTAAGTCGACCTCATAACCCAATTGATATCACTTAATCATTTGGACAATTCATATAAATTAAACCATATTTATATGAAGAAACATGTATTATACATATGAGTGAATGTTTACCAAATCTCCAAAAGTATCTAATACAGTAATAGAAATCACAACCCATCTCTAAGATGTTTGATCTCTATTGCAGTTGTGAAAGCCTCAAGCTTAAACTGCTGGAGAGGTTTAGAAAGCGGGTTTGCAACCTTACCAAAAGTTGCAACTTTATTATCTCGATGTCTCCACAAAACTATCTCCCAGATAATGTGGAACTTCCTGAGCACCGGTTTTAGACTTGTGGTGCTTCCTAGCTCATTGGCTTGCGCGATAACTCTACTATAAATAGAGAATTATCGGATGGGCTAAGCTAGTTACGCCACCTAGTTCATTCAAGAACTTTCAAATCTTAACTGCCAACATTACTGCATCCAATGCAATACTGTGCTCAGCTTCTGTAGTTAATCAGCTATATTGCATTGCATGGAACTATTCCAGCAAATTTCACCTCTAACCAGACAAAAGATATAACCAGATTAAAATCGGAAATTATCTTAGTCTGTTTTGAAGTTAGCAGTCAAACTGCTTGTTAATATCAACTCTTTTTGTCTTCCAAAGACAACAAAATATTCTTTAGTCCATCTAAGGTACATAAAAATACTATTGGCCGCAGTCTAATGCGTCTCACCTGGGTTTTCTTGAAACTGAATCGTCATGCTCAAAGCATACAATACGTCCAGTCGTGTACATATCATGGCGTACATTATAGACCCTATTGCCGAAGCATAAGGAATGTTTTACATCCTCTTTTGCTCATCAAGTACCGTAGGGCCTTGCATCTTGCTAAGTGATGTGCCATGACTCGTTGGAATGAGACCCTTTCTGGTGTCTTTCATTCTGAACTTATCAAGCACCTTATCAATATAGGTCGCTTTACTAAGTCCAAACATCCTTTTCGATCTCTTCCGACAGATCTTGATGCCCAATATGTACTGTGCTTCTCCAAGATCCTTTATTGAAAAACAATTTCCAAGCCATTCATTAATAGAATTAAGCATAGAAACATTGTTTCCAATAAGGAGTATGTCACCGACATACAACACAATTAATACAACGTAACTCCCACTGATCTTCTTGTAAAACAAGACTCTTCCGAGTTCCTTTGAAATCCAAAACCTAGTATGGATTCATTGAACTGAAGATTGCTACTCCGATATGCTTTGCTTTATTCCATAAATGGAATTATAAGATTGCATAATTTCTCAGCCTTATTAGGATCGATAAAACTCTTTGGCTGTGTCAAAACACATTCTCTTCTAGAATCCAATTCAAGAAGTTAGTTTTAACATCCAATATTACCATAACTCATTATCAAGATGAGTAGCAATGGCTAAGATAATCTGAATGATTTAATCAAAGCAACTGGTGAAAGTTTTTCCACAATCCACCTCGTGAATAAAACTTTTACCATCAAACTTGCTTTGAAACCCTAGGTTTTCCATCTGTCTGTTTAGATCTTAAAGATCTATTAGCATTCATTGGGTCTAACCCTGTGATGCAAATATATCAAGTTCCAAACTTGATTATCAGATATTGATATCATCTCAGATTTCATGGCACCATGCCAATTTTCAGTAGCTGGACTCGTCATAGCTTGGAATTAGGTCGAAGGTTCACCGCTTTCCAAAAGCATGAATTCATATCTCTCATTGGTCACAATATCTAAGTATTTGAATAATAGAGATAGATTTATGCCTTTCGGACCTACGAGGGCTGGTATGGCTTCCAAAACCATAAGAACACTCTCAACCCAGTCTTGAGTATTCATCATTGGTTGTTTCACTTGAACCTCGTTCAAGATAACCGAGCTCCCACTGAATTTCTAGGAAAGATTACTCTTTTCAAGAAAATCAATATCTCGAGCAACAAAATATTGTTCTCAGATAGATCGTAGAAGTTGTACCCTCGAGTTTCTTATGGATACCATAAAGAAACTTTTATCCCATTTGAGTTCAAGCTCTATAGAGATAAATCTCGTCAGAGAAGCTTTAGAACCTCAAATCTTGATGAAAACAATTTAGGGACCCTCCCTTTCCATACCTAGTATGGTGTCTTATCAACAGCTTTTGAAAGCGTCCTATTCAGTGTATAAGTTGAAGTCAAGAATTTTGTGTTCAAAAAAGACCAGTAGTTCATTTAGACCTCTCATCGAATGGTCGAACTATATCTAATATAGTTTGTTTTATCTTTTCCGAAACATAACCTTCATGTGCTTGTGAACTGATAGGTTCCACATACATCAGTATGGATCATCCCTAATTAATCACTTACATGTTCTCCTTTCTCCAAGAAAGATGACATTGTTATCTTTGTCCATCAAACATCATTCACATGTATCAAATGACTCCAAGTCAAATGATTCTAGAATGCCTTCTAAAAGAAGATTCGTTACATGTTTAGATTTTGATCTAATCAACAATGTTACAGTTATGTCTCATTGAGACTTATTCGATTTGGACTTTTGTGTTAATGTTAAATATGATTTGTTGAGTTTAAAGTATACATAAATAATGTAATAATCGTACCAAAACAAAGAATAGTTCACAATTAAAATAGTTATCAAACTATTTAATTAGTGAAAAACTAATCCATCAGTATCCAATACTGAACCAATATTCATTGTTTATTGAAGGTACGAAATTACATAGTTATAATACTAAAACAAGGCCCTAAGGCAAAACAACATCATATGATCATACGGCTAATGCAGCGACCTTCGCTCCATTTCTCGCCCGTAGATCGACATCTCTACTCACCAAACTTATACTTCTATGTAGTTCCTCCACATACAAATGTGAGAACTACGTTTGGCATCCAATACCCAAGAAGTAGAATTTGTGAAGTTTAATGTCTATAAAATTAATACCCGAAGATGAAGCAACCCCGTTCTTCACATCTTCTTTGAACTTTGGGCAAGTTCAATTATTCTCAATAATTGATCTATATTCGACTTTCTCATTCAAAATTATCTCAATGTCAAAACGTGATAAATCGTAAGTGAAAAATCGAAGTTTTCTAACCAGCGATATTATCATGCAATTGAAGCCCTATCTCTCATAAAATATGAGGGAGCCAACCAGACAATCGATTCACGCCATCCAATGGCTCGAAAGTCTCTAATTTGTGTCATTGATGAACTTAAGTGTTTTGGATTAAATCACTCCCCGAGGTGTAAATAATCATAACCTTATAATCCATCAAATGAAATACAAATTAGGCATTTGTTTTGAAATTGAATAAAATATGAACTTTTATAAGTTTGCAAGTAGTGTCCAACACTTTTGCAGTAAACGCATTGAGATTCCCTAGGAACCCTAGTAGCCTTCTTGCCCATGCTCTTTTGAATAACTTATCCTATATCATAAGAATTTCCCTCTTAGGGTCCTTCTCTATCGCCGGCTCAGCAGCCTTGAGCATCCCGTGGAGCTCACGAAGCGATTTCTTCAAACCATTCATATGGAAAATTTAGCATAAAGGCATCATAACCATCATGATGGGATTGAAGTATGAAATCGGTTGCCAACTCATCATTTTAGGAAAAACCTAGGCAATCACTTTTAATCAAATAATCCAATCATTTGATGCACATGTGGTCCCTTAGGTTCCCCTTTCTCCAGTCTAGCTGAAGCGATAGCCCTGGTCACACCGGACCGCTCAATCATTGCATATTCCCCGAACATGATATTGAGTTGTTCAATGATATTTTAGGATGTGGTTATCTAACACATTTTCCTTGTCTTCGTATTTGAGGACCATCCTCAAATTACGTTGTGAATCAAGAAAATTTGTTCAATTTTTCATAATCAAGAATTGAACCAAACTTGAATTGAGTTGATATTTGACATTATAAACTATAAAAGAAAGATAACTAAAGTATGTAAACATCCACAAAGCGGTAAACAAATAAGGTTGTCTAACAATTGTACTTATTTATTTCATTTTGTTCAATTGATATCCAATATCATTGTCCCTTAGAACAAAACGATTCCGAGATCCTCATCTTGCAAATCTTTAAGCCGACTGAGTCCGCACTTAAGTATTTCAAGATAGGTAGACACACTCATGTCAATGATATCTAATATCACTCTCGGTCGATGAGAATCCCATTCTCATCTCATGTCTCGATAGCCACGCCTGCAGTGGATCTATCTATGAGAAAACCAAACTCACGTGTAAAGGTCTAACCTTTACTCCCACTTATCCCAAGATAACAAGTAGTACCCCGCTGAGGCGGACCTACCAACTTATGATCGAGGGCTTCATGAGTGTGATGTTTTTGGACAAGACATTATACTCATTATTTTGGGAACTTGCATGCATAGGTGTTTATATGTAAGTTGAACATTTTTAACATACAACATCCTATAACTAGCAAAGCAATTAAATACGTAATCGAAAGGCCCCTAGAACCTCACAACTCTCAAACGAAAAGATTAAAAGCAACAAAATAGGCCTTGAACATCTTCTGGACTGGTCCACGCCCGCCGTTTCAATTCCGCGCCCGCCGATTTAGGTCAACCTTAGTCCGTACCCCAAAAACCACGAACGGCGCCCGCCGTTTCACAAACGGCGGTCGCCGAACACCACCGGCGGTCGCCGTTTCCAAAACGGCGCCCGCCAAAAGGGTACAAAATCGGGGCTGACCTGAAAAGAGCCATTCGGCGCCCGCCGGAGCACAAACGACGCCCGCCGTTTTGCTCCAGCAACCCAGTTTTCGCCCGTTTCACTTCGTTTTGCTTCGTTTCTTCTCGTTTTCGCCGGAGAGCCGATATCCAATGTCGATCCATGGATTCAATCCATTGCTTACACATTGAACAATACATTTTTGAATAGAAAAAACCTATCTATTACAAAAGATTCCAAGGGACGCAGCCCTCCAAAACTATGGCCAATCGTACGTAAAAAACGACAATTCCATTCACCCGACCACTAACGGTGGCCGGCCTTATATCTAAACATATAATCACGTAATCACATAAAACAATTAAGCCAATTATGTTGATTTAAACATATTGTGTCCAACACAAAAGTGTGCACGAGCCCTAGGCTCTGATACCAATTGATGGTTCCGGTATACCGATCCAATCGATATACCGTGTGTGCGGAAGCGTGTAAAGCAATAGATCTACTATGCCATGATCTTAGTGCACACTTAATGTGTATAAGAACACATATAAACATATATATATATATACACATCCAATATATATATATATATATATATATATATATATATATATATATATATATATATATATATATATATATATATATATAAGGTTCAACGATTACTTACTTATGGTGACGAAGTGAATTCGTTGATGTCGTTGAGGTGGTGTTGAGTCGATTGAACCACCTCAAATGGATCAGCCTCTCGAAGCTCTCCTTGTGAATGACCTCGTCACTCCTCTTGTCTAGATCGCCCGGATGTTGAAGCCGCACAAATGGCCCGGCCTCTACGTGTTGCACACGAACCCGGATGACGAACACTTTGCTTGATCGAGTCGGTTCTCCAAGAACACTTTCTCCTCTCTCTCTTTGGTGTGAATTTCGTGGGTAAAGATGATATGTGATGAAAATCTGATTTTCATCCATATATTAGCCTCATTATGCATGCCATAACACCCCATTGTAACCTCCTACATAATGGGCATCATTATGCACCATTAACATGCAAAAGGAGTTACAAAGGAGGTGAAAGGTCATGCCACATACACATGCCACTATGCATTGTATGTGGTCCCACTTGCTTGTGTGGCATGCCATCTCACACTATATGACATGCATCCATGCAAGACATGCATCCCATGCATGTGAATTAAATCCACGTAATATTGATTCTAAATCAATATATATATATATATATCAAGCATCGTACATCATCTTTGAGTCCGTGTGTGACCCTGTAGGTATGATTTAATTGATCAATATTATATTGTTCCCAACAATTAATATTATCAAATAATCATTTAACATCCATAGACGACCTTATGACTTTATCGATTGCACACGTAGGATCGAAGGACATATCCCAACAAGAGTATCCCACATCGGTTGGATAAAGAACCTTGGGCTCACATATAAGTTGGCCCACATCGGTTGGATAAGGAACTTTGGGCTCACATATAAGTTGGACAACCTTAATACCTTAACAATGCATTTTAAGGTGTTATTGGTCCAACTTTAACATGGTATCAGAGCGGGCCCAACACGATGATGGGTGCCCAACCGATGAAATTTTCGGCTTGCCCAAAGATGACACTATGTCCACGAGTAGAGTCGACAAAACCGAGCCTACTCGTGAGGGGGCGTGTTAAGTATCCCACATCGGTTGACAAAAGGTCCTAAAGCTCAAATATAAGTTGGATTACCTTATCACCTTAAAAGTGTTATAAGCTCAATAACACCGCCTACTCGCGAGATGGCGTGTTAAGTATCCCACGTCGGTTGGCAAAAAGTCCTAAAGCTCAAATATAAGTTGGATTACCTTATCACCTTAAAAGTGTTATTAGCCCAATAACACCATAAAATGCCTTACCTTATCACCTTAAAAGTGTTATTAGCCCAATAACACCATAAAAGGCCTTGTTAAAGTGTTAATGTGGCCTTGTTAAAGTGTTAAGGTTGTCGGCTCGACTCTACTCGTCATAGTTGTTAAAGTGTTAAGGTTGTCGGCTCGACTCTACTCGTCATAGTGACATCTTTGAGCAAACCTGAAATTTCATCGGCTGGGGCACCCATCATCGAGTTGGGCCCGCTCTGATACCATGTCAAAGTTGGGCCAATAACACCTTAAAAGGTCTTGTTAGAAGTGTTAAGGTTGTCCAACTTATATTTGAGCTTTATGATCGATATTCAACCGATGTGGGATACTTAACACACTGTATTCAACCGATGTGGGATACTTAACACACTGTATCTTATATTTGAGCTTTATGATCGATATTCAACCGATGTGGGATACTTAACACACTGTATTCAACCGATGTGGGATACTTAACACACTGTATCGATGATGCTTACAATAATTCGTCACTTTTTCTAATTTATGACTCCTAAATTAATAAGAAATAGAATTATATTCAATATAATTCTAATTCCTTAATTAAATAAAACCACGTAATTATATTTGAGCTTTATGATCGATATTCAACCGATGTGGGATACTTAACACACTGTATCGATGATGCTTACAATAATTCGTCACTTTTTCTAATTTATGACTCATAAATTAATAAGAAATAGAATTA
The DNA here is from genome assembly GCA_954870475.1 of Euphrasia confusa. NCBI lineage: Eukaryota > Viridiplantae > Streptophyta > Magnoliopsida > Lamiales > Orobanchaceae > Euphrasia > Euphrasia confusa. Next base: position 35,673,461 of record OX940957.1, read on the forward strand.
TATTCAATATAATTCTAATTCCTTAATTAAATAAAATAATTCGTCACTTTTTCTAATTTATGACTCATAAATTAATAAGAAATAGAATTATATTCAATATAATTTTAATTCCTTAATTAAATAAAACCACATAATAACTCCAGTGCAAAAAGTCACGCAAAAACAATAATTCTTCTCTTTTTCTAATTTATGACTCCTAAATTAATAAGAAATAGAATTATATTTAATATAATTTTAATTCCCTAATTAAATAAAATCACGCAATAACTCCAGTGCAAAAAGTCACGCAAATATCCCTCTTTGATGTGGGATACTTAACACACTATATTGATGAGACTTACAATAATTCGTCTAGTCTGAATTCATAAGAAAAGTCACGCAAAAATCCCAACGGCAAGACGCACAAAGAAAAATTCCGCTGCGAAAAACGGCGACCGCCGTTTTCCCACCGCGGTCGCTGGTCGACCTTTCGCGGGCGCGGAAACACTTCAGCAGGCGTTGAATGTCCTCAAGTTCCGATCGAAGCTACGATCTTCCACCGGCGGGCGCGGATACACTTCCCGCGGTAGCGGGATCGCCTTCCGCGGCGGCGGTTTCCTTCCGGCGCCCGCCAAAACCTCTTTCGACGATTTTGACCACTTTTGCGTTTCGATTCGAGTCATAATTCAACACATTTTCCATAAAAGATCTAACATTTTTTATTTTTATTTTTGCAATTTAGAAATGATACTCCCTATGTCATATTTTATGAAATGGAGAAAGTATAAAATTCATTGTTTATATACTTCATCCATCTAAAATAAAATGCAATACTTCTTTTGTAAATTACAAATGAAATATTGCATATTTTCTTTGAACTACATGATCTTCTTTCATCTCTTAAAAATTGTTACATGTGATCATTTTTAAATGATGAAGAGAGTATTTGTTTGACATGATCATAAAAAAATCATAAAATTGCATATAGATTAAAATTACTTTATTATTTTAATATATTTATTTTAATTTAACATCACATTAGTCGTATTCGGTTTTGATTGTGTGTAAGGTAATAGTAGGAACATACTGTACTAACATAGGCACGTGAGAAGACCGATGGACCGATATCTTGACTTTTAAGCCACATGAAAGATCAACTTGCTATTCAATGAATGTTAATAGTTCAATTGTATTTAATATTTATATTTATATGACAACTTGACTTTCGACTTTGTGCACGAATAATACTCAGGACACTGGAGGTAGTATACGAAATATTTGTCTCATTCAACTGTCATAATTTTGTTTTATACTCCCTTCTATTTTTTATATAAGACTTCCTAAGCTTGAACACAATATTTAAGAAAGTAATTTATGATAATTAATATTTGTTAAAATATATCTAAAAATAAAAATAATAAAATATGATTGGTTGAAAGAAAAAAAAAAGTGCATAGAAAATTGAAAATTTAAGAAATTAATGTCATTATATCATTTATTAAAGCTAAAATTACTAATAATAATTTGAAAAAAATAAAAAACCTAGAAAGACTTATATAAAAAAGAGGAGGGAGTATCAATTATCAAATCTCATTTCAAAAAATTATTATTCCTACTTATTTTTCTTTATTTTTTTGGTTAAAAAATTAATAAAACTATATATTTTTTTAATTTTTATGTCTGATCACTGTTACGAATATATATATATATATATATATATATATATATATATATATATATATATATATATATATATATATATATATATATATATATTCGTCAACTTGGATTGATAGTTGGTGATGGAAGGGTCCAACCAATTTCAATTTATAGGGGATGTACCTAAACTCTACGAGCTAATATCACAAATGGTCTTGATCTCCATAGCCGAGTCCATTAGTAGTCTTTTTATTTTGAAAATTTTCAATTTTGGTCTTTTTGCTCCAAAATTTTGACATGACAGCCTATGTGGCACCTAGTCATTATGATCATGTCACAACCTTAAACCTATACACGTCACGTCATATTTTCTAAAACCAAAAATTAAAAAATATTACTGGAAAAAGAGAGGCATCGATCCTACAACCTCACAAAAAGACTATCAAATAACCTCTTTAATTGATATAACATCAAAATAAAAATTAATTAATTCAAATACTAATTAATTAATACTCATTTTATCTCAAAAACCTTACTTGATTTTTTTCATTCCTTTTCAAATTTGCTCATTTATAAATTAAATTACTTTTTACATTTTATTCTTTCAAATAAATATTTATTTACATTTATAATATTATTATTTTCACCTAATTTAATAATTAGATAATTTAAATTATTTTATAATTAAATTATATAAGTATTTACTACATAATTAATTATCTAGTAATCAACAAAATACTTAATTATTTTTATGTTAAACATTTATTCAAGAGAAAAAAAATGTATTTGAATTAATTAAATTTTGAAATAAAATGAGTATTAATTTGTATGTAAATTAATTAATATTTTATTTTGATGTTTTATGATTAATATTTTTAACTTTTAAGAATTTAACATAAAAAATATTTTAAAATAAAAAATATTATCTTTAAAAGTAATTACTAGATGTATTTTTAATAATTTATTATTTTGTTGAATAAATTTTCAATGATATTTTTTTAATTAATTTTTTTCATATAATAATAAAATAATTTGTTTTTATTATAAAATACATATTTAAAAAAAATTCATTCCATAAACTATATAAGCTGTTTTTTGGTGGTGAAAAATATGACGTCACGTGTAAGAGTTTAAGGTTGTGACATGACTATGATGACTAGGTGCCACACAAGCTGCCATGTCAAATTTTTGGAGCAAAAAGACTAAAATTGAAAATTTAAAAAACAAGAGGACTACTAACGGACTCGGTTGTAGAGATCAGGACCATTTGTGATATTAACTCTAAACTCTACTATCGAGAATCAATTTATAAATATTGGTAATTCGAAGAATTGTCTAAATTAATTTTTTTATATGATTATAAATATAATTAATTTAATAAATATCATAAATATACATTTTATCTCTTATTATTATATATATTTTTTATTTAATTAATTTTTAGTATAAATATAAAAATATACATTATCTTTAATTTTTTTTGTAAAAGATATACTTTATTTAAAATATCATTACATGTTTAAAATAGTTTTTTGTAAGGATTCTGACTATGGTCATATTCTATCTCATTTAGCAGGACTCTATCTATGTATATAGTCGGTCTATGAGATGCTACTTTTGAGCATTACACCCGAAGACATTTTAATCTTGTTTACGGGCAGAAAATTCCAATAAGAACTCCCCCGCGAACACGTAGATATTTAGGGGATTGAGGGAACAAAAAAGGAAAGATCCACCAATGCTTTAGTATTATATTCTTAATATATTCCTTGGGAAATGTGCACCTGCCTTACAAATGGAAAGTTTCCACTATTTATAGTACAAGAATTAGGTTTACCAACCATGAGTATGGGCCTAATCTATTTGGGCTTTCCTTTCTTAAACCAGCTGTACGGAACTCATTTCTAAGAGGGAAGTTACAATTTACCCCTCTAGATGAGATTTGTGGTTTTACCCTTGCCCGGACTGTCCTGGATTGATGATTCCTCGGGCGGCCCGACACCGACTCGTTCCCCCTTTATCTAAGCGACGACGTCCGCTTCTGCTCAGTTGACGACCGTGATCCCCCTCTTAGTCGGGGAGATCCTGTCCGGGATGCTTGAACTTGTTATGTCTTCGCGTCGTGGTGATCGCGGGTGGTCGCCGGTTGAGCGGTCACGGATCTACAGGACGGATTTTATCATGGGCCGGGTCAATCCTGGACCTTATCTCCGGGCATTTATGGGTTGAGAAATTTAGGTACAACAAATGCCCCCCGAAGATAGGTTTTCTACTGAGTAGGGAAGTTATCTTCGGAAAAAAGGCGGGCCGCTTTCCGACCCTCAAAAATGACCGGTCCATATTCCACTAATCTTTGATTTATAATTCCAAGAATTTTGGCGCTTCGGGATTCGTGAAAACGTCCTTTCGGCTGTCAAGTATTTTTTGAATTTTGAATCCTTTGGGATTTTGCCGCCTTTGTTCCCTATATATAGGGATGGAGAATGACCTGCAAACACTTTTGGATCCCCCACAATCTCGATACCTCGATTCCTGCCTCATCCTTCATCTGTTCGGGTACGCGTTTCTTTTCTCCCATCGTCTTTCCTCCTATCTGTAGAATTTTATTCGGGGCGCGGACTTTTTAGGTTTATTAGACTTAGTAGGAACACCTTCTGCTCTCGTTATAGTTTAAAGATTTTATTCTGGTCGATGTCCGACGAAACATCTACCCCCGAATACGACTCTGACTACATTCGAACGGTAATTCTCCCCGCTTTTATTGACATCCCGAAAGCCCTATCACCTCTATCTCCAGACTTACTGGCTCTTCCCGATCAGTTTCCGATTACGGACAAGATGAACTCGTACCCTCTGACTAAAGACGAAGAGAATGACTGGTTCTCGGAAACAGTGCACTCCGATTTTGAGTTGTTCGCGAAATTGATTTCGGGCTTCCGGGGTCCGCCGCCAGAATATTCGTATGATACCTATCTGATCAACCATCCTTACACGCCCGAGGTTCGCACGGACCTCCCTTCCGAGGAGCCACCTCCTAGCAGATTTAGCGCGGGTGTTCGGGTGAGTACGGTGTCCGATGGAGATCTCCAATCGCGGAGATCCGAATGGGAGATCCCTTCGGATGTCCACCTCCATTGCCCAAATAAGTTTGATCGGGCTGATCGTCCTCCTGAGGGGATGGTGGCCATCAACTATGACATGATGAGGAGTGGCCTTCGCTTTCCTATACATGATAACCTCGCCCGAGCAGTCCTCGAGTGGGGCGTTGCTCCCATGCAGTTAACGCCAAATTCTTGGCTTTTATTGATTTCTCTTTCTACCCTCTTTGGTCATTATGGCCTTTACAGAGGCTTGCTCCCCGTGGAGTTTATCTCTTTATTAGTCCGTCAGGCGGGAAGGAACCGCGGCGATTATTACTTGAAATCTCGACAGATCCTTATCTGGGACTTACCGGAGAAACGAGAGTCATGGTGGAACGATTGGTTCTTTGTGAGCGGGGCGTGGAACTCGATCAATTACCGTCTGAGCGCTGATTATCAGATTCCCCACACCCGTTAGTAACAATTTCTTGTGTTTTCTTTAGCGATTCTTTATTTCTCTTCTCTCCTTTTTTTTTTTTGTGTGTTTTTGTTCCGATTTTCTCTTTATCCTCTTTCTAGGACCCCAACCTCCGCTTTTGGCCGATTTGAGTTGGGATTTTTTGGTAGTCCTCGAGCGAATCCTAGGTATGCCCGACGATTGGTTGATGTTCGGGCAGTGGATTAGTGCTGATCGTCGTCGGTCATCTCGTTTTATTAGTATTCCTCAGAATGCTGAGAATGAGTATATTAGTGAGTCCGCGCCCCTCTCATCGTGTTAGGCTCTTTTTGGCTTGTTGTGTTCGTCTTTCAGATTAGTATAAACTCATGTTACATTTGTGTCTGATTTTCTTTCAGTCCAAAGGTATCCTCGATACAAATATCCCCCGACCGGAGCAAAATCAGAAGACATGAATGCTCGTTTGTCCTCGCTTCTGAACCGGAAGAAGAACTCTATGTATGAAAAGAAAAAGGAGGCGGTCGCTGAGATGGTGGGCGCAGGCCCCGAGAAGTTGACCAAGAAAAGAAAGAATCGGGGAGGTCATTCCTCGTTGGCGGGTAAACAACCCCGGGTTGAGGAGGGTAAGAATCACTCGCCCATTTTTGATGATGACTTCGAAACTAAACGAGACGAAACCCCTCAGCATACGATGATTCCTCCTTCCGCGGATAAGAAAGATTCGGAGATCCCGATCACGGAAGTCCCCGAGATTACTATTGCCTTCAACCCCGCCGAGCACCTGGCGAGCAGCTCAGGGCTTTCGACCGTGTAAGTTTTCTCGCAGCTTTATTTTTAAGTTTTGGCTCATTGTATCCTTATGATTTGTTCGTGTGATCGCAGGTTCGGACCTGGTGATACAGATTTCTCTGACTTTCTGAAATCTTTTGACTCGGCTAAATCCGTCCCCTCGCTGGACAACTTGCCCCTTCATATTAAAAAGGCCATCGATAGCGTTCCTCGCGATTGGTGCAAACAGCCGGACTACATCCTCAGTCATCCCAAGGAAACGGGCTATCTGACTATGATTGCCGCGTCTCGATTATCCTTCCTGGTGTACTCTCTGCTCGGGGCCTTTGAGAAAGTGTCCCATGTGCCCGTGGCTGCTCCTTCTGCACTCAAGGAGGAACATAATAAGATGGTGGCTATGATATCCCAAATGAGGGAGCTCCACCGCCTGGAAACCGAAAAAGCCAAGGGTTTGGAGGAATCGGTCAAAAGTGCCAACTCGGAGGCGGCCAGGTTAGAGGGGATTGTGGTCGGTTTGCGAGCAGAGATTGAGGCCTCGGTCAAGAGAGAGAATGACCACGAGGAGAATTTTCGGGAGGTACAGCGGGAGCTAGATTCTGTTCGAGCTGATCTTGCGGAGAAGACTAAAGCTGAGGGGGATGCCTTGTCCCGCTTATCGGAGAAAGATGTCGTGATCGATCAGTTGGAAAAAGAGGTAGCGGAACTCAAAGCGACCAATAAAGAGAGGGAGGAGAACCCGGCCACCAATTTGGTCACTTATGGGGACTGGATCTACTGTTGTGCTTTCTTTGAGTGTATTCGAGGTTTACTCCGAAGCGGCCAAAAAATCGACGACTTGGTGGTCAGCTTTCAGAAGTTTGTCGGGGACAATAAGATCCATCCGGATCTCCCCATTGAAGCGTTGGATTTAAGCGAGGATATGGGTCTCGACCTCTCGTGGTGGCCGAACAAAGGGCAGCTTTGCCGTCCTCTCGAAGAGCCAATCTCGGCTGGGAGCGTCGGAGACCAGGAGACCGGTGGGCCCTCGAAGAATGCAAAAGAGGGCGGGGATCCCCATGCTTCGGAACAGGATACTTAGGAGTAATTTGCGTTTCTAGACATTTCTGCTTCATAAAACTGCTCGAAACGTGTGTGTTGTTTTTATTTCGCAACTTGATGACTGGTGATTAACATTCCTTGCTGTAACATTTGTTTTATCAGTTTATTTAGAATTTTCATATTCGCGAAATGTTCGTGGGAAATCTGTCCGTGATTCTTTATTTCGGCTCGCGATCAAAACGCGGGCCGAAATGCCCCAGTGTTCGGATCTTTGCGTTCTAAATTCCTCGCTTTCCCCCGACTCTGTGGGGATTTTGATTGTGGCTAAGATTCCAAACGTCGAATCAACGATGCACGCGAGGGATAGGTACGGTTTTTCAAACAAATTTTACGCCAAACGAGGTACTGTGCATCTGACAGGTAACGTTTGCGTCGGTTCCAATTCTCGACAAGTCTTTTCAGAGGGAAAAAATGGTGTCGATTCCACTTCCCCATGTAACAGTAGGCAAGCCATGTCTATAAATATGTAGTCTTTGTAGCTTACTTCCATCCTCTCAAACTGCCTCAAGATCAAAACAAATAATTCTCCTCCTACTAGTAATATGGCTCGCGTGCTCGTGAAATCCGACGGCTCCTGCCGCGTCGACCTGTTGTTTTCGGGGAGGTGTCACCGTAAGAAGCTCCCTCTGCCACCCGTCTTCACCGAGTCCATTGACATACGCCTGGGCTTCTTCGTTCTTATGACCGATGTGGCCGGGAAACTGTGGATGTTCGAGCTGAAGCGTCGTCGCGGTTTCTTTTCAGTGTTCGGGTCAGGCTGGGAGGACTTCGTGAGAGAATCGCGCATCCGCCACGGGTGGTATGTTCGTTTCCTTTATCACCCGACAGATGGCTTTTCTGTCCGTGTTTTCGACTCGGATTTCCTGCTAGTGGTCGATCCGGACCTCCATTGAAGACCCTTCGCCCTCCCCGCTTTTTTATTTTAGCTGTCGTTCTGTAATCCCGGTCTTGTCCGGATGTTTTCATCGTTATGAATGGAGGTTTCTTTTTCTCGTTCTAATTATTTCTAATTTTATTGCTCGCACTCCTGCCAAACCGTTTGTCGTATAAATTCCACGCAACTAATTGAATGTAAATTCATGGCCTTCGATCTTTCATAGAAGACATCAATTGCTTGTGTAAAGAATCGAATTCTAAGAAACTGTACTCGTGACCTTCAAAACTTTCTAAGAAACTAACCATTTGAGATTTCCTTATTCCTTTTGTCCGAGTGGTCGAACAATCCATTGTCTGTCCGGCTCTGTGCCCTTCGGAAAATAAGGATTTATCCTTCTCTTACGGGATTTCTTTATTTTTATCGCCCGAGTGGTCGGACAGTCCATTGCCTGTCCGGCTCGGCGATCTCCGAGAGGCAAGGATTTATCCTTGGCCCTTTCTGGAGTATTTTCGTTCTTACCGCCCGAGTGGTCGGACAGTTCATTGCCTGTCCGGCTCGGCGATCTCCGAGAGGCAAGGATTTATCCTTGGCCTTTTCTGGAGTATTTTCGTTCTTACCGCCCGAGTGGTCGGACAGTTCATTGCCTGTCCGGCTCGGCGATCTCCGAGAGGCAAGGATTTATCCTTGGCCTTTTCTGGAGTATTTTCGTTCTTACCGCCCGAGTGGTCGGACAGTTCATTGCCTGTCCGGCTCGGCGATCTCCGAGAGGCAAGGATTTATCCTTGGCCTTTTCTGGAGTATTTTCGTTCTTACCGCCCGAGTGGTCGGACAGTTCATTGCCTGTCCGGCTCGGCGATCTCCGAGAGGCAAGGATTTATCCTTGGCCTTTTCTGGAGTATTTTCGTTCTTACCGCCCGAGTGGTCGGACAGTTCATTGCCTGTCCGGCTCGGCGATCTCCGAGAGGCAAGGATTTACAATCTTACGAATGGGAGAAAAAGAGTTAATTGTTTTTATTCCTTAAACCGAACAAACGTTCTCATGCCCAAACACTACATTGGTCGATTTATTGAAAATACTTCTTTAAGTACAAAGCATTCCATAGATATTGGTCAGCTACTCCGTTTAGGTGCTCGAGCTCGTAAGCCCCGTTCCGCACGTGTTTCCTTACCCGCATCGGTCCTTCCCAATTCGGGCCTAATGCCCCAGTGCTCGGGCCCATTATCCGTTTCAAAACCAAATCTCCGGGCATGAATTTTCGAATTTTCACTTTGGAGTTAAAAAACCTTTCTGCTTTCTGCTTTGATGCTGCATTCCTGTGGACAGAATTCAGTCTTTTTTCCTCTAAGAAATCCAACTCCAACCGCAAGGCCTGGTTGTTATTATCGTTTATTTCCTGGGAGGTCCTGTAGCTAGGGACTTCGATTTCGGATGGGATCACAGCCTCCGCGCCGTACGCCAAAGCGAATGGGGTTTCCCCCGTGGCGGCCTTACTGGTCGTTCTATACGACCATAACACATCGGGCAGTTCTGCCGACCATCTCCCTTGTCTTTCTTCTGTTCTAGCTTTGATAGTGTGTTTCAGAATTTTGTTAACTGCCTCCACCTGTCCGTTTGTCTGGGGGTGGTAGGGTGTAGAAAAGGCTTTCTTGATCTTCCATCTATCGAAAAACTCCATTATCTCCTGTCCGTCGAACTGTTTCCCGTTGTCCGATACGATCGTATGTGGGATCCCGAATCGACAAATGATGTTTTTCCAAATGAAACGAATGATGGCTTTTTGATCGATTGTCTTTAATGGTTCTGCTTCGGCCCACTTGGTGAAGTAATCTACGGCTATCACTGCATATTTTACTCCTCCCGGCCCCGTGGGGAGAGGGCCGATGAGGTCGATTCCCCATGAGGCAAAAGGCCACGGGCTATAGATCGAGTTAAGATACTCGGGTTGTGTTCGGATGATGGGAGCAGTAATTTGGCACCGATGGCATTTCCTCACGTAACGGATTGCGTCTTTCCTTAGCGTGGGCCAGTAGTAGCCTTGGCGGACAGTTTTGTGCGCTAACGACTGCCCGCCTGCATGGTTTCCACATACCCCGTCGTGTATCTCACTGAAAATTCTCTGCCCCTCTAGAGGTGTTACGCACTTCAGGAGTGGTAAGAAAACGCTCCGCCGGTATAAATCCTCTCCGATCAAGGTGTACCTAGCCGACCGGATCCTTAGTTGTCTGGCCTCTACTTTGTCCTCGGGTTGTTCTCCAGTGGTTAAGTACGCCTTTATGGGATCCATCCAACTTTCTCCCCGGTCGATTGTCATCAGGTCTTGCCTCTCCACTATGGCCGAACTCGCCTGACTCGTGATAATGACATCCGTTATGTCCACGATCCCCTCGGCTGAAGCTAACTTCGAGAGAGCATCTGCCTGTGAGTTTTGTTCCCGGGGGATCTGCTCGATGAAAATCTTGGGGAATTTTTCGCATAGGGCCAAAACGTGTTCGTAATATTTCTCCATCCTCTCGCACCTTGTCTCGTATTTGCCTTTAATCTGGTTCACCACTAACAGGGAGTCCATGAAGATATGGACATGTTGTGCTCCTACTGCCAGTGTTAGGTTTAGACCCGCAATCAAAGCCTCGTATTCTGCCTCGTTATTGGTCGCCGCGAACTCGAATTTGATGGCATGCGCGAAGGATTGTCCCTCGGGCCCAATTAGTGCTATTCCAGCCCCGGCATGGGAACTGTTCGACGATCCGTCCACGTACAGTTTCCACGGCGGGAAATTGCTAGTGGGGACAATCTTTGGGAAAGTTAATTCTACGATGAAATCAGCTAGGACCTGTCCCTTGATTGCGGTGCGGGGAGCATAAGTGATATCATATTGCCCGATCTCTAGGCTCCATTTTAACAACCTTCCGCTTGTATCCGGCCTTTGCAAGACTTGTCTGAGGGGCATGGTGGTTAAAACTTCTACCGGATGGTCGAAGAAATACGGTCGGAGTTTCCGGACACTCATGACTAGGGCAAAAGCTAGCTTTTCCAGGGGGGTGTACCTGGTTTCCGCATCATGGAGTGCTTGGCTGACAAAATAAATGGGATGGTGAATCTTCCCTTCTGCTCGCACGAGTACCGAACTCAGGGCGTGTTTGGATGCTGCTAAGTATAGAAAGAGTTTCTCCCCGGACAAGGGTTTGGACAGGATTTTGGGATCCCTCAAGTGCTCTTTTAGTTTTTCGAACGCTTCCTGACTTTCCTTTCCCCACTGGAATTTTTGATTCTTAATGGCCTTAAAGAAAGGCCTGCTCTTATCTCCTAGTCGGGGGATGAACCTGCTCAACGCCGCCAAGCATCCCGTCAATTTTTGTACGTCCCTCAAACATCTGGGCTCCCTCAGATTTATGATTGCGTCGATCTTTTCAGGGTTCGCTTCTATTCCTCGCTGGTGGACTATGTGTCCCAGAAATTTCGTAGCGTATACCCCGAAATGGCATTTCTTCGGATTCAACTTCATGTTATAAGTTTTTAAGATGGCGAACGTCGTGGACAGATCTTTTACGTGGTCTTCCTCGCTTTTGCTCTTGATAATTATATCATCCACGTATACTTCCATCGTGTCCCCGATCTGTTCGGCGAACATTTTGTTGACTAGTCGCTGATAAGTTGCTCCCGCGTTTTTCAAACCAAAAGGCATCCGTTTCCAGCACAAAATGCCCTTGTCAGTGTAGAAAGACGTGCATTCCATGTCCTCCACGGCCATGGGAATTTGGTGATATCCCGCATAGCAGTCACAGTTTGAGAATATCGCGTGCCCGGCGACGCTATCGATCAGATGATCTATATGTGGGAGGGGGAAATAATCCTTCGGGCAGGCTTTATTCAGATCGGTAAAATCGATGCATAGTCTCCACGCGTTATTAGTTTTCTTCACCAGAACCACATTTGCGACCCATTGGGGCTCTTCTGACGCCTCGGTCACGAGACCGTTATCGACCAACTTCTTCACTTCTTCGGCTAACGCCGCGTATTTCTCGGGACCCATTTTTCTTCTTTTTTGTGCCACAGGTTTTTTGTCTGGATCTATCTTCAAATAATGACAAGCGTGTTCGGGACTTATCCCGACCATGTCTTTGTGCGACCAAGCGAATGCATCGGTATTTTCCTTCAGAAAACTTATCAGCTCATTTTTTAATTTAGCCGGGATTCTTGATCCTATGAATACCTCTAACTCCGGACGGTTAGGATCTAGTTCCACCCTTTCCAACTCGTCGACCGCCGTGAATTGAGAGGGTCCTCGGGGATCCTCGATCTCCTCAGGGTCGTACCCCAACCGGGGATCGGGATTTTCTTCGATCACGGCTTTCAACCTTTTATCCCCCGGGATTTCTTCGGGCACTTCATCGATCAGGATCTGCATTATCTGCATGTTTAAACTGTCCGCTTCGTCGGGTCCTATGTGTTGGGTAGTTTCCTCATTTTCTCCTTTAATTTGTTCGTTGTCATTTATTAGTTGTTCGATTATTTGGTGATCGGGGTCTCCGAATGCCCCAGTGTTAACTTCCCGGTCATTTCTTTCGAGCGTGTTTATCAACTGGTAGTACGTGGAAAAAACGGGATAATCAAAACATTTCTTGGCCATATATTGATCCCCCTTTACGGTCCCAACGGATCCGTTAGAGGTAGGAAATTTAATACAGTAATAATGGGAGGACGCCACAGCCTCGAAAACATCGAGAAACGGCCTCCCGAAGAAAGCATTATAGACACTCTCAGAATTAACAATAACAAACTCCGCCATCCTGGTGATCTTCACCTCTGGATTCCAGTGATCCCTTAACTCTACGGACATCGTGATCCTCCCCAGCGGGCATACGACTACATTTCCGAACCCCTTCAGTTTCTCCTTACAGGGTTTCACATAATTGGCCAAATCCCCGAGCTGATCTAGTGCTGTCTTGAAAATGATATTACAGTGGGCGCCGTTGTCGACCAGTATCCTTGCAACTTCAACTCCCAGAATCTTGGTCGTGATGACCAAAGCGTCCTCCTTTGGGTAGGCGATACCCTCGCGATCTCGATCATTGAACGCGATGGTCACGCCTCTGGCTATGGTTGGTTCCTTGAACGGAATCACTGAGTTGACGCCTTCCCACTTTCGCAAATCTTCCTTCCGCTGCCGTTTAGATTTGTGGACAATGGGGGTTAAGCCCCCGATCATGTTTACCCTCCCTCCGTTTTGATCCGGAGGGAACTCCATCTGCTGGGGTCCGTTGGCCGGCGGAGGTGGCGGCAGTAAGTTCTGGTTCACCGGCGGCCCTTCTAGTCGGGGCTGCTGTGCCGGCCTAAAATCTTGGTGATTGCCGTGATTATGATCGCGGCCTCTCTTCGGCGCCCGCAACAGCTGTCCTAACTTCCCTTCATTGAACAAACGCCGAAGTTGGGTGATCAGATCTCTGCATTCGTCGGTTGTGTGTCCGATGTCCTCGTGGAAAGCGCACCACTTGCGAGGGTTTCTCTTGTCCGGGGGCGTGTACAAGGGTTTTGGTGGGAAGAGAGCGTTTATCTGGTTTTCCATGAAAATTTGTAATATCGCCCCGGGACTTCTTCCTAACAAATTTCCATCTTCGACTATACGATTTCCCTGTTCGCCTTTCCTCGGGCCTTGAAACCCTTTGTATCCCCCGGGTTTTTTCGACCAGTCTTTCTTCTCCACAGCTTCCTTGTGGCCCTTCCCGGGCTCTAACTCTTTCATGCGCTGAGCGTAGATCCGTTGCTGCGCAATTTCTTCGCCGGCCCTCCGCCGGAATTCCGTGTAAGTTCTGGGATAATCTTTCATCATTGGTTTGAAAAGTTCTGAAGTGGCCTTTAAACCGCTTACTGCAGCGTGTACTAAGACTTCCTCTCCGACCTGTTCTCCCTGCATCACAATCGATTCGATGCGCTCAACATATTCCTCATCTGATTCGTCACTCCCCTGTTTAACTCCCATCAGGCGTTGCCGCCCTTCCGGACACCTGACTCTCGAGGCGAAATATGCAACGAATGCATCTCCTAGATCTCCAAAACTGTCGATCGATCTGTGCGGGAGTCCGGTATACCAGTGGTGGGCTGCATCTCCCAGTGTTAGCGGAAAGAGTTTGCACTTGGTCTCATCTGTGGCACCTCGCCCCACCATGTATATATTATATTTGTTCAAATGGACCTCGGGGTCCGTCCTTCCATCGTAAGTCAGAGATAGGAGCGGGGCAATATCCAACTGTGCCCGCGCCCTTTCCACTCGTAGAGTCAGTGGCTCAACTAAAGCTGATCGCTTTTTTGGATCGACCTCCTGCTGGGAAATTTTCTTTTCCATCTCACTCAAATGTCGTTCCAAATCTGGATCCCCGATGATTTGAGTTCGATCTCGACCCCTTGTGCGGACAAAACGTCCTCCAGTCTTCCTCATGGTTACCTGGACATGATCAGGTCGGGGGTTCTCCTCTTCGAAATCTGCATCCAGACATCTTCCCCCTAACTCGGGTGTTTTCGGTGGTTCTTTTCCTTTTAGAATGCGGGATCGTTCTTTCAACTTTTGGATGGTCCGCTTTATTTCCTCAGGGGATTGCAAGTGTTCGATGTTAAGGTCGGGGATCTCGCTCTCCTGAATATTCGCCTTCTTCTCCTCCTCGGCCAATTTTTCTGCGATGATCCTTTGCCTTTCCAAGAGCTCGCGCTGTTCGGCTCTCAGTTTTTCGATCATCGTCCATTGGCGGTGCTCCTCCTCGGAGATCGGGGGCAGTTGAACCTCCGATCCCCCTTCTATCATGGGAGATTTCCCGTTATCGCGGGCGTTTCTGCTCGCTGACTCTCCTGCAAGAGCGGCGTTCGGAAGACCTATCTCTAGCACTTCCATCGTATATTTCCTAAGTTTGTTCGCTCAACACCCGAGGATCACCCCTCCTTCTAGCGCCAATTGTTTACGGGCAGAAAATTCCAATAAGAACTCCCCCGCGAACACGTAGATATTTAGGGGATTGAGGGAACAAAAAAGGAAAGATCCACCAATGCTTTAGTATTATATTCTTAATATATTCCTTGGGAAATGTGCACCTGCCTTACAAATGGAAAGTTTCCACTATTTATAGTACAAGAATTAGGTTTACCAACCATGAGTATGGGCCTAATCTATTTGGGCTTTCCTTTCTTAAACCAGCTGTACGGAACTCATTTCTAAGAGGGAAGTTACAATTTACCCCTCTAGATGAGATTTGTGGTTTTACCCTTGCCCGGACTGTCCTGGATTGATGATTCCTCGGGCGGCCCGACACCGACTCGTTCCCCCTTTATCTAAGCGACGACGTCCGCTTCTGCTCAGTTGACGACCGTGATCCCCCTCTTAGTCGGGGAGATCCTGTCCGGGATGCTTGAACTTGTTATGTCTTCGCGTCGTGGTGATCGCGGGTGGTCGCCGGTTGAGCGGTCACGGATCTACAGGACGGATTTTATCATGGGCCGGGTCAATCCTGGACCTTATCTCCGGGCATTTATGGGTTGAGAAATTTAGGTACAACAAATCTTAGATACATACACCATGCACGTCGTGTGTGGATAATTGTATGTGTTTTAATATAATAATATTAAATTTATGATAAAAATGTAAATATTGTACTACAACCGAAGTAGCATCAATAAAACCATATACAGTCCTCTTATTTTATCGGACATGTGTCGATTAATTAGTTGATGAGTTGTCGGAGTGTAATGAAAATCGTACTATTTTTTTTTTTTTAAGTAAAAACGTACGGAGTAAGATATTTGAAAAGTAATTAAAAATAATAACTCTTTTTTTTAGTTCAATTGAATAAATTTAAATAATCAAACACATGTTTCAGATTAAAATAAAATTTAGTATGATTAAAAAATTATAACGACTTGAAATATATAGTATTTCAATTTTTTTACTACTTGGTTACGTACTGTGTTACGCAAATCATTGAATAAAATTTAGTACTAGTAGTAATTAGTAAAGATTTATTTTTCATAACTTGACACGATCAACAAAAAATAGGTAGAGTTGCAATTAAAAATTATAAGTACTTTTTGAAAAGTTATTTCACCGTGTGAAACCAAATTAACTACCCTACGAAAGGGCAAAAGTAAAAGAATTAAATATTGCTGGTCGACAAAGTGAGGGATAGATATTTTAATTTGAAAACATTAGACAGATTATTCCTGTAATTAAAGGATTATTTAAATTATAGTAAACAACTTAGAGTATTTTTCTACGGGGGCCCACAATGATAATTGGCGCCAATTAAAAACAAAAAATAATAAATTGTTGAAGATCAAAACTTAGTTTTTTTTTTTTTTTTTAAAAACATCCGTATGCCAAGTTCATGTCCTCCCTGCCAAGTTCATGCGGATCGTCGTCAACATCCGTATGCGGTGTGGCGTCGTCGGTGAGTGCCGTACCAGTCAACACGCCGGTGATGCAGCAGTTCCATCATGTCTCGGGGGAGATGGTGAGTACGATTACAGAGAGGCATCCAGAATTTGTTTTCGACATACCAGACTTCAAGAATCTGACGGATCGGGTCGAAGGTCGAGTGGATGGGTCTGGTAGACATGCTGCTGTGAAATCGGGGGTAAAGAATAGGGTTGGAGCCACTCCGAGTTCGGTGACGGCGGGGGGTAATATGAAAGAGGAAGGGCCATCAGATGCAAGCCTCAACTTGGGAGAATTAGGGTCTGCGGTTAAGCTCCAGGAGAATTGTGGTAAAGAGGGTGATTATGGGATTAATACAGAAGTGACTAGGGGTATGAATAAACTTGGCTGTGAAGGTTCTGGGCAGTTGAGGGTTCAAAGTCGTGAATCAATGGCCACCATCACGAGTAAGGCGAAGGATAGTATAGTAGGGGTAGGCCATAGGAGGTTCGGGAAACATGTTTCGTCGACAGAAATAATAAGGAAAAAAGCGAGGTGTGGTCTGATGACGAATAAGGAGTTGGGGATTAAATCGGCTTCAAAATTTGGGCGCGGGACTCATACAGTTCATCTGCAAAAAGCCCTCGATCGACTTCTCGAATCCGCTGTTCATGATTCTGTGTTATCGGATATCCAAACAGGCCCTAAGAATTTGAATTCTAATCCTGACATTGACTCTTATGCGCGGAAAGATAGTAACCTACAGCCAGATTTCACGGGAGTTACTGGGGATAAGGATTCTGCAATCAATACAGTTTCGACTGATGGACCGGTTTTAATTAATCATGCTACTGGGCCGATGGATGGTAATTCTGAGTTGGGCCCAAAATTGGTGTTTGGGACAGTGGGTACACAAACGACACAAGCAATACAGGTGGCCCATATCTCAAACTTAATACAATCGAATTCAAACAGGTCACCTGTTATGAATTCTGAAATTCATATTTCTACGAATTCCGTCCAACAACACAACACGAAGCCAACGCTCACTAAGGACCCGGAGACTCTCTTCTTCGGGTCAGTTAGCACTGATACAGGAAGTGAGCAGGGGCTTGACACACGACAGTTAATCCCCTCTAGGCTTTCCCTGCGGTATATTGCTCCAGAGATTAATAATGGGGAGGTCTTTGTGCGGCCGTCGTGGCGGTCTGTCCAAAAGGGTAGCAAGCGTTGGGAGAACACGCTAGTCGGATACTTTCTGGGTACCAACAGAGGGTTTCAAAATACGAAGAACTATGTTATGTCGATGTGGAAAGGATTGGTGGATGTAATATCGAATAATAATGGGTTCTTTTTTTTCATGTTCAAAACTGACGTGGACTTGTTGGCAGTGGTGGAAGGGGGGCCGTGGCTTATTGATGGCAACCCACTGTTTTTACAGCGATGGCGAGTCGGATTATCGTTGGAAAAACGGCAGCATAGAGAGGTCCCTATCTGGGTAAAACTCCGCAACCTTCCGCTTGAGTACTGGGATTTAGATGGACTGAGTACCGTGGCCAGTGCTATAGGGGTTCCTTTATACCCTGATGCCTATACTAGTGCCATGACGCGTCTCGATTACGCGAGAGTTTGTGTGATGATAAAGGTGGATGGTGCGTTTAGGGACCATTTAGTTCTGCTGAAACCGACGAATGTGGATGGAGAGTACAAGGGTAGCTGCAAAGTGGAGGTTGAGTATGAGTGGCGCCCACCTACTTGCTCGCGATGCGAGGTTTTCGGCCATGCAACCTCAAACTGCCCGCGGATGGCTCCTGTTGATAAACCCAGGCCGATAACCAGATTCGAGCCAAAGCGAAAAAATTTCCAGAAGCCTAATAAGCATACTGAAGTTGGTGAGGTAGTCGTTGTACAGCAGCAACACGGACATGGGGTGAAACTTGTGACAACGCAATCGGATGGTGCTACTACGAGGCAGGCAAGTGTAGGGTCTGGGTGGAAAATTGTTGGACAGAAAAAAGGTACTGGGGGCTTAACTCCGGCAATCCCCGTGACGAATGACAGTACACGTGAGGTTCCTGGAAAGGGGCCAATGGAGAAGGCAGGACATAACTTGATTATGACAGGAAACACATTGTCGTCGGCCGATAGTGTTTTTTCTCGGCCGACAACGAGCTCAAATTCGTTTAATGCCTTGAGTGATATGGGTAATCAGGAAGGAGCGGACTTGGTGTCTAAGGGTGCAACAACAAACTCACCACAACTTATGACTAGTAGGGAAGCGGGGGATACTAATCTCATGTCCGATATTGAATTTCTACGGGGAAGAAATGAACACGTGGTACTCGAAGAAATAATTGACAAACGAGGGGCAAGTGATGAGGTGGATGGGATTAGTAGAAATGGAAAGGGTCCTACAGCAGCCCTCCAAATTAGTTCCCATGTGTAGTACGCTCTGTTGGAATGTAAGGGGGCTGAATAAGCCGGACCATCAGAGGGCGGTCAGAGACCTTATTCAGGAGCATTCGGTGTGTCTCGTTGCACTTCTTGAGACGCACGTCACCTCTAGCAGATCTTTGTTTGTAGCAGATAGAGTTTTTTCGTCTTGGAGTCGCTACATTGATTATGATTCTGGGCCAGGAAAGCGGATATGGGTTGGTTGGGATTCGGGCATGGTGGATGTTCAGATGATTACCTCCTCAGATCAGTGGTTTCATTGTAGAGTTACAGAGCTCAGTACTGCTGATACACGGTTTTACACATTTGTATATGCTCGTAACACAGTTATTGAGAGGCGTGTGTTATGGGACTTTTTATTTTCTATTTCTGAGCATTTACAGGATTCTGATTGGGTGGTGTTGGGAGACTTCAACACCATAGTCGATGAAAGTGAGGCACTGGGTGGGAGAGCGGCGATTGTGACTGATGATGAGTTTCGAGCCTGCTTGACTGCGACTGATTTGGTCACGTTACCGACGGTAGGACCGTGGTTTACATGGCACAATCAACAGGCGATGGACCGAAAGTGGCGACGCCTTGACAGAGTGGTGGCTAACCCTTCCTGGTTGGTACATTGTGCGGAGAGTACCTATCACACTTTGTCGTCTCGTACTTCGGATCATGCACCCCTGCTCCTGAATCCGGTGACAGCTGGTCACGGATTCAAGGCGTGGTTTCGATTCGATAATCATATCACAGACTTGGAGGACTTTATTCCCCAGACGAGGAGCATCTGGGATCACTCGATTTACGGCCTGCCGATGTATTCAGTGGTTAAGAAGCTTAAGCTTCTTAAAGGTGTGTTTCGAGAGATGAGGAGGAGGCAGGGTCACCTTGGAGCGAATGTGACGAGAGCTAGGGATTTTCTACTCTCGGTCCAGTCGTGTCTGAATTCGGACCCTACGTTTGAGCCGTTACTTGTGTTGGATGGCATTTGTCGTCGGTTGTATGCACGGGCAGTTGAGTCGGAGCAGGTTTATCTACGCCAGAGGGCAAAGACGTCTTGGCTCCGGGATGGAGATCAGTGCACGACCTTTTTCTTTAGGAGTATCGCGGTCCGACGGGCTCGGTCGCGTATCCTTCAGGTCGAGACGGCTACGGGAGATCTTGTGCATGATTCGTCGCAGATCAGCGCCACGATTGTGTCGTTCTTTCAGGGATTGTTGGGCACTTCGAGCCATCCGGTGATGGGAGATTTACGGCCTTTCGTGATGAGGCGGTTGACGGATGAGATGTCAGAGCATATGGTTCGACCGGTGACTGAGGCGGAGATCCAGAACGTTCTTTTTGCGTTCGATGATGATCGGGCACCGGGCCCTGATGGATACTCTTCGGCCTTCTTCAAACAAGCGTGGCCGGTGATTAAATCTGAATGCCTCACGGCTATCTCAGATTTTTTCCGTACCGGGAAGCTTGTTCGAGCGGTCAACTCTACGATTATCTCGCTCATTCCGAAGGTTGCTGCCCCGAAGCACCCTAAGGACTTTCGTCCTATCTCGTGCTGCAATGTGTTGTACAAGGTGATAGCGAAGATTTTATCGAATCGTATGAGTTCCAGCATGGCGTATTTGGTGGATAGATCACAGACGGCCTTCGTCCCTGGCAGACGCATTGGGGATAACATCCTATTGGCGCAGGAGATTCTGCAGGGATATGGACAGAGGAGACTTCCAGCCAGATGTGTGCTGAAAGTCGATCTTATGAAGGCCTATGACACGGTTGAGTGGGGATTTGTCCGGGCGACGTTAGAGACTATGGGATTCCACCCGGTGTTTATCGGTTGGATCATGGAGTGCCTCACTACTCCAGCATACTCGGTAAACATCAATGGTTCGGCAGAGGGATATTTTAGAGGTGCCCGAGGACTGCGACAGGGAGACCCGATGTCGCCATTTCTTTTTGTCTTGGTCATGGAGGTCTTGCATGGGATCTTAGAGAGGCATATTCAAGCAGAGACGAGATTCCAGTATCATTGGAGATGTAAGAGTACACGGACCTACATGCTTTGCTTTGCGGATGATTTACTTCTCGCCTGCCATGCAGACCCGGTCTCGATTGATACCCTTAGGCGGGGGGTGCAACTTTTCTCTCTTTACTCGGGTCTGCATGCGAATGTAGACAAGAGTAACATTTACCTCTCGCTCCAGGCACGGGAGGATGAATCAGAGCTACAGGCAGTTTTTGATTTTCCTATTGGTACTCTACCGGTGAGGTACTTGGGTGTTCCTTTGATCACCTCACAGCTGAGCTTGCGGGCCTGTGCACCCTTGATTCAGAGGATTGACGCGAGGCTGAACTCGTGGACTTCTCGTTCCTTATCTTATGCAGGTCGCCTCCAGCTGATCCGCTCAGTTCTAAGTACTCTTCACGTCTACTGGGCTAGTATGTTCATACTACCAAAGGGTATCATTCGAGAAATTGAGAAAAGGATACGGAGGTTTCTTTGGTATGGGACGGGTACCCATGGGTATGCCAAGGTCAGGTGGGTCGATGTATGCCGCCCAGCCAGTGAGGGAGGGCTGGGAATTCGGGATCTCATTGCGCAGAATCGGGCCCTTATGACCAGACATATATGGGCGATTCTGAGTCAAGATCCGGAATCGGTCTGGGTCAGCTGGATTCATGAGAATCGACTGCGGAGGCATTCTTTTTGGAGTGCTAAGGTGCCTAGGGCTTGCTCATGGAGTTGGCGACAACTCCTAAAGCTACGTACGGAAGTCTTACCAGCATTCGAGTTGCAGGTTGGGGATGGATCGCAGTTTTTCCTATGGAGGGACCCATGGCATAGACTTGGTCGTTTGGAGGAGGTGTGTCCGATGGGACCGCAGATTACTGGACTCCCTAGGGCTGCGTCGTTGAGTATGGTTATTGTTGACGGGGAGTGGAGGTGGCCGATTGACTTTGCAGAGGAGTTCCATGACCTTATGTATGAGCTACCGCGGATTGTTCAGAGGACAGATACAGTGCGGTGGAGAGTGCATAGATCTGGGGCATACACTTCCGCCTCGGCCTATTCTCTCTTCCACCCTGAGGGTCCTCGAGTGTCGTGGGCTGCCCTTTTGGAGGGACCAGGGCGTATCCCGAGACACTGCTTCATTCTATGGCTTGCTATTCGAGGTCGATTGCCGACTCGAGATAAGCACTGGATAGGTAGGGGAGAGGACTCGTGTGTACTGTGCGGAGGGGAGAGTGTTGAGACGCATATCCACCTCTTCTTTGAGTGCCCCTTTTCACAGGATTGTTTGCAGAGAGTGCAGGGAGAGGTGACGGGCTTTCTGTGGCCACGTGGTAGTTGGCATAGTGCTGTTTTACGGGCTGCCAGTCGGTGGCGGGGGAAACACTGGATATCTTGCACTTATCGTGGACTTCTCGCTGCACTGGTTTATTTTATTTGGCAGGAGCGGAACACGCGGATTCAGGAGGCTCGTTTGGTGTCGTCTGCGGTGGTTGCTGCTCATGCTGTTTCCATTATACGGGAGAGGATCATCTCATTACGACTTCCTGACTCGCTTCAGACTCGCGCGCTGAAGAGGGTGTGGCACATAGCTTGGTAGTAGTTCATTTTGTATTATAGTACTACATGATTGGTTGTTTGGAGAGCTTGCATGTTAGCTCTTTCTTGCGGTAGGGCTCTTCTCTATGCGCTGTTTTGTACCATCTACCTTTTCTTTTATATGAAATTGACATTTACCAAAAAAAAAAAAAAAACTTAGTTTTAAAAATTGGACCATCAATAATTGTTCATTGTTTTTTTTAATAAAACCAATCAAATAGAAAAGAAAAAGTATGATACAATACATCACATAAGGAAATTAAAACTTTATCGCATTACAAAACTAACAGACTAACTCTCCAATCAAACAACTAAATATACGACATTAAAGAACATTTTCGACGGTATTTCTAGACGGATCAACTGGGGCTGGTTAGGCCATTGTTCAATGTATGATGTACTTTTATTTACAAAATTTTAAATTATAGTAATTTTTATATATTTATTATTTTGAGCAACATATTATTTGAATTAATCATTTTTTTAATATTTATTAAAAAATTAAAAGCATAAAAAACAAAAAAAAAATGAAAAATATTAGTATACATCAATATATATATATATATATATATATATATATATATGGAAATATCAAAAATAATGAATATAATACTTTATATAAAAAAATTAATATAGTTCAATATTTTGATATTTTCCTTTAAATCAAAGTATAATAATATATGTGAGTCCTATACACTAGAGTTGATCTCCTAAAAATGTCTCAAATGCTCAATAATGAAAACAAAAAATACCCAATATTACTCACCAAATTTATGTGAAAAACAAACTAAAATTAAAATAGATAGTTACCCATATTGTATTTACCACTAATGATCAGAAATGAAATATGTGATGAAAGAGTGACGTCATAAAGTGACGCCACTGTTCCATAGAAAAATCCAAGTTGCAGTTACATTCGGCACGTGCTTAAAGAGCCCAACAACTTGCAGAAACAATTGGTAATTTGTGTGTGAACTTTCGCAGAGGCGCACGGGTGCACGCACCTTCCCATCACTTTCTCTCTCTACCTCATCCGCCGCACCCGCACTACACTATATAATTACCCACCCTCCCCAAATTCACTCCACCCATCAATTAATTAATTTCATCTCTCTAAAATCCCTCCTATTCAATTCCAATTCCAAAATCGAATCGATGCAGCAGCTTGATTTCACGGCAAAATACCGACGGAGCTCCAGCTTCAGCAGCCTGATGCCCTGCTTGACGGAGACCTGGGGCGACCTGCCGTTGAAAGTCGACGACTCCGAAGATATGGTCATATACGGCCTCCTCCGCGACGCCGTTCAGGACGGCTGGACGCCGTTCAACAACGTCAAGCCCGAGCCGAGGCTAGAAGCCAAGCCGGCCGTAAAAAGCGTGGTTTCTCGGCCCAAGGGGGGGCGGCACTTTCGAGGCGTGAGGCAGAGGCCGTGGGGGAAGTTCGCGGCGGAGATAAGGGACCCGGCTAAGAACGGCGCGAGGGTGTGGCTCGGGACGTACGAAACGGCGGAGGAGGCGGCTTCGGCTTACGACAGGGCGGCTTTCAGAATGCGCGGCTCCAAGGCGATGCTGAATTTCCCGCACAAAATCGGGTTGAACGAGCCGGAGCCGGTTCGAGTGACGGCCAAGAGGAGGTCGCCCGAGCCGGGTAGCGGGTCGCCGAAGAGAGTAAAGAAGGAGGAGGCGGCGGCGGCCCAGCCGGAAATGGAGAGCCAATCGTGTGTGTATCAAGTGGACTGCCCGTTGCCAGTTGGCGGACGGCTATTGGTGGCCTGAATGTGGGCCTTGTTTGGTTGTGTTTTGTTTGTGTGTATATGAAAACGTGGGCCCACAAGCGTAGTGGGCTAAATGACGAAGTGGGTAAAATACCAAATCATTGGTGGGTTTCTTTCCAATATCAATTTGATTTTTCTCAGGCACATTATCTAACAAATCTTGATTTTACAAAACGAAAGAAAAGAATTGTCCTATGATTTTTATCCGAGGGAAAACACAAATACTAAGCAAAACATTAAAAAAACAAAAAACTTTGACGATGACTATTTAGCGTAGACTAATTCCGAGCAAAAGTAAATAAATTAATCGCAACCAAAACATGATGATTCATGAAGGGGCATTCAACTGTCCACACGAGAACACGAAGATATCTTTATGGGGGAATTGGATTGACTTCTTGACCTTTTGAGAGTGGTGTATCAATACGGAACTGCACTACCATATTCCCATTTAAATTAAATTGCAACGACCTTAAAATGCAAGTGTTTAAAAAAATTAAATACTTTATTCATACCAACATTTTTTTTTTTGGTATAATAAGACTTCAAAATTAACCGTATTTGCTGCACAATATTCTGTTGGGATGTGGAGTCGAATTCGTGGACGAAAGAAGAACGAAGAAATCGCCGAGGAAGTTGAGAGGTTTTTTGGGATGGTGTCGGCCGACACCGTGGCTTGTCGGCCGACAGGACCATGCCCAAGTGAACTTTATGTGGAACCCGCGGCTGAACGCGAGGTTCAACCCGAAGTGAGAAGTGGGTGTCGGCCGACACCTTGATCTGTCGGGCCGACATGTTTGGCAAATTTCAGCGCTAAGTTTTCTTGTGCACTAAGTTTTTTGTAGTTCTTTTTCGGCGTGACTTTACCTTAACTAATATTAAGGTTTTATCCTATATAATAGATATTCTCATCAATGTAATTATAACAGCGTGAGAATTCTAGAATAGCGAGACTAGACGAGAGCGAAATACTGAGAATACGTGTGTATGTTTGTAATCTCCCGGAGTCGTCTATTATTATTCTAGTGAAAGATCTGCAGCGGCGAGAGTGGACGTAGCCTTATTGGGTGAACCACTATAATTCTTGTGTCGTTTATTTCTCGTTTATTTTTCGTTCGTATTTATCGTTTCTTGCAGCGACGAAATTGGGCGCAAATCCCAACAACTGGTATCAGAGCTTTGGTGGAAAAGCTGGGCAATCGAAGAAACGATGGGCGATTCGACGAACCTTGGAATTACGAGATTTGATGGCCTGGATTTTGCATCCTGGAGGATGGAAATCGAGAAGTACCTGGGCGAGAAGAAAATTCATCTATCGTCGGAAGGCGTGAAGCCGGAGGAGACGAGCGAGGCGGATTGGGCTCTCCTTGATCGATAAGTACTCGGATTGATCCGATTGACGTTGTCGGAGAACGTTGCCAAGAAGGTGATGAAGGAGAAGACAATCGCGGGGATGATGAAAATTCTTTCTAACTTGTACGAGAAGCCATCGGTGACGAACAAAGTGGCCTTGCTGCAGAGGTTGTTCCATTTGAAGATGGAAGACGATGATGTGGTTGTGACTCTTGTGAACGAGCTCAACTCGATTGTCAGAGAAGTGGCTTCGTTTGAGATCGAGGTTGATGATGAAGTTCTGGCCCTGACCTTGTTGGCATCGCTGCCGATTAGCTGGGAACCAATAAGAGAGGTGTTGGGTGATTCCATGGGAGGTGGGAAGTTGAAGCTTGAAGATGTGAGGGACCGCGTCCTTGCCGAGGGAGTTCGGAGGAGGGATTTCGGGGAAGCATCTAGTTCGACTACGTCGGCCATGTCCATGAGCCGAGGTGAGTATCGCCATGGGGATTCTAAACGCAGCGGAAGGGTGAGTTCGAGCAACCGAAAGAAGAACCAATTCCAGTGCTGGAATTGCAGAAAAATTGGTCACTTAAAGAGGCATTGTGGAGAGCTTTCGGGGATCAGAGGCGGGACAAATGCGGTGACGGAAAAAGACGAGAGTGGAGATGTCTTGCTAACATCTTCCGAGCCTCTCGGAAACTCTTGGGTGCTTGACTCAGGAGCATCGTTTCACACAACGGCGAGACGTGACGGCATGGAGGAATTTGTTGCCGGAGATCACGGTGAGGTTCATCTTGCGGATGGAAAGACCTTGGGCGTCGTAGGTGTTGGTAACATGAGATTGAAGACGTCGTTTGGGCAGATGTTGAAGCTGTCGAATGTAAGGTGTGTGCCGAAGCTGTGGGGAAATTTGATCTCGGTTAGCCATCTTGAGAGGGGTGGACACAAAGTTACGTTCAAGAATGGGTCTTGGAAGGTGTCAAAGGGTGCGATGATTATTGCTCGTGGTCGAAGGACTGGTACCCTTTACACTACGACTTGTGGTCGTGATATTGGTGTGGCCGACGACACCAATGAGCCTGAGCATTGTGGGCTGGATTATATGAGAGAAAGAAGACTGCAGTCAAAAGTGAGTTCGGAGGAACCTCATATGGATCGTAGTCCGTGTCTCGAGAAGCAGAGAAGAGTACGATTCTCGGTAGCCGAGAGAGAATCGGAAAATGGAGAGCTGAGATATGATTTGGGAGATGTTCCAGTAGATGTGACCCATGTAGACCAACCAGAGGAGGTCTCGATGCTCAATCATATGCTTTCAAAGCGAGATGACGTAGCAATGTTGGCTGAAAATTCGAGCAATAGGGCAATGAGAAACGAGTCGAGCTCGTTGTTGTCAAGGTGTGACTCGTTGGTAAGAGACGGGGTAATGCGTTCGGATAAGATTCCTTGCGACTCTGCTGGAGGAAGTCCTATGAAAAATTCGAATAGCATTGATGAGAAGTCCGACATTTCCCATGCGGTGGGAGTTGTTAGACGATTTGGATGCATCTCTGGGGATCGTTTTGGAGAGAGTCCGGTGATTAGTGTTGGAATTCGATATCCCGGGCTATTAAAATTTGCGGAATTCATAGCCCGATCAAAAACCCATCGCCGGAGATCACACGAACGCCGACGAACGAACCGGAGTACGAGCCGAACGCACGACACGACCGAAGTCGCGTGCGCGCCCAGCCCGAACCCCCGCCCGCGGGGTTCGCGCGATCGAAGGGATCGATCGCATGGGGCGATCGATCGGGGAGGGGCTGCCCAGCAGCCCCCGCGGCGAGTCCGGCGACTCGCCGCCGCCTGGAAGGCTGGCCCGCCTCCAGCAGGGCCGCCGCGGGTCACAGCCCGCGGCCAGCGATCGATCGCACCCCCGGCGTCCAGCCGGGGTTCGCCCTCCATGCCCGTGCGAAACCCTAGCCCGGGCGATCGCCCGTGGTCCAGTGGCTTCGCCACCACCACGCGATCGTCCCCCGTTCATGGTTTCGTACCTCGGATCTTTGTTCTACGGTATTCTCGATAAACCAAAATCGAATAAAATCAAGGGCGTTTAGATTTTTACCTTTCGATTCGTTGTTCGGAGAAACGAAATCAAGATGACCTTTGAATCTTCCCACGTATTCCTTGCACTAGCTTGAACGTCGGGTGGGCGACGATCCTCCAAGCTCTATGGATCTACTTCTCTCTTACTTTCTCTCTCTAGAAGAATTATGATCTTCAACTTATGAGAATAGAGAAGACCATGTAGTGCTTTTATAGGCTACGTAGGGGATCTAAAGGAGGTGGAATATTGGGCTTCCAATATTAATGATTAAATTTAGCCCAAGCCCAAATCTATTAATCTCCCATTAATATTAATTAATTTATTTTCCACTATATAAATTAATTGCACTCCCAATATTAAACCATATTATATCCAAATAATATTTCTCCGGTAGTATTATTTATTCCGTGTATTTAAGATTTAAATATCCATGAATAAAATTTATTTATTGCTTAATAAATTTATTCATCTCTTTTATCCGAGACTAGTACCACTCAACCTTATTTATTATGCGGAACAAATCCACTCGCGAGGTTTACATAATAAATCCTTATGAGCTCATCTTGGGGATATTATCAACCCTTCCGGGATACACTGTCCCTTCAAGAATTCACGGCATGCCATATATAAAATATAGTGACCCAACTTAACCGGTAATTAACCCAATTATTAAATCGGTTAATTCCTTTGGAAAATCAAAGTCACATATATTAAATATACACACCCGCAATTGTATCGGGGATTAAGAATAAAATACACTGAGTCTCAAATCAATTATCGCCGAGCAAACCTAATTGATGAGTCTCATTCGATCCGCTCAATACACCAAGTGTACAAGTGTGATAAAATAATTAAGATAAATTATTTTCTCTCTCACACAACGACTATACCGATGGATTGGTCCGTGTCCATCTAGGTCGTGAGCAACTGTTCGATTAGATACGAGTAACCGATAGTATGATCTTCTGTGTGCCCATGCAACACCATACTAACTACAACGTATAAAATTCAGGACTATAATTTGCATATATTAATTAACAATAATTAAACGCAAATGAATGTTCGTTATTAATAGGTAAATGAAAGTGTACAAGGAGTTCAGAATACTCAAATCTAGACATTAAGTATACTACTCCAACAATCTCCCACTTATACTAAGGTCTAGTCTTATCTTCCAAACTTCTGACTCCCAAACCCTCCAAGTGCTTGAAATATACTTCCTTAGGAAGTATCTTGGTGAAAGGGTCCGCTAGGTTGTCCTTCGAAGCTATCTTGGTGACTACTGCATCGCCCCTCTTGACGATGTCTCGAATCAGGTGGTACTTGCGCTCTATGTGTTTCGTAGCACTATGGGACCGTGGTTCCTTACTGTTTGCCACTGCACCGCTATTATCACAATAAATTGTCATAGCCTTGGGCAAACTCGGAATCACATCTAAGTCCTGGAGGAAATTAAGGAACCAAACTGACTCTTTCGCTGCCTCTGAGGCTGCAACATATTCAACTTCCATGGTAGAGTCAGAAATGCACTTTTGCTTAACACTCTTCCATGATATGGCTCCACCTCCCAAAGTGTACACATAGCCTGATGTCGACTTACGCCGGTCCTTATCAGCTTGGAAATCCGAATCTGTGTAACCCAAAGGAATCAGATTGTCTGCCCCGTAACTTAGAACATAAACCTTAGTATTTCGCAAATACTTGAAAATGCTCTTTACGGCAGTCTAATGAGCCTTTCCAGGGTTACTCTGATATCTCGCTACTACGCCAACTGCATAGCAGATATCAGGCCTCGTGCATAACATTGCATACATTAAGCTTCCCACAGCCGAAGCGTAGGGAACCGCTTTCATTTCATCTTTCTCCTTTTGTGTCTGAGGACACATCTCCTTAGAAAGATAAGTTCCTTTACTGAAGGGTAGTTCACCCTTCTTGGAATCTTGCATGTTAAAACGAGCCAGAATCGTGTCTATGTAAGATTGCTGGGATAGGTACAATGTTCTATTCTGGCGATCCCTTATAACCTTGATCCCTAGAACATGCCCGACTTCTCCCAAATCTTTCATATCGAATTGTCTAGACAACCATCCATTTATGTCTGATAACATCTTTACACTGTTGCCAATGAGAAGAATGCCATCTACATAAAGCACGAGAAACACCACCTTCTTCCCATCACGTTTCCAATACACACACGATTCGTCCATGCTTTGACTAAATCCAAAAGATTGGACTACTTCGTCAAACTGCAGGTTCCACGATCTCGAGGCTTGTTTCAATCCATAAATGGATCGATTAAGCTTGCACACTAGATGATCTCGCCCTTTAGCAATGAATCCTTCTGGTTGTTTCATATAAATCGTCTCGTCAAGACTTCCATTTAGGAAAGCTGTCTTGACATCCATTTGCCACACCTCATAATCCATATGAGCTGCTATGGATAAGAGAATCCGGATCGACTTTATCTTGGCTACCGGCGAAAAGGTCTCCTCATAATCGATTCCTTCTTTCTGAGTATAGCCTTTCGCAACAAGCCGAGCTTTAAAGGTTTCTACCTTTCCGTCAGATCCTCTCTTTCTCTTGTAGACCCATTTACACCCAATTGGCTTCACGCCGCTTGGTGGTTCTACAAGATCCCAGACTTTATTAGAATCCATAGATTCAATTTCGGATTTCATCGCTTTCTTCCAAGAAGGCGCATCTATATCTTGTACCGCCTCATCATAGGTCCAGGGATCGATTTCATGAACTCCAGGTCCAGAGTCCGAAGACTCACCCAGTCCAATCCATCGGTCTGGTTGCTTAACAATCCTCCCACTACGACGGCGTTCCGGTGTATTAATAGTGACAGTGTCAGGTGCAGATTCTAGTGGTGTATCTATACTCGGTTCGGCTGTATCTAAGTCTTCCTTGTTACCTCTCAACTCATCAAGTATTATGTCACTTTTGGGCTTGTGGTCCATGACATAGTCTTCCTCTAAGAACCGAGCGTTAGTACTTATAACGATCTTCTGGTCCGTAGGACTATAGAACATGCCACCTTTAGTTCCTTTCGGGTATCCTACAAACAGCCGTAATTCTGATCTAGGTTCTAACTTATCGGCACCTTGTCGCAACACATGTGCTGGACATCCCCAGATCCGAAGGTGCCTGAGGCTAGGCTTGCGCCCGCTCCACCTTTCCATGGGTGTGGTGGGTACCGTTTTTGTTGGAACCATGTTGAGAATGTACGCCGCTGTTTCCAAGGCATGTCCCCAGAACATAGTAGGTAAGTCCGAGTAACTCATCATTGAACGCACCATCTCCATAAGAGTCCTATTCTTTCTTTCCGACACACCATTCTGCTGGGGAGTATATGGTGATGTCATTTGGGAATCAATCCCATTCTCTGCTAAGTATGCCTTGAATTTTCCAGACAGATACTCGCCTCCGCGATCAGATCGCAGGCATTTAATGGATTTACCTTGAAGGTTCTCCGCAAAAGCCTTGAACTCCTTGAACTTGTCAAAGGATTCGCTCTTGCGGCGCATCAGGTATACAAATCCATACCTTGAGTAATCATCAGTGAAAGTGATGAAATACTCGTACCCTCCCCTTGCCTGAGTAGACATAGGTCCGCATACATCAGAGTGAATCAAATCCAACACTTGTTCAGCCCTTCGTCCTTTACCAGAAAAAGAACGCTTGGTCATTTTTCCCTCCAAACAGGATTCGCAGGTTGGAAGGTCCTCTCCTTCAACACCACTGATGAGACCATCAGTTTTCAACCTTTGAATTCTATTTGAGTTAATATGACCTAGCCTTAGGTGCCACAAGTATAATTGATTCATCCTAGAAGGTTCCTTTCTCTTATTGGTGTTCGTAGATGTGTTATTACTCTCGGTTAGTTGCATCGTGTTAGACTCAGGATTTAGCACATACAAATCGTCCACCAATGTACCAGAACAGATAATCTCACTGTTTCTTCTTATGATCACAGAGTGGTCAAAAGAAATAGAATATCCATTCATAATAAGTTTAGAAACCGAAATTAAATTCTTTCTAAAGTTGGGTACATAAAGACAATTTTGTAAAACTAAAACCCTATCACTACTAAAGCGTAAGTGAACGTCTCCCACTGCAACAGCCGCCACCTTCGCGGCATTGCCCATGTAGACCACGATCTCTCCCTCTCTAAGTCTCCGGGTTTCCTGGAACCCCTGCAATGAATTGCAGACATGATCAGTGGCCCTCGTATCTACACACCAGGTGCTGGTAGATATCACCACTGATAATGTTTCGGTGACTAAGGAAAATTTCGTACCTTTGATGAGAGGACAATCAGACTTCCAGTGCCCAGACTGCTTGCATCGAAAGCACTTGCCTCGCGGCTTGCTCCTCCCAATCCGTGGTTCAAAACCACTGGGCTTCTTTGCTTGCACTTCCAACTTGGCCACTAGAGCTTGTGATTCTCTGATCATACTTATCAGTTCATTTCTTTTGAAATCGTTTTTAAGCGATTCCTCAAGAGGACTGAACTTAATGAGTATGTCAATCACCTCTAGTCCGGCTTCCTTACTATGTCCTAACATCTCCTTGAGGTCATTTTCAATGTCCTCATCAGTTGGGACAATAGTGGATTCGGAAGGCTCAACAGTCTGAACATTGTCCAGATATCTTTCCCAAACATTACTATAAGGAACCAGTGAGTTTTCATCTTTAAGTATATCACAAAGTGGGGTCACAGTCATTCTTAACCTATAAGCACATAAAACAAACAAACAATTTAATATCCGATATTATCTCCCTTTAATAATATCATTAAATCACTAATCGCCTCTAAAATCCCATCAGGTAAAGCAAGCCACGTTCGTGTGGACGTTTACCCACCCAAATGATTTAGCAATTAGATTTTGCTTTGGTCGTACATCATTATAGCGTTACTTCGTTGGGAAGAATACTATAAAGCGCACCTAAGTGTAAACCATTACTCAGTACTAAGGTGAATCGTTTAGAATTGTTACGTCACCGTAAGCCACGTTTGTGTGGACGTTTACGACAACTCGCAATTCTTCACAATTCCCTATAACTGTCTACATCAATTATTCTAAAATCCCATTCAGTATAGCAAGCCACGTTCGTGTGGACGTTTACTATACCAAAAGATTTATATAATTGAAATCCAATTACTTGATCCATTCGATCTTGTAAATCAAGACGCGGAGAATCATAAGTGAAACTCGAAGTTTCTAACCAGTGATTCACCATGCGAACAACCCTATCTCTCATAAATGAGGGAGCCGAGCAGACAATCGATCCACCTTCAAAAGATGGTACGACTGCCTCTAATTTGTGTCCTCGACATGACCAAGTGGCTCTGGCTCCATTCCACTCCCCGGGGTGAGAATGAGTCGACTTGAAGTCAGCTTTGGAAAGACAAATTAGGCATTGTTTGATAAACTTAATCAATGTTTCTCGTAAGAGGAATTACAAGAACTCTCCTCCAATAACTTATCTATATAAACTTCAAAAGTTTATAAAAGTCACCAAGAGAGCAGCAATGGAGACCATGGGTATGTTTCCATACTCTCTCCCACTTAGCTTTTTACAATAAAGGGATACGCTATCTAGTGCATAAAATAAACACATATAGCATGCATACATGTAATAAAGCACATAGTATTGTCACATAGTCAAAATAATACTAGAATATTATTTTCCGACTATTATGGCTTTACTCCATCTCCGTACGCATCTTCTAGTCTTCAGTCTTCGTTCTTGAATGCTCCATGTGACGAGAATATTAATTTCCAATATTTAAATCTATTTATTTTTAATAAATCCAAAAGATACTTAATTAATAATAATTAAGTCAATTGAATAAATTAAAAATAAAATTAAATATTATTAATATTTTTATATATTTTATTTTCCCATTCTACTTCATTAAATCTCTAGAATAATCTATCCAAGACCCACTTGGAATATTCTAGATGATTTCCATAATGAAATAAGGAAATAAAATAATTTAGGACTCTTCTACTTTCTTAATTAATTAGATTCATAATCCATGAATATTTCCATAAAATAGAAATAATCAATTAGGAATCCTAATTAATTCCAACATTGATTCTTTTCCTAATCCATGAGAGTTCCCAAAAATAGGATCACTCAAATAGGAAAAACCCGAACCAATTAGGAAAGCGAATTACCGGACCGGGATAGCACGGGGTGGGGATCCCCGCGCCACCCCTCGACCGCCGCCTTCAAGCCGCCGCCGTCCAGCCCACGCGCCACCTCCCTTGGTGGCCGGCGTGGCCGGAGCTCCCGCGGGCAACCCCTCTTGGGCGTGGGTCGATCGTCCTCGTGGGATCGACCATGGGGCGGTCGATCCGAGCCCTTCACCCTCACGATCATCTCCTTCGTCACACGTCTTTTCCGGCGGTCGTTTCGGCATCGATCCAACGCAAAATAAATTACAAATTTAATTTTACACTATCCGGTATCGATTCTATACATGAAATCGACCCTATACATTTTCCAGAAAAATAAAACAATAATAGTAAACCTAAATTCGGTCAACCCCCGAATTTTTACTATTACAAGCATTCACCACCAAAAACGAATCTCGACATATCCGAGAGTTTAATCAATCCAACATTCATGACAAAATAAATTAAACGAATAATAAATTAAGCCATAATAGTCGGAACCCTGCAAGGTAGAACAATTTTATCGAAAATACCGCGAACGTAAACCACGCTCTGATACCAATTGTTGGAATTCGATATCCCGGGCTATTAAAATTTGCGGAATTCATAGCCCGATCAAAAACCCATCGCCGGAGATCACACGAACGCCGACGAACGAACCGGAGTACGAGCCGAACGCACGACACGACCGAAGTCGCGTGCGCGCCCAGCCCGAACCCCCGCCCGCGGGGTTCGCGCGATCGAAGGGATCGATCGCATGGGGCGATCGATCGGGGAGGGGCTGCCCAGCAGCCCCCGCGGCGAGTCCGGCGACTCGCCGCCGCCTGGAAGGCTGGCCCGCCTCCAGCAGGGCCGCCGCGGGTCACAGCCCGCGGCCAGCGATCGATCGTGATGATCGATCGCACCCCCGGCGTCCAGCCGGGGTTCGCCCTCCATGCCCGTGCGAAACCCTAGCCCGGGCGATCGCCCGTGGTCCGGTGGCTTCGCCACCACCACGCGATCGTCCCCCGTTCATGGTTTCGTACCTCGGATCTTTGTTCTACGGTATTCTCGATAAACCAAAATCGAATAAAATCAAGGGCGTTTAGATTTTTACCTTTCGATTCGTTGTTCGGAGAAACGAAATCAAGATGACCTTTGAATCTTCCCACGTATTCCTTGCACTAGCTTGAACGTCGGGTGGGCGACGATCCTCCAAGCTCTATGGATCTACTTCTCTCTTACTTTCTCTCTCTAGAAGAATTATGATCTTCAACTTATGAGAATAGAGAAGACCATGTAGTGCTTTTATAGGCTACGTAGGGGATCTAAAGGAGGTGGAATATTGGGATTCCAATATTAATGATTAAATTGAGCCCAAGTCCAAATCTATTAATCTCCCATTAATATTAATTAATTTATTTTCCACTATATAAATTAATTGCACTCCCAATATTAAACCATATTATATCCAAATAATATTTCTCCGGTAGTATTATTTATTCCGTGTATTTAAGATTTAAATATCCATGAATAAAATTTATTTATTGCTTAATAAATTTATTCATCTCTTTTATCCGAGACTAGTACCACTCAACCTTATTTATTATGCGGAACAAATCCACTCGCGAGGTTTACATAATAAATCCTTATGAGCTCATCTCGGGGATATTATCAACCCTTCCGGGATACACTGTCCCTTCAAGAATTCACGGCATGCCATATATAAAATATAGTGACCCAACTTAACCGGTAATTAACCCAATTATTAAATCGGTTAATTCCTTTGGAAAATCAAAATCACATATATTAAATATACACACCCGCAATTGTATCGGGGATTAAGAATAAAATACACTGAGTCTCAAATCAATTATCGCCGAGCAAACCTAATTGATGAGTCTCATTCGATCCGCTCAATACACCAAGTGTACAAGTGTGATAAAATAATTAAGATAAATTATTTTCTCTCTCACACAACGACTATACCGATGGATTGGTCCGTGTCCATCTAGGTCGTGAGCAACTGTTCGATTAGATACGAGTAACCGATAGTATGATCTTCTGTGTGCCCATGCAACACCATACTAACTACAACGTATAAAATCCAGGACTATAATTTTCATATATTAATTAACAATAATTAAACGCAAAGGTAAATGAAAGTGTACAAGGAGTTCAGAATACTCAAATCTAGACATTAAGTATACTACTCCAACAATTAGGATTCTTGAAACGGAGAGGAGTATGCAAGGGAATCGTGAGGCTAGCAATGAGAATGTTGGAGGATTTCGAAAAGGGTCGTCGGGGATAGACGACGGGCATGCAAATGCCGACGTTGTCCATACAGTGGGAGTTAGCCGTTTCACAAGCAATTCACGTAAGCAACGTTTGGGAGCTTTGAGATGCTTGATGTTAATGTTGCGGTTTCGGAAGTCCGAAAGGGAGTTGCGAGGTGATGAGAAGGTTGACGGGGATGGCAATGTGAAGAAGGTCTGGAAATACCTGAGAAGTCGTGGTGCGTCGAAGTTGGTGGAAACTTCGATTGGGCGACGTTGGTAAAGACCGGGGATGCCGCTGCAGTGGGAGGTGATCGTGATTCGCCTCCAAGTGGGAGATTGTTGGGATGTGGAGTCGAATTCGTGGACGAAAGAAGGACGAAGAAATCGCCGAGGAAGTTAAGAGGTTTTCTGGGATGGTGTCGGCCGACACCGTGGCTTGTCGGCCGACAGGACCATGCCCGAGTGAACTTTCTGTGGAACCCGCGGCTGAACGCGAGGTTCAACCCGAAGTGAGAAGTGGGTGTCGGCCGACACCTTGATCTGTCGGGCCGACATGTTTGGCAGATTTCAGCGCTAAGTTTTCTTGTGCGCTAAGTTTTTTGTAGTTCTTTTTCAGCGTGACTTTACCTTAATTAATATTAGGGTTTTATATAGGTCTAGCCTATATAATAGATATTCCCATCAATGTAATTATAACAGCATGAGAATTCTAGAATAGCGAGAGTAGACGAGAGCGAGAATACTGAGAATACGTGTGTATGTTTGTAATCTCTCGGAGTTGTCTTTAGTGAAAGATCTGCAGCGGCGAGAGTGGACGTAGCCTTATTAGGTGAACCACTATAATTCTTGTGTCGTTTATTTCTCGTTTATTTTTCGTTCGTATTTATCGTTTCTTGCAGCGACGGAATTGGGCGCAAATCCAACATATTCCCATTTAAACTAAATTGAAACGACCATAAAATGCAAGTGTTTAAAAAAATTAAATATGTTATTCATACCAACAATATAATTTTTTTTATATAATAAGACTTCAAAATTAACTATATTTACTCTTAAGTAATTTTAAGATGTATTACTCCTTGAGAAGTGTTCTCAAATGCGCGCGCAGTTGAGGACAAAGTGCGATGAAAAATACAATATTAATATGAGAAAATTATCAATTTAGTCTCATAAAAGTGTACCTTTTTTTAAGTACCACAAAGTCATATTTTTTCAATTTCAATCACTAAAACTCCAAATCGATTCGATTTCATCCGATTTTCGCCGGAAAATTCACAAATCACCTAAATTTGTGCACGTGAGACGCGCGTAACATTTGATTTAGGGCTTTTCGGCGACCTAATCCACACGATAATATTTGATTGAACGAAGTTGTTAAAATAAACATAATGATTACATCATTAAAATGATCTCACCGTATTTTGGCAAATCACTTAGTGTCGCCCATTTCTTTTGTCGTCGCTTGAAAACCATCACCTCATGCCTCAGCCTACTAAATGCGACTTCACTAATGAGTCGAATGTAGTGAGGTGAATCTCCTTTCTTTTCTATTCTTTATTATTCTACTATTACGTGACACGTCCATGTGGATTTTTTTTGTTATTTTAACAGCTTCAGCCAATTAAATGTTGGCGCGTGGATTAGGTCGCCGGAAAGCCATAAATCAAATGTCACATGCGTTTTACGTGCGCAGATTCTTGTGATTTTTGAATTTTTCGGAGAAAATCGGATGAAATCGAATCGGTTTAAGGTTTTAGTAGATGAAATTGAAAAAGTGTAATTTTGTGGTACCAAAAAAAAATACACATCTTTATGAGACTAAATTGATAATTTTCGTCCCCAGGGGCATAGCCGAGTGGTAAGGCCTGTGATGATGTGGGTGAGATATTCCCCGGCGACGCAGGGTTCGAATCTCGGGTGGGACAAATTTTCATTGAAATATTATGAAGGTTTGTCCTGAGGTTCGACATGTTGGCTCTCTCGCACAGGTGTCTGCTACTCGGGCACATCCCTCGATTTACATCCTACCCGATCGAGGGACCTCCGATCGGGTGGGGTGGAGTTTCTCATCTCTCCTCCTTATCAAAAAAAAAATTGATAATTTTCTCATATTAATATAGTAGGGTCAGCATACCGAGTCAGCCTATTAGGATGAGGCTTCAGACACCGCAACGAGCCAGAGCCTTACATAAATAGTTTCTTTAAATCTATATTTTTTTTTAGAAAAAATTATATATAAATTAATTTTTACTTCAGCTTGGATTTTAGAAAATAAACATTTAAAAATATGAAGTTTATGGGTCTAAAAAAATAGCACTAGTACTCAATTATTCTTATTGTTAAAATTATAAAGTAAACTTTAATTTTTATTTTTTTTAAGAAAATCTTGTTAATCAATGAAAGTAATTTTACAACTATAAATTATAACTACCAAATTTATGTTTACTTAAAATTTTCATACCAAAATTTAATTATGTTAGAATATCACATAAAATCTCCAATTAATTATTTATACCAAATTTACTATAATTATATAAACTTTTAATAATATAATTTAATTATATCTACCGAGAAGGAGGGAATAAAAAAGATTATGGTTGATTATTTTTAGAAGAATATATGTACTAAATATATAAGTAAATAGAATCATATTCCAATTAGAATTCAACCGTGACAATCTGTCAATTAGGAAACTTACCTATTCAGTAGGATTTTAATTCGATTAGGAGTCTAATTAATTGAATGAACAAAATTCTGTATAAATAGGGCTCACACATCCTTTACTTTTTTCTCAACACAAAGTGGCAACAAGGTTGAGAGATTTGCGTCAACCCTCCTCTCTACACTTGTAAGTTTATCTCAACATATCTCTAATTATTATTAATATTTTTTTTGTATAAATAATTAGTGTTGTTGGTCAATATTAATCTCTTCGCTGAATGTTTCATCATAATGTGAGTGTGACAATTGATTCTGGTTAAGTTTATTTCGATCGAAACTTACAAAATCCTCTAATCCAGAAGTAGCCTACTATTTGTTAAAATAGGGTTTTGCATCGGTTTTGCAACTGATGTTATAGCTGCTGACGTAAATTTGAATTCTTTTTTACATTGATTGTCAAACTGATGTAAAATTCATGTAGGCAATTTCTTTTAGAGGAGTTTTTTCTTCATATAATTATGTACTTCTAGGGTAGGAGTGTGTAAAAAATGATTGGACTCGAAAAAAGATCGCAATAGGTTGCTATCCGCGTCTCTAATCTTAGGTTTTTTGAAATTTAAAAATCTGAGATCGAAAATTCAATTATATATGAATTTTTTATTTTTTTTACCCTAAACATTATATTTTAGAGCAATATATAAAATACTGTCTCTGTCTCATACTAATTATCACATTAATATGAACACGGCGGTTAAAAAATAATATTATTATATTATTGATTAAAATTAAAAAGTATTATAGTTTTTTTTATTTAGAAAATATTTTTTGTTGAGTAAAAGTGAAATAATTTAGAAATATTAAATACATTATATTTTTATTTAATATTTATATCTATTCATATTAAATAAGTATTGTTTATTATTTTATTTATTAAGTTGAACTTATTTAATACTCTACTTGTATCATAGCACTAAATTTTGTAATATCATAGCACTAAATTTTGTAATTTAGTGTGACAACTAATGTAATAAAAAAGAGGGAGTAGTATTTAATTTTATTATTTTATTTATTAAGTTGGACTTATTTAATACTCTACTGGTATAATAGTAGTTGTCACACTTACTTAATAATGTACAAGTGATAACTTACTTTATAATTTACCAAAGAAGTGTGACAACTAGTGCAATAAGACAGAGGAGGGAGTAGTATTTAAGTTTATTTAAAAACAAAATAAGTACAATTAATAAATCGGTTCAAACCCAGACCAAACCAGATCGAAATTTGCCGCTCCACTCCAGACCCGATAAATCTCGGTTCGATATCCAATTAACACTTAACTATCGATTCTAGTCTCGGTCCGAACCGGTTTTGTTCCACTATGGTCTGGTCTGGTCTTGGATCCATGCACACATGTAGTTGGAATCTCCCTATTTCACATATTTATAAACCCTTTTTTTTTTTTTGTAATTACAAGGAAAATGTGCTAATAGATGAAGATAGAGGGTAATGTTTCTAAGAATGAAAAAATAATGTATTTATTATTTGCGGTAGATTTGTGTAAATTTATTTTTTTATAGAAAATTGCAACTTTCTTTATGAGCTGGCCTTTACATGAGAGAGGACTAACTAATTATAGATAGTTTTTATTTATTGTTTAACAAGGTTAGTTTTGATTTATTCTTTAGTAAAGTAAAAATAAAATAGTTTGTGAGAATATTTGTAACCATGTGGTGTTAGGTTATTAAATCTCGAACTTTATACTTTCTGCCATTCATAATTTAAGACATTTTGACTTTTTGAATTATTA
The DNA here is from genome assembly GCA_954870475.1 of Euphrasia confusa. Classification (NCBI taxonomy): domain Eukaryota; kingdom Viridiplantae; phylum Streptophyta; class Magnoliopsida; order Lamiales; family Orobanchaceae; genus Euphrasia; species Euphrasia confusa. The sequence continues at coordinate 35,713,955 of OX940957.1, forward strand.
TGCTATTTTCAATTTAAATTAAATATGATTTTTTTTTTTAAAATTGTTTTTAACATTGATTTAAATTATTCAAATATTAATTACTTTATTGTTTGATTTAGATTTTCAGAGTAATTAATGAATAAATTTGAGAGTTATATTTATCAATATTTGTGCATGAACTTAGGATCATATAATTTTGAATAGGAGAAAATATTAGGGAATGATATAGTAGAATATTGTAAGTAGTTTTTGTGAAACAAAAGAATCTTTCACTCTATACTCTCTCATTCTCAATAATAATACAATACTTTCTTCGTAAATTATAAAGAAAATATTACATTTTTACAGAGACCGATTTTATTTTTTAAAATAAAGCACGGTGGGTGAGAAGTTAAAAAGGTTTTTTTGAGTAGAAAATAATAAAAATAATAGGTACAACGTTTCATTTTTCGAACACTACTATGCTTTCACAAAGTTATCAAAATTACTGTACTATGCATTTTGTTTCCCTCATCACCGTTAGAAAATACAAAGCAGATTCCGTAGTGTGAGTTTTTTCTCTTCGTTGGGGTTTTCTCGTTTTGTCTAATATCGATTTATTTATTTTTGTGTGCGCAGATTTTGTAATGTAAAATGTGTATCATTTTTCTTGCTAGGGTTTTGAACTCATTTTCGTAGGGCTTCATACTTCTTTCTTTTACATGAATTCAATCTAAAACAAAAAACTAATATATCTATAATAATTATTACTATTATTATTATGTTTGCCAATGCAATTTATATATATATATATATATATATATATATATATATATATATATATATATATATATTTTATTAATTCAGTTTCAAAATCCTAATAGGAAGACTAGTTCCCAATGAGCGCATTGGCTGATTCAAGTCCTCCTCCGAAGTCGCCCGGCGAACGCTTCTTCGATTACCGCCCTTTCAAGCATCGAAAGGTGGATGCTTTTCGGAGATACCCCCGAAAGTGTGGTCCTGGATTCGATTCACCGTTTTCAGTTATTAACCACCCTACTAGTTTCAAGCGTAGGAAGGTTGAGGCTGTTCGGAGTTTCCCTGAAAATTGTGGTGGAACAGTTGGGGCAGGTGTTGATGAAATTATTGAACTCCCGAATGCAACCATCGATCTTTTGAAGCCCAACGAGAGATTTGAGCTGCCCATAGCCGCCGTGCCTCTTAGAAGTGTACCGCTAATTGATGCGAAAAGGGAGCACGAGCTTCCATTGGCTTTGGAATCAGGCGACGGAGATGGTGATGATGAAAAGAGAATAAATAAACACAATGGGATGATCACGACATTGTTGGAGGATGATATGGAGAAACTATCCGAAGTTATTGCTGAGGCTAAAGAATACTTGAATGATTTCGATATTCGGCATTCTAGTTGTGGAGATAAAAGAAAAGCCGAGAGTGTTTCTCTTGATTTGGATCAATGCGCGTCGGTAGGCGAAATGGAAGAAGATTGTGAGTTGAACTCTGATGTTGTTGATTGTGACATCAATAGTAAAACCGCGATTATTTGTTATCACGAGCCTCAAAACTACGATGAGAATCAGAATGACTTGGTTAATCTTAAGATTGTGGGGCATGAGGAGCCTGAAGGAGTAAAAGTGGCGGAGGTTCTCAAGGTGTTTAAAGAGTATTATGACGAGTTTACAAAGGAAAAACTAAATATGAAGCCAAGAGGAGAAGGAAAAATCTTGAACGCTCATCTTTGGGCAGCCAAGCGTCTTAAAAATGAAGGTATGTATATTTTTCCCGAGAAATCTTTTGGCCATGTACCGGGTGTCGAAATTGGTGATGAGTTCCAATTTAGGTCCCAACTTGCAATAGTAGGCCTTCATCGAGTCTTAGTCTCCGGTATAGATCATGTAACCCTTTGTGGGAAGAAGTACGCGACTAGCGTTGTTGATTCAGGTCGATATGAAAACACATTTACAAGGCGTGACATCTTGATATACTCGGGTCAAGGTGGGAATCTAAAGATTTGCGACAACTCTGTGGATCAAAAGCTTGAAAAGGGTAACATTGCCTTGATGAATAGCAAGGAGATGGGTTATCCGGTTAGAGTCATATTTAAACGAAAAAGGTCGAGGGTTGACACAAGTATTGTGTATGTGTACGATGGCCTCTACACGGTGAAGAATGCTTGGCAACAAAGGGATCATGGTGGTAAACTCGTGTTCAAGTTTGAATTACATCGTATGGGCAATCAATTCAGGTCTTGTAAAAAGCATGTCGAGTTGAAAAGGGTCGAAACTCGAAGAGAGGAGGTATGCATGGCTAATGACATATCTCGGGAAAAGGAGAAAGGTTTGATATGCGCGATTGATGTTGTGGATGGCAATCAAATTACAAATGTCGGATTGAAAATGTTGGAAACCCGAACGGAGGGGGTTTGCATCGTTGATGACATATCTCGTGGAAAGGAGAAAAAACCGATACATGCCATGTATAATGTGGATGGAATTCGCCCTCCAACGTTAATTTATGTCACAAGGATGGTTTACCCATCTTGGTTTCAGAAGATTGAGCCAATCGGGTGTGACTGCGTGGATGGGTGCTCAGATTCTCACCAATGCGCATGCATTGTGAAGAACGGAGGAGAAATCCCGTATAACGAAAATGGGTCTATTATCAAAGCAACCGCTAGGGTTCACGAGTGTGGCCCGTTGTGCAAATGCCCTCCGACTTGCATGAACAGGGTAAGCCAGCATGGCCCTCGATACGAATTGGAGATTTTCGAAACCGAACATAAAGGATGGGGAGTGAGATCCTTGGATCGTATCCCGTCGGGTGGTTTTGTGTGCGAATACATTGGGGAGTTTTTGAGGGAAAAGGACGCCGATCTAAGGGTTGGTCGTGATGAGTATCTTTTCGATGTATGTAAGGGTCCCGGTGGACATGGGAATGGGTATTCTATTGATGCCGCGGTGTATGGGAATATCGGGAGGTTCTTTAACCATAGTTGCTCCCCTAACATGTATGCCCAAAAGGTTATCTATGATCATGATGATCATAGGATGCCACACATCTTGTTCTTTGCAACTGAAGATATTCCTCCTCTAAAAGAACTTACCTATCATTATAACTATAAGGTGGGCACCGTATGTGATGCGGATGGGAATGTCAAGGCTAAGGAGTGCTTCTGCGGTTCTCACAAATGCAGCAAGAGATTGTACTAGTAACACTCATGCCGATCGGATTTGTTGCTAGTAACATTCACTCTGGTCGAGTGAAACCGATCATGTGGTAATGATTCTTGAAGACCTAGCTCTCTTCTATGTGTAGTCATTGTGTTACCTAGTTGTGTAGTTGCTTGCAGAATAGTAAATTCAGGTTTTCCTCTTTGGAGGGAGGAGATCAAGATATTCATGCACATTGTTAGTTTGTTATTCCTTCCATCCATAATAAAAATTGCAACTGCACTTGTTCACTTTTACTATTCTTTTCATTCCACACATATATTACTTTAAGACATATTTTGCTTTTTTTAACTTTCATTCCACAAATAAAAACTGCTCATGTTCTTTAATTTTTTAAAGAGACATTACACAAGTAAAATTATTATAATAACTACATCTTGTGTCTTTCTTTATAATTTAAAAAACTCATTTTTTTTAATTACCCCTTTTTCTAATGTGTTAGAAGTGTTGAGTAGAAAAACTTAAATACTGTATATCATTAATTTATTATTATTAATTATTCAAAATAAATATTTTTAATTATTATATTCCATATAAAAATAAAAATAAAATTAAGTAAAAAATTATATAATTAATATTCCGTGTGTCTTATAAAAAATGATCAACTTCCTTTGATCAGGTTGAAACATGCATATTTATTTTTGCAAATTTCCTTCAACTTTCATATCCTGGATAAGAAGTACAGGAATATTTAAAGTATACTAGTAATTGATAAGAAGATTATAATAAGTTAATGGTGAGAATCATAAAATTATTTAAAAAATAATAATTGACAAGGTAGAATACGAGATAGGGATCTCATGTAGCATATGATCACTTCTACCTGGCACAAAAATAAATAAATATGAAGCAATTTATTAAAAGAACATCCAAATTTCAATCCCAGCACAAATCACATATAGCATATTATAAATTCAATTGTTTGTAGACCCTATGGCACTAATATCTGTGGACAGTGGCAGTAAGAGAGAAATAACAAACAAATACTTGTAAGAGTAAGGGATTAATTGTAATTTGTACAGCCACTTGAGACGGGGCGTATTTCAAAGAATGGAACTTACGGCCCAACCATTTCATGAAAGGGAGACTTCTCCCAATTCAAATGGGACAACTCACAGAAGAGAGGCCCCACTAAGAAGAGCAACAGCCACTCTTCTGGGCAACAGGTTGTCCACGAATCTGCACCGTTGGTGGCCTTGCATTGCTTGATGCAGGCTGGCTTGCCATCCTGCAAGTAAAGAGAATTAGGCTTTGTTCTTTTAAACTTAATTTTAGTTCTTTCTCGATTCAATATTCTATTTTTTATATTATATTTTTTCATATAATATATGTATATGTTTACACAATTAAACAAAAAATATTTTAAAATCGCACAATAGTAATTTTTTAAATTATTTGAAAAAATCAGTTCAGGTCCAAGAAGTTCATTCAGTTAGTTTCTGTTCAAAAGAACAAAGTCTTAATGACGAGTTTACACAAACTTTACTGCGGTTTTCAAAAAAGAAAAATGTACAAATACAAAATATTATATTTAAATAAAAACTTAAAACTATTAGGATGGAGGGGATTTAAACTGTATTGACTTAAATTTCTTGTTTTGGGTATACTGTGGATTGTGAAAATCAAATTTATTTAGACATTTAGTGTTTTGTGACTTTTTATTTAGAAATAATAAAAAATATAAAATCAATCAACTTCAGTGAAAAATGTGTCGAGTTTTTGTGTAACTGTATATATAAAGAATAAGAAGGTACTCGGACATATTTCAAATCCCCCAAAAATGAACTCAATAAGGGATTTGGAAACCATTTTGAGTTTTTTAGTGAAGCATATTGGTGGATTTTAAGATGATTTCCAAAATGGAGCCTTAATTGAGATTATCTGACAACTCAGGAGGATAAAAGACTTCCAGGTGGGTCAGAAACACCAAAAAAAAAAATAGATGAAATCAGAAAAAACAGGGAAGAGAAAAAAAGGAGAAAATGCAAACCTGTTCTTAATGTCAGCAGACATGGCCATGAAAGCCTGCTCAACGTTTGTGGCACTTTTAGCACTAGTCTCCATGAAAGGAATTCCGATTTCATCCGCAAAAGCCTTTTACAATAGCAAACAAAGTATATTTAGTTAAATTTCTCAAGTGAAAAGCAGTAGTTAGTAATTACTAGCATTTATCAAGTGTGTAAAGTGATAAGAATTATTTTACCTTGGCTGTTTCATATGGCACGGCCCTATTATCAGCAAGGTCACACTTGTTTCCAACAAGAAGTTTGTTCACGTTTTCACTGGCATACCTATCAATTTCATTCAACCATTGCTTCACATTGTTGAAGCTCTCCTGGTCGGTTACATCATACACTATCTGCCAGATAATATTCCAAGTCATACAGCTTCTTTAGAAACACACAAATCATAGTCTTGTTAGGGAAAATAAAATAGTCACAAAAGAATTTACTAACTATGATTCCATGTGCACCGCGGTAATAACTGCTGGTTATAGTCCTAAACCGTTCTTGTCCAGCAGTATCCCACTACAATCCAAAAAATAAAGGTTACTAAAGCTCGCTCCTTGAAATTTACTCAAATAAAAGTATGAATAATTATTACTGGATTTAGATTGCACCCAAGTGTCGGCATCATTCAGAAAATGATGTAAATACTTGATAAGATAGTAAAGCAGTTGTCATTCCAATTGATTTTCTAAATTGTTTGTGCAATGATAGAACAAATAAGCTTTAACAACATCTGATTAAGGTATCATCATTAAGGTAACAAACAATTGGTATCATGGATGTATCATTGATTTCAAAAATGAACACATCCAAGATGCAATTTTAATGCCTGGAGAGGAACATATAATTGTTCTGTCAGAAATGTTATTAATATTTATATGATATTCACTAGCAATACTAACTGTAAGATAATAAGACCATAAAATAATCATAATTACTAGAAAATTAGAAGCAAATGCTCTGCGACTATATATAACTAGGTCAATTACAATCCTAATCAGAATATGTGTATCAAGTATACTAAAATGAAAAATAAAAATTAGTAAGACTTACAATCTGAAGCTTAATAGTCTTCCCATCTTGCTCCACAGTTCTAATTTTCTGTAAATATAAAAATAAGATAAGAAACAGGATAAATCCAAGCAAGACTTACAGTATTCAAAACACATAAGTACTTACGAAGTCAACACCAATGGTACTGATATAACTGTCAAGGTATGAATCATCCTGCGAAAAAATAACAACATAAAGTAATCAATGCACCTGATTTACCATCAATAGTTAGTTAAGGTACTGTTTAATACATAAACACGAACAAGCACTTTTACTAATCAGGACAAAAGATAACATGTCTAATATAATTAATTTCACTCTGACTAAAGCTTACAAAACCTGAAAACCATCACATCAAATGGCATCATATTTTCAATAATAACCATTTTCATGCTACCACCTGAAAATCCCTGAAGACAATAAGTAATGAATGCAGTGTTCTAAAAAACGTTAGGCGCTAGCTAGGACCTAGTGCCTAGACGCCTAGGTGGATTTTTTTTTTTACATAAATATAATTAATATTAATAAAATTAATCATTCATCACTTTTTGCCACATATTTGTAAGAGAATATTAAATTATTAATAATTTATTTATGTAGAAATCCACATATAAGAACAATTTTATTTCTTACATTTCAAAAGGCATCCAATTATTTCATAAAAATACTAATTTTAAATTCAAATATAAAGTAGGGGAAAAGGAAAATTAGAAAAAGGAAAAAAAAAGCGTAAGAGGAAAAGATTTGGAAAAATAAAAGGAAAAGAAAGCTAATAAAAGGAAAATGGAAACTAAAAAGGAAAAAAGAGAATAAAAAAAATGAAAAAAAATAAGGGAAGAAAAAAAAAAGGTAAAGGAGAAAATGGAAAAATAAAGAAAGCTAAATAATAAAAGAAACAAAAACGAAAAATGAAAAAAGGAAAAAAGAAACAGAAACTTAAGTTCATAAAAAGAGAAGGAAGAAAAAAAATGGCCCTGAGAGAGAGGAAGAGGGGCTGTGGTGTAGTGCTAACTACATTTTTTTCTTCAATTTTTCACTTTAAATACCGCCTAGAAACCGCCCAGGCCCGCCTAGCCCGCCCAGAATCCGCCCAAAAACCACTTAGAACCCTCCTTGCTCAAGACCCACCTAGATCAGTCCGCCTAGAAAAAAACTGTGAGGCTGACCGCGCCTAGCGCCTAGGCCGTTTCTTTAGAACACTTATTGAATATTTGAATGTAATGATAATTTGATTAAAGTAACACCCACCACTGTAAATTTGACCTGATGATTTACAACATTTTAAAAACTACGACAATCATCCAATTTCACCTTATAGACGAAGAGAAACCAACAAGTAATAACAATGACAACAAAGTATTTGCAGCTTCTATCCATCCTAATAGACTAAAGCAATATCAAGATATACTTACAGCAAATCTTAGGAGAAGGCATGACTTGCCAACACCTGAGTCTCCAATTAAAAGAAGCTTAAACAAATAGTCACTGAAACAGAATCATCAAATAACAAATGAGTGACATTATATCATTCCAGATGGCAAATATACATTCAAACAAATCGCAAAAAGTATAATTACAGTGTAATAGAATTTTTCTAAGTTAGATAGGATGATTCTATGGTTAGTATATCCCTTATGTTCATCTTAGCAGAAAGGTTACTTCGTATCAGAAACAAAACAGCGGAGATACTTGTAAGAAGCGCAATATTGTTATCACCATCACTTCAAATCAATAGAAAATTAAAGTGAATAAATTAGGCATGAAGTAATCAACTAAAGTCCAATCCCAACACCAAATTCTTAACCTCCAAACTATTTGCTTAAAGTCTTCCAGTCTTAAACTTTCAACTTTCCTATGAAACAAACACGACACCGAATTTTATGTGTTTCCATACTCCATATGATTAAGTTAGGTAGAAATAACTTCCAACTAAAAAGAATAAAAACCACACGCATCTGCCCGATTAGGTGCACAAATCACAAATTTGGATTTCAGAGATCAATGCATAACTAATTCAGAATTTTGTTATCACAGATCCAAAACGTGGGGAGAGAAAATAAATTTCATGAAACATACTCCACACATCACATCACAAACCCATTTTTCCATGAATTCAACGGAAAAATGTATTACAAATCGTGAACAAATAGACGAGAATCACGTGAGAACGACGTAAACAAAGTTTAGCTTTACGAATAAGAAAAGCCGTGGATCCGAAATCTGTCATATTAAGAGCAAAATCATATAAACCCCAAACAGTTCTAACCAAAACCTAAGCGCGGATCTATCAAATCCGAGCTAATACTAAAAATATCTAAAGTGCGGAATCACAGAAAGTAGTTAGAATTATTTATAATAATTTTTGAGGAAATTAGAGATTTACTATTCGGGATTCATGATCGGATGAGATAATCCGGCGTAGAGCGGCAACGAATGTTCTTCTTCCGACGGACGACCGAAGACGGTTCGTGAGATGGTAGCAGCGCCGGAAGAGTTGACCGGATTGAATCGAGGAAATAATATAAGGAAGGCGCTTGCAACGAAAAAGAAAAATGTAAAATACTGGAAATTAAATGAACACGGGTGAGAAGAAACGCAGTTGCTTTTTATTTATAGGAACACCGACAGCGGACGATTGGTGAAGACTTCGAGGAAAGAGCCCAGCTATTTACTCAAATTACACGTGGCAAAAAAGTTATTGTTTTTTTAATCTACGAGCTTTGGTGGAGTATTTTTTTATAATGAGCATGTACATAAACGAAAAACTTGACTTCATCCAATTGTTGAGCCGAAAACCAATTTTGTACCTTGTAAGGGTTGTTACATTTGGATCGAGGATCAAAAGTCCTGAGTTCAAACCAAAACATTACAATTCACCAAAAAAAAATCAATTTTGCGAACGCCCTAATCTCATTTTAATACGCCTCTTTTACCTTTACTCTCAACATTTGCTCTTCGGCCTCCGACCAGAACCTTGAAGCTCGAAATTGGGGGTCTCAAACCTCAAGGCCTCGTTCTTGGGCGACGTTCGATGACAACAAAAATTTAGTGATGGCGGCTGTGAGTGGTGGACTCTCGACGATATATGGCGACAACCCTTCTTCTTCGGTGTTAAATGCGATGACATCATATCATTTCATCCAGATTGGAGATTTGAATATTAATCGACGTGAATGTGGTCATTGTTTATCTTGTTTACCAATAGCACATATCTGAATATTCACCGAATTTAGTATTTGAATTTATGTGAATCTTAAGATTTGTTTTACTTTCATTTTTTTTAATAAACTTAATTCATATTTTTTCCAATTAAATTGATTTTTAATCGTTTTTAAACTGGGCATGTAAAGGTTTGTGTTTGATGATTTGAAATTTGAAATTGAAAAGAATGACAGAATTAAAATTTCAAAATATCATATGGAGAGTGGGACAGGGAATCGACATTGAATGTCGAATGTGTGTGTCGAATTAGACATGCCGAATGTGTGTCTCGAATGTGACATGCCGAATGTGCGTGTTGAATGTGTGTCGAATGTAGATGTATGTCGAATGTGTGTGTCGAATGCGATTCGACATGTCGAATGTGATTCGACATGTCGAATGTGATTCGACATGTCGAATGTGTGTCTCGAATGTGATTAAACATGTGAAATGTGTGTATCGAATGTGAATTCGACATGTCGCATGGGATATGTGTGTCGAATGTGAACTCGACATGTCAAATGGGGTATGGGTGAATTCGTGTTGAAAAACAGTCACGAAGACTGCAGAATTCTGCCAGGAACGGTGGATTAAAAGGTCACAGATCTGTGAAGTACACGTATTGTACTTCAACCAGAGTATTCTGTGTTCAGGAACGAAACTGTAGAAGAACTCTGATGTTCTGGGACAGATCTGAGAATTGCGAAAGAACGAAAAAGAAATTGAAAACGGAGATTTTTCTGGGAATATTTTCTGTATTCCTCTTGATTAATTGCACGAAAATAATGACTACCTATGGCCTTATTATATAGCCTTACAAACTTGAGAGCAAAGAAAACTCCTAAAATAAAGTTTCCTACCTAAAGCAAAACTCCTAAACTAGGAAACATAATAAAAGTAAATCTACTCCTAATTAACATGAATCTGTAATTAGGGACAAAATCCAAACTATATTCGGATTATTTCCAACATTCTCCCCCTTAATCCGAACTTGCGTTGTCGAGTTCCTTAACTCCAAGTAGCTCGCGCATTTCTCCAAACTTGACTCTAGCTAAAGCTTTGGTAAGAATATCCGCTCGTTGTTCGTCAGTACGAACATGCTTGACAACAATGTCACCCCTCTCAATACATTCACGTATGAAGTGAAACCGAATATCAATGTGTTTACTTCTGCCATGAAACACCGGATTCTTCATCAAAGCGATTGCTGATATGTTATCAACATATATAGTAACTGGCTTGTCTCCCAGTTCTGTAACTGGCTTAGCTCCCAGTTCTATACTTCTATAACTGACTTAGCAGTAGAGTCGTCAAGACACTTCATCAGTCCTGCAAGTAAGCCCTTTAACCATATTCCTTGACATGCTGCTGTTGTGGCTTCCATAAACTCGGCTTCACACGATGAAAGTGCCACAGTATGTTGCTTTTGAGAAGCCCAAGTAACTAGACTCCTATTGAGATAGAAAGCCATACCACCAGTACTCTTCCTGTCATTGACATCTCCAGCAAGGTTGCTGTCTGAGTACCCTGTCAAGGTATACTGACCTTCTCCCCTTGTGTACTCCAGACCAAAATTAAGAGTTCCCTTCACATACCGAAGTATGTGTTTCACAGCTTGCTGGTGTAGTACAGTAGGTTTCTCCATGAACCTGCTTACAATGCCCACGGCATACGACAAGTCAGGTCTAGTGTGCGTTAAGTACCGTAAGCTTCCAACTATGCACCTGTACTCAGTTGAGTCAACAAGCGTACCCTGTTCATCTTTGGTGAGTTGGAGTTTTGGCTCCATCGGATACTTTGTAGAATTGCAGTTCATCATCCCAGCTTTCTCCAATATTTTCTTAGCATATGCAGTTTGTTGCAGCGTGACACATCCATTTGTTTGAAGTACCTCAACTCCAAGGTAATATGACAACAAACCAAGATCGCTCATTTCAAACTCTTTGCTCATTTGTGCTTTGAACTCCATGATTTCAGCAGTGCTCGTTCCGGTAACAACCAAGTCATCAACATAGACACCAATGATTAGTGTGTCAACACCCTTATGTCTTGTCTACACAGACGCCTCTTGTGGACACTTGTTGAAGCCAAACCTCTTCAAACACTTATCAAGACATGCATTCCACGCCCTTGGTGCTTGTCGTAGACCATACAAGGCTTTAGACAACTTATAAACCTTGTGTTCTTGGTTCTTTATCACAAAACCCTCTGGTTGAGCAACATAAACCTCTTCTTGAAGTTCTCCGTTCAGGAACGCTGACTTCACATCAAGATGGTGAACCTCCCATCCTTCTTTAGCTGAAATTGCAAGTAGAAACCTCACAGTTTCGATACGTGCCACTGGAGCAAACGCTTCTTCGTAATCAATTCCCTGTCGCTGAACATAACCCTTCGCGACAAGTCTCGCCTTGTACTTAACAACCTTACCTTGAGTATCTTTCTTCAGTTTGTAAACCCATTTCAGCCCAATAGGTTTGTGACCAGGAGGTAATTCAGTTAGGCTCCAAGTCTTGTTGTTCTCTATTGCCTCCAGTTCAGTCTTCATGGCGTTCTGCCACTCTACTTTCTTTGTTGCTTCACGATACGTTGACGGTTCATCAACTCCAAGAAACAGGAGCTCATCATCGAGCTCAACCTCCTCGGTATCTCTGTAAACACTACTAAGACGCCTGTATTTCTTTGGAGTACCGTCGCTCGACGTACTGGATGCAGTAGGTGTACTAACACTTGATGTACTGCTCAAGTCTCCAAACGGGATTGGAGTAAGTGTACTAACAGAAGAACCTGTAGAGTACCCATCAGGAGATGTTGAATCAGAATCAGTTCTCACACCTGTTCTGTTCTGCGGTGTGTCATGATCAACCTCCTGTTCTTCTTCATCATGAGTACTTGACTGGTCTCCATCAATAGCAAATGATGTCAAGTACTCTGACCTTTCAGCAACAACTTGGTCCCATGACCAATTTTTATTTTCATCAAAAACAACATCTCTACTAACATGTACCTTTCCATGTTGGGGATCGTAGAGTCGATACGCCTTGCTTCCCGGTTCAGTACCAAGATACACCATAGCTTTACTTCGATCATCAAGCTTCTTAGTATGAACACTCGGAAGTTTCATGTACGCCACACATCCAAACACTCTCAAGTGTTCTAGATTTGGCTTTTTCCGAGACCATGATTCATATGGAGTTACACCGGTCAATGCCCTCGTTGGTAGACAGTTTAGAAGGTAGACCGCATGTCTAACCGCCTCTCCCCAAAGATACGATGGCATTTTCATGCCTTTCAAAAGGCTTCGTGACATCTCCACCACGGTACGGTTTCTGCGTTCCACGACTCCATTTTGTTGTGGAGTGTACGGTGCTGTGAGATGTCTCAGAACTCCACCTTCTTCACAATGGTTAGTGAACAGTTGCGAGGTGAACTCCCCCCCACGATCTGTTCTCAACGCCTTCACCTTGCGCTCAGTTTCAGTCTCCACACGAACTTGAAACTTCTTGAATGCACTCAGCGCTTCATCCTTAGTCTTTAACATGTATACCCACATCATACGACTATAATCGTCAATAAACAAGATGAAGTACCTATTTCCAGCAGGTGTTGGAGGTGAAATGGGACCGCAAAGGTCAGCATGTATCAACTCCAAGGTGTTCTCAGCTCTATAGACTGCTTGTTGAGAAAACTTCTTCCTTGTTTGCTTAGACACGAGACAGCCTTCACACACTTGTGTAGGTTGTTCAATTTCGGATAGTCCTCGTACCATCTCCTTTGATTGCATAAGCTTCATCGCTTGAAAGTTGACATGACCCAATCTTGCATGCCACAACTTAGCTTGTTCCACCCGTTTAGTCAACAAACTCATAGACTTGCAGTCCTCAAGTATGATTTTGTACAGCCTGTTCGGTGACTTCTTCACCTTCATGAGTAACTTCCCAGTCTTGTCACGAACCCACATGAATAAGCCATGGAGGACAACTTTGTTCCCGTTCTCTGACAATTGTCCAAGACTGATGATATTACTACATAAATCTGGTATGTAGTATACCTCTTGCAGAAGTCTCTGCTCTCCATTCTTGCATTGAAAGATAATGGACCCCTTTCCTTCAATTTGGACTGTTGACCCGTCACCGAACTTGACTTGACCTTTGATGTTTGTATCAAGGTCCTTGAACTTCGATCGTTGGCCCGTCATGTGATTGCTTGCACCATTGTCTAGGTACCACACATTAGAATCTGTCATCCCTTCCTGGTTAGAACTTAGATTCGGCACAACATTCCGTTCAGCTAAAAGAATCATGTTCAGGTCTCCCGACATGTTATGTTCTGTAACCAGTACTGTGTTTCCTGGGTTACTACACTGAGCCATCAGCAGCGTAGGCTCATCATCCTTTACTTGAGTCAGGTTGGACTCCTGGTTACGTTCCCGTCGAGGCTTGCGACACTCCGACGCATAATGCCCCATAATGTCACAATTGTAACATTTTATTTTGCTCTTGTCTTTAGTACGAGTGTTCTCAGTCTCTTTACTGTTGGTGTTGTCACGACCACCACTTCGACCACCACGATTTCTGCCACGTCCTCTACCACGTCCACGGTCACCACCTGTTCTGTGACTGTTGGTTTTGGAGTTTGAGGAGGACTCACCATTGCCTCCTCTCTTCGATCTTTCTAGCCACTCCGCCTGAGTGAGTAGAAGATGACCACCACTGTTGTCATCATGACCACGAAGTCTCTCTTCGTGTGCTTTAAGTCGTCCGATTGTCTCCTCAACGGACATCTTCTCCAAGTCTCCAAACTGCTCAATTGTTGACGCAATTTGTAAGAACTTTGCTGGTACAGCACAAAGAAGTTTCTTAACCACATAGGCCTCATCAATCTTGTCACCCAACGCTCTTATGTTGTTGACCAGATTGTTTAACTTCATGGCAAAATCATCAATCGTCTCCGTTCCCTTCATATGGAGGATCTCAACCTCAGCCTTTAATGTTTGGATCTTCGCTACCTTTACTCGTTCCGCACCCATGTACATGATCTTCAAGGTTTCCCATACTTCCTTCGCCGTCTGCTTCTCTGCAAGTGATAACAACATATCTTCAGGAATTCCTTGATAGATAGCTGCCATAGCCATCTTATCTTTCCTGGTCTCCACGCCGGCCTTCTCATCAGTTGGCTCGACAGCGTCCCAGACGCCTTGGGCTTGCATGAATACTTTCATCTTTATCGCCCAAGCGGTGTAGTTGTTCCTTGTCAGCATCGGATAATGAAGTGAGACTGGTCCATCCTTGTTCTTCGTTGCATCCATCACGAACCTTGAGCTCTGATACCAAATGTTGAAAAACAGTCACGAAGACTGCAGAGTTCTGCCAGGAACGGTGGATTAAAAGGTCACAGATCTGTGAAGTACACGTATTGTACTTCAACCAGAGTATTCTGTGTTCAGGAACGAAACTGCAGAAGAACTCTGATGTTCTGGGACAGATCTGAGAATTGCGAAAGAACGAAAAAGAAATTGAAAACGTAGATTTTTCTGGGAATATTTTTTGTATTCCTCTTGATTAATTGCACGAAAATAATGACTACCTATGACCTTATTATATAGCCTTACAAACTTGAGAGAAAAAAAAAACTCCTAAAATAAAGTTTCCTACCTAAAGCAAAACTCCTAAACTAGGAAACATAATAAAAGTAAATCTACTCCTAATTAACATGAATCTGTAATTAGGGACAAAATCCAAACTATATTCAGATTATTTTCAACAATTTGACATGTCAAAAATCGGTTTTTTTTTATCTGTTAGTATAAAAAAGATATATCACTATCTCATTTAGTGTACTTTTATTTTTCTCCCATTTATTTATTACACGTAGTAGTAGATAATCATAATATCACATTACACACATTTTCCCTCAAAGCAATTCTTTTAAAACTAAAAAAAATAGGCCTTTTGAATCAAATTTGGCATGTTATCACACATCAAACTTTCATACTCAGTAACAATTTATTTTAGCATTTGCTTTGTGTTTGGTATATTTAATTCAATAATATAACATGAAAAAAAAATCAAATTTATTAATAGTTGTGTTAAGGTAACTCGGTTGAATATCAAAACAATGAAAATAATCTCATTTTCTTCTTGGTAAAATATTTTTGATTGAAGTTCTTCGTTATCGTGTATCTACTCTCTGTTAGAATATATTAGTTATTATATTTATAGAATTATGGTTTACTTTTGTTTATAGGATTAGAATTTACCTTTTGTTTATAGTAAATCTACGCTTATAAACGCTTATTTAAAAATAAAAAAAAAAAAAAAATAAAAAAAAAAATAAAAAAAAAAGAAAGAGTAAACCCTAATCATATAAACAAAAGATAAACTCTAATCCTATAAACAAAAGTAAACCATAATTCTATAAATATAATAACTAATATATTCTAACACTCTCCTCTGTTCTTATTGAACATACCCACAAAAAAAGAGAAATTTTGTCATGTTTCTCGAGAGAAGTCATCTACCCTCTAGCTAACTGTCTTCTCCTAGTTGAATGCGCTTTATGAGGGGACTCCCGGTTTCTTGGACTTTGCTTGGTTCCTTTACTCGTCGACCTTAATGGAAATAATGATTACTAATAGTAATAACAGGCCAATAATTGATCAATAAGATAAAGATAGGTAGCTTAGTTAGTTTTCCATTTATGTCATTTGTTCTTATCCAACAATCAATTTTATTTGTTGATTGTGACAACTTTTTTGAGCAAAGTCGAAGAAAGTAGCATTAAACTGTTAGAGAGATCGACCATATACTTACCAGTTACCACGCTTAGATAACCCTATAGTTTTGAACATATATACTTACCAGTTACCACGCTTAGATAACCCTATAGTTTTGAACATATGAAATTTATAAATTATTTTGTACGTTGTTAACTGACGACAGTGTCAACAACAGCAGTACTGTCAACAACAGTGATTAATTAGTGAAAATGATTAAATCTTTTGAGGATGGACCAAACTAATTACTGTATGAAGTAAACCACAATTAACATCCCTATGATGCCTAACTAGATCTCAACTTTTCAACTTAATTGGAACCTGTAAAAAAGTTTATATACTTACTTTTTCTAATCATTTTATTTATAAAAAATCTATAATCATTCAAAATCATGTTTAACATTCTCTTATTATATATTTAATAAAAAAAAAACAAGCGCAACTAAAAAATAATGAAAATAGATTTTGATGGATTAATAGCTAGGTTCTTCTATTCTTCTATGGTCTATCTCATGATGATCTGCTGCTTCGGATAAACAAACGGTGTTGCCTTGAGCTTTGCCGGATCCATGTCTCCCAGCTCCACAGGCAAATGCCCTGTCCCGTCACTGTCCAAATGTCCTTCCGTCGACATTCCTCTAATTTCATCCGCTATCGAGCTGTTTCTCAAATCAGTGTCTGCACAAATTTATGATGTTCTCAATATCCTATATACGTGATCTACTGATATGTGCTTGAATATGTTTGATGCGGTCACTATAACTAGAGCTGTCAAAAGGCCGTGTCGAACTCATTTTTTATACGGTAGAGCAAGAAAAAATGAATCAATCAGTAAAAGCATGCAAATCCGATTATTCCGATCGTGCCAATAATTTATGACAAATAAAAATTTCATACTCCTTTTTTCGTCCCAAATAAACAGAATTTTTTTGATTTCTATTTTGTAAAGGAAGTGTTCACGTTTCTCGATAGAGGGTACTTCTAAATATATGTATCGACAAATGTATGATAAATTAATATCGATTTGTACCAATTTCAACTTCGAAAAAAAAAAACTAACCCGGGCTAGAAGCAAACCAAAGGATAATGGCACATATGAAGAGTATTAAAGGTATGAAATGAACGGCGCTCTCTCCGAACTTGGCGCGCGTTTTCTCTTTCTTAGCCACGTCGGACGACGGCTCGTACATCGGCAGCTCGTCTATATCGATTCCCTGCGACATCGATCTCAGAGCCGTCGGCACCTTCGAAGACGGCGACGATGCGTAGATGCTGTACTGATCGTCGGAAAATCTATTCGCGCTGCCTGAACGGTGCATTTTATCCGATTTTTTTTTTGTTTACTCGAATAAATCGGTTGAGATTAATTGCTATGGAGTCTGAAACTTGAAACCAGCGAAAACCGGCTTATGATTTGGGCGAGTCTGTTTTTGACTGTGTGTGTGTGTGAAGTTTTTATGAAGCCTAATTTATCTCGTGAACTTGAGGTCCATATCGATTCTGAACACGGATCTACCGTTTCCTATAAATAGATTTCCGTTTTTCTTCTTGTTCGATTATATGTGTTTGAAGTTTCCCTCCTATGTGTGTATGCAAGGTGTTTGATATTATGCTCCAAAGAAACAACACTTGAAATGCAAACGTCGGAGAATAAGTTCGTACAAAAGAAAAAACTCTAACAGGAGATTCGTACGGCCTTGCACATTGATTCTTAGGAGAGCCCGGCCGCCAGGACTTATCGGGCTGAGGCAGCAAACCAGGCCGACCAACATCTCTTTATTCGAAACATTATCTACATTACATCTGAATCTTGAGCGTGTTGAGGAAACTGTCTCCGTCTCCAATATCATTCTGGGAAATGAAATCCAGAAACTCCTTGACACTGCTTCCTTTGTACTCACTCGGATGATCTTCATCTACCAGCTCCTTTGCCGCCTCCACTTTCACGTCCATCCCCAAGCTGTGAAGACTACCGATCGAGAACCTAGTGTTTTCACTGTTAAGGATAGCCCTGTGGATGACGCTTTTATACCTCCCGTTGCTCAGTACTTCCAGGTGATCACCGACGTGGACTTGGAGGGCCCCTTGAACCACCGGAACACCCTTCCAGGTTTCGTCGAGGATCTGAAGGCCGAACGAGTCCTGGTGAAGTATAGTGAGGCAACTGTAGTCGGAATGGAGAGGCAGGCCGAGTGTGAGCCCCTGTTGTGGGCGAGGAGGGTAGCAGTTGATAGTCATCACTTGCATCCCGTCGTCTAGTTTGCTAGTTAGATATGACGGGCCCAGCCCAAGGCTCTCGGTTATGGCCCCCATGATTTCCACAGCTAACTTCTGCATTGCCTCGGCGTACACTCCCATTTTCTGCCTGAGGTAAAATAACTTGAAGAGATTAATTGCCAAAAATACCCCTGAGGTTTAACTTGACTACAGGATAAGAAAAAGGAAAGCAGAAGATTGATTAAATCAAATAAGAGGTTTATTAGGACAAAATTTTAGTTGTTCATATTTAAATACAATAGTTTGTACAACTAAATTTATTGATTATGAAGATTTTATTATCTGTTTGAATAAATTTAATTCAACATGTTTGTTGAGAAACCATTCATTTTATACTCCAAGGCAAACCTTGAGTGTACCTGTAATCAGGTGGAGTATCAGGCCATAGTCCTATCCATTTCTGCAGGGGATGTGCATATTGTTTGAGAAAGATCCTCCAATACCGGACCTTCTCAACGTCCTCTTTTATGCTCGTGCTATACCTCACCGGGCTGTGCACATCGCTTGACATGAATTTCGCCTTGTCCAGAGTTGGCAAATCGAAGAAATCGGAGGCAGTTGAAAGGGCCCCGTCAAGTATGTGCTCGGGTATGCCATGATTTACTACCTGCAAACATTTTTGCATGATGCCAGTAAATATGAATATGATCACTATCACTATACAAGTCACTTATTATTATTGCGCTTTTTTTCTCTAGTTCATTAAGACAATTTGCCAATTCATATGTGAACATAATTATTCAAAATTTTAATTTTTCTCTATGTAGCACGATTTACCTATATACTATCACCATTTGAGGATCTTGGTGAACTTATAATTATGTAGTATTTGTACTTACTTGGAAGAAGCCAATATGGCGACAAGCACTCGCAATCTCCTCGACGATAATTGATCTTTGCAAGGGATTAGACAGGCCATCCAAGTCAATCAGAGCAACATTTGCCATGTACAAAGGCTGCACTTTGCAACACTCGTGGCTTTTCAACATTAATTTGATTTATTTTGAAGTAAAGGAGAGTTAAATTTGATGATTCACCTTGACAGAAAGAGTGATGATATAACTGGTTTGAATGAGTTTGAGTACAGTATATGCATTTTTATATCATTTTGTTTTGACTATTAATAATTATGGCGGTTCGATTATAATTTTTAGGATTTGTATGAATGTTTTGTCAGAATGATATATAATGCATCAGCGTCTTTTGAAAACAGAAAAGTCGTCTGTAATCATGCATCGATAGATGAAACTCAATAACTAATGTTCAACGTCATCTTATCCAAAGTGATAAGACCACGTAAATAAACGCTATTCCAATATTTTGATAGTTCGTATAAATGTGTTAATTTTTAGTCAATAAACGCTTATTATTTCTAAAAAAATATTTTAGAAAATAATTTATTTTTATTTATTAATTAATTTTATAATTAATACTTTGCCATTTATATATATTGTTTTGATTAAGATAATTTATTTAATCCAATAATTTTGCAATTGTTTAAAAATATATTACTATTATTTATTTTATATAGATATTTCTAAACATCTTTATAATATATCAAAACATTATTAATTAATTTTGAGTACAAATGATTAAGATACAAGAGAGACCATAATTTTTTGTATTTGCTTCAAATTGTGTGTTCTTGCTTTACAATTTTAAGAGACTATTTGTTATTTTTATTCACATTTTTTTAAATAGGTCTAAGGTTAATTTAGGTTTACTTTACCCATTATTTTAAATTTAAAAAAAAAACTCAGCAATGATTAATAAATTTAAAGAGTGTATTTAAAGATAAGTAAAATTTAATTTCTTTCAAATAAAAAATGGTAAAGTATATGTTCTTTTGTACTTAATTTCAGTATACATTTTGAAATAAAATAAATAATATATAGTTTCAATCAATAATTTACAAATGAAATTAGAAAAAATAGACTAACCCAGGCTAAAAGCAAACAAAAGGATAATGGCACATATGAAGAGTATTAAAGGTATGAAATGAACTGTACTCTCTCCGAAGTTGGCTCGCGTTTTCTCTTTCTTAGCCACATTCGACGGCGGCTCGTACATCGGCAGCTCATCTATATCGATTCCCTGCGACATCGATCTCAGAGCTGTCGGCACCTTCGAAGACGGCGACGATGCGTAGATATTGTACTGATCGTCGGAAAATCTATTCGCGCTGCCTGAACGGTGCATTTTATCCGATTCCATTTATTTTTTTTGTTTACTCCTGAATAAATCGGTTGAGATTAATTGCTATGGAGTCTGAAACTTGAAACCAGCGAAAACCGGCTTATGATTTGGGCGAGTCTGTTTTTACTAGGACAAAATTTTTGTTGTTCATATTTAAATACTAAGGTTTGTACAACTAAATTTATTGATTATGAAGATTTTATTATCTGTTTTAATAAATTTAATTTAAGTTGTTTGTTGGGAAACCTTTCGTTTTATACTCAAATATAACCCTTGAAGTTAACGTGGAATTGAGTACTGGATTTCTGGTGGAGTATCAGGCCATAGTCCTATCCATTTCTGCAGGGGATGTGCATATTGTTTGAGAAAGATCCTCCAGTACCGGACATTCTCCACGTCCTTTTTTATGCTCGTGCTATACCTCATCGGGTTGTGCACATCGCTTGACATGAATTTCACCTTGTCCAGAGTTGGCAAATCGAAGAAATCGGAAGCAGTTGAAAGGGCCCCGTCTAGTATGTGCTCGGGTATGCCATGATTTACTACCTGCAAACATATTTGCATGATGCCAGTAAATATAATCACTATCACTTACAAGACATTTATTATTATTGTTTTTTTTTTCTCTAGTTCATTAAGGGCAATTTGCCAATTCATATGTGAATATAACTATTCAAAATTTTAATTTTTCTCTATGTAGCACGGTTTACATATGTATTATCACCATCGTGAGGATCTTAGTGAACTTATAATTATATATTTGTACTTGGAAGAAGCCAATATGGCGACAAGCACTTGCAATCTCCTTGACGATAATTGATATTTGCAAGGGATTAGACAGGTCATCCAAGTCGATCGGAGTCTCAACTAACTAAGCTAACAACTCTTGACTAGTAAAAGAGAGTTAAATAATTGATTCTTAATTTGAAAGAAATAGATTTGAATGACTTTGAGTATAGTATATGCATTTTTATATATTTTATTTTGACTATTAATCTTTCCGATCCTAAGAAATGTTCCGTCCAATAAATATGATAACCATACAAAAATTATAAAAAAAAATAACTAAAATAAAATTTATCTATTAAATTTCATTTAATTATTTTAATTATTTTAATTATTTTTTTATAATTTTTATACACTATTTATCATATATATTATACGAACAATTATAATACATTTGGGTGGGAGTATTAATTATGACGGTTCAATTATAATACATCACACATCCAAAACTATATAAACTAACTCATTTTATTTGTAAATAAACACCATGTAAATAAATCTAAAATAACTAACTCATTTTATTTATAAATAAACGTAGTGATAAGAACATGTAAATAAATCTAAAATCAAATAGTGTAGATAAATAAATATAAAATAACTAACTCATTTTATTTATAAATAAACGTAGAGATAAGACCAGGTAAATAAATATAAAATCAAATAGTTACAAAATCAAATAGTGTAGAACTTCGTATAGAAGTGTAAATATTTGAAGTCAATAAGTTAATGGATTGGTGTTAAAATAGTTTATAATTTCGTATAGAAGTGTAAATATTTGAAGTCAATAAGTTAATGGATTGGTGTTAAAATAGTTTATAATGTAGTGATAAAACCATGTAAATAAATCTAAAATCAAATAGTTCTAAAATCAAATAGTGTCGTATAGAAGTGTAAATATTTGAAGTCAATAATACGTTAATGGAAATTTGTTAAAATAGTTTATAAAATAATTTATTTATTCAATTAATTTTATAATTAATACTTTGCATTTCTATATACTGTTTTGATTAAGATAATTTATCTAATCTAATAATTTTGCATTGTTTAAAAAATACATTACTATTATTTATTTAGATATTTTTAAATAACTTTATAAAATATCAAAATAGATAATAATTTTTGTATTGCCTTAAATTGAATTTTCTTACTTTACATTTTTAAAAGACAATTTCTTATTTTTATTAATTTAGGTTTACCTTACCATTATTTTTAAATCAAATGTATTCATTTAAAATAAACTCAATATTATTTATTCTTCATATATAATTATTATTTTTGTGTTTCATATATAATTTACTTTTATATAAATATAAAATAGGCACATTAATTATAAAATGATTGATTTTTAAATTATATGTGTTTCATATATAATTTACTTTTATATAAATATAAAATAGGCACATTAATTATAAAATGATTGATTTTTAAATTATATTTTATTTTAAATTTATTTTCCACACATTATTATTTTTATGCTCCATATATATATATATATATATATATATATATAATTACTTTTATATAGTTACAAAATATAGGTTTTTTTATATTTTACCGTATTTAGAGTCCGTTTAGTGCTGTCTTATTTAATAAATAAATTGTTAAAGTTAAAATAGATATATAAAATGTTAATTTATTTGGTAATTTAAAATTTTATATAAATAAAATTATTAAAAATAAATTGTTACATATGAAATAAATATTTAAAAATAATTATATTAATTAAATAATAAATTTGAAATTTTTTTATATATATAAAATATAATAATAATTTTAATGGTGTTTTCTTACAAACTTATAAACTATTTAAAAAAAAAGTCCTCCACATCCGCCTGACCGACACCTCCCTGACCACCACCTCCCTGACTGACCACCACCTCCCTGACCACCAGCTACCTGACCACGTCCTGAAGTACTTATACTATAATAATTAATAATAATAATCTCTTACCGCAAATTACTCATTTAAAATTTCAAATTGAATTATTCATTCAAAATTTATTGAATATGCATAGTAATTATAAAAAATAATTGTTATTTATTATTATTATTATTATTATTCTGCTCCACACACATTTAATTTCGGTATAATTATTATTTTTATTATATTTTATACTTTTTTAATTTCATTCTAATTATTATTTATATAAGTTTAAAAGTGTCTACTTACTAATATTTCCAAGACAATAATAATAATTAGAACAAATTAAATATGTGTGGAGCAAAATTATAATAATAAATAACAATTATTTAATAATAAGTAAAATATTAAAGTGTATGCTATTTAATCTACTATATTTTAAAGTTTATTGAAATCTTGGAGTATTCAATATTCTATTGATTCATATTAATGGTCACATTTTTATTTCATATCAATGGTCACACTATATTTATAAAAATTATTATTCATATTATTAACTTTATAAATTTTAAAATATATTTTACATTAATGCATTAAAATATTATTTACTTATTTAAATGATCTTATAGAGTTTGTTTTAAATTTTTTTTAGGATTGATTTTAATTTTTTTTCTTCATGGTTTGAGTTTATGAGTGATAAAATTACATTGAAAATATATTATAATATATAATATATTTTCAATGTAATTTTATCACTCGTAAACTCAAAACATGAAAAAAAAATCAATCTTAAAAAAAATTAAAAACAAACTCTAAAAAATCATTTAAATAAGTAAATAATATCATGACAAAAAAATTAAAATCAATCCTAAAAAAAATTAAGAACAAACTCTATAAGATCATTTAAGTAAGTAAATAATATTTTAATGAATTGTTAAATAATAGTTAATAAAATAATTTATTTATTTAATTAATTTTATAATTAATACTTTGCATTTCTATATAATGTTTTGATTAAGATAATTTATTTAATGTAATAAATTTACATTGTTTTACAAAATCCATTACTATTATTTATTTTAGTATTTCAAAAATAACTTTATTTAACCGATAATAATCTTTTACGCAGACATTACAGTTGGTTGAATTTGAGGTTAAAGAGGTTGTCAAATATCTGGATATTCTATTTCTATTTGTACGCATATTCAAGTATTTATATTTGTATTTATAATTTGTTCGAATATTTAAATACTCCCTTCCACCTAAAAAATATTATATATATATATATATATATATATTATATATATATATATATTCTAATCGAACTATTCCTATAATATTCGAATGGAATAATACATTATTCATATTTATATTCCTAAATATTCAAATACGAAAAAAATATTTGTATTCGTATTATATTTTTCGAATACAAATCATCAAAAGTCGAATCGAGTCAAAATTATTCGATTCCTTTACATCCCTACACACACATATATATATTTATATATTATACTATATATAATTTACTTTTATATAAAAATATAATATATTTGTTATTTTAACTATCTTTAATAAAAAATATTTAAATTTATTTTTATTATTTTTATTTTAATTATGAATATTATGAAATAGCAAAACATTATTTATTAAAAAAATGTGTATAATTATGTTTTTTAATTAATTAATTAATTAACTATTAGTATTATTATTTAAAATGTAAATATTTAATATTTAATAAATTAGTGTGAAAATAACTATTTTTTATTATTATTTTGAGTATGAATTGTTGGATTGGTTAAATTTTTTTTAATAGAAGTATAAGTGGTACACATGTGACAAACTTCTAGCTTGCAATTCCTAACTATGGAAATGCTCTTAGTAGTATAAAATATTTGTTACTTTTTTTTTTTATTCCTCATTTGTATTGTCTAAGTTTCTTAATTAGATTTATGTACAATTTTCTTTTTTGGACGTTGTCTAAGTTTCTTAATTAGATTTATGTACAATTTTCTTTTTTGGACGTCAAATTACACCGTTAAACTCACAAAATATAGATAAATTAAAGTTATGTTGTACATGGATTTTATTAAAATTCTTGAAATGTTTAAAAATGTATTAGAATTTAAAATTTTAATACATTTCTATAATTATCATATATAAATAATTATACAAAAAATTTAAAAAAAATCTTAATAAATATTAAAAAAATCAAACATTAACTATATTAATCTAATAAATATTAAAAAATCAAACATTAACTATATTAATCTCTAAATTCTTGAAATTTATAAAAATGTATTAGAATTTAAAATTTTAATACATTTCTATCATATATAAATAATTATACAAAAATTTTAAAAATATTCTTAATAAATATTAAAAAAAACAAACATTAACTATATTTATCTAATAAATATTAAAAAATCAAACATTAACTATATTAATTATACAAAGGATCATTTACAAAAATATGAAATTAATTGAAAATTTAAAGGTGAAGTTGGTTGTTGTCAAAATTAACGTGATATTTATTAATTATGATTATTGGAAGTAATAAATTATTAAATTAATATCAATTATAAAGTAGTTTACGTTAATGAATTATGATTATTGAAAGTAATAAATTATTAAATTAATATCAATTATAAAGTAGTTTACTGTAATGAGTAACTTTTCATAATATACTATAAAAATTACAATAGTTATATAGTACTAAAAATAGACATGCTAATGGAAAATCACACTTTCATATATTTACCATATACTTAATTGTTGACCGAAATTAATTTCAAATATGTGTCTCTACAAATTATAAAAAAAAGTCACAAAAGCTATTTATAAGATGTTGAAAAAAGTCACAAATAAAAATAATGTATTTATTCACATAAAAAAGATACAATTATTCATAAAAAAATAACTTGTTTATACAATTATTATTAAATAAATTATTATTAATAAAAAGTGCAGTTAAAAAATAACTAGCGTACAATTATTGTATAATCATTTTTAAATAAATTATACAACAAATTATTATTAATCAAAAAAAATAATTACAATTATTTTTTAATAAATTATAAAACAATTTGTTTAATAACTTGCTTAATGATTGCGAACAATTATTATTAAACAAATAACAATACATATTAAAAAATTATAATTATTATTAAACAAATTTTTATATGTGCATAAACAAATGGTTATGCTGCATATCATCTTTTAAAAAATTATAAAAAAAAAACAAAAAACAAAAGATGGTGAGAAATATATTCTATCTAAAATAAATATTAAAAATATGTGCAGAAAAAAATAATTTTGATTTCATTACATATCATTTTGTAAAATTATTATTAAACAAATTACAATAAATATTACAAAAGTACAATTATTATTAAACAAATTTAATATGCAGCATATCAACTGATTGTTAAATATAAATAATTATCACCCAAAAATTTAATTATTATTAAACAAATTAAATATGATAGTATAATTGTTTATACAATTATATATAAACACAAATGATTCAGATTACAGAGCTGCATATCATCTTCAAAAAATTATTAAAAAAAAAACAAAAAACAAAAGATGCTGAGAAATATATTCTAAATAAGTAACCCAATTATTACAAAACAAATATTAAAAATATGGCGGAAATAAATAATTTTGATATATCCCTCCATATCATTTTGTAAAATAAAAAAGATAGAATATAATAGGATGAATACGAAAAGAAATAATTTTGATTTCCCTCCGTATCATTTTGTAAAACAAAAAAGATAAAGAATAAAATATGATGTATATGATCGACAAATATATTGTGTTATATATAAAGATGCAAAAAAATATTATAATTTTTTAATAATTTAGGGAAAAATGGCAATAAGGCCATTTTTCAGCATTTTTTCGGCAATAAGGCTTTCGAGAAATTACGCGTGCCAATTAGGCCGCCTAAAATGTGCAAAGACATCGTTGCCCTCGCATATATACACATTTGAACAAACGGTTTCAGCAATTAATTTCATTATTTCCCGCACAACACACGAACTCCCACACACGAAACCCACACCTCTCCAATTACTCTCTCTCTTTTCTCTCTCGGCTCCCGCTCGAAAACTCACAGAAAACCGAAACCAAGGTCGTAACCACCACCACAGTAACACACACACACGAAATCCTCTCATCTCTCTGCTCAGTTCGATTATCAGATGGCTCCGTCGAAGAAAACCGCCGCCGCGAAGAGAACCGCCGGGAAGAAATCGACTCCAACCGCCGCTGCTGCTTCAGAAAACACGGAACGGAGGCTTGTTCAGTACACTCCGTCGAGTGAAGATCAGGCGAGCCCTATCCCTCAGCCTGCCGCCGGCGAGAAGAAGGAGAGGAAGTAAGTATTTCGAACCCTAATTCAACCGATTTTCAATTTCAATCTGTTAATTTCCATTGCATGAATGAATTTTGTGTGTTTTGATGGAGGTTCGGTGTGATTATGTGTTCATCAGTGTTGATTGTGTGTGTTGGCGGCCGTTCAGTGTTAATATGTTCTGTTCAGTGTAAAATTTTCCTGCTCAGTGTTTGTTTATGCCTGCTCAGTGTCTCTTTATGCTGTTCAGTGCAATTGCATGGCCACTCAGTGTTGATTGTGTGTGTTGGTGGCCGTTCAGTGTTAAAATGTTATGTTCAGTGTTAAATTGTCCTGCTCAGTGTTAAATTATGCCTGCTCAGTGTCTCTGCATGCCACCCAGTTGCCTTGTGTGTGCCACTCAGTGTTGATTGTGTGTGTTGGGTGTATGTTCAGTGTTAAAATGTTCTGTTCAGTGCCTCATCATGCATGTTCAGTGCCTCATCATGCCTGTTCAGTGCCACTGAGTGCAACTACATGGCCACTCAGTGTTTGTATATGCCTGTTCAGTGTTGTATATGCCTGTTCATTGCTTTGTACTCACATCAGTGTGTGTTTTTTTGGTGTTCCAGGTCCTATAAACAGATGAGGTCCAACTTGCTGACCATCATCCGGACTATTGATGAGATCAAGGACAAGCTGAAACCGGGGCACGACGAGTATTTGAAGATGACCCCCTTCTACCATCTCTTCAAGAGCATAAAGGATCAGAGGCTGACCATCCTCCACACCCGAAAGAGCGACGCTGCGATAGCTGCCGTGCTGGAGCAGATGGATGCCGGCGATCGTACTATTAAGCTCGGCAGCAAAGATGTCCGGATCACTCCCGAGGATGTCGATCTTATTTTTGGAATCGTAGGCGGCAGTAGGAAGCTCGATATCAGTTCGAGGTCCAAGTGTGATAACAAAAGATTCAGGGAGAGGCTGTTCCCGGGGGAGAAGACGCTGAACCCGAAGCTGCTGAAGTCAAAGCTTGATATGTTGGTGAAGCGTCGGAGTCGCAAGCCTCAGGCTCTTGCTGATGTAGCTCGGCTCCTCTCGTTGATAGTGATCGGCACTGTCTTCTTCTCCACTTCCTCCGTCACGATCCAATGGAAGTGGTTGGATTATGTGGTGGATCTGGAGTCGATGCAGAGCTACAACTGGGGCGAGGCGATTCTCAAGGCCCTTTGCGACTCGGCAGCTGCGAACAGGGGCAACCCGCAGAATACACAAGGCTGCACGATACTGCTTCTAGTATGTGCTTCTACTTGCTGTTCTTCACATTCGTCTTGCCGTCTTTTTTATTTTTCATTCCTTGATATTTACCTTGGTTTTTTTTTTTTTTTTGGTTTTTGTGCAGTTCTGGCTTTGTGAGCACACAAAGCTGGCAAAAAGGCTGGAGAACGAGCACCTCCCCCGGGTCCTGAACTGGCATCTCAATGATCTTTCGAATGTGACCAAGGAGACCCTAGTGGGTATCGCGGACGAGGCGGTAAATATCTTCTCTCTTTCTTCTGCTTCTTTTAATTCTGTTTTGTTTTATGATTCAGTGTCCGTCGACTGATTCTGAGTGAACAGTGTGTGAAATATTGAGGTTCAGTGTTTATTGCTTGCTGTTCAGTGTGGTATTCATGCACACAGTGCTTGTGGATGGACAGTGTGAATGATGTTCTGTTCAGTGCTTATTTATGCTGTTCAGTGTCAAAGTAGGATAACTGTGATGTTCAGTGCTTATTAATGCTGTTCAGTGTCACTCACTTGAGGAGGATGATGTTTTTTTGAGTTCTAACGCGTGCTGTCCGTGTCCGACAGGTGGATGCTCGTCTACTGAAACACGGCAAGACGGTGGCGGAGACCCAGGCGTACAGGGGCCACCTTTCTTATAAAGGAATCGTGAACACTCCGCGTGCGGCGGAGATCGAGGACGAAGAGCAGTCTGAGGAGCTGCCTTCTGGAGAGGACAGCAGTGACGATGACGAGCATCCGGGCTCTGATTCGTCGAGCGAGGAAGAGGAACAAAAAGGAAAA
Organism: Euphrasia confusa; assembly: GCA_954870475.1. Lineage (NCBI taxonomy): Eukaryota > Viridiplantae > Streptophyta > Magnoliopsida > Lamiales > Orobanchaceae > Euphrasia > Euphrasia confusa. Next base: position 35,743,728 of record OX940957.1, read on the forward strand.
GGCCCCGAGGGCGGGCCTTCTGGAGACGAGCAGTCGTCAGTTGGGGAAGACGACGACGACGACGACGACAGTTCTTCCGGGCGGCATCCGATGGAGATGGCCTGCATAGCCCCGGAGCCGGAGGAGGAGGCTGGGCCTTCCGAACAGCAGCCCGATGATGAACGCCCTGCTGTTTCTTCTGCTGAATCCGAGAAGTTGCTCAACAACCTCCTGTCGGAGAATCAAGATCTCTCCGACACTGTGAGGGATCTCCAAGCCCAGCTCGAGAGCACTACTTCTCAGCTGAACAAACTGACAAGTGCTAACGCCGAGCTGGAAGGTGATAACCAGCGTCTGAAGAGCGAGCTTTCGGAGCAGCTTGCAAAGATAGACGCGGAGACGGAGAAGGTCCCCAGGGCAGCAGCAGGCGAGGCAGGTGGAAGCTCCGGGGAGGAGGAGGAGGAGCTGAAAATTCTGAGGGCTCGAGTGAAAGAGCTCGAGGAAGAATTGATCAAGGCGAGTGATCAGAGTCGTCCGGTGACCGAGGCGGGCGAGGATCGAAGCTCTGGTGAGGAGGAGGAAGTGCGACTTCTGAGGGCTAGAGTCAAAGAGCTCGAGGGTGAAGTGACAAATTTGAAGGATGAGTTGGCTGACTTTCAGTTGTCTTCGTACATGAACGACTACGACAAAGTCCGGCTCGAGAATCTGGAGGGGGACATGAAAGCGCAAGAAACCGTCCACAGAGTCCAGATCGAGGCTCTGCAGAAAATCATCAAGGAACGGGAAGAGGAAATCTCGAGTCTCCAGGCAGAGTTGTGCGTCTACGAGATTGAAGGCGAAAAGGACGATGAAGAAGAAGGGAGCCCGTTGAGACAGGAAGCCGAAAAAATAGAGCCTTCGAGCAAGGCGAAGACCAGGTCGATGGTACGACTGGTCAAGGGCAGGAAAAGGAAGCCAGCCAACGGCGATGACGACGATTTTCAGTACGATCCCCCTGCCCCTGCCGCAAAGAAGAAGGCGATCAAGAAGGGTAAAAAGTTGGAAGCAAGCCAGAAACCGGTACGGGCTGATTTCAACGACGCACATGTCAAGTTCTTGGTCGACGTGAACAAGGATTTTCACCTGAACTGCGGATTCGAATTGGAGCCGGAAGTCCTCGACAAAATCATCCTGCACAACAGCGACGAAAAAACGTGAGTGAAGTTTCTTTTATTTCTTTCCTTCACATTCTGTCTTTCTTTCTTTCTTTCTTTCGTTTTTTTGTGCTAAGAATGTGGTTTTTTTGCTTTTTCCCTTTTTGTCAATCAGGTGGACAATGAAGTACTTTCCCCGCATAAACACAGTTGTGACGGTGTCTGACATGACCGAAATGATGAAGTGCACCTTCATCAGCAATCATGTGGTCGACGCCTTTGCTGAGTCGCTCCATCGAGAACACAACAAGAAGCTGGAGGCTCTGATACTCCCCGCGCACTGTTGGGTGAGTCTTTCCTGCCTTTGCATTCAGTGTTTTTAATGGTTGTTCAGTGCTGTTGTTGGCCGTTCAGTGTTTTTATGTGCTGTTCAGTGTTATTGCTGTTGATCAGTGCTTATTAATGCTGTTCAGTGTTTCTAATGTGCTGCTCAGTGTTTGTGTTTGCTGTTCAGTGTTATTGATGGGTGATTCAGTGTTTGTGTGTGGTGCTCGGTGTTTCTAATGTGCTACTCAGTGTGTGTGTTTTCTGTTCAGTGCTTTTATGTGCTTTCTGTTCAGTGTGTGTGTGTGTGTTTTCTGTTCAGTGCTCAGTGTTTCTAATGTGCTGTTCAGTGTTATAATGTCCTGTTCAGTGCTCATTGAGTTCATCCTTTGTTTTTTTTTTTTTTGTTTTTTTTCCTTTCTCGCAGACTTCCATCGTCCTGGGACGTCATGACAACCAGAAAATGTACCAAACAATCACAGATATGATCCCGTGCGTGCGAAATGGGATTATACTTTTCCCGATTGTGTCGCCTGGGATGAGTAAAACTTCAGCACCCAACCATTGGACGCTGCTCGTCTGCGACTTCGTCCAACGGAAATGGCGATTCTACAACTCGATTCAACCCAGGAGGGCGAAATCGAAGGACTATTACATGGCGAATGCAGCGGAATTGGTACGTCTACTGTATTTTAGCCGATTTGTTTTTTTTTTTTTTTTTTAAATGTTCGCTTTCTAACGGTAACTGATAAACTGTTCGCTTTTCAGAAGGAAAATGTAGAAACCAACGTGGGCCAAATGCTGGAGAAAGCGGGGAAGGATGGTTTCCCGATATATGAAATCGAGGCTGTGAAGCCTCTCCCACAGCAAGCCCCAACTCTGTATGTATCTATCTATCAGTGCTTATTAATTAACCCATTCAGTGTTTATGTGTTTCTGTGTTTCATTTTATGCACTCAGTGTTATATTTATGCATTCAGTGTCAGTGTTTCTCTTTAACTTTTTAACTCCTTTTGCGTCTGTGTGTGTGTTCAGGAATGAATGTGCCTTGTACGTATGCTACTACATGGAGAAGATTCTGAAGAAAGAGGCCATTCCGGACAAGGTCAGGACGGAAGAGTTCCAAGTATTCAAGGCTCACGTGATACGAACCATCCTGACCATGAAGGAAAAGTAGCGATCGTGGGGGGGCTGTGCGCGTTTTTTGTTTAGTTTTGGTTGGAAAAAAAACAAGAAGTATTTTTCTGTTATTCTATGAACATGAATCATGTGATTGTGTTTGGATTTAGTTTCTGTAAAAAAAAATTGTGTTTTTTGGTTCATATTTCTGGGCAGTTTTAGTTGAACTCGGTGCTTATAATATCTGTTCAGTGTTAATTCTGTCTGTTCAGTGTTAATTCTGTCTGTTCAGTGTTGGCAGTGTTTATTCTTCCAATTCAGTGTTATCAGTGTTAATCTTGTCCACTCAGTGTTGTCACCAATTAAGACTTATTGAATTGAATCGTTTTAAAAAACAAGCATATGCAAATATTACAAATACAAGAACAATTAAAAACACCCCAAGAGCATAACTGAACAAGAAACAAATCACATAATGTTAAAAATCCCGTGTTTTTTTTTTTTAGATGACAGTCAGTCAGTGTGATTATGAGCCAAACAGTGCCTGTCACTGACAGTCAGTGTTTTTTCACCCCATTCAGTGTCACTGATTACAGAAATCATGTCGAGAAAAAACACAACAAAAATCCAAATAAGAAAAAGCCTACTAACTAGGGTACAGGCTCCGTGCACGTTTTCTTGTTGTGATTGCCGACACGTCTGCACCTCCCACACTTCATGGCTCTCGGGATGTGCTCACCCCTGGACGGAATCCTCTTCTTCTTAGGTCTTCCAGGAGGCCTCTTCGTTGTCGGCGGCTCGATCAGGACGTTCTCTGGTACGTTCGAAGGTTGATCAAACATGGAAACCGGCTGAAGGGGATCGGCATAAGACCTGACGTAGCTCTCTGCACGGTAAAACTTGTCCACGAACGAGGCCATCGGCTTCCCGGACCGCAGAATGCACGCAGCTGCGTGGGAGCACGGAACCCCCGTAATCTGCCACTGACAGCAGGTGCACGTCTGATCGGCAATGTTGACCACGACGGACGGAACGCACTGCACTTCGAAAACAGTTTCGGACGACCCCACAACCACCCATTTCCTGCCTTCGTTGACGGCTGCACTCAGCTTCTTCTCAACGGACGGGCAGAATTCCTTAGTCCATCCCCTGCTCCTGGCCCCCCTGTCTGATTCAGTGTTAAACAAGGCCAGTCAGTGTTTGAACAAGGGCGACAGTGTTAAAAAAGGGCCAACAGTGTTAAACAAGGCCAGTCAGTGTTTGAACAAGGGCCAACAGTGTTAAAAAAGAGCCATCAGTGTTTGAGATGTGTATTATTATTTTTTTGTATTTTTTTTTTTCATACCGTGGAAAAATGTCATCATCTGCAGCCTGATGTTGTTGACCAACGCCGTGATCGGAAGATGCCGGGCTTCCAAGATCCATTTATTGAACGACTCTGCGGCGTTGGACGACATCTCCCCGTATCTCTTCCCCGAGAAGTACACGTTGGCCCAATGCTTTGGATCCATGTTCTCGAAAAACACTTTCGCTGTCTGGCCTCCCTCTTCCAACAGCTTGTCCATGCTCAGTTGGTAGGCTTCGACGGTGGTTGCGTAGGCACATTTCAGGAAATTCCACACCAAGCTGTCTCGTAAAACCTTGGTCGCCCATCTGCCTCTGAATTTGTCTTTCAGGTTCATCTTTAAGTGAAGGATACAGTAGCCGTGCGGGGACCCTGGGAACACCCTGCTCATCGCCTCGAGCAGCCCGAGATTCCTGTCCGACACGAACGTGACAGTGCGAGAAGGAGATAGGATGTGCTTCAGGTTGTCCAAAAACCACTTCCAGTTGGCATAGTTCTCGGAATCGACAACTGCGTAAGCCAGCGGGTACAAACCTGCATTCGCGAGGGACACGAAAAAAAAAAAAAAAAAAAAAAGAGAAAAGAAAAAAGGGTGAGAAACACTTCAGTCAGTGTGAATATCACTCATTCAGTGTTGAAAATACATATTCAGTGCTGCAAGCAACAAGGGTCAGTTTCAGTGTGCATTTCAGACCAGTCAGTGTTAAAAAGATGGATTCAGTGCGTGCTCAAAACTGTACTGCACAATACCTCCGTCGCCGTCCTTGCCCGTAGCAGCGAGCAAATGGCCCTTGAACCTTCCCTTCAGAAATGTGCCGTCCAGAAACAGCAAAGGGCGACAATGGTTCATCCCGTCGATACAAGCCTTCATCGAGATGAAGACTCTGCGAAACTTCCTGGACGCCTCGTTGAATTCGAGCAGCAGGTGCGACCCAGGGTTGGAATCCGATATTGCCTGCAGGTGCTTAGTCAGCGCGCCGAAGGAATCTTTATCGTCGCCGTGAATCATCTTCCTGGCCTTCTCGAGCGCATCCAGAGCGAGGCCAGACGAGATCTCCAAGCCGTAGTGATGCTGGAAGTTTCTCACGATTTGGATCGGACGAGTCAGTGTGCTTTTCCGTACCTCCTCGACTATCAAACTGGAAACCAAGTCCGAGCAGACGCGCCTGTGCTTCAGGGATCGAAAGCACGCGCCGCAGCTGTGCTCGTTACTCAGCTGCTTGACGTAGAAGAAGCCGTTGCTTCGATCCATCACGGCGCACACAGACCAGCTGCATCCCGTGCTGCTTTTCTTCGAGCACACGGCAGAAACCTTTTCGGGTCTGTTCTTCACGTACTCGAAATCGAATCCCACTCCGACTGCCATCTTACAGAGTGCGTTTCGAAAGTCCGGGGCACCTCCTCTGAACATCTGACCGACGCCCGAGATCTCTTTGTCCCAGCCATCGGTTAACAGCACTTTAGAACTCGACGGACCAAACAGGCGGAACATATCTTCTGCTTCGAATCCCTCGTTGTTTTCTGCTCCAGTCGCACTGACAGCGGTACTGTTGGACACCGTCGAGAACACAGAACTAGAGGTGTGGTCTTCAGTCGCGACGGAAATGTCGATGCTCACCCGAGGTAGCTTGTGAAGCGCAGCTAGGGATACCATGTTCGACATGTCCGCATCGGTTGAGAGCACACAGTTTGGGAAATCGGGTACAGAGTAATGCATGCCGTACGCGACGTCTCGGAGCTCAGGCCACTGAAGCTCGACTGTTTCCTTCAGCTGGTGAAGGGCGGCCGCACGGGAGGAATCTATTCTGGACACCAAATTCTCACCGCCGAATGCACAAAACGCAAAAACATCGGCCCCTGCTGAAAAAAAAAAAACACAAAAAATAACGACTCACAGTCAGCGCACGATTTTTTTAACGAACGGCTGGAATGCATGAAATGAAACACTGAACTCAAACAGTGTGATTCAATGTGTGTCCCTGTCTGTTCAGTGCTAAAAAAGGGTGTTCAGTGCTATTAAAGTGTGTTCAGTGCTGTTCAGTGCTATTGGAGTGTGTTCAGTGCCATAAAAGTGTTTGTTTGATTGTGTGGTTCAGTGTGTGTTGCCTCAAACAGTGTTTTTAAGACCTGTTCAGTGTTAAATGCACAGTCAAACAGACAGTGTTTTTGAGGCCTGTTCAGTGTCAAAGTCAGACAAGACAGTGTGTTGTTGTTTTTTTTTTTTTTTAAAAAAAACTCAAAGAGTCTTATTAAGCAAGAAGCAAGTAATTCAATCACGAGCAGTACAACGAAGACAAGTCGTCGTCAAAATCAAAGGAAACAGAATAAACGACAAAAAACAAGATTAACAACAATAATAATGAGACGGAGGAAGTCTTGGGTCACGACGAGGGGGGTCCCTGACCGGGCGCACCATCGACTGGCCATTTTGATCGAATACGCCAACCGAGAAACTTCTTCCTCCGGTCCAGGTAACCCGGATGTTCCAGCCTTCATGCACTCCAAACTCTCGAACGAGGCGTTCCCAGTTGAATCCGTGGATGGCCGTTTGATTCCGATGAGTGGTGAGAGGAACGTGCCATTTCTGGTCCAGGGAGTCCGTCAGAACGATGAAATTCCCCATTTCGTCCTTGATCGGACGAACAAAGGCAGCCGGGAGGGGAAACTTTTCTTTATGCCAACGGCCATTGAATCTTTGCTCGGTCCAGTGAGAACCATTCCAAGATTCAACCCCCCGACTTCTTGCCGTATGTCCTGGCTCCCAATCCAGTGTGCCCGGTCGCCTAGGCATCATTGGTGGCCCCCGACTGATTGGCCCGGCATTGAATCTTTGTTCGGGCGACGAGGGAGGACTGTTATTGAAAAATTCCGCCTCGCTTGGTGTCGGTCCTGGCTCTCGATCGAGTGTTCCCCTTCGCCTCGGCTTCGTCGCTGGATGCTCCCCCCGAACGAACAGAAATGAGATGATGAAACCAGGGAAATGACGAGGTATTTATAACCGTAATCACACTAACAAGGCAGTAAATGCCTCAACCCTCAACTAACATGGCAGGCATTTATTGAAAGGGAGACAGGTCAATACCTCAAAGGAAACAAAGTCAACACACACTGATTCCTGTAACACATTGCATTTCCAACAAGATAATAACAGGTACCATATTCATTCTGACACTGAATGAATCAAATAAACACTGAATCCATATTGCTAAATATGGATGGATTCAGTGTGCAACAAGGTGGGTACAGTGTGTAAGTGCAATTAGCCAAGCTAAATGCACACTGAACAAAGCCATTAAACACTGAATGAATCAAACAAACACTGAATCCACATGGTTGAATATGGATGGATTCAGTGTGACAACAGGTGTCTACAGTGTGGATGAGCAATTAGTCCGGCTCAATGCACACTGAATCAAGCAATTAGACACTGACTGAAAACAAGCTCAGTCAATCCACACAATGTGTTACAGGAATTAGACACTGACTGAACCAATTTAGCACTGAATGGCAAGCTCAGTGCAGGAACACTGAGTGCATGGTGAATTACACACTGACTGAACAAAATAAGCACTGAATGGCAAGCTCAGTGCAGGAACACTGAATGCATGCGCACTGAACACGAGTGCATGGTGAATTAGACACTGAATGCAACGAAAAAACACTGAACATGCATAATAAAAAACAATCAACACTGAATGCATGAACAATGCACACTGAATCAATCCACACACACACTGTGCATGAACATGCTGAATGAATCTTTTAAGCACTGATCGGGTACGTGGATTTCGAAAATCGCGTACCTGGATTCGAAATCGACGGCAAGGAGGGAGGCGGCGCATCTGACATCTGAACTGAGACAGGAACGGCGGCGGCGGCGAGCAAATCGATCGATCGATCGATGCCAAGGGACACGGACTGCATGGAATCGATTATCGCGGCTGAGAATTGGAGCTGCTCACCGGCGGCGCATCTGACACGGACTGCTTGAACGCGGCGGCGACGGAGATGAATTCCCTCGGCTCGATTGTGAATAGCAGCAGCGACGGCGGAGCTGAGGGAGAGAGAGAGAGAGAGAGAGAGCAGAATTGAATGTGCCCGATTTTTTTTTTTCCCTCAGCTCGATTTCTGAAAGGTAATATGGAAGGGTAATTTCGTCCTTCCATAGACATTTTTGTGGCCTGATTGGAACATTTTGGCCTAATTGACACCAAAATTACAAATTGGCCTTATTGGTCAAAAAATGCTGAAAAATGGCCTTATTGCCATTTTTCCCAATAATTTTTGCACACGTTTATCTCGAGAAAATAAGTTAACGTTGTATTGATCAAAATTTTAAATATTCTATAAAAATCTTTAGGTATTAAATATAGATTTTAAAAAATCTTAAAAAATCTATTGGTATTCAAAAGTAAATAAATTTTAAAACTCAATAAATTTTATTGGATAACCTCTTAATTAAACAAATGAATTTTAAAACTCAATAGATTTTATTGGATAACCTCTTAAACATATGAATGATTCGAACTCTTTAAAATCTATCGTAATGAGAAGAGATTTATATGGATTTCACTTTAATGTATTAAATTATTATTAAAATTAAAACTTAAAACATTTTATAAAAAATTACCTTTATATTTATTTCTTTTCTAATAAACTACATTATTATTAAAAATAATAAAAATCAATAAACTATATTTTCTAATATTTATTAATCAACAAATACATTTGTTTCATTACATATAGCGCAAAAACCAATAAAAATCATTATAATTTCATAAAAAAATATATTAGTAATCAAATAAAGTTTATGAAAATCAATATAAATCCATAAAAAAGTCAGACACTTGAAAGTCTATGAAAGTCTATAGACTTTTTAAAATTCAAAACAATCCATGAAATTTTAATTGAATACACCATCCTTAGTGTCGGATAGGGTATTATTTATATAAAACAAAAATATACACATAAAAAAAAAAGAATATTACAATTATCAACTTGTACTTGACGTTTTTGCACTTTGCAACCTCGCTGCAACTTGTGGTTTACACGATTTTCAATTTCCAACCCGCCTAAAGTCGAAAAGGAATATTCTCCAGAATATTCCGATTGTAAGGGTTATTACTTAAATACTCTCAATTTTTTCTGAATTAAAAAATTTAATTATAAATTGTATATGTATATATATACCTCAATTTTTTTTGAATTAAAATTTTTAATTATAAATTGTATATGTATACATACACCGCACTCAAAACCCTAATCTCAATTCGCGGTCCCTAATTTCTCGCCCAAATCGCGAACCCGTTGGGATTGCGAGCCCGATCCCGAACTCGTCCAAGAGCCTGGCCGCGAGGAGCACGTAGATATTGGGGGCCACAGCATGATGAGGCCCCCGGCGAAGTAGAACACGGAGGACATGATGAGCATCGGGTTGGGCCCGATCATGTCGGAGACAGTCCCGGAGCAGGTGGTGATTGTTGTGGCTTCGATGAGGGACATGGCCACGATCAGCGATCAGCCCTTCGACGGAATCTCCCAACTCCATCTCCCTCTTGATGTAAACAAACGGATCTTGAATCGAAATTCAGTGGATTCCCTTAGAACAAGAACAATGGGGTGGGCCAATTTCATAAAACTTGAATCTTGAAAAAAAATCTGAATCAAGAATTGGGTTTTGAGGGAATCGCAATTATTTATTTACGGAAGTGAAAAAAATTGAATTTTTTTTACGGTGGTGGGTGTTGGGTCTGGTAATGGAAAATTCATGAAAATTTAGAAGGGTGGGATTCAAGAACCATGTAGTTGAGGATATTACTTAAATGTCCTTGATTATTACATATTCTTAAAGCTCAAATCGCATAAGTGGGAAGTGAGAATCACGCACCCGAAATATTCTGGGGAATATTCCTTTCCGGCTTCAAGTGAGTTGGAAATTGCAAATCGTGTAAACCACAGGTTACAATCGGCAATGATTTTCTGACATGGTTGCAAAGTGCAAAAACGTGTAAAGTACAAGTTGATAATCGTAATTTTCTCCAAAAAAATAAAAGGAATCGGATAAAATGCACCGTTCAGGCAGCGCGAATAGATTTTTCGACGATCAGTACAATATATACGCATTGTCGCCGTCTTCGAAGGTGCCGACAGCTCTGAGATCGATGTCGCAGGGAATCGATATAGATGAGCTGCCGATGTACGAGCCGCCGTCGAATGTGGCTAAGAAAGAGAAAACGCGAGCCAACCTCGGAGAGAGTGTAGTTCATTTCATACCTTTAATAATCTTCATATGTGCCATTATCCTTTTGTTTGCTTCTAGCCGGGTTAGTCTATTTTTTCTAATTTCATTTGTAAATTATTGATTGAAACTATATATTATTTAGTTTATTTTAAAATATATTATTTACCATTTTTTATTTGAAAGAAATTAAATTTTACTTATCTTTAAATACACTCTTTAAATTTATTAATCATTGCTGAGTTTTTTTTTTTTTTTTTTAATTTTAAAATAATGGGTAAAGTAAACCTAAATTAACCTTGACCTATTTAAAAAAAATGTGAATAAAAATAACAAATAGTCTCTTAAAATTGTAAAGCAAAAACACACAATTTGAAGCAACTACAAAAAAATATGGTCTCTCTTGTATCTTAATCATTTGTACTCAAAATTAATTAATAATGTTTTGATATATTATAAAGATATTTAGAAATATCTAAAATAAATAATAGTAATATATTTTTAAACAATTGCAAAATTATTGGATTAAATAAATTATCTTAATCAAAACAATATATATAAATGGCAAAGTATTAATTATAAAATTAATTAATAAATAAAAATAAATTATTTTCTAAACTATTTTTTAAAAACAAGTTTATTGACTAAAAATTAACACTTTATCAAAATATTGGAATAACGTTTATTTACGTGATTACTGACTACTTTTCTGTTTAGTTTCATCAGATGCGTGATTACTGACTACTTTTCTGTTTTCAAAATTGTGCAACATGTTATAAATATAAAGTCCATTGACCCGAAGTGCATTACAGAAGAGAAGAGGTAAGGTTCGACCTCGATTTTCTGTTTAGTTTCATCTATCGATGCAATTACCGACTACTTTTCTGTTTTCAAAATTTTGAACATGTTCTAAATATAAAGTCCATTCCCCGAAGTGCATTACAGAAGAGAAGAGGTAAAGTTCGACCTCGATTGAATGTCTGCTACTGATGCACATTCCTCGATTTATATTATATCCGATAGACCTGGCCAAGAAGCCAGCTGAGTGAAATTTCTCGTCTCTTATCCTCCTTGTAAAAAAAATATAAAGCCCATAAAAAATTACTGGTACAACGAAATTGGGCCTAAACCCATCCAAACAGACCACAATAGTACTCACTATATTCCAAAATTCCCCAGGACGACGAAGAAGAAAAAGAAAAAGCCAAAACCAACAATGGCGGACATAGAGGACAATGGCGAGTTCTACTTGCGCTACTACGTGGGGCACAAAGGAAAGTTCGGGCACGAGTTCCTGGAATTTGAGTTCCGACCCGACGGCAAGCTCCGATACGCTAATAACTCCAACTACAAAAACGACACCATGATTCGCAAAGAGGTGTTTCTCACACCCTCCGTTCTCAAGGAATGCCGTCGCATCGTCTTAGAATCCGAGGTAACATCGGATTCCGATTCCCCCAATTTTTCTGGTTATTAGGGTTTCGAATTGAGTGTTTTTTTGCTGTTGCAGATAATGAAGGAGGACGACGAAAACTGGCCGGAACCGGACCGTGTTGGGAGGCAAGAGCTGGAGATTGTGATGGGGAATGAGCATATTTCTTTCACCACTTCGAAGATTGGTTCCCTGATGGACGTTCAGACTAGTAAAGATCCTGAGGGTTTAAGAATCTTTTATTATCTAGTCCAGGTATTAGTTCGTTTCTGAGGATTTTCCATGCCTTTTGTCTTCTTTTTGGAACATGAATTCTGATGCGTTACTGAACTATCCAGTTGTGGGTAGCGGACAGATGTTTAATTCTGTGTTATTGCCTATTGGGTATATGAAGTAGGAGTATTAGTTTTCCCTCTTGATAAAATGTGTTGATAAATGAAAGCTAGATGATTACAGCATTGTTTTTTTAACTTTGTTCATTGACTTGCTTGGACATGTTTAATCGAGAGATTTGTGAAGAAGCTTTTGGATGAGATTAAGAAGTGGATGAAATGAACGACTTAGAATAATTTAAACCATAATCTGGAATTTATGTTCCAGGACAACCAGGGAATGAAGGAGATATTAAGAAGTTGTTTACTTGTCTGATTCGCTTCGGCATTTATTTATTTGGGACTTCGGGTCGCTTTTGTGGCCTGATATTATCAGTAGGATTCTTTCCAATATCTACAATCTGCACATATAGCAAGTAGTATGAGTTTATAGAATATCTTCATATTCTTTGGAGAAAAGAAGAGCATTCGAAATTCCGTTTGTTCTTAGTTTGGCTCCCTCGAAAACATGGGCAGCAATGGCTGAGCCAGCAGAACAAAGTGGGTCAGGTTTGGGTTGGCATATTATTCTTTTCTAACTATTTTAGAAATATCCTATTATTATCATCATAAGCACCCACCGTTTTTAAGAAAGCTTCCAAGTCCACCATCAATTAAATAACGTATATTATGTCTAATGCAGTTCGCCATGTTTGTTTTGTATTTGTTTTGGGTTCTGGGTGCACGTTGGCCACTTTTTCTATTATAATATATGTGTATTATATTCTAGCTCCTCCATTGTTGAGCAGTCTTATACAATATGGAAGTGTAATTGATGATTACTAAATGGCTAACTGTTGATGCCTGAACACTATCTGCTAATACACGTTCACAATCAGAAGTGTCACAAATGTTAGGACTAGTGGACTACTACATGGCTAAATGCTGATGGTTCTAGAGGAATGTTGGGTGAAGAGGCTTTTGTGTAATACATATCTGCAATACTATGAGAAAAAAAATGAAATAATAACTAATAAGTGAATCAATACTGGGGCTTGGATTTGTAACTTTGAGCTAAGATTTTGTTAGCTTTTAAAGCCGAGATAATAAAGAAACAACAAAGATTTTGTTAGATTTTGTTAGCTTTAACATTTCTCATGAACCAATCATGTTTGATATCGGGTTTATAATGATTTAATGGCAGCGCACTGTTCTTGTTTAATGTGTGGTCTCTTTCAACTTGACAATCAAGGGCTAATACTGTTATTGAGAATTTTCTCAGATAACTTGATTTCTATTTGTTTCTTGATCACATGTTGGATTCTTTGATTTCTTTCTATCTGGCATCCATTTGCTCGGGGCTCAATATTTCATAATTGTCTTGATATTGATTCATTTGATGGAATTTGATATTTTCATTTACAAAGTGAGCCTAAATCTCACACATTGCAGCTTATAGTCAGTCAGTTCTGTTTATGACAGATGGAGTTTTTTCTTTCCCTTGCTGTTTACATATATTTTATAATTTATCCTTGATTTCAAAAATCAGTTAACAATATGTACTCATCATCTTTTGCTGTTGCAGGATCTGAAATGCTTCGTCTTCTCACTTATTTCGCTGCACTTCAAGATCAAACCCATATGAAGACATGGATTCCTTAATTTCCGCTTCATGGTTCACATGTTTTGATTATGATTTTTTTCTAGTGCTTGAACTGTTCATTGGTTTGCGAGTTATACTGGCTATATATCTAGCTCTTTCGGTGTACTTTCTGTATTTCTGATGTGACTATTATTAGAACTGTACTTCTCTAAAATTTTCTTTTGCTTTTGGAAATTGACCAGGTAGGGTTTTGCATTTATTCAGTTTCTTGCAAATCTCCCCACGATTGTATACATTTTGATCTAGCAATCGTGAAATATGAAGGGCATTAGGGTATTATCAACTCTTCGACAATGTGAAGGGATTCGATAATCCGAGCACCTGTCAATGCTACCAAAACTATGCTAAATGCTGCAAACTTTTGGTATTTTGAAATTTTCATATTTTCATATTAATTGTATTACAACAATATTCGTAAATAATACTGCACAAATAAAATTTAAAATTAAATATTTATTTATTTATTTAGGAATTTTCTGGACACCTCCCTACCTCAATAGGAACTTGATTTTTCACAGGCCCACTCCACTCGCAGAACAAACCTTAATCAACACGCCATATTTTTGTGTGTAAAGAAATGCTCCTGAAAAGCACCATCGCCACACCTTCCATCCCCTCCTTCCTAAAACACCCTACTTTCTCTATCCCCAAACAGCCCCTCCTCAGCCCCTCCAATCACCCGCGCTCCCGAACCCTCAAAACCTCCACTACTCGTAGAATGAGCTGGCTGAACAAGCTAGGCTTCGGTGCCCGCTCCTCCACCGACGCTCCCGTGGACTCCTCCTCGTCGTCCATCGCCCAGGGACCCGACGAAGACATACCCGCCCCGGGCCAGCAGTTCGCCCAATTCGGGGCGGGCTGTTTCTGGGGTGTCGAATTGGCCTATCAGAGGGTGCCAGGTGTCACCAAAACCGAAGTCGGCTACAGCCAGGGCTACCCGCACAATCCCTCCTACGAGGACGTGTGCTCCGGCACCACCAACCACTCGGAGGTGGTTCGGGTTCAGTACGACCCGAAAGACTGCAGCTTTGAGACGCTGCTTGATGTTTTCTGGGCGAGGCACGACCCCACAACTCCCAATCGCCAGGTGCCTATTCTTACTTTTAATTGCTCCTTTTTTTTTGCTGTTTTGTTTGATTTATTTTAAATAGAATTGTGATTAGCCTCGACTAGATAGTTGATTAAATCATCTGAATTTGGTGTCAAAGTCTTTGATGGTATTGAGTTGAGTCTGCTGTGTTGACCACTATTCAAGTCATGGGTTTTTCTTAGTATTCGTGACTCGCTTGCCGTGTGTTTTGTTTGTGATGTTTGTGAGATTTCAGGCAACTGAATGGTTGTGCGTATGATTGAAAGTTCTTTTTTGAGTGTTCTTGACTTGGTTGCTGTGGTTTTTTGATTCGCGATGTTTGTGATAACAAGCGAGACTGTGTGTTTGTGTGCGAGTGAATTATATTTTTTTGATAAATTTATGTAAATTTGTTGTACGCAACCAACTCATTATAGTAGTATTTGGTGGTTGGTTGGCATATTGAAGAAAGTATGAAGGTCCTGTTTCAATCAACCTTGATATTATTTCGTCATTACGTGACTACTTGAATCTAGATTAAGAAATTGCTTTAAGAATAATACGATGAGAATTTCAACTTAACCGGTTGACTGAGAAGAACTTGTATATCCTGATTATATGGACTCTTTGATTATCAGGATACATAATATTAGATTGTATTTAGTACTCGTTTCATTTTCATTATCCATACTAGAGGGATTCTTGGTAACAAGTCCAACTTTTGGCTTCTGCGTGAGACAATTGTTTTCATTGTCTAGTCCAAACAATGATAAACTCATAAAAGAAAAAATTCCCCCTGCATTATCAGGTAAAGCTTAAGAGTATTTTACTCGGACATTTAGGCTGCGGTTTTTAAATCTAATTTTTTGGGGCTCCTAATTGTTGAAATTAAACTATGAATAGCTATGCGTCATATTGTCGTATCATGTGTGGTTGGTGGAGACTGTTGTAGTTTTTTAATTATGTTTTAATGAATGAAATATTAATATATAAAGAGGTAGGATTATTATTTATATAGTTTGATTTAAATAGGCACATGGACTTCTGTTGCATAAAAAAAAAATGTCTTTATAATTAGTTTAAATTTGAGGTTTTAAAAATCTTAGATTCTTATTGACGAAATCCTTCTTGTGCGGGTTCTACTAGACTCTTTCCAAACACAACAGTAAGGTTTTAGTATAATCCGGTGAGTTAAAATGATTTAACAAAAACAAAAACATTTGTTGGACCTTGATTAATATATAATCTCGTGAGATTTGAGATTTTTCCGATTTTCCTTCATATTCATTCACCAATGAATCATCGTGTCTAGTTTTCGGACCCTTGGTTTTAACTATCAACTCAAGGTATTTTGAACTGGCGAGTTGGTTCGTCCATGTATATGTTCAGTGTGCATTTTATTTTTATTTTAATATCAGCAACCTTGCCATTTTTTCGAGTCTATTTTAATAAAAGGTGGTTGTAATTTTCAGGGAAATGATGTGGGAACACAATACAGGTCCGGGATATACTTCTACACAGCTGAGCAAGAGAAAGCAGCTCTCGAGTCCAAAGAGAGGCAGCAGAAGCTTTTGATAGGAAGATAGTCACAGAAATACTTCCTGCCAAGAAATTTTACCGAGCCGAAGAGTATCACCAGCAGTACCTTGCTAAGGGCGGACGGCTTGGTCTCAGGCAATCGGCCGAGAAAGGTTGCAATGACCCTATACGGTGCTATGGCTAAAATAAAATATATATACGCACATATAAATATGATATACAGGATTTCAGTTTCGTGTGGTTGTTGATAGTTTGCGTTTGATGATTTCTTTTATACTTGTTGATTTGTTGTTGCAGTGACAACAATGTTGTGTAACTTATAAATTTCCAATGGTGGGTTATTCTGGGCTTGTTGTCATGTAATATATGCAGCCTAGGTATTGGGTAGAGGCCAATAAGAAATAATAGAATGAACTACATGTAAGATAAGATATACTTTCTTCTGTCACAAAAAACATATACTCCGTACTAGGTATAATTTTTATTTATTTTTTGATGTTCTAATTTAACATGCACACTTAACATACTTTTCAAAAGAAACTCCTGGACATATTGTCATCTTTGAGCAAGCTAGAAATTTCGTCGGCCGGATACTCATCATCTTGTTGAGCTTACTTTGTTATCATGTTAAAGTTGGGTTAATAGTCCATCATAGTGTTAAAGGTCTGCTTTGTGTTAAATTGAGTCAATAAAACTTTAAAAATATTTGTTAATATAATAAAGATAATTCAACATTAAAGTTTAGTCAATAAAACTTTAAAAATATTTGTTAATATAATAAAGATAATTCAACTTATATTTGATTTTAAAATTCTTTTTAATGTGATAAGGTAATTCAATATTTGAACTTTAAGATACTTAAAGTCTTTAACCATATGGAATACGAAAACCTAATAAGTATTTTTTCTAAATATCTATTCCAATTTTTTTTCTCCGATAATGTTATCATTTTAAATTGAATCGTACAATTCGAGTTCTTCAAGCTAATTATTGAGATTAATTAGAAAATACCCGTTAATACACAATACATAATAGGTACGTAGCATTACACAATACACACTCGCATACACACTTGTTACAAATACAAGATCATTAATATTGATGCTACATATGACCATGCAATAAAACAGGACATTCATACATTAATGTTTCCCTTACTAAATACTAACGGAAACTTAGAAATCCATATCTTACACATACTTAATTAACCCTTTTTCTCAGATTTATCCATGGCTGTTTGTGCGTCACTGGATCCACCACCACCACCAGCACCAGCGCTGCTTCCGCTGCCGCTTCCATAACCTCCCGCGCGCCCACCATTGCTGCTGTAACCATACCCATACCCGGATCCTGACCCTGACCCAGTACCGGACCCATACCCAAACCCCCTGGCAAACCCACCGGGTGATTTGGTCGAGCCCGACCCATAACCCCACCCGGATGTGGTTTGCCAACCGATGTGGGATACTTAACAAAAGCCGCCACCGTTGCCGCCCCGCTGGCGGCGGCCGAGGGCAAGACCACCACCATCACCGTCAAGGCCGACGGAAGCGGCGACTTCAAGACCGTGACCGACGCAGTCAACAGCGTCCCGGCTGACAACAAGAACCGAGTCATCATCAACATCGGCCCCGGAAACTACACTGAGAGGATCAAAGTCGATCGGAACAAACCCTACATCACCATGTATGGAGACGCGGCTAACCCTCCGGTCCTCGTCTCTAGCGGCACGGCATTGCAGTACGGGACTGTCGACAGCGCCACACTCATCGTCGAGGGCGACTTTTTCAGTGCTGTCAATCTTAAAGTCGTGGTTCGTACATTTTTGAGCATGTGTTCTTGTGTGTTAGTAATTATTGAATAATATATATTCAACTCACTGATATAACTGTTGGTTTTGATTAGAACAATGCGCCGAGGCCGGATGGGGTGATGAAGTTGGCTATGGCGGCAGCCCTGAGGGCGAGCGGGGACGGACAGTCGTTCTATAACTGCAAATTCTACGGTTATCAAGACACGGTTTGCGACGACAAGGGAAAACATCTATTCAAAGACTGCTACGTCGAGGGAACCGTAGACTTCATCTTCGGAAGTGGCCAATCGCTCTACCTGGTATATATATATTTCTCTAACAGTTCGAGCTGTTCCACATGCATGCATGCATGCATGTTTTGATGATTCGTGTTTAATTTTGTGGGTATATATAGAATTCGGAGATCCATGTCATCCCCGGGGACCCAATGGCAATCATCGCGGCCCAGGCGAGGAAGGCTGATGCTGATCCTGACGGTTACGTGTTCGTCCACTGCAAGGTGACGGGCAGCGGGCAGACAGCGTACCTCGGGAGGTCGTGGTTCCCGAATGGGAGGGTGGTGTATGCGTATTCTGAACTCAGCGATGTGGTTCACCCGGAAGGATGGTCGGACAACAAACACCCCGAGACCGGCAGGTAATAAGTAAATTTCAAATATTCTTCTCCATGCAAAAATAAGAATCAATTAATTAATTAATTAATTGATGAATAGCACCGTGTATTTCGGAGAGTACAACAACAAAGGACCGGGGGCAGCTGTTGATAAGCGGGTCCCATTCACTAAGCAGTTGACCGAAGCTGATGTCAAGCCGTTTCTCAGCCTTGCTTTCATCGAGGGTTCCACGTGGCTGCTCCCACCTGCCAAGGTTTGAGGAGTTGAATCGGGCCGGGTCGGGTCGATTTGGTCCCTTTATCTTTTACTATCGATTATTTTCTCTTTCGATGCAAATAATAAGAATATGTCTATATAGACTACACTGTACATAATAAAATGAATGCAAATAATACTTTAATTTATTACTATTAGTAATAGTTGCAATTTAATTTAGTCAGATTTCAATTTATATGATTTCCAACAGTTTGGTTGCTTTTTTTTTTTTAAACCGAACCGAGAAATGAGAATATACAAAGTCAACATAAGAATATATTTATCTAGAAGAAATATCCAGAAGAAATAATAGTCAACCCAAGCATGAGCTAGCCATTGGCACTCTTATGTGACCATCACAAGCACAACACCTATTATATATAGTGTACATATTTCCCTTCCTAAATCTTGATTGCAAAACCCTATATATAATTACTACTTACTCCAAAACTTTTTTTTTAATAACAAAAATGGCCCAAAATATGTTTAAGATCACCTTGGAGACCCTCGCTGCAGTCTCCATTCTCCTCTTCCTTCCTGGCGGTTATTCCCACGATGACAACGAACTCGTCCCTTCCGACATCTCCCAGCTGAACTCCTGGTTTGACCATCAAGTCAACCCTCGGAGATCATCCATCGCGCCGAGGCTCGCGGCTGCCGAGGCCAAATCCACAACCATCAAAGTAAGCAGCAATGGCTATTTCAAAACCATATCCGAGGCCGTGAACAGCATCCCCAAAAAGAACAATAACCGTGTCGTTATTTACATCTGCCCCGGAACTTACACCGAGAAGATATTCATCGACTCGAGCAAGCCTTTCGTTACTTTGTACGGCCACCCGGACAACCAACCGACTATCGTATTTGACGGCACGGCTGACAAGTATGGGACGGTGGATAGCGCCACCCTCATCGTCAAGTCCGATTATTTCAGCGCTGTTAATCTAAAAATCGAGGTTCGTGTGATATACTATAAATTAAAGATCTTTGAGCTCGATCAAATATAATATAAATTGGATAACTTTAATTAGCAAAATATTTTAAGGTGTTATTTGTTGGAAATAATCCGAATATGGTTTGGATTGTGTCCATAATTAATAGATTTACTATTAATTAGGAGTAGATTTTATTTGATTATGTTTCTTAGTTTAGGAGTCCTGCTTTAGGTAGGAGAATTTATTTTAGGAGTTTTCTTCTTTCTCAAGTTTGTAAGGCTATATAATAAGGCCATAGTTAGTCTTTTATTTTCGTGCATTAGAAGAAGAGGAATAAAGAAAATATTCCCAGAAAAATCTCCGTGTTCAATTTCTTTTCATTCTTTCGCAATTCTCAGATCTGTCCCAGAACATCAGAGTTCTTCTGCTGTTTCGTAACTGAACCCAGAACTGTGTCTGAGTACAGTACGTGTACTTCACGAATCTGTGTCTTCTAACTCAACGTTCCTGGCAGTACTCAACAGCCTTCGTGACTGTCGCAGTACTCTGCAGTCTTCGTGACTGTTTTCAACATTTGGTATCAGAGCGCTAAGGTTGAGAAGAAAGTCCAGAGACCATAGCTATGTCGAAGACCGAGGAGGGAACAATCTCACTTCTGTATTCGATGCTGACAAGAAACAACTACACCGCTTGGGCCATCAAGATGAAAGTGTTCATGCAAGCCCAAGGCGTCTGGAACGCTGTCGAGCCAACTGATGAGAAGGCCGGCGTGGAGACCAGGAAAGATAAGATGGCGATGGCGGCTATCTATCAAGGAATTCCTGAAGAGATGTTGTTGTCACTTGCAGAGAAGCAGTCGACGAAGGAGTTGTGGTACACCTTGAAGACGATGTACATGGGAGCAGATCGTGTCAAAGTTGCGAAGGTACAAACTCTAAAGGCTGAGTTTGAGTTGCTGAACATGAAGGAGACTGAGTCAATTGATGACTTCTCCATGAAATTGAACAGTCTTGTCAACAACATTCGAGCGTTAGGTGACAAGATGGAGGAGGCCTATGTGGTCAAGAAACTTCTTCGAGCCGTACCAGCCAAGTTCTTACAAATTGCATCGGTGATTGAGCAGTTTGGAGACTTGGAGAAGATGTCCGTTGAGGAGACAATCGGACGTCTTAAATCACACGAAGAGAGACTTCGTGGTCAAGATGACAACAGTGGTGGTCATCTTCTACTCACTCGGGAGGAGTGGTTAGCAAGGTCGAAGAAAGAAGGCAGCGGTGTGATGTCTTCTAACCCCAAGGAACGTGGTGAGAACGACGGTGATAGTCGTAACCATGGAAAGAGAAAGAGTCTTCGTGACAAAAGCAAGATTAAATGTTACAATTGTGAAATTTATGGGCACTATGCGTCGGAGTGTCGCAAACCTCGACGAGAACGCAACCAAGAGGCTAATCTTACCGAAGAGGAGGATGATGAGCCAGCGTTGTTGTTACTTAACGGACAGTGTACGCCAAACGGGCATGAGACTACACTGGTTACTGAACAACATACACAGGAAGCGTGTGCCAAGAATCTGGTCTCAGGACCAGATGTGCAAGTCATGCACAACAGGAAACTGGTTACTGTACTGAGTACGCAAGACGTGCGTAGCAGAGTTCTGTTGACAGAACAGAAAGTAGTCCCGAACGTGTGCTCAAACAAGGGAAGTTTGATGAAGTCTAACGAGTGGTACTTGGATAATGGCGCAAGTAATCACATGACGGGTCAAGATGATGGTACCGGTATACCGATCCGATCGATATACCGTGTGTGCGGAAGCGTGTAAAGCGATAGATTTACCATGCCATGATCTTAGTGCACACAAATATGTATAGACACATATTTATATATATATATATATCCAATATATATATATAGAGAGAGAGATTAACAAGAACACTTACAACCGGTGTAGCGTGCCTCGTTGATATTGATGAAGGTGGTGTTGAGTCGATTGAACCACCTTCATGGATCAGCCTTGAGAATGACCTCGTCACTCTTCTTGTCTAGATCGCCCGGATGTTGAAGCCGCACAAATGGCCCGGCCTCTACGTGTTGCACACGAAACCGGATGTCGAATATATTGCTTGCTTGAGTCGGTTCTCCAAGAACACTCTCTATTCTCTCCTTTTGGTGTGAATTTCGTGGGTAAGCATGAAGTGATATGAAAATCAGATTTTCATGTCTATATTCATGTCCATTTACCACTCCATGTAACCCCCCCATTATGTGCATCATAATGCACAAGTAATGGTGGTTAATGGGGAGATGAGAAGACACCTCCACATAATCATGCCAAATCATGATATGTCACTACTAAAAAAACAGCCATAGAAATCGGGTATTACCCGATATAAATGAGTTATGCGACCGATGTGTATGGAGCCGATGTCTATACTAGCCATATTTCAGACATCGGTTATAAACCGATATCTGTAAATCCATTTAAATCAGTTTTAATTATTTCAGTAATCGGTTATTAACCGATATCAGTGTTAATATTTAAATCAGTTTTAATTGGGAAAATCGATATAATTGAGCACATAGGAAATCGAGTATTAACCGATTTCGTTGCGAGCACATAAACCCGATATCTGAAATATGCCGATTTCATTGAATTAACAAAAAGTGATGTCTTTTACAGTTTGATACATCATTTTACTCTTTTACAAACGATGTCTTTAACACTAAAATCACACCAAATATATAAATATATTAATAGAAACATCAATTACCATAATATTAATTTGCTTCAATAACATCCTAAACATTGTTAATGTTAACCAATATCCAAGACATCCAAAACATGATCGAAAACTAAAAAAAAAAACTGCATCGCCCCTTTAAACTCAGCTTCAAGTATGACTCCAGTATAGTAATCCAAGCCTCTTGCAAGACTTAGGTCAAAAACTACTCTGTGAACGCACTTGGACTTCACCAGAGCTTTAAATAGAATGTCTAGTTCATTCAATGCCAGCTCAGCCTCACTGTTTGTCAGAAACTCGCTGCCTTCCTGTTTTAACTTGGACAAAAAAATTGTAACCTATAAATCTAAAGAATACAGTCTCGCAATTCAGGCCATATATCACAAATAACAAAACATGAAACCAAAGAAACACATTTTAGCATTATAAGAAATACTCATTATGCTTCAATACCAGATCATTGAACTCACCATTTCCTTTTTAATCTAATCGAAAGATTGCTTGTCCAACTTGTCAATACTTCAGCAGATGGTTCTAAATTTCTCTTATGGCACCCCACAAAGAGATAGCATCCCATCAAGTAATTTCCTGTGATTTAACTTCACCTGAGAAAAAGCATAGAAACAACAGTTAAAATAAAAATAAAAATTTCAAAACCAATTTAGAAATCGACAAGTAAAATAATAAAAAATTGGAGGATCAGAAAAACCTACCTCGTAATCTCCAATATCTAGTTCATCAAGCAACTCAGTCAAGATCTTTATAACCTCAAAGCCAGGGCCCATTTTTTCAAACTGACCTGCAATATCTAAGTCGCACTAATAGATATCAGGGCCCATTTTTCCGAAAGCTAGAGTATCTAAAGACATGGCACCATGCCTTTGAAAACCTCGACTATGGTTGAGAAAGCTTTCTCTCTGACTGTCATGTGCTCTTTTGAAAATTCACGAGTACCCTGTACAATGACATACAAAATGTATATTATTTAATAAAAAAAAACACTTGTCTCCATGATCTCCATAGCCTATATCTAATCAAACAACACAAGGAAACAAAAAAAATGACTAGGTTTATAACAAAATATTGGTGTTTACTGTGACGATTTTCTTGACTTTATATTTGTGTTGTGTTTGCAGATTCAATTTTATTATTTTCAAGCGAATAAAACACACAACTACTGAACATTTTATTCCTAGATCAGAAACACATAAAATATGATACAGGTATAACAACAACTAGCTAGCGAAATAACCAAGCTTTCGACTTGGGGCTTTGCAAACATTCACAAATTAATGAAAGCATCATTAAAATCCAAAGAAATTCACACAGTAATATTGAAATTTACACAAAAAAATCAATTACCTGTAACTCTAGCACCTTGATATGAAAAAACTAAATAGATGAAGTCACGAACAGATAGAGTCAAAGCCGACATGCCTGAAGAAATATCTTCAATGGAGTTGAAGCCAAAAACCTGGTCGATGCCAACAACCTTACACCTACGGTCGAAGCCAACAACCATACATCCTCCGCGAACGCGTGCTGCACGAACTGTGGGCAATACAAGAATATTAGGGTTTAGGGCAACACGAAACGACGCTGGTAAAGGATTTTTAGAAATTAGGACTTGAGAATTAACGGAGAATGAAGAGAATACACATAGCGAAGAGTTAGGGCTGATGAGTTATGATAGATTGTGAGCGGAAGGGATATTTTTTTTTTCAAAACGAATCGGATTTATTAACTGGCGTCCGAAAACGGACAACACGAAAATCCAAGAACAGGGTAAATTAAAAAGGGGGAAACTGCTCAAATTCAAATTCCCTAATTGCAAATTCGACTGATAGATAAAATAGAAACGAGCGTAAGTAAGTAGGAGAATCAATTACAGCTCAACATAAGAATAAGAGAGGACGGGAAAACAAAACCTAACTCAGAGAACATCGTCGTCGTCGCTGCAGCTCCTTCGTCATCCGCCGACAATTTTTTCACGGCCTCCCCTTTCCCAGCCTTGAGTGAAATCTTGGATCTGGAAGACATCTTTCAGATCTGTGAGTGCGTAGGGTTAATTAGGTTGTGTGTTGTAGCAGTATTTCACGAAGCATACCTGAGTTGAGGGATGTGTTTGAGCGAGGATGAAATATGAGGGAAATCTTATAAGTTTTTTAATTTTTTTTATCATAATAAAATCGGTACTACAATTACAACAGATCATATAAAATAAGATTTTTTTTAAAATATCAATTAAATCGCTTACACAATACAAGTGATTTAATTAATTTTTTAAATGACCTTATTTAAATCAATTCAATTTAAAAACGATATTATTATTCATATTTAAATCAGTTATTTTTAAACCGATTAAAATATATACATTTACATCGGGCGCATTTGGAGATGATTTAAATGAAGTGATATCTATGACTCTGTTTTTAGTAGTGTGTGGTCCCACTTGCTTGTGTGGCATGCCATGTCACACTATATGACATGCATCCATGCAAGCCATGCAATGCATTCCATGCACGTAAAATCCACATGTATTGATTCTAAATCAATATTATTATCAAGCAACGTATATCAACATCGAGTTCGTGTGTGACCCTGTAGGTTTGATTATCGATCAATATTATATTGTTCCCAACAATTAATATTATCGACTAATCATTTAACATCCATAGACGACCTTATGACTTTATCGATTACACACATAGGATCGAAGGACATATCCCAACAATCTCCCACTTGGCCTTCAGAGCCAGTGTGCTGCCAACTTCCTTTTGTCACTTTATGTCTAAGTTTGAACTTGAGGCAAGACTCGAGTCATCCTCAATCGGTTCAAACCTTTCTTGGACTTTGAGACAGACTGTAAAACCAGATTTATCACTATGATACGAATCTGGACGTGGCCACGTATTTTCCACAGTCTCGACTCTCCAAGTGGCCGGTAAGACATGTTTCCCATTATAAAATGGAGGACAATCCCATCTTGTCAATCCAAGCTCTCCCACTTGCTTCCTGATATACCCAATAACAAGTTTTATAACCTCCTTTTACGAAAGGCGTTTACTTGTATCAAAGTACATCATTTCACAATGGAATCACTCTGGACTACTCAGGTCAGAGGAAATTGCTCGACAGTCAATGAAATAGTATTATGACTCGAAATCTTAAATACTATTCCAGTCGGGTCTGTTCGATCATTAGCTCCCAGCTAATATCTATGTAATTGTACTTGATGTCCCACATCACTAGCCCATGAAGCGGCGCTATAGTACACATTACAATCTAGTTCTTTGTATTATCGGTTTGTCCGTACTCGATTATACGAACTAGGAACAAGCATATGATTCAAGTATATCAGTTCAACCATTGGGACTTCATTATGCGGTAAGTCGACCTCATAACCCAATCGATATTACTTAATCATTTGGACAATTCATATAAATTAAACCATATTTATATGAAGAAATATGTATTATACATATGAGTGAATGTCTACCAAATCTCCAAAAATATCTAATACAGTAATAGAAATCACAACCCATCTCTAAGATGTCTGATCTCTATTGCAGTCGTGAAAGCCTTAAGCTTAAACTGCTGGAGAGGTTTAGAAAGCGGGTTTGCAACCTTACCAAAAGTTGCAAATTTATTATCTCGATGTCTCCACAAAACTATCTCCCAGATAATGTGGAACTTCCTGAGCACCAGTTTTAGACTTGTGGTGCTTCCTAAGCACCAGTTTTAGACTTGTGGTGCTTCCTAGCTCATTGGCTTGCGCGATAACTCTACTATAAATAGAGAACTATCGGATGGGCTGAGCTAGTTACGCCACCTAGTTCATTCAAGAACTTTCAAATCCTAACTGCCAACATTACTGCATCCAATGCAATACTGTGCTCAGCTTTTGTAGTTTAATCAGCTATATTGCATTGCATGGAACTATTCCAGCAAATATCACCTCTAACCAGACAAAAGATATAACCAGATTAAAATCGGAAATTATCTTAGTTTGTTTTGAAGTTAGCATTCAAACAGCTTGTTAATATCAACTCTTTTTGTCTTCCAAAGACAACAAAATTCTTTTGTCCATCTAAGGTACATAAGAATATTCTTGGTCGCAGTCTAACGCGCCTCACCTGGATTTCCTTGAAACTGACTCGTCATGCTCAAAGCATATGATACGTCCGGTCGTGTACATATCATGGCATACATTATAGACCCTATTGCCAAAGCATAAGGAATGTTTTCCATCCTCTTTTGCTCATCAAGTCCCGTAGGGCCTTGCATCTTGCTAAGAGATGTGCCATGACTCATTGGAATGAGACCCTTTTTGGCGTTTTTCATCCTGAACTTATCAAGTATCTTATCAAAATAGGTCACTTGACTAAGTCCAAACATCATTTTCGATCTGTTCCGACAGATCTTGATGCCCAATATGTACTGTGCTTCTCCAAGATCCTTCATTGAAAAACAATTCCCAAGCCATTCTTTAATAGAATTAAGCATAGAAACATTGTTTCCAATAAGGAGTATGTCACCGACATACAACAAAATTAATACAACGTAACTCCCACTGATCTTCTTGTAAAACAAGACTCTTCCGAGTTCCTCTGAAATCCAAATCCCAGTATGGATTCATTGAACTGAAGATTGCTACTCCGATATGCATTCTTTATTCCATAAATAGAACTATAAGCTTGCATAATTTCTCAGCCTTATTAAGATCGATAAAACTCTTTGGTTGTGTTAAAACACAACCTCTTCTAGAATCCAATTCAAGAAGTTAGTTTTAACATCCAATATTACCATAACTCATTATCAAGATGAGTAGTAATGGCTAAGATAATCTGAATGATTTAATCAAAGCAATTGGTGAAAGTTTTTCCATAATCCACCTCGTGAATAAAACTTTTACCATTAACCTTGCTTTGAAAACCCTAGGTTTTCCATCTGTCTGTTTAGATCTTAAAGATCTATTAGCATTCATTGGGTCTAACCCTGTGATGCAAATATATCAAGTTCCAAACTTGATTATCAGATATTGATATCATCTCATATTTCATGGCACCATGCCAATTTTCAGTAGCTGGACTCGTCATAGCTTGGAATTAGGTCGAAGGTTCACCGCTTTCCAAAAGCATGAATTCATATCTCTCATTGGTCACAATATCTAAGTATTTGAATAATAGAGATAGATTTATGCCTTTCGGACCTACGAGGGCTGATATGGCTTCCAAAATCATAAGAATACTCTCAACCCAGTCTTGAGTATTCATCGTTGGTTGTTTCACTTGAACCTCATTCAAAACAACCGAGCTCCCACTGAATTTCTAGGAAAGATAACTCTTTTCAAGAAAATCACTATCTCGAGCAACAAAATATTGTTCTCAGATAGATCGTAGAAGTTGTACCCTCGAGTTTCTTATGGATACCATAAAGGAACTTTTATCCCATTTGAGTTCAAGCTCTATAGAGATAAATCTCGTCAGAGACGCTTTTAGAACCTCAAATTTTGATGAAAACAATTTAGGGACCCTCCCTTTCCATACCTAGTATGGTGTCTTATCAACAGCTTTTGACGGCTTCCTATTTAGTGTATAAGTTGAAGTCTAGAATTGTGTGTTCCCAAAAGAGACCAGTAGTTCATTTAGACCTCTCATCGAATGGTCGAACTATATCTAATATAGTTTGTTTTCTCTTTTCCGAAACATAACCTTCATGTGCTTGTGAACTAATAGGTTCCACATACATCAGTATGGATCATCCCTAATTACTCACATGTTCTCCTTTCTCCAAGAAAGATGACATTGTTATCTTTTCAATCACACATCATTTACATGTATCAAATGACTCCAAGTCAAATGATTCTAAAATTCCTTCTAAAAGAAGCTTCGTTACATGTTTAGATTTTACTTTGATCTAATCAACAATGTTTCAGTTATGTCTCATCGATACTTATTCGATTTGGCCTTTGGTCTTAATGATATATATGATTTGTCAAATTTAAAGTATACATAAACAATATAATAATCGTACCAAAACAAAGAATAATTCACAATTAAAATAGTTACCAAACTATTTAATAGTGAAAAACTAATCCATCAGTATCTAATACTGAACCAATATTCATTGTTTATTGAAGGTACGAAATTACATAGTTATAATACTAAAACAAGGCCCTAAGGCAAAACAACATCATATGATCATACGGCTAAATGCAGCGACCTTCGCTCCATTTCTTGCCTGTAGATTGACATCTCTATTCACCGAACTTATACTTCTATGTAGTTCCTCCACATAAAATGTGAGAACCACATTTGGCATCCAATACCCAAGAAGTAGAATTTGTGAAGTTTAATGTCTATATCATTAATACTTGAAGATGAAGCAACCCCGTTCTTCACATCTTCTTTGAACTTTGGGCAAATTCAATTATTCCCAATAATTGAATCTCATTCAAATTTCCATTCAAAATTATCTCAATGTCAAAACGTGATAAATCGTAAGTGAAAAATTGAAGTTTTCTAACCAGCGATATTATCATGCAATTGAAGCCCTATCTCTCATAAAATATGAGGGAGCCAACCAGACAATCGATTCACGCCATCCAATGGCTCGAAAGTCTCTAATTTGTGTCATTGATGAACTTAAGTGTTTTGGATTAAATCACTCCCCGAGGTGTAAATAATCCTAACCTTATAATCCATCAAATGAAAGACAAATTAGGCATTTGTTTTGAAATTGAATAAAATATGAACTTTTATATGTTTGCAAGTAGTGTCCAACACTTTTGCAGTAGATGCATTGAGATTCCCTAGGAACCCTAGTAGCCTTCTTGCCCATGCTCTTTTGAATACCCTATCCCATATCATAAGAATTTCCCTCTTAGGGTCCTTCTCTATCGCCGGCTCAGGAGCCTTGAGCATCCCGTGGAGCTCACGAAGCGATTTCTTCAAACCATTCATATGGAAATTTTAGCCTAAAGGCATTATAACCATCATGAAATTGAAGTATGAAATCGGTTGCCAAATAATCATCATAGGAAAAATCTAGGCGGTCACTTGAAGCAAATAATCCAATCATTTGTTGCACATGTGATTCCATAGATTTCCATTTTTCCAGCCTAGCTGAAGCAATGACCCTGGTCATACCGAACCGCTCAATCTTAGCATATTCCCCGAACATGCTATTGAGTTGTTCAATGATATCTTAGGATGTGGTTATCTAACACATTTTCATTGTCTTCGTATTTGAGGACCATCCTCGAATTACGTTGTGAATTAAGAAAATTTATGTTGTTCAATTTTTCATAATCAAGAATTGAACCAAACTTGAATCGAGTTGAAATTAACATGATAAACTACAAAAGAAAGATAAATAAAGTATGTAAACATCCACAAAGCGGTAAACAAATAAGGTTGTCTAACAAGTTACTTATTTATTCCATTTTGTTCAATCGATATCTAATATCGTTGTTCCCTTGAACAAAGCGATCCCAAGACCCTCATCTTGCGAATCCTTAAGCCGACTGAGTCCGCACTTAAGAAAACCAAGATAGGTAGACATCCCATGTCAATGACATCTAATGTCATTCTCGGTCGATAAGAATCACATTCTTATCTCATGTCTCGATAGCCACGCCTGCAGTGGATCTATCGATGAGAAAACCAAACTCACGTGTAAGGGTCTAACCCTTACTCCCACTATCCCAAGATAACAAGTAGTACCCCGCTGAGGCGGACCTACCAACTTATGATCGAGGGCTTCATGAGTGTGACGTTTTGGACAAGACATTATACTCATTATTATTGAGAACTTGCATGCATAGGTTTGTTTATATGTAAGTTGAACATTTATAACATAAAACAACCTATAACTAGCAAAGCATATAAATACGAAATCGAAAGGCCCCTAGAACCTCACAACTCTCAAACGAAAAGAATTAAAGTAATAACAAAAGCCTTGAACATCTTCTGGACTGGTCCTCGCCCTCCGTTTTAGTTCCGTGCTCGCCGATTTTGGTCAAAACAAGTCATTACCTCAAAAACCACGAACAGCGCCCGCCGTTTTACAACCAGCGGTCGCTGAACACCACCGGCGGTCGCCGTTTCCAAAACGGCGCCCGCCGAAAAGGCAAAAAACCCATCTGCCCCAAAAAAGGCCTTTCGGCGGTCGCCGTTTCCAAAACGGCGCCCGCCGAATCAAAACGGCGCCCGCCGGAGCTCAAACGGCGACCGCCGTTTGGCTCCAGCAGCCCGGTTTGCTTCGTTTTGCTTCGTTTGGCTTCGTTTTGCTTCGTTTCTTCTCGTTTTCGCCGGAGAGCTGAGATCCTCCATCGAACCATGGACCAAGTCCATCGCTTACAAGTTTGAACAATACAAATTGAAATAGAAAACCTATCTATTACAAATGATTCCAAGGGACGCAACCCTCCAAAACTATGGCCAATCGAAACGTAAAAAACGACAATTTCATTCACCCGACCACTAACGGTGGCCGGCCTTACATCTAATCACATAATCACAATTAAACAATTAATCCAATTATGTTGATTAAACTTTTTGTGTCCAACACAAAAGTGTGCACGAGCCCTAGGCTCTGATACCAATTGATGGTACCGGTATACCGATCCGATCGATATACCGTGTGTGCGGAAGCGTGTAAAGCGATAGATTTACCATGCCATGATCTTAGTGCACACAAATATGTATAGACACATATTTATATATATATATATCCAATATATATATATAGAGAGAGAGATTAACAAGAACACTTACAACCGGTGTAGCGTGCCTCGTTGATGTTGATGAAGGTGGTGTTGAGTCGATTGAACCACCTTCATGGATCAGCCTTGAGAATGACCTCGTCACTCTTCTTGTCTAGATCGCCCGGATGTTGAAGCCGCACAAATGGCCCGGCCTCTACGTGTTGCACACGAAACCGGATGTCGAATATATTGCTTGCTTGAGTCGGTTCTCCAAGAACACTCTCTATTCTCTCCTTTTGGTGTGAATTTCGTGGGTAAGCATGAAGTGATATGAAAATCAGATTTTCATGTCTATATTCATGTCCATTTACCACTCCATGTAACCCCCCCATTATGTGCATCATAATGCACAAGTAATGGTGGTTAATGGGGAGATGAGAAGACACCTCCACATAATCATGCCAAATCATGATATGTGGTCCCACTTGCTTGTGTGGCATGCCATGTCACACTATGTGACATGCATCCATGCAAGCCATGCAATGCATCCCATGCACGTAAAATCCACATGTATTGATTCTAAATCAATATTATTATCAAGCAATGTATATCAACATCGAGTTCGTGTGTGACCCTGTAGGTTTGATTATCGATCAATATTATATTGTTCCCAACAATTAATATTATCGACTAATCATTTAACATCCATAGACGACCTTATGACTTTATCGATTACACACATAGGATCGAAGGACATATCCCAACACAAGAGTCCAAGTTCAGGGACTTAGACAGAAGCGTCAAGGGACATGTCAAGTTCGGTGACGGGTCAACAGTCCAAATTGAAGGAAAGGGGTCCATTCTCTTTCGATGCAAGAATGGAGAACTGAGGTTGCTACAAGAGGTATGTTACATACCAAGTTTGTGTAGTAACATCATGAGTCTTGGACAACTATCCGAGACTGGAAACAAAGTTGTTATCCACGGTGAGATGTTGTGGGTACGTGACAGATGTGGGAAGCTGCTAATGAAGGTAATGAAGTCACCAAACAGGCTATAGAAAATCACCCTTGAAGATTGCAAGCCTATGTGTCCTATGGAGAAAACAATCACTACTGATGGTGATGTGTTAACACAGAAGGTTGAGGATGAGTTGTTGTTCACTACACAGGTTGACGTGAGTGAAAAGGTGTCACATGAAGTTGAGGAGTTGTCAACTTCACCATATGACGTAGGTGACGTCAGTGACATGACAACATGTGTACCTGTTGAGAAAACAACAGAACCATCTGTTTCAGTACTCTCAACAGATTTTCCAGTAAGGACACTCAATCCAATTTTGTTTGGAGACATAAGCAGTACATCTGGTTCTAGTACCAGTACCAGTTCTTCCAGCAGTACTTCCAGTGATACATCCAGTGTGTCAACTACACAGAGAAACATGAGGTTTCTCAAAGATATCTATGTGACTACCAAGGATAATAAGCTCGATGATGAGTTATTACTTCTTGGAGATGATGAACGGTCGACGTACCGTGGAGACACAAAGAGTATTGATCTGAAGAAAGACTTGTGTAGTCTACATCAAGTACTCAGACTGTGGCGTGTACGTTTGGGTGAATGTCTAATGGAGTTTGACATCTACAAATGTCCACAAGAGGCGGTTGCCTATGCAAAACATAAGGTTGGAGGGACACTCGACATTGGTGTTTATGTCGATGAGTTCAAGAACGAGATGGGTGATCTTGATCGGGAGTTTTATGACCTCGAGGTTGAGGTATATCAAATGAAGGATCGTGAAAAGCCAACGAACCGACGGATGAAATGCGCGAGCTACTTGGAGTTAAGGAACTCGTCTATGCAAGTTCGGATTAAGGGGGTGAATGTTGGAAATAATCCGAATATGGTTTGGATTGTGTCCATAATTAATAGATTTACTATTAATTAGGAGTAGATTTTATTTGATTATGTTTCTTAGTTTAGGAGTCCTTCTTTAGGTAGGAGACTTTATTTTAGGAGTTTTCTTCTTTCTCAAGTTTGTAAGGCTATATAATAAGGCCATAGTTAGTCTTTTATTTTCGTGCATTAGAAGAAGAGGAATAAAGAAAATATTCCTAGAAAAATCTCCGTGTTCAATTTCTTTTCATTCTTTCGCAATTCTCAGATCTGTCCCAGAACATCAGAGT
The DNA here is from genome assembly GCA_954870475.1 of Euphrasia confusa. Taxonomy (NCBI): domain Eukaryota; kingdom Viridiplantae; phylum Streptophyta; class Magnoliopsida; order Lamiales; family Orobanchaceae; genus Euphrasia; species Euphrasia confusa. Next base: position 35,777,133 of record OX940957.1, read on the forward strand.
TCTTCTGCTGTTTCGTAACTGAACCCAGAACTGTGTCTGAGTACAGTACGTGTACTTCACGAATCTGTGTCTTCTAACTCAACGTTCCTGGCAGTACTCAACAGCCTTCGTGACTGTCGCAGTACTCTGCAGTCTTCGTGATTGTTTTCAACATTATTAACCTAATTTTGATATAGTATCAGAGCAGATCTTATACGATGTGCGTGCCCCAACCACGAGTAATTCCGATGTATTTTCGGCTTAATTACTCGTGACTGTTAGTTATCCCACATCGATTGGTTAAAGAATTTTGAACTCAAATATTGTGTCACCTTAATCATACATTTTAAGGTGTTATTAGTTCAACTACAGTATACATATATATTTAGAACTTAGTGTTAGAGGATCTCACATCGGTTGGATAAAGAACCTTGAGCTCACATATAAGTTGGACAACCTTAATACCTTAACAAGGCCTTTTAAGGTGTTATTGGCCCAACTTTGACATGGTATCAGAGCATGCCCAACACGATGTGGGGCCCCGGTCGATGAAATTTCCGACTGTGGGCACCCCCGCCGATGGAATTTCCGGCCACGAGTAATTCCGATGAAATTTCCAGCTTACTCGTGAGGGGGAGTGTTAGAGTATCCCACATCGGTTGGATAAAGAACCTTGGGCTCACATATAAGTTGGACAACCTTAATACCGGGCTCACATATAAGTTGGACAACCTTAATACCTTAACAAGGCCTTTTAAGGTGTTATTGACCCAACTTTGACACTTAGAATATACTCTATATATCTTGAGATTTCTTGGTTAATATATTCTTATTGTCAGAATTCATCCCCAATGCCGGATGGAGTGAGGAAAGAAGCTCAGGCGGTGGCGGTGACGACAAGGGCAAACATTTCTGCAAAGACTGCTATATCGAGGGCACCGTCGATTTCATATCTTCGGAAGTGGCCGATCCGATCGATCTACCTTGTACGTACGCACTACTTTTTCCTGGCCTACAAAAGATGAATTCAATCGGCTCTTCCTATATTTGAAAATAACTAGCTAGTAAAAATTGTTTTGTTTAATTTGGGCTTAATTTTGTAGAATTCAGAGATACATGTGATTTTGCGGGAGCCAATAAGTCACTCAGCGGACATTATCGCGGCTCACGCTCGGAAGGCCGATGACGAGACCGGCGGATTCGTTTTCGCTCATTGCAATGTGACGGGTAGTGCCAAAACAGCGTACGAGAAAGGGCGGGTGGTATACGATTTTTCTGAATTGAGCAACGTCGTACACCCCAAAGACCCAAAGAGTGGTCGGACAAAACGTCGTGCACCCCAAAGAGTGGTCGGACAATACAAAAACCACAATAAAAAAACCAACAACGGTAATTTAGAAAGGCCCAACACGATGTGGGGCCCCGGTCGATACCATGTTACTCGAACTGGTAGAGAAGTTGGACAACTTCCATTTATATTAATGGGAGTCCAACAAGTGGATAATTAATTCGGGTAGAGTCGCCATTGGCGGGAGTGGAACCCAGGACCTCGGGTTATCCCGAAGCTCTGATACCATGTTTAGAGTTGGGTCAATAACACCTTAAAAGGCCTTGTTAAAGTGATAATGTTGTCCAATTTATATGTGAGCCAAAAAATATCGGATATGAGATATTCTAACAAGAACCCCAAAATTAAGATGATTAATCATGGATTTTGTCATAATACAGTCAACTAATTAATAAACTAATTAGTTTTATTCTTATTAAATAAATGAAAAATGATGATAGCACTTTCTACTTCGGAGAATGTAACAACACGGGAATAGGCGCACGCTATGCATGGAGAGCGAGTCACGTTAGCTAAGAATTTGAGCGACGCGGATGTACAACAATTTCTGAGCTTGCTTTCGTGGAGGCTTCTCATTGGCTGCTTCCACCTGCCCAAACTTGCAAATCCTATGTTTTATTGTTTCAATTAAAATACAAGTATTTCAACACTACTCGTATGTTTTTACTATGCCGCAGCACTACTTGAATGATTCTCCACTAAATAAAGTTTTCTTTTCTTGTTAAGAAATAAGTGGTTCCAAAATCAGATAAATGTTCGACTTTTAATTAAAATAAAAGTAGTTCAACACTATGTTTTTACTATGCCGCAATGATTCTCTAATAAATAAACATTTCTTGTTAACAAATAGTAAGTGGTTCCAAAATCAGATAAATGTTCGGCTTTCAAATTCAAATTGAAAATGTACTCCATATGTTATATACTACTAAAACTTACAAGTATATACTCTCTTTATCAATAAATAAATAAAAGAGAGTTGCTATTTGCACCACAAAAAATGATAAAGTACACCAACTTAATTATAATCATAATTATATTATTTAGTTAAAAGTCAATTATATCCTTATTAACCTAATTATATAATTAATTCTCATACACCCTTTTTTCTTTTTTTCTACCGCAACTTTAAAATTATTTATTTCGCTAAGTTTTTTTTTGTTTTTTCCGCTTCTATGCATATATGGACAAGGAAGAATTAAAACTGGTAAGTCTTCACCATGAACAGATGAGAAGCCAAAAAGTACTCGTTCTTCTAATTAGATGGGTTGGACGGAAATATATATAATATGTATAGTGATTTATATTATTAAATTCTCAGATGGATATAGAGGAGAAGCACTCATTTTGTTTTTTTTGTTTTTTTTTTTTTGTTTTTTTTTTATCTGTTGTAGTTAATTTATATTTTGTATGTTATATACGTATAACTTTATATTTGAGTTTGAATAATATTGAAAATTTATATGATTTTTTTTAAAATATTAATGAACATATTTGAGTTTGAATAATATTGAAAATTTATATGATTTTTTTTTAAATATTAATGAACAGTGATAATAATTTTTTTTAAAAATTAACGGAGATTTTGATTTATTGTGTTAATTAATATATAATTCTTATAAATTATTAAATATTTTTTAAAAAAATATTAATAATATTGTGAAATTAACTAGATTGTATGATAATAATAATTCTTATAAATTATTAAATATTTTTTTAAAAAATATTAATAATATTGAAAAATTAACTAGATTGTATACTTAAAATTATTAATTTAAATTATTTTTATTTATTTTATTTTAATTTATTTCAAAACAAACTTTTTTATATTTGAGTTTAAATAATATTGAAAATTTATATGATTTTTTTTTTAAATATTAATGAATAATGATAATATATTTTTTTAAATTAACGCAGATTTTGATTTATTATGTTAATAGCAAATTTTGATTTATTGTGTTAATTAATATATAATTTAATAATATTATAGTTTATAAAAGATTAAAAGGTACTGTGTATTGTTATTTTTTTTAAGGGTAGCGCTATTCGAACCCCCATTTCCTCTAAGTACACTACCACATATTAATAATTTTAATTATTTATTATTTTTATTTAATACACCATCTAATCTTCCTAATTTGTCCTTTATAATTATCAATACATTTTATTAGGGTTTATATATATATATATACTTTGCGAGAGTTTGAGAGGGCAAAGATTCTGTGCCCGGTGCCCCTATTTGCCGTTACGGAGAAGGTAAAGCGGCGGATGCTGTCCTCCACCACGCAAGCCACCATCGAGGTAGATTCCCTCTACGAGGATTTGGACTCGGTCGAGAAGTTCGTCGGAGACTCGAAGATCGACAAGTTCTTCGTCCACGAGATGATTCTGGTCGGCGGGTTAAGGAGCTGCTGCTGCTCAACGTCACCCCTTTCTCGCTTGGCCTCGAGACGCCGGCGGAACCATGACGATCCAAATAAAAATGAATTAAACACGGCAATACCGACAAAGAACAATAAAAGCAAAGATGTTACAATTAGAGAATAAACTAATTGCCTTTCAAGAAAGTAAGCAATCGACTACTGGTCATTAGATGTAGAAATTCAGGGGAAATTGACCGTAGGAGAAGATGGAACTTTTTTGTTTTTGCTTCTGGGAACAAAAAAATCTTTTCAAACAATTAAATTCAATTAATTAAATCCAGATTTGTATCCTAATTATAAAGGGTAAATTAGGAACATTCAGGGGTGTGTTAAGTAAATATAATAAATAATTAAAATTATAAATACGTGGAGGTATACTTAGAGGAAATGGGGGTGCGAATAGCGCCACCCTTTTTTTAAATGGTGTATTATTGATAGTTCGAGGAGTTTATTAAGTAAAACTTATAAAAATATTTATAATTTAAATAAGTGTATGTAATAAGTGGTGTACTTATCAGCAACTCTCTAAATAAAAATACTCCATCATGTATTTATGGTACAATATTTTTGAAAATATATATGAGGTCTGCTTATTGGGCCGGCCCACTTCACCGGGTCGGGCTGAGTTTGCACAACCTAATACGTCGTTGTGGAAGAACCGGAGGCTGAGCAGTGATTCGATCTTGGTGAGTAGTGCTCTTCGATTTCTCATTTTTCCATGAAATTAACTTGCTTTTCTTCTTCTCGTATTTATCCATCTCTAAAAGGATTCTATTAGATTATTGTGAAGGAAAATTCAATCGAATCTAGGTTTTTCTGCAAATCCGTAGCCATGTCTGTGACGGCCGGAGTTAGCGATACAGTAATCGCTGTTAGGGACAAGCTTCGGGGGAAAATTGGGCAGACGAAGGTTAAAAGGTATTGGCCGGGGAAAGCGCCGGAGTGGGCGGACGAAAATGATGAAGGCGGAGACTTTCGTACGGCGTCGCTCGAGAAAGCCTTCCCGAGCCGCGATGCCGCTGCTTCCGGCGTCATGCGGAAAGACGATCCCAGGCTACGGCGTCTGGCCCAGAGCAGGGCCGAGAATCGCGACGAGGTCAGGGAAGACCATAGGCGGATCAGGCAGGCGGAGATTATATCCACGGCGGAGGAAGAAAGCCGGAGGCTTGAAGGTATGGATATGGAGGATGAGGAGGAGGACACTTTGGAGGAGAAGCGGAGGAGGATCAGAGAGAAGCTGCTGTTTCAGAGGCAGCAGGAGGAGGCTGCACTTATGCCGGTAGAGGAAGAGGAGGAAGAAGAGGAAGAGTCGGAGTCGGAATCCGAGTACGAGACTGATTCCGAAGAAGAGATGACTGGGATTGCTATGGTGAAGCCCGTATTCGTCCCAAAGTCCGAGAGAGACACGATTGCCGAACGCGAGAGGCTGGAGGCCGAGGAAAGAGCTTTAGAGGAGGCTGTGAGGAAGAAGATGGAAGCTAGAAAGAAGGAAACAAAGGAGATTGTGGTCGAGAAAATCAAGGAGGATATGGAGATTCAGAAGAACATGGCTCTGGAGGCGGATATTGCTGATGTGGACACGGACGATGATGTTAATGAAGCTGAAGAGTACGAGGTCTGGAAAGCCAGAGAGATTGCAAGGATCAAGAGGGATAGAGATGACAGAGAGGCTATGGTGAGGGAGAAGGAGGAGATTGAGAAGGTGAGGAATATGACAGAGGAGGAGAGGAGAGAGTGGGAGAGGAGGAACCCGAAACCCAGCAGTGGACAATCCAAGCAGAAATGGAGGTTCATGCAGAAGTATTTCCATAAGGGTGCTTTTTTCCAGTCGGATGCTGATGATATTGCTGGGACTGCTGGAGCAGACGGTATCTACACTCGTGACTTCTCATCCCCCACTGGGGAGGATAAGATGGACAAGTCCATATTGCCAAAGGTTATGCAGGTTAAGCACTTTGGTCGCAGTGGGAGGACGAAATGGACTCATCTGGTTAACGAAGACACAACTGATTGGAATAATCCGTACGTACTTCTATTCGTAACTTTGTCATTCTTCGAAAAATATACCGTGTTATATTAATTGGGTACTTGTACATTTTGTGTCAATGCTTATTCGAGTTGTTTTCATTAACAATGAGGGAATTATTAATAGGGGTCATGTGATCTGCCATTAACAATTGTGTATGTACAATGTTTGTTCCTTGTTGTCTTTTATTTCCACTACTTCAGGAGAAGACTTCGTGTTTTAGAAGCTCTTAAACATCAACTAAAAATAGGAACGAAACCTTTTGCTGAACAATTATATAATTTTGTGAAGAGGGATTCCATAAATCTTTTTAAGTGCAGCTTAAAAGCTTGTTGATACTGAAAGAACTGCTTAAAATTTTAGTTGCATACTGCAGGCCATTTAGCTGCTTATCTCTTATACTATGCAAGTTATCTCTGATGTTTCCCGGTTATGCTTTTGGCAATTGATTTGAATGTGCAATGCAATATCGGCATGGCTTAAAAGTTAAAACTTTTCGCCAGAAGTATGAAAGTCTGAAGAACCACTTGGAATTACAAATTTAATATTATCTTTGATAATGATAAACGATAAATTGCCTTGTACTTGGTTAATTTCTAGTAATTCACATGTGCTCAATTATTGACAATATCATGCCACATATTATGTTGTGCCTTTTTATTGGTTGGTAGTGCTAACTGCTAAGCCAGGGTTTGTAAGAGTGCAACAGCACTAAACTTTTATGCATACATTTGCATTGTTGATGAACTATTATTATATTTGAGGTAAAAACACAATTTTAAGGTAGAATCATTTAGACAGACATAGAAAAAAATGCCGGTGTGCTATGATACTTCTTTTGCCAATTTTATGCTGGCAGCTTGTTAGAGCATGCCTTCACCCAAGTTGATATTCTATTAAAAACCTAGTACTTGAGTTAACATAATCAGTTGGAAGTTTGCAGTGTAAGTAATTCGTGTTTTCATTAACATTACCTGTCACGAGACTTGAGCTATTTCCCGATTTCATTCTTAAGCATGTTTCATGGAATCAAAGTATGTTAGTTATGACTTACGATTCATTGGCAAAATGCAGGTGGACCTTAAATGACCCTCTTCGAGCCAAGTATAATCAAAAAATGGCTGGCATGAATGCACCCATCTCAAGGCCTAAGGGAAGCAAAAAGTTGAAGGACTGGGAATCACGTTGAGATTCCTCTACGATACAAAGTAGGGTGATTGCCAGTTTAGATCATTCCTGCAGTTTGTATCGAGAAAGGGAAGCTCGGATCCATGCTCTGTGAAAGACTGTATGTGTTAGTATCGACGATTTAGCGCTGAAGCTACTGTGGCATTACATAGCTTTGATTTGATTATGTTTTAAGAGTTTCAAATACTGTACGATCAACTATAACGTGCTAGTAGGAAAATGTAGGGCTTGAAAATACTTTCTGTCGACTCGCCTCTTTTTCATCATCAATCTCTCTTGATTTTGATTGATACAAGGAGTAAATTGAGCAGTTCTAAGTTTGTTTGGTTGTGTAGTAGAAATTTGTACTGCTGAAGTAGTCCTTGTTTTTTCTAACATCCACATACAACATTGTACGTACTTCGAAGTTAATCAACACACAAACGATGAACAAAGAAGACTATATTCAAATTTTATTAGTATTAATATTTCAACATTTTTCCAGTCAACGGTCAACAAAATCAGATCGAAGCGAAAACCTCAATTTGAAAATGGGAGATTCAATACTAGGGCTAATCGAAGATTCAATTTTAAATCATCTGTTGTTGATTTGATCTCATCATCAGTCCCACCACTGTGAAAATCGACTGTCTTTTCAACGCGAATCCACAGACGACATAAAAGCAGCATACAAATTCTGGAATCCAATTGATACATCGACCTCAACTGTTCACCCGTTAACACACGCGCGCGGGCGCTGCACATTATATACGCGCACCAATTGCACATACCTAACACGCATCCGCTGCCGAGAGAGATGGAGCATCACGAACAAGACGACGATGTATACGGCGGCGAATTGCCTGAGGAAGCATACATGGAGTCCGATTTCGATGCGGATGCCGGTGATTCCAAAGACAAGGTGCCCTACTCTCACATCTATATAAATGTATTTATATTTCAATTCTAAGAGAATGCAATATGAGGCTTTCAATTTTATAGGACTTGGAGAGTATGAAGAAGAGATTGCAGGAGGTTGAGGAGGAAGCAGCTGCACTTCGTGAAATGCAAGCTAAGGTCGAGAAAGATATGGGTGCAACTCAAGGTTTCTCCTTTTTCATTTATGTTGATTTCAAACATTTGCTTCGCCATATAGATGAAATGCAGTCTATGTACTTGCTGTAAGTCTCAGTTATGGAACTTCAATTTTTTTTACCCTGCTACTGCCTCGTGTATTTAAGTTTTGTATTTCATATTGGTGTCTGTTTTAAAAGCCCGGCCAGGAGTTTGATGTAATTTGTTAGAGAACCTAGTTTGTGTAGTAAAATAAGTGTCGAAGACGGTGTCTGGTAAGAAATAGAAATCGTCTCAACTTTTCAGATTTGGTTTTCTTTTAAGAGTGATGTCCTATCCCCCATGCATTTTGTTCGATATGCAATGTGTGGGTCAGATTCTGATCAGCTTTGTGTATTCAATTAATTGGGCAAAGAACTTAAGTATTAACAAAGATCTTTGGTAGCATATGCCAAAATTGAGACCAGATTGCTTGCAATTGTTGAAACTCAAAATGCAAGTTAATTTATGTATTTTACAAAACAGTAAAAAAAGAAAAAGAAATTGAGGAACCTTAAATTGGTCATCTGTTATGATACTGTTAAAATGATGATTTTTTTTTTGAACTTTGAATCAAATATGAAAAATAAAACCCCAGCCTAATAGAGTGTTTTCTATTTCTACCATTGCTGGAAGCAGTTTTGTTTGGCCGGTTTACCAAGCTCTTAGAACTCCCAACACAAAAATTAAATCGTGATAAGATTACAAATGAACCTTACTGATTGAGTCAATATTTCTCACTTTTAAGCTCCAGTGATCAGTTACTGTTACAAAAAACTACGACGGAGGTGCTAAAGTCTCCCACCAAACCACACCCCAAAGTTGGGGTTATCACATATTTTTATATGTTTATCTGTCACTAATACATACAAATCTAGTGAGTGAGCAGTCACGGGGACTTATGTTGCAATTAGTTCTGTGCATACGTAGTAAGAGAAATAAAATGAGATCTTAGCTTTGGAGTCCGCGTGTGTTTACCAAAAGACTATTGGAAGCAACATCACACATGGTTAAGCAATTTGTACTTCTCCCTTGCAAACTTTCTGATATGTTTTTGTGTTTGTCTTTAAGGTTCGATAAGCTTTATCGATTCATCATGCTTAATCATGCCATGCTATTATCATGCTGGCTGAATACTAGCCCTGTATGAAAGGGTTGCCACCCTTACTCTGCCTTATTATGTCTTTGGCGGAGATGAGTTGTTTGGTAGATAATCATTGGGCTCTTGTTTTCTATGAAATAAAGGCAATGTAATATGGATTGCAAGGATGAAGAATGGAATTGTGTAAAGAATGGCCCAAGAGGGCAAGGATGGCACATATATGTTTTAATTTCATTGAATATTTTTCCTTACGGCCCCTAGACTTTGACCGGAATTTTTCTGGGTAAGCGAGTTTCAGTGTGTAATTATGACATCAAAGATAATTTTGATTTTATTTATTAAATTTTGAGGAGATTTGTGCAATTTCATAATACGATTATGATTATCCAAATCTTTGCCACTGTATTTCTTACCTTTTTCGTTCACAGCTGTAGATTTGTTTTAATTCTTATACATATTCTTTTCTCGAACCACATACCTGTTTTCTTGGTTTAATCCATCCACTTATGATTTTTCATTGTCGAGCCCTTAGAACTTTCTACCAGATGCTTTATTTCTTTGGTCCACTAATATTTCTTTCCTTCTGTAATATTTTGCAGAATCCTCTATAATCTACAATAATCCAATTAATATAGTGGGTTATTTCAAATTTAGGTTTAAGAGTTAGTCTCATACTTGTATATCGTCGTCTCATCGCTTGTGGATAGTTTCTGTAAGACTGAACTTCCGATTAGTGAGACCAATTAGCCATGACAAGCCATGGTAGACCGCTGTTGCAGTGCAGCCAAAGTATATAAAACTTCCTTTAATATTAGATCTAAGAGAGTGTATTCCTTTTTTTATCCTTGAGAAAATTATATTGATATTTATTCTCCTTGTTGTTTTACCTTGTTCCGCACAAAGAAAATATGCGAGGATAACCCCATTTTGATTAGATCTGATTGCTCTAGCAAAAAAATTTCTTCTCTTGATATGCCTTTGATATTTTTTGTGGATCGTGATGAGATTATGGGTGAATGATTCCGCACGTATGAAATGAACCATTAATTAAGATCTTTCAGGAGAAGTTATTTATTTAAAGAACTAAGTGACATTTCTTGCCCAATTCGTTTTTATTTATCCCTTATTTGTTTAGTTCTTTATTTCTTTTGGTTGAGTATTCATGTTGAACTGAATGATATATTTCTTAGATTTACAATGTCGATGTGCTACTGGCCTATAAATCATGGTTAGTCTGGGAAATATTTCATTTGCTGTATTTTTTGGGGGACGGCTGGTAATTTATTATCTTATCGGTGATTATATGTCCTCAATTGCTTATTAGTTCATTGTGCTTAATCCATGTCGTGCTGTTATTGTGCCTTTATGTCAATGTATATGTGCTCATAATTTATTCATTGAAGATTTCCTTTGGTGCTCAGTTACAACCGGGCTAGTGGCTTTAGCATTCGTAATTATGACATCAATGATAATTAGTATATTTTTATTTTATTTCAAGCGATTTGTGCAATGTTATACTAATACAATTCTGATTATCTTATAATTGCCTTTGTATTTATTTACCTTTTTCTCATAAGCTGTAGTTCAATATATTGAATCATATTGACATTATTTATTTACCTTTTTCTCATAAGCTGTAGTTCAATATTATTCTTAGATAATATATGTAGGTCTTATCCTTAGATTATTTTTAGAAGCAACTTAATGTTGCAATTCAGTACAGGGGGGTGGAAAAGGAAAAATCTAATCATCAATTGAATCATTTTACGCACACATAACTGATTGCTGAAATTTATGTCATTCAACTTATGATTAAATTGTTATTGTTTTTTTGGGCATGGTAGAAGATTCAAGTGGGACCTCTGCTACCCAGGCTGAAAAGGAGGAGGTGGATGCTCGATCCATATATGTTGGCAATGTAAGTTCTGGTCTTTTTATATCATGGGACATTATCAATAAGGCATTTCATGCCTGGGCCTCCTACCCTTCTTGTGTAAAGAAGTAATGGCTGATTATGATTTTAGCTACGTATAATTGCAACATTAGTTCCACGAGACATGCACAATAGTATCCCTAAATCTGCACAATAATGTTATTGAAAATTTGCACAATATTTTTCAAGATCATCACAAACCTATTACCTCGTTGAAAATGAAAAACATAAATATATATATAGAGATTGTTTAAAATAATATGTTAAATAAAATAAAGAAATATTAAAGGTCAATAGGTTACCAATTAATGCTCGAGTCACTTCTGTACATCTTGAACAACTATAATGATCTCTTTTTTTCTCTCCCCCAGTGAGAGGCTTGTTCTCCGTGCTGCATGATTGTTTTCACTTCACCAATTTTTCTGCAGATTAAATTCTCGAACCGTGTGTTTTGAACTGGCATACTTTCAGGAATGGTACTATTAAGAATGCAAGAACTACATAGTTTACAGTGCCTTTGTCCTTGGAAAAAAAATGCTAAGACAAATTTACGTGATAGGATAAATTAGCTTAATCACTGCATATAAGCTGTTGAAATTTTCAATATTATCGTAAATTAATGGTCTAGTAATGGACGTCTATTTCCCCTTGTTGAAGTCTCTTACTAATCTTACTCCCTTCTGTGTTGTGCAACCTTTGTGCGTGCATGAATGGTGGTCATAGGTATGCGTACAACGTTCATCTGGTTGGCCTGTATATTAAAATCTCTTAGCTGGTGCCTCTTCAATTACAGGTGGACTATGCGTGCACACCTGAGGAAGTGCAGCAGCACTTCCAATCTTGCGGGACTGTAAACAGGGTCACTATCTTGACCGACAAGTTTGGTCAGCCAAAAGGCTTTGCTTATGTGGAGTTTGTGGAGGTTGAGGCTGTTCAAAATGCTGTGCTCCTAAATGAGTCGGAGCTGCATGGCCGACAGCTGAAGGTTCTTATACTCATCTTTGGTCAAGAGACACGGAAGAGATATTTGCTAGACCTGATATTAATTATACATTACACTGTATGTTTTGGAATTTAACAGGTTTCTGCTAAGCGAACTAATGTTCCAGGAATGAAACAGTATAGAGGAAGGCGTCCAAACCCGTATTTCGGATCGAGAAGGCCTTTCATGCCTGGACTTCCTACCTTCCCTCCTTACGGTTATGGGTGAGCAATATTTTTTTCTAGGTGCTTTGTTTTGGAAACAAGTGTAGTCCGAAAGATTGTCTTCAATTAAATGATATTTTGTTGGTTTCTCCAGCAATCGGTGGGCCTTCTTTTCTTTTTAATTTGCTGCTGGAGAAGTATTTGAATTTTCCCTCTTAATCTGTCGTTTGTTTTAGGCCAACAAAACAAAATTGAGGGTTATTTTAGTACTTTATATGTTGCCTTTTACTAATGGTAAAACGATTTGATGCGCAGGAGGGTTCCAAGGTTCAGGCGTCCCATGCGTTACCGGCCATATTGAAGAACCCTTCTCCCATTGCCCTGGACCCCTGGTAGTGAGGAAATGGGCAATTCACTGTCCATTCTCTTGTGCTTGTATCATTAATTTATTGAGGCAGAATTGAAATATAGAGTCAGATCAAATAACTCTCCCAACTACTGTATTATTTTTATTAATCGATATTCCATATCGAGTTCGACCGGCGTTTATGTAGGGATTTTGCATTGATCCGTTGTCTAAATACAAATGAAAATAATATCAATCATTTTTAAACTACGAGAGAATTCAATAGTATATTGTATGCTATTGATAATTTTATGTATTATTTATTTTTTGGAAATAGAATAAGGTGTAATGTCAATAATTTAAATGATAATAATAAGAAAATGAGTTTTGATCACTTGATTACATACCATTGATTGATTAATTAATTACTCAGTAGTATTACAGTATAAGTTGTTTTTGGTTTTGAGAAGTTAGGAATTGCTATTTTATCCCACATCGAAAATCGATGAAATATAAGTGAAAGTCTGTTGTATAAGATGACCATCTAAACCATTTTTGTAAAACAAGCAGCTGCGTGGTGAGCACATAGCGAACTATTCTTTCGCCTTTTACTAAAGAATACCGTGTGCTCGCCACATTTCAAGCAGCATACTCTATTTTTTGGAGGGTTTTCCTTTGTGAAAAACCCCAACAATTTAGTATAATATTTTTTCAATTTAGTACAATATTTTATTTTTTCAATTTAGTACAATATTGTTTTCAAAGCAAGCAACATGCTCTTTTTTTTTGAGGGTTTTCTTTGGGAAAAACCCCAACAATTTAGTACAATTTGTTTTTTTATTATTGAGGAAAGAATAATAACCATGAGTTTTTTTATTAACCATAAGAGAGAAGAGCTAATATTCATAGAAGAAAGCAAATTCAATTTATTTACTTGAACTTGTTAATGGCAGTGATATGCCCTAAGTTGGTGACCTCGATTTCTCTTTGGAGGGGTGACTAAGGTCCCCCTCCCTAGGTTGTCTAGGTCGGTGACCTCGAATCCTCTTTGGAGCGGCGACTAAGGTCGTCCCCATGTTGTCGAACTTCCCTTGCAGTCCCCATGTCGAACGGTAAATTTTAGATCGTAAGTTGTAACTATTCAAAAAGTTAATGAACTCCGAATCCAACGTTCGAAAATTCAACTTTGTTCGATTCGATTGCATTCATACCTTCTATGAGCAAGCATCATTGCGAAAAAGAAAGATAAGGTGTAAGTTGTAAAATATAAAGAGTATTATTGCAAAAAATTAAAGAGCGGAAATTGCAGAATACCGAGTTGAGTACACACAGGATAAAATGCATATATATGTTGCTGTATATAGGATTATTCAAGAACATGTTTGACACACGAGTGAATGCTCAAGCTGCTTTTTAAGTGAATACAAATTTCTTCGAAATTAGCCTAGAACTTTAATTATGCCGAAATCAAAACGAGAGAAACATAAAGCAATACTAAGCACAACATAGAGACTCAATGTACTCAGCTCCAAAACCACTAGGATATTTCAAAGAGCCCTTAACACCACCACCTTCGAACTCATACAAGTTTCCAAAAGTCTCCGAGACAAGATTGTACCGGATGATTTTCCTCGGAGTTTGCACCACCAAGAACGAATCATCCTCATCTTCACCACGGATTACATTTAACACAGAGAAAACCAAGCTGTACCATCCCGCCGGGTTCATATAACCGAAAACCATCTCAGCATTGGCCGCAACAACCGGCCCCAGGTCAACTCGAAACTTGACAAACCATTCTGAATAATCCCTTCTCATCTCGTACACGTCAAACCGAATCGAGGAGCGTGGCTTTTCAACTAAATGCAAGTGATCACAAGAGTGGCCGAGGTAATAATCCCTTTTAGAACCCATATTCGGAGAAGGCACGATCGGCATTTTCTCGAGCACCTGATGGTCAACCTTGAAATACAATCCACCTTCATCGTCAACACTCAGCCAATGAACCGCACCATTCCAGTACACCCCGTTTTCGAAATCAACCGTGGCTGAAAAAGGCTCGCCGCATACTCGCCAAGAACGAGTCTCCGACGAGTATGTTTCGATCACAAACCGACTACAGCTGGAATCGCAGGGTTTCAGTAACCAGACGCAAACAACGTGATAGTGGCGAGATTTTACAGGATCAAAAACCAAGCTCATATGTTTCGAAACCCCGCGCCCGCCTTCGGGTTCAGGGAGTTCTGAACAACTACCGGTCGTCGGATTGTAAACACGGTAGCTGAAATTAGACTCGAATAGAAGCAGGCCATTGCAGGATTGAGAAATTCGACCGGAGAAATTCAATTGAAATTTCCTAGATTTGAGGGCAGAGAAGGGGACATACTCAATCAAGTCTGTATCTCCGGCAAGCGGCAGAAAGATTCCGGCGGCAGGATTAGGGTTGGGGTTGCGGAGATGACAGAAAAGAGGGTCTGAAATGAGGGCCCGCCAGTCTTTAGAAACCGATTTGAAGCGGAGGAGATTTTTGTTGGGTAGGAGTAGTAGGATTTTGGACAAGAGATTCTCGATGGAGGCGACGATCTCAGCTGATTTCAGCTCCATCTCCATATCTGAATCTGATGAAGTTTTTCTTTGGGAGAAGAACAATATGTTCACACTGACATAGAGTATTATTTTATTTTTGAAATTAATTTTTCGAAATTTAATACATTTAAAATGCAATTAGATCATGTGTTTATGTTGAATAAAAATAAATCGGCGTACTTTCTCAAAAAAGTATGTAGTGGAGAATCAATATATATAAATCCCACATCGAAGGATTGTTACTTTAGGTGCCAACCCCACTAAGTATATTAGAAGGCGTTGGTTCACTTTGATACTCACTTACCTGGACGGGGTCAATGGGCGATCAAGAAGACCTATGGCTTAGGTTGGTGACCTCCATTGCACTGAGGAGGGGTGCCAGCCTAAGGTCGGCCCAAGTGGTCGAACCTACGTCATAATTTGTTACTTAGGGGGCCTGCGTTCGCGCGGCCCCTGCCCAATATTAGTTCAACTTTTTCTGTTTTTAATGCAATAGTTAGTATTGTAATTTTTTGCTCAATTGAGTCAATTCAGTTGAATAATTAACTCTTACACAGTTTTTGTGCTCAATTTGGAGCCCATAAATGATACTTTGGGCAACAAATGGCATTAAATCTGTTGCAAAAAAAGAAAACCACACCAAAAATATATACAAGATACGTCTTTTATTTTAAACATGTCTTCCAAGGATTAATTCGTCACTAACAAAACAAAACCAGATCAAAGTCAAGAGAAAAGTGGCAATCTCTGCTCGCCTGAGGCGTACGAGATAATGTTTCTTTTCAATGGCGAAATAAAATGGGCTCCTTGAAATGCAGCAGCACGCAACACATTCAACGGTCCGAAATCGACAGAGTAAGCTTTCTGCAAGCCGTCCAATATGGCCATCATAGTCAGGTTTGCAGGTTTCCTTTCTGATTCATATCTTCTTAGCACCGATACCTGTGAGTGAACATTGCATTCTCCTATAGTTAGAAAACTACTACCCAGAAAGAGTTTTATGGATGCAATTATGCAAATTCTCACGCAGGCAACTAAAAGTGTTACCACCCGGGTCCGCGACTCTCGACTAAAAAACAAATATCAGCTACTTGACCTTCCATGTTCATCTCGACTAAAGCTCGTTCAAGATCGATTTGACTAATAACCAAACTGGACTCATATTCAAAGCTCTATAAAGATTTTCATCTATAAAACTATAACCCTGATCAGGCTGTTGTTCACTAGAAGTTCCTGATCAGTTTTCACTTTTCACATCAAGCAAAATTTTCACTCCCCGTGACAATGAAAACGCATGCATCCAACTGTTCAAAATATTAGCAGTGATTCATTTTCAATGATGATCTAGATTAGAATGCACAAATCTCTCTATATACGGATTCCACATAGAAGAGTATAAGACTATTATCATACCTCCCCAATATCAGATCCAACTGCAAGGCCTTCAGCAATAACCTTTGACAAAGAAAATGCATCCCCAAATCCCATATTAACTCCTTGACCGGCCAAAGGATGAACAGTATGTGCTGCATCACCAATAAGAACAATGCGCTTTGATGCATAGGAATTAGCATGATTCAGAGATAACGGGAACACCATTCTATCGGATGCTAAATTAGTGACTCTCGGTGGGACCTCAAAGTGCTCATTGGTGGTATCCGCTGTTAGCCAAGAGAATACACCTGGCGATTGAGAGTTAGGACGCGGACCATAGCTGTTGTCAAGGGCACAGTTTACGTCGGCCAAGAAGTCCACCTGGGACATTGATTTGCGGTTCGTAGACTCTTCCGGGCTCATTGTCCACACTATGTTGCTGAAACTATCGCCTATCGGAAGAAGCGCGATTGGACCGCTAGGTAGAAATCTTTGCCAGGCACATCGATTTTCCTCCATGTGTTGTACGGTGCAAATAATTGCATTTTGGGAATATTTCCATCCAGCTGAATTTAATCCTGCTAGCTCCTTAACACGTGATTTGGACCCGTCTGCTCCAACCTGTAGCAAGAACCATTAGAAAGAAAAAAAAAAAAAAAGAGCAACAGATAAATCAATGTTTAGCACGATGAAGCAATTTAAATACTCGAGTTGGACCTTACCACTAATTTCGCGTACAGCATACTTCCATCACTCAGTTCCAGTTTTGCCAAAGATCCATGAGGACTTGATGAAGAACTTGGTTCCATGGTCATTGAGCTTAATCTGGAAGGGTATATTTTTTGCTGGAAACCTGCAGTCTGTGAGAACAAAAATGTCACCCGAAAATGATTAGCGACGTTCGATAGAATCTACTTATTACATGAATGGTGATTTATAAACCCTGGGAAACTTTAGACAAGAAAATTGTAGGTGAGAGAATTAATAGTCTCTATTCAAGAAGCCACAGAAACAGCTAACTTGCATATATAATATACTTATACAGTTATATCAACATTGTTTGCATTTTTGTTTTCATTTGTTCCAGTAAATAGACGTAATATTTTTCCGAAACAAAGCAAAAGCAATTATTTTCAGATCATTTGCAAATATCAGCTTTTCCTTCTAGAAAAATAATGCAAATATTCTCGAGTCGATAAGTACCTGTAGGCTTGATAATAGAGATTTATGAAGGACTTTATTCTCCACTACACACCTAAATAAAAATCCGAAATAAATATTATCTGCAACACAATTGTATGATTATGAAAAGAAGTCTGAAGTCGTACTGCAGCATTTGCTCTTACCCTAGTTCTTCTTTGTTGATGTCTCTTGCATTGTACCTAGTATACCCAAGACCAGTGTAATCCCAAACCTAGAAGAAGACAATAAAAAACTGAGATCAAACAACAATAATTCAGGACTCGATATATGTTAAATTATAATTATAATTAAACAATTTGAGGATCTCATGATTGCTAGAAGAGAGAAGAGTAAAAAGAAGAATCGGAATGAAAGGAGCAACACATAAGCAAAATAAAGATTAAAATCATTAAATGAAAGGAATGTAGAAAAGGGAACGGATATATGTACCACCAAAAGCCTCCAAACACCTTACAATCTAAAATCACACTAATAACATCAAATTATTTTATTTTTAACCACACACTCCACATTATTCCATTTATCACCTTTAAAAAAATAAAAGAAAAAGAAATAGAAAATAAAACAAAAGTAAAATCATTAGAAACATCGATTATCCAATGCATCCAAAGGAAACCAAAGAAGAAGACCATTATTTGATTTTTCAAACAAAACTTAGCGAAACATTATCAAATCCTTAGAAACATTACCGGCGATGTAGAATTCCGTTGAAATTGTGTTTGGAATATGAGGGAAAAGAAATGTTTCAAATCCTTTGAATCATTACTATGCAGATTTATATTTGCCCAAAATTTTTGGACGATTAACATATGTTCGGATTATAATTTCAGACGTGAAAAAATTATTTTACTTTTCCTAGTAGCCTCGCACATTGAAAAGTAGTTTTCATATGAACATTATAAGCAGAAAATATAACAAATCCAAGTACAAAATAAAATTAGGACGTGTATATAAATCAGTATTAATATAGGATATATTAAACCAATCATAAACGCAATCTCACAGGGTTCTCGATAACACTACCTGCATCTTATCAAAATAAGCATGCCGATGCTGTTCAACGTATTTCCATGCACCCATATCTGAAATGAATAGCTACAATGTTAAAGAAGCTTCTCGAATTTTAGAAACTGGGACAGAAAAAACCTTAGGCTTCTCTCACTTTCCTAGTCGAAAGCCAATGTAGTCATCAAATATCATATCACTGAGAACCCAATTGAAAGATCAATTCAGAGTTAGACAGCTCAGAGAAAGTTCAAGGTGTCGGATATTAACATATTATTATGTCCTATAAATGTAATACGTATGCACACACATATACATACAACAATTACAGGACATAATACGCCAACATTAGGGTGCAAGCAAATGTTTAAGTCAATTCGTCACGTTTATATTTTCATGACATCAGATATAGCTATCAAGTATAAAATTATCTGTTACTCTTCATAGTGCAAATTTACACCTCCTTAAATGAATAATCGATGCTCAAGTCCAAAAAAAACAAATAAAACAATGAAAAAATTAAATACCTTTAAAATAGCCTATAGTTGTTGGTGTGACCGTACTAACTCTTGGATCTGGGGGATCCTCCTTCTTAATGCAATCACCATTAAGTAATGCTGGATTGCTATCAATAATGGCGACATTTAACTGGTTTGTCAATGGTTGGTGTGCTGCAAAAATAAACATAAATCATGCTATTACTCAAAGCCGAACCAAATAAGACAATCTTTTATTCTGTCAAAACTACGCCAAAATTTCCAATAAATCATGCTTCTGTGTGTAATCCAAAGGAAAGTGAGAAGTTTGTCTTAAGTCAAGTCTTTGTTAAAAGGATCAAAGCAACTAAAAATGTGCAAGAAGTTCTCCATCGCTGCAGCCTGCAAAGGACGACTCACTTAGAGCTACCGTCACAATTATTTTAATGATGTTTATAAATACTAGCACAAAAGGCTGATCTCATTGAGGTACCTTTCTAAAAGCATTTACAGTTTTTACAAATTTATCTTTACCTCAAGCACATGTAGGTGAGTCCAGGCCATTGGTTTACCAGAGGATATTCAACACTTGGTTAAGTTAAAAAAATAAATAAACTTTAAATGGGTCATATTTATGTGCTTTTCAACCAGATGAAAACCTTTGCACGGCACAAGATTAAGATTATAAGTAAGAACAATTGTTTAAAAGCCAAAACAACAAACTACTGTAATAAGATTACCCAGAGAGGATGCCAAAGCCATGCCAACCATGCCACCTCCAACAATAGCCACATCATGCACGAGAATATTACTATGGACTCCATGCTTATCTGCAGGTTCCTAGCTCAAAAGAAAATAATTTAGTGCAGGTAAAAGAAAACTGCATTCCGAAAATAGTAAGATAAAGATCAGATCTGTGAAAGTTCAGGATTCTGATGGCATTATCTGATGCCAGAGAACCAACAGAAACAATCCCGATTTAATTAGTGTTCCACTATAAATGGGATTTTTCTGACACGTTTTCTTTAGATATTTAGTTAATTTAGGTCGTTGAAAGATCAAATAAGAATACAATATCCTATTTTCCTCTGCAAATAGCTTCTTTTCTGGAACCTCGAGGAATTAATATACTTACATCTGGAACGCAAGTATTCCATGTTTTTTTTTTGTATCACATGTCAATGTGGCAGCTTCACAGTTACGTATTTTAACTTGTCTAGTAATACTCAAAAGGGGTTTAGAATGAGTATTTTCATATGTTATATATAATTACAACAACAAAGGAGAAGATGTGTGGTTAGCTGGTTATTATCAAATGAAGTAAAGCTATTTATCAGCATAGAGAAGTCGAGAATAAAGGTAAACAAAACTTATCTTCCATACAATCACTTGGGAAAATGAGATATAACTCAGGGAATTAAATTGTAACACTACTCACTTGACCACTGCCCGCACTCGGTAACTTTACACCTGCACGACCGCATAAAGTCCTCTGCGCTGATTGCAAGTCATGGATAGTGAATGCCCCTCTTCTTGCAATTATTCTTTTTGAAACAAAGAGAACGAGGAGTAAAAAAATGGCCCAATATATAAAAAAATGTAATTTTTTGATGTACTTAAAACACACCAACCCTGAATTATAGTCAGGTCGATGGTTAAATGAAAATTTTACATAGGACTACTAATACCCATAACAGTGAGGTGCATAGTATTTTCAGACAAGCAAAAAATAGAGAGGCTTGTACGGTCCCATTTTCAACAGTCAGAAAACAAAATTTGAGAAAATATTTTTCAAGAAAAACGTAACTGATAACTGAACTCTAGAAAATTAACTAATAAATCCCTTACCTCTTCATCTTGTTCGGACCATTTACGGGATTCAATGAAACTAAAGAAGAGGAAAATGAAACTGCATACAGACTATAATTTGAAAGCAAGACAGAAAGATGGCCTAGTACGGTCAAACCAGCAACTGTATTATGTAGTTTTGTTTGATTAACGCACTCAATCAAATTTAACAAAATCATTATTGAAAGGAAAAAATATTCTGGAGTATATCGAGAAGGCAGGTAAAACAAGGAAAGACCATATTTTGATCTGAGTCAAGGATAACAAACAGAAACTTAGCCAGCAATTAAAAAACACCGAAATGAGATTAAAAAGGAACAATTAGTAGAAGCTTTGAATGGGTTATAAGATCAACTTTCTACAGTTAAACCCGGCACACAATATTATGCAGTTCATTGATATTCGAAAGATGAATATAGAAATTGCTTTCTCAAGAGGGTCCTATAGAATCAAATTCGGTATAGTACTAACTGTTGGGTATACAGAATAAGCTGGAAAGACGAGTGAAATCGCAGGTTAGTTACATATCAGTTTCTTACATCAAGTATACCCTTAAAAGATTCCGTATGGCAGGCAAACTTCTTAGATCGAGTGAAAATTTTGTTCTGGGTATATATTTCGGATCCAATAACTCTAACAAACCATGATAAAAGAAAAATTGAGATGTACTAGTACTAATTAAAAAGAAAAATAAAAATAAAATCATCAAGGTTTGGTCCTGAGTCATTAAAAGTTATCCCAGTGCTTCTAATGATCAAATAAACATCACGTTGTAATGACAGACACCATTGTTTCCGATTAAACCCACAAACACTATCAATTAAACGTAATGGAAATGAAACACACGAGTACCCGATTCAAATGTCGAAGAAACATCATCATATGCATAAATTAATTAATTATTTTAAAAAATAAAAACAGAAATTGAAAACTTACCCCCTTTGCCAATACATACTGTAGCTACGAAGGTCTTCTAGATCAGAACTGAAAACCCAACTGCACCGGATGAAAAATTGGAACCCTTGTTACAAATTTCAAGGGATGTTGGAGTTGATGAAATGGAGAATCAAGATGCAGTGAGTTCACACTAAAAACTAGAAATAAAAAAAAAATCATGAAAACACCGTTTGAGTTGTGTACTCCGTACAATTTATTTTTCTGACGTGTACAGTCATGTAACACAAATTTGCACCCAATAAAAAATACACAATTAATCTTTACACTACAACTTTAATCTATTCTTATGATCATAATTACATAATTCCGATTTTTTTTTTATAAAATTGGTCAGTCCACCTAATGTGGCCTAATCATTATACTATCAGTGTCCCACAACTATTTATCAACTTCTTTGCGAACACTTGTGTAATTGAGAAATGATTTTTTTTGCGAAATAGCATTCATCTTTAAAGACATCTTCACTTGATGCTACAAAGTTAATGTGAAATAGACAGAAATATGAAAGATTGAGGCTCAATGGTATGAGCTTCTTTGAATGAATTGTGGCCCAAATAGGCAATACATACTACGTATTACAGAACATAATAAGATGATATGAATAAACTAATCAACTAAAAGCCATCAACACTTTTGGCACCTATAATACTAGTAACTTCCTACAAGACTTAAGTCAACCTAAACCAAAATTGCAACTCTCTCCTAATTTTAGAGCCAATAAATTGGATACCTTTTTTCCCTCTTTCTAATCGTGTCACGTTTACAAAAATGTATATATGACCTATTTAATATAGTATGGTCCCAGCCCGACCCGACCCGACCCGGCCCTCAAACCTTGGCCGGTGGGAGCAGCCACGTGGAACCCGCCACGAAAGCAAGGCTGAGAAACGGCTTCACGTCCGCGTCGGTCAAATTCCTAGTGAATGGGGCCCGCGTAGTAAAGTTCGACCCCGGCCCTTTGTTGTGGTACTCTCCAAAATACACCGTGCTGCCAAAACCAAATTACGTGAATGAATTAATGTTTTCTTTCAAACAAAAGAAAAAAAAAAAAACTTATCGATACATTACTTATCCGTCTCGGGGTGTTTGTTGTCGGACCATCCGGCGGGATGAACTGAGTCACTGAGTTCGGAATAGGCAAACACGACTCGCGCGTTTGGGAACCACGACCTCCCGAGGTAAGCGGTCCCGTTGACTCCCGTCACTTTACAGTGCACGAATACGAACCCGTCCGCGTCGTTGTCGTCCTTCCGGGCCTGGGCCGTGATGATCGCCGATTTGTTGGGGTGTGCGATCGCGTGTATCTCCGTATTCTGCGCAGGCCCATGCAAAAACAGAGCAACAAAAGGTTAAGCCCGGCCCGCAATATATAGGACATATTGGGCCGGCCCAAAAAGAGAAAGAAAAAAAAAGAGGTGCGTGCGCACCAGGTAGATCGATTGGCCGCTTCCGAAGATGAAATCGACGGTGCCCTGGATGTAGCAGTCTTTGAAGACGTGTCGGCCCTTGTCGTCGCAGAGGGTATCTTGAAAGCCGTAGATTTTGCAGTTGAAGATTGACGAGTAGTCGCCGGCGACCCTCAGCGCCACCGCCATGGCCAATTTCATCACCCCGTCCGGCCGAGGCGCTGTGTTCTGATCGAAACAAACCATAAATCAAGAATCCGAAAAATTAATTAATATTTTATAGTATGTTTTTGTGTGCGTGCGAACCACGAAAATGATATTGACGGCGCTGAAGAAATCGGACTCGGCGATGACGGTGGCGCTGTTGACCGTCCCGTACTGGAGCGCCGTGCCGCTGGAGACGAGGACCGGCGGGTCGGTGGGGTCGCCGTAGAGCGTGACGAACGGCTTGCTCCGATCGATCTTGATCCTCTCGGTGTAGTTTCCGGGGCCGATGGAGATGATGACGCGGTTCTTGTTTTTGTCGGGGATGCTTTTCACGGCGTCGGAAACGGTCTTGAAATCGCCGCCTCCGCCGGCCTTCACGGTGATGACGGTGGCCTTGCCCTCGGCGGCGGCGAGTGGCGCCGCGACGGATGATTTCCGGGCGTCGCCGACCTGGCGGTCGAACCAGGCGTTGAGCTGGGATTTGTCGGAAGGGATGAGTTCGTCGTCGCCGCAACGGACGACGGTTGGAAGGAAAATTAGGAGAATGGAGACGGCGAGGGTCTCCAAGGCAATTTTATTATTTTTTGGGGCCATTTTTGTAAATTGTATGTTTTGGGTATGGGAAGCCAAGGTGGGGGTGATATATACGTGGGTAGTGCAAGGGAATAGGAGGGAAACCGTAAATATAAATGTGAGATTGAGAGAGATGTAAATAAGTTTTAGTGGCTATTTAATTCCGGCCTATTTTTATTTATTTTTGTACTCAAAGTAAATAATTGGCCGTTAATATAGTATTTGTCGTATTGGGGTAAATCAAAAGTTAGATGGTAGTATTAACAAGTGTCTATTAATTACTATATTACTACTATTAATTACAAGATGTCCAACCATTTATACTGCCCAATAGAGCTCATATATATACTGTACTTTTTATAGCTACTAAATATGAGAATCAAGAAAATCATCAATCGGCCTGAATCTTGTAACAAATTATGACATAAGTTCGACCACTTGAGCCGAACTTAGGCTAACACCCCTCCGTGCATTTATACTAGGCCATGAGCCTTGTTGATCGATCACCCATTGACCCAGTCTCCGTAAGTGAGTATAAAGGTGAACCGACGCCCTCTCATATACCTGTGGGCTGTGGGCATGACACCTAAAGTTACAATCCTTAGATGCGGGATTCATATATGATGGATAATGGATTCTTGAGCTTTTTGGAGAAGGTGACTTTTTGAAATAGTAGCCATTTTCTGCTCTTTCATTTTTCTGCAACAATACTATAATAGTATTTTACAACTTCCACTTTTATCTTCCTTTTTTGCAATCATATATTTTACAACTTACACATCTAATGAGTTAGCCCTAAAAAAAGCTAACAAAGTTTAGTTTTTGAGAGTTGGATTTGGAGTTTATTAACATTTTGAATACTTACAACTTAACTTACAAAAAGTTCAACAAAATGGGAGGAATTGAGGTCACCAATTAATCAGTTAAAATAAAAGTATATATTACTTGAATTTTCTCTCTCATCATATATATATATATAAGCTGTTGTAAAACTTAAAAAATTGAACTAAATTGATGGGGTTATTCCCAAAGGAAAACCCAAAATTGAACTAAATTGATGGGGTTATTCCCAAAGGAAAACCCTCCAAAAAAAAGAGTATGCTTCTTGAGATGTGGCGAGCGCACGGTATTCTTTAGTAAAAGGCGAAAGAATAGTTCGCTTTGTGCTCACCACGAAGCTGCTTGAGTTATGGAGAGGGTTTAGATGGTCAACTTATACAACATACATTTTCATTTATATTTCATCGCTTTTCGATGTGGGATAGATCGAATAGAAATTCTTACATTCTCAAAGCCAAAAATAATTTATACTATAATAATTAATTAATCAATTTGATTATAGTATAATCAAGAGTGTGATCAAAACTCCTTTTCTTATTATCATTCACATTATTGAGTATTGACAGAACACCTTATTCTATTTCCAAAAAAAATAAAATTATACATAAAAGTATCAGTAGATTAATTTGAAACTTTATAGTGCTTTGAATATGAGTCCAGTTTCGTTATTAGTCAAATGGGTCTTTAACGAGCTTTAGTCGAGATGAACATGAAAGGTCAAGTAGCTGATACTGTTTACATTATATTACCTTTTTTAGTCGAGAGACTTGTTAGCTCTATTATTAATTATAGGACAATGCAATGTTTACTCAAGTAGCAGTACTGTGCTAAGATATGAATCAGAAAGGAAACCAGCAAACCTAACTATGATGGCAATATTGGATGGCTTGTAGAAAGCTTACTTTGTCGTGTTGAGGGGACTGCCCAGATCAAACAGAAACAAACGCGAGCTCTGCCGACACTGAATCCCTCACAATAGCACTGAATCAGCACTTTTAACACTGAACAACGCAGTTTAACACTGAACCACTGGACTGAACACTAAAATCAAACACACGCCGAAAACACTCAATACTAACCGCGCCTAAAGTTTGTATTGGGTATATCGAACTCAAACACGAAAAGAAACAATCACACAACAAACGATTTTACGTGCTTCGATCACCGGAAAGGTAATCTACGTGCACGGTGGAGGGGAGGGGCGTTTTGGTATTATACGAAGCTCAAAAACAATTGTACAAAGCTCTCTCTAACTCAATGCTTGCATATCAATCACAAACACGAGTGATTATATGCTGAAACAGAAATGCACAAAATCGATGAACACATCCTGGCCATCGAGCCGTAACAACCTCGCAAATCTCAACCGTGCGATGATGTGCGACAATTCCATGTGTGTTTCCTAGATGAGCTGGCAAGGATCATGTAGCTTCAAGAATCATCCATTTTGGTGAAGAATCCGCTGAGAAATCGATCGACCTAGACCATGCACCCGCTGCCCAAATCAGCATCAAAACGACGCCGTTTTGTCCATGCGCGAAATTTGAATTCTGGCAAAATTACCAATTTGTCGGCGATGCATTTTGTCGATTTTGCGTCCGGAGATAATTTTTCGTGTACATTCTAACATGTCGATTTTGGACCGTTAAATGTGTTGCGTGCTGCTGCATTCCATGGAGCCCATTGTATTTTGCCATTGAAAAAAACATTATCTTATACGCCACGGGCGAGCAGAGATTATCACTTTTCTCTTGACTTTTCGTTGTTGGTCTGGTTTAATTTTGTTAGTGACAGAATTAATTCTTGGGAGACAATGTTTTTAATAAAAGCTATCTCTTGTATATATTTCTGCTTCATCGCTTGTGTTATCATTTATCGCTTGTAACTTTGCAGAGATGTCAACAAAAGGAGTTAATATTATACTTAATGTAATTCACCATCTGTGTAATTAATTCCATAACATATATATGAACTAAAATTGATGTAATTCACCATCTGTGTAATTAATTCCATAACATATATATGAACTAAAATTGAATGGGATAGCCATATTTCTCCTAGTGGCACAAATGAAAAGCATTGTCAGCTTGAGTGTTACGAAGAATTTCTCTAAGAAATTAGAGAAAATACTAACCTAAAAAATTGGGCAGAAGTAATCAAACAAAAAACTACTAACCTAAATAAATTTTAACTAAAATTGGGCAGGGGCCGCGCGAACGCAGGCCCCCTAAGTAACAAATTATGACGTAGGTTCGACCACTTGGGCCGACCTTAGGCTGGCACCCCTCCTCAGTGCAATGGAGGTCACCAACCTAGGCCATAGGTCTTCTTGATCGCCCATTGACCCCGTCCAGGTAAGTGAGTATCAAAGTGAACCAACGCCCTCTCATATACCAGTGGGTATGACACCTAAAGGAACAAACCTTAGATGTGGGATTCAAAAAATGTAATGTGCATTTTATTCAAATAATTATGATACACCTTCAAACTTCTTATCATCATTAATTAGCCTTACAATAATATTACGACATTAAATATCCATTAATGGAACTATAGAAGTTTACAATATTATACTTACACACTATTCATTGAATAATTGAAAATTTTAAAATTAATTCAAATAAATTGGAAATATAAAATACTAATGAGTTCGAAGTCATTTGAATTTTCAATGATACAATTATATACATATGTTAATAAATTTTAATTAATTATTTGCATTATACATAATACACAAACAAAAAAATTTAACTTAATTGTTGAGGTCAATTTCAAAGAAAAGAACCCTCCAAAAAAGGTATATACTGCGTGAAATGTGACAGGCACACACGCAGTTATATGTTGTGGTCATTACGCACCTGCGTGAATCATGGTGAAATTTTGGTGGTCGAATTATACAAGAAACTCTCCATATTGTTTGTAAGAAAATTAATTATATATGAGTCTAGACATAATTTATAATCTATCTATACATATATAATTTCAGGATCTAATGCCACATGAATCAATAATAATATTGTGTCACACTATAAATTATAAATAAAAAAATTATAAATTATAAATAATAATATTATTAAGCATATTTAAATTATTATATAAATTTTAAATAGTAATTTGAAATTATATATTATTGGTAATAATAATTAATTATCATCTTAAATATATAAATTTTTATTTCTTTTTTTAAAATTCTTTTTTATTCAATTAATATTAATTTCATTCAAATTAACCGTCTTCCTATTCCTATTCCCTAATTCATTTGAGTTAAAAAAAAATTATCAAACTTTTTAAGAATATTATTTTCTCTTGCTTCGTATTAGGGGTGAGCGTGGGACGGGATAAGATGAGATTAGGAGAATCTTGTCCCGTCCCGGAAATAAATTTTCGGGACGGGACGGGACGGATTTTTAAAATGCAAATCCCGTCTCAATTCCATTTGAGTTCGGGTCCAGATCGGGACGTCCCAATATATTAAATAAAAAATAAATTAAATTAATTAAATGAAATAATTAATAAAATAACAATATTAACGATTTATAAAACAATAAAAATTCAAATAAAATAAAAATCGATAATATACATACACGGGCATATATATATTGAATTGATTTTAAATTTTAATTTTAAACATAAATTATTAAATAAGTAAAATAATATTGGAGTTGTTTATATTCAATTTAAATGATATTTTAATTTTATTTAATATTTCAAAATAAAAATGTTAGTATTTCTAAAGATAAATTAAACAACAAAAATTAAATTATTTTGAAATATTATGAAATTTTAAAAATATACTTAATTTAATAATAAATTTAATTGGGAGTATGATTAATATTTTGATTTTTTTATTAATTTGTTTGAAAATATGAAAATTATATTATTATTAAATAAATTATCGGGACGGGACGGGATAGAACGGGACCGTCCCGATCCCGTACCGTCCCGATCCCGTCCCGTTATGAAAAAATTAAAACAAGACGGGATGGGACGGGATTGACATTTTCAAAAGTGATCCCGTCCCATCCCGCTAATTTTCGGGATGGGATCGGGACGGGATCGGGATTTCGGGACGAAGTGCTCACCCCTGCTTCGTATGTCCTTTTTTATTTTTCTAGACATTGAATCGATTACATGTATACGTTCTTCTATTTATTCATTTTTTTCCTCAATTTTTTTTTAATTCTATGTATTAATTATAATATTTTCTCAGATTCTAGAATCAAATTGCTGAGTTATTAATTATGTTCGACTAGATTTTTTTTTAATTTTTAGTTTATCTCTAATTCAGTTATGTTAAATTTGTTTTGCAGGTTAACGTACGTTATATTAATATAATTGCATTTCTACCATCTCATCTCCTTCATGTTCATCAAGTAAATTCAATTTTTTTATATTTCTATTTATTTTTCAACTTTATAATTTTTATTTTCCATTTATTTTGATTTTCTCTCAGCGATTTTAGGTATTTGTTGGATGCATTTGATACTCGAAAAATGGAGAGAGGAGAAACTCCTCTTCCACCAGATCATAGGTTCCTCGATCGGGTAGGATGTAAGTCGAGGGATGCGCCCGAGTAGCAGACACACATGTGAGAGAGAGTCAATATGTCTCATCCAAGGACTAACTTCATAATATTTCAATGAAAATTTGTCATATCCGAGATTCGAACTCTGCGTCGTCGAGGAATTACACCAACATCACCACAGACCTTACACTCGGCTATGCCCCAATAAGCTTACATACTATAAATTACATCAAACATGCGTAGTCTTTGAAAATAATAAAATTTTCATAATTGAGATAACGGTTAATGAGATTAATACAAATTTAAGTGAGAGTTCGATTATTAAATAATAAAATTTTCATAATTGAGATAACGGTTAATGAGATTAATACAAATTTAAGTGAGAGTTCGATTATTAAATAAAATAATTTGTTAGTTCATTAATAATTTTTGGCCCGTTGGACATTAAATAAAATTTTAGATTATTTCAAACAAATAAATCACGTGCATCGCACAAGCAGTTATACTAGTTTATTAGTCAATTAATTTACATTAATATCATTAATAAAATTAAAATTTTACATAATAAAAAGAAATTTATAATTGAAAAATATCAAATAAGTATTATATTATATTATATTATATTTGGAGATATATGACAATATCATGACAATTGTTTTTATATTTATGCATATCAAAAATATATTAGAATTTTTTTGTAAGAATATATGATTTATAATCATCATATTATGTATGACAATTTTCAGGATTAGAGATCGAACGTAAACAAATAAAAAATAAAAAATAAAAAAATTATGAGAGGATTGAAGTTATGAAAACTTGTTTCTCAAAGAGATACTCCGTGTTTGTTTGAAAAAAATCTCGATCTATATCACGTGATTTTAAATAGAATCAAAATTGAACAAAATTAATTTTAATTATGAGATAATTTTATGATAAACAAAAAAATAGTACAAAAATTCAAGTAAGGTAAGCACAATAATACTTAGGCCCTGTTCTTTTGGACTTAATTTCAGTTCAGTTTAGTTCAGATCAGTTTTATTCAGTTCAGTTCAGGTCCGTTCAGTTCAGTTCAGTTCAGTTCAGTTCAGTTCAGTTCAGTTTCAGTTCAGTTTCAGTTCGGTTCAGTTCAGTTCAGTTTTTAATAATAATAATAATAACAACAACAATAATAATTATTATTATTATTATAATAATAATAATAATAATAAAACAATAAAAATTAATGTCAATAAATATTAAATGTTTGTAATATTGAAAAAAATCACAAAAATTACAAAATTTAAATAATCGATCAATCTACTTCCATATGATCTAACTCCTTATCATTTTGTTGTACTCTATTGTCATGCTCTTCGGTGTTGTTATCTTTCCAAATAGCTTCAACTATATACATCCTTACCTTAGACATGAGCTTCATTCGATTTTTGTCATCCAAGTTTGAATTTGTTCTCCCACTGGCAACATCATGATGTACAATTGGAATACCACTCTCGTGCATTCGTATGAAATTATGAAGTGTGAAACAAGAAACAATAATTGACATTTGATACTTTTGTGTTATTTGAGGCATAATTTTCAACACCTTCCACCTTTTTTTCAACTGACCAAAAGCACATTCAACTTTCATTCTTAATGAAGAATGTCGGTAATTGAAATGTTATGAAATAAATCTAGGTGGTCCATGTAGGGGTGTTCATCAGTCCAAAACCGGACCGAAACCGGATAGGACCAGAACCGGAATCATGAAAAAGCATTACCCGGAAACTGGACCGAAATAATACCGGTCCGGACCAAACCGGACCGGTAAATTCGGGTCTGGTCCGATTTTGGACCGGATAAAACCGGATTAATTTAAAAGTTAAATAAATTAAATATAAAATAATAATTTAATTTAATTTTTATATTTATAAATTTTAAATTTATTAAGTAAATATGAAACATTATTATTTTTAAGTAAATAAATATTTTATAAATTAAAAAATATATAATTTTTTTATTAATTTTAAATTATTTTGTTATATTGTAATTAAATTACATATTAATAATTAATATATAGTGAAATTTTAGTTAATAAAAAAATTATATTTGATAAATAAAAATTTTTTAAATAAAAACACCATTTATGAATTTATTTATTTATTTTTAAAAAAATATAACAATTAATATTATTAAAAAATAATCTTATATTATTATTTATTTTGAACTTAATTTCAGTTCAGTTCAAATTTCTTATTTTGAACTTAATTTCAGTTCAGTTCAGTTCAGGCCCATTTCAGTTCAGTTCAGTTCAGATCAGATCTATTCAGTTCAGTTCAGTTCAGTTCAGTTCAGTTAGTTTCAGTCCAAAAGAACAGAGCCTTAGTATGTGTAATTCAAATTTTATTAGTAATTATAAAATTATTTAGGCAAACATTTTGATTGATTATCGTTTTTATTTTTATATAATAATAGATAGATAAATTAAATAAATTATAGTATAAATTTTTTTTGGTTAAAAATTCACTTAAACTTGAAAAATCTTGTGAATTCTTTAAAAATTTTAAATTCATTAAATGGTTTGTAGATCCAATCTATATCTATATCTATAGTTTTAAACATATGCCAAATTAAATAAAGAAAAAAACTTTTTTTATACTGTTTATTATATTACATGTATTGACAAAAAAAAGTTAATGTTGATCAATTTTGCTCAAGACATAGAGAGTAAATTGTAACGCTCCCAAACATGAGTGTTTAAAAGATTTGAATATACTACTCTTTAACAACAAATCATTTTTTACTGTACATAATTTTATAAGAATTCAAAAGTTAAACTTGATGGGTCTAGAGTAATTTTGAGATAGTGTGGTCGACCCCTAGGAGGGACATCACCAAAGTCATTTTGAGATGAGTGACTATTTGAGAAGTGTCTCAAATAGTATTCACGAGTGAGGACAAAATGCAGTGAGATAGGTGACCTTTTGAAAGTGTCTCAAATATTACTCACGTACGAGTAAAGAAAAAGTGTGATGTTGATACATGTATTAGAGTCATTGGTAATCAAACTGGTTTATTAGAATCGCGCTTCGACCCCACAACGGACCCTAGGCATCATAAATAGATTAATATACCTTAAATTGATTGTCTCAACTTAACATATAAACATAAATTACAAACCAATATAAATACATTTTGAAATGATTTATAATAAATTATAAACCTTACACTATCCTTAAAAAATAAAATATTGAATAGGTTACGAAAAACTATTTTAACGCCATTTTTGGTGGATCTATGTACACTTAAATTACTAAATGTGGTGTGTCAAAGCTTGAG
Source organism: Euphrasia confusa (assembly GCA_954870475.1). NCBI lineage: Eukaryota > Viridiplantae > Streptophyta > Magnoliopsida > Lamiales > Orobanchaceae > Euphrasia > Euphrasia confusa. The sequence goes on from OX940957.1 coordinate 35,810,031, forward strand.
TAGGCTATAAATACCCATTTCATGCATCAATTATAATCACAAACAACATTTATAATCAGATTTAATTTTTCATAATCCTAGCTAGCTTAATTAAATCAAAAAATTAATTATACTTACATATGGATAACTCCAACAGCGCGAGCTACCAAGCTGGCCAGGCTAAGGGCCAAGCCCAGGAAAAGGGTAGCCAGATGATGGATAAGGCCGCCGATGCAGCACAATCCGCCAAAGAATCGATGCAGCAGGTAATTAACATACATATTATTGTACTGTTAAATTCTCTTAATAATATATACGAACACTTTTTTTTTTAATTAATTATTCTTATGTATTCTATATAGGCTGGTCAGACGATGCAAGAGAAGGCACAAGGTGCCGTTGATGGCATCAAGAATGCGACTGGCACTAACAATTAAACGAGGGCTTCGTTGTTCGTCGTATGCTATTGTCGTGGCTCCAATATTTAATTTGATTTATTTTTCAGTTAATTTTGATTTCTTTTTGTTGTTATATGAGATTGATTTTTGCAATCTTTATTTTTTTGTGAGAGCACACTATCACAAGAATATTGTGGATAATAATATGAGATCTTTTGTTTAACTACATCTACATTGTCATTATGATCAATTTAAACTCTTGCAATTTTAGATACTTTTTCGTATCAAAATTTTATTCACACTTTTATTTTTAAAACGCATCACAATAATATTTTTTAAATCAAAATAATTATTTTTATATTTTTTCTTCAAAATACAATTTTTCTTATACGTTAAATTTAAATATAAAGTATTTTTAATAACAAAAAAAAGTACAATTTTTACAAAAATTATTATGTACTCAAAACAAAGTGCATATGATCATATTGATCTTAAGACGAGCATAGAGACTTCTAGTACTATAACATGCATTTAACAACTGATCATCATTCCATGTGTCATTTTCGATACTCAATACTCGTTCCATGGCGGGCGTGAATGGTGGTCTTTCCCTTGTTGGACCACATCACTTTTCCAACGTTGCCCGAAAACCTCTTGTAACGTGGTGAAGAAATAGAGCTCTGATTCATTGGAGTGGCCGAAAAGATCGCACGTGCGGATGAAATTGTGATTGGGGACGGTGAGAAAAATTAATAAAAAATTAAATAAAAATTAATAGTAAGAAATTATAATTACCATAGGCAATGAATATATATGGAATGATAAATAAAAAATAAAAGTTTGATTAGTAAAAATGTAATTTTTTATAAAATAAATAATTAAACAACATTGATTAATATTATAATGTTGTTTTCATAGTAGGAAAAATTTAAATAAAGTGTTATATTTAATTCTTGAAACATAATTATTTTATAAATAAAAGACTTTTATTTCGTAATTGAAATCAATACGATTATTTGATAATAATAGTGTTATATAAATCTTATCTTAAATTATATCTTAACGAAATCATAGTATATTACAAAAATCATACTCCAGTAAAAATATTGGTAATACTTATGTTAATTCTATAATTATTAAAAAATGGTTTAATATTTAAATAATACAAAAACCTTTAAAATATATTAAAAATATACAACCTTTAAAATGAAGTGAAAAAGTATAAATGTTCAAAATAATATTAAGAACATATGCTTTTAAATAATTAAGGTATTATTAAAGAATAAAGTAAATTAGTTTTGATTATTATAAAAAACTTTATATTTTTTTCAATTCACAAATAAGGATGTTATATTTTTTATTATTTATAAAATATGGAATTAAAATATTCTTATTTATATTACTTTTAAAATTAATAATGACTATTATATACTTTATATACTCTTTACACTTTTATAATTAAAATAAATTAATTATAAAAGTATATATAAAAAATATTTTAAAATATATTTAAATTTTATTTATTATTAATTAATTTAAATAAAATAAATATTTTTTTATTAAAAATTGTTTGGAAAAGATTGTAACCAAATCAATTAACGGGATAGGCTCGAGTCTCGACGATCAATAATTAATAAAAATATTGTAATTTCGAATACAAACAAAACAAAGAAGTTTCAGATGCTGAAACCTCTCTATCCCACCCTAAAATGCGCACAACTCCGCCGCCGCAGCAACAGACAGCCGACGCTGCGGAAGCAGCGGAGCGCCGTCTGAGGGAGGCAGAACGTCGGATGAAGGAGGCCATACAGGAGCTGCAGCGCCGGCAGAGGGGCGGATCGGAGAACATCCTACCGCCGTGCGATCACGCCGAGGAGTCCTGCGTCGCAAATGCCGTCGGAAACCTATGCCAGAGCTTTCTTCTGTCTTACGGTATTCGCGTGGGTATCGGAATTCTCCTCCGCGCCTTCAAGCTCGCTCGCCTCAAGTCTTATTCCTCTCTCCTTGATATCAAGGTTTCGCAATTCGTGCTTTTTTTTATAATTTTTTTATCTCCCTAAATCGAAATAAAATTCAGGCTAATTTATTTGTATTTGATGAATATGATTGATTTGTTAATGAAATTCCGTCCCTCTCACTGATCATCTTCCATTTTATCTTTTGTGTATGACTGCGGTATCCCATGCTTTTGAAATACATGTGTTTCAGTGACCTATTGATTTGTTGCAGCAACTTGTATCTGAGAAGGACCTTATCGTACGAGAGGAAGCTTGTCGAATTGGTTTGCTTTTTGGGGGATTCACTGGTTCCTACCATGCTCTGAGGTGTTTGCTGAGAAAGTTGAGAAAGAAAGAGACTCCAGTAAATGCGTGAGTTGAAAATAGTTTATGGTTTTCTGCACCTTGAATATATGTCCTTCAACCATGTATCGGTAATCCGTAATTCTGTATGTTCTATTTTATTTTTGCATTACCTATCCAATTCATTTACACGACTTTGTTAAATGGGATGGTGTAACAGAATCTTAGCAGGTGCTGTATCCGGCTTGTCTATTCTAGCATTAGATGATTCCAGTCGAAGGCGCACACTATCTTTATATCTTTTCGCTCGGCTTGCTCAGGTACAACCTTATCTCAGTCTCTTGTATTTTCTTGCCTGCTGTATGAGGTATAAATTTATGACTTCTTTTCATGCCGTCTGATCTATATTTTTTTATTACTCTAATCAGTGTGCGTATAACTCTGCGAAATCCAAAAACAAATTCCATCTATGGGGAAGCCATTGGAGCCATGGGGATACTCTACTCTTTTCAATAGCTTGTGCTCAGGTAATAATATTTCCATTGTTTCATTCATTATCAATGATCTTTCTATGATCAAATCTTTGATAGAGTTGATAGAAACCTAATGTAGCTTGATATCTTTCATTCTTCATCTTGTTACTATAATGTTTATTTCAGAAAATTCATGTGTGCTTACTAAAGTTTATTACTAGTTATTGCTTTCTTCTAATTATTTAATACAGTATTATTTATTTTTCCAGTTCCTTGGTTGCCTAATTATATTTAACTTGTCAGATTATGTATGCTTTTGTTATGCGACCTGAGAGCTTGCCAAAATCATATCGAGAATTCATTCAGAAAACAGGACCCGTTGCTGCACCTGTGTACAAAGCTGTGAGGGATTGCTGTAGAGGTTCTCCGGTCGATGTCCCCTCACTATCTGCCTACTTGTCCAGTAGAAGGGTAACCAACACTTTGAAGTTGGAAAAGTTTCCTCAAATTATTCCCTGCTCTTTAATTCATCCCGATACAAGCTCATGCTTGATTCACAATGGAAATGTTGCAACATCAACTTTCAGGAAAACATTTCCTCTATACTTCTCTCTGACATTTGTCCCTTTTGTAGTTCTGCGCTTACCAAAGGTATTTTTCAGAAATGTTTAAATTTAGCATTTTATCATAAATTACAGTAGGGGTCAAAATAAAGATATACGAGACTGAAAAGCTGGATTTTGTTTAGTTGAACATATATACACAGGTTATTCCGTACATATATGATATATCAGAATATATAATAAACATTTACATTTATCCCAGAATAACTAATCCAAAAGTTTAAAATTACATTTATGTGTAGAGTGAACTATGGGTGTGACTAAATATAGAATTAAGAGCACAATCTGCACATGAATGATTACTGACTTAATATTTTTGACTCGATTCTGATCTATGCTAGGAAGAAGTACTTAAGTTTGCATATATCTGACATTCTGACTAGATGCTTATGGCTAAACATAAAATCGAGCTGAGTCTGCATATGCATGACTATCGGTTAAATACACCCGACTAGATTCTAATCTTATGCTAAAAATTACTAATTTTCATATATCTACCATTCTGACTAGATTCTTATGATTTTGTTCCCAGTTCATGGATGCTCCAGTCCGCACCTGTTGGCTTGCCGTTACAGGTGCTGTTCGCTCAACCACATTCTTGTCTGCTTTCGTTGGCATATTTCAGGTATCTTTTTTTTTTTTCTGTCTCCAACGTTATATGCATCAACTACCATCATCATAACTGTACTGATTAACTTCTCCCTTGATATGAAAAGGGAGTAATATGTCTGCATAGGAAAGTGGCATTGCGGGACCACAAGCTCGTATTTTGGCTTGCAGGGGGATTATCCGCTCTCTCTGTATTATTGGAGAAGAAAGCCAGACGTGGGGAGTTGGCCTTATACGTTCTTCCACGAGCCGGAGAATCTTTATGGTATATACTCGTGAACCGTCATTTTCTTCCCGACATCAAGAATGCAGAGGTATATTTTTTTCCCTTTTTTTGTAACTATTATCAATCAATAGTTCCACTGATCATTTTTCTGAACTTCTTTAGGTCGCTTTGTTCTGTGCATGCATGGGTGGAATCATGTACTATTTAGAGCATGAACCGGATACTATGGCTCCATTCTTAAGAAGCCTCATTCGTCGGTTTCTTGCTAGCAGAATAAGCAATCCCAGCCCTCCACGTAATGCTTCTTACACATATCTTCAAACTTTTGATGCCATGAAGAAGCCAGAGGTGCAGCAGGACAATCGAGAAACTGATACTCCACCTTCTGAAAAATACAACCTTGAATCCATCACTGGACTCTGAGCATTTTTCATTTCTGCATTTGCTTTGTAGAGATGGCTAAGCATTGATTCATTTAATTCAGAATTGCTTTCTTGGGCAGCTGCTGAGTTCTACTGCCCAAGCTATACTATATATATAACAGAGGGAAATAATGGTGATTTTTATCCTTCTTCCCCTAAGAATATGTCACTGATAAACTAATCGATTGCTACTCTTAATTTTTGATTTGTTTCTTCTGCAAATGTAAGAAAAAGTTTGATTCACATTTGATATATTTTTTATTTACTTTTTCTGCTAAGATAAAACTGATTCATTTACAACTCTACTAATACTTGATAAATTTTGGGAAAATAACAAAGTAAATCAAGCATGGCTGATTACCTTGGGTATAATGTCTTACTTCTCACGTATCATCTATGGATAAACAATACAATTATACAAACATTACCAGATGAAAGCACAATAAATTTCCCAGTAACGTTTATATAAATAGTGTCCCAATAACTCACAAATAAGAAAGGAACCCAGAACACACACCCTGTACATAAAATGGACAAGTGAAATACTTTGAGATATGCCATGGAAAACTCATTCTTCATTGACTTTGCATATCTCATAGGATTTGTTGCCTATTTTACATGAAATCCCACCAAAAATGCAGGTAAATATACGTTTTTGTTGTAAAACCCCAGTGGCAATACGTCTCTTCATCTCCTCTCCAATCACCTTCTTCAAAGAATCACTTATATCACCGACTGCCCAAGCTATGGATATATGTGGGCGCGGATCCTGTGAAGATCAAAGGAAAATTGGATGTTTGTAAAGAAGAAAAGTAGTTCCAACTTGTAACAAAAAAAATCAAAAACAATTGCCACCATGTGTGAAACCAACCTTGTAAAATTCTGGAAGATTATGAAGCCTGTAAACTTCATTCACCGCTTCAATTTGCTTCTTTATCTGAAACCCAAAGAAAATGAAATGAGCTTCTCAAATAAGCAGAAGGGGTATTTGACCGAGCATAAAAAGTAGACACCCTATCAAACTATAGGTCAATAGATAACCCCCATCCTTAATCGTAGTTGTGGCTCAGTAAGACCTGATATCATTTTCCGCCATAATTTTCCAGAGATGTTAATTTCCTATGCATTTAAATGGCCTAACATATTAAAGAATGATTTATTTACTATCAAGTCCACATTTTGGAGGAATGAAGCGGGATTTTACCACAAACAATACGGTCGTGCATTTTTCACTTGCCAATGTACGTAAATCTAGGCCGATAAGCGTTTACTTATAGTCATCATTTGATTGGCTTCGCCTAGTTTATGCAAGTTAGATAATTATAAGTTATTTTATAGTAATTGTACACATTTTTACAAGTTCAGCAGATTGTTCGCACACTCAATACTTCCGAGAAAAAAATGATAGCTTCAGAAGCGTCAGTTATATAGCCATTAAACTACATATAGGTCAAAAAAATAACTGAGTGCCTTTGCCAACATCTCCGGACATATGCATAAACTGAATGCTAAGGATTGCATAACGAGTTTCAAAAGCTTGAGAATAACTGTACCTCAGCTGAGCCTCCCGTCGTAACTTCTATGGATAGAAACGTCCTCGTACGATCATCATTGACGAAGACCTCCCACTTATTGAAATCAATCCAATATCTACTCCACATTAAAAAGGCATCAATAAGCTAGGAACTGAAAGCTAAAACTTCTACACCAAAAATTCGAATAAAATAGAATTGCCCAAGAAAAATTTTCTCTCACCTTCTATGCGACTGTAGCCTCTGTCTGAGCATAGCCACCACCGAGTCTCGTTGATGGACTCGAAGCGGAACAGTCCTTCCCAAACTCACATGAAAGTCCCTCCCTAACACTAGTTGTTCGAATTTCGACTCGTCTTTAGTTAAATTATACAAGGGGATATCTATATCAACCACTTGAAGCTGATGTGCTACGGATGCAACCCTTTTAACGAATAGGGCTATCTCCTTTCTCGGTGCCAATGGTACACAGACTGAAAACCCAAATAAATATTTTTTTTGTACTGAAACTGAAATGATTAGCAAAATAATTAAATTACAAAAAACAGATTTACCAGGGATGTAAACATGCAAAGCGTAATTGCCCTCAACGTGGGGGAAGCTACGGACTCGATTGGGATTATCTCTCTGGTGTGAGAAATCAAATGTACCTGTCACGGGCAAAGCGTCGAACAGTTGGTGGGCGTTGTTGCAAAGAGAAAAAAAAGTGTTAATAAAGGATAACACAAAATTACCTGATGAATTTGGGGGATGGAGAAGTGAGAGTGGAGGTGGAGGGAGAGAGAGAGGGATGGGAGATTGGGTCGGTTCGGGCTCTTGGGTCGGGCGGGAATCCGAGTCCGAGTCGGAGTCGGATGAATTATCGCCGTACGATGCGATCAGGGCATCCATCTCACCTTTGGCCGCTTGATTTATTTTGGACAAAGACGATATAAACTCCTGTATTTACAAGCTTTTAAAATTCAGCGATTTCAACCCTATCGCTGTATTCATTAGTGAATAGTAATTACTGATTACTCATCGGTATTGTTTTAAAAAACGGAAGAGGCGTACGCCTTGAGGCGCGCCTCGTACCGCCTTGACATTTCCATGTTTTGAAGCGCACGAGTCAAGACCGTTTCAAATTTTATACGCATTAAGACGTGAGGCGTACGAGTCGAGGCGCATCCGCCTCGACTCGTCTGAGTCTGTCTTCATATTTTTTTGTATTTTTTTTAAACAAGTGACATTTTAATTTTATAATTAAGTTAATATTATTACTTATAATTGACTCAATTTATGATCAATTAATTTAACTTTACAATATTATTATTTTATATTTATTCATTTCTCTCAAACTTTAGATTTCTAATTGAATTTCCCGAAACTTAACTTCTCCAAGTACGTTGTTTTTACATATTTTTTTCTCTTTAGTAATTTTTTTTTCTCTTTATCTTTCTCATTTTTGCATTTTTTTTTATTTTCAACAACTTATATATATTGTTTTTCATAATCGTTGTTATTGTCAGTTTCTAACTTTATATATTGATTTTCAAAATAATAGTGTCAACGAAAATATTTAGATTTTAAAATTATTTACCAATGTATTCGGGTAATTTATTTAAATAACACTTAATTTATTAATAATAAATTAAATATCATTTTATAAATGTAATATAATAGATTTTTCTAATAATTTATAATTTTTTTGTTTTAATTTGAGGCGTACGCCTCGTTAAGCCTCAAGGCGTACGCCTCATGCCTCAAGTGAAAAACACCTCAAATACGAGTCACGTTTTTTAAAACATTGAGCATCACTACTCCCGTCACTTTATGAATAAAGAAATAAATAAAAAATGATACTTTTTGAATTTTTAACTAAAAAGGAAGGTTATATATATATATAGGGCTTTATGAATAAAGAAATAAATAAAAAATGATACTTTTTGAATTTTTATATAGGGCGCTTCTACGATACATTCATTGTACAGTACATTTTATTCCATTTTAACCTTTAGATTTAATTATTTAATATAGACAGTTAGATTTATAAAAAAACATCATATCAAGGTGGGCATTCAAACACTCAATTATTGTCCTATAAAGTCTTAACTTAACAATTGTAAATACAATATAGTAAATACAATATATTTTTTCGCACTAAATTATTTGTTTAGAAATAAAAAAAATAATTGTGCATTAAGTTTTTTGTTTTTTTAAAAATTTGTGAATAATTTTAAATAAGATGAAAATATTTGAATGTTTGAGAAAAAAAAAATCATTGCTTGTTTTTTTACGCAAATTCCAAAGAAATCTGTGTTTTTCTGTACAAATTTGAGAAAAAAATAAAAAAATCTTTGTGGCTGTTTGAAAAAAAATTAACAAAAATCAAATCTTCATAACAATCAAATCTTCATTACATAATACAACAATCTTCATTCATCGTACTTAAAATCTTTATTATCATATAGAAAAATAATTTTTATATTACGCACAAATCTTCATCACTTAATACAATAATCTTCATTATCGTACATAAGAATCTTCATTGTAGTAGGCTGTTTGAAAAAAAAATTAAAAAAAATCATTACTACACGAATTATTGTTTTAAAAACAAAAAGAAAAAAAAAATCTCGCTCTAATTATTTTTATAAAAATAAGAAAAAAAAGGTAGTATTAGGGTATGGGGCAGATTGATTTTTAATATTATTTTGAACACCCATTATTTTTCAACTCATTTTTAGGGGTTGTATATTTTTTACTTTTTTATTTATTAGGATATTTGTATTCTTTAAATACTAAGTAAGGGCATTTTTTTAATTGTATTAAGTCGTAAATATCCTAACGATAATATTAAACGATTTTTGTAAATAATATTACTGTAACATATATTAATTTATTTAATATTCACTAATATTAAGCGTTACTAAATATATATATAAATATATTTCCGTAAGATGTAAATATATTTCCGCAACCATCTAGATTATATATATGTATATAATATCAAAATATATTGCGCAAACAAAATATATTTGCATTACATAATTTGGGTACATATGTATTTATATTATAGTCGTAGTTTTCAAACTAATTTTAGTTGTTAGTACTATGATAGTTTGTTTTGATTTTAATATTGGTCTATATCTATGTATTTATATTATAGTTGTCGTTTTCAAACTAATTTTAGTTGCTATTACTATGATAGTTTGTTTTGATTTTAATATTGGTCTATATCTATAATAGTTTTAATTTTCTTTTATTTATTTTTGTATATCTATGGTAAATTTCAACTTATGGTAGATTTCTAATTTTTAATAATTTTGCGTGACTACAAATCAAGTGAGTCATTGCTAAAAATGAATAAATTTAACGTCAATTCGTTATTTAATGTTATTTTTGTTTGACATGAAATAAACTTTTAAAACCATACTTTATTTACTTAACATTGTAAAAAATGAATAAATTTAACGTCAATTCGTTATTTAATGTTATTTTTGTTTGACATGAAATAAACATTTAAAACCATACTCTATCTCCTTAACATTGATGCAGTCAAGATGGACTATAAAAATAAGTTGCAAAATTGAACATAATATTCGATACTATGACATTCTTATTTTATTGAAAAATATAATTAAAAGTGAGATAATATTGAAAATTGAGCTATCAAATGTAATATTTAAATCAAAATATTATTTTTATTTAAAGTATATTATTTTTATTTTTAATAAATACAAAACATAATATCACATGTCAGGTTAGTAATAATATTAAAATATTTTGACATGCTTATATGCAAAATAGTTTTTCTTACAATTTAATCCTAAAAAATAAAATTAATTATTGTCATTTGTACATAAATAACGATAGAATGAAAAATTAATAGAATTATTTGACTCAATTCGATATTTGATTCAAATTTTCATGGTTCTTAAAAAAATAAATACTAATTATAAATTCATTTTTATTTCATATTTACATATATAAGATAGATTGAATGAATCAATCATTTTAAAACAATAATTATCACGTACACATATATTATTCATATTTTTTTAAATATATTTATTTATAAATTAATAATTAAATTAGTGTATATAAAATTTAATATTGTATAAATTAATTTTACTTAATAAAATGAAATATAAATATATTTTTTTAAAAAGTTACGTTTTTTTAAAATCGTCATTTTTTCTAAATTGTACTTTTTTTTTTCAATTTAGTATATATATTATTTTATTTTATTTTATTTGTTAGTTATTATTATATTATAAAGGGAAAAAATCTAATAAATTTTTTAGTATATTTAATATTTGGAAAGATTATATTGATTTTATTTTTTAAATTTTTTACAAGATTCTCATGATTTATTTTCCTAATTAATAATTCAATTTTATAATAATTAAAATAATATTTATCTAATTAATTAATTAATTAATGACATGTGTCATATTTTGATTGACGGTGTACCGGAGGTCCGGTACACCTTGTGTAACTGTAGTCTTTTCCAAAATATTTCATATCTATGATAGATTTCTATAATATTATTTTACATGATATTAATGACAACTTCTTAATATCTATGATATTTTTAGTTTGATATTTGATTTATATCAACTTCTTAATATCTATGATAAGTTTTTTGTATTTGATTTCTATTAACTTCTTAATATCTATGTTAGATATAAGTTTCTTGTATTGTTTCTATGGGAAATTGTTGTGGTATTTCACTTTTTATATATATTCAATGAATTGATTGTTATGAACAAATAACTTAAATTTAAAAATAATATAAAATGATAATAATATTGAATAGTATTTTGACAAGGGAAATATAGATCACTCCCATAGTATCTTGTGGGGGAGTGAATAAAGTTTTCCTCTCCAGGCCATGGATATTATGGAGTGATTTGCAACCCTCGGCTCCCATAGTTTAGTGTGTAGTAAGGAATAAATGGTGGCATGTTATAATACGATTTCTACGTAGTTTTGTGGAAAATTTGAGCGAAAATATTAGAAACATTATTTTTTGTATATTAGGTTTTGATAAGTAGTTATTTTAATTAATACTAAATACATTGAAAAGGTTAATAATGGAACACTGCCCTATATCAGAATTAGGAAAAAATATAGGTAGTAGATATAATACTACTGTTAGAGGTGCCCAATCCATAATTCCCCAAAAAAAAAACTTTGCTTTTTTTTTTTTACAAATTTGCGCTTTGTTTTTTAAATAATTATTATTTGGATTTTTAAAAGCTTTCAAAGTAATTTTACAAACTAATAAAAAAATTATAAAATTAAAATTAATATTTTACTTTAAAAATTTTTAACTTACGACTCTCCAAAAATAAAATAATACACTTATTAGTTTAACAATTTAACATGTCAAATCAATAACCATGTTTAACATTTTTAAATTTATTTAATTTAAATATTATTTTCACTTAATTAAATATAATTTTTTAACTTAATTAATATTTTGATTTTGCTGGTTAAGCAATTTTATAATCTAATAGAAAATAAAAAAATGTTAATATTTTATTTGAAAAAATAAAATATAAAAAAATATATTATTCTTATTAAAAATGTATATAATCAGATAATTACAAATAAAAAATATTTTTATTAAAACAAAAAAATCAAATAATATTGCAAATAAAAAATATTTTTATTAAAAAAAAAATCAAATAATATTGCGTAAAAAAATATTTTTGCTTTAAATAGTTTAATTTAATTTAATTATGTAAAAAAAATAAAAAATTATATTATATTAATAAAACCTGCTTCACCCTATTTTCATTGAATAAAAAACTAATTTAAATTATAATATTATGTAGTAAGGTGCATCTTAATTAATTGAAGTGTTTATTGGCTAACCTATAAATGTACAGTACATTTAAATATAAGAAATGTACCCTAGTATTCTCATATATATATAACTCACGTAAAAGAATATACTCTGTGTCCCAAACACATACAAAAAATATATTATAGTCATATAAAATCAAAAAAATAGCACAACATAAAAATAAGCGCAAAAAACAAAAATATATTATAGCAATATAAAATCATAAAAAATAGGGCAAACAAAGCAAACAAAAATATATTACAGCCATATAAAATCATAAAAAACAAGGCAAACAAAGCAAACAAAAATATACCGTAACGCATATAAAATCATAAAAAATAAGCAAACAAAAGCGAATATAGCTCATATACAAAAATAGGCAAACAAAAATATATTATAGCCATATAAAATCATAAAAAATAGCGCAAACAAAGCAAACAAAAATATATTCTAACCATATAAAATCATAAAAAACAGGGCAAACAAAGCAAACAAAAATATACTTGTTTAGCCATAAAAATCTCCCACAGTCACGTTTCATGGGCCCACCTACCAGCTCACTTCTACGAGGAGTCGGGTCGAGGCGAAACGTCCACCCTTCACGAAGCAGAGGTACAGCCCGCGCTGGAAGAGAATACCCGTAGAAGACATCTACCAGACCCGGGGCCATATCCATAAAATAACGGGTCCCGGGACCATACCCGGTACCATATCCCGGGACCATACCCCGGACCGCACCCCGGACAGCCCCCGAGCACCAAGCACGGACCCCGACAACCCGACGTGCGCAAGGACCGCGTTCGAGCACCAAGCACGGGCGACGCCAAGCTTACATGCGGGACGACGGAGCTCCGAGACCCAAGACCACGCCCGAGCACCCGCCACGGGCGACGCCAACCATACATGCGGGACGACGGGCTCAACGGACCCGGGACCGCTCTCGAGCACGGGCGCTAGCGACCCGACATGCACAAGGATGAGGATGATGAGCCCCAAGGTCCGGGATCGCCTTCGGACCCCGAGCATAGGAAACCACCACATGAGAGACGACTATACGCGAGCCCCGAGCTCCGGGTCCCAGGACTATATCCCGGGCGCCATACGGATACGACCTGCACCGGGTAGAAGTACACCAGTCAAGACCGTCTCTATCCTTGCATGCGAAACCACGCGTCGATAATGGACAGGTGGATCCTACCTAATTCTCCTATAAATAGACTAGATTGAGACGATAAGGAGAGGGAGGGATCTGGGGCCGGACCTACTATTAAACCCAGTGTAATACCAGTAAATAAATAGAGATATCATCTCGGGCATTCAAGCCTAGTCTCGGTGTGATTTCATTTCAGCTCCCTTTCTACATATAAATACACATGTTTTTGCGTCGTCTCCAAACCCTACCCAGCTCAAATAATAACATAATATACCCGACAAAAACGACCCAAAACAATACTGTAACGCATATAAAATCATAAAAAATAGGCAAACAAAAGCTAATATAGCTCATATACAAAAATAGGCAAACAAAAATATATTATAGCCATATAAAATCATAAAAAATAGCGCAAACAAAGCAAACAAAAATATATTCTAACGCATATAATATCATAAAAACAAAAATATATTATAATGCATATGATAACATAAAACAATAGAAAAAATACATATGAAACATAAAAACATAAAAATACATAAAAAATACCAATAGGACAAATAATAAATATATTCTAGGTATATAAAAACATAAAAAATAAACAAACAAAAACTTATATACAAAATATATAATGTAGAAAAAAAAACAATAGAAAAAATACATAAAAAACATAAAAACATAAAAAATACATAAATACCAATAGGACAAATAATAAATATATTCTAGGTATATAAAAACATAAAAAATAAACAAACAAAAACTTATATACAAAATATATAATGTAGAAAAAAAAACAATAGAAAAAATACATAAAAAACATAAAAACATAAAAAATACATAAATACCAATAGGACAAATAATAAATATATTCTAGGTATATAAAAACATAAAAAATAAACAAACAAAAACTTATATACAAAATATATATTGTAGAAAAAAACAATAGAAAAAATACATAAAAAACATAAAAATATAAAAAATACATAAAAAAATACCAATAGGACAAATAATAAATATATTCTAAGTATATAAAAACATAAAAAATAAACAAACAAAAACTTATATACAAAATATATATTCTAGAAAAAAATATAGCAAACAAAAACTAATATAAGTCAAATAACATACAAAAATAGTGTAGACAAAAATATATTATAGCGCACATAAAAACATAACATTCGTAAAATATAATATAGCGAATATAAACACATAATATTGGCTGAAAATATATTATAGCGCACATAAAAAGCATGTGAAAAAAATATATTATATCATATCAAAATAGCTTAATATTCATTAAGTGAACATCAAATTGCAAAGTTCATTATGTTTTTCATACATTATAGGAGAAGTAAGCATGTAACACTGTGAAGAAATGAACTATAGATTCAAGCTAAAGTGAAAGACGTAGCAGTAAATAAAACGCAGTAAAATGCGCTGCCTAGACAAGGCAGTGTTCTGCGGCAGAACAGCGTATGCCGCAGCACAATGCCTTGTACAGTTCGTTTTACCTGATTTAATTAAGTTTAAATATTTTATCCAGATTAACCAAGTTGTTTACTTGTTAAAATTATATGTTAAAATTATATGTGATATATGAATAAGACTTGCAGCGGAATTAATAAAAATAAATCACACACACACGTACGAAAAAGTAAAGAACACAAATTTAAATCTTTGTATGTGTATTTAAATTATACACATACGAAACGGTCTTACGACCAGAAACTTTATTAAAGAACGAGTCTTTACAAAAGAATACTCTTATTTACAATTATATTACCAAAGGCTATACACATGTATGCCTTCGTATTAATGTATCCGAAGAGTATGAACAATCAACAATAAAACCTAGCTACTGAAATGAACACCTATACTAAGCTATCGAATCATCAGCTGAACAAAAAAACTCTCTTAGAGACGAGAAAACATATGGCACGACGAGCTTCACGAATGAAGTCGCGGCTCTAAAAGCTAGATGATCGATTCTTGTAATGTAATTGTGTTTCTAAGGTGTTGTCTTGTATTCTGGATTGTTGAGGAATGCAGCTGTAGACGTCCTCTATTTATAGGTGAGAGTCTTCAACTAATTCCCTTGAAAAGCTAGGTCAACAATCTGTTGAGATATTATAGGGCAGGCTGCTTTGACCGCTGCCGCAGGATGCCTTCTGAAGTTCTTCTGGAATTCACTGCCACACTGCACTGCCTTCCATATTATCTGGACTTCAGCATTCCTTTGCCATACGCTCATGCTTCGCTAGATATCTTGACTCAACCTTTTGTCCAAGCCTCGCACTGCTTGCGGCATAACTCTGCCTGGCTGTGCTGCGGCAGAAACGTTGATTGTTTTTCAAGCACGTTCCAACTAATGAACTATGCTAAATCAAATCACCAATATGACAAGTGATTACAACAGTTTAAATTGTGAAAAAAGAAATAAAACAAATAAATATGTTAGCAAGAAAACTTCTGCCTAGGTACATTTAAGGCATTGTAATGCCCAAACATATTTATCCTTACATAAAGCCTGAGTTCCAAATCTAAGTCTTGGGATTCAGAGTTGTCAGCACTCCAATCCATCATATCCATCAACTTATTGAGATTCAGAGTTGTCAGCACTCGAATCAATATCTATTAACCTTCTCTTGTTGTTATTGGTGAGAAATCCCTAATACAATTCAATTCAACAAGAAAAGTAATTCGTTAAACTCAAAACTGACATATAATATAATTCCCCCAAAATTTTATATATGGTATTGATCGATCATGTGTGTTTCCTACATGAACGAACAAAAATCTAGTATTCATGTTTGACTAACAGAGTAGTGTTGAGTAATTTAAAATACAATTGTACATTTATTTTATATATTTATTTTTTAGGATTCAAGTTGTTATATTATTTTTCAATTTAAAAATAAATTCCAAATGTTTTTTTTACTGAAAAAGTGTGAATATTAAATAATTTACATATACAATTGGAAAACAAATTACAAAATGAACATAAAAATATATAATTAAAAATAAAAAACTTCAAAAAAAATATATTATAGCGCACATAAAAAAAATACTATAGTGTATATAAAAAAAATGTCCTATAATAAATTTGATATCAAAAAAACAAAGTGAACAATATATTTGACAAATAAAATTAATTATTTTATAAATAATGCTAATAAATAATGCATTAACAAATAAATATTAATTAGATAAATTGGTTGTTGGTATTTTCGGTGGAGACAATGTCGCAGTCACTCACCCATTTCAGATTGAGATGAAACAATATGAATGTAAAATTAAGGACCTCAAAAAAAAAGAGTTTTGGAGAAAAAGGTCAATGAAGAGTAAATTAATTATACGAAACAGTCGTGATTTTTATAGCTTCTCTATATTGATTTACTTTAATTGTGGTTCATTCCTTTGTTGATATTTGATTTAAAAATGCAACCAGCAAAAAAATATACTATAAAGCATATAAAAAATATATTTTAGTTGTTTGAAATTTGTTTTTAGTTGTTTGGAGGGGTTTGAGCCTCAATTTTGTTGTATGTTTATTGTGTTTTAAACTTTTTGCCTCGATTATGTGTCATAGTACTATTAGTTTGTTGTACTACTATATATATTTAAAAATAAATAAAAATTATAGTGCCCATAAAAATTGATGATAAAATTAATATATTACAAGTATATAAAAAATTAATAGCATAATATATATATTATGTAAATATATTGTAGCACATATTAAAATAATATATATATATATATTATAGCACACATATAAAAACATAAATATACCTCACATACAAAAATATATTAAAATAATACAAACAAAAACTAATATATAGTTCACATAAAAAAATATTTATAACGCATATAAAAACATAAAAAATAGCGCAAAAAATATATTATATCACATATATATAAACATAAGAAATACAAACAAATATATATTATAATCTATATAAAAATATATTATAGCTCATAGCATATAAAAACATAAAAAATAGCTCAAACAAAAATATATTATAGCTCATAGCATATAAAAACGTAACATTGGTAGAAAATATATTATAACTATTATAGCGCACATAAAAAATATGTGAAAAAATATATTATATTATATAAAAATAACTTAATATTCATTATGTTTTCCATACCTTATAGAGAAGTAAATATGTAACACTTTGAAGAGATGAACTCATAGTTTCAAGTTAAAGCCTGAGCTCCAAATCTAGGTCATGTGATTCCTCCAATCCATCATATCCATCAACTTTCTAAGGATTCAGAGTTGTCAGCACCGGAATGCAACAACTTTCTAAGGATTCAGAGTTGTCAGCACTCGAATGCATCGTATCTATCATCTCCTCTTGTTGTTATTGGTGGGAGATCCCTAAGACAATTCAATTCAACAAGAAAACTAATCCGTTAAACTCAAAACTAACCTATAATATAATTGTTGTTCTCCTCTTGTTGTTATTGGTGGGAGATCCCTAAGACAATTCAATTCAACAAGAAAACTAATCCGTTAAACTCAAAACTAACCTATAATATAATTGTTGTTATTGGTGGGAGATCCCTAAGACAATTCAATTCAACAAGAAAACTAATCCGTCAAATTCAAAACTAACCTATAATATAATTCTCCCAAAAACTTATATATGGTACTGTCAAATTCAAAACTAACCTATAATATAATTCCCCCAAAAACTTATATATGGTACTGATCGTGTGTCAAACTCAAAACTAACCTATAATATAATTCCCCCTTAAACTTATATATGGTACTGATCGATCATGTGTGTTTATTACATGAAGGAACAAAGATCTAGTATTCATGTTTGACTCAACATAGTAATGTTGATTACTTTAAAATACAATTGTATATCTATTCTATATATTTATTTATTTTAGAATTTAAGTTGTTATATTATTTCTCAATTTAAAAATAGATTCCAAATGTTTTTTTTTACTGAAAAAGTGTGAAAATTAAATAATTTACATTAAAAAATTGAAAAGAAAATTACAAAATAAAAATTACAAAATAAACATAAAAATATATAATGAAAAATATAATTTTTCAAAAAAATATATTATAATGCACATAAAAAAATATATTAAAGCGCATATAAAAAATGCCCTATAATAAATTTGATATAAAAAACACAAAGTAAAAATATTGCAAAATATTCATTGGACAACTAAAATATTCATATAAATAATGCATTCACAAATAAATATTAATTAGATAAATTGGTTGTTTATTAGATTTAGTATGGGAACGTCGTTTGTATTTTCGGTGCGAGACAATGCCGCAGTCACAACGACATTTCAGACTGAGATGAAACAATAGGAATGTAAAATTAGGTTTTAAGGAACGTACGTCAAGAGAGAAAGAGGGGTTTGGAGAAAAAAGCCAATAGAGTAAATGAATTGTATAGAGCGTAATTATTATAGCTTATGTATTGATTTACTTTAATTGTTGTTCCTTCTTTAGTTCCTTTTTTGATATTTGATTTTAAAATTCAACCAACAAAAAAATATATTCTAAGGCATATAAAAAATATATTTTAGTTGTTTGAAATTTGTTTTGAGTTGTTTGGGGGTTTGAGTCTCAATTTTGTTGTATGTTTATGGTGTTTAAACTTTTTGACTTATTACTTGTTAGACTATTAGGACATATTGTTTTGTACTGAAATCGACTTAACTGAATTGAACTTAAACTAGATTGATTTTTTAATAAAAATAATAATAATTTTTATAAATTTTTTAATATTTTTTTAAAAAATATTAATAATATTATGAAAATAATTATAATATATATTTATAATTATAGATTAAAATTATTTTTTATTTATTTTATGTTAATTTATTTTTAAACGAATTTAATATCTAGCTGAACTTAATTGAAGCAATATGAGTTGAACTAAACGAACTGGAAGCAATATGAGTTGAACTAAACGAACTGAAATACACAGAAATTAAATTCAAAAGAACAAGTCTTTAGTATGTTGTACTACTATGTATTTAAAAATATAAATATATTATAGTGCATATAAAAATTGACGATAAAATTAATATATTACAAGTATATAAAAAAATTAATAGCAAAATATATCTGCAAAAATATATTGTAGCACATATAAAAACAAAAAATATATATATTATAGCACACATATAAAAACATAAATATAGCTCACATACAAAAATATATTAAAATAACACAAACAAAAACTAATGCATAATTGATAATTCACATACAAAAATATATTATAGAGTATATAAAAACATAAAAAAAAAAATAGGGGAAAAAATATATTATAGCACATATATAAAAACATAAAAAATAGAGCAAATAAAATTATATTATAGCGCATATAAAAATATATTATAGCTCATAGCATATAAAAACATAAAAAATTGCTTAAACAAAAATATAATATGGCGTATATAAAAATAGCTTACTATTTATTCAGTAAAAAATAGCTCAAACAAAAATATAATATGGCGTATATAAAAATAGCTTACTATTTATTCAGCATATAAAAATATATTATAGCTCATAGCATATAAAAACATAAAAAAATAGCTTAAACAAAAATATAATATGGTGTATATAAAAATAGCTTACTATTTATTCAGTAAAAAATAGCTCAAACAAAAATATAATATGGCGTTTATAAAAATAGCTTACTATTTATTCACTGAACATCAAATTACAAAGTTCATTATGTATTTCAGACCTTCTAGAAGAAGTAAGAATTAACACTAAGAATAGATGAACTCATAGCTTCAATCTAAGAGCATCTCTACCGATACCAAAAACATAAATTTATTATAAAATACTCAAATTTACTTTTAACTTAAACTCAAGCCAATAACTATTTTTTATTTATAAAATTGATATTTATCTTTTACAAATTAATAAAATTGACCTAACAAATTACTTTTTTTATTTGTTTTAGTTTTATGTTTAATGTATTTTTGTAATATAATTTATTTTAATAATTATATCATTAATATTTCAAATAAATAGTAAAAATATTTTTAATATAAAATAAAAATACATATCATAATAAGTAATTAAATGAAATACTAAATTAGTCAATTGATATTAAAATTAAAATAACACACGAGGTAATTAAAATAATAATACCAAATATTTAAAATAATATTTATTATTTTTTAATTTCAAAAATTAAGAGGTTAAACAATAAATTTGTACAGATGCTGATTATTTATAAAAATAGTAATAAAAATTGTATAAAAACAATATTTCCAAAATATTTTTTTAATTTTGAGTGTTGGTTACTGTAAACTTAAAATTAAACTTATTTTAAGTTTTAGTTTTTCAGTTGGAGATGGCCTAAAGCCTGAGCTCCAAATCTAAGTCTTGAGATTAAGAGTTGTCACCACTCAATCCATTGTATCAATCAACTTGTTCTAGTTGTTATTGGTGAGAGATCCCTAAGACATTTTAATTCAACAAGAAAACTAATCACTCAAACTCAAAACTAACATATAATATAGTTCAATAAATATATATTATAGCCCGTATCACTCAAACTCAAAACTAACATATAATATATTTCAATAAAAATATATTATAGCCGTAGCATATAAAAACATAAAAAAAGGGAAACAAAAATATATTATAGCGCATGTAAAAATATATTATAGTGTATATATAAATAGCTTAATATTCATTAAGTGAACATCAAATTGCAAAGTTCATTATGTTTTTCAGTCCCTATTGGAGAACTCAGAAGCAAACAAAAATATATTATAGCGCATGTAAAAATATATTATAGTGTGTATAAAAATAGCTTAATATTTATTAAGTGAACATCAAATTGCAACGTTTATTATGTTTTCACGTCCTTATTGGAGAAGTAAGAATGTAACAAGGTGAAGATATGAACTCATAGCTGTAGGTGAAGAGATGAACTCATAGCTTCAAGCTAACTCATAGCTGTAGGTGAAGAGATGAACTCATAGCTTCAAGCTAAAGTCTGAGCTCCAAATATAGGTCTGGCTCCAAATATAGGTCCTGGGATTCAGAGTTGTCACTCGAAATCCATCATATCCATCAACTTCCTCTTGTTATTATTGGTGAGGGATCCCTAAGACAATTTAATTTAACAAGAAAACTAATTAGTGAAACTCAAAACTAACATATAATATAGTTTCAAATCCCCCAAAAACTTATATATATGATGCTACGAATAACTAAGATTTCCAGAAGAAGATGAGATAATGTGTATTTTTTACTTGAACTAAAAAAGATCTAGAATTAATGTGGACTGAAAAGAGTAGTGTTGAGTACTTTAAAATACAATTGTACTTTTATTTTATATATTTAATTTTTAAAATTTAAATTGTTATATTATTTTTCAATTTAAAAATAAATTCCAAATGTTTTTATTTTATTTGTAACTGAAAAAGTGTGAAAATTAAATAATTTAAAATAAAAAAATTACAAAATTACAAATGAACATAAAAAATATATAATTAAAAATATTATTTTTCAAGAAATATATTATAATGCATATAAAAAAATGCAGCAAGCAAAAAATATATTATAGCGCATGAGCGAGCAAAAAAAATATATTATAGAGCATGTGAAAAGAAATGCACACTCCCTTTGTCCCACACTAATGGTTAGGTGGTGTTCGTCTAATACATATAAATAGTGTATAAAAATTATAAAAAAATTACTAAAATAAAATTTAATTATTAAATTTTATTTTAATAATTTTTTCATAATTTTTGTACATTATTTATTAAAGACAAAAAAGTCAACGTTGACCCCTATCTCCAACAGAGTAGTATATTGTAAAAAAATATTTTATAGTATAGCGAATATAAAAAAATAGTGCAACCAACAAAAAAATATATTATAGTTCAAATAAAATAGCGCATAATATTTTTTTATTATTATAGCGCAAAAAAATATATTATAGTTCAAATAAAATAGCGCATAATATTTTTTTATTATTATAGCGCATATAAAATATAGTGCAAAAAATATATGCTTTTGTTCATTATTAATAGAGCTCCACTTATTTTTATTTGTATGGGCAAAACTAATAGACTAGCAGCCTTTATAGTATCTTCAATGGTATACCCAAACATAAGTATAATTTAGTGACACATCACTTGACACATCACAAATATTTTGTACCTATCAATTTGTACCTTAATATCCTTAATGGTGTAAAATGAAATTGTTCACTTTTTGGCATGTGAGACCCACACAACAAGACACATTACAAATTGTACCTAGTATCTAATATTTGATACTCTCTTTTTTCTCTCTCTTATTTGTACCATATCTCGTATACTTAGGTACAATTCTTGCCGCATGTAAATTATACCTACCATTGAAGATGCTCTTATACTTAAAAAAAAAACATTTTTGTTCATTTAGCTGCTAACATATAGTTCTTTCTGTTATTAATTAATGTCTAATCAGTAACACTTTGTTTAAGAAACTTAATTTATTTTAGTTAATATCCATGAAAAAGATATACTGTATTGAAAAAAAACACAATGTGGAATGAATTAATAGACATAAAATGAAAAATAAATTGAAATTAATTAATAAAATCAAAAGGATATGCAATGAATGAGAGAGATAATAAAAGAGAGTATATGATGTGAGCATTATACAACTATGAAAAAGGGATTGAAGAATTAGTCATTCCATTTAATAAGTAATAAATCTCTCATTCTTTTGTTGTAGTATTTTATAAAAGAATTAGTCATATTATTATATGAAAACAATTGTTTTCACAATTTTTATCTTTCATCAAACTAATCATTTACTATAAAATAATCTTTCACTTATTACTCAGTCATTACTCATTACTCTGAAGCCTCAATTATTTTTTCATTTTTTCTACATATAGAATAGAACAAACCAGATCTATTGAGTTAAATGTAAAAAAACGTGAATATTATTATTTGTAAGGACTAATACTATTTTATTTTATTTATAAAAAAGATAACAAGGTGAATACATTTTAAATTGATTTATAAGACCACCCATTTTAATTGATTATGGCTCTATTCATTAAAACAACGTTTCAAATTCGAAGTAGCCCATCAATCAATGTCCATACAACACCTTTTTTTCCTTTACATTACTCAGGAACACTTAGAAGATTTTGGGTGCACCCTAATGAGCTATAAGAAACTGTATATGTGTATGTATATGAATCAGTCAAAGGGATCAATCCTTGGATCATGCTCACTTGCCATAGCCATTCCCGTGCAGAGACACGTAGGGCACATGACCTTCCCTGACCCTGAACAATTAGAACACCGTTCTGTTTTAGGTAGTGACAGGGGCTCATCTCCAGCATTTACCGTTGAGACCGGTTGGATAAGAACAAGAGATCCTGTGTTCGAACACTTAGCACAAGCGAGATATCCTGTAATAAAAACAAAGCATATTCTCAAGAATTTAAGAAGTTTTCCTTTTGTAACAAAGTCCCACAAATAGTTTCTTATTTTGTCCATGAACACTCACCCTAAGTCGACTTAAATTTGAAATTTAATCCTTGGATAGATTGGAAAAATAAAGTCGAGTTGAGTATACTACCTGTACCAACACAGTACTTGCATCTCTTCTGCTCCTGTAGCTTCACATTGTTTATCTCCACTACCATCAAAGCAGATATCACTCCAACTGCTCCTCCCGAGAACGACGCAACAATTGGATCAACTTCACTGCAAGAGTACATTGAAAGAACTAAGAGCGTAGACGGCAGAAGACAAGCTCTTCAACTCCAAAACTATTTTTTTTATAGCCATGTGTATCACAAGCAGGTAAATTGAAGAATGAAAAAAGTCAAATGCATTTAAATTCAAGAATAAAATGATTTAGCGCAAACTAAAACCAGCTATCCTTAGTGTATATTGTCATCAGTTTGCTAAGTAATCCTTATATTATATATGCGGTCGATAGCAAGAACCTAGAACACGCTTGTGTCTCAGTTTCAACAATTAGTCAATGCCTTGATTGATACATTAAAAACAATTCTATAAGCATACCTTAATTGCATCGGGAGATGCATATTATAGATAAAATCAGCATATGAAGTCCCTCCTACTCCAAGTTTTAGCTCCAACTGAAGTGAATGAACATCCATCAGAAAGGTATTACAAAGGATGGGATGTATATATATTTACACTTTTCAAACCCGGACATTCATTAAAACTATAATCAAAGACTCGTAACAAGTCGTTGCAGAACTTACAACGGGTGCTAGTAGTCCACCAAAAAGCATGATTCCCCCAATAAGAGAAAAACAAGTAGCATAGTATTGTTTTAGGTTCGCAGAGGTCTGCAAGAACATAGCCATCAAACTTTACTCTTTGAAGTTCACTTTGAGTTGTAAATGACAATAGATGCACATATATATCCAATGCTACAAAGGGCAATAAAAATGAAATAACATATATACCAAAGGAGGCAAGAATGGTATAAATGAAGGGAAATCCGGAAGCTCGTTCAATTCCTCTTCGTCTATAATCCCGAGTTCCTTGTTTTTCATTTTTTGCCTTACTCTAAGACGACGAACCTACCGAAATTCACACAATATATTATAAGCAAATCAGTGCATAGGCAAGGCTTGTATGTAATGAGGAATTAATGAAAAAAAAAAATCGTGGCTCAATTGATCGAAAAATAATAGAATTAAACCTCCTCCATCTGCAGAAAAATCTTATTTCTTCGGCTCCGAATGTTATCCTGAATTTCCTGCAGCTCCATCTTCTCAAAATCCTGGACTGTCTCGGGCCCTTCTATTATACAAAACCTGAATCCAAACCCCCGCCCAGATTTCACCTCAAATTAACTCCGATTCCCTAATAGATAAATAAATAAATATGCAAATAATAAGTATGTGTTCCTTACGAATCGGAGTTTTTATCATCCGACGATCCAGGACCATCGGGGACGGAGAAAGGGGAGGCGCCGGCATCCGCCGCGGCGGATCGCCATTTCAGATTGCACTTGAGCTTTCGTTTGGGAAAGCATCTGGAGCGGGGCGAACACAGCGGCGTCGGCGGGTGAGAAACTGCCAGAATTTGCGCCGATATTATCATTTCTTATTTCTGGGAAAAAAACCAGAAGGAAATTTGGTTGTCGAGTGTTCAGCTCTGGTTTTCAAGCGATGAGCGCTGCTCGGGTGGTGTTGACTCTCGCCATGTTTTTTTTTATTTTTCTTCCCTTGTAAATTATAATAATGATTCTTTAATGTCTGTGATTTATTGAATAATCAATAATATAATAAATAAAAACAGCCACCTAATTATTTAAGTATAAATTACTTTTGATATTTTAATTGAAAACTCTCACATTTTGTCCTACACTACTCCTAGTCTCCTACCAAGTATTTCAAACATAAATTGGGAATAAATTAAATGCCTAACATATTCATCATAATGCCTAATATAACATATTCATCATTACAAACATACATTAATTTGAATAGATATAGTAAGTTTATGAATCTATTCTATATCTAAAAGATTAATTTGAATAAATATACTAATTTATGAATCTACATATAAAAGGAGAAGCATATTTTAACTATGAATCTATATACTTTAATTTTATGAATTTAAAACGAAACTTTGGACGGAACGCTTAATTTTCAGCATTTTCAACATAAAAAGAATTTTGAGCTACAGGAGTATAAACAAAACAGATGTAGATTATTCAAGAATCGAAGTCGGTTTATTTTATTAAAAAAATGCTCCTTTTGTTCGAGTAGTTGAATCTTGTAACTAATTGAAAATGTAGTGCAGTTTATAACTGAAATTATCCAAGAACACAAGTGTCTACAGTTGAGCTTCAGTTAAAGTAAAACATTTATTTATGCGGATGATGGGCCAGAGAAAGTGGAATCAGGCATCAGCCGTGTGCAGAGCAAAGAGGCCCGTTAACAAACACTATATATATGATTGGGCCCTTTTGGACACATGGAATTAACCCAAGTAAATACTAAGTAGTGCCCAAAACGCGGTTCACCATCACGAGTGGGCTTGGCCGACGTTCCCCCATCGCCATCCCGGTTTATATTAAAAAAAAGTTTTATATGAAATAACTATATGTTTGCTTGGACATTTAAGAAGGTATATTGATTTGGAATTTCGTTGAACATTTAGGAGGGTGTATTGGTTTGGGATTTCGTTAAATTTTTTAAGATTTTTAAAATTTGAAAGTATTCAATCCGGTCTTAAAAAGTTCATTAAAATCCTAAGGTATTCAACTTGGATTTTAAAAAGTCAATTAAAATCTATAGATATTCAATAGTTTTTGGATTTTTAAAAAGTTTAAAAGTTCATGAATTTTAAAGGATTTTCTTTAAAAAAATACAAATGAATTCCACTTTTTAAAATCTTTCATAATTAGGAGAGATTTCTACGTATTTTTATTTAATCAACTAAATTATTTTTAAAAAATAATAAAAACTTAAAAAAATTATATAAAATTAAATTAAAAAGACAAAATAAGAAAATATGTTTTTAAGAAAAAAAATACTTTGAAGAAGAAAAAAATTAATATTTTAAATAACAATTGTGCTTTAACTATAAATAAAATTTAAAAAATATATTTTTTTTATTATAAAAATAATTAAAGATATTTTTAAAAATTTAATGATATAAATAAAAGATAAAAATAATACTATATTAATATTTTTTTTAATAATTTGAATTACTCTTTTTATACGGAAATGTGTTTTATATAAGGGTTATATGTTAATTCATGCCGAAGTTTATGGAAATTTACGTAAATCAACGAGAATGAATGAAAACTTATATTTCAAAATGAATGAAAACTTATATTTTAAAATCATTTAAAGTCTTTGAAAATCCGTATAAATCAATAACAAAAGTCAGTAAAATTTTACAAAGACTAACTGGGTTTTCAAAATTCACTTACTTTTTAAAATTCATAAAAATCAAACAAAGTCCGAATCGATTTTTTTAAAGTATCCAAATAAATAACTCTTCATCCCCATCGGATGCCCGTACACGTGGCATAATCCTGTGCGTAGAAAAATTAGAAAGTGGACTTAATAAGTTGCTCTATGACGCAGACTTAATAATGTTGCGGTGTGAACTTAAGCCTAACGTTGCCACGTGTACAAATGTTTGGAAAGTTAAAAATGTTTGGATGCTGATATTTTTTTATTATTATTATTATTATTATTATTATTATTATTATTATGCAGTACAAGTAATTATACAACCAAAGAAATAAATAAAACAAAAACATTTACGTAAAATTCGCGTTATTTTAAAAGATAATGGATATTTATGTTATAAATATATTATTAGGTTATATGAAAATGACTAGACTGCATTAATTCTAAATTTTAATCAAATTTCTAGCTAACCCTAAGCTATATATATACTACTAGTACATATTAGTATCATTTCTTTATTCTACTAACATTTTTATGCATGTTTAATTTAATGGGACATTTTTGAAAAAAAAAATCAAAAAAATAATACATAGTTACACAATAGTTACTTACATAGTTACACAGTAAATCTAACCTAATAACATGCACAACTGTGTTTTTTTTATAATTTCAAAGACCAATATTTTTTTTCTAACCATCTCTTATTTTAATTTATGAACAAATTAATTAAACAATTCATAAAAAATGGAAATTTTACCTTTTTTTATTCAGAAATTAAACGTGCTAAATTTACTTGTTTCACGATATAAGAACCTCAATGATATAATCCATGAAATTGAAAAACAAATTTTCAATATAGTAGTATACATTATAAAAAATTATATATAATATAAAATGAATTAAAATATTTTTATTTTAAACATTTACCAGGTCAACTGCGAGCGATCCTAATCCTAAACTCTACATAAAACATGTATAAATTACTCTATTTGTTCTATATTTATTTTTGCCCTTAATTACTTTTGAAATATACATTTTTTATATATTTTAAAATCTAAAAAATGAAATAATTATTATTATTTTTGAGAAAAAAGTATATATGTATATACTATTTTTGTTCTATAAAAATGGTCACATTTTTTTTTTTAATTACATACAAATGAAATGTGACTATTATATTCTTATACAATGGAAGAAGTATTTAAGTGGATGGATACATGATTTGGATTTAAAATGAAATTGAAAATCAAAACGACTTTAGGAAACACTACTCATGATAAAGTTGTGGTTATGGCATGAGTATGTCACTAGCTATAGTAAAAGTTTTGTAGGTGTGCGTGTGGGGATGGATTAGGATACCCTCAACTCACTCACTCAAAAAGTCATTCAATATTAGTGTAACAGATCATAACAATATTATTGTCCCAATTAACCACTATATATACAAGTGCCTGCCGCATCGTTGGTTACTACCTCAATCCCCATTGTTAATAACTCATAAGTCGCAATAACTAAATTAAAAAAAAAAAAAAAAAAAAATCATCATGATAATGATCAGTCCCATAGTTTTCCAATTCACTCTCATGTTACTTCTCTTGATTTCCATGTCTACTTGTGCGTACAGGGCTGGGCCGGCTGGCGATAAGACGGCTGCCACGTCGGGCTTGCCATATGGGCCCGGAGGAAGCGGCTCGGACCGTGGGCCCAATTGGAACTACAACTGTGTTAGAAACCGCTTCATCTAAAAGCTCGAACTGGTAGAGAAGTTGGACTTCTTTACGCTTATATTAATGGGCCGAATATATTCTCCAATACTCCCCCTCACTTGTGGGCCGATTTCAACCTCTTTGGGGAGGCCCAACAAGTGGATAATTAAATCGGGTGGAGTCGCCACTGGCGGGAGTCGAACCCAGGACCTCGGGTTATCCCAAGGCTCTATAGCCATGTTAGATGCCGCATCATCCAACAGCTCGAACTGTTAGAGAAGTTGGGCAACTTAGACATTTATAGTGGGCCGAATATATTCTCCAATACTCCCCCTCACTTGTGGGCCGATTTCAACCTCAGGGGAAGGCCCAACAAGTGGATAATTAATTCGGGTGGAGTCGCACATGGCGGGAGTCGAACCCAGGACCTGCCACAAGGCTAGGCTCTGATACCATGTTAAAACGGGGGTGCAAACGTGCGGTCCCACGACTAGCGCACAAACGAGAGCGGGAGCCCGAATATGCACTAGAGAGCCTCTTTCTAACTTAAAACCATATGGTGCTAAGTAGGAGAACTCTCTAGGCTTATATAATAGGCTCACTTTTCTCAAACTTTCAATTTGTGACAACTCACAAGTGACTACACAACATACAATTTTAACACACCCCCTCACTTGTGAGTCCTAGACAAATCGGTCCCACCACAACAATGGTCAACCCCCCTGACCGAGCAACCACCACGGTGCCCTGACGTCACTACATAGGAGGCCGAACCGATGGGCCGTAACAGACGAACACGCAACAGAAGCTACACGCAACAGAAGCTACATCAAGTCAATAATAAAAATCAAGTTATATTGTTTTTGTTTTTCATCCTTCTCCCGTCTTTTTACTACAAATTCAACATGGTATCAGAGCAAATTATTCTTAAGCTTCCGCAATCCAAAAAAAAAAAAAAAAAAAAAAAAAATCGTGAGAAAAAGAGAGAGAGAGTATCGCTTCAAAGTCATCCCAAGGAAGCCCCGCGGCCCCCGCTGCCCCGCCGCTGTTTCCCCTCCGCTGCCACCAAGAAGAAAAACACTGCGTCCTCCGCTGCCACCAAGAAGAAAAACACTGCGTCCGACATCACATCCTTCCGCTTTTCGCCTACCACTGTTGAAAGTCCCCACAACCGAAAATTTTAATTTGAACCCAAAGAGAGGTAATACTCCATGGGTATCATATGAAGTTCGAGACGAAAAACGTGACGACCAAAACCGATAGTTACTACGGAGGCGCGCGACGATCGAAATTGCGACGACCAAGTGGCGCGCGGCGATCGAATTTGCGACGACCGAAACCGATAGATACTACGGAGGCGCGCGAAGATCTCGAAAATTATTTTGTTTTATTATTATTATTATTATTATTATTATTATTTTTTAATTTTTTTTCGGGGATGGAAGGTTTTCGACAGTGACGTGGAAAGTCAGCGGGATTGTGGTTCAAGAAAATAATCGATTGTTTTCATCTTCTTCTTCAAGATGTAATACGAATTTCGTATTCTCATCTTGAGGGAGGGTATAGAAGTATATTGGTAGAAATATAGCACGCGCATGGAAGGAGTCCTATGCGCACAAAGAATACGACATACACGCATGGAAGGAGTCCTATGCTCACAAGGAATACGACATACACGCATGGAAGGAGTCCTATGCTCACAAGGAATACGACATGCGCACAAGGAAAATAGTCCTATTTCATATATTGTCTTATTTAGTTTATTTCCATATTTTATTCTTTACCTTATTTTGTGGGTCTACGTATGCTTATATAAAGCATACGTGAGTACTCAATTAATCATCCAATCAAATTCAATCAATCAATAAACAAGTTTTATTTTTCTCTCTTCATATTATTTTATTTTATAAAAATTCAACATGGTATCAGAGCGGGCCCAACACGATGATGGGTGCCCCAGCCGATGAAATTTCCGGCTTGCCCAAAGATGGCATTGTGTCCACGAGTAGAGCCGAAAAAATCGAGCCTACTCGTGAGGGGGCGTGTTAAGTATCCCACATCGGTTGGCAAAAGGTCCTAAAGCTCAAATATAAGTTGAACAACCTTAATACCTTAACAAGGCCTTTTAAGGTGTTATTGGCTCAACATTGATAGCTTTGACCTGGGTGTCGAACCAGGTGTTCAGCTGGGAGATGTCGGCGGGGATGGGCTCGTCGGCGGAGCGGACGGTGGAGGAGAGGGAGATTAGGAGGATGGAGACCGCAAGGGCCTCCATTGTGATTTGGAAGAACGTTGGTTTTGCCATTATTGTTTTGGTGTTTTATTTTGTGTTATTGGTTGATGTTTTTGTGTTGAGGGTGGCGGGGGTTCATATATGCATGGGAACTATACTTGGGAAGCAGTGCAAGAAAATAGGGAGGGTGAAAAAATGTGAGATTGAGAGATGATCTTTGTGGTATTGGTTCTTGTTTTTAATCATCTTAATTTCTGGTCCTAAATTGCAACTACTAAATTACCGATTATTGTTCGTTCGTTTATTGTCCGACCACCCTTTCGGATGTATGACATAAAATGGAAAGTTAGAAACGAAAAGGCCAAAAAATATATAGTACTTCCAGTATTTATTATAATAATATATTGAATTGAATTATTCGTAATATAATACACTATTTATATTCATATTCGTAAATATTTGAATATAAAAAAAATACTTGAATTCGTTTTTTTTAATACGAATAATCAAAAGTCGAATCGAATCACGAATCGAGTAAAAAAGATTCGATTCGTTTACATCCCTACGTACAAGGTACGTACAAGGGTAGAGTGATTGGCCACTTCCGAAGATGAAATCGACGGTGTCCTCAATGTAGTAGTCTTTGAAGAAATGTTTGCCCTTTTCGTCGCAAACGGTATCTTGATAACCGTAAAATTTGCAGTTATAGAAAGACGCGTAGTCTTCGGAGACGCCACCGCCTAAGCTTCTTTCTTCACACCATTCGGCGTCGGGGATGAATTCTGATTATATAAGAATATACTATATACTGCCGTCATCCACTAGTAATAGTCACGTTGACTTTTTTTTTACCGTCCAATACATATGATAAACAATATACAAAAATTATGAAAAAATTAATAAAATAAAATTTAATAAGACCTGTTCTTTTGGAGAAACCGGCTGAACTGAACTAAGCTGAACTGAACTGGATCGATCTGAACTGAACTGAATTGATTTTTTTTATAAAAATAATAATAATTTTTATAAATTTGTAAATATTTTTTTTAAAAATAGTAATAATATTATGAAAGTAATTAGATTGTACATTTAAAATTATAGATTTAAATTATTTTTTATTTATTTTATTTTAATTTATTTTGCAACGAACTTAATCGAGCTGAACTGAAGCGATTTGAACTAAACTAAACTTAAGCGATCTGAACTGAACTGAATTAGACTAAAATTAAGTCCAAAAGAACAGATCCTTAGCTCTAGCTTCTTCAAATATTTTTTCGAAAGTTGTTTCAAGACCTTCAAAAAGACGAAGATTTCTTACTTTCCAAATAAACCAAAGCACACAAGATCAAATACACACAAAAATTTTTGTCGAACGTTTTATTCTCCAAACTCCGAAGTGTTGCAAAAAGTGAGCCGTCGGCCTATTCGGCAGTGTCGTGGAGACGGAAAGTCAAGAATAACAGGGTTTCCAAACTTGGTTTCACTTTCGAAAAAAAAAAAAAAGTGTGCAATATCTTCATCTTCTTGTTCACAAAAGCTACAACAAATAGCTGTGTCATCCCCAAGAACTTTTCTCTTTCGCAATTCAACTTTGGTCGGCATACGATATCTTAAGATTTTCCGAACAAGCCCCGCGAATTTTGAAGACGTTAAATTGTTACAAATTTTTGGAAAAACAAGTCAGCCATCCCCATCCAAGTTAGTAGACATCGGAAGCGAGGATATAAGAAAAGCGTAAGCATCCTTTACTGAGTAACGTACAACCGTCTTTCGCATTCTTCCAAACTCTAGAGTCCTCGAAATGGACCTGAAACGTGACACCATCAATAACAGAGAGAAGCTCACCAACCTAATCATATTCCCACGAGAAAAGATTACATCTCCAAGCAAAGTTTCAACACCAAACTCCATTAGCTCAATAACCAAGCTCTCCCACCAGTACATCTTTGTTGACACAAACAGAATAAAGTTTGGGAAACATGTCCAGTAACCTAGCGTTGCCAACCCAAAAATCTTTCCAAAACAAAGTCTTCATACCGTTCCCTATCTTTCTGCAGAGATTTAACATAAAACAAAAATTATCAGATAAAAACAAGTCAAGGAGATCTCACTACCAACTAGACATGCTAGATCTAATAATACCGCCGCCATATTTAGAATCCAGTATTTTCACCCAAAGTGAATCAGGCTCAACTCGAAGTCTACAAGCCCATTTACCCAACAAAGAATGATTAAAGAGAAGAAGATATTTAACTCCAAGTCCACCACTTGCTTTTGGCAAACAAATATTACTCCAAGAAACTCGCGGATTTTTTTTCTGCTAGGCCGCTGCCCCCCACCCACAGGAAGTCCCTGTGCAATTTCGTAATCACGATCAAAGTTTTTTTCGGCATGCGGTAGAAGGAGAAATAATAGACTCGTAAAGAGGTTAAAACAACATTAAGTAAGCATTAAGTAAAGTGATTCTCCATCCGAAAGAAATATAAGAAATATGCTTATCTCCCCATGACCTCAACCTGTTTCGAAATTTATGAATCACCGCATCGGGGTTACGATGATTAACCCCAACTTGAATTCCAAGATACGACATAGGAAACTGACCCACGCTGCAACCAAGAACAACTGCCATTTGCTCAAGCAGACTCTCCTCAATATTTAACCCAAAAATATGACATTTTGAGTAATTAATAAGAAGGCTAGAAAAGGAGATCAAAATTGAGAAAGATGCATTTAAGAGCCCAAATATTCTTAGTGGAGACGAGCCCCGTCAAGATTGTATCATCTGAATATTGAAGATGAGAAACACTAACTCTTTTGACCCTAACTGAAACAACATCAAAAAGACCCATATCACATGTCCGTGAGATCATCAAGCTCATGCCTTCCACAACCAGGAGAAAAATAAAAGGTGGCAGAGGATCACCTTGTCGGAGCCCACGTTCCAGCAAGAATTCTTTAGTAGGGCTCCAATTAACAAGGATCGAAGTTGTGGCCGAAGTAACATATTCCATAATCCAATATCTCCATTTTCGGTGAAATCCCTGACGATCTAACATAATATCAAGGAAATTCCATTCCACCGAATCGAAAGCATTTGCAAAATCAATTTTAAACATAATATCAAGGAAATTCCATTCCACCGAATCGAAAGCATTTGCAAAATCAATTTTGAAAAATAGTCGTTGCAATTTTTTCATCTTTGCTTCATCAACGATTTCATTAAGAACCAGAACCCCATCATGATTTTGTCTTCCTTGAATAAAGGCAGATTGATTATAAAAAATAATACTATTCAAGACAAAATAAGATTATTATTAAAAGAAGAAAGATGAGATAACCGTTAATCTATTTATGTTATATGTACAATTATTAAAAGATAATATATTTATATTATTAACTTATATTTATTATATAGTATTAAATTATATATTTTACTAAATTATATTATTAACTTATATTTTACTAAATTATATTATTAACTTATATTTTATTTGTGTTAAATTATATATTTTACTGCTTATTTTTTATTTGAAACATTTATAAAAAAAATTTAAAAATAACAATACTTAAACATTTTATTATAATTACGATTAAAAATGAAGTAATTTTATAATATTTTCAATTTAAATTTATTATAAATAATATAATATTTTAATTAATTAAAAAAAAGGAAAAAACTTTGATTTTAATTTTATTATATAGTTTGTTTTGTTGGTGGAAATTATAAATTTAAAAATATATTTTTATAATAACACTTAATTAATTTATTTAGAGGGCCGAATAATATAAATGAAAATTGTATTGAAGAATATATTCCGCTTATTAATATAAATAGTAATAAAAATATTATTATTATTATTATTATATAAATTAGTAATAAAAATATTAAATTAAAATAATTAAAATTAATATAAAAAAATTCTCTACGAAGATGAGCCGTAGCCGTATGGAATATTTTTATATCAAATCCCTACTTTTATATCAAATCCCTACGGAGGTAAGCGTAGGAAACTTTCAATTTTTTGGGTTGACTATTATGTTTTCTAGATCAAATATATTCTTATGTATGTTGACTTTGTGTATTTTCATTTCTCGGTTCGGTTTTTAAAAAAAAAAATGTTGTGGAAATCATATAAATTAAAATCGGACTAACTAAATTGCAACTGTTACAAAATTAATAGTAATAAATTAAAGTATTATTTGCACTAATTTTATTATGTACAGTATAGTCTATACTCTATATAGACAAATTCTTATTTGCATCTAAACAAAAAATAATGATAGTAAAACAAAGATAAAGGGACCCGACCCGGCCCGATTCAACTCCTCAAACCTTGGCAGGTGGGAGCAGCCACGTGGAACCCTCGATGAAAGCAAGGCTGAGAAACGGCTTAACATCAGCTTCGGTCAACTGCTTAGTGAATGGGACCCGCTTATCAACAGCTGCGCCCGGTCCTTTGTTGTTGTACTCTCCGAAATACACGGTGCTATATATTCATTAATTAATTAATTAATTAATTGATTCTTATTTTGCATGGAGAAGAATATTTGAAATTTACTTATTACCTGCCGGTCTCGGGGTGTTTGTTGTCCGACCATCCTTCCGGGTGAACCACATCGCTGAGTTCAGAATACGCATACACCACCCTCCCATTCGGGAACCACGACCTCCCGAGGTACGCTGTCTGCCCGCTGCCCGTCACCTTGCAGTGGACGAACACGTAACCGTCAGGATCAGCATCAGCCTTCCTCGCCTGGGCCGCGATGATCGCCATCGGATCCCCGGGGATGACATGGATCTCCGAATTCTATATATACCCACAAAATTAAACACGAATCATCAAAACATGCATGCATGCATGCATGTGGAACAGCTCGAACTGTTAGAAAAATATATATATACCAGGTAGAGCGATTGGCCACTTCCGAAGATGAAGTCGACGGTTCCCTCGACGTAGCAGTCTTTGAATAGATGTTTTCCCTTGTCGTCGCAAACCGTGTCTTGATAACCGTAGAATTTGCAGTTATAGAACGACTGCCCGTCGCCGCTCGCCCTCAACGCCGCCGCCATAGCCAACTTCATCACCCCGTCCGGCCTCGGCGCATTATTCTGATCCAAACCAACAAAAAACTCGAACAGTTATATCAGTGAGTCGAATATATATTAGTTATATTCTCAAGAATGTACGAACCACGACTGTTAGAGAAGTTAGGCAGCTTGACA
This sequence comes from Euphrasia confusa, assembly GCA_954870475.1. Classification (NCBI taxonomy): domain Eukaryota; kingdom Viridiplantae; phylum Streptophyta; class Magnoliopsida; order Lamiales; family Orobanchaceae; genus Euphrasia; species Euphrasia confusa. The sequence goes on from OX940957.1 coordinate 35,846,679, forward strand.
TTTATATTAGTTATATTCTCAAGAATGTACGAACCACGACTGTTAGAGAAGTTAGGCAGCTTGACATTTATATTAGTTATATACGAACCACGACTTTGAGATTGACAGCGCTGAAAAAATCGCCCTCGACGATCAATGTGGCGCTGTCGACAGTCCCGTACTGCAATGCCGTGCCGCTAGAGACGAGGACCGGAGGGTTGGCGGCATCTCCGTACATGGTGATGTAGGGTTTGTTCCGGTCGACTTTGATCCTCTCGGTGTAGTTTCCGGGGCCGATGTTGATGATGACTCGGTTCTTGTTGTCGGCCGGGACGCTGTTGACTGCGTCGGTCACGGTCTTGAAGTCGCCGCTTCCGTCGGCCTTGACGGTGATGGTGGTGGTCTTGCCCTCGGCCGCCGCCAGCGGGGCGGCAACGGTGGCGGCTTTGACCTGGGTGTCGAACCAGGTGTTCAGCTGGGAGATGTCGGCGGGGATGGGCTCGTCGGCGGAGCGGACGGTGGAGGAGAGGGAGATTAGGAGGATGGAGACCGCGAGGGCCTCCATTGCGATTTGGAAGAAGGTTGTTTTTGACATTATTGTTTTGTTTTTATTATTATTGTTGTTTTATTTTGTGTTATTGGTTGATGTTTTTGTGTTGAGGGTGGTGGGGATTTATATATGCATGGGAAGTTTGGGAATAGCGGTGCTAGAAAATAGGGAGGGTGATAAAATGTGAGATTGAGAGATGATGATTGTGGTATTGGTTCTTGTTTTTAGGATCGATCGAGTAGTTCTATTGGCGTGAGTTTGAAGTTGACTATTAATAGAGTGTTTTAACTCATGTACAAATTTCAATATAAGAAAATTTATTCGGATCATATAGTGTGAACTTTGGATATAGTGAAAATATCGTTTAATTATATAGTGAAAATATCCTTATATTGAACTACTGTATATATGTTCAACTTCTTACTATTGACAAACACTCTTGAAACAGGGATAGTAAAATACAAAAATATTGAAAATTTGTAAAAAGAACTTAGTATTAGTTTAATTATTTAATTTAAAATAACTTTGGGGTGTAGGTATTAATTTAGCCCAATAACATATGGCATTTACTTTAAAGCATGTGTATAAAACTCTCTTGTATGTGAGTGACCATGAAAGAAATACAGATCAGGCATCATCTTCTTCTACGCTATGTTACTGCTCTACCCAATTCAATCTCAATTCAATTTTTTTTATCCAATCCATATTGATATTGGATATTTAATACTCTCATTCACGAGTATACCACAAAATTTATCGGCTCTATTTGTAGATCAATGTGCATTTTGAGCAATCCGTACTATTTTCGTGATGGAGTGAAAATTAAAAGTTAAAATTAAGTGATCAATTGATATATGGAAATTGAATTAATTAAAAGTTTTGCATTTTTTTATTTGAATTTCAATAATATGCAAATAAATAAATAAATAATTATATAAACAAGTGCAAACTGCAGGAAGTCAACTATTTCATACCGAAAAAGTCAAAATCAACAAACCCTCGTTTTTTTGCTCTCTCTCTCTAGTCTCTACCAGCTCATGAGCTTCACCGAGTCGTAATTGTAGTTGTAGATTCCAAAATTTCTAATTATATTTCGTTCTCTCACCTGCTGGTTGATACTCCTGATCATAATTGTTTAATTATGAGTAATTTTGTAGCTTTCTTTTCATTTTTAATTTATAATAATATAATCACGTTTTTTCTTTTGGGATATAATCGCATGTTTCTTCTCTACAAATATTAAAAACAACAATAACTTTAATCAATACTATGAATTATAAATTACAATTACATTGTTTTCTTCGAGAAATCTCATTATTGATCATCATCATCTGATATAAGTTATAGTAAAACTCTAAACTATATCCACAATAATTGTTTTATTGTTTTTTTAGATTGGATATGTACAATTAAACTTTATACACTTAAATATTAATCAGGCTTATGGCGCGCTTAAATAAGCTCGATCACCGCCGCCGTAGCCGGAGTCTTAATGTGAGCGGCCGTACGCGCGAGGCATGTTCGTACAATTTGGTTTAAAGAAACATGAAATGAAAGAAGAGAGAACGAGTCAAATCCTCCTCATTCATTCATGCCAACTCGATCCAAATTTATTTTTATATTTAAAAAGAAGTGCACAAAGACTTTCAAGTCTTCTCTATTACAACCATATATATATAAATTAACCTTATTTTAATTATTCCCATCACATTACCAAGCAAGAGACAGACAGCTGAGAGAGAATGTTGATGCTAGTAAACTGCTCCCACTGCCGCACGCCCCTCCAGCTTCCTCCCGGCGCCCCCTCCATCCGCTGCGCCATCTGCCAAGCCATCACCTCCGTAGTTGCCGATCCCCGCCCCGCAGGACCACCGTATCAGCATGGACCTCCGCCGCCCTCACTTTATCCTCCAGCCGTTCCAACCTTCACTTCCACAAATTCCTTCAATGGACACAACAACAGCACGAACTACTACAACCCCCCTCCTCCAACTCCGCCTCCATCCGTTCACGGGAGGAAGAAGGCGGTGATCGTGGGAATATCTTACAAGAAGTCAACGCAAGAGCTGAAGGGGTGCATCAACGACGCCAAGTGCATGAAGTTTATGCTCATCAGCCGATTCAACTTCCCTGAATCTTCCATCATCATGCTTACCGGTATACCTCCGGCCTCGTCTCCATTACTCGATCTTAAGTTTTGAGATGTGGTAAAGGTTTGACTTTTGTAATGTCAACTTGCTAGTTTTATACTCCGTATACAACGGCATTGTTGACTTGCTTACAATTCCAAGAATCATTAGTTTGTGTCAAATTTTGGCTGATAACGCCTTAAAAAACTTTGTTAAATTGATATTAGTCTAACTTTGACATGATATTAACAAGGTGTTTTAATTACTTGTTATTGACTCAACTTTGACATTTCGACTTTTTCGATATTGCTTTTTATGATATTGTTAGAAGTATCTGTTTCACATTTATATTAGTGTGTCGAATATATTCTCCTATCGATACTACTATTTCTGTCTCATATCAGTTGTCGCACTTCCTTTGTTATTTTCAGAAGAGGAAACCGATCCTCACAGAATTCCGACGAAGCACAACATCCGGCAGGCGATGTTTTGGCTGGTCCAAGGGTGCCAGCCGGGGGACTCCCTCGTGTTCCATTTCTCCGGGCACGGCGGGCAGCAGAAGAACTACACCGGAGACGAGCTCGACGGATTCGACGAAACGCTGTGCCCTCTGGACTACGAGACGCAGGGAATGATCGTGGACGACGAAGTCAACTCCACCCTCGTCAAGCCTCTTCCGGCCGGGGTCAAACTTCACGCAATCATTGACTCGTGCCACAGCGGGACCGTCCTCGATTTGCCGTACCTCTGCAGGATGCACAGAAGCGGACGCAACACGTGGGAAGACCACCGCCCTCGTTCGGGCGCGTGGAAAGGAACGAGCGGCGGGGAGGTCATATCCTTCAGCGGTTGCGATGACGACCAAACCTCTGCCGATACATCTGTAATTCTCGATTTTTAAGCATAGGTACCAATAAATAAATAAATAAATTAATTAATTTCAAAATGAAATGGAACGAGCAGGCGCTGTCTAAGGTGACGTCGACAGGGGCGATGACTTTTGCTTTCATCCAAGCAGTGGAGAAAGGGCAAGGACAGACGTATGGGAGTATTTTGAGTGGAATGAGATCAACCATCCGGAAGACCGATGCTGAACTTGCGGCCGCTGGAGCTGCTGCTGCTGCTCCCACCACCCTCCTCTCCATGCTTCTGACCGGTGGAAATATTGCCAGTGCCGGACTAACACAGGTTTTTGTAGTTATTAACCTTAATTGCATGTTTTATGACAAGATTAGTTAGTTCATAGCTGGCTTGCCTTCCTCTGCTAACCTCTGTTTTCTATTAAGAAGCGTTTATGACAAGCATTAAAATTTAGGCGGTTTTGTTGGTGCTTGCAGGAACCACAGCTTAGCTCCAATGAACCATTTGATATCTATACAAAGCCCTTCTCACTGTGAGCCGAGAGGCCTGTTGCACAAACAAGTTCATTGGCGGGAAAATCTCTTTCAACGGAATCTACTTTCCTTTTTAGCCTTATATCTTATGGTGGTGTGTTGTTAAATTACTATTATTATTATTATTATTATTATTATAACGTGACTTTGTTGAGAAGTCGCACGGATGTATAACGTACGTGTTGTAATTCCAGAATCCGCCGGTGCCAATCTTTTCCGGAAAGTTATTTGAATCTTTCTCAAATTTAACCACAATCAAAGTACTGTGATAGCGCCATACAACTGTGCATATGTTGTGCAGCAAATGGAAATGGAAGGAAGAATTTTATTGCCAAAAACACTATTATATTATAACATTAATAACAAACACAATCAAACTAAACAAAAGAAGCAATTAACAATACTTTAAAACAATAAGTTACTCCTCCTCCTATTAAATAGAAACTTGAACTTGGATGCTGTTGCGTTTAGTCACGCCGCACTCGGGGCAGGCGTTGGTGATAGGGTCGCACCACTTGCAGACGCTGACGTGGCGGCACGGCCATATCATCGTGGTGGCGAGGCGCGCGCTGCAGATCCTGCAGTCGAGAGTGACGGGATGATGATCGTCCGCCGGGTCAGGGATGGGAGTCGAAGACGACGACTCCTCTTGGCTGGGCCCTGCCGCTCTGCGGCGTTGGGCCTCGTAAGCCCGGTCGAGGCAGAGCTTCAAGGAGTTGGTTTGGTCCTCCAGGTGGCGCATTTGGGCTGATAGCCTCTCTCCCTCTTCCTTGTAGTGCTGGGCCTCGCGCTCGAGCTCCTCGTTCTGGGCCGACTTTATTCGGACTTCCGCTTCTTTGTTCTTCAGCTTCTTCTTGGCCTGCTCGTCCGCCACGCGGTGGAGGGACTTTTGCTGACGTTCGAGCATCCCGGAGACTGCCTTCTGGAGGATGTCGGTCTGCATATATCCATCGAATTGAATATAATTAAACTAAAGAACAAAAGGCAATTAGAGAGATAGAAAAAATGAAATTAATCGTACGTGGAGTGAGATGATGTGATTGAGTTGCTCGGTTTGGCTTCTCATCTCGGTAACTAGGGGATCTTCTTCTTCTTCTTCCTCCTCCTCCTCCTCCTCCTGGTATTCCCCCATTAAGAGGGAGGTGAAGGAGAAGGGGCGGATGGTGGGGGCCGCCGCGTTGAGTATCTGCTGCACGTGCGAGTGCGGTGGAGGAGGAGTGTTGCTTGTTGATGCGAATTGGTGGGCGGTGGAGGGAGGAGGGAAACTAGTAGTCCCAAAGGCGAAGGACAGAGGAGGAGGAGGAGGAGGGGTGAAGCGGTGGTGGCGGTTAGGGGGAGGAGAGGCGAATTGGCCGTTGAGATTGAAGTGGGTGAACTGATTGGCGACGGCGGAGGAAGGGAAGGATTGGTCGGCGGCGTCCTTCATCTTTCTCTTGCCAGAGGAGTTGTTGTTGTTGTTGTTGTTGAACATTTTTGATTGGATGTTTTTTGAAAGATAGAGAATTAGTGAGTGAGTGAGTGAGTGGTGCTCTGGTGGTGGTGGTGGAGGATTAAATAGAGGAGATGAAAACGGTGGCAGCCGTTGGAGACGAGGTTTTGGTTTAGGCTAACGCAACCCTTCGTACAGAGGCGCGTACGTGCGCACCTTTTGCACACCACGTTACAGCGGCGGGAGTTTCAAATCAATTGCACATAATAATAATAATAATAATAATAATAATAATAATAATGTAAAACGTTTCGCAACCTTTCGCATTTTTCAAAATATATTCCTATAGTACCTCTTCTTTTGTATTGAAATCAATTAATGTGAAAATAAACGAATTGAATTGTATAAATCTGAATTAAATTTAATTTAAGTTTTATAAAAATAATAATATTTGTATACGTTTTTTTATATTATTTTATATGTTTAAAAAAATATGAATAATGTTCTGAGATAAATTTGATTGTAAATCTAAAATTATTATCACTAAATTATTATCACTTCATCTCATATAAATAATCCATGGAACGTATTAGTTTTGTTTCAGATAATCGTATGCTTTTTCTTAATGTCCTACAAGTATTTATTTAAAAAATATATATATATTTTAAAATAAAATTTTACTCTTATTTTTATTATTATTTTTTAAAAAAATTTACTCGCAAGTATTTTATTGTTAATTTTTTATTATTTTTTTAATCTTCAGATAGTTTGAATAATATAAGTTGTGATTGAGTACTAATTTATTCATTAACAAGTTAACATGGAATTTGAGAAAAAAGACTTGAAAAACGAATGACATGTGGAGTTACAAGCTGTCATGTTCCAGGGTAATACCTTTTATCTCATACTTTATTTTACAAATTCTGATCAAATTTCACGACGACGGTGAACAAATTACTAAGACCGGGCAAAGATCAGAAAATTCTGATTGGCTTCTCTGGCGATCAATTTTGACAGCGTTGACCGCGATGTTTTGTACAATATTAGGGTTACATCCCTTGTTTTGAAACACCGTTTTTTTCAATTACTAAAAACAATTAATGCTTTTCAATTCTTTGGATTCTATCTTTGGCGATCTTATAATACCTTTTTTCTCCAAAATAGAGAATTTAATACCCGAACCCTAGCTGTTTTTATCATTCGTTCATATATACTCTTTGTTTGTTTATTGTTTTGTACTATGTGAATATTTGATTGCTTTTTGCAAACGTTTGAACACATATACGATATCGATAGTAGTGTTTTCCGAGAGATCGCTCCGGAGACAAATTCTTTCAACAATTAATTCGACTAAATTAATTGATTTGACCACTTACTACAACGATTTGATCACATACTAACTTGAATTTCCAAAATAGGCACATTATAGTTACGTACGTGTTGTCGAATTTCCATGACGTTTTTCGCGCTCGGACTCTATACGGAGAGATGCTTGTTTCTTGGGACGCGGTACCAAGAGAGAAAGACAAGAAGAGACTAAGGAAACAGAATATATATACCAAGACGAACAAGCTAACTTGAAAGACAGAATATATATATGTATGATCAGAGGGGCTAGCTGTTTGATTTCCAATTGTTCCAATGATAATGATAGCTGTTTGATTTCCAATTGTTCCAATGATAATGATTTTTGCGGAACATTTTTCTTGTTACAAAATTTCACCATAAAAAGTGTAAATAGTTACGTAACAAGTGTGAATGATTATCGATCAGAAATAAGAAACCACAACTCAACATAAAACAAATCAGATGAAGATAACGGAGTTTTGAAAACTCAACATAAAACAAAATCCGATGAAGAAGTTCTTGCAAGACAGAAAAACAAACAAACATACCAAAACAAAAACAAAAACAAAGCAAAGCAAAACAAAACATAATTTCTCCGATGTGTCTATATGGGGCAGAGCCAAACTTGAGCACAGCTGAGCTTCGCCTTGCGGCACACAGGGCACACCTTTGCATCAGCATTGCACCTCATACACACGCTGACGTGGCGGCACGGCAGCATCATCACGGAGGCCAGCTGCGTGTCGCACACCATGCACTGGACAATAATAGCCCCACCAACCGTCTCCGGGTCAACGTACGGAGGCATCTTCGAAGAAGATGAATCCTCGACGTTGTTGCAGGTCACAGAAGAGGCCCTACCCAGGCACACCTTCAACGACTGGGTATAGTCCTCCAGGTACTTCACCCTGGCCGACATCTTCTCCGCTTCTTTCTTGTACTGCTCCACCTTCCTCTCCAGCTCCTCCTGTTCTCCCAACTTCGCTCGAAGCTCCTTCTCCTTCTCCTTCACCTTCTTCGCCGCTTGCTCCTCCGCAGCATGGTGGATCGACTTCTGCTGACTCTCCAGCATTCCTCCAACCGCGTTCCCCAGTAATTTCGCCTGCATAAAAAAACAGAATTGTTCTCGATTTTTTTTTTGTTTTCGTATATATATTATATATATATAAAATGTGATGTTTGTTTGTACGTACGTGGACGGTGATCATATGATTGATTTGTTCAGTCTGGCTTCTCATTTCAGCGACAATGGGGTCCTCTTCGTCGTTCTCGTCGTCGTCGTCGGCCGCCATTAAGAGGGACGTGAAGGTGTAGGGTCTTATGGTGGGGGCTGCGGAGTTGAGGATCCGCTCCACCCGCGACTGGCGGCGGCGGCTGCTGCCTTCGGGGGGAGGCGTGATGAAGTGGCTTGGTGGAGTGGGAAAGTGGTGATCTTTGGACAGATGAGGATTCGGAGAGGCAAATCGATGGTACTGCCCGTTGTTGGACGGAAGAGGAGGAGGAGGAGGTGGGGGAAATCGGTGGGCCCCGTTGAACAGAGGGGTTAAATTTCTCGGAGAGAGGAATTGGTGGGTCCCGCTGGACGGAGAGGGGAAGCGGCGGCGGTGAGGGGTTAATTGAGTCGGAGAGGCGATGCGGTGAGAAGGAGGAAAATGGCTCGATGAGGGGAAGTAGTGGTTGCCGCTGCCGGTGTTGAACCTGAAGAGGTCGAACTGATTCCTGGTCGCCGGCGGCGGCGGCGGCGGGGGAGGAGATTGTTGCCGGACGACTTCCTTCATTTTTCTCTTGCCGGAGTTGCTGGAGGAGGATGCGCCGGCGTTGAACATTTTCAGAGAATGAGAGATGGGTGTTTGTGAGAAGGGGCATGCGGTGGGGGGGAATATATAGAGGAGAGGGGAAACGGTGGTAGCCATTGGAGAGGAACTTTTTAGGCAACTCTTCGTACAGAGAGGTGCGAGTGGGGGCGGGAATTTCAAATCAAATGCAGTTATTGGAATAATAATTACACAAAGTACCATGTACTTTCGTCTAATTACATGAACAACCACTTTTCTTTTAATGGGCCTAGAGATAAGTAGGCCCACTTAATCGATTGGTTTAAAGCCCATTTCCAAGTTCACAAATAGCACTCTCACTCACGCCATTTCTCTGTTTCCTCCATCTTCCCCTAAAATTCATCTCTCACACACACAGAAAAAAAACCATAGCATACTGAAGATGTTGGGACAGGGTCGACGATTCCTCCTCAGCCGAGCGTCGATGGGGTGGCGCCGCCAATTCGCCACCGATTTGCCTTCGGAGACGGCCGGGGATCCCAAGTTCATCGAGGCGTGGAAGAAAGTGATGCCCAATATGGATCCACCGAAAACGCCATCGGCGTACATGGCTCCTCGCCGGGAAACGCCGCCCACCATCCCCTCGAAGCTCACTGTCAATTTAGTTCTTCCGTATGACTCGGTCTTATCCGGCAAAGAGGTACACGCACCGTTATTTTCTTTTTGAAGATGTGATGTGATGTGTGTTTTTATTTTTTTTTGCCAGATTCAGCTGTGAAATCTATCTGTTTTAATGATGGCTCTCATTTTCCGTCTCCTATTAGATATACATTGTTTCGGATTTAGTTGATGGTGTTGTTTGTTTGTCGACTCTTGAAACCGTTTGATGAGAAATGAAATCATTTCTGGAAAATGGATACACCATTTGGAATGTGTTGTTATTATAGCTCTGTAATGAAATATCTAATGTGGTTAGGTTTCTGTTTATTAATAATAATATTGTTGGTGTTGTTTTCACATTCATTATAAGTAGGATTTAATTTTGCTCAGTTGATTTTGAATCACTCAGCTAAAATTTGTGCGTTGTTACAATGACTGCAGTTTGGAACGCTTGATCGATCTAGAGCATTTGAAAGAGTTTATATTTTTTAACACCATCTGTTTTGAGTATATCTTTCAAACCAAAAAAGTATGTTGAATTTGTGAATGTCAGTCAATGTTCCAAAAAACGCTTAGATGCTAATTTGCATAGAAATTGTTTTACTTGGCGGCTGATGGATTCTTGCATTTTAAAATCAGGGCTGAGCTCCGCCTAGAGCTTAGGCACCACCTCTGGACTGTCAAGCTCAGCCTAGAGCCTAGGCACACCAGTCACCACCTAGGCAGAGCTAGGCAGGGATTTTTAGAACTGAGGGATGGCGTTTTATTCACTTTGGGGAGATCAAAAAAAGGTTTAGATATTTTCCTAGGGAAATAAGGGGTGTGTTTAGCGATTACAAGTTGATTTTTTGCTGAACCAAGAGTCTTGATATTACATCCTTGAGAATATAAAATGTCAACAACATTAGAATTCTCTGCTATCTTCACTAGGTTGTGATCAACCATTGATTATTTTCCATAATTATTTTTAATATACAGAATTATATTTAGTTCATAGCTGGTATTAAAGCAAAAACCTGGAAATACAATATGTTCAGTAATGTTTTAACTGTGTTCTCAATTTGAATCTTGCCCTGCCGGACATGCTTATTTGTCAAAATAATAGTATGTGTAGAGTAGATTCAGTTAAGAGTTTTCCATGCCCACCTTTTACTATATTCATATATCATTCACTTGTCTCTACTTTATGGTCTTTTCTCTGTTTTTGTCCCTTCAGGTGGATATGGTCATAATCCCGTCTCTTACTGGACAGATGGGTGTTTTGCCTGGACACGTGGCTACTATTGCTGAGCTTAAACCTGGGCTTCTAACTGTCCATGAAGGTAATGATGTGTCCAAATATTTTGTGAGCAGTGGGTTTGCTTTTATCCACGCCAACTCCATTGCGGATATAATAGCTATTGAGGCCACACCGGTTGACCGCATTGACCCAAATATGGTTCAGAAGGGACTCACTGAGTTCCAACAGAAGCTAAACACGGCCTCGACTGATGTTGAGAAAGCTGAAGCACAAATTGGGGTAGATCTACACAGTGCTCTCAATGCTGCTCTTACAGGTTGAAGGGTTCAAACAGTGATAAAGTGTCCCTTGAATAAATAGTATGTGACCATATACTGGCTTTGATGCTTCCCTTTTTTTTTTGTCAGCATGAAATCAATTTGTGATGAGTTATTGGATGCTAATAACTTTGAAGCTCTGTATGAAATCAACCATTTTACATTTTCTTAAGAATATCAACGAATTGCTACTCATTAGACTCAACATTCATTCATGTATACATATGAGCACGACTTTTATCAGTGTGAAATTAGAGGGACACTAAACAGTAGATGTTCAACCAACAAACTTTACCTGCAATTTACAGAACTCATATTCACCAAATAAAAAAAAAACTTCTTTGTACAAAAATCACTCCGCCTTTCATTCATTTTCACCTAAGAAGTGTCGTCTTGAAAGACGAAACACTATCCAGATACGAAATCTTTGAGCCCACCTTCAATACCGGACCAAATACATCCCAGAAACGAAGTTTCTCGTCTCCTCCAGCTGACACCACGGTTAAACCATCCGGGCTCTGCCAACAACAAGAAACAAACCAATATATAGCTTTAAAAAAAACTCCATGATGAAATAAGCTCAAAACAGCCCACATTAAGAAAACATTAAGTTGCATAAGAAAAGAAAACATTAATAAATGATCAGACCTGGGATAGACTGAGGTTTCGAGATGGGAGTTTATCCGATCCTCCGATTTCGGACATGGAAGGGTACCTCCACAAACATAGTTGGTTTTCACGGGTCCCGTTGACGACGTTACTATAGCCATGTCCACTTAATATCTCCTTGTGATGTGTGTTCCATTCCAGCCCACATATCTGTTCATGTGCACATTTTGTATTCATGACAAAAATAAAGTAAAATGGATCTGTCATGTTGGAAATTCTTTATAACTTGCCTGTGACTTTGTGTCGGTGCTACTAATGCACGTTCCACATCTTGAGAGATCCATCGTCTGAGCCACCACCGGAGGCGAGCACATTAGAGTCGTGAGGGCACCACGCCAGTGCTTTCACAGCTGCCCGATGATCGCTCAATCGGTGCAAATGCGTCTTTGAGCTCATTTTGCAAACATCCCATACGTACACTAAATTGTCATTTCCTCCGCTTGCTAATAGCTTTCCCGTTCCCGACCATTTCAAACCACAGACTTTGTTCCTGTGAGCCCTCACACAGCAAGTCACAATTTTTCGAGCTCTCACTGCCGAATAACGAGGGAAAAAAAAGGTTATGCCATTAGAATCAGTACAACATTCACTCACTATTGTATATGCCAAAAGAAAGATTACCATCATGAACGATTATGGTTCCATCACGGCTTCCTGCTGTTAATAGGGGCCCGTTCCATGCAATGGAACTGACCCGTCCATGGTGACCAGCGATGGATCTCACCTGCATTAATTTAAGGTCGGTCGATCATGTTATTAAAACATCATTCAGCGAGTTTCAGGAAAAATTATCAAACCACAAAGGCTACCACTAAAGTTTGGCTTAATTAAAAAATTGGCCCCAATTCTCTTCCAAATTTACAATGTGCAATAGCCAGTCCCAGTATGTATTCCCCTGAGGTTTAGGTTAATTACAAAAAGACCCAGAGCTTTTTTTAAAATTTCAAAATATCACACTGCAGTTTACCCTTTACAATTAAGAACACTTGAAAATCTCATATGTAGTTTTCATAATTGATAAACGTCTTACAGCCATGAGTGAGGCGGCATCATAAAGTTTTATCCCAGAGCTATTGTATCCCACGGCCACTTCATTGCCATCGTCAGACCACGAAACGCTAGCTGGATAGTCTCCCTCCCTTGCTTCAGACACCAAATCATTCCGAAGACCAACTTCATGCGAAACGTACAACTTTTTCCCCAGAGCGACAGCAAGCATGTTTTTCTTCCCCCAATCCATGAGGTTGAGATAGAAATCGGGCTTATAGTCAGGGGCATCCAGAATTTTGGATTCTGTCTGAACATTAAAAAAAAAAAGTTCAGCAATAGGTGTTGATTAAAAAAAATATAGCCTAGGCATATATTTACCTTAGGAAATTCTCTCGGGGGCTTAAAAGGGACTTTGTCGTCGCTCTTTCTCATCTCGTCGATTAGATGGGTCGGCTTTCGACTTGATTTGGGGCTACCCCTGAAAACCATCATTTGGAAAGGCCTTCCTTCGGGGTCGAGGGTGAGATTTTCCAGCTTCCGGCGAAATTCGATCTATAAATGCTAAAGAGTATAAGAAACACAAGAGCCTAATAATCAACCATCTAACAATACACACACGCACAATATATATAAAATCAAGAAAACATCAAAGAAAAAGAAGTGTGAGAGACGAACTTTAGATGGGTTTGTTTCTTCGGGTTGTTTGCGAGGCTGATTAGTCAATACACCGTGAGCTTGAGCGAGATCCATGAGGCTCCTATTCGGAATAAACCTATCTCCCTAATTCATTTTCAAAATTATCAGAAATTCAAGAACAGCCCACTCATTATAAATGATCCAAGAAAAATCTGATCGAGGGAACTTCGAGAATCACTCACTCACTCACTCACTTTCGAATTAAAATTAAAATTAAAATTACAATTAAAAATTATACATACGTATATACTTACCGGAAAATCAAATTTGACGGGACTGTCGTGGAGTCGAGTCGGAGAGTACCAATCGGAGTGCAGCCTAAAATCGCACTCGCCGTCCATTGTTAATTCAGCGGTTGAATCGCAAAGAGAGAAAACTATTTGGGGGTGGATTTCAATGGCGACTGTGTTACAATCTGTTCAACCCGGTGTCTCACTTTTTACTCGCGCCAAAAGATGGAGCCTCTTCTTTTCCATTATTTTATTCAACCCGATATTTTATAAATGAAAAAATCATGAAAATTATTTAAAACTTGGATTTATTGATTAAATTAAATTTTAACTCCGTTTCGATTTCAGTCCTTCAATTAGTCGTAGTTCACAGCAATTAGTCATAGTTCACAGTTCAGTTCAGCAATTAGTCGTTCAGCAATTAGTCATAGTTCACAGTTCAGGTCAGCCGATTTCAGTCCTTCAATTAAGTTCAAATCTTCAATTAGTCATAGTTCACAGTTCAGTTCATCCGATTTCAATCCTTAAATTAAGTTCAAATCGTAGTTCACATTTCAGTTCAACCGATTTCAGTCCACAATTAAGTTCAAATCGTAGTTCACATTTCAGTTCAACCGATTTCAGTCCAAAAGAACCGAACTTAACAAATCTCAAAAATAAGTCAAAGAGTAGGGCATTATCATGTTTTTTGATTTTGTAATTTATAAGAATTTGAACAACTTTTCTATATATACAAAGGAAGAGACTCATATGAGACAGATCCAAAAATAATCTATTTTTTACAAGACAGGAAGTAATACAATATGCATTTGAACAACCATAGGTTTCATATATAGGTGCCATATATATATAAATATTATCATCGACAACAAGTTGATCAAATCACAATTTTGCAGGTTCTTATAGCTCCATTAGGAGCCCCAAGTCATCAAACACAGCATCTACAACACCAAACGATACAAACATCCCACTCGAGCTCACACCCGAAAAGTCAATTTTCAATAAACTCCAGAAAAAGGAAAAATAACAACACTATAAATACCAAATAAGAAGGCCAGATCATGGTTGGAAACAGGCCCGACCAACCAACTTCAGTTAGACCAGACATGGACAAGACCAAGCCCATTTCCGGTGTAGATCTCATTACGATCCTCATCGTAAAAGAGAGCAGTGATATCCTCAAGAGCCTCTGCTAATGTGCTCTGAATCCCACGGCCATTATTGTGCTTCTTAGAAGAGCTGCTGCAGTTTCTCCCACCGCAATCTAAGCTGCAATAGCATTCTTTTGTGGGGAGCCCATTGCTTGCCTTTATCTTCGCAAGGCACTTTCCGGTTAAGATGTTGCTGATGTTGATGGAACCGGCTGCAAGAAAAAGCGAAAAAAGGGTGGTCAACACGCATATAGTTATTATTTTTCATAGATTTTGGTTAACAAGCCAGCTTCCGAAATTGAAAATGACTTCTTAATGCGCTACAAAGTAAACCTTGAGGATTTGCATCTGGTTAACAATTGTCCACTTATTGAGTGTGTAATTTGTAAAATAGAAACAAGTATCAAGGGGATTTGCATTACTACGGTGTTGGGGTTTTCATAATAAAAAAATAACTTCAGAGGTGTTATTTGCAAGTAAAACTAGCTTAAATGCTGAAAATCGTGAATTAGAATCCTCAATTAAAATTACAAAAAACCACCTTGGAGGTGTAGTATATTTAGTATTTGCAAAAAGACCCATCTTCTAACTATTTGGAATATTTAGAAAAGGAAAAAAAACTAAGGGGTGGTAAATGTTATAAAATGTAAATCCAAAAATTAGGGTTGTGTAATTTTAAAGAAAAGATAGACGGATGCCATTAAAAAAAATATTTGATGGTGTCACCAATTCCTTTTAGCTTCACTAAAGGGTGGTGTTTGTCATCATCAAGGACATCATATTTTTTTTTTGTAATTCAGCCAAAATCCTCAAGAAGTTTTTGTAAATATCCCAAATCTTTATATAAGCAAAGAAGTGATGTAACGAACATACCATGTCCTTCAGATAATGGTTCTTCAGAATCCGCTTTGCAGTATGATATGATTAAGTCTTGATCACTTGTGATGTATATGTTATTTGTATTACAATCGGGATGCCACAAAAGGTGATCCTCGAACGAGGTCACAAGCTCCCCTCTGAAGTTCCAAACAGCAACTGTTCGGTTTCTGAATGTCAGGAACAGTTGGTTCTCGTATAGAAATATAAATGCAGATGGGGTCATGAACTCGGTCCTGCTAACTTCTGTTATCTCAGTATTACGGACCTAAATAAAAATGCTAGCTTTCAGGATTTAATTCACAGTAAGCGAACATTGAAATGAGGGTTAAGAGGAGAGCCGACTACTTACATCAACAATCTGTAGATTCTCATTCTCTTGCTTGACTAGAAGCTTCTCGTTGAATTGTTCTATGAAATCAACTTTCTTGTTTTTATGAAGGAGGTGACTAAAGGACTTTAGGACAGTGCCATCCTCAATTGAGAGGATCTTTAATGGGACACCACCATAGTTTTTTGTAAGAATCAATAGCATGATGCCTGGACTGTTGAGCAAAACAAACTCAGCAAATATAATAAAATACATATCAATCCAACATGAATATATTCAATAAATATTTCAGATCTTAAATTATGTTCCCTCCATCACAAATGTTGCTTAAGAAATATAACTAAGAAAAAATCTTTTAAAATGATTAATATGCTCTCATCAAGTCTAATTATTATGCTGTTTGTTAATTAAAGTGTCTTTGTCCATCTTTTTGAAAATGTTTTGCATTTCCAAACACAAATCATATTAAACAAAGCAATTATGTCTAGAATTATTAAAAGGACATTTTTGGGACAAATTATTTGGAGCTAAACTGACATTTATTTTGTGGGGAGGGAGATGCTAATCAATGGACCTTAATTAACATATAAAAATTTATAGGCTAGCTTATACCCATAAGATATAATTGAGAAACAAACAAAATTCACATTGATAAGCTACACCAGATAAAAGAACCTACATCAATACTTTGCTTCGGAAAATTGTACAGAATCATGTCCTAATGTGTATGGATAAGCAAGTATATGTGCAAAAGTACACCATACTGTGGAAATCATGAATACCTGATCTTAATCTCTTGGACGTTTTTATCTGAAATGGAGTATAGCATTGTATAGTTCTTCAAGTCAAACACTTTGTATATGCTGAAAACACAAGACAAAAACATACATCAGCAATTTCAAATAAAAGAATTACACAGAGATGTTTCACAGATGGACTTGTTAATTAATACATTTACCTATCTTGTGCTGAGTAAGTAAGAACCTTTCCATTTACATCATCAAATTCCACAAAACCAGGCCATTTTAAGGACTCGGACTCAAACAGCGGGAAACCAGCATCCGGATTACCCCTACGTATGTATCTGAAAAAAAAATCATAAGATGCAACACATGAGTAACTAAACACAACATGAGCGTGAACTGCAACCATAAGTAAATGATTAAATATTTCCATACTCAATCCTTGTGGTTCTGCACTTCAAAGAACTGAAGTTATCTGAGGCATAAACAGATACAGTAATGAGAGAATCATTATTTTTGTTATAAAACAAGCTCCGAATAACTTCATCTGGACAAACATTCAAGAAACATATCCTCTGGTTCGACTCTGCGGGCAAAACAAGTTGCACATAAGTTGTTTTATTACGTCCAATGACGAAATATAAATTATTTAGTACTAGCTGATCAAATTTTAACAATATTTTTATACCACGACTGAATGCCGCACAGACACCAGATTGCGCAAGAGCAAATACAATATCTCGGGCAGCAACTATCTCAATAATCTTTGACCTCTTCTTCAGAAATGGCAACGACATTGAACAATATCCCTTGGGATCATGTGTATCATATTCCTCCTGAATCACGGTTATAGTCATATTATGTGGAATAATAAATAAAAGTGACAGTGCAAAATACATAATTTTCTCTCGTATTTGGGCATTTTATATTCATATAACCATGTCAGTGTGTATGTTGTTCCCAAATATATCATAGAAACACATCTCACACCATTTAGCATTAACCCAAGAAAGAGAGAAACAATATTCACTATGGTGGGCTTCACAAAGATCAGACAACATGACACAACCTAAAAGGAAAACAGAGGTAAGCAAACTACTAATTACTCGACTAAACTGTTTGAACTTGCATTTACACAAGTAACGGTTGTATAATCGGAAAGACAGTGCGCTCTTATGGTTACTCATCTAGCGAAAAGAATTGAAATTTGTCAAAATAGTGTGCACCTAAGCACTAAGATTTATTCTCTAAAAGTGATGAAAATCCAAAAACATAAAAAAATCCAGAATTTTTTTATTAATATTAAAATTTTGAAACTATTTTTCCAAAAAAAAATTAAAAATCATAAAACAATGTAAATACTTTCAACTCTCACCAACTTCAAGCACCAGAGAGTGCCAATTAAAGAAAATCAAACAGGTAAATCAAAACCAAATCCCAAATTCAATTGAAAATTATTGATTAGAGGATGCAGCAGACGATCCAAGATAAATTTACATCAATCAACAATATATTCATAGTGTCCATCAAGTTACTATACACAGATCTACACATCTAAGAACATATAATGTCAATTCAAATAATAATTAACAAATTAAAATGTGTAATTTTCAAATGGGGTATATGTCGGAATCGCAATGAAATACCCTCAGTGAATTAAATCCACTAACAAAAAATAGAACCTGTAGACGAATGTTCCGGAATCTCTCTTGAGCGTCACTCATGCTGAAAGAGCGGTCACGCTTCGAGGATATCTCCCTTCTCTGCAGTTTTTTCACGCTGCTCACAAACCCATCTAAGCCGCCGCGAGGCCGCTTCTTCGCCACCACTCTCCGCCCGGAGCAGGGCCTCGGGCTCGCCGTTATTCGCCTCCCGTCCATGTCGGATTTATCGCACTAACACAAACCCTAATTTTTTTTACACAGAAATCTAAACCCTAAAAAATTACACTCGTATAAAACACATTCACATGTATGTGAGCTTGAATTGTACAGATTCGAATGAAACCCTAAAATCTCCGGACCCAGAAAAAACGGGTCGAGTCTCCTCTACCGTCCCAGGTCCAGAGAAAAAATAATCTCAGATTTATAACTGAGTTATTGAATTACTCATATTTATTCATACACTCTCTCATTTATATACGCAGATGAATTCTCTCTCTCTACAAACGAATTGGGCGAGGAGTGAAGCTTTGGTGTCGAAAGGAGAGATATACTGTATATATATAGTAGGAATCAATTTGTCGGGATTTAAAGAGAAAATTATATCCGGCAAGATTTCAAATCTAATGGAGTAATAAAATTTGATAGATATAAAGTTCAGATAAATATGGGAAAAGGTTACACAAAGGTGTACCGGAATTCCGGTACACCGTCAATTAAAATATGACACGTGTCATTAATTAATTAATTAATTAGATAAATATTATTTTAATTATTATTAAATTGAATTATTAATTAGGAAAATAAATCATAAGAATCTTATAAAAAGTTTAAAAAATAAAATCAATATAATCTTTATAAATATTAAATATACTAGAAAATCTATTAGATTTTTTTCTCTTATAATATAATATTAACTAACAAATAAAATAAAATAATATATATACTAAATTGAAAAAAAAACGTAAAAAAACTTAACTTTTTAAAAATATATATTTATATTTTATTTTTTTAACTAAAATTAATTTATACAATTTAAATTTTATATACACTAATTTAATTATTAATTTATAAATAAATATATTTAAAAAATATGAATAATATATGTGTACGTAATAATTATTGTTTTAAAATGACTGATTCATTCGATCTATCTTATATATGTAAATTTGAAATAAAAATGAATTCATAATTAATATTTATTTTTTTAAGAACAAATTTGAATTAAATATCGAATTGAGCCAAATAATTCTATTAATTTTTCATTCTATCGCTATTTATGTACAAATGACAATAATTAATTTTATTTTTTAGGATTAAATTGTAAGAAAAACTATTTTGCATATGCATGTCAAAATATTTTAATATTATTACTAACCTGATATGTGATATTATGTTTCGTATTTATTAAAAATAAAAATAATATGCTTTAAATAAAAATAATATTTTGATTTAAATATTACATTTGATAGTTCAATTTTCAATATTATCTCACTTTTAATTATATTTTTCAATAAAATAAGAATGTCATAGTATTCAATTCGAATATTATGTTCAATTTTGCAACTTATCTTTATAGTCTATCTTGTATGACTGCATCAATGTTAAGTAGATAGAGTATAATTTTAAAAGTTTATTTCATGTCAAACAAAAATAACATTAAATAACGAATTGACGTTAAATTTATTCATTTTTTTAATAATGACTCACTTGATTTGTAATCACGCAAAATTAAATTAAACATAGTAAAATGTCGTTTAATTTTCATATATATATATATATATATATATATATATATATATATATATATTATCAACGTGTAAAATTAAATAAATATATTAAATAAAATAAATATTGATTTTTCAAAAAATTAAAGAATTCATAATATATTATTCATAGTAAGATTAGAAAATTACATATATTATTATAACTTTAATACCTAATTATAAATTTTAAAACATTAAAAAAATTATTTTTCTTAGAAAAAATTCAAATTTTCTATTTAAATGTAGATAGTATAAAAATAAAATAAAATAGGATTATATTTATTCAATGAATAAATTATCTGTTTTTAATTTTATAATTAGATGTTAGCGGAAAATTATATGTAATTTTCAAATATCACAATAATTTTTTAAGAAAATTTAATTTAATTAATGAATGTGTCATTTTCTAAAGATAATGCAAAAATAAACTTATAAAATCATTTTTACTTAACATTGATACAAGATAAAATGATACAGATAATTTGATAGTGAAAAATTGCACGTAGATCTCTATTATGATAATATTTTAAAATTGAACATAATATTTGAATTGAATATTATTTTTTTATTTTTTTTAAATAGAAAAAATAATTTAAATAAAAATGTATAATATTTGATTTAAATATTACCTCAATTTTCAATATATATATTTTGAATATTTTATTTATTTTATTTTAATTTATCTTGATTATTGATTATTTAATGTTTTTAAATTAATTCAAAAAAATAATGAATTTTTATACTAATTTAATTAATTATTTTTTTTACTTTATTTTTAATCTATTTTGATTATTGATTATATAATATTTTTAAATTAATAATAAAAAATTGTGAAATTCTATTAATTTAATTAATTATTTTTAATTTATTTTTTATTTGTAATTTTTATAATTAAATTAAATGATGTATAAATTAATTTATTTTATCAAAATACTTCAGAAAAATAAAATATTTTCTTTTAATCTATTATTTACATATATTTTTTAATGTTTTTTTACAATTTAATATACATTTTATTTATTTATTTGTTATCTATATTTTAAGGAAAACAATCAAAATATTCAATATTTGGTATGATTATATTGATTTTATTTACTTAACATTTTAGAAGATTTGGTAATATAGTGTCGTATTTTGATTGTTGGTGTAACGAAAACTTGGTACACCTTGTGTAACTGTATCATCTTCCAATAAATATGGGTGCTTTGTCCTGAATATTAAAATATAATAAATTTTATTTAAATAAAATAATTTGTGTGATTATAATTTTTTTATAATGTTTATGAAACAAAATTAAAAAAATGAAATCAACCATTTTTCTCTCTAAAATTTAAATAAACACGGAGTAGTATAGTAATTTCATGGTCACCAACCATTCCAAAAACCACAAACACCAGCAAAATCCACATACATTGATGATTCATTCAATCACAAAATTAAATTATTACATTTCTTAAGTAACAATAATCAAATCAATGGTTGATGTTCGAAGGTTGAAGGGCCGAAACCGGACCTAGAAGATCACCTTGCGACCTACAATAAAAGACACATACGCACGGAAACACTGCACGTGTACCCACAAACCTCAAATCACAGAAGCCTCGAATAAGGCTATCTGCCCGAGATTTAAGGGCAGTCCTGCATGTGTTGCGACATACTGAACTGGAATTGCATCCGGAAGATTCTACTACCTGACGACAAACACTTGCGTTCACCCCAACGGACATGTGATCTACGATCGTCAGAGCAAACAGGAGGACGAGGCATAGTGTTGAGGTTTGTATCGAAGTTGCCATGAATATATTTAGGCTTGATGTTATTAGTATCTCTCCCTCTTTTAATTTTTGTGTGGATTGTGAACTTGTGGAGTTTTCTTATATAAGATGGCTCTATGAATATGTTGAGCATTTCTTAGAAAAATCAAGATTTCACCGGGTTTATAACAATTCTCTATACTTTCTTTGTATGAAATTATTATAGAAAGCTAACATTAGTAATATACTTTTGTAGTTCATCAAATTAAAATATCTAAAATTGAATATTTTTCAAATCTAATGGTATTAATATAAGTAAGTTATTATAATTAAACCTTATCGATTTTTAATACATTCCTTTTAAATACTTTTACCAAACTAACAAAATTATTTTTTCATTCATTTCTTATTAAACAAATAAAACTATTTTACAAGTATTGAAAATATTAATAGGCAGGGGCCCATTGGGCCAAAGCCCAAATTCTATGAAATCAAAAGAAAATGTGTCAAGATATCAAGAACCCAAACCCACAACATAATATGGAGTTTTGACAAAATCTTGAGGATTACAAATTTACCCTTTCCTCGCTCAAACTTGTTACCCACAAAAAAATGCATTAATGCTACACACGAGGCCCCACGGCCATGAGCACAAAAACTGGGTATACATGTTCCTTCGATCAGGGGTTGACGTCATCACCTACGTGTACCAAATCATTTCACAACCAAATTGAGATTGTACGTACAATACATTAGGCTAAGCACCGACTTGTGAATTATTCAGTAGGTTAGATCTTAAGTACGATACTAGTTCATGCACGGTGTTTTTTCATTGTTTGTGGTTCTAGCATTTCATCAAGTAACGATTTCGCAGCCTCGTCTCAAGGTGGCTTTGTACTTGTATTTTCGTTTTGTGTAATACAAGTATTATTCGATATGAAAAAAAAAATGAAAACAAACCTTCAACCATGAGCAGATGCACATGAGGGTCTATAAAGGGACCACAACAAAAACTCTATCTGAGGATCTATTTCCCTTTCACACGTCCTAAACCCTAGATTGCCAAAAAAATATTTCCAATTGACAAACTTACAAATCTTGCTCAATCTATACCCATTAAAGAGACGACGGGCGGCAACAAATTATCTACGTTTGTTCAAAGGATTGTCAAAAAGACACTGCCTAAAATGAATTCAAAATGCACTACAATAACTATTTTGAAATTGATCATCTCGAAACACATGATTCGAATTTCCAGTGAAGCGCAACATCGATGGGTGTAACGTGCATGAAGGCAATACAATAGTCTCCCATTCTATGAAAGGCAAACCTCCTTTGATAGTAGTATTTCAATAATAGAACACATTTCCAACAACAATGGTAATTAAAAAAAACTAATCAAAATGAACAAAACTAAAACACATTACCTCATGAGGAGAACAGGGACCACCCTACAAAAGGAATATATATATTTTGATTATTTCTATATATAAACAGTATTATTATAATACAATAAAATTAGTACTTAATCAAAAAGAGGGTTTCACACTAATCTTGATCCAACAAGAATTTGTGCTTCATCCACATTTGGCAATATTGTGTGTGTGTTTGTTCCAATAATTTGCTGTCTTTAAAAAGGGTTCAACAAAAGTTGACCAAAGCCACTAATTAAACATGCTTAGGAGGTTTTAAACCAGAAAAAGAAACTATAAGAAGAAATATCCAATGACACAAGACATGCACGAGACAATCGTGGCCAATGTATCTCACCATGTTCGGTTAAAAACACGATTAGTGGCTAAGCATTGCCCATAGGAAACACAAAATGGAATCTAGTTAATAATGTGTATCTTTAATTAAGCAAGAGTATGAAGTATGAACAAATATGACCTGAAGGAAGCCAACTCCAACCACGAGCAAACTGAGACTTGTTACAATGCTATTAGAGAATCTCAATCGACAAAACCCTTGACCAATTACTAAAATAAATCTTATATATATATATATATATATATATATGGGAATGGCAAGAGGAGCTCCCTTCAGTCCAAGCAGAGGCGGAGAGGGAAGAAAGTATCTCCCGCATCATTCACTCAATCACAGTAGAATGGAACATGGTTCGTATTTCTACCAAGCGGTTAAACGAATGAGTCGGCAGATACTTCAGCCCTAAATCTCGTCCATGAGTGGACTGAGTGAAGCTCTTTTAGACCAGCCCTTAGTACAGCAAATTTACATGCATATCAGGAATATATAAAGATAGATCCAATTAATCAACAAACTCAAACAAAAAAAAAATGAAAAAAATACAGGGTAATTTACCTCTTCATCAAAATAACAAATATGATTAAAGGTCTAATCTTTAAAACAGAAATAAATTAAAAACACAAAATCTGCAGATAAAATTATCATGATGAAAGAAACCCAAATTTATTTTTGGAAGGGTTTGACATGAAATAATGATGAATGTAAAAGGAAGTGGCAATTATTGAAGGGATAATTATACTACGGAGTACTATATATATATGCAGTAGTACAGTACTCAAACCCTAAAACCCTATTAATGAGAATCCAAAAATAAATGCAACCAATAAGATAAGATGAAGCAGAGTATATAATGACGTCAAAAAGATTTGAACTTTTTTTTCAAAAAATAATACTACTAATACAGTACTGTAATAAAGAAACAGAGAGAGAGGAGGAGATGAAGAAGAGCGAGTGAATCTAAGGGAAGATGATGGGTCGCTATCGTCATGAGAATCAGAGATGAAGAAAGGGACCCCTTCGATAGTTTTTATTTTATTTTTACGAAAGGGGAAGGGGAGTTCGAATTTGATGCTCGATAGGTGAAAGTTCCTGGAGTGCAGAATGTGCAGTAAATAAAAATGGGGTCTCAAAAGGAAACAGTAAATATACAGAGACGAATAAATAGTACACGTGGCAGAATTTGATTGGGAGAGGGGTTAGATTTTATTTTAAAGATTTTGAAGTTTGACCGTGTTGAATGATGTGAGAAAGGGTGGCCCACCCGTATGTGTAGTCATGTACGCTTTTTGTGGGATGGGAGGGGAAGGAGTTGTACATTCGCCATTATCACTATTTCTGTGTTTTTTCACCAACTACTTTTGACTCAACAACATCTTCTGATTAAATACCGGATAATTTTATATCCATGTCTCATCAATCCGTAAGATTGCAGAGTTGATTCAGCCAAACTCTCTCAAAATTTCACCGACTTCACTATGAAACAATTTGACAAAAAATCAAAATTTTTCAGTCATTTTATCTTAAAAAATTTAATTACAAAAAATGATTTGTGTAAAGAGATAATTGTTACGATACCAAAGTGTAAAATCATTTATAAATAGTGTAGTACTCGTACTTAGTACTATCATTTATATCACTTTTACAAATTATACTTTATTTGTCTCATATTCAAAAATTTTATTTTTTTTTGTAAATGACTGATAAAAACATCTAAACTATTTTATTGTTATTTAATTTTGAATGATCAAATTAATATTTCAGTTGCAATAGTATTAAAAATCAGTGTGGGAACAGGGATCAATATGAATAATCGTAATTAGTCAATAAACTAGTTGTAACTTGTAAGATATGTAAATTAATTTGTGAAAATGTAATTAATTTATGACAATTGTCTGTATGAAAAAAAAATGTAAAATGGGAAAATATGTATATATATGTATATGGAGATGGAACTGGAATATCCTCCTCAGACCCACCTCCAAATCTCTCAATCATCCAATCCCTATTCTAAGTAACTTAAATAAGCTATAATGCTGCTGCAAGTTAGGCATCCAAGCCTGCTAGCTCTCATGGAGATTTTTTTTTCTTTAGTTACCTTTTCGACAATGCTTTTTCACTTGATCCGATTACGGATGAGAAGTTTACCAAGTGAAGTAGATTAGAATAATTGAAAGTAAAGACTGGTCGACCCATCAGCGTACGACTTTAGATCAGCAGCTCTAACCAGAGACCTGCACAGAGGGCAGGTTCTCTCTCTTTCGAACCTGAATCATTCATGCTGATGGGTTAATCCACTTTATAAATAATTGGAAACCATCCATATAAACCGAAACCAACACGCGTAGTAAAAATTGAAAAAAAACAAACCATTCTGAAACACAATCTTCACAAAATACATGTTTGCAGCGCAAGAAAATGGGCGTCTGCATCTTCTCCTGGCATATGGCGCATAGGTCCCCAGCCACATTTATCTAAATAAGGATCAAATACAAGGTCATTTTGGGAAGATTCATTCTTAAGTGCATAATGGATTGGTGCAACGAGTTTTATCTCTGAAGAAGACTTGAAGAAAATTGTTGTACCTGTTCTGGTGTCGCATGAGACCCATAATGGACTTCCTTTCTGGTTAATGCCTTTAAGGCATAGAAGAAGGATTGGACCTGAAGAGCACACAAAGAGAGATCAAGTATCCACAAAGTCGATATATACAGGATTTAAAGACGAGGAGATGAAAGCTAATTAGAATACCTTCTCGATAATCGATGTTAGCTTGAAAGTTAAATACAACCCCGTTGTCAGGGATGAAAAGAGACTCCCGTATTCTTTGTTCAAAAAGAATCTGTACCATACAGGGGTTGGCAACAAAGCACGGTACAAAAGCAGTGTATACTCGACTAGAGTCAACAATTGGCCCTGAATAAGGAAAATGTTACCATTAGATTCCTCAGCAAGCTAAAATCTGGCTCAAGAAAAACGTTACCTGTCTTCGGAAATTGTGGCCTTTGCCGTTCTTATAATACATCAACAGAATCAACTTAAGAAACATGGCTGTTTGTCGCGCCATTATGTCTGAGAGTAACAAAAGAGAAAGTAAATATGTAATATAAACACGATATATAAAAACCACCCGATGTATTTAAACAAGCATATATATGTATGCATCAGATGGATTAGATTACTAATATATTCGTGTATAAACAAAGAAGCAGCTCAAAATCCATACCATTTACCACGATGATAAATACCGCATGCCAGAAAGGAGGGATTGCATTTGGAGGAATCATGAGTAACGGATAGCAAAGATCATCCCCCCACTTCCACGAGTAAATTCCAGTTATATTTAACACTAAAAATATAGAATAACCGACTAGGACAGTGACCTTCCTTTCACCCTGCAAAAGGAATAATCAATTTTTTTTACCCGGACAAGTTCATAGCAAGATTTAGCCTATGCAACAGAAATGTCACCTTCAGAGCAGTTTGTTTCTGAATAGTGTCATTGGTCTTGAATAAGACCAAGGTGGAATAAATCGTAACAACGAATCCTGAAAATGCATCATCGGAGATGTCAAGAGGGACTCAAAACAACAATTTGGATGATCATCGAAAACATGAGTGCTTATTTTTTTTATGTTTCAGCTAAACAGTCTCTCAATACAACGGGGAATGATCATCGAAAACACAATTTCTAGGAATAAATAACCAAACACATCATCACCGGTTATAATTCTACATGTATCAAGAAGCAATTAGCAAGCACCGGAAAAATCGAAAAACGCTACAGCTGAAATACATAGGAATCTGATTACCTTGCAAGTGCTGCCGGATAAAAACAATCAACAGCAGCAACGAGAAAGGAAGGATCTGCTCGATCCACCTGGCGGCCCCCTGTATGTCATATCTCTGATAAGATGATCCTTCCCTGTTATTGTTGTTGTTATTAGTAGTATTCGTATTAGTATTATCACCGCCACCGGAACTGCCTCTACCGGTTTCATTAACACCATCACCACCTCCAACGGTGGGCTCCTCCGCACCCAATCCCGCCCCGTGATTCCCACCTTCAGCAGCAGCATTATTATCCGGGTCGATAATCCGAATCGAAACCTCCCCGCCGGAATTGGTACTGCCACTACCGGGATTTCGCACAATCTCGGGTATGAGAGGCTCGGAATCGGAGAAGGAGTGGTCCGGGCGGAAGCGGAGGACGCCCGAATATTCGAGTAGGGTTAAAATTGGGGAGTGTATGAACCGCATGGTACGGGACCGGAGGTATCCGTCAGGTCCCTCGACGTTGCTTGGCGATGGAGGTGGTTCAGATTCCAAGCTCGCACCGTCCGAACTCGATGTCTCCATAACAAAAATAAATGTTGGGATTAATTTGTGAAGCCGACTGTGGGACGATACATTGATGAGGTGGAAAGTCAGAAGAGTGAGAAATGGGGGACTGTTACAGAAATGAGTTAGTATTTAATTACTATTTAATTAATACACATGAGTTTTTCTGAAGATGCAGGATTATCTGGGAAAGGGGGAAGATGACAGGGGCCCGGCTCATTATAGCAGAGTGCTAAAATAAACCGTTGTGTTTCGGATACTACAAATATGGATAACTACTAAAACTACCAATGATTTAGGAGGAGTAATTAACTTAATTAACTATAATACAATACTAAGTACTATGTATTTTAAGTATTTCTATTTATATTGAAATTTTGTTTTTTAAACTAAGTTAACTTTATTAAAATAATACGGAATAATAAGAATAAGGTTATGTCTTGGTTTAAAAGATTTGTGGTTGAGCCAAGATTCGTTCATAATATCTCTTGAAAGAGAAGTAAAGTATCCACTGAAGAAATTAAGTTATTTAAAAATGTATAATTAATACTGCAATGGTAGTGAGTTCATCTCAAAATCAAAACAACAGATTAATTAAATTAATTAATAATTATAGTTGCTGTTACGATAATAAATCCTCACTAATATCGGCATTAACGTACACCGGTGTTTATGAAGACTTTGACTGCTTAATAAGTCAAAAACGTTCATTTTTTTCCCAAGGGATTCACCTAAAATCAATGACATTTTTTGGTATATATACAAATGGCAAATTACGTGTGAAAAAGATTTTATCAAACATTATGTATTTAAATATTATTTAAAGAATTGTTTAATTTAACATGTATAAAGGAAATTGTAGGAATTAACGTAATATGTTACCCCACAAATTAATCATGTAATGATACTTACTATCTACTTATTTAAGTTTTAGTAATTACCATGTATACATGATAAGAGACATTTAACTACAAATAATTACTGATTAATTACATTAATATATGCACGCTAGCTATTTTATACTTGTTGTTTCATTCTGTCATTTTTCCTGTTTTCCATCGTGTAGATTAATCTCCGAGAAAATCTCATCTCTCGATCTGCATCTTTCTTTCTTTGATCATATCATCATATTACCTGGCGGCCCTATTCTCTCTTTGATCATCGCCTGTTTCTGAATCTTTAATGTTGATATATTGCAGGTCATCTCCTCGTACGTATGTACCATCCTAAGGTAACTTCTCTATTTCGACCGTTTTGTAATGTGATTCATTCATGAACAACACGCGCATGCATTGTTTAATTGGATTTTTTTTTTCTTTTTGTATATATGTGTGTGCAGGGTTATTCCTCAGGACTGGTGATTAGGAGTTGCGGTCGATTAGTCGATGGGACAGTGCTGGACGAAGGTACCTTCATGATTATTTATTATAATTTGATCCAAAAAATATTTATATTTATTTTGATGAATTTATAATAAACGTTTGAGTTGATGATGTAAGGCGTATAGTACTCCTCGTACTTTTCAAAACGTTCGTGTTGTCGATCGAACGATGTATAGTATGAAGAAAACAAGAATACCGAAGAAAAGAAATCAACAATAAAATAGAGAAGACAAGAATTTACGTGGAAACCCAACTGGGAAAAACCACGGGAGGAACGACGAACAATTCACTATAATATTGCTTCACGATTACAAGGATGATATACGCTCTAAACCCTCAAATCTCACGCAATAGCTATAGAATTATAATTGATGTTTTTCGTGTCTTCTGTGTCAATGGAGCAGCTCTCTTTATATAGGGAGAGGTCCTAATTAATGTATGGAAACATTAATTCTCGCCCATAAGAGTCCTGGAAGGAGTAAGAAAAAAATCCTATTTAAAATAGGAAAGAATCAAAAAATCCGCGTATGCTGAATCTGGGGACCTAGCGCGGCGCTAGGATCCTAGCGGGACGCTAGCTTTCTGGCACGTTCGTGCTGACCCCGCAGAAGGTGTGCTGAAACTGGCACGTTCTGTCCTAGCGGGACGCTAGGAACGTAGCTGGGCGCTAGCTTACGTTTTTCCAAATTTTGCGGTTTTGTGACACCAACTTCAACAAATCTCCACCTTGACACCAAACCGCGAACATTTTTCGCCTATCGTCTTCCTCCAAACGCCCCTAAGGGCCTAATCTCTCGATCGAAGTCCAACCAAGCTAGAGCAAAGCTCAAACTTGGTTGCGGGTAAACTCTTCGTCATCATGTCCGCCGGATTGTCGTGAGTACTAATCTTACTCACCTTAACATCGCCTCGAGCGATCACCTCACGGACAAAGTGATAACGAATATCTATGTGCTTTGTTCTCTCATGGAACACTTGATCTTTTGTGAGACAAATAGCACTTTGACTATCACAAAAGATGGACGTCGTCTTTGAACCCTTCAAGAGCTCTCTAAACCAACCTCTCAACCATAACGCCTCCTTGCAAGCCTCGGTGACCGCCATATACTCCGCCTCGGTAGTTGATAAGGCCACCGTACTTTGCAAAATAGCTTTCCAACTTATGGCACACCCACCAATGGTAAAAACATACCCGGTAAGAGATCTTCTTTTATCTAGATCACCGCCATAGTCGGAATCCACGAACCCTCGCACATCATCTTGATTCCTCCCGAACACCAACTTCTTGTTAGACGTACCTCTCAAATAGCGCAACACCCATTGCACCGCCTTCCAATGCTCTCTTCCAGGATTCGCCATATACCGACTCACGGCACTCACGGCGTGGGCCAAATCCGGACGAGTACACACCATGGCATACATTAAGGACCCAACTGCATTGGAATAAGGGACTCGAGCCATATCCTCGATGTCCTTCTCCGTAGTCGGAGAGTAAGCAGAGGTAAGTCTAAATTGTGTTCCAAGGGGAGTACTTACCGGGTTCGCATTCTCAAGGTTGAACCGACGTAGCACCTTCTCTATATACCCCTTTTGGCCAAGATACAACTTGCCATCTCTTCGATCTCTTGTGATTTCCATTCCTAGGATCTTCCTTGCCGCACCAAGATCCTTCATCTCGAACTCCTTACTAAGTTGTGCCTTGACTCTCTCCACCTCCGACTTATCCTTTGCCGCTATCAACATATCGTCGACGTAGAGGAGAAGATAAACTAAAGACCCATCACGGCCTTTACGAAAATACACACAACTATCATAGGAGCTCCTTCGGAAACCATTCTTAATCATAAACGTGTCGAAACGTTTATACCACTGTCTAGGAGACTGTTTCAAACCATATAGGGACTTCTTGAGAAAACACACCTTGTTTCCTTGGTTTGAACCCTCGAACCCCTCGGGTTGGACCATGTAGATATCTTCCTCGAGCTCCCCATGTAGAAAGGCCGTCTTCACATCCATTTGCTCAAGCTCCAAATCATGCATTGCCACAATGCCTAAAATTGCTCGAATCGAGCTATGCTTGACCACCGGTGAAAACACATCATTGAAATCTACTCCGGGAATTTGACTAAAACCTTTAGCCACCAATCTCGCCTTATATCTCTCGTCCTCAACCCCAGGGATGCCCTCCTTCTTCTTGAAGATCCATTTGCACTCGATGGCCTTCTTGCCTTTAGGGAGATCAACCAACTCCCAAGTGCCATTCTTATGAAGAGACTCCATCTCTTCTTGCATAGCTAGCATCCACTTGCCCGAGTCATCACAAGTAACCGCCTCGTCATATGAGGAAGGTTCCTCATACGAATCAACATCATCGGCTACACTCAAGGCATAAGCGACCAACTCATACTCGGCTAACCTTCTAGGTGGTCGAGTCTCTCGCCTTGGCCTATCTCTAGCTATGCATTGCGGCTCCACCTCTTTTGGATCTTCCGGAGTAGTCGAACTACTCGTCTCATCGGTCGGGAAACTTGACCCATCATCTTCCTCTTGCACCCTGTCCGGCTCCACCTCAATAGGAGTACTTGGAACCTCGAGATTCCCTTTAGACGCCCGATCACCAATCATAGAAGCCTCATCAAAGACTACATCACGGCTTAGAATGATCTTCTTCGTCTCTGGACACCAAAGCTTGTATCCTTTAACTCCTTCCTTAAAGCCAACGAATATGCACTTCTTAGAACGTGCACTCAATTTCCCGTCGTTGACATGCATGTAGGCCGGACACCCAAACACCCTCAAGTCCTCATAATTTGCCGGAGATCCCTTCCACAATTCTTGTGGAGTCTTCTTATTAATCGCCATGGACGGGGATCGGTTGATAAGGTAACATGCTAAAGAAGCCGCTTCAGCCCAAAAACCTTTACTCAACCCAGAAGTTGCTAACAAGCAACGTACCTTGTCCATAATCGTGCGATTCATCCTCTCGGCTACTCCATTTTGCTGGGGCGTGTATCTCACAGTGTGGTGCCTCACAATCCCCGAACTCTTGCAGAACTGGTTGAATTCGTCGGACACAAATTCTAGGCCATTGTCCGTACGTAGGTTCTTCACGACTTTCCCGGTTTGTTTCTCTATCATCACCTTCCAATCTCTGAAGGTAGAAAACACGTCGCTCTTGTTCTTCAAGAAGAACGACCAAACCTTTCGGGAATAGTCATCGATGATGGTAAGCATGTAGGAAGAACCTCCAGTGGAGGGGACCGGGGATGGTCCCCATAAATCGGAATGGACATACCCGAGTATCTCTTTTGTCGTGTGAGCGCCAGTGGTGAACTTCACCCTCGTTTGCTTCCCAAAGACGCACTGCTCACAGAACTCCAACTTCGACAAGCCCTTATCTCCAAGAAGCCCTTGTCTACTCAACTCGGCCATTCCGGAATCACTCATATGCCCTAGACGCATATGCCAAAGTCTCGTCGTATCGACATCCTGGACCTTGGAATCACCCACGGCTACTTCGCCTTTCACCGTGGTCCCTTCAAGAACATAAAGCCTATTTGACTTACGTTCACCTCTCATAACGACCAACGAACCGCTGGCCACCTTCACGACTCCACCTTCTCCGGTGAATGAGTAACCCTTGAGCTCCAAAGTACTAAGCGAAATTAAATTCCGCTTTAAGCCGGGGACGAATCTAACCTCGCTTAGGGTGCGGATCGCGCCGTCAAACATCTTGATCCGGATGCTTCCTATCCCTTCGATCTTGCATGACGCGTTGTTTCCCATAGTCACCGCACCTTGTTCCACCTTTTCAAAAGACTCGAACCACTCACGATTCGGGCACATGTGGAACGTACATCCCGAGTCTAGAATCCACTCCTCGCTTGATTTGGAGACCTCACCCAAAGCCATAAGGAGATCACAATAATTCTCGGCTACACCAACTTCACCGGAACTCTTCCCGGAATTATTGTTGTTGTTGTTGCCGCCTTCTCTCTCCAACCTATTTTTCAAGGTGTAGCAATCGGCTTTGATGTGACCCTTCTTCTTGCAATAGTTGCAAACCTTGTTACTATGTCGTGACTTCGATCGAGACCTCTGGCTCGATTTCTGAGTTGTCCGCCCACGGACATTCAACCCTTCGCTTGGCGTCTCTCCCGAATTAGGATTCTCCATCATCATAATATTATCCCTAGATGAGAGAGCCGAAATAACGTCTTTAAACGCGAGACTCTCTCGAGCGGAATATAGGAGAGTATCACGGAAGGTCGCCATAGAAGGGGGTAGAGAAATTAGGAGCCAAAACGCAAGATCATCATCTTCGATCTTCACGCCAATGTTGCCGAGGTCGGCAACCTTCTCCTTGAACTTCGCTACGTGCGCTTGGATCGAGGATCCCTCCGCCATCTTGAGGAAATAAAGACTCCTCTTCAAATTGTGCTTACTTGACACCGTCTTGGTGATGCACATCTCTTCAAGCTTCTCCCACAATTCTTTCGCTGTCTTCATCTCCATGATGTCCTCCGCCAAACTGTTCGATACATGGAGCCCTATGGTCGCCATAGCCATCTGATCGAGCGACACACGCTCGTCATGCTCCATATGAACCGGCATGTTGTCAATACCGTTGAGGGCGATCTCTTGCTTCATGGATCGTAGAACTAACTTCATCTTGTATTGCCAAATCGGGAACCTTGTGTTGAGATCCAGCATCGGTATGTCATACTTCACGCTCGTCATAGATCCTTAGCTCTGATACCACTTGTTGTCGATCGGACGATGTATAGTATGAAGAAAACAAGAATACCGAAGAAAAGAAATCAACAATAAAATAGAGAAGACAAGAATTTACGTGGAAACCCAACTGGGAAAAACCACGGGAGGAACGACGAACAATTCACTATAATATTGCTTCACGATTACAAGGATGATATACGCTCTAAACCCTCAAATCTCACGCAATAGCTATAGAATTATAATTGATGTTTTTCGTGTCTTCTGTGTCAATGGAGCAGCTCTCTTTATATAGGGAGAGGTCCTAATTAATGTATGGAAACATTAATTCTCGCCCATAAGAGTCCTGGAAGGAGTAAGAAAAAAATCCTATTTAAAATAGGAAAGAATCAAAAAATCCGCGTATGCTGAATCTGGGGACCTAGCGCGGCGCTAGGATCCTAGCGGGACGCTAGCTTTCTGGCACGTTCGTGCTGACCCCGCAGAAGGTGTGCTGAAACTGGCACGTTCTGTCCTAGCGGGACGCTAGGAACGTAGCTGGGCGCTAGCTTACGTTTTTCCAAATTTTGCGGTTTTGTGACACCAACTTCAACAGTTCGACTCTTTCACTATAAACGAAGAAAAGGCCACAATAATCACGATACCAAACCAGATATTGCCGGTGGGAATGTTCTTCTCGTGACAACAATGGAGATGTGGGAAAAGGAGACATCACAAGCAAATGACATGGGCAAAATTGTGAGCAAAACTAATTAAACACTGCTTTTTTGTTTCTTCCATATATAATTTTCTCTCGGACATGACTACAGGTGGTGGTTAATTTCAGCGCCTCGTGGTGTGGGCCGTGTCGACAGATAGCACCAGCTTACCGTGAACTTGCTGATAAATATTCTTCCTCCATATTGTTTCTGACGGTCGATGTCGATGAGCTAGTTGTAAGTTCATTGTTAATTATTGGATCATTTAATTATATTAATATGTATTTTCATTTCTTAAAGAGATCGAACTCATGATGATGATGTTTTTGCTTTTGTTGTTACAGGAATTCAGTGCATCATGGGACATCCAAGCAACTCCGACCTTCTTTTTCTTGAGAAACGGGAGGCAGGTCGACAAAGTGGTCGGTGCTAACAAGATCGAGCTTCAGAAGAAAATCGTTACGATATGTGAGTCCATGTAACATCACATACTGTACAGACTTGATCAATACTTGTCGATCAGCTCTTCTTTGTAAAATATTGCAATAATGCCATATTCAAACTTTATATATATAGATAATGTATTTATG
Source organism: Euphrasia confusa (assembly GCA_954870475.1). Classification (NCBI taxonomy): domain Eukaryota; kingdom Viridiplantae; phylum Streptophyta; class Magnoliopsida; order Lamiales; family Orobanchaceae; genus Euphrasia; species Euphrasia confusa. The sequence goes on from OX940957.1 coordinate 35,881,875, forward strand.
TATGTACCTTAAAAAGTCATGATTTTGTATTTTCATAGTATTTTTATATCGCAAAAAAATAATTTTATATAGTAAGTACTCTCTTCTTTCCACAAATGTTGTAAAAATTTAACTTTTAATTTAGATTGGTCTCACAATAGTTAATACACTCTAAAAAAATGAAATAAATATTTTAACATTTTCACTTTAAAATATTATTTTTCCCCTACTTTATTCACTTATTTTTTAAACTCCACTCACAAGTCACAACTAGTTTTTTTTTCAACTTAAAAATACATTTTTACTCTTTATTTTTCAAAAATTAACATTTTTTTTAAATTTCCGTACCCACAAAAATATTGCAACTTTTGTGAACTAGAGAGAGTATTAAGTACTACTCTTTATTAAGTATTAATACGAAAATTGTACGAGAAAATTAAACAAACACCAGTATTATAGTGGTTCACCCGTTAACGAGGGTTACGTCCACTTGCCGCTGCAGATCTCACTAGAATGCTCAATGATCGACACTGGAGAGTATTTTCACACGCTCTCGACTATTTTATGACTCTAGTATTGGAGAATATATTCGGCCCACTATAAATGTCTAGTTGCCCAACGTACTTCTCGACAATAACGAGCTCATCTCGTTTCTCATTGTTTATTGCTCGCATTTTCAGCCAACACTGCTACGCTATCTCGCCTTGAAAGCATATGATTGAACATCGAGACCTCATCCGGTTGGTCTAGTTGGGTCACGTCTATCGGAATATCTCCCAAATCATATATCAGCTCTCCATCTTTCGATTCTCTCTCGGTTATCGAGAATCGTACTCTTCTTTGCTTCTCGAGACATGGACTCCGATCCATATGAGGCTCACCCGAACTCTCATTTGGTTGCAACCGTCTTTTGCTCATACGACCCAGTCCGCAATACTCAAGAACATTGGTGTCGTCGGTCACACCAATATCACGACCACAAGTCGTAGTGTAAAGGGTACCCGTCTTTCGACCACGAGCAATAACCATTGCACCATTTGACACCTTCAAGGACCCATTCCCGAACAACGTAACCTTGTGTTCGCTCCTCTCAAGCTGGCTCCGAGATCAAGTTACCCCACAACTTCCGCACACACCTTACAATCGATAGCTTCAACGTCTGCCCAAACGGCGTCTTCAACTGAATTGATTTTGAACCGAACTGAATGGATTTTAACTGAACTTAATTGATAAAAAAAATTGAATAAATTTGAACTAAACTTAATAGATCAGAACTGAACAAAAGTGGACTGAATTGATTTTTTTATAAAAATAATAATAATTTTTATAAATTGTTTTATATTTTTCAAATTTTTTAATAATATTTTATCATTAACTAGTTTGTACACCTTAAATTATTGATTAAAATTATTTTTTATTTATTTATTTTAATTTATTTTGAAACAAACTTAATCGAGCTGGACTGAAACGATGAACTGAAATGAACAAAACTAAAATAAACTAAATTAAATCCAAAAGAAGTCCTTAAACATTCGGACAAAGCGCATATTAAAAAAATTATTTTATAATAAAAAAGTAAATTGTAATATTTTTCAAAATTTAATACATTTGCAAAAGTAATATATATGTATATTGCCTTTTTTATTTTAAAATTTTGTTTTTGTAATTAGATTTTAATGGCATTTATTCACCAAATTGCTTATATAAATCAAATGTGAAGTGAAGACAACGTAACATCTAAAGTCTAAGTTTGAAATAGAAAATAATCAAAATATACAATCGTTATGGTTAGGTGTTCAAATTTACAGTTGCTTATCATATTTATATTTTCATTTCAGGCAACAATATCAATAGAAGGTTGTCTTATAAGAAAAATAACGGTTCGTGTTGTGAATAATATTTCACCTTCGAGTTCTGCACCGTTAAATTTGCATTGTGCATCTGGAGATCTAGAGAAAGGATACCATACTCTCACTACCGGTCAAGAATTTAGCTTCACGTTTTGCTTAGGCCTTAGAACTCTGTTCTTTTGTCGATTCAAATGGAATGAGAAAGATATTGCCTTCGATGTTTTTAATGTAAATTGGAAACTAAATTACTGCAAGAACTATACATGTTATTGGGAGGCAAAAAACGATGGCATATATCACTCTACATATTCATCTTCAAAAGATGCCACACTAGCTCATCCTTGGAATTGAATTTCACAATTACTATATAATTTAATACTACTAGCTTCATAATTTCATTTTTAATAAAATAAGATCTTTGTCTTTTGTTTTATATATATATATATATATATATATATATATATATATATATATATATAATTTTTGAATCTCTCAGTTACATATGGACCATTAGATAAACAGTAATAATATAGTGTTCATACTACAAAATTATAAATAAAAACAAAATTAATTATTTTTATTATTTAATATTACAAAAAAAATAATATCAGTAATAATTTTTAAATTAATTTTGGTAATACATTAATGTCAAATTTATTATATTAATCAAATTTTGATAAAATTCTTTACGATAGTTAATTAGTATTCATTAATTATCTTTTATATTTTTTGAAAAATAAATAAATTAAAATATTTAATTAAATAAGAAATTAATATTGAAAAATGAAAATATAATAATAATAATAATAATAATAATAATAATAATAATAATAATAATAATATTAAGTATTAAACTTTTATGTAAATAATTACTGTTAGTAGTATTAATTAATTAATAAAAATTAAAATTAAAATAAATTATTAAACTATCTACAAAATAAAAATTAATTATTTAAATTGATTGATTTTAGAAAAAATTAAAATACAAATTAATTATTCAAATTATTATATACTAGTATTAATTTTCAGAAAAATTATACGTGCATATATATTGATCTAATGATTATTTTTCTACTGCTCATTATACTGTATAAGTTTTTCAACTGCTCATTATATAATAAATTTTATAAAGGAAAATAGTCCAATATACATAAAAAGAGCTATATAGTAATAATAGGTGTGGTCAATATACAATTGATGATCTAATGATTATTTTTCAACTGCTCATTATATAATAAATTTTATAAAGGAAAATAGTTCAATTTACACAAAAAGAGCTATATAGTAATAATAGGTGCGATCAACGTTAACTTTTTGTGTCCCTCAAATAAATATAATAAATACCATACAAAAATTATGGAAAATATTGATATGGGTTTGTAGGTATAATACATATGGGTTGAGACGGTTGAGTACTAGTATATATTGACACGAGGATTGGGGCCTGTAGAATTAGAAATAGGAAATACGTATATGGATATTGTTTGTGCTGAATTGATCGGAATGTATATACATAAAGTGATGGCTTGATGAATGCCCCTGAACTCGTGTTGAAAGTGATGCACATCACAGTTGCAGCAGATGGAAGAATCATATGAGTTGCACGCTTTGTATTTCTGTTTGTTTGTTTATTTTGAGTGCAGGGGTATTATAGTCTTTTGATGTGCTTAGGTATAAAAGAAACGGTGTCGTTTGTATTGTGAATTAACAGAAGCAATTTTCACTTTCCCAATTCACGTTTTCCCTCTTCTCTCTCTCTCTCTCTCATTCAAACATGTGAAACACACACACACACACAATCGGAGCTCCCAGCTCACTCCTTTCCGTTCATGATTCCGGCGAATACTTTCTACATGGTATCAGAGCTACAGAGGTGAGCTCCGTGTTTGTTTCTGATTATTGATGTTTCGGGTACGTGTTGTGCCGATTGAGTTTTGATTGATTGGAGGTCTGCGATTTTGCGAGTGCGTGGTTACTCGTCTTCGTCTTCTTCATCTCTTTTATGGATTATTGTTTCTGTTGCTGTTATCATCATGAGTTCTTCGTCGTCTACACCGAATCATCTCACTGTTGATGATGGGAATCCGTTTTATATGCATCCTTCTGAAAACTCAAATGTTTTGCTCGTTTCTCCTCTGTTGGACGGGAATAACTATCAGTCATGGCGTAGATCCATGGAGCTTGCTCTTGGATCTAGAAATAAGTTGGGAATTGTTGATGGTTCTGTACCACAACCTGCAATTACGGATCCAAATTATCAGCAGTGGTGTAGGTGTAATATGCTGATTCAGACATGGATCAACAATGCGTGTCAAAAGGAAATCTCAAGGTGTGTCATGTTTGCTCAATCAGCTGCAGACATGTGGAAGGTGTTAGGGCGCAGGTATGGGCAGGGTAATGCTCCCAGGTTGTTTGAACTACAACAGCAGATTTATTCCTTGTGCCAAGGATCATTATCTGTGACTGACTATTATAATCAGTTGGATGTGTTGTGGTGTGAGTATGAACAGTTTTGTACTATAGCACCTTGTAACTGTGGGATGTATGATCTTCACCAAGACAACAAGATCATGAAATTTCTTATGGGGCTGAATGAGAATTACCTCAATATTAGAAGCCAGATATTGGTGATGAAGCCTTTTCCTAATTTGGATGATTGTTTCAGCTATGTTGTTCAGGAGGAAAGACATAGGTCTATGGTGTATAGTCAGAGGACTGGTGTTGGTGAATCTACTGCAATGCAGGTTGCTAAAGGTCCCATTATGCAACTTGTTAATTCTGGAAACACTGCAGTTGGACCTGATGCAGCTAGCAGTGCTAACTATGTTTCCAATAGAGGAAATCCCTCTCAGCATAAGTGGACCTCTAGTGGACAACATATATGCAGTCAATGTGGAAAGGAGAATCATATCAAGGCCAAGTGCTATCAACTTCATGGATTCCCACCTGGTCATAGGAACAGACAAAAGCCTTCTGAAGGATCTTCCAGTTCAGCTAATGTGACTACTTCTCAGCCTGAAGGAAGTGGTTCATCTGGTGGCACTTCACCTGCTCCTGGAAGTTCATCTTTCACACCTGAACAATTAAATCAACTTATGCAATTGATGAGAGGATTTCCTGGACCTGGTCCCAGCTCTTCTAATAGTTCAGTTTCCAGCAACTTTTTTTTTGCAGTTATTAGTAGTGCTTTCACTACATTGGCAGTTGGATCTTCCTCCACAAGTTGGATTCTAGACACAGGTGCTACTGATCATATGATTAGTTCACCTTCTCAGTACACCTCAGATGTTATGCCTTGGAGCATTGAAGTTCATTTGCCTAATGGAAGCAAGACTGTAACTACTCACAAAGGGTCTATTCATATTAATGCTAATTTTTTGCTGAGGGAAGTACTGTATGTACCTGCATTTACAGTGAATCTCATATCCATCAGTGCCCTCTTGAGATCACAACCATGTTCTGTCACATTTTCTGAAGGTAGTTGTGTTATTCAAGCACAAGACAGTATGAAAATTCTAGGAGTTGGTCATAAACACCAAGGATTGTTCTTACTTCAACCTGAAACTGTGGTTAATGCCTTAACCACTTGCAAAAGCATTTGGCATTCCAGACTTGGACATGCTTCCCATGCTAGGATGCAGTTACTTAAAGATGTGATCCCAGGCATCTTTACAGGTTTCGATGCTTATTGTGATATCTGTCCCTTGGCTAAACAGCATAGAATTCCTTTTCCCATCAGCCATAGTAGAGCTTCTAAGATTTTTGATTTGATCCATTGTGACCTCTGTGGTCCTTTTCCTGAAGCTACTATTGATGGTCACCTCTACTTCCTCACCATTGTGGATGACTATTCCAGATTTACTTGGATTTGTATGTTGAAACATAAATCTGAAACAAAGTCTCAGATTACTAATTTCATAGCCTTTGTTGCCACTCAGTTCAATTCCAAGATTAAGGTTATTAGAACTGATAATGGCTCTGAATTCTTTGCTCCTGAGATGTACTCATCTAATGGTATTTTGCATCAAACTAGCTGTGTTTATACACCCCAACAGAATGGAATAGTTGAGAGGAGGCATCAAATTCTGTTGAATGTAGCTAGATCTTTGATATTTCAGTCTGGTGTACCTCTAAGTTTGTGGAGTTACTGTGTTACTACAGCTGCTTATTTGATTAACAGATTGCCAGTTCCCAGTTTGGATGACAAGACTCCTTATGAGCTTTTGCATAAAGTCATTTCTCCTTATGACCATCTAAAGGTCTTTGGTTGCTTGTGTTATGTCACTGATACCTTGCCACTCAAAAGGAAGTTTGATGCAAGAGCCTTTAAAGGTGTCTTTCTGGGCTATTCATGTCAGTCCAAAGGATATTTGGTTTATAACCTTCTCACCCATGTTGTGGTCACATCTAGGGATGTGCAATTTGCTGAGAATGTTTTTCCTTTCCTTACACCTGATCCTACATCTACTCTGGATTCTGAGAATATGCCTTTTAGGATATTTACACCAGAGCTTGCTCCTGACCCTGATTTTCTACCTGCTCATGCTACTTCTGAAAGTACAATGAATGATAATTCTCCAGATGATATTCTACCTGAAAATGATCCTCATTTGGAGGTTGTGACTCATGTTCCTTCTAACTATAGAAGGAGAAGACCTCCTGCATATTTGGCTGATTACCAGTGCAATAATGCCCTGACTTCTGTCTCATTAGTTGAGCCTAGTTCCTATACTGAGGCTTCAAAACATCTACACTGGCAGGAGGCTATGCAAAAGGAGTTTGCTGCTCTGGAAGCTAACCAAACTTGGTTGATTACTGATTTGCCTGCCAATAAGACTCCTATTGGGTGCAAGTGGGTCTTCAAAATCAAATATAAGTCAGATGGTACCTTAGAGAGGTTTAAAGCCAGATTAGTGGCTAAAGGGTATAGTCAAAGGGAAGGATTAGACTATGAAGAGACCTTTGCTCCAGTGGTAAAGATGACCACTATTAGAACCCTCTTGGCTTTAGCTTCCTCAAATTCCTGGTTCTTAGAGCAATGTGATGTGAACAATGCTTTTTTGCATGGTGATCTGACTGAGGAGGTTTATATGGAAATGCCACCAGGCTTTGCAAAACAGGGGGAGCAGAAGGTGTGTAAACTCTTGAAGATTTTATATGGACTAAAACAGGCTAGCAGGCAATGGTTTTGCAAGCTGACTGGTGCATTGTTGGAATATGGATTCAGTCAGTCCTTGGTGGATCATTCATTGTTCACCTTGCATACTCCCACTTACAGCTTGGTCCTTTTGATCTATGTTGATGACCTTATTATTGCTAGCAATGATCAGGGTGAAATCAAAAGGATCAAGAATTTTCTGGACAACAAATTTCTTATTAAAGATCTTGGCAGCTTGACATATTGTTTGGGACTTGAAGTTGGCAGAAATAAGGATGGTATAACACTGTGTCAGAAAAGGTACACCATGGAATTACTTAAAGAATCAGGATATGCTGACTGTAAACCAACCTCTTTTCCCATGGATACTAAGGCAAATATTAGTAGGGATGCACCAAATCAGTTGACTGATCCCTCAGTGTATAGGAGGCTAGTTGGCAAGCTATTGTACCTCACTATAACCAGGCCTGATATAGCATATGTTGTCCATGTGTTTAGCCAATTCATGGACAAACCAGCACAATCTCATTTGGGAGCAGCTCACAGGGTATTAAGGTATTTGAGAGGGACTCTGGATCAGCACATATTCTACCCCAAAACCAGTGAGATGAAGCTCAATGCATTATGTGATGCAGACTGGGGTGCTTGTGTGGATACTAGAAGATCAGTGACTGGTTATGCTGTGTATTTGGGAGAGTCATTGATTAGTTGGAGATCCAAGAAGCAGTCAGTTGTGTCTAGGAGTTCTGCTGAGTCAGAATATAGAGCAATGGCTCTCACTATATGTGAACTTATGTGGTTGAAACAAGTGATGATGGATTTGGGAGTCAAGGTGCCAGCTGCTAACCTATACAGTGATAGTAAAGCAGCCCTAGCTATGGCAGCTAATCCAGTGCTTCATGACAGGACCAAACATGTGGAGATTGACTGCCATTTTGTTAGAGAAAGGTGCAGCAAGGACTTGTGCAGATGATGTTTGTGTCTACCAAATTACAGGTTGCTGATATCTTGACCAAGGCGCTTGGGTCAGACCAGTTCTACATGTTGTTGTGCAAGTTGGGAATCAAATTCTCAACTTGAGGGGGAGTGTTGAAAGTGATGCACATCACAGTTGCAGCAGATGGAAGAATCATATGAGTTGCACGCTTTGTATTTCTGTTTGTTTGTTTATTTTGAGTGCAGGGGTATTATAGTCTTTTGATGTGCTTAGGTATAAAAGAAATAGTGTCGTTTGTATTGTGAATTAACAGAAGCAATTTTCACTTTCCCAATTCACGTTTTCCCTCTTCTCTCTCTCTCTCTCAATTAAACATGTGAAACACACACACACACAATCGGAGCTCCCAGCTCACTCCTTTCCGTTCATGATTCTGGCAAATACTTTCTACAACTCGTACCAATATATATACATGAGAATGGTTAATTTATATGTTTATAAGTATGCACCCATATGTATGTGTACTCAATGAATGTTGCTGCAAAGTGAAATAGTAGTATATACATGTGTGTGTGGATGAGTGTGTGTGATATTGAAATGCTTGTTTTTGTCTTTATAATGTGAATTTATTCATATTATTATTAGTTCATGTATACACGTAAAGATTTATGTGCACTAGATGTTCATATCACGGTCAAAATGTTAAAAAACGAAAGTAAATGTCGAGTCACGTTTCGGAGGTTAACGTGATAGTCTAAACTAAAGTCACGTTTCGAAGGTTAACGTGAATATAAAATGTAAAGTTACGTTTCAAAGGTTAACGTGATAGTCTAAACTAAAGTCACGTTTCGAAGGTTAAATTGAATATATATGTTAAGTCACGTTTCGGAAGTTAACTTGATAGTCTAAAATGTAAGTCACGTTTCGAAAGTTAGCGTAATAAGATAAATGTTAAGTTACGTTTCAAAGATTAACGTGAGTATAAAACGTAAATCACGTTTTAGAGGTTTTAGAGGTTAACGTGAATAAAAAATTAAAATCACTGCTAAAATATTATTTCACTATTTAGGTATTTTTCGCTGCTAATTAATTTCAGATAGCCACAGAGCACACGTCATCGTCAACGTCACGCTGGCGTATCAATGTTGCTGCCAAATGTCAAGTGTTGATTGGAGAAAACTCGTATTCATTAGCCCAAATCAACGTGGTTGGCTGGCGCATTTAATTCAGCGGGCCGAGACGTCGTAACGGCGATGGGCCCCCTATTCGGACATTTGGCCCATTTGGGGACGGATTCGGTATTTTCCCTAAGGGGAAGTTGCTATCCACTTCACGGACCAGTGCGCCATGCCCCAAGAAAGCAACACGTGGCGTCGAGACTGTCAGTCAATGCCGGTCATTACACGCCGAGGTTTCCGCAAAGTTGACTTTTTCTTTCGGGTTTGTACTCATTGCATGGAGCTATCAAAACTCTGTACACAAAAAAGTCTTAACAATAAAATAAAATTGAGATGTTAATCATATAATCCTTCCGACCCATTTACGTTTGCAAATGAGGAGTTTGCGAACATAAATGAGTCAAAAATATAAATATAAATATAATGAGTATTAATTTGTTATTAAATAATAAAATTAGTAGAAAATTAATGATATATGTGTAAATATAAATTTATTGTAAAAATAAAATAATATTTTTTTTATTTTGAGATGGACAAACAATTATGACAAAAAAAATGTGTAAATAATTGTGGGACTGAGAGAGTAATTACCATTCAATTGAAGCCCAGCAATTTCACATAAATCATGTATATTCATTATCAATTTCGATGAAAATACATGGGTCTATATCATAAAAATTATGTACATAAAAAATGAGACGGAAATTAAGAAAAAAATAATTTGTTGTGTAATTTTATAATACAAGTAGAGTTATAATAAATATTGATATGTATAAATAATAAAGTAGTTAATTAAAAGGTAGTGATATAAAAATAAATAAATTTGTATTGAGATAATAAAATTGTAAAAAATATTTTATTTATAAACGGCCAAAGTGACAAAAAAATAACCATTATTTTATGAAATGAAAAGAATATTTATTAAATATATAATATTTGCAAAAATATTTAGTGCAATTTAATATTTATTTATCAAGAATCTCAACGAAATACGTAAATGAAATTTGTAACGATTTGGATTGAAATTACATTTTTTATATATGATAAGAAAATCTAATTGAGAAAATTAAAATTTTTAAAACATTTCATTATTCACATATACAGTACTCCGCATCACATAGTATACAGTACCAATTACCATGATGTTTTATAACATGCCACAAAATGTAACGTAGAATTGTTGTAAATGTTTTTGACATGCATACTTCTCCTGTAGTTTAATATTCCTTCAATTTCATAATAAAAGTTTAATATCACTTTTTTATGTTTCAATTTAAAATTGGTCAAAATCTAAATAGCTGTATGCAATGATTTATAAACGAAATCTGAAAGCGATTTAGAGTAACTTTAAATTGAATAAAATTTCTGGTTGAAAAAACAAAATAAGTGATGCCTATCGGCTAGGCGATGAAGCCTATCTATGGTCTATTTGTCTATGTTATATCCGAAATTAAAATTAGAGATCGGATTCGGAATGATAGTATTATTCATCGCATTCAATATTTTTCAAAAATTAATGGTACAAGTCTAACTTCGCCTTTTGAAAATACTCCCTCCACATGCTATAGGTTCAACGGACGTAGACTATACTAAATTTTAAAAAGTTATGTACAACAGTACAAGACTATGTTTTATTTATAAAACTAATTCATAACTTTTGTATAATTAGTATTGAACCAATTACACAAAAATAGTAATAATTTAACTTAGATGAATTCAATCATAAAGAAAAAAGTGCAATTTTGTTTCTTCTATATAAAATACAATAAAAAATGAAAATTTTGATAAAAAAATTTAGAATATTTACTACTACTTATTTCACGTAAAAACGACTCTATTTAAAAAATAAAAAATAAAAATCAAGTTTATAGTTTTTAGAGACAATAAAATACAAAGTATTGAATTTTAAATATAATTAAATCATGAATTTAATTTAATTCAACTCAATCACCTGAGGTCAATTCAATTTACGACTCGAATCAAATTATTAAGGTTGTTCATTTAGTTGAATACTTGAATCGAGAACCAACCCAAACATGTGTGTATTTTAATTTCTGCAATTAAGAATCAGACTCAATTAAAAAAACATACTAAAGTTAATTGAAAAAAATAAAAAATATTGGGGTAAACATTAAAGTTGACTTGGCAATGAATGTTTAAGTGCAGCACTACAGAACAAAGGTCGAACAACTGTACGTAGCTTGACTTGGAGGTTGGAATTTAATGTTTGTGTCCGCCATTAAAATTATTATCGCCAATTCTCTCACCCTGCAAAAATAGAATTCCCAACTCTGTTTTTCTTGTGGAATTTGGAGAGAGAGAGAGAGAGAGGAAATTGTAAATTACAAGGAATGAGACGACAAGTTCGAGTGGTGGAAAAATGAATGCTCTAGCGTCAAAGAAACGATTTTTCTGATGAGTTTCTTTGACCCCATTTCATTTCTTACTACCTAGGAGGAGGTATTTCTCTTGCCTTTTTTTTTCCTTTTTATCTTTTTCATATACTCCATATCTGAAAAGGGCAGTTTCTTGATTTTCTTACAAGTTTGTTTTGTTTAGATAAGGTATTGTCCTTTTTTTTTTCGAATTTCAAAATCGAACATCCGATGATTCATGAGTTTCATTTTGATGGGATCTGGCCTTTTTTCAGCTTAGCTAGAAATTCGATTTGTATTGCACTTCAAAGATTCAATCTTTATCTCCCCTTTTTTTTATATCCAAAATCCAACTTGTTTTTCAGGCTTTTACCTGTTTTGAGGTTGATCAGGATTTCGAACCTGATCGTATAATCATCGACGAGCTTTCTTAATTTTCTTGCTGTTGTAGTTAGTTTATTAACTGTGATTAGATCCGGTTTACATTTCTCGGTTTTATATCAGGATTTGATCAATCAATCCCAGTTCAGTTGAGATCAGAAGTGGAACATGAGTAGCCGAGTGAGCACAAAAGTTCGATTAGTTAGATGTCCTAAATGCCGAGAGGTTCTAGCAGAGTTGCCAGAGGTCCTGCTGTACAAGTGTGGAGGCTGCGGCACTGTTCTTCAAGGTAACACAAATACCTAATCATTAGGAACTCGATCACAAAATACTTTGATGGGAAAAAAATTGTTTTGTTTTGGCAAAAATGTAAACTGTGAGAATGATTCGGTTTCCATTAGGAACTCATCAACAAACATTTTACTTCTGTAACTCCTATATTTACAGCTAAAAATAGGAACACCACCAAACCATCCCCTCAAGTAACCGATTCGGTTGCAAAGAGCCAACAAGATGATGATGATCTAGAAGCCACTAATAGCTCCATCAAAGATTCCGCCACTCGACCCGAGAAGGTAGAATCTTTTTCGGATAAAGCCAACGTGAGATATCCAGACGAAAATGGTGACTCTGAAGGACTTCCTGAGGGCAGAAGCGTCATTTCTAGCTCTCCCAAGGTCCGCTCTTTGCGGAATGAAGATTCGTCCGCAGAAGCTTACAACCTTCCGAGACACGACTCTCTAAGCGTAATTTCGGACAGCACATTTCGCGATGACAATGGTGAATCGAGTGGAGGCAGAGACTTTTCAGACGAGTTCCCTAGCTCTGGTGAGTTGGCCCTGGACCACGTGGAACAACAAAATGCCGATGAATTTGTCCGAAATTCGCCCAAGCATGAATACACGGAGAGTGCTTTATCGACGGAAGTGGAAAACAATAATCACCTCATTCCAGAAAACGACGGCACGAGTCCTATTTGTTCTGCTGACACCAACGGAGACTTGCACGAACAAATCAACTCTCTCGAACTCGATTCATCTTCCGGAAATGTTTCTCACGATGCGAACACAAGTGCCGGTGGTTCTAGAGTTGTTTCTAGAAGCCCGTCAAAAGAGAGCCTCGTGTCGTTTTATCTCATGTCTTCCGATAGCGAACATCCGGATCGTTTCCTAACGGAGGGTAGCCGTGGACATTTCGGAAGATACAGCTCCCTGGATATGTCGGAAATAAGCGCAGCCTCGCCCAGATCCAATTTTCCAAAAATCGAGAGCTATTATGCCAACGGGAGTAGTGAATCTTCTTATGACGGCATCGACAAACCGTCCAGAAAGAACAAGTTTGCCGACATCAGAACCTCAGCCATCCTCAGAACAAAGAATGGGTTCCATAGGAATACTAAGCCGGTGAGCAGTGAACTCGAGTGGGCCCCAACGAGTTCATCGCTTCACACGAACAGAACCCATCACTGGAATAAAGGTAAACCAACCGAAAACAGGACTAGCCTCGATGGGGGAGGCAACACGGGTTACCGCTCACTTCCGCCCCGCCCGCCATACACAGAGGAGCCGAATAATATCGACCTGCTGAGAACTGTTTGTGAGCTCAAGGATCAGATCAGCAGGATGCAGTTTCCTCCTCAAGTGAGAAGATTTTCGTACGACCCCTTTCCGATGGAAGAGGAAACGTATTCGGATGCTCGCCATTCCATTGCATACAACCCGAGGCCCAATCCCAATCGGACGTGCATGCATTGCTGTCCTCAAGACTGGCGCTACTCGGTCCAGCTGCCTCCGAGCAGCCCGTGTAGGGTCCACACCAAGCGCTACGCGAGCTCTGAAGCCTCCTTGTGGGGATTCGAGGCAAAACCAGACCAACAGAGACACAAAGAAGAGATAATCGAGCGGGCCCGTTTGAAGGAGAAGTATTTCGCTGGGAAGAGACATGTGCGGCCCGTGGCCGGTGGGGCCCCTGTGTTGACCTGCTACCGCTGCTCGGAGCTGCTGTGTCTACCTTCCGACTTTCTCTTGTTCAGGAAAAAGTGTCACCGACTGAAGTGCCACGCGTGTAAGGAGGTTTTGCGATTTTCGCTTCAGGAAGGGACTCATATAGTGCCTTACACCGTTGAGAGTGTGAAACCACTTTCTGTCTCTACTGCTCCCGCTCCCAAACAGGCCGATCGGCCCGTGTCCTGTTCCGATGATTATTACAACGGGAACATGTCGTCTGGCAGTTCTTACCAGGCTGTGGAAGATAGAAAGATGGAAGTCTATCATGATTGAGCCTGATAACAGGATTGATGAATCGGCGGGACCCTCGTCTGTGATGCCGAAATGGAGAAAAGCAAAGTCGGAGATCGTGGAGTTGGCGAGTTCTCCACTTCATCGGCTAATGGGATATTCATCGCCTAGCCAAGTTCTGGACAATCTATCCAAGTAGAAAATTTTAGAAATTAAATTCTGATGCTGCTCATACACTTCCCCTTCCTATTGCCATATGTTTGATATCTGTATTTTTGTATTTTTTCATATTTTACAGATGAAATACAGCTTGTGTTAGTATTATATTATAGCCAGTCTAAGAGTTTGAGAATAAATTATAATTTGCTCTGTTCTCATGAACGTCTATTATTGCTTCAAAATTACCTTCAGGAAGAACAAAGACCAGCCTTGTTTCAGTCACTCTATGGGACGAGTCGAATCCTTATTCAGAGCAGCAGCAGCTGGAGTCGGAGATAATCAGATGTCGAGTCAAAACTGTAGCTGCTGATGTTGCTACAGAGTTTGAGAGAGAAGTGTGTCAAATGTGGAAAACAACAAACTAAATAACAAGAATTGAAGAAACCCTAATGATTATAACATAAAACTAAGGTTTTCTAGTAACCAGTTTGTCTATTGTTATTTTTATTCTTATATCTGCACACTACAACTAATAAACACAGTAAATTATAAAAATATGAATCAATCAAGGCACAAGTCATCAGCAAAACTTCCAATGGTTATTACAGTTGACACAAGTCACGAACGTCGTCATCGGCTCGTCCGCACTCCTCGTCTGCATCTGGTAATAAGTAGTCTCCTTCTTCTTGCACCTCCCGCACGTGAACTCGTTCGTGCTCGCCTTTGGAGCCGCCGCCCGCTCGCTGTGAAACATAGCTTTCTCCTTGATCTTTGCATTCTCCACCTGCCGCTCGTCGCTAGCCATCTCCTCCGGCGTCAGCTCCAGAATGGCTTGGGGCTCGATTTCCCCTACGAGCACCTTCCTCCGAAAATCCGGGTTGTTTGAGTCCTTGATGTTGAAGAAGACAGACCGGTACTTGAACTTATGTGGACCGTTGGATCGACCCCACTTCTCAAACATGGCTGTCTCCACCATCACAGCCACACGACAGGGGTCACACTCATTCACCCGATCTTTCAGGCCACTGACATCATCGCTGACCTCACCGGAGACTTTGCAGAGGGCTTCAACGAGGATCTCGCGGACTTTGTCCCTCGGCGGGTCTTTGCAATAGACAAGGGAGGTTAGTTTGGGAGGGCCCGAACTGGAACTCGATTTTTTCTCCACTTTGACTTCTGTCTGGATGGTTTTGACTCTGGTGGAGGTTTCAATTTTTATGGATTTGTCGGGATTATTTGGGGCAATGATCGAATGAGTGGTGGTGGTGGTGATGTTTTTCTCTACTTTCAATTTCTTGGATACGGGGGTTTGGTCAGACTTGAAGGAGTTTACCCTCTGGACAGTATTTTTGCCCTCGTTGGTTTCAGTGCCAGAGGGCTCGGTGTTGCTAGCGCTACCATTTTTCTTGGCTTTTGATGTTTCTTTGACGATTATGCCCTTCCATATGTCGACCACTTCTGAAGCTACCGATTTGATCTTGTCACTACTGTGTTTAGTCAGCTGACGAAGACGTTTTCCAACCTAAAAAAGGTTTTTTTGTACAAGGGAAATGTAAAGCTTTAGGAATAGAGATTAGTAGAAAAGATGACAACACACATATGAATTTGGAGCTCAACAACAGTAATGGTTGTTTCACAAGAAACTAAAATTCATGATAATACATATTTTTAGCATTTCTTCTACTATGTAACTCATTTTCTGGAGTGTGTGACCCAACAGTGGTTCCGGTGAAATTATATTTGCTAAATCAACTACATATGAATCCAATCATTATGGTTAAAATATGAGATATATCCAGTCTTTTATATAGTTATATTGCATTCAAATTAATAGCATGCCAGGAAAATAACAATCCGCTCTGTAACAACACCATCAATATTTTGGTTTAGGAAGGGCCGACTTTTGAACTTCGTGAAGAACTCCATTCTATCTCTCCCTCGTTACGAACAAAAAAGAAGAACTACCAGCTACCAAGTTCCAGATAACAAAAAAAAAAGGAAATCATTTGGTGGTTAATTGTGAACAATGGACTTTTCACGTCCCTCAAAAGGCATGCTTTAGTCACCTATCAGTAGTGGTGGATATACCTATCAGCCAAACATAGGGATATACCTATCAGCCAAACATAGGGATTCACTTATAGTATAAATCGCATAAGTTTCATCGATTTTTAGTTGTATTAAAAAACACTTTGGGCACTTGTACTATTCTACCCTTCATCTCAAGAAACAGTGTCATATCTAAACCGTAAAGAAATGCAAAGCTTTTAACACGCCCAGCATAAAACAAAATCACTACCCTCTTATAATCTAAGAACAGTTTAAAAATCTGAGTTAATTCTTTGAAAATACAAAATAAGAAATATGCAAATATTTGCTACACAAACCAAAAAACCATCAGTAACCAAATACTGAAATACAAATGATCTGCAATATACTGTATATATATATACACACACAACCATAAAAAAAGAGTGTCTTTTGAAAATAGTGAAATACCTGTGTGGAGACAAGGACTTGGTAATTGACAGGAAACTTCTTGAGCCGTTTTAATGCATCAATGCATCGATCCTCTTCGCTTGGTGAGTTCTCAGAGGCATCTGCAGCCCTCTTCACCGACTCAAAAAGCTCAGTCAGCTCCTTCTCCATGATTCCTCTCAATCTATCAATATGTAAAAACACCACAAACATTACACAAACTGGCGAAAGAATCGTTGGACGATAAAATGGCAGCCTTGGGCGATAAAATGAGTGAAAACGGAACCTCAATTATTTCTTCAAACATAAGACATAGAATTTGTAAAAACGAAAAACATTCAACAATTTTTTTGACCCCTTTCGTTTATATTTATATTAAAGATCCTCCTTTTGATTACATACAAGCTCATATGTTTTCGTCATAGCTACAAAGACGATAGAAATGCACAAATTAAATCCAAAAATTAGACAAATCCATTCATTGACCTAAATAAAAACTTATCGCAAGAAAAAAAAAAGGAGGTTCGAAAATAAGAAACCTTGGGAAAGAAGAAAATCCAATGCAGCATCAGCTTGAGCTTCGAATCAAATCGAAACCCTAATTTTTGTTATCCTTTTGGCGACTGAAGTGCATTTGTGATTGCCTGATTTCTGAAATAGTAGAAAGCTGAGAGAAACAAGGTTGTTGTGGCACGCGGGCTTGACTTGACGGCGGAGATGGATCCAAGGATATTCTCATCCGACGGTTACTAATTTTTTCTAAGGGAATAGTTTAGATTCTAGAAGGTACTCCGGAGTAATTAATTAATTAATTATAGTAATTTTTTATATGTTAAAAAATAAAATTAATTTTAATTTTTTAATAGAGTATAAACTACTCCTATTTGGGTAATTGGTAAATTGGTATGAGCCGAATGCCCACTCCCTAAGTAACTTGATATGAGTCGAATATCCGCTCTTATGTCTTGATATGAGACGAATATCCGCTCTTATGTTGTTGCCTGTTGGGTACTCGATCGAGTAAACTTTTATCTCGTAGTATTTTGTTTCGTATGGGTCGAATATCCGCTCTCTAAATATTTAAATTGTTGTTTACGACTTGATGTTTTTACATTTTACAGTTACCTAGTTGCCAAAAGTTGGAACCAAAATTTTGGAGAATATTATCTAGACACCTGACTGAATTAGGAGCAAAAGATGATCAACTGTTAAATATGCTGTCTAGATAAAAAAATAAATATAAAAATGAAAAATAAAAAATGATCTGCAAGTATTAAGCTAAAGGACTGTCTGGTTATTCTTTTCCCTGAAGAAAAATTTCATTCCAAATACAAAAAATCATTTTCATCTTTTTAGAAATTCGCAGATCTAATTGTTGGGAACGAGAGTAGTTTTCTTGATTCGCCGATAACTCAGATCAGCAGGACACACAAACGCGCAACAAAAACTCTATTTCGATCTACCAACAAATAGAATGTTGGGCATGAGAAAAAAAATGTCGATTTTCCAACAACACGAATCAATCGAACATGCCAACGCCAACAAAAAAAATTAAATTAGATACACCAACAAATCAACCCCCTTGATTTTTTTACATCAGGTTGGGTGATCACCAACCACCATGCAGCCATGGTGGCAAAACCTTAGGGTTCTAAGGTGGCTTAGAGTTCTCTAGAGGTACTGCGTCCATCTTGGTTTGACTCAACAAACCTAACTCTAATGTGCTCAAAATTACATGAATACTACTACACACCGACAAGTAAAATCACATTCCACGTAATGAAAAAAAAGTATTCAGTACGAGAGAGATAGGTAAAGAGAGATAAAGAGAGGTAGAGAGCAGCAGAATGTTTCCAATCAAATCCCGAAAAAATTACGGCTTAACAGTATATGCTAACACAATAGCACTAAGATACAAAATATCAATATTATTCCACAAATGCTGCTAAGAGTTTTGGACATCAGAAATGCATATCAAAAAGGGTTACCATCAACGTTGCAAATCTCCAATTTACTTCTGTTCGGGATCAGGTTTCTCGAAAAATGTCTTCCTTATAAAGTCAAAAGGCTGTTCATAAAAACAAAAAAGCAAAGCTACAATATATCAGTAAAAATTAGATAAGAAAAATTACTTTTCCGAGTGACAAATTGGCAAATTCTATACTCAACATTGAAATAGTGCACTCTAGAATAAGCATAATCATCTTTTTGTGTCACATGGGGCATAAATCTCCAAGTATTGAACATAAGAAAACAACAAAACTCCATACCAGAGTGGCGTAATACAATCCAGTAGGTAAGCCCGTCGGGGCCGACCAATTTGGATGAAGTCATGGAGCATTCAAAATCAATAACGAGGTTTTATGTTAATGAAATCGATAGGCAATTGACGAGGAAAGAGCCTCATACCTCAAAAACCAAGTTATAATTTATTGTACCTATCTTTTTCCTTATACATAACACCCCCTCTTGTTTGTTTGTTTTCGAAATTAACATTAGCTCAGAAATATTTGAAAGCTTCGACATCATATTCTGATTATAATAATTAATTCAAACGAATCAAACTCCACATCGAAAAAATAGTCATGGATACAGTAATTTCTATTCATTCACAAATTTCAAAATCTGATAAAATAAAACGTGATGCAAGAGCCAACATCTACTCCAAACAAAACCGATCCATACACAATACAAATTAAACAAAGGCAGACACCTAATTCTAAAAACAACGAGGACTCGTAGTGGGGTGGGTACCTGAACAATCCAGAAGGCGGTGGTGCCGGCGGCGACGCCCCAGAAAACGGCGGCTTGTATGTCTGTGGCCTGAGGACGAGAGCCGGGGCGGAGAAACTTGAAGAGACCCGATCCTGACGCAGCCATTTTTGATGGAGCAGAATTAGAAGAAAAAAAACCTAATTTGTTTGAGTTGCGTAAAATTGTGGAATGGAAAATGAGATTTGGGGAAGAATATAAAGCAGGTCAGTGTTCAACCCTCTACAGAAATAGAATTAATATAAAAATACGATTTTACCATTCGCTTGGAACAAATTGTTTAATTTCTGGAATATTGCTAAAAATAATATTAATTATATTTTTAACATAAATTAATTATTAAACTTACTACAAAAATATAAAATAAATGTATAATAAAATTTTGTGTTCATAAATAAAATTATATTTGTACAAAAATTTTTTTTAAACTTACTACAAAAATATAAAATAAATGTATAATAAAATTTTGTGTTCATAAATATAATTATATTTGTACAAAAAAATGTTATTTTGGAGTGGATTAAATTAGATGTTAGTAATTTGTATCTGTTATTTTACGTAAATAAAATAAATTATAACGTAAATAAAATAAATTATATCTGTTTAAAATAGATATAATATTTTACATAAATAAATTAATTATATCAATTCAAAAGATATAAATTAATAATTCATGAAAACAGATAAATTATTTTTCAAATAAAGTATGATATTAACGCTGAAAAGTTAACGTTAAATTATTAAACGTTGTGTATAATAGTTACAATTCTGAAACATTGCGTATAATAAATGCGTGAAGTTACAATGTGAAACGTTGCTATAATCTGAAATAATAGTTGAGTCCCCTTGAACTGTTGTCTTCTACGTATAAATATATGTTTGCGTAAGAAAGAAAAACACCCACATAGAGAAGTACAAAAAAGTACAGTAACATAAAAATAATAATCTCTTCAATAAGTTTCTCAATAAGAATTTTGTGTCTTGTTGTATCCTGTAAACAAATTTCTACATAGTGGAAATATTGTTTTCGGATAGTGATCAACACGCCTCAAGCCTTTTCAATTTCTATCTCCTATACATATAAAAAATACACAACATTAAAGAGCGGTGAAGGGACGATCGGACGATTGGTCGAGTACCTGGTCAAGGACTCAACGACCTATTCTATCTGTGGGTCTGCTCGATCGAATAGAACACCGAGTCAACGAGTTCAGTCGAACAAGGTAACGAGTCTAAGGGCAGTATCAAGCGTGAAAGGAATGGACGGGGTAGGACAACATAATGGATGCTGCAACTAGATATGAAACCAATGTATAAAATATTAATTAAAATTAGTAGTAATATAATAAATAAATAAATTTAAAAAATATGTTAAAAATTAAAAATATTAAAATAAAATTAGGGTGATGATGTTTACACCTCTATAATTACTCCGCACACCCTTAGGGCAACCCCAATGGTTGTGAAATAGCAAGGGCAATTGCCATTTTTTGGCAAAACCTCAAAAAAATCAACCCCAATGGTTGAAATGGCCCTTGCCAAAAAATGGCCATTGCCAAATTTCCATGCATATATAAGCAAATATACATGGAAAAATGGCCTTTGCCATTTGTGCCATGTCATCACAATCATTCATTCCAACCACTCAAAATTCAAAAAGCTTTTTTTAATTATAAAATTGATATGATCACATACCAGAAAGTAACATTATATTATTTAATTTAATAAAATGGCCATTGCTATATTTAAACCATTGGGGTAAATTTTAGAAAATGACAATTGACACTTGCCATTTTTTGGCAAAATAGAAGATAGCCCTTGCCATTTTAGCAAAACCATTGGGGTTGCTCTTAGGATTAGTACACCCCTTTTTAATTTACTTTAATACTCTTTTTACTTGCAAACTATTTACTTTAATTTACTTTAATACTCTTTAATTTCTAATTTTTTAAAAATGTCGTACCTTTCTTCTCTCTTCTCTCTTTCTTCTTCCTTCTACTTTCAAACCAAATACTAATTAATATTCTGAACAAATTCAAAGTCACGCCGATACAAAAAAGTACTAGAAAAGCTTTGAATAAAATCTAAAGTAGTAAGTTTGATTTTTTTTCATATTTAAATTTTGTTTATTTATTTCTTTTTCGTTAAAATTGTAGAGACACGACAATGTTTGAGTTGTTTTACATTGTGATTATTGTTATTATATATGTTTTGTGAAAGAATCAACACAATCGGGCAAAACGAGCATAAATAAAAAATTAGGGTTCCAAAATTTTGCTTATGATGGACCGATCAAAGTGCTATTATTCATTGGTTTGGGCATTTACATGCTTTTTGATTCAGATTCGTAACAAAAAAGCTTGATATTTGAATGATGTTTCTTTCTATTCAATTAATTTTTCTAATTAAATGATACAAAGTATATAGTTTTTATTTTATTTTTTGTGCAAATTATTGAGAACATTTGAGATTTGTAAAGTAGCAATTATTGTTTGGATAGCATTCTTCTTGTTTCTTTTTGGAATCACATCTACTGTACAAGTCAATAGATCATGTGCAGGAGAAGCTTTATTTCCAATTACAAAAATAAGCACATAAATGTAGGAATACTGATTATAGTTTTTTTCAATTTTCAAACATAAACAGAAACGTAGTACAAACTCTTTTGTGAGATGCCAAAGAAATACATCTTGAACTATTGAAGGGGCAAGAGAATTTGACGAGGTGCAACACAGATAAAAATTACATCTCCACTCAATCAAGTTGGGAACTCTTCAAGGGCATGTAGAGGTCGAAAAAGAGCTAGAGTGATTATTGTTGTAGTTGTGGGATGCTTTTATTTATAATTGTGTTTGAATATGAATGATGTGTAAAACTTGTTGAATTTTGTAATGTTTTGTTGATTTAAGTTGTTCTCGGTGTTTATTTTGTTGGTGAACTTTTGAAAAAGAACAGATAATGTAGTTAGGTTTAAAAAATATATTCAATAATTATAGAAAATGGGTGTATTTAGTAATGTTATTTTATGAAAGGACAAATAGGGAATTTCATATAAAAAAATAAAATAGAAAAAAAATAAAAGGGTGTAAGGAGTAATTGTGGAGGTGTAAACATCATGAGCCATAAAATTATGAAAAAAATTGGACTGACCTATCTATCGAGCCAAAATCAAGTATGAGCCTTTTGGCCCATTGAGTTCGGCCAAAAAGGCCCAATATTTTTGGGCCTTGAACTGACTGGCCCAACTCGGTCATATGGTTGGGCCGGTCAAGATGGCCCATCAGACCTTTGAGGTTTGATCCAATTATAAAAAAAAATAAAAAATAATAACAGTTTACTTCTGATAGTTTTATAAATGTTCAAAATAGAGGTGTCAAAAGTTTGATTAAACCGATAGAACCAAACGAAATCGACACTATTCGGTTAAACCAAACCGAACCAAATTAATTTAGTTTGGTTTTCGATTTTGATTTTTTTTATTTTTCGGTTTGGTTTGATTTGTAACCGATTAATCTGTTAAATACCAAACCAAACTAAATAAAAATAAAATAAAAATAATTAATTAACATATATATATATATATATATTATTTTAAATGTAAATAATAATAATTTATATATTTCTTTTATATTTCTGAATAATAATATTTTATTTTTAATTAAAATTAAAATTTACATTTTTATATATATATTTTAATTATTTTAAAAAAAATTTCTTAATTTTTTAAATTAAAATATTTAAAAAATTAATTAAAATTTGGTTAAAACGAAACCGAAATTATTCAGTTAAAACCGAAACCAAACCATTTCTTAAACGATTTGATTTTCAATTCATGAAAATAACTCTTATTTTGTTTGGTTAACCAAAATTTCGATTTGGTTAATTTGTTTTAACTAACACCCCTAGTTCAAGATGCATTATTTGAATTGTTTTTTAGTCCTATTTTATTTTGCTTATCAAGGGGTAATACACGTACCAGTAGTTCTATACAAACTTGTCAAGCAAGTAACATTTACACTATCGAGAATTATTCTTTGAAGTTTGAGATACTAACTCAAATTAAGACTCAAAACTCGTCTTAATAATATGTGAGGCGAAGAGACAATATTGTATCACAAGACTCCTTTCATCGCAATTGATGGGTAAAAAAAATTAGTCTCCTGCAAACGGACATAAGAGGGAGTAGTTATAACTTCTTAAAGGCCAACAAAAAGAAGAAATATGGAAAACAATCCACGAGTGAACATTCAAACACATCATTTTAATTTTAACACGCATGTACAATGGGTGACCGAATCGATAGGTCGCAGCAAAAAAAAGACAGGACTTTACTATATTGAAATCGAAGGTGTGTGAAATACTATGTTGAAATGAAGAAATCGGATGGGGGTGAGTGCTAAGCGTGAACACACAATTTTAACACAAATTTTACAATGGGTGACCGAATTGAATGGCCTTGTACACACCGTCTGTCACACTATGGGAATCGGTGGGCAGCAGCCAAAAAAACATGACTTTAATACCATGTTGAAATCAAAGGTGTGCGAATGCTATTACAATGTTGAAATCGAAGGTGTGTGAGTGCAGTCTCACGCATAGCGCACGAAAACGAGAAAGAGGGACGAAAGGAAGACCCGAAACACTTTGGAAGGTTCTATCCTAGCTAAATCAGTCGGTGATACAAAGAGTATTTTCCTATACTTATAAAATATTTCATTTTTTCACACAAATTTAATGTGAAACAACTCACAAGTGCATGGCGGAGCCAAAAAAATCGGATAGGAGGGACTCAAATCATTTTACATATAATATGTATATATACACATATTTTAGGAAGGACTATAAACATATGGAAAATAGATTTTTTCAAAAAAAAAAAAATACAAAGAATTTTTTTTAGGGACTTAAGCCCCCGAGGCTTCAAGTGGCTCTGCCCCTACACAAGTGAATCTCCAAACACAGCTCTAACCGCAAACTTACCTATAGCATAGACAAACATATACTTCCAAAATGGTTGTGAATAAGATGAAAAAAAAAATTGGGAGAGAGTGAAAGAGTCTACCCATATTTTAACCGTTTTTTCCGTACAATTTTTTCTTAATTATTCTTCATTTTACGTTAAAATATTGTGTTTGACATTTTAACAATAAAATATTGGCATTAAACACAACCATATTTTAACCTTTTTTCTTGAGATTCATTTAGGATAATCTTACGTCATCAGTTGACGTAAGAATAATAAACGTCATACTTACGTATGTATTCCCTTAATTATTATTTTTATTTGTTGGTGGGGATTGGGAATTGCATAAAAACTTTGGAGGGTTTTTCCTGGGATTTTCCATCCAACTACTTACCAGTTACCTCCCTCCTTCATTCAATTCCCACCAATCACATCACTTTTCCTTCTTTTTCTAAATAACAAACTCCCTTTATAATCAATTAAGTTATTGCCAAAAACAACAGTACCCAATTTCTACTCTCACAATCCCAAATTAGATCTACATATATAGCATATATATATAATATGGGTAGAATTAGGCCACTTTTGAGTGATGAGGAGTGTCATGCAAGGAAGAAAAAAGCCACCATGGAGCTCTTGAAGGGCAAGGAAGTTGCCACTCGTCTCCAAGCCCAACTTCTAAGTCACCCGTTGACGTCTCAACTCTCCGGCGATGAGCTCCGGTCGGCTCACAAACTTGCACACCAAATTCTAACATCTTTCACCGTCACACTCTCAGCCCTGAGCCCCTGCGCCGACAAGAAGCCCTCCCCGCCCGGGGTCAAAGACCGGAGGGGTTGTTACAAGAGGAGGTCAGAATTAATTAATAAATATAAATATATATTCATATATATGTTTAATTTTCAATTTTAATTAAAATTATACTTAATTATCCTAATTTGATATTGAATTCATCAAGCTAGCTCCACATATGAAAAAGATATGTATGATGCTTTAAAAGACAAGAGGGGACCATCAAACCAACTTGACATATAAAACAAACAACATGCACTATGTAGTAGTAGTAGTACTATATATGTATTTATTTATTAAATAATCGATTCCTTCATTAATTAAATTAATAAAAACTAATTAAATTGTATTTTTGGTGATTAATTAATGAATTTCCAGAAAGACCTCGGATTCATGGGTGACAATGTCTTCAACTAAGGAGGATGGTTTGGGTTGGAGAAAATACGGACAAAAAGTTATCATGAGTTCGAAGCATCCGAGGTGCTACTTCCGGTGTACTCACAAGCCCGACGGTTGCAAAGCTACTAAACAAGTGCAAAGAATCGAAGAAGAAGAAGATCGTCCCGTAATGTATCAAACTACATACTTCAATCGCCACACTTGCACGGAAACACTACTAAGGCCGCCACACGATCTCGTTGAGGATTCGGATACGGTGGACCCCAATCTGATCAGTTTCCGATCGAACAACAATATCGCGTTGAACCAAGACCAGTACTCCCCGAATCCCATAAGTACTATTTCATCTCAATTAATCGTACAAGAAGAATTCAAGGAGGAGGAGGATATTAATGATCAGGATGTCGACTCTCATGAAGCGAAATCGACGATGCAGGATCAATGGGATGTTATTGACCATAATGATCACATCGAGCTGGAATCGTTGGGATATAAGCCCGAATGGGTCGGCTCTTATGATCAAGAGAAAGTGGCTTCTGGTTTTGACCGGTCATGTGAGTGTACTAGTACTAGTAGTCTGTATGGGCTTGATATGGAGGTGAATCATCTTGGTGATATAGATTATTCATGGTATGTTGATTAGGTATATATATGTAAATATGAAATTGCATGTGTGATAAAATATATGTTGCTTGCTGCTCTACATTTTTCTCAAGTATTTCTAAGAAAACAATTATTCTGTTATGAATATTATTAATTAGTGAATGACTAGTTTACCCTTTCTTGGTGAACAAGACAGAAACCCTACTTTGTATCCTATATAAAGGGGTCTCCCCATATGAATAAAAAAACAATACAACAATTCTATTGTCCTATCATATTGTCTCTCTTTCACTATATTATTCTCTCTCAATTCCTTTGAGTTTATAACACGTTATCAGCACGAAAAGCTCAACCGCCTTCTTCATCGAAGTTCTACTCATCCAAGATCCGAATTACAAAGCTCCAACGCGTTCTTCATCGAAGTTCTACTCATCCAAGATCCGAACTCAAAGGCAAGAATTTATGTTTATATTTATATTTATATTTATATTTATTAATAATTATAAATATCTACTTCTCCTCCCTTCTTCTTAATATCATATGTTCCCGAAGAACATTATAATCTGATATTTCTGAAGTAATATCATATGTTCCCGAAGAACATTATAATTTGGTATTCCCGAAGTAATATTAAATTAATAATTATAATATGATATTTTTGAAGTAATATCAAATTAATTATGCATCACAATATATGATATTCTTGAAGTAATATAAAATTAGTTATGCCTAGTAAATCAATTAAAATTTTAATGTTCCTGAAGAACATTGTGGTATGATATTATAATCCTAAGAAATATCAAAAATAAATGTTCCTGAAGAACATGATATGATATTCCTGAAGAAATATCAAAATTAAATGTTTCTGAAGAACATCGTGCGAGTTTTTTTGTGGTCAAGCCATGTATGTGCGAACTCGACTCATGAATCAATTTAGGTATTTCCTGAATTTCAAAGTGGGTGAAACTTTAGGAAAAGTTAATTCAAACCTTGTTGAATAGCCTGATGGTTATTTGCTTGGATATTGGGATAGCACATGAGTTTGAATCCCCATGAAAATTTGATATTCCTGAAGTATTATCAAATCAATTATTTTTAATATATCAATCAAAATGACTGTTCATACTCTTGATTTAAATATTATATTGATTGGAAGAAAATCATGATTTGATAGTATTCGATAAATATCAAATTAAATTGCTCCCGTAGTAGCAATAAGTTTGGAAAGTTCAAATTGCTCCCGTAGTAGCAATAAGTTTTAAATGTTCCCGAAGAACATTATGATATGATATTCATGAATAAATATAAAAATTAAATTTTAAATGTTCTTGGAGAACATCATGATATGATATTCCCGCAGAAATATTAAATCAAATTGCTTGTAGCAATTAAACTTTAAATATTTTAAATTGATATTTATAAGAAATAATGTAAAATATTCTTGAAAGAATATTTTTATTAATTGCTCCCGAAGAAGCAAAGTTCAAAACATTCAGTGTTTTTAATAAAGTTACATCTAATGATACTCATAGTGAGCCAAATTCGATTGTTATCGTTGTAACAATGATTACATATGAATTATCCCTGAAGGATTTTTTTTGAAAATCGAGAATAAATGTACTATGTGGGTACTCATGGAATATCGAAAAAGTCGATTCCAATTAAATGTAATTTCTGAGAAAATTATATATTTAAATTTATTTTGATCCCCGAAGGATCATATTGTGACCCCGAAGGATTATTGGTAAAAATATTGTTATGCAAATGATGGCATGTTAAGAGTGGTTCCCGAAGAACTTCACTAATTATCTCCGGAAGAGTTTTACTAATTATCCCCACGAGTACTACAAATGTACTGAAAATGATGCATATCATGATTATTATTAAGTGCGTGGAAATTGTTATTTCCCATCTGCGAATTAATATGCAACTTATATTTATATCACCACTAAAGTGTATTTTTATGAACGAGCATAATATCTCGAGTCCATGATCCAGAAGATCGGTTTATAACATTTATGCTGGTTTGCATATTTAACGAAGATCATTTCTCGGCATTAGGGGGAGATAAGAATATAAAAGATATGAATGCCGAGAAATTTCATGGAATGAAAACGATATTTAATTCTAGATTCACACACCAATCAATTGAACCTGAAGTTCATGAAAATAAGTGACTTGCAATATTCAGCAAGTAATCTGCCAAATTAATGAAGGTGTGACAAAATCACATATATTTGTGATAAATGAACTATAAGAGTTCAAATACCAAAGAGATCAACTCAAATGTTGATTCTAATATACGCCTGAAGTGTAGTAGATCGATCTTAAGATATAAAATAAATTCACGGAAAAACAAAGAAATTTAGTCACCCTCAAAATCTCCTGAAGAGAGTTAGATGGAAATCCCATTGGAAAAGTATGTGCACATGATAATAGAAAATCGTGGGATTGCGGAACAACCAAATTAAATATTTTGGGAAATGATGAATGATTTGGTTGATAGAATGAATTGTCATCAACATGGAAAAAGTCGTCAACGACATATTTGCTCAAGAGTTGCTCTAGAAAATTTGGATCCAAAACCTAAATCAATGATAGTGTGCTAGCAGTACTCAAAGAAATAGAAACGAGCAATTGAGGTTGAGCATGACTCGCTAAATAAAAGAGATATATTGACTCTATAGTACACACCTCAAAATATTATCCCAGAAGGATATACGTGGGTGTTCGTAAGAAAAACGAGTAATGATGTTGTGAGATATAAAAACGAGATTAGTTGCTCAAGAGTTTTTCGCGATGTTAATCAAATATTTTGAAAGATGACATTAAGTTCCGCTACTTAATATTTTTGGCAGCAATAACGACAAATATACGCATCGAATGTATGATTTGACTATGTAGAAGTCATGAGAAAGATACATACATGGAAATCGTGAATGGATTTTAATATTTCTTGAAATGAAAGGAAATGAAAATCAGAACATGTATAGTATCATATTATATATGTCATTTTGGACAAAATTGATATTGAGACAAGGTCCCGAAGACCAGTGATTGGTCCCGAAGACTAGTGATTGCACTCTTTTTCCCTCTACTAAGTTTTTTCCCACGGGGTTTTCTTAGTTAAAGGTTTTTAACGAGACAATCACCACAATATAAATGTGAATGTCATGTACTCTTTTCCTCGAGTATTTTTTCCTACAGGGTTTTATAACGAGGTTTTTAACGAGACATGTACATCACTCGATAATAATTAATGAGGAAATCAGAATGTTCCATATGAGTTTGTTTTCGAGATAAATTGAGATATTGAACCTGAAGTTCAAATGATTGTGAATTGAAGTTCACATTATTGTTCATTTGTCAAGAAATGTATATTGAACACTAGACACATCTAAAATACTCCAGAAGAGTTATCGACCGGTTATAGCAATTGCGAATGCTCTAGTCAATATAGATGTCTGGTAAAGGCATGTCCCTGAAGGACGAAAAATATACGATAATACAAATTAATGTGAAACTCAGCAATTCGAAAGTTGGGTCCTGAAGACCAAAATTTATATTTGAATAACTAAGTTTTTCCTATATGGTTTATTAGTTACAGGTTTTAATGAGACTAATTGATCACAAAGTCAAAGATTTTCGGTGATTACAATCAGGGGGAGCAAGTTGTACTCTTTTTCCTTCGTCGAGGTTTTATCCCACTGGGTTTTCCTGGCAAGGTTTTAACGAGGCAACAATCCTGTAAATAGTCATTCAAGGGGGAGTGTTATGAATATTATTAATTAGTGAATGACTAGTTTACCCTTTCTTGGTGAACAAGACAGAAACCCTACTTTGTATCCTATATAAAGGGGTCTCCCCATATGAATGAAAAAACAATTCATAACAATTCTATTCTCCTCTCATATTGTCTCTCTTTCTATTATATTATTCTTTCTCAATTCTTTTGAGTTTATAACATATTCTAATTTATAACTCTTAAAGAAGATCACAAACTAAAATAATAGTAGTACTATGTTTCAACTGTTACACCCGAATATTTTTTATGACAACTTACGCATTTTTATTTCGTTGACTAAGAGAAATCGGTCATAAACTCAAAATACAACCATAAGTCTCGGATGCTGCACATTCAAGGTTTCAATTAGCTATTCATACTAGCTAGTAGTAATTTAATTTTTTTCTATCTTTGTACCTTTGAATATGTCTTATGTCATATTTTGATTTTATAATGTCATATTAATATGTCTTATATTAATCTAATTCATTTGTGTATATAAACAAAAGAAGTGATCATTTTTTTTTTTGGGAGAATTTACATAAATCAAATTCATGTGTGTATAAATACATGAATTATAACTTATTGACGACGCACGAATGTTTGTCGTTGGGAACAAACGCGCGGCCAAAATGAATTTATAATTTAGCCAGTACTCTTATTACTACAAAACGTAGATAATGGCAAGTACGTGGGGTCGGTCCCACAAGGAGGCAATTACAGTAGGTGATCTCGGCTTTGCCCAAGGGGTTGTCACAAAAAGATTTTGGTTTGGGGTGCTGTGGGCACATCGGTTTTGCAATCGTTTCAACACTTTGACTTACTACGGCTAACCAAACTAACATGCAAATAAATAAAACTAAAAGTAAACAAACCAAACACTCAGATCTAACAGAATACTAAAAGGGAAAACTGAATTCAAATGGGAAACAAAGCATCCGGGCAGACGACTTCTGTAACGCCCCGACCCGTTGCGGGGTCGAAGCCCGACCCTAATGGGCCGGCTCGGTTACCAATGACTGCCGTCGGGAGTGATATCCTGGCCCCACTGTACCAACACTTGTCTTTTCCAGCGCACTTTGTCCTCACTCGTGCGCACCCGAGAAACTTCCCAGGGGGTCACCCATCCTAGAACTACTCCAGAGCCAGCACGCTTAACTTTGGAGTTCTTATAGGAGGATGCCCAGAAAAGTAGATGCATCTGTTGGTATGAGTAGCATATTCAATTCCTTTTAAGCACTTGCATTTTCGGGGCATTACAATCACCCCACCTTTTATGCACAACGTCCTCGTTGTGCGCCTTCCTTTCCCAGGACCTACCATCCGTGCAGGATTCTAGAGGTGGCCCCTACGGGTACTCTCACCACCTTCTGGATGGAGCACTTGGTCCCGCATGGCACTTAGTTCCCACAATTCCGGTCGGCACCTGCTCTGATACCATTTGTAACGCCCCGACCCGTTGCGGGGTCGAAGCCCGACCCTAATGGGCCGGCTCGGTTACCAATGACTGCCGTCGGGAGTGATATCCTGGCCCCACTGTACCAACACTTGTCTTTTCCAGCGCACTTTGTCCTCACTCGTGCGCACCCGAGAAACTTCCCAGGGGGTCACCCATCCTAGAACTACTCCAGAGCCAGCACGCTTAACTTTGGAGTTCTTATAGGAGGATGCCCAGAAAAGTAGATGCATCTGTTGGTATGAGTAGCATATTCAATTCCTTTTAAGCACTTGCATTTTCGGGGCATTACAACTTCACTCAGGATTATTAGGGCAAACTACCGTTCATCGGCACTAAGGATTTTTACCAGCGGTTTGTCAGCAGTTATAGGGTGCATAAGACAAAAGTGGTCCTATTGCGTCACGCCCAACAGTTGCCCCACCCCTTATCTATCCTTACTGTGTAAAGAGAAGGCTAGTTATCACTATGCCTAAACCCCCTGGATCTGAACAATTCGATAACCTATGCGACCAAACATGGATCTAGTTTGCCCAAACCCGCATTACCCTCTAGACAGACCCGCTCGGCCAATAGCATGCTCGAAACATACGACCGCATCTCCTGCAAGTTCTAGTGCTATGCCCGCAACAATACTACAAGGTACATCTATGCGGTTTGCCAATCACCAGTATCCCAGTTTGTAAAGGTTCACTAGTGGTCGTCCTAGTTAGCCCAAACTCCCCAGAAATAAAACTTAAACAACTTTGCCTCGGGAACAAACACCCAACCGGTTAGTTCAGCCCCTCCAACCTCGCGGTCTAACTAAACCCTAATTTCACCTTCGATCCGTCCCTGCCCAGATGCAAAACAACTTAGCTACTCATACAGAAATTAAAAGACGAAATAATTAAGGAAAATAGAACTATATTATTCATGCCTTCAAATCGAAGAATCGTTTTTGAAGAAATAGTAGTACGGAATTAAAGGAAATTAAAAACGGAAATCATGAAATTGTTTCTCGACCCGAAGGTCGGTTCTACTGCAAAACAAATAAAGGAACCCGGACGAACAGCTCCGCTTCCTTCTCCGGCGACTTCGGCGGCGACGGCGACTGCGGGACCGGCGGCTCTTCCGACTTCTCGGTGCGTAATTGTAGGGCTGTCAATTCGGTTAAACCAAACCGAACCGAACCGAAATTTCGGTTAACCGAACCAAATAAGAGTTTTTTTCAAGAACCGAAACCAAACCGTTTAAAGAATGGTTTGGTTCGGTTAAAACCGAACTCAACCGGTTTGGTTCGGTTTGGTTCGGTTTTAACCAAAAATTTATATTTAAAAAAAAAACTGTAGAAAAATTGGTTTGTGGCCTATAAGTGGATGCTTTCAACAACATAAACATCTAATCCACCATTAACAATTACATATTTAAACAAAATACTCATATAAATATTAGCAAGTACTCCACCATTTATATTATTATATATTATAGTGTAAGTATAATATCATAATTAATTTTTTGGACATTGAGTATGCAGGAGGCCCATCAGCCTAACCACCGTGAACTTGTCTAATGTCATGCGGTCCGTGCCTGATTGTCTGTGCAAGTGTGCATATTATATATATATATAATATATATACATATGCAATTCGGTTTTCGGTTTACTTCGGTTAACCGACCAAAATAATCGAACCGAAAACCGAAAACACAAAATTTTACAAACCATAAACCGAACCGAATTAGTTTGGTTCGGTTCGGTTTAACCGAACAGTGTCGGTTTGGTTCGGTTTGGTCGGTTTAACCAAATTTTTGACACCCCTACGTAATTGTGTTCTCTTTGCTGCCCACCGCGCCCCATCTTTAATAGGCTCGAATTTGAATTTTGAATTCCCGGCTGTTGCTCCTCCCTAAAGAATAGGGGTCAGCGGTCAATGATTTGGGGATAAGTAAAATCCCCCCGAATCCAGGGATTCTGGTGCGCTGACTCGTTGCCCACAGGGAATCTTCTGTCTTCAGCCGTTCTCTGCCCAAACCGGAATTCTGCAGGTATTTCTTCTCCTCCACAGGTGGTCGGACCAGGCACGGTACTTGGTACTTCTGGCTCTTCTGCTTCGTGACCTTACCCATTTGCCCGATGTGGTCAAACTGTTGCTTGTCACTACCGCTCCAGAACTTTGCCCAAAGAAGGGGATTTCCTTGCCTCTTTTGCCCAGTGCGCCACCTGTTACCTGCATCACCACACACTCTGCCCAAACACCTAATTGTGCCCTCCCAGACACGTAAACGACTCAAACTGACTCGATAAAGGGTGTAAAAGTGCTCTAAGATGAGCAAATAAAATGGCTCATCACTTATGTTTGTGTTTGTATTATTGAAATACTAATACTACTCCTAGGGGTGGGAATTCCGGTTTTGGTTACCGGTTAAAATCGAAACCGAACCGAAACTTTCGATTTTCGGTTAGTCAAATATAAAAAATTCGGTGTTCGGTTATTGGTAAGAAAAAATATATATATTCGGTTATCGGTTAATCTGATAACCGATTGTTAAAAACCGAATAACCGAAATACCGAAATATATTATATATATTACATATTATATATATCCTTAAAAACGATTGTCTAACAACATTGTCTTGCTTATTTCGGATTTTTGATATTTTGTTAGATTTATCCAAGTTAGGTTTAATATGTAGTATTTTAATTTAAATTTGTTTATATTTTAAAATTTTTTTCTTCTTTTTATCCAAGATATTTCTTTTGAAATGAGTCAACTTTTTTCTAATCGATTTTTTGGTTAACTGATAACCGAACCGAAAAAATCAGTTCGATTAATAAATTATTTGGTTCGGTTATGTTTAATCATTTTCGTTTTTTTTCGATTCGGTTAATCGGTCATTCGGTTCGGTTCGGTTTTGGTTAACCGAACTTCCAGTACTAACTACTCCTATATACGTTGTATATATGAATATTATTTTGGGCTTGAGTTGGTATGTAAGTGAGCTAATCGTTGGGCCTCTGTTTAAATAATTATTGGCCCAAACAGAAAACCAAAACCCTACTTAAGTCTCGTTCTCCACTTGCCCTCGACCAGAGAGACAGAGACGGCAGTTGTGGGAGAAATCGGCGGCGGTGAGGACGGCTGTGCGAACCGATAGGTCGACGGCGGCGCAAGGAGGTACGCGGAATTAAATCCAGTCTACGCTTCAAATTAATTAATAATTAGAGATATATGGATGTGAAAAAAGAGTCATCGTCATCGTCATCAACATCTGCCGATGTCGTATGCTCAATCGAAGAACTGCTGCTGCAAATCTTGTCACGTGTACCCGCAAAAACCCTCGCGCGATCAAAGCTCGTCTCCAAACGCTGGGGATCACTGATCGCCGCTCACCACGTTTCCCTTCTTCGGAAACAAGGCCCCCTCGGATTGATATGCACCGGCAAAAGGATTCCTTCCTTCGAGTTCATCCCTTTACGCGTCGGCGGACGAGCAGCTGATAGCCCGTTTTCCGAACTCCGCTTTCCGTGGGGACTCACCGGTGGTCTGCATTCGATCACGCAGTCGTGCAATGGATTGCTTCTTTGTTGCAGCGCCTTCTCGAGCGATTTGGATCCGAATTCGTTGCCCGCTAACGTTCGGGCCTTCTGTGTTTGGTTACCCGAGATGATTTGTAGCGTATATAATCCGACCACAAAGCTTTTCGCCCGAATCCCTAGGCCGGCCGGATATCCCAGGATGATGCTCGGACTAAACTTGGCTTATGATCCGGCCAAGTCTCCTGGCTACAAAGTTCTCTTTATATATAAGGTGGATTCTCTTGTCCAAATCGAGATATACTCGTCTGAGTCTGGAGCATGGAGATTGCACGACAAACCATTCAGTGCCGAGGCTAGTTTTGAACATGGAGTGTATTGGAATGGGTCGATCAATTGGATCAATAGATGGGGTAAACAGCTTTTGTATTTCAATCTCGACAAAGAAGAGGTCCATACAGTGTCGTTGCCCCCTGCATTTATAGTGCCCAGAGACGCCGTAGTTCCACTGGTCGGTTATTTTGGGGAGTCGGGGGATCATTTGCATGTCATTGAAATGTGTGCAAATATGCCGATATTCAATGTTTACGAGATGAAGAGGGATTACTCGGGATGGTTTGTCAGGTATCGAGTTGATTTGACTGATAATACCAATATTCTTGATGATAGGTACCGTATAATTTCTTTGGTTCGAGGAGAAGAGGGGAAATGTTGGTCGTACTTGTTCTTTTTGGAGGCTACGGGTAAGTTGAAGAGATGGAATTTGGATCACAACATTGTCGAAGAGGCGTTTGATAACCAAAATATTATGACAGAGCGTAGATACTATCGACCGGACGCTTTCGAATACATTGAATCACTTGCGATTGTTTGATTACATTACAGTTTCATGCTTTGTATTATTATTATTACTATGTGTTTGAAGTCTTTTATTTTTGCACTCCTTTCTAATGAAGCTTACATTTTCCTCTAATTTTCCATCAGAAGTTGTATGAAGTATATGTACATATGACAATGAAGTTTCTCATTGACTTTGTTTCACAAATTTAGTGTTGCATTCCTTGATGTTTTCAATATGGAATATACAATAAAATCCACCCTAGTCCCCGTTCTCCGAACTACACTTTCCATGGGGAGTCGAAGGTGGTTCAACATTATATTTATCAGTCTTGTAATGGATTGCTCCTTTGTTTAACTTTCGTATCACTCTTGTTTGGTATCCAAAGCTCAGTTGTCAGGTTCTCTCTGTATATAGTGTGGGTGCCCTCGTCCAAATTGAGATATATATACTTTAAGTGCCGTTCGGTTTGGGTTTTTTGTATCCATTCTTAGTGAAATCACTTAGTTCTACTTTGACTGATGATGTCCACTCCAACTTAAAATCCAGCAATATATATAGGCTCAGTTTATTTATGTCTCTTATCACCCTTTCCAATCTTTAGATTAATCTACCTCCTATAGTTCATATATCTTTTCAATTTGATTAGTTCACCCCTCTATACAATACCTTGGTAGTATTTGGTAGAAACCTACTTTTTTGTCCTTGTTATTTGTTAGTTGTTACTTTGTTACATAAAAACTCGCTTTTTGGTCTTTCCGACGTTTCGTCCGTTTCTAGTCCGTGTCCAGTCCTATGAACATATACTGATTTACTCCATCTTTGATATATGAAACTGAAAAATATATTATTCAACAATAAATTAATACTTGATTTATAATAATATGACCAGTCTTCTTAAATCGATATTTCACACTAATAGAATTCTCAAAAAATAAAATAAATGTTCTTATTTTTTTCATTTAAAATACAAATTTACTTTTACTTCATTAGCATATTTTGCAATTCTACTCACATTTGCTTTACTTTTTTAACTTAAATATACATTTATATTTTTCACTTTTTGGTGAAAAAATAACATTTTTCTTAATTTTGTGAGATAAAAGGTCTTATAGTTATGGATCAGAAAAAGTAAATCTTAATTTATTTTATTTAAAATATTGAATTCGAATTACATTAGAATTCACTGCTCCAATACAGAATCTCAAATCACAAATTAATGACCTAAAATTTAAAGTTGATAAATCACAACATTTTTTAGCGGAAAAAATACAGATTTGTGAATTCATAAAAAAAGATATTTTTGATATAATTACTAGAAGATTGGGCCAAGAATACGATGAATTCGTGGCCACGTTTGGGGACAATAGAAAACGGAGTATTCAAACCTTCTAAAGTTTTTTAATTTTAGCCGGTCGAATTACCATATAAAAATGAATATGATGCGTTCTTTATATTTCTGATGTTGTCATTGGTCATAAAAAAGTGCAGTTTATTGATTCAGTAGAGAATGAAGGGAAGAAAGTAAAACAAGTTTGTGAATGGAGTTAAAAGGGTAACATAGACATTTCATATGAGGTTATAAGATCACCGAGAAATGTGATGTGTACGGTTTTGTCCCGTTGGTATTGGAGATAGTGACCGGTAAGAGACCGAACGAGTACATGAAAGGATGACGGGTAGTGCTTTGTAATATGGTTAGAGGTTTGGGGGGAAGGGAGAGTGGAGGAATGCTTGGATTGGAAGTTGGAAGGGATTTTTCCGGTGAAGGAGACGATTTCGGTGGTGGAGCTAGGTTTAATATGCAAGTCTCCAGTGCATTCGAGCCGGTCGTTTAGATATTGGGTGATTTGGGTGAATTTCCACTGATTTTTATAACTTGTTGGAATTCTTCAAACCATTTCTTTGTTGTTTTAGTTTTTTTTTTTTGAGAAAAATTAAAGTACAGTATATTGGATAGCGGAAGTGCTTATTTGCACTAGCATATAAAAAGTATGCTTATTTACACTAAAAAGCGGTGAATGTCCTAAATTACCCTTACCTTTTGTAGAATGCATATATTTGTAGAATGATGTTGAATCACATTCGACAAACATATTCGACAAACATTTTATATTCGATAAATACATTCGACATGTCGAATTACATTCGACATATCGAATTCACATTCGACAAATATTTCTTATTCGACAAACATATTCGACAAACATATTCGATCTTAAAAAATCAACTCAAAAATTTGAATCACATTCGACAAAACACATTCGATAAACATTTTATATTCGGTAAACACATTCGACAAACATTTCATATTCGGTAAACACATTCGACAAACATTTCATATTCGGTAAACACATTCGACAAATATTTCGTATTCGACAAACACATTCGACAAACATTTCAAATTTTAAATTTCAAATTTCACAATACAACCTTATATTTTGACCTAATTTTTTTTTACTATAAATCGTCAGATCTGTACAACCCGTCCTTTTATTTCAACTCAAAAACCAGATCTCAGATTCGTAGTTCTTCATTCCGTAAAATAAAAATAAAAAATGAATTGTGCGTCTGTTTCCTCCTCGTCACGTGCCTCAGGAGATCCGTGCCGCTGGCCTCTGGCAGATTCCAGGGCGTCTTCAACCTCGCCGTCGCGGCGTACTACTCCGCGCAATATCCGGTCCTCGGGAAAATCCCCGCAGTGAGTTTCCGAGATCTGATGGAGAAGAATGAACGGGAGCTGCGAAGGCTACGGAGGCTGAGCCGCGGCGGGTCCAGGGGGAGCCAGAATTCATCCGGCGGAGACTCGTGTGATTTCTCTGATGGAGGGGACGGCGGATTTCGTCTTCGTCGGCGGCTTCCACGGCGCTGAAGGAGTAGAACGGCGTCCGAGAAATGGCCGGGAAGTTGAAAGGGCATGGATCGGACGGTGGTGGATGCTTTGCGGATTGAAGACGCAGAGGAAGATGTCTTTCTGTCCGTCCCATCTGAATCTGGGGTTTCGGACGTTCCTTCAAAAGAAAATGTTTTTTTTTTCATTTTTTCTATAATATTCTATTAAAAATCACTCATTCAATTTCATGTACGTGCCTGTGTTTATTATTGCTTTGATACACAAACTCATTCGATCTCGATACTCCCACATTCACAAATCTAAAAGATTGGATTCGATAATAATACTCACATTCAACCAAGTCAAACAAAACAAACACAAACTTATTCCACAAAACATACATTCGAAAAAAATAAACTCATTCGGTAAACACATGACTATTCGAGCTTTGCAACTTAAGGGTATATATATGTGATTTTGTGTAGAAAAGCATATTTTGTATATGATAGTGTAAATATCATGTTTTGCTATGCACTTAAGGGTATTTTTTAACATTTTCACTTTTTTTTATGGTCAAGTAGTTTAATTTGAATATTTAAGTGTCATTCCCAATCAAATTAAAAGTCTTTTTGACCTTTTAATTTTATTTTTGAAAAATAAATGTCATTTTGCATTTTTTTTCATGTTATTAGTGATATTTTTCATAAATTGCCCTCCCTAATTAAATTTTACCTAAATAATAATTGCTTCAATATTCAATTTAAAATTTTGAAGTATTTAAGGAAGAGTAAAATAAGTATTTAATGAAAATTCAATGAAAGAAATTGGTCTGACTTTTGTAAAAGCACTTTCTTTAGACCGTTGATTTTTGATAGTTAATGTAGGTGAAGGGTAAATTTGGATAATAAACCATAGTCCTATATTAGCTTCAAATACTAATACAGTTAATCACTTATAAATTAATAGCCTCGGGAATAGCCTCGAGCGTAAAATTTTATTAATTTAAAGAGATTATTAATTTATCGAGTATTTTTTTGAGAGACAAAAAAAAAATTCTATTAATTTAAAGAGGTTATTAATTAATGTATTAATCTATAAAAAATTTATATTGTAATTTTTTTATTCAAAACAAAATAAAGAAATAAAACACAAAAACAAAAAAGAAACAAATGCGGAGGAAAGTAATAGAGTGGGTTGTACAGTTTATTTCTCGTTAGTCCTTACCTATATAAACACACATACAAAGCGAGCGTTTATATACTTCCTTGAGAGTGGGTAATTTTTAATTCAATATAAATTTTATATTATATTTATTTTATATTTTTTATCTTGAAATCAATTTCCTTTTCAAACCTGCAGCAATAGAAGGTGTCGAGAACAACTTGTTGTTAACCCAATGTAAACTAAAAGATGTGGGGATTATGCTTACAAACCACACCATTAGACTTAATACTATATCTCTCCCAAAGCAATAGTCACACTTCATTCACAATTTGTGAATGAAGTGTGACTATTAATATGGGACAAAGTTAGTAATAATTATTATTATTATTTTTTTCAAACTTTTATGATTTAATAATAATTAGTGAATCATTTTTTTTATTCAACTTTGATGGTTTATTGCATGCTGATCTTATATTGTTGGAAAAATTGGAATAAAATAATTGGTTTGACCAATATTTGACCTATTTTTGTGGCTAAATATTAATTCACGTTGGAATTAATTTGTTGATAATTTTCTACGATGTTGCGTAGTTAATTATAATATTTTATTTCGTCAAGATCCGATTTTTCGGTGAGTGAGAAATAAATAATGAATTAGCCAAGTGAAAAGGCATTATTGAATGAGAATTGTAAGGTCTCATCCCACATCGAAATGTGGTAGATAATGAGTTTGTGAGAACCATTATAAAAAGTCTTGTGTATTAATTATTGAGAATATGAAAAGTCTCTATCCCACATTGAATGTGGAGAGAAAATTAATACTTTCGTGGTGTTATATGAGGAGTGGTGAAATATTTCAACTTTGATTAAGTCCATTGACTTGAATTTTATTCTTGGTCAATTGGAATATAATGATTTGGACTTGGGCCTCCGAGAATTTTCTTGGGCCTATAAAAAGTTTAACAAAGTACAAATTTAATTTGTATTGAGCCTGTTAAATAATAACACGTTGGTTATTATGGCTTGGGCTTGCTAGCCTTTGGGCTGAGTAAATTAGTTGAAATATTTAATTGGGTTATGCTGTTGGGCTAGCCTAAATGGGTTGTACGAAATTTGAATAGTCAGCCCAATATGGGTTGTACGGAATTTGAATAGTTGGCCCAAAGACTTGAAAAGTCATCAGAATTTTGTTTATATATTTAATAAAAATATATAAATAATCCTCATAATGGTGTGACCTTTGAAGTGCAAGTGACTTTTGCAATGCCTTTTATGTCTTTTGGGACTCCCCCTTGATGAGTATAAATAGAGCATCTTAGTTGAGAGAGATTCATCCCATAATTCATTCTACATATATATCCCACATCAGAATCTCTTCTCTATAAGTTCATAAACATTCTAGTGTTGGAATATTGTGTAGACAATATGAGTTCCTTGCATTTGCACATGCTCGGTTCTCGCTCTTTCCTCGTTCGCCGGAGCTTCTAGCTGGTGTGCCTCAGACTAGAAGACGATTGAAAGTCGTTGTATCTTTGGGGACTAACGTCGCAAAACCGTAGCATACACGGGGCGTTTTAGTCTTGCGGATAGCGAAAGCGCCTCGACTACCCGCAACAAGTTTCTGTTCGAAGCCCGATAAAGGTTAATTTATTTACTTATTTTATTTAATTAAATTCTGGAATTGTAAAGATCAGTAGTACTGTTCTAGTCCAGATTTTATTTTATGTTTCGGATTTAGACATTTTGTACAAAAAATAACCAACAATATTTGAGTTTGCTGCATGCTATGGTAATTTTTACTTATATATTAGGAGTGTTTATGATCTTATATTTGAGTTTGCTGCATGCTATGGTGATTTTTACTTATATATTAGGAGTGTTTATTATACCGGACATATTGAACTTAGAGTTGATTGTGTGGACTAACTTCAACGTGCTCTAAACCTGATCAAGTATATTCAGAGCTTGATGATGCGACCATATACATTCCTATTTTTTGTGATGTTGGAAAGTGCTCTAAACCTGATCAAGTATATTCAGAGTTTGATTATGGCGGACTATATATATATATTTCTATTTTTTGTGATGTCCGAAAGTGACGTTGACTTACCATATACTGCCACGGTCAAAAGAAACTTGATATACTTTTCTTTTAAGAGTGTTCAATAATAGTTGACACAACCTTAAAAAAAAAAATTATTCTAACTTTTTCATTTTAATATACAATTTTATTCTACTTTAAACTTTACTCACATACTTTAAACTTTACTCACATACTTTATCCTCACATACTTTTTAAACTTTACTCACACCTATTTTACTTTTCACTTTTAAAATATATTTTTACTCTTTACTTTTTAATTAAAAAATTAAAAAATAACAATTTTCTTAAACACGTGTTCAGTATGACATCTATTAATAGCCGGAGATAGTATATTCCTATTTTTTGTGATGTCCGAAAGTGAAGATGACCAATTGATGTTTTTTGCTCACAAGTTATGTATGAATTAAGTACACATATAGGGATTTAGAGCATCTTCAACCGATACCAAAAACCTATTTTAAAGTAGAGGAGATACTCCAATCGATATCAAAACATAAATCTATTATTGGTTTATGTGTAGGAGCCACACAAAAAACACTTATATTTACTGTAAACTCAAACAAAAAAGTATTTGTTATTTATAAAATAATCATGTTTTCTTACAAATTTAAAAAAAATTATTTATCAATTATTTTTTAGTATCTTATTTAATATTTTTTATAATGTAATTTATTTAATAATTATATCCATAATAATTAAAATAAATTTTA
This sequence comes from Euphrasia confusa, assembly GCA_954870475.1. Classification (NCBI taxonomy): domain Eukaryota; kingdom Viridiplantae; phylum Streptophyta; class Magnoliopsida; order Lamiales; family Orobanchaceae; genus Euphrasia; species Euphrasia confusa. The sequence continues at coordinate 35,924,540 of OX940957.1, forward strand.
ATAAAAATATTTTTAATAATAAAATAAAAATATATATCACAATATAAAATATAATTAAATAATTAAATTATACTATAATTAACATTAAAAATAATAATAAAGGAGATACTTAATAAAATGTTACCAATTATAAAAACAAAATAATTAATAATGAGTTTTAATAAAATATTACCAATTACAAAAACAAAATAATTAATAATGAGTTTTTGGTATGTTTTAATGTAATTTTTTTAATAATTAATTAATATTTTATTTAGTATTATTTATATTTATTATGTTTGAAAATTTAAATTGAAAATAATATTAATTATATTTTTAATGTAAAAAATTATGAGGTAAAATTGTAAATTTGTAAAGATATTGGTTATTTATATAAATAGTATAAATAATTATATAAAAAAAATATTTAAAAAATATTCTTTTAAGTTAAAGTATTATTTTTTCGGTTGGAGTCAAATTATTGTAAACTTAAACTTAAACTTATTTTGAATTCGGTTGTAGTCAAATTACTGTAAACTTAAACTTAAACTTATTTTGAGTTTAAATTTTAGTTTCTCGGTTGGAGATGAAGTTAGGGGTCCCGTATCCTAATGAAAGATAAAAAAAAAATTAAGGATGGTATGTGTATTTTTTATTCATAAGACTTATCCCTGAATGTATAAAAGGTTAAACTAAAAATAAAACTAAATGTTAAAATATTAAATTAAAATAAATTTTTAATGCTGGAATTTAAATATTAATTGAGTTAGTAATATAAAATAAATGGTAAGTAATTTTCATTATTTATTATATTTTGTATGATAAAGTAAACATAAATTATTTATTTTGTTGTAGTCAAAATATTTATTTATTATAAATTACGTAAAATTAAAATTTTTTGAAGATATTTTAAATTTAGAAAATAGTTAAATTATTTGATTTAATCAATTTATCAACATAAAATAAATATTTATTTGTTATGTCTGATGAAAGATAAAAAAAAAAAAAAATTAAGGGTGGTGGTATGTTGTTAACGGCTTAGTGACAATAAAAAAATGCAAAGTCAAATATTTTATTGTAATTCTAAATATAAAATAAGTTTTTTAATTGTTCAATTATAATACTATGTACTAGTATTTTTTTATTTATAAGACTTATCCTAAATGTATAAAAGGTTAAACTAAAAATAATAGTACTAAATGTTAAAATAATAGTACTAAATGTTAAAATATTAAATTAAAATAAAAATTTTAATACTTGAATTTAAATATTAATTGAGTTAGTAATTTAAAATAAATGGTAAGTAATTTGTATTATTTATTATATTTTATATGATAAAGTAAACATAAATTATTTATTTTGTTGTAGTTAAAATATTTATTTATTATAAATTACTATATTTCACTTTGTAATATATACATAAAATTGAAAAAAAATTGAAAACATTTTAAATTTAGAAAATAGTTAAATTATTTGATTTAATCTATTTATCAACATAAAATAAATATTTATTTGTTATTTCTGATGAAAGATAAAAAAAAAAAAAAAAATTAAGGGTGGTGGTATGTTGTTAACGGCTCAGTGACAATAAAAAAATGCAAAGTCAAATATTTTATTGTAATTTTAAATATAAAATAAGTTTTTTAATTGTTCAATTATAATACTATGTACTAGTATTTTTTATTTATAAGACTTATCCTAAATGTATAAAAGGTTAAACTAAAAATAATAGTACTAAATGTTAAAATAATAGTACTAAATGTTAAAAATAATAGTACTAAATGTTAAAATATTAAATTAAAATAAAATTTTAATACTTAATTTAAATATTAATTGAGTTAGTAATTTAAAATAAATGGTAAGTAATTTGTATTATTTATTATATTTTATATGATAAAGTAAACATAAATTATTTATTTTGTTGTAGTCAAAATATTTATTTATTATAAATTACATAAAATAAACATAAATTATTTATTTTGTTGTAGTCAAAATATTTATTTATTATAAATTACTATATTTCACTTTGTAATATATACATAAAATTGAAAAAAAAATTGAAAACATTTTAAATTTAGAAAATAGTTAAATTATTTGATTTAATCTATTTATCAACATAAAATAAATATTTATTTGTTATGTTTTATGTACGTTGTACTAAAAGAAACAAAATTTTAAATCTTTTATAGTAGTATTATATTATAGAATAAACACTATTAAGTGTGTTTAATTAATGCATACTTTTTTGCGATCAATTTTCTAAATTTATTGACTAAACTTGTTTGTGAATTTGCTCCACACTGGTAACATTATCATTGCTCGTTGGGGTTTAGTACAATTTACTAAACTTGTTGACTAAACTTGTTTGTGATAGTTACACACTAGACAACATCATCATTGCTCCATAATGTTGAGGTTTACAACTGATTAATTCAAATAATTTCTTTAAATTTATGTTTCATTAATTAAACTTTTCTCTCCACCTTTTTAATATTTGTAAATAAAATGAGCTTACATTTTTAATTCATTTTGATAATTCATTTTCATACCCATTAGTATACAATAATTACACATTCAATTCATTCAAATCGATTGAATGATAATTAGCTTAGATGAGTGAATGTAGTATTGATGGTGAACAAATATCAACTTTAGGTAATTTTTATCCACTAATAAATAACTTCTATCTTAGTTAATTTGTTGTTAGGATAATTTTTTCACTAATAAATAACTTCTATCTTAGTTAATTTGTTGTTAGGATAATTTTTTATTTGTGCTTAAATAATTGTTTTTATAAGGATTCGACTTACTGGTATTGGAGCTGATACTTATTGAATGGGCTGATTTCATGACCCACTGCATTCGGAGTGTCCGAATGGCGGACCAGATTGCGATCTTCGTGGTGCTGTTCGAAAGCGAAGACCATCAGTGGAGTTTTTTTTTGCTCTAACTATTCGTGGTGCTGTTCCAAAGCGAAGACCATCAGTGGAGTTTTTTTTTGCTCTAACTAGTAAGTGTGAAAAATTCATTGTTGTTTATTCATTCCATAAGATTAAGGTTATACATCAAAACATAACATACAAATACATTAAATGAAAAACTACATAATATATAACTATTCTAAAGATAGGAGATTGTAAATTTAATTTACCGCCTGTGCGTTTCACCCATACAAATAAAAAAAAGTATCTAGATCAAGTGGCTCCTTAATGGATGCGACGATACTTGAGATGTTGGACTTAGAGTATGTTTTTTCTCAACTACATTCTTGTTTAAATCCTAACCCTAGATTATTTTAGACTACATTTCATTTCAACACATTAAAAACTATAGTTTATTTTTTTATTTTTTTTCCATTGTCAGTTGAGAGTGAGATTAGCACCAACCCATTTGATTTTGAACATATGTTTATCAAAGATCTACTCTGACTTATGTTTATCCAAGTATTTTTGGTTTTAAAAATGTTTATCCAAGATCTACTCGACTTGTGCTTTTATTTTATTTTTAAGCACTTTCCTTATAGTTTCTTTTATTTTTCGTTTAATCACTTTCCTTATACATGATACTGTGGGATGTGACAGCACTAGTATAATGAATACTTTACTTCGGGGTCAAACTATTTTGGACACATCTCTTTTGTCCTAGAGACATGCTATTTGGACAAAATTTGCTAAGGCAAATTAAAAAAAAATCATTTTATTAATTTAAATAATATTTTATTTATATTTAGATATGAATTAATGTATGTTATATTACTATTAATTTATATAATGTAAAAAAACTAAAAATATAAAATTTTAATTAAAAATATTACATATTTTAGTATTTTAGTTTAAAAAATACAGTTAAATAGTAATAAATATTTTAATATATAAAAATAATAAGTAAAAATATTATTTTTACATATATATTAATTAAATTATATTGTGAACTTTATATAAAAAGAAATAAAAAAATAACTTTATAAAAACAAGAAATAAAAAAATAACTGCAAAATTAAAATTATGTCCATGAAGAATTACCTTTTGTCTTATAACAAGTATTAACAAGAGACCCCAATCAATGGAGTGAATATTTTAAATCCCGACGGCGATATTATATATGATGCATTTATTTCTAGAGTAGTGAAATAGTGGTAGTCCTTCCGTCATCATTGTCCTAAATCGATCTATTGTAATTAGTCTACCGGGATCGACCACCCAAATCGATCAATTTGACATGCTCTAGGATCACTACTACAAAAAGAGCTTTTAACAACAGTTAAAAGAGCCTTTTTAACATCAATTTTTGAACTGATATTACAAGTACCGATGTAATAACTTTTATCGTTTAACATCAGTTTTTGAACCGATGTTAAAATTTTATAAATAACATCAGTTTTATTAAAACTATGTGAAGTTGGTGTATTAATATCAATTTCTCTTTGAAAACTGATGTTACTATAAAGATTATGCATCAGTTCTTTACATGAACCGATGTGAATGTCTCGTATTAGCGCTAGTTATTTAATAAAATTGATGTTATTTCACTTATTTGTATAAAAAAAAAAATAATAATATATATATATATATACCAAATTAGCAATCTAAGAGAAACGAACGCTAAATTATCAAAACAAGAACATTTGCATTTTTAAAAATAAAATGTCTTACAAAACAATAAACTCCCAAAAAACTGGGCACAATAATTTTATAAAAATAATACATTGTACAGTACATTGTCTCAATAAATCATGAGAAATATGGGGAGTATATAGTATTTATAAAATCTTCATGTGGCATATATGTAATTATACGGAGGAAAGCTTTCACCATGGTCTTTGCTCTGTTGGGTTTGGTGGAGCCAAACCAAACCAAGACGAGCTAAAGACGAGCGCGGGCGGAGGAGGAGCCGAAGTCGGTTCAGTAACTGGCACGTTCGTGCCACCTCTTCAGCAGGCCTGGCACGTTCGTGCCACCCCTTCAGCAGTTTTGGGAGACTTTCAGCAAGGTCAGCACGTTCGTGCCACTTCCTGAAAGGTTTTGGGCCAACTCGTTTTTTGGGCTTTTTTTGGGCTTTTTTGGGGCTTTGACTAGGTCTTGACCCTAGTACTATATATACTACCTCTCCCCTCACATATACATTATCCAAAACATTTGCTAGCCACCATAGAGAGAGAAATATTGGGGAAGAGGGTTAGAGTTAGATTTTTGGGAGAAAAAATCTTGTAAGCTCTTGGAAGCTCTCGTTTATATTTCGGTGAATCTCGTTGGGTGGGCTAGAGTGTGAGGATCCTAGAGAGAGTCGTGAGAGTTAGAATTCGAGAGAGAATTCTTGGAAGCTCGGTGTAACGATTCGGTTTATCTAGTGAAAGAAAACGTGGCGGCAAAGTGGACGTAGCCCATTGGGTGAACCACTATAATCCTTGGTGTCGTTTTCTTGTTTGTTTTCTCGTTTCGTTTCTCGTATTGTGTTGATTGCTTCGATTGTGAGATAACTCCTATATTGCTTGAATATATATATGTATGCTTGAGGTGCATTGGAGATATATGTATTGCTTGTGATTGGTTGTCGTTGTTGGTTGGTCGGGAATTCGGTACACTCGGGTTGAGTGGATTCCCGACAACGGTTGGAAGTCGTTTGTTCTCGGGGGATTGGTGATCGAGTACGGGGTGGATTCGTTTGGAGATCGATCGGAGTTTCCGTCACGCATTGGGCGTGTCCGGTCGATCGGGTATCGACGAGTCAAGGAAAAAGTCCTCGTCCTCTCTAGGCGGGTCTTGGTGGTCCGACGTGTAGTCGGTGGTCTCGTTGACGTAAAGCACCGCCCGCCTTCCCGGTGTATACAATCCTAACATGCTCTTCCTTGCATAGGATCCTCCTTGTCTTTTAGTTCCTCCAGAGACACTTTTTATACACGTACATATGGTATCTGAAATACAAATTCACACTACCATATAAAAGGATAAGTCAGACTACATAAAGTATTATCAAAAAATTTCAAGAGAAAAAGTGGGTGTTGTTGTCACTTAGTGGAAGATCTTCCACAAGTTGGACTTTTGTAGGTAGAATCATTGTTGTCACTTATGCGAGGACTAGGACAAAAACTGGAACCATAAATCGTTAACTTAGTGGCACACACAAAAACATTAAATCAAATCATAATCCATGTAAGAACCAATAAAATCAACAACACACGAGAGACATGATGCAAGTCCAACATATGAAAATAATGTGCTCTACAAACATTAGCACCATATGAAATACGTCTTCAACTCGGCCAAAACAAAGCTCAAAAGGCTCAACAACAGTAATTACGCTATGAAACTCTTTCGTGGGATGCAATGTTATTTAAATTCAAAACAATTTGTGTTAAACACCAAAGCCCCACTCGTACCAGCAACATTCACATTCATAAATACCTGTCACCATTAACCAACACGACAAAAGACACCGGGTTTGATCAATAAGATAAAATCATCCCAGGAATGCAAATTTAATCAAAATCGAGGTTTAAATAAAGCACAATTAAAATCAAACTTGTGGAAGATCTTCGATAGTCAAAGGCGAAAGCCAGTGGCGAAGAATTGTGATACGCAAAGGCTCGACGAAGGTTGGCGGCGTGACCGCGGTGGGAGACGTAAAAGTGTTGATGGTCCGAAAGGTCGTAGATCGAGGATTATGAAGAGAGAGAGAGAGAGAGGAAATTCTCGAAGATAGACAATGAATTGAAAGTCGCCAATTGACGAAATAGTGATATGAAAAGCTAGATGAAAGTGGGCGACGTGCAGGTTTTAATTTTGGGGAGAGGGATGAAAAGGTTTTAAGCGAATTTTAAATTAGAAAATAAAGTATTAATTTACTTATTTACAACGGGATAATATATAAGAGCATCTCCAGTGGTAATTTCAACTTTTGGGTGAGGAGTAGTCCACCTATATGCCAACTCATATTTTTTCTACTTCTACCTAAAAAAACTTCTACCTCTTCCAATGATTCTACCTACAAAAGTCCAACCACTAACTTATTTTTTTATTTTTTATTTAATATTTATAGAAATAATCAAGATATACTGATTTTAAAATTTTAACTATTTCAAAATTTTTATTTTTAATTAAATTTTATATAAAATAAAAAATAGTTTATAACGCTAAAAATTTAATTATTTCAAAATTCTTATTTTTAATTAATTTTTATATAAATGATTTTAAAATTTTAACTATTTCAAAATTTTCATTTTTAATTAAATTTTATATAAAATAAAAAATAGTTTCTAACCTAAAAATTTAACTATTTCAAAATTCTTATTTTTAATAAATTTTTATATAAATAATTTTTAACTCAAAAAATTTAACTATTAAAATTTTTTATTTTGTATTAATTTTTATATAAAATAGAAATTTAACTATTAAAATTTTTTATTTTGTATTAATTTTTATATAAAATAGAATAATTATTTAAAATACAAAATAAGTTAAAATCTAATCTATTTCAATATTCTTAATTTTAAATAATTTTTATATATTCACAATTCTTATTTTTAATTAATTTTTATATAAATAATTTTTAACGCTAAAAATTTAATTATTTGAAATTTTTTATTTTGTATTAATTTTTATATAAAATAGAATAATTCGTTAAAATAAAAAATGAGTTAAAATTTAATTTATTTCAAAAATTTTAATTTTAAATAATTTTTGTAAAAAATAAATAATAATTTGTTACGTTAAAAATTAAAATGACAGTATTAATTTTTTTAATTAATAATATTAAATAATAATAATAAATTAATAATGTAATAATGGTAAATAATTATAATAAAATAATAATATAATTTACTTCTACCGCATTTTTGGGTTAGAGGTAAAAGTACACGGAGACTTCCACCTCTCCATTGAAATAGATTAAATTTTAACTTATTTTTTATTTTAACGAATTATTCTATTTTATATAAAAATTAATACAAAATAAAAAAAATTCAAATAGTTAAATTTTTAGCGAATTATTCTATTTTATATAAAAATTAATACAAAATAAAAAAATTCAAATAGTTAAATTTTTAGCGTTAAAAATTATTTATATAAAAATTAATTAAAAATAAGAATTTTAAATATATAAAATTATTAAAAATTAAAAATATTGAAATAGATTAAATTTTAACTTATTTTATATTTTAACGAATTATTCTATTTTATATAAAATTAATACAAAATAAAAAAAATTAAATAGTTAAATTTTTTGCGTTAAAAATTATTTATATAAAAATTAATAAAAAAATAAAAAAAATGAAATAGTTAAATTTTTAGCGTTATAAATTATTTTTTATTTTATATAAAATTTAATTAAAAATAAAATTTTTGAAATAGTTAAAATTTTAAAATCAATATATTCTTGATTATTTCTATAAATATGAAATAAAAAATAAAAAAATAAGTTAGTGGTGTGACTTTTGTAGGTATAAAATCATTGGACGAGGTAGAAGTTTTATAGGTAGAAGTAGAAAAAGTATGAGTTGGCGCATAGGTGGTTTACTCCTCACCCAAAAGTTGAAACTACCATTGGAGATGCTCTAAGTGATGTCCATATGTTGCGTATATAATTCATATCGATTATTATAGGAGTGTTGTTATATACTTATTCGTGGATATCTGTTCATTAAATAACTAATAGAAAATTAACATCGGTTATTGTGGTAATCGATGTAAAACAAAATTTTACATCGGTTTTATTATAACCGATGTAAATTGGCCGATGTTAAAAGTGTATTTTGTAGTAGTGGATCAAGGTGTTCTATAACCCCGATCAAGAGACCCTAGGTTGCAAAACAAGTGATCAACTGTAATCATAGGTCGATGGCCCAAGATCGCCCTCGACCATCTTATGCCTGGTTGGAAGGGACAAGGAAAAAATTACTTCAAGGCGTTTGAGGCAATCTAAGAACTATACGGTGAGATCAATATATGGCAAAAAAGAGAAATTTTGTTATTTGAGAAAATGTTAAAATGAAAAAAGCAAACTCCAACGCCCGCCCGGGCTAGCTAACAACATGATTCGAACCCACAGATCCTAACAACCGGGGAGGCCTCTGAGTCGTCATCCTCAGAAAACATCTACCTTGAGGAAGGGCGGATGTCCAATCGCCAAGCAGAAGTTGACAAGATCGACCGAACTGAATACTGAGAAAAAAAAAAAGAAGAAATTGTGTGGGAAAGCCGAATGGCCAGAGTCCATGAACACCGAAGAGAATATTCCCTTGTTGTTGAAGATCTTACTTGAGGAAGTGGTCGAGGCGGAACAACCATACATACCCCATATCAGACCTCCGACCGTGTACTCAGTGAAAGAACAACTACTCAGTCTCTAAATTCTCAACTTATTTGTTGATTGGTGATATTCATATGCCAATTTTTTCAATAATACATCTGATGGTTTTAATGAAGCGAAAAACATTAGATAAACACTTTACGCTAAAAAAGGAGTAAATGATCGAATAAGGACAAACGAATACACTAAGCGAGTGATTCAATGTATTTGAAAGCGTATGGTAACGCTCTATGCTGCGTCATGCACAATATTTTTGTTATCAAAGATCTCTTCGACAGTGTTGCGATCCAAATTCCATCTTGAGAATTTACCCGTATCCTCGAAAAAGAACAAGAATGACCTGCATTTCCCTTCTTCGGTCTCTCCGAACCAAGGAAAATATACGAAAGGTATTATTGTTGTTGCCAATATTACGAGTATTAGTCAAATCAACTCGATATTTAACAAACCATCCCGAGTAATCATTCATTCTTCATTTGGTGAACATTAATTGTACCGCTTTATTTTCATCACATATTTCAACGATATGCAAATGATCCTCCGACTCCCCAAAATAATCGATCATCGGAAATCCTATGATGTCATTGTGCATTTGTCAAGATTGAAGTACAAAAGCTCCTTGCCAAAAGTATTTATCCAATGCATGGAGCCGTACGTTCCAGTATGGTAGTACATGGTTTGTCATACAGCCTCCGGCCAGCTTCTGGAATCAGACGAGTATAGTATATATATCTCCATATTGAAGAGCTGATGAGCACCCCCCAATGAAGGAATCCTTTTGCCGGGGCATATCAATCCGAGGTTGATGAGTGGTGATCAATGTTTACGAAATCGTCTTTGAATCTCGCTTTTCAAATTTATAAGGGTTACACACGTTTCCTTAATTACTCGAACTACTCCTATTTCTTAACAGTTAATTGTCAGAAAAAACAAAAAACATACTAAATCTCGATTAGTTAGTTGAGTATTATTATAGCGTTTAGGTCGGTTTCTAGAAAGTTATTTTGTGCACGTTTTCTGTTTGCAAATAAGGACTATTAACTTTTCCGGAACTTAATTTTGCTTCAAATTCACTGTTATTCCAAAATAAATTAAAAGAAAAGTAAATAAAAAGGCTAAAATTAGCATTAATAATTTGAAGTATACAACCGGTTAATGGCTTAATGCTAATGCTTAGATATTATATATTCATAATTTGTTTTTGAAATATTTAAGAAGATGTTAGTTATGATTTTAATTTTTACAAATAAAAAGGATAAAATATTTTTTACTTTGTTTGATAAAAGAGAATTATCTTTTTTTATTACAATGAAGGGTAGTGTAAAAACCTATATTACCATATTAAAAAATAATTACCTATTAAATTCAAAAGGGTAAAATAGGCATGTTACTCATTTTACAATTAAAAAAAAACTGATATATTTAATTATAAAAAAATTTAAAAATTTACGCCCTCACCCAAAATTTCTTTTTTTAATTTAAAAATGTATAAAAATTATTATTATTTACTATATAAAAAAATCAAAACACCACCTGCATTGAATTACCATAAAATGCAGCGCGGCAGAGACATAAGAATCGAGCACTAAAAGAAAGGAAAAACGAGAGAAATATCGATAACTCGAATTGTGTCCTCGTAACATGTGTATTGGATGTGTATTCAATTTGTTTTGGGTACATTTTTTTGAGCGAACAAATCGGTCCTTTTTATAGGCTAACGATACCCGCCCGAATGGGTGCTTAGGACCTCTTCACAAAGAGTCACGCGTGTATCTCCAAAATGATGCCTTTTAAAATTGGAGCCACCTTTTCACTCACGTATATACATGCATACACACAAATTAATGCATGCAAATTGTGCCATTCACCATCATTATATAAACTAATATATAAACTATTATATATATAGTATATTCTTATATCAGTAACATTAATTACTATATATATACTATTATATATAATATTTATATAACAACATTTATCTATTTAATATATAAATTCAGCTGATTCCACGTGAATAATGTGAATACAAAAAATACACTAAAAAAAATGAGCATGTTCACACTACGTGGCACAAACAAAATTTTCATTGCTCAAGATTTAATTACGTGGCTTTTCTTCACTTATATTAAATATGCGTAGCTTCTAATTTAATAATAATTTAAATAATGATGACATAATTATTCAATTTCCATAAATAATCTATATAAATCGATTTTATTAACAATATATTAATATTTCAATTTATATTTTATTCTCTTACCGATTTTATTACTATACAAATAAATGGTAATAAACAAATCAAATCATATTTTTATATAATTAACAACAATTAAGTTTATAATTAACGCAATTTCCTTAATATACTCCCTAAATAACGATACATCCATAAATAATTAATTAATTTATATTATAATTAATGAAATTTCTATTTTTTACAAATTAAGCTCTATTTAAAATCTTTTTTTTTTTTCATTTTCATTTGCAAACAATTTGTTACATTTTTTGTGCCAACTTTTATTTTTGTTGATTTGTAATTTATTTTGTGGCAGGCCACAATGTAAGTAATTATATTATAATAATTTAATCTTTTGTTTTGAATTTGTTTATATTTTTTACAGGTTCATGAGGTAAGTACAAATTTTAATATTTTCATTGATTCATTGTTACATTTTCTATGCCAATATTTTATTTTTATTGATTCGTAATTTGTTTTCAAGGAAACAATTAAAGTAATTAATTTATGATTTAATCTTTATCTTGCATTTGTTTGTATTTTTTACAAATGGGGGTGAATACAAATTAAGTATTAAGCTTTTTTTCTATTATATTATTAGTTTTTGAATTTTATTTAACAATATTTTTAATTTATTTTTTGTATTTTGTGCTGATTTGAATCTAACAACCATTAATATTATTTCTTATTTTTTTATTAACTATTCATAGTGAGGATTTGTATTTCTTATTTTCTTATTAACTATTCATTCTATGTGTGAGGATTTGTAGGAAACGACTCACATAGAACGACGAAAATATGATTCAATACTTTGATATTCTGATGGGTGATAACAATGTCTAAGTTTTCTATTATATTTTTATTTTCCAAGATTTTTGTTAATGAAATTACATTTTTTGGGTTCTTATTTATTTATTCCTTATTATTATACTGTATTTCATTTATTTATTTATTGTTTTTTTTTATCTAATTATGTATTTTTTTATTTACGATTCAAATTAATAAAAGATGAAAATACTATTCAATTTAAGTGAATTATAATTTAAATATATCATATTATGTATATTAATTGTATATTAAGTCAATTAATATTAATTCAATTTTTTTTCAGTAATACTTTGATTATTGTTTTACAAAGTTTTTCTTTATACTTAATTATTTATATTGGATTTTTTTTTAACCGGTTTTCATTTATTTTTTGTTTTTTATTTTATTTAATTATTTCTATCTTTGTCTATAGATTGTACATTATATTTTAAATACTTAATCAATACTTATTATGTCAATTTTTTTTCATTTCATGATCTCAATTTATAGTAAAATTTTGTTATAAATAATGTATACTTTGAATTATTCTTAAATATTCATGTATTTAAGTTCATTTTTTGTAATAAATAATATATTTTTTGAATTATAAAATTGATATTTATTTATTAAGTTACATGCAAATTTTAAATTTAATTTTCTCTTCATTTTTGTTATAATTAAGTTTATATTTTTAAGTGATTAAATCGAAAAAAATATAAATTCTATAAATAATGTTATAAGATTATTTCATTTATTTAATCAATTGCGCACTAACTTAATTTTTCAATTTCTATTATTATTTATTAAATCTGATTTTTAACTTATCTTCTTTACATATTAATTTGGTAAAATATTACTTTTATCAATTAACTAAAATAAAATTTTTATCTATTTAATTTGTACGAAATTCCAACTGCATATATAATAATTTATTTCTAAAAATATTTTTATTATGGTAAATAATAAAATTAATACTAATTATAATAATAATATGAAAACGATTATTAAGTATGATTTATAAATCTTAAATTCTTCTAAAATATTGCATTATTGCTAAGAATGTAATGTACCTTATTACATATTAATTAGCTATGGTAAGGATAAGATTAAGCCTTATCTATTAATTAAATATGTTAATTTACCTTCTTTCCTAATGATTTTAAATAATACATAATAAAATAATAAAATCAAAATATAGGATCCTTTGATTTCAAAATAACAAATTAGTGTGCAATTAATTACAATTTAGTTATTTACGAAAATCATATAATATTAAGGATTATTAAAATTTATGGCTCATTCCCAATTTCTTAATTATAGTATCAAGTATGAGATAATATGGAATGTTTCTTAATTTTAAATAATATTTGCATTAATTTATAAATTATACTCTTTTTAAAAAAAATCAATTTATCAATTCTATTTTCGAAATAAATATAGAAATTAATAAATAATAATATACAATTTTAATCATATATTACTCCCGTAAGAATTTAATTGAATATATATAATATAATTAAATATTTTTGAACATTTTATTTTACGTAAATTTAAAATGCATAATAATTAAATATGTTGGACATTTTATTTTACATATTTAGGATTATAATAGACAATTTTATTTTAGGCAATGTTCATTATAAATTGATACACAATCTTATATTTATGGTAATCATATAATAATTACCATTAATTATAAGAGTATGATCTAATTCCTTAATTATAGTCATGATTATTAATTAAATCTTTTAAAATTTAAATCCCCTTTTTTTAATTATAGTGAATCTAAACAATTCAAATTTATCCATCAATCAAAATAATTATAAATCAACTATATTCCTTTATTAAATATGGAAATAAATAAATAAAAAATATTTATTCTAATAATATACTCCTAAATATAAATTATATACTCCCATTTATCTCATATTAATGTCCACTCAAATTTTATAAGAGATCTCCTTCTCAATACTCATTTATTAATTTTCCATAATGTATGTAGTACAACATTTTGTGTACTTACCTATATAATAATAATAATAATAATAATAATAATAATAATCCCGATATTTTAGACAATAAGTCTGTGTTTATGATTTTATTATGAATTTCTTTTGATAAAATAATTTCAAGTTGAATACAAAAATTCACAACTTTAAATGAGTTTAATATTCTCAAAATTAAATTATATATTTTTATTAATTGATTTTATATAAAAATAAAAATTTTAATTAATTACTCAATGTAATGTATAAAGAAGTAATCCAAAATTTATAGTGAAGATTTACATTTTCTATTTTTAATTAATTTATTATGTAAAATATAAATATACCATAATTTTTAAATTAGAATTCCAATAAATTTACATGATTATATTTTAAACAATTACTCTTAATTTTTTAACAAATAATTTAATAATATATTTCTCAATCACATTAGAAAGTTTTTTATTAGATTATTTATTCTATTAATTAAAACTTTTATTATTAAATCTCTAAATTAAAATTTTCAAACTATCAATTCAAATAACAGATTGATCTAATATTAATTTAAATAATAATGCATTAATAAAGAGATTTATATTCATTTTAGTTAAAAATTATGTTATAAAAATTTTTATATTATAATCTTAACTATATAATCACGATTTCTAAATTCAATCTAAAAAATCTAAATAAACAATTAATTAAGATTGTTATACAAATGATGTTAATTTTTTTTCTTAGAATTTATATATCTATCACATAAATAATAAAAATTCTTATATTATAATCTTAACCATTTAATCTCGATTTTTGAATTCAATCTAAAAATCTTAATTAACAATTAATTAAGATTGTTATACAAATGATGTTATATTTTTTTTCTTTGAATTTATATATCCCGCGCATCTCCGCGGGGCAGGTATTACTAATTTATATAATACATCGGTAAAATACACACATATTATATACTTTATAATATATATATTAAACTAATTAATTTTTAATTAATATACATTTTCCTTTATATATTTTAGCAATAAAGAATAATAAATATTTTTATATTATTTTTTTTATATTTGAATTTTCAATCACCATACTTTGTACAACAATTACTCTTTTACCAATACATAAATAGGTTTTAGTAATTATTGATCCAATAATAACTACTCAAATAGTAGAATAAACACACTAGAAAGAATTAGCAATCCACCACTCGTAATTTAATCGTTAAATTAAAAAAACTCCAACATTTGTTTCAAGTAACAATTATATATAAACATATAGAAAACAAGGGTTGATTAACTTCATTGGGTGTGTAATTTGTAGTTCATAATAAATTTTATTTTAATTTTATTTTTTAATTTGAAATCGAGTTTTTTTTTCATATTTGCAATGGCTAGAAGATGTGGCGATTATGCTCACAAACCACACCATTCGATATGATATTGATAATTAGTATTATTATTTTATTCAAACTTTTATAATTTAATAATAATTAGTGGATCATTTTTTATTCAACTTTGATGGTTGATTGCTCACAAACCACTTGATAGTATTATTATTTCATTCAAACTTTTTACGATTTAAGAATAATTAGTCGAACATTTTTTTATTCAACTCTGATTTTTGATTGGCTAATCATTTTTTTTATTCAACTTTGATAGTTTTTGCATTGATGCTAATCTTATATTGATATTTTTTTTTTGCGTTTATTATACAAAAATTCCGTATATTAGGAGTTTTTAAGTTCAATTTAACTTAATATAAATTTTTTGTTAAACATATAATTTTTTTATAATAGATATGAAAAAAAAAAAATTTTGCATTGAGCCACCGGACTGCTGGAATCTCCAAGTAACGGGTTCGGAATCACGATGTCTCTCATTTGACTATGTAGTCGAAAACTCACGTACAATAAGATATCTCTAGCAAGGTCTCAATGGATTAATAGAAGGATTCGAAGTTTCATTAATTTAAAATTGCGACAAATTGCACTTAATTTGCACTTAATTAATGATTTGGTTAAGAACCACAAGAGACTCTTGATTCGAATATATTACAAGTACAACTGCAAAATACATTAATATAAATTGAAAATATATTTTTTATGGGATAAAACAACTCTTGATTTGAATATATTACAAGTACAACTGCAAAATACATTAATATAAATTGAAAATATATTTTTTATGGGATAAAACACCTTTTTAATCATTATTTGTAAATTTTAAAAAATTTAATTAAAAAATGATTAATTTTTTTTTCGAAAACATTTGAGTGTTAAGTGAATTTTATGAAAACGGGTAGATGTTTTTGCTCCTAATATGTTTAATTAATGCATCCCATGCTTTTTTACTTTTAATTTACTAAACTTGTTTTTGAATTTGACCTTACAAACTTTCTAACATAGAATTAGTAGGATTACCTAAAACTACATTACTTAAAAGTTTGTGGAGCAGTCTTATGGTTACAAACTTTCTAACATAGGATTAGTAAGATTACTTAAAATTGTGGAGTATTTCTTACAAACTTTTTAACATAGAATTAGTAAGATTACTTAAAAGTTTGTGGAGTAAGTAAGTTTAATTAATGCATTGCACGCATTTTACTTTTAATTTACAAAACTTGTTTGAGAATTTGGAAATATACATTAACATTAATACGATTAATGTTTTTTCTTAACAATTTAGTGTTGCACATTCAATACCCCTTAATGTTTTCTCTAACAACTTCAAGTGTTGTGTTGCAAGCAAGGGTATATGAATCAAGTCAAATGCTGGAGCAAATCACGTCATTAGAGAATTCCTACGTGTTCTAGTTGCAGAAATTATATGTCGGAGTATGTTTCAAATCATAATACTAATCCTATTTAGACTACATTTTTTTCTAAGTACTTACTAAAATTTATTTTTATCTTTCTTTTTTATTGATTCTAGTGTTTTTGTCAACAATATTTGAAGACCAAGACCTCAGAAGTGCAATTGAGAGGTGAATTTTGATATAAAAAGAACTCTCTTGTATTTTGGTGCTATTGCTTAGCATCAACTCATTTTTGCATTCAACATATGTTTATCCAAGATCTACTCGACTTATGAGTTTCTTTTATTTTTGGTTATGCACTTTCCTTAAACTCGTGGTACGTGGAATGTGATTTTGCTATGCTTAATATCACTAGTATATATAGTGAATACTTCCCTTGTCAAACTATTTTTGGACACATCTATTTTGTCCAATAACAAGTATTAACAACACACCCCTATCAATGGAGTTCGCGGTTATGGGCATTAATTTTCATTTTTTGATATTTTAAATCCCGAGTGGCATACGATATTATGCCGTTATTTCTAGAGTTGTGAAATAGTGGTAGTCATTCTGTCATCATTGTCCTAAATCGGTCAATTTTAATTGGTCTACCCGGACCGACCACCCAAATCGATAAATTTGACATTCTCGCGAAGGAAGCCGAGGAGGAACAAGGTGTCCTATAATCCCGATCAAGAGATTTACCCTAGGTCCCAAGATAAGTGATCAACTGTAATCATAGGGCGATGACTCAAGATTGCCCGCGACCATCTCGTGCCTGGTTGGAAGGGCAAGGAAAAAATTACTTCAACGCGTTTGAGGTTTGAGGCAATCGCTTCTCAGAACCATACCGTGAGATCAATATATGGCAAAAAAGTAATTTTGTTATTTGAGAAAATGTTAAAATGAAAAAATCAACCCCCAACGCCCGCCCGGGCTAGCTAACACAATAATTCGACCCCATATATCCTAACAACCATCTGCCATGAGGAAAACATCTGCCTTGAGAAAGGGCGGAGCCGCGAATGTCCAATCGCCAAGCAAAAGTTGACAAGATCGACCGAACTGAATAGTCGGAAAAAAGAAAGTGTGTGTGAACCGTGCAGCAGAACGGAGGAAAGCCGAATGACCAGAGTCGATTAACACCAAAGAGAATTTTCCCTTGTTGTTGAAGATCTTACAGTGGTTGAGGCGGAACAACCATACCCCATATCAAACCTTCGACCGTCGAAACAACGTACTCAGTGAAAGAACAACTACTTAATCTCCAATTTTTTTCTATAATACATCTGATGGTTTTAATGAAGCGAAAAACATTAGATAAACACTTGACTAAAAAAGGAGTAAATAATCAAATAAGGACAAACGAATAATAATGCAATGCATCAAACACTAGCGAGTGATTCAATGTATTTGAAAGCGTATGGTAACGCTCTGTGCTCTATCACAATATTTTTGTTATCAAAGATCTCTTCGACAATGTTGCGATCCAAATTCCATCTTGAGAACTTACCAGTATCATAGAAGAAGAACAATAATGACCTGCATTTCCCTTCTTCTCCCCGAACCAAGGAAAATATACGAAAGGTATTATTAGTGTTGTTGCCAATATTACAAGTATTAGTCAAATCAACTCGATATCTAACAAACCATCCCGAGTAATCATTCTTCATCTCGTGAACATTGAACACCGCTTTATATTCATCACATATTTCAACGATATGCAAATGATCCCCTGACTCCCCAAAATAACCGATCATCGGAGGATATCCTATGATGTGATTGTGCATTAGTGTAGAGGGCAACAGCACCGTTCCGAGCTCTTCTTTGTCAAGATGGAAGTACAAAAGCTGTTTACCCAAACGATTGATCCAATGCATGGAGCCGTTCCAGTATACTCCTTGACTAAAACCAGCCTAGGCAATACATGGTTTGTCATACAGCCTCCACATCCTGGAATCAGACGAGTATACCTCAATTTTAATTTTTCCTTATCTGGTAGAAACAAAAATCAAAAATCATATCAAATCTCGATTAGTCTGTTTAGGTCGCGGTTTCTAGAACATTATTTTGTGCATGTTTTTTTTTCTTGTAATCCATTCGATTCGTAAAATTATTTTAAATTAAATTCAAAAAAAATGTATAAATATTATTATTATTATTATTATTTTTATAAAAAAAAATTCACTTCATTTTATACATATTCAGTTCAGAATCATTCAATTCCATTTCAGTCCAAGACAATATGTGCTCAAAGGGTGTTTGGTTGAGATATTTTCCGAACTGCGCTTTCCATGGGGACTCTCATTAGGTGGTCTGCATTGGAAAACTATACGCAAATTTTAGGTCGTCCAAGTATTAAGTATACAAATTTTGGTGTTTAACAGAAAGAAAAAGTGAAACATAGTATTAATTTCCAACACTTTCACATCATCAAACATGGTTGAGCACTTTGTGACGGTGACCTACCTTCGCTGAGAAACTCGGATTGTACTACTATTTATATATTGAGAGTCTATCATATGCATTGAAGTACCATAAAAAATGCAGCGGTTCAGACAGGGACATAAGACTCGAGCAACAGTTGTGCTGCAGAAGGTGAACTAATTTCAGCAATCAAATATATGAACTTCCATTTCTTGTCAACTTTGTCCTTGAACATCTCCGCCCCGACTTTTCCAGCTCCATTAGGGCCGCGAATGTAGAAATTAACCTAAATTTTATATCCCTCCAATTGTCAATCAGATGAAAGAATCCCTCTTTCGAGATGTTAAATAAATTATGGTAATACTCAAAACAGGTACCAGGAGTTCCAGAATGTCCCTAAAATTGTTTTAATCTCTGAAACAAAAGCTCGTAAAAGAGTGTTTCACTACCTCAACATGCTCGTTGCCATCTTCATCTGTCCACGTACGATTAGGAATTCGTTGGCGAGCAGCCCGATTCCGGCTTTCTTGTCCATAGCCAGTAATTGGGGATCCAATTCTCACTCTCACCTGGTGGAGAGAAATTTCAAATATCAACAACTGGAAAAAATTGTTAATTAGAATTGTCTCACATAATGAAAAAATAGATTAGATCGAACCTGACTGTCATTTTGAATTCTTTCAAGAGCCTTCCCAAATATTTTGTACCTAATAAAGGAGTGTCAAACAATTGTTCAGAATGCTTTGTTCACTGGAGTGGGCCATAACTCCCGGCCCTGATCCTTACTCTTTTGGTTCGAAGATAAGTTCCTTGAAAACACCATATCCAGCAGCAGCAGCAACTCCAAGCCCAGCAAGGATGACAACACTGTAAGAAGCCCCTTCGGTAAATGTCATTGGCTTCTCGGGTATATTGTACGTTGGAGCATCAAATGGATCCTCCACTTTAGAAACATCTTTCCGAGCCTGTTTTGAAGATTAACACGGATACGTATGACAATCAGACACACTCATCTGCCAAGACAGCTGCAACTATAAACCCATCCTTAATTAACGGGATTGCAAATATGTTGGAGAAGAGACATTCAGAAAGACATTGTTGCCGATATATTCAGGATCATCACCAATTCAGGAGATTTGAATCTTTCGGTGAAATCGAGGTTATCTATGAAAACATATTATTTTTCAAAGGCCTCAGTGGAATTTGATTGAAAAAATAATACACTTAACAATTTTAATGGTAAATATATTTAAGAACTCTTCTACCCGGCTGCAACTGATTATCATTAACGAGTAATTTCTCACAAGAATCAATATCAAGATAAATAATCGTATTCCGGATATTTAAATTCCTAGAAGCAACGGTTGCAAAATCAAACCTGAGAAGAGCTTTGTCGTGTTGGCCCAGAACTTGTCGATGCCAAAGACCGGGCATGGCCAAGCATTGTAATCTTCTTCGTCCCACTGATCTCGAAAGCTTGCGAACCCAACCGAGAACTCATGGTTGCTCCATTCCTAAATGCACCTATCAAACACCATCGTGAGTTATCAAATTAATAACTCCAAATGAAATTCGGAATATTTGATAATTAATTCCTATCTTCCGGGGAATTAAAAGAAATACAAAAACTAACCAGAGGCTCCATTGGAGTTCAGTGCGGTGAAATTCTCGGCGTGAGAAATATAATTTCTCCGGCTCGCAATGCCGGACTCCGGGGACACCTGGAACCTACGCGAAAAAAAAAATGTCATTTGATGGAAATTAAAGCGCAATGCCCCCACACGAAAAATAAAAACAAATGAATGTTCTTCGATACACGAATAAGAACTCGGATTACCTTGGTGACAGAGTTCTGATAGCTTTAATGGATTTCATTCTCCTTTATTTTTCTGTAACTGGCCTAATACCTCGAGATTTTTCCCCAATTTGTAAAACCCTCGGTATTTGGTTTTTCGTTCTTCTTTAGGGTTTATTGCTTGAGAAAATGATTACTAATAAAACTCTTGTTACTATCTTCTTAAAAGTATACATAGTGAAATGGTTATATTTTTGTTTTGGGCCTTGTAGACCTGAGTTCGAAACCGATAGGAACAAATTTCTTTTATACTGTTAGAGCATCTCCAACCGATACCAAAAACCTATTTTGGAGTAGGGGAGATGCTCCAAGCGATACCCAAACATAAACCTATTATAGGTATTATGGTGGGACCCACAGAAAAAATACTCAAATTTACGTTTATCTTAAACTCAAACCAAAAACTTTATTATTTATAAAATGATCCTTTTTATATAAATTAATAAATATAATCTATCAAGATTTTTTTAGTTTTTTATTTAATAATTTTTTAATGTATTTTTTTTAATAATCATATCATTAATAATTAAAATAAATTTTAATAAAATTATTTTAAATAATGAAATAAAAATAAACATGATAATACAAAATATAATTAAATATTAAATTATTTAATTGACGTTAAAAATAAAATAATAGTATGAGGATATCACAATATTTTTTTTTTATTATGTTTGAAATTTTAAATTGAAAATAATGAATATTAAATTTTTTAATATCAAAAGTTATGTGGTTAAATTGTAAATTTGTAAAGATATTGGTTATTTATGAAAAGTTGTATAAGAAAAATATTTTGAGAATATTCTTTTAAGTTTTAGTATTGGAATCTCGGTTGGAGTGAATTTACTGTAAACTTAAAATAAAACTTATTTTTGAGTTTACGTTTTTGTGTTCGGTTGGAGATGGCCTTAGTATTTTTTTTCATTTTGTAGGGGACTATGATTTTTTCGATGATGATTTGCAACGATAACAAAAAAAATAAAAAATTATGTCAGTCAAATACATAGAGAATGCAAAGTTTGATAGAAATCGATCGGTGGATTAGAGTCGCCAGAGGCCGGGTATGTGTTACTTCGTTTTGACCGGAAAATGTGGTTGAGGTGCATGGGGAACTCTTCGGAGTTTTGAATAAAAATTGGTTCTCAATTATATTAGTTTGATTTTAGACTTTAGTTTTAGTTGTTTTTGTTGTCATTCATTTGTTTATTTAATAGCGTGTTGTGTCCGGCGGGAGGTAAAATTAATTGAACAATGTTGTTTTTGTTTGATAGTGTGTGGAAGCATCTCATATCATAGGTGTGTCATGTGTGTCTTTTGCGGTTGTTTTGTATTGAGCCTAAATATTCTATTTTTAGTAATACAAGAGAAACCAAATTCCTAATAAGTAATTTTACCCCTAAATGTTTTGATTTAATCACCTAGAAACTAGAGTTTTATGCATCAACAAATTTGGGGAGAAAAAATTATGGGAATGTTTTCAAAAGCTAATTTGAGAGCATATTCATCACGACCCTCGATTATTGTTAAAACATATATCTCGAATGTGACAAAATGAGCACGATCGACTTGAGAGACTAATCGATTGATATCTAACATCCATCTCTAATTTGTATAATTTGTTCAAACTTTAAAAGGAAAAAAGAAAAGGTACTTCACACAATACATAATTTAATAAATTCCATTACATATAGAAAGACTCAAATTGTGATTTGATTTGGCGAGGGGTAAGGGGGACCTCGTCGATTTGAATGGGAATCGTAAAGCTGGTTTGATAAAAGATTATTTTATTCGCAATTTATTTTTATCATCGCCATAAGAAATATAGAATTTGGGGTGAGATTTCTTACTCTCTTGCTAAAAGACAGTCGCAACCTGCATTTATCAAAATTGTTCTTATGTGACATGTTTTTTTGAACTGCTGAACTGAACTGAACTTAACTGAACTGAATTTAAATGATACTGAACTTAAGCGATCTGAACTGAATTGAATTGAACTTAAACGATCTGAACTGAACTGAATTGATTTTTTTTATAAAAATAATAATAATTTTTATAAATTATTAAATATTTTTTTAAAAATATTAATAATATTACGACAATAACTAGATTTTATATTTAAAATTATATATTGAAATTATTTTTTGTTTAATTTATTTTGAAACGAAGAACTGAACAACTGAACTAAGTTGAATTGAAATTAAATTCAAAAGAATATGACGTTCATTTGATTTGATTTGATTTTGAACAAATTTTATATCAAATTTGATTTCTAACTTTAAAGAAACAGGTATTTTCTAATTATTTTTCTGCTTTATTAATCATTATAATATTTAATGAAATAGTCATTGATTTGTATTTATAATCAGGGGCGAATATTATTACAAGAGAAACACTATTTGACTTTCTAACAGTAAAATAAGAAAAAGTAATTAAAAAAAAGTTTTCTTATCCCCTTGGACAAAATATGGATTAGTAATCATTGAGCTTATGGCCCCACACGACCACGCGTCATCCACCTGGACTAATCATCACCGTCGGGAATTATACACGTGTCCGATCCAACGGCCGCTTGCTGCCTCACATTTTTCCGTTTGATTAAAGTACCTCACTTTCTCTGTGTCTTCCCTGTTAGGGAATAAAGTTCAAAGATAAGAGTGAGAGAGGGAGCGCTTTGAATTCTCGACTGTTGACTGACTCGCGGTCGCCGGAAGCTCCCACAGTCTTTATTTTCCTCCGGCCAATATTCCGGTAAGCCTCTCACTCTTAGCTCCGCCCTTTTCCGGCAGATATTTCCGCTTTACACTTGAGCTCACTCCTTTTTCGCCTCGCGTACTTTTTATTCGCCCACTTCGATTCCGAAATCCGGCGACTGTATCCGACGCTTTTCCCGCGGTCCCAATTTCTAGCCGTTAAGAAAATACTCTAATAATATATTGTGTTATCAGGGTTTGAAATTTCTCAGACAAAAGGAGTAATTTTTATCATCCCTTTCCAAAATTAGGTCAAGATATGCCTTAATCAATCGAAAATGAGAAGCCTTCTTGTTTGGTCATGTTTGGTTTGTTTTTTGTATCCATTCTTAGTGAAATCACTTAACTCTACTTTGAGTGATGATGTCCTCGGGTTGATCGTCTTCAAATCCGACATCAACGATCCGCTCGGGAAATTATATTCTTGGCACGAAGATAACAGTAACCAATGTGGCTGGGCTGGGGTAAAATGCAACGACACAACCAATAGAGTGTCGGAGGTTGTTCTCGATCACTACGGCCTCACGGGAAGAATTGGCACAGGCCTCCTTCGCTTGCCATTCCTAAAAAGGCTCTCGCTCGCGAACAACAATCTAACCGGAAACTTAGCCCTCGACTTTTCTCAGCTCCCTAATCTCGAATTCCTAAACCTGAGCGGTAATGGTTTATCAGGGCTGATTCCCGAGACTTTAAGCTCATGCTCGGCTCTTGCTTCTGTTAATATCTCGGGCAATCGATTTTCGGGCGATATTCCCAATGAAATTGGGAGCTGTACTTTGTTGACATCAATTGATTTGAGCCGAAACATGCTTTCCGGTGGGCTTCCTAGCTCAATGCAGAATCTTTCCTTGTGCCAAAAACTTGTGCTGGGCGGAAATGCATTCCAATCGAACATACCGGAATGGATTGAAAGCATGAGAGAACTTGAGATTCTGGATCTTTCTGATAATAAATTTGCTGGACAGATTCCTTATTCTTTAGGGAATCTTCAGTCGTTGAAGACTCTAAATGTATCCAAAAACAACCTCACTGGTATTCTTCCCACTTGGGTGTTCGGTCTTGGTTTAGAGCAAGTTCTACTTTCAGAAAACGGATTTCGTGGGACCCTTGATCGTGCTTTTGATTCATCTATCGAGGACTCCCTGAAAAGGCTTGCGGTTTTGGATCTCTCCCGAAATAAATTCTCCGGTGAGATTCCGGAAATTATCGGACAGTTCAAAAATTTAAGCGTTCTGGACTTGAGTAATAATCGACTGAATGGCAGCCTTCCTTTGTCAATCGGGGATTGCTATTCGCTTAAAACCTTGTAAGTTCGATTATTTACTTTACATTTCTCATGGATATTCTGTTTTGATAATTTACTCAATTCATGCATATATATTTTTTCGCAGGTACCTTTCTAGCAACAAAATAAGAGGCGGCATCCCACCTTCCCTAGCAAACATCTCTTACCTCCAAATCGTCGACCTATCCTTCAACAATCTCACGGGAAAACTCCCTCGGCGGCTCTCCGAACTCCAAAACCTCCTCGTGTTCAACATCTCACACAATCAGCTTCAAGGCGAACTTCCCTCCAGCGGTTTCTTCAACACAATCGACTCGTCATCCTTGACCGAGAATCCGGGCCTCTGTGGGTCCCAGGTCAACACAAACTGCAACTCCAAAGACCTTCCCAAACCCATCGTCCTCAATCCGAACGACACCGACCCCACCACCATCGACTCACCTCCCTCTTCCCACCGCCGAAAAAAAGTCCTCAGCGTCTCCGCTCTCATCGCCATCGGAGCCGGGATCGCGATCGTGGTCGGCGTGATCTTCATCACGGTGTTGAATTTCAGCGTGGGCCCCACCGGGTCCCGCACGGTCGTCGACCTCGATCTCTCCGGCAGCGTTGGTTACGACGACATCAGCCGCTCGCCGTCCTCCCACCGGAGCTCCGGCAAGCTCGTCATGTTCTCCTCCGGCGAAGATCCTGATTTCGATACCTCCGGTCCCCTCCTCAGCAAGGACTCTGAAATCGGGCGAGGGGGTTTCGGGTCGGTTTACCGGGCCGGGCTGGGAGACGGGCGACAGGTCGCCATCAAGAAGCTGGCCGCCTCCAGCCTCGTCAAGTCCCAGGAGGAGTTCGAGCGGGGGATGAAGAAACTAGGGAAAGCTTGTCACCATACGAACGTCGTCCCGCTCGAGGGGTATTACTGGACTTCGACCCTGCAGCTCCTGATTTACGAGTTTGCCACCGGCGGGAGCCTGTACAGGCGTCTCCACGAAGTGGGGCCCGGCGAAAGCCAGCTGTCGTGGAACGAGAGGTTCGGCGCGGTTCTCGGGATCGCACGGGGCGTGGCCCACCTGCACCGGATGGGTGTGATTCACTACAACTTGAAATCGAGCAATGTGTTGATGGACGGGTCGGGCGAGGCGAAGGTGGGGGATTACGGGCTGGCCCAGCTGATCTCGAGCAGCAAGGTTCAGAGTGCGTTGGGGTACGTTGCGCCTGAGTTTGGATTCAAGAACGTTAGGATAACCGACAAGTGTGATGTGTTCGGGTTTGGGACTTTGGTGTTGGAGATAGTGAGCGGGAAGAGGGCGATCGAGTACATGGAGGATGACGTGGTGGTGCTTTGTGATATGGTTAGAGGGGCGTTGGAGGAAGGGAGAGTGGAGGAATGCCTCGAAGGGGATTTTCCGGCGGAGGAGGCGATTCCGGTGGTGAAGCTCGGATTGATATGCACGTCGCCGGTGCCTTCGAGCCGGCCCGATATGGCTGAGGTGGTTAATATATTGGAGTTGATCAGGTGTCCTGGTGATGATTCAGGAGAGTTTTCCATTGATTTTTAGAACTTTGTTTTTGGATTTCCTTATAATCATTTTCTTGTACTCCCTAGTTTTTTTAGTATTTGCTTCTGAAATTTTATTTATTTTATTTCAATATGTCAGTCTAATTGAAAATGTTTTAAAAAAATAATAATAATGTACTATCTGGGTTCAACAATGTACTATTTAAATAATAATAATAATAATAATAATAATAATAATAATAATAATAATAATAATAATGTACTATCTCTATTCACATATATATTAAAAAAAAAGAGAGATTTTATAAAAACAGTACATTTTTATAATTGTTTATAATTCACTTATTATATAACTTATATTTGGTTGTGTGATTATTTTTTAATATTTAAGAGTATTATTGTAACGCCCCGTTTTATTTTATTCAGTAAGAAAAATACAACTATAAATTTTAAAAGAAATCAAGGGCGGAGAATTTGAAAACTTGAACTCCACGTCGACATTTAAAATTTCAACGTTACAAATTCTTAAATAATAGTAAACGCAGCGGAAATAAATTAATAATTTTATTACGTGGATCACAAAATAAATAAATGAACTTAATCACAATTGTAAGAATCACAACGCAAAAACATCCTCGACTACTCCGGTTCAATCAAACATGTCACCTAAAATCATTTATATTAACAAGAGTTGGTCCACTGACTGGCAAGTAGGCATATATGATATATGCTTTAATATTTTCACTCGTCGTCTTAATCGTATTTTAGACGTTGAATTTTAATGCAACGCATCTTCTGGACTTAACTTAACCTTAGATCATAAACTTGACTCGAAAACTTTAAAGTAACTTTATTTCACGTTAACCTTCGAAACGTGACTTCAATATTTAGACGTTTATCACGTTAACCTTCGAAACGTGACTTACGTGTTATACTCACGTCAACCTCCGAAACGTGACTTTACATTTTAAATTTACGTTAACTTCTGAAACGTGACTTACGTTTTATACTCACGTTAACTTCCGAAACGTGACTTAACATTTATCTTATCACGCTAACCTTCGAAACGTAACTTACATTTTAGACTATCACGTTAACCTCCGAAACGTGACTTAACATATATATTCACGTTAACCTTCGAAACGTGACTTTAATTTAGACTATCACGTTAACTTCCGAAACGTGACTCGACATTTACTTTCGTTTTTTAACATTTTGATCGTGATATGAACTTCTAGTGCACATGGATCTTTACGTGTATGCATGAACTAATAATAATATGAATAAATTCACATTATAAGGACAAAAACAAGCATTTCAATATCACACACACTCATTCACACACACATGTATATACTACTATTTCACTTTGCAACAACATTCATTGAGTACACATACATATGGATGCATACTTATAAACATATAAAATAACCATTCCCATGTATATATATTGGTACGAGTTCAGGGGCATTCATCAAGCCATCACTTTATGTATATACATTCCGATCAATTCAGCACAAACAATATCCATACAGGCCCCAATTCTCGTGTCAATATATACTAGTACTCAACCGTCTCAACCCATATGTATTATACCTACAAACCCATATCAATATGTACACGCACAACATTCATAGTTATATTTATACATCAAATAATCATAGTCGAAGCAAGAATTGCATAATATGAATTAAAACTAAGAATCTTAATATCAAATATGATCTAAGAATTATATGTCTTAAACCCACTTGCCTTGAGAATAACGATGTGATTGATAGACAGAGACGTTCGTGAGATTCATTGGACATCAGGTTCTTCTTCCTTTCTCGTCTCTCTTTTTTCCTCACGCTCGTCGCCCGCTCCCTTCTTTCTTTTCTTTTTATGTTTGTGTTTTGTTTTCATCTTTATTTAATTAGAGTTAACTATATAGTAAATTAATTAAAAGGCTTAGTCAGCCCATTTAGATTGAATATACTTTCGGCCCAATAAAGAAAATGTTAACTTAAAATCAGTCCATTAAATTAGAAGTCCAACTGTTAAAATATTGAAGTCACACCTATAGTATTTTAAAGTTCATTTTAAAATACTTAACATGTAAGCAAAAAATTTGGATTATTACAATTATAGTAAGGAATTTTTTTAAAATGGGGTAACTGATACTAATTCTATCTAAATAAAAGTAATATAAATTTTCTTAATT
This sequence comes from Euphrasia confusa, assembly GCA_954870475.1. Taxonomy (NCBI): domain Eukaryota; kingdom Viridiplantae; phylum Streptophyta; class Magnoliopsida; order Lamiales; family Orobanchaceae; genus Euphrasia; species Euphrasia confusa. The sequence continues at coordinate 35,953,679 of OX940957.1, forward strand.
ATTTATTTAGAGTAATTTTCATATTTAACCTTTTCATTTAATTCATACTTAAGTTTTAATAAGCACATTAAGAGTATCTCCAGTAGTGAATGTAAGTTTTAGGTGATAAGTAAGTCACGTGTGTATAAACTCATATTTTTTCTACTCATACTCAAAAAAACTTCTAATTCATCCAACAATTCTACCAAAAAATAAATTTTATAGGTTCACCACTTACTTATTTTATACTTTTTATTTATTATTTATATTTAATAATAATAATAATAATAATAATATTAAAAGTTAAAAAAAATTATTTTGAATTAAATTTTAATTAATTAAAATAAAAATATAACAAAAAATACTGAATAATTATTTTTAATTAATTTTTACATAAAATATCAAATAATCACCATTTCAAAATTTTTAATTTTAATTAATTTTTATATAAAATAAAAATACAAATAATTCTATAAATTTAACTATTTCAAAATTAACGGTAAAAATTTAACTATTTCAAAATTTTTATTTTTAATTAATTTTTATATAAAATAAATACGGTTAAACTTTTAACTATTTCAAAATTTTTAATTTTAATTTTAATTAATTATTATATAAAATAAAAATACAAATAATCCATAAACGTTAAAAAACAAAATACAAAGAATTAATATTAAAATATAAAATAATTTTTAATTCTTAACGTTAAAATTTTTAAATATTTCAAAAATTACAACAAAAATATTGATTTTGTTAATTAATAATACTAAATAATAATAATATAATAATATTATTTTTTATCTTTATCTGGTAGAAGTTCTTCTACCCAGAACTTTTAGGAAGTTCTTATTCTTACACATCAGCATACCTACAATGTTTTCTACTTTGTTTTTTGGTGAAAGGTAAAAGTACACATAAACTTCTACCTCTCCAATGGAGATGCTCTAAATAATATTATTTCATATGTACTCTACATTTAGTCATACTTTATGTCATAATTTCTGTTAAGGCTCTCCTATAGCTAGCTAGTCCTATGGTTGCAAACAAGTGAACGGTTCACGAGAAGCTCGAGTCGAGTTTCAAGTCGGGCAAAGTCGAATTCGAACTCGACAACTCTCAAAAAATGTGAGACATTGGTGATTCCACAATTGCGAAAATTTTCAGAGAGAAAAGATCTGAGACATTTTAATTATTTTACCGCAAACAAAAATATTTTAAACATAATTGTTCATTGTAAAATAATTAATAATTAATATTTTTTAATTAGATTATTAAGAATAAATGTCATACTCGCGTCATTTTTTTCTTATATATACACTAGTAAACTACCATATTAATCCCTTTTATGTTTGATTCCGCAACCCCGAAATTTTGAGTAATAATTAGTCAAACGATTCCTCAAGAATTAAGACATTAATGTTTCCACGCCAAAAAAAAAAGATGCTAATTTTTAGTCAAGAAAAACTTAATAGCAGGTGACATACTTACTAACATCAGGATCATTTGTTGTATGACCGTAAGGGCAAGTTCGACCGTAAGGCCTCTTTCAAGTGACAAGTGAAGTACAGTAAGAATTATGATGCCCTACATTCATAGGTCCCAATAAGGAGGTTAATTTCAATTATAAAACAAAATAAAAAGAAACTAATTAATTAATTAAATAAAAGTATTTAGAAAATAAATACTACACGTACTAGTAGTATTTTTTTATAATTAATATTGTACTAGTAATTTTTTATAAAAATAATAATTTAAAATTTTAATTCGCATAACAAACTACTCCTTATATATATTTATATATCAATTAAAAAAGAAATGAAATGTGTTAGCATATGCATTGCGAAAATAATTTAATATAATGTCATTTTTATAAATAATTAATGAATAAATATTATCGCAATCATTATGAAAAAAATTGAAAAAAGATAGAGAATCAATTTTAATAAAGTAATTATAAATAAAATATTGAAAGGTAATAATAACAATAATAATAATAATAATATATGAGATATGACTTGAACTAATATTTGAAATCAATGTAAAAAGAATAGAATCTACCTAGATAATTAGTTCGACTTAAAATATTTATTCTGATAAAAAATACTAATTTGTTTTCTCGTTTTACTTTATAAACGAGCACGCCTTAACTAGAGCCCTAGCTAGTAGCTACTGTGTATATTTCGATCTACTACAAGTTACTAGTTGTGATCACGAAGTCATGAAATATTCTTATAGGCTATGTTTGGTGGCACAAATTCATAAACGCGGGATAAGTTATCTAAACAAGATAAAACTCGTATCCAACCAGCGCTATAATAAACTTGTGTTTGGTATACTTTTATGTTATCTCCCTCAGCTTTTTTGTTCCGGAATTAATTGACAATATTGCCCTCAATTTGTATTTTTTTACTTTTGTTTCTTTTTCTCCCCCACTAATTTTTTCATTCACAAGAAAAATAAAAAAAAATTAAATTCACATTTGTTTTGCTTTTCTGAAATAAAAATTAAATTAAAAAACGAAATAAAACTTTGATTCTAGCATACACAACATCATCAAAACAAGACAAGGTATGATATATTTATAATTTACACTGAGATCCGACATTTCCTAAATACAAAAATCCAAAAGAACACCTCAAATAATTAATAAATAATGGCAAAAACTCTCCCCCAAGGCCAACAGGCGATAGAATTTCATTTATTCCCAATCCTCAATCTATGGGCTAAAAATTGAATGGATGATGAAGCTCGTGGAATCCTACGAACCCAAGCATACGAAAATTACAAAAAAGTCTTCTTTGTTGGCTATTATAAAAATATTCATAGTAAATTATGTATAATAATTATTTGAAGAATCGAAAAGATGAAAACTTGAAACCCTTAATCGGTTGTGCAAACCTAATAATTATTTGAAGAATCGAAAAGATGAAAACTTGAAACCCTTAATCGGTTGTGCAAAAGGTTTGGGAAAAATTAGAAAAGTGAAAGTCAGATGCGATTTTAGATTTTATGGACATGAAGATTGAAGGGCAATTTAGTAATTTCAAAAAATAACATGAGTACTGTTTATTTGAGTCAAGCAAACCTACCATATTGGGGTGTTAATTCTTCTGAAAGGAAACAGTAATTAATAACGGGCTTCTTATCCAACACAGGCCCAATAAGATGGAGCCAAACCCAAGATTAATTGGTTAACGTAACTATCATGCTTTTAACCGGGTCACCAAACGATGCCATACAGTACTATATATCAGGAAAAATCAAAAACTTTGATTTCTACCCGAAAGATTGAAAAAAATATATAAAAAAAAAAATTGAGTATATAGGGTTATATATGTTTTTGCCTTCACTTTGAGAATGATTGGGGAACAATAACTCAAGACGGAATATTATAAAACACAATTAATATATATTATATATAACTGGTAAATATGTTAAAACAAGTACTTATTACAACATGCATGCTTTTATTACAGCCACGCTCATATATAGTTTATAATAGTATATGTGATTTTCCATACCATAACCGTCACTTTCTTTAGTTCATGTAGACTTGTAGTCCTTCTATTTATATATATTACATATATTTTTCTTATATATTGATCTTTGTAGCTAGGTATAAATGTAATCGGTATGAGCTTTCCTGCAGTCGTCGGCCGCCGCATCTTCCATTCCATCGCAGCCATCAGCAGCTGGTCCGGGTGCGTTTGCCATAACCTCAGGTGCAGGTGCATAATCATATGCCCTAACCTGTATGTTGTTAACATATATACACTTTCTTGATTAGAATTCCAAATCCAGAATAAATTACTAAATAATAGTAAGAGTGTAATTTAGAATTATGAGAAATTAACCTTGTAATCAACAGGAGGCGGGGCGGGACGAGAGGCAAGGCATGGAGAGAAGCATAGGAGAGCTAAGACGAGAAGGGTTGTGGCCTTGGTCGACATTCTAATTAACTTTCGAATTAATTCTCTGATAACTAGTAGCTAATTATGGTTAATTAATTATGGGTGAGAGATGGAGAATTGTATAGATAGAAATGGAGTGAATTTATAGTAAACTAAATGCACTTAAGTCAAAAGGCATTTACTACTTCTTTTGACTCTATCAATACACTCAGTCGTCTATCTTTTGACTCTATGTTCATATATGTTGTCGATCGGAGTACATCCAACAATATATAATCTATATACAGTATTACTATAGATTATATTTCAGACTCACATATAGTCTATATATTACTACTCCATCTTAATTAATTATGATAACCCTTTACGGACGGCTCAAGTGCATTTATCCTGACGGAATGAGTTTTATTGATTGATATCAATTCTTGTGATTGACATGTATTAAAGAAATAATCTTTGATATGGTTACAGGGGCATACCCTCTCATTCTTATTATTAGCAAGTCTTTTTAATTTTTTTCATTTTAATTTTCGTTTTGACATTTTTTTTCCCTTATATACCCTTATTCTTTTAATTCTTTATTAATTAATACAATTCAGTTATTTTCTTTAATTAGATCGTGTCCTACTTTATTTTAAAATTTATTTTTATAACTTAATCTTCAAATTGTGAAAAACTGTACGTCAATTCAGTTGTTTTAATGTATTTTGAAGTTATTTTTTTGTTAGCAATTGTTTCGTGATTTTTTAATTAGTTTTTCACATATATATATTCGGTTTCTTTTTTAATGGCTTTGTAACTAAAATAAAAATAAAAGTAAAATTTTGAATTCAGCTCATTCCCAATTCTATTATATTTATCTAAAAAATGTTGACGTAACGTAATTTTTGATAATCAATTCAATGAATGAGATAAATAAAAAAATATGCATACTTATAGTAAAAATACTCATTATTTTTACGGAAGAAGAGTCCAACAAATAAAAAAATAAGAGTTTTGACGAGGAGTTGTGAGAAAATATAGGAAAAGTTAATCATCTTAAAAATAATTAGCTTTAAATGGGTTAAAAAATATTTATTAATTAGTGTGTAAATGGGTAGAACGATACATAAGGAATGACAGAAATTATTATTTTTTATTTATTTTATTTATTTTTATTTTTTATATAATTATAAATATGATAAATTTAATAAATATATTAAAATGAACTTTTTATCTTTTACTATTATATATTAAAATATTTTTTTTATTTAATTGATTTTTTTAATATAAATATAAAAGGTAATATACATTATCTTTAATTAAAATTTTGATTTTTGATTTTCTTAAACAATATATATTTCATATATTATAACTAATTATAATTAATATCAAAAAATAATTAAAATATTATTATATTTATAAAAAATAAATATTACAAAGTGTTTGAGATAAATTTAATCATTACAATATTAAGTATTTTACAATAGTATTAATCATTTTATGGTTATTTCTTTTTTTTTATAGATCAATTATAATGTCTTTGGAGTTCAAACTTAGGACCTTTGATCCTGAATTTGAGTGCTCAACCAACTGAGCTAACAATCCTTGATTTTTTCCAATACAAGTTTTTTTGGTATAGGTCAATTACAATGTCTCGGGTTTGAATCTTATATAGACCTCATGGTATTCAATTCAAACACTCAATCAACTGAGCTAACAACCCTTGACCATTTTATGCTTATTTCCACAACCCCATGTTTTGATTAATATTTAGTCAAACGATTCCTCAAGAATTGAGAAGTTGGTGTTCCCACGCCAAAATAAAATTTGTAAACTTAATCAAAGAACAACATAATAAATAGCAGGAAATGTAATACTAACTACTACTCCACTAACTAACATCAGTTTATTTGTTGTACATCGTCAACAGCCCCACCTATCAAGTGAACAGCTGTAGCCCCACCTCTGCCAGAGCAAAATGATACAGTATAAGGCAAAATGATACATGCACCTATATTAATAAAAATAATATACAAAGCAATTTTCTTATAAAACTTTGCATAGAAATTTTGATAAATATATTTTAAAAAATGGTTATTTAAATTTGATATAAAAAGTATTAGGATATGTTCTTTTATACTGACACTAAACTGAAATTAATAAGTTTAAACTGAACTGAAATTAAGTTTAATTAAATTTAATTTTAAAATATTTAAATAATAATAATAAAAAAATTAAATAACTGAACGAACTGAACTTAATAAATCTGAATTGAAAAGAAGTGACGCGAACTCAAAATAAGTCCAAAATGAGTGACTTACCTATGGAAACTTATTTGAAAAAAGATTGTAAAAAAACTTTTAATTTATAAATATGGAAACTATTTAAAAAACATAATACTTCTTGTACGTATAAATAAGATATTCACATATAAAGAAAAAATATGAGGAACACGAGAATTCATGAGTCTCGTTCGGTGTCCCCTAGAGTGGTGGCCTTTCAGTCGATTTCTATCATTCAAGAGAGGATCCGCTCGTTACGACTTCCGGACTCTCTTCAGGCACGTGCACTAAAGAGAGTATGACATATAGCCTGGCGATTGTGTTTGTATCTTTAGTGCTATATATTTAGTTTGGTTGGTTAGAAAACTAGTTGTTAGCTCTGTAATGTGGTGGGGGCTTCATCCCCTATGCGCTGTAATGTATCATACATTTTGTTTTATATGATTGACCTTTACAAAAAAAAAAACAAACAATATGACACGTTGGCATTAGAGCACCTTAAATCAGAGGTGTCAAATGGGTGGGCCCGACTGGCCCGGCCCAAGCCCATTGGGCTGAGTGATTTTCATGGGTCGGACTGGCCCGACCCGAATCCCAATGGGCTTATATTTTTGAGGCCCAACTCGACTTTGGTCGGGCCAACGGGCCATTAAACTTTTTTGGTCTATCATATTAAATAAAAAATATACATTAATTTTAATTTTAAATTATAAAAATTGTTAATTAGACTAATTAATTACAAAAATATTATAATTAATAAAATTTTATTGTTTAAAATATAATTAAATTAAATTAAAGCTACTAAAATAATTTTGAATAATAATTTAATATTTCTTATAAACTGAAAATAATATTTATATAGCAAAAATATACTTACACAAATAAATATTGTAATTTTAAATTTTATATTCAAAGAAATATATAAAATTATTTAGTTTTAACATTAATATTCTAAATAAAACATAAATAAAAATAAGAATATGTATTTAGTCCAACCGACCAAAAAAATTGGGTCAAGCTCGATACAGACCCATCGGCCCATCGGGCCTGTTGAGTCGGGTCAAAAAGGCCCGACTCTTTTTGGACCTCAATATTTGAGGCCCAACCTAGCTTTCTGTTCAGGCTGGCCGGACCGACCCTACGGGCTGGGCCCAGATTGATAGCTCTACACACAATAGAGACTTAGAGCATCCACAACATGGACACTAAGGCATTGGAACAAGTGAAATGAATGTGTGTCCTCCATTTTATCAAATTTACTATTGGAATTCGGACAAAACAATTGTTGGGTGCTTCTATGGTAACAACAGTCCACTTACAATTTTATTAATTTATTTTTATTTTCTGTTTTTTTATTAATAAAAATAATAATATTTTAATGTTTATTAATAATGTTTCTTAAAAAATATCTTTTATTATTTTAATGTTTATTAATAATGTTTTTTATTTAATAATGTTTTTTATTTAATAATATTATTAATATTAATATTTAATTTATTTATTTGGATTATTAATTATTCTTAAAAAATATCATTTTATGATAAATATAATATAATAATAATAAAATGAGTTCAATGTAAATATAAGTGGTACATTATAAGTGGGTCCATGTGTGGTATAAAATTAACCACTTTTTTTCCAAAAATTGAATGTGACATTTAAAGCATAAAAAAAAGATATTATTAATTTGGGAAAAATGGCAATAAAGCCAATTTTCAACATTTTTTCGGCAATAAGGCCAAGTTGCAATTTATGTGTCAATTAGGTCTTTTTGTTCCAATTAGGCCAAAAAAAACACATTTATAATGACTAAACTACCCTCACTCTATTTTACCCTTACACCACCCCACTCCCACCCCCACCTGCCCCCACTCCTGCACAAATAAAAAATGGAGACAACAATCTCAGTATCCGATCCCTCCGCCGGCCGAGAGAGACGACCGATTATTGGGCGCCGCCGCCGACGAAGATCTTATGCATAAGGACGACGAGATCATCAGGACGTCCTCCGCCTCTGCCATCTCCTCCACCTCCTCCGCCCCCTTCGCTGCCACCGCCGACCACCCGAGATCCCCGCCGGCGAATTCCTCTACTAATATGCTTGATCCGACCGGGCCACGACGAGATTACGCTCGTATTCGGTCGAAATACGACGACGCGAAAGAGACGATCCGGGAATGTGAACGAGCGCAAGGTGTTTGATAAAAGTCCTAAACCACAGTACAAGAGGAATAGAAGCAAACGAAAAATGGAGAAGATACTCTGAGCCGAGACGTCTTTCGACTTGGACGTCGAATACACAAACTTTGCCATTGATCGTCCCGAGAAGCCCCTCGTCCTTCCCCTCTCCGTATTTTTTGAATATTTATTTTACTTTCAGTGTATTTTTATGATATTCATTGTATTTTTATGATATTCAGTGTTTTTTATGATATTCAGTGTGTTTTTATGACATTCAGTGTTAAAATATGACATTCAGTGTGTTTTTATGACATTCAGTGTGTTTTTATGACATTCAGTGTGTTAAAATATGACATTCAGTGTGTTCAGTGTTAAAATATGACATTCAGTATGTTCGGTGTTAAAAATATGTCATTTAGTGTTAAAATATGACATTCAGTATGTTCAGTGTTAAAATATGTCATTCAGTGTTAAAATATGTCATTCAGTGTGTTAAAATATGACATTCAGTATGTTCAGTGTTAAAATATGACATTCAGTGTGTTAAAATATGACATTCAGTGTGTTCAGTGTTAGAATATGACATTCAGTGTTAAAATATGACATTCACTGTTAAAATATGACATTCAGTGTGTTCAGTGTTATAATATGACATTCAGTGTTAAAATATGACATTCAGTGTGTTAAAATATGACATTCAGTATGTTCAGTGTTAAAATATGACATTCAGTGTGTTAAAATATGTCATTCAGTGTTAAAATATGACATTCAGTATGTTCAGTGTTAAAATATGACATTCAGTGTATTTTTATGTCATTCAGTGTTTAATGACTTCATTCAGTGTATTTTTATGACATTCAGTGTTTAATGTTTTCATTCAGTGTTTAATGTTTTCATTCAGTGTATTTTTATTAGATTAATGATATTCAATGTATTTTTATGACATTCAGTGTTTAATGTCTTCATTCAGTGTTTAATGTTTCATTCAGTGTATTTTTATTGACATTCAGTGTTTAATGGCTTCATTCAGTGTCATGACATTCAGTGTAAAAAATACATACTTCGACAATTTCGAACATATATATTTAACAAAATGTATCACATGACAATTTCAATTATAAAAATAAAACTTTCATACATGAAATATTCCACAAAATGCACTTATTCGATTATTCGAGATTCAAACTAAATAAATCACAAATGGGGCCAACTGTTCATGCCGCGAGAATATCCAGTAGATCATAACCTCACATTCCTTGGCAAAAAATGTCTTGTTGATTTTCCTCGGTTTTCAATAGCTCGAAGCTTCTTCGATATCTGATTAGAAAGACCAGAAACAAACTTATTCAACGATTTTGAGGAACCTTTTAGCTTAGCTTCTAATTAGAGTTGATCAATTCATAGTGTAGTCCAGAAACAAAAAAATAAGAAGTGGATGGGGACATATCTTATTCACATCACACACGGACTGTTTGAAAAAGGAAATATAGAAACCTTTGTAATCTAAATGCAAAGAAGCTATGAATTGTAACTTGAAAAAGGAAGGGGTCGATGGCGGTCGGAGATGGTGGTGGCTCGGGCCTGAGACGTGGACGCGGCGCTGTGGTGGTGTCGTGGCTTCGATCGGACATATCTTATTCACATCACACAGTGATAGTTGTTCCCACCTTTTATATAGATATATCAAAATATAACATGAATATCAAAATCAAAAGCCATGTAATATTTGATAATATAATCAAAATCTATAAATGTATGCATCATTCTCATGGATATTAAACAAAGACAAACATCAAAAACAGTCGACAAAACTTAACTAAAGCTTTCAAACATAGGAACAAATGACCATCAGACAATAAGAGAGAAACAAATGTAATTGTATATGCATCAAATACTTGTAAATAAAACATTAACCAAGGAAGTAGATGAAGAGAACACTAAAACTGAATAGAAGCAGTGTAAACAAACAAATTGGAAAAGGAGTATTATTTAATTCCTGAAGCTACTTCAAGAAGCAAAGAAAAAGTCTAGAGGACTTACCCCATGGGTAACCTTGTGTCGACCTACCTCCTCCACCATCAGTGTATGCCCTATGACACCCCTTCGAATATGTTTCTGTAATAAATGTATATACAAGGTCACTGAATGTGCAACAGAATGCATTGATAAAGTTAATTTCTCAATTCAAGGATTTTAACTATCAACAAATCATCAAACGATTAGTCCTAAAAGTACGAAGCACAGTAAGGAATATGGTATTAGACCTAACACGCCCAAAATACGCTTGAACATCTCCTGTATCAAAGTCGAGTTCCCGATGAAAGTTGACGACATTTTCAGACCCTTTGGCGGGATATCACAAATGCTCGACTTGACATTGTTCGAACAGCCCGATAGCTTCGGACGACATTTTCCACCTCACTAACACACCCATTGTTTCGCTCAAAAGTGTGTCGTTGATTTTTAATATAAATACCCGTGTGTCGTTCTCAAGAGGAGTAATACTATCGGAGAGTGTAATTAGTTTGGATTGATTGTCGAAAGCATAAAAGAAAACATAAAGTTCAAGTAGTCGCAAATTGGGGGGTTTTGTAAAGTGGAGTTTAAGAGAATAAACGGAAATTAAGAAAGCAATTAAAGTAATCAAACGAGTTTTTTTTAGCAAGAGAGAATGAGGTTAGGGGAAGGGATCGTATTAGTTGAATTTTTTTTTTATTTGTTTTTTTGAAGTTAAGGCCGATTTTCTTCACATGAAAGGGTTGTTAAGTTAAATGTGTCGTCTCTCGTGTCGACATCGGTTATACCCAATCCGAGATTCAAACCTTGGTTCCCACGAGATTCCCCACGATTTAACTAACAACGGGCTTATTGACCGCAAGTGCTAATCAATCGAGCCGGCCACGCACAACCGTGATTAGGCCTCGGGGTAGTCGGGGAGGCCAAACTCGTGCTAAAGCAACGAGTCTACCATTTAGAGGGGACTTGGTCCGTCTCCCCCTCGATAAAAATACCAACTACCCCGGTTTTCATGCTAGAACCCGAACCTACACGACAAATAATACTAACCCACCCCTAACAAAAGATTTAGCCAAGCAACATCATCATCATCATGAAAATATCAAACAACAAACTCATAGACAAGCAAGAAATAAACATATATTTCATAAATAGTCGAAACCGAAAATAAGTTATACCATAACGATCCTCGGATGACCACGAATATCGTTTACACTTGAGTCGAATGAAGATTCTCAATGGATGATGAACTACAAGAGCCAAAATATTCAAAACCTTGCTAAATCCTAGAGAGAGAAAATAAAAATGCTGTGTGTTGTGTGTGTTAGGTGAGGGTGATGGAGAGTGTGTGTATTGTCTTCTTGTGCAAGCCTTCTCTTATGCCATCCAAATCTCCCCAAAAATTGACCAAAACGCCCTTAAAAATGTGCTCAAAAGGAGGGTCAAAGATGGAGTCCACGCAGTCAACATACGGTCAACAATTTCTGGGAGTGGCACGAACGTGCCAGAAATGGTACGAACGTGCTGACCTGTCTGAAGTTGCTGGGAGGGACTGGATTTGGCACGAACGTGCCAATTCCAGAAATGTCATTTGTTGTCGTCGCCCCGCTTCGCTCCGGCTCTAATTTTCGCCCGTTTTCGCTCGTTTCCACTCCTCGTCTCGCCTAAACCTACTCGGACAATAAAACACCCAAACAAAATGAAAATATACACAAACGGCACAACGATTAACACTAAAGTAATCGGAAAACATAGAAACAAACGACACAAAAACGGATGAAACAACCCCCCACACTTAAAACAAGGCTCGTCCTCGAGCATACAAAAGAGAACATAACACAACGAAAACAAGGTAAACTCTCCTCAACAGAAATAGAAGTCAATTCCAGTTTCTAATCAAGAAAAACAAATTACCGAGAAAAGCTCAAATGCCGCAAAGATAATATCAAGAGAGTTCAAAAAGCCAAAGTTCAACCTTAACAAATCGAAATTTTCCTCACATGGGGTTCACTCGTTCTTTTACCTCTCGAAACAAAGGAACACTCCAAATTTTCATGTGCAAGCAAAAGAAATCAAATCAATATGTAACTTGCACACATAAGAAAAATAGGACGCAAGAAGTATTCAAGGAAGAGACCACATGTAACAACTAAAAATATGCGATGATAACAACCATAAGCATGCACACACGGAAGACTCCACTCAACAAAATTATCAATCTCAAGAATCGGGGAACTTCTAATCGTTAAATGGTTGTAATGGGGCTAGGCTAGGGGCGGTTCGGATAATATTTAGGAAAGTGGACTCATTGGCCATTGTGGCCCCAACCTTATCTCTCCGTAACACCTCACCCTCGTCTTCAACCACAACCCTCGAATGTCACTCAAAGATCATTTGTATAAATGGAACACTTAAACCAATTTTTCGGGTCTCGTCAAGAAACAAGAAGCTCAAGTACTCACACTTTTATTTATGGGGTGCTCTCTTTTTCACAACTCACTCTTTTTGAGTTTTTTTTTTTTTTTTTTTTTTTTTTTTTTTTTTTTTTTTTTGTAAGAGAGGATATTATAGGCTCGAGCAATATTTAGGAGTACAAGCGGTTATACGCACGCATAGGAAATGGAAATATCAAAATCATGGCGGCTTCTAACAACACCTCGAGGCACGAAGCACTCATCACACAACACGGAGTTTCTTCAACATTTAACTTTAAACACAAACTCTCCAACATCGGGAATATAGGGGTGATGAATAAAAAGGCTAAACGTGGTCTCAAAGGGCTTCTAGGGTGTCCCTCGACGGGCTCGGGGTTTTAAAAAAATCTCCTTTAAAAGGCTAAGATCCTAAGCGATTCGTTCCCGTCATTTTCAAGATCATGAAAGTTATGTTTAAAGAGTTTTGAAAATCGACATGCACATGTTCTAGTTATCTCTTATCATCTACACACCAAGTTATTGAACAAAGAAGCATGAGTCTCAAGAAACAACGAGGAATTAAATCGAAAGAATTTTCACTCAACGAACGAAGCTTAACGGCTCAAACCTCACAAAATCGGCTTTTTGAAAATTTCGAATTTGTTAAAACGCCACGATTGCCCAATCCCTCAAACGACATTTATTTTGCAACATCGAACCATTCTCAATTTTTTTTTTTTTTTTTATAGTTATACTATTATAAGTATTATTTATATATATAAATTTTAATTTTTTTTTTTAATATATACCGGAAAAACACTTCATGGATTCGATCAATTTGAGTTTACCGAGGTTTCGGAAAATCCCCCCCACACTTAGAAATCGAGCATGTCCTCATGCAAATAAAAGCATGCATATTTTTGAAAATTTTTGACATGACCTACTCGTAATATTAATACCCGGGGACAACCAAAACCAACACAACACAAGAAATATATACAACCTAAGACATAATAACAACACAAGAAATGTAAACCAAGCCAAGGTAAAATATCCACCAAATAAAATCAAAAGGGAACATCCCCACAAACCAAAGTTCTACAAGCATCCACCAAAACACACACTAAATAGAACAAGTCTCAAAATATGTCCAAACGAGAGTAAGCAATAAAAGGAGTAAGGATAGAGACAACCTAAGGCTCGAGCTAGGCGAGCACTCCTCGAGTGGGACCATCCATCAATGGTCGGCCGGAGGCGGATGTCCGAAGTAGGCGAGGATTCGAGCTACGAACTCGACTTGATAGGCATTGCGTGCCCTCTCCCGGGCCTTTATAGTATTAAAGCGTGCATCCATAGCATCAAACAAGCGCACCCAAAGATTCACCATTTTTAGTTCCACGGGCAGGTTTACTTGAACCCATCGGAGCCGATACAAACTCGACGAAATAACGTCGGCGACGTAGAAATGAGGTCTTCAAAGGGCTGCCTGCGGTCGGACAGAGGTGGGCATGTGGTGGTTCACGACTGAGACGAAGACTCTGCGGTTCTGGAACGGGGCGGAGAGATATCGGGGGAGACGGGGGCACGGCTGTGATTGGAGGTAGGATGGAGGAGACGGGTCGCGGTTGTCGGCAGTGTTCGTCGGGGTTGTCGGAGGTGGTGCGCGACTAAAACGGGGCGGAGCAGCGGCGGACTGCCGGAGTTGAGCAGAGGCGGGAGGGCATCGGTTCTATAGTGGTTCGGGCGGCTGGACGGGCTGAGGTCGTCGGAGCTGTGGGGGAGGCGGCGACAGGCTGGTTCTCGGACTGTCGTGTCGCAGCAGAGGCGGGGCTGGCCGTCTCGCGGTGGTTCTGGTGGTTCGACGGTTGGGCGACTGGTCTGAGGCGGAGGAGGTGGGTCGACTGAGGCGCGGTGTGGCTTCTGCGATCTGAACGGAGAAGGTTGGAGGTTGGAGGTTGTCGACGGCGTCGGGGTCGCGGCGGCGTCGAGCCTCGGAGCTGGGTGTAGGATGGTGGTCGTCTGTCGGACGTGGAGGAGGGTCGCGGTGGTAGGAGGACTGGACTGAGGCGGTGGCGATTTTGGGTTGACGGGGGCGAGCAGGTGCAGTGGTGGTCGGGGACGGTACTGCGGTGGTCATGGTCGGAGGTGGTGGTGGTTCTTTGGTCTGAGATGAAGGTGTATGGTGGTGGTGATGTTCGAAGAAGATGAAGGGAAGTGGAAGGGGGCGGATGAAGTCCGATGAAAACCTTATCCCCAATTTTTTATTTTTATTTTAGATTTTTTTTTTTTTTTTTTAATAAAATTGGAAATTGGGGAAAAGAGGGAAAATGGCACGAACGTGCCACCCTCTCTGAAGGTGTGGAACAATTTGTTGGGATTGGCACGAACGTGCCGGCACACAGCTCCTTAACTCCGTTTTTTCTTCTGAATTCGATTTTGACGATCGTAACCGACCTTTTACTCTTGATATTAGTGCCAAGAACCTTGATACCACCTATCATAATACTCCAAGCCCTCCAAATCATGTAACAAGTAACCTCTTAAAGAAAGAAAACACCTACACACCAAAAACGAGCACAAAGAGAAAGATATTAGCAACACAAAAAACGTGGGTTGCCTCCCACGAAGCGCTTGGTTTAACGTCGTTAGCTCGACATTTCGTGGGGGCATGTTCGAGCCAACACCATCTACGTACGATCTACCATCCCGACACTAAAAATATTGAACTCCACCTTCTCAAGAAAATCATTTCGGCTAGAGGTGCTCGATTCTCAAGAGAAGGTCCATCCAAAGCACGTGTGACGAGAAATCTAATGGTGGTCCTTAAAGTAACGCTTTCCCCCACACTTGCATCAAGGTGTAGATTGTAGACATCGACTATCTCGGTCTTTAAAAATATCGAACTATACTTCCTTAAATAGATAGTTTCGGCCAAATGAGCTCGATCCTCCAAATAGAAAGAAATGAATGACCGGTCGAGGTAATAACATAAGTCAAATGAGTCGTTCTTACTCCTCTCATCCACCGGGACCACTAAAAATATCGAACTCAACTTTTGGAGAAAGATCATCTCCACCAAAGTCCATGGAACTTTCCAAGAATCGCCACCAAGTCCATCTCTTTTATTATCACCAAAACCCATCACATCCTCAACACCTCGGGAAAATCCAATATATACTCCCAAATCAACCAATCCCGAAATGCGCTTACCAAAGCTCCAACCGAATCTCATCTTGTCTACACCGGAATCAAGCGACCTAGGAGCTTGAGAAACACTACTCACAATCGGATTCTCACAACTTAGATCAACCGAAGATAAGAGAGGAGGCTCGAACGAATAATCTAATGGGAGAAATATATCCCCAAACTCATCTTCTTCGGGTTTTGTGTCATTAATGGGGGGACTCTCGACCTCAAGAGTAGCATCTATCATCGATGTCTCGTCATCTAGGGCAACTAAAGTACTTTCTTCCTCGATGCACGTGTCGAGCTCAAACTCCCACTCGTCCCCATTGGAATGCTCCTCAACAAAGTGTGAGATCACCTCAACAAGCAAGTGATCAACCTTGGACTCGATTACATCCATCAATATGCCTATAGAAGGAGGAGGTTTTATAGGAGACCGTTGTGGTGGGCGAAAGAAACGGGCGATAAATGCGTCGAAGAGATTTTTCCACGTGTGCACGAATCTAGAAGGCCATGACATTACCCAATCACGGGCTCCATCTCTCATGCAATATTTGAAACACCATACTCTCAATTCATCCTTCTCAAAGCCGTCCAATGGAAATGTTTCAACTTCTATGACAAAATCTTTGAGAAACAAAGAAACGTCCTCATTAGGCAACCCGGAGAATGACGGTAGTCGAGCTAGATGATGCGGCAATAGCTTGTCGTCTTGGACCCTCGGAACACGGCTTTTGCAAGTAAGGTCGGATGAGTACCTCGTTCGATTGAAATCCCCAATTTCACGGCGTGGAGGCAACACATGGTGAAGTTTTGGCTTTGAGAAATCCTCAATCGTTGGTCGAGAAGGCTCTCTTGGTCTTAGATTCCGACGAGGTGGTGGAGATATGGAATATCTCGTTTGATTGAAATATCCTATGGCCTGATCTTCATACCTCTCGTAAGGTGGATCATCAACATACTCCTCGCGTGAAGGCTTACGGGGCTCCGGCGTAAGAAAGAATTGTGGGTTTGAGAAATCCTCAATAGTTCGTCGCTTTGGCTCTTGCACCACGGTATTTTGACGACGGTAATCATATCCATTCCCAACAAATTTTTCTTTACGGTAGTTCCCACGGTTTAGATCCCGATGCGGCTCCCTTTCTCTTCGATCCCAACAAGGAGGTGGTGACATGAAATTCCTCTCGGTGGATGAATAATCAAGATCTTGGTAGCGGTATCGGTGATGTTTTCGGTGACGTGGAGGCGAGTAATCTCGATCATCATCATAGTGAAGGTCGATATTCCTAGGTTGGCGATATGACTCATGATCTCGGTGGCTCGAACAATGGCTCGAAGAAACGTGCCTCTCGTAATAAGAATCGGAATAGTCGACTCCATAGGCTCGGTTACCATTGTATCTCGCCATGATATCACCTCGGTCGTTGTAGAAGAGATTAGAGTATGAAAGGAAGAACGTCTTCAACCTTGCATACACAACACTCAAAGCAAAGGATTACACGTACCGAGTGGCATTGAGAGTGAAGCTAGTACAAGAACACTAAGGAAAAACAAATAAAAAGACAAACAATCAAAACTCAAAACACTACACCTAAATTACTGAAGGTACCGGTATACCGATCCGATCGATATACCGTGTGTGCGGAAGCGTGTAAAGCAATAGATCTACTATGCCATGATCTTAGTGCACACTTAATGCGTATAAGAACACATATAAACATATATATATACACATCCAATATATATATATATATAAGGTTCAACGATTACTTACTTATGGTGACGAAGTGATTCGTTGATGTCGTTGAGGTGGTGTTGAGTCGATTGAACCACCTCAAATGGATCAGCCTATCGAAGCTCTCCTTGTGAATGACCTCGTCACTTCTCTTGTCTAGATCGCCCGGATGTTGAAGCCGCACAAATGGCCCGGCCTCTACGTGTTGCACACGAACCCGGATGACGAACACTTTGCTTGATCGAGTCGGTTCTCCAAGAACACTCTCTCCTTTCTCTCTTTTGTGTGGATTTCGAAATATGTGATTAAGTTGTGTGAAAATCTGATTTTCACCCTCTTATTCATCTCATTATGGTCACATAATTGTCCCATTATCAACCTTGTAACCCCCCACCTTAATGTGTGTCATCAACACACATAATGGGGTGGTTATGGTGAATATGAATGGTCATACAACTAGCATAAGACATGGTCCCACTAGCTTGTGTGGCATGCCATGTCACACTATGTGACATGCATCCATGCAAGCCATGCATCCCATGCATGTGAATTAAATCCACGTAAATATTGATTCTAAATCAATATATTTATCAAGCAACGTACATCATCTTTGAGTCCGTGTGTGACCCTGTAGGTATGATTTATCGATCAATATTATATTGTTCCCAACAAATAATATTATCAAATAATCATTTAACATACATAGACGACCTTATGACTTTATCGATTACACACATAGGATCGAAGGACATATCCCAACAATCTCCCACTTGGCCTTCAGAGCCAGTGTGCTGCCAACTTCCTTTTGTCACTTTATGTCTAAGTTTGAACTTGAGGCAAGACTCGAGTCATCCTCAATCGGTTCAAACCTTTCTTGAACTTTGAGACAGACTGTAAAACCAGATTTATCACTATGATAAGAATCTGGACGTGGCCACGTATTTTCCACAGTCTCGACTCTTCAAGTGGCCGGTAAGACATTTATCCCATTATAAAATGGAGGACAATCCCATCTTGTCAATCCAAGCTCTCCCACTTGCTTCCTGATATACCCAATAACAAGTTTTATAACCTCCTTTTACGAAAGACGTTTACTTGTATCAAAGTACACCATTTCACAATGGAATCACTCTGGACTACTCAGGTCAGAGGAAATTGCTCGACAGTCAATGAAATAGTATTATGACTCGAAATCTTAAATACTATTCCAGTCGGGTCTGTTCGATCATTAGCTCCCAGCTAATATCTATGTAATTGTACTCGATGTCCCACATCACTAGCCCATGAAGCGGCGCTATAGTACACATTACAATCTAGTTCTTTGTATTATCGGTTTGTCCGTACTCGATTATACGAACTAGGAACAAGCATATGATTCAAGTATATCAGTTCAACCATTGGGACTTCATTATGCGGTAAGTCGACCTCATAACCCAATCGATATTACTTAATCATTTGGACAATTCATATAAATTAAACCATATTTATATGAAGAAATATGTATTATACATATGAGTGAATGTCTACCAAATCTCCAAAAGTATCTAATACAGTAATAGAAATCACAACCCATCTCTAAGATGTCTGATCTCTATTGCAGTCGTGAAAGCCTCAAGCTTAAACTGCTGGAGAGGTTTAGAAAGCGGGTTTGCAACCTTACCAAAAGTTGCAACTTTATTATCTCGATGTCTCCACAAAACTATCTCCCAGATAATGTGGAACTTCCTGAGCACCAGTTTTAGACTTGTGGTGCTTCCTAGCTCATTGGCTTGCGCGATAACTCTACTATAAATAGAGAACTATCGGATGGGCTGAGCTAGTTACGCCACCTAGTTCATTCAAGAACTTTCAAATCTTAACTGCCAACATTACAGCATCCAATGCAATAGTGTGCTCAGCTTATGTAGTTTAATCAGCTATATTGCATTGCATGGAACTATTCCAGCAAATTTCACCTCTAACTAGACAAAAGATATAACCAGATTAAAATCGGAAATTATCTTAGTCTGTTTTGAAGTTAGCATTCAAACAGCTTGTTAATATCAACTCTTTTTGTCTTCCAAAGACAACAAAATATTCTTTAGTCCATCTAAGGTACATAAGAATATTCTTGGCCGCAGTCTAATGCGCCTCACCTGGGTTTCCTTGAATCTGAATCGTCATGCTCAAAGCATACGATACATCCGGTCGTGTACATATCATAGCGTACATTATAGACCCTATTGCCGAAGCATAAGGAATGTTTTCCATCTTCCTTTGCTCATCAGGTCCCGAAGGGCACTGCCTCTTGCTCAGAGATGTACCATGAGTCATTGGAATGAGACCCTTCTTGGCGTCTTTCATTCTGAACCTGTCAAGCACCTTATCAATATAGGTGGCTTGACTAAGTCCAAACATCCTTTTCGATCTGTTCCGACAGATCTTGATGCCCAATATGTACTGTGCTTCTCCAAGATCCTTTATTGAAAACAATTTCCAAGTCATTCTTTAATAGAATTAAGCATAGAAACATTGTTTCCAATAAGGAGTATGTCACCGACATACAACACAATTAATACAACGTAACTCCCACTGGTCTTCTTGTAAAACAAGACTCTTCCGAGTTCCTCTGAAATCCAAAACCCAGTATGGATTCATTGAACTGAAGATTGCTACTCTGATATGCATTCTTTATTCCATAAATAGAACTATAAGCTTTCATAATTTCTCAGCCTTATTATGATCGATAAAACTCTTTGGCTGTGTTAAAACACAGCCTCTTCTAGAATCCAATTCAAGAAGTTAGTTTTAACATCCAATATTACCATAACTCATTATCAAGATGAGTAGTAATGGCTAAGATAATCTGAATGATCTAATCAAAGCAATTGGTGAAAGTTTTTCCATAATCCACCTCGTGAATAAAACTTTTACCATCAACCTTGCTTTGAAAACCCTAGGTTTTCCATCTGTCTGTTTAGATCTTAAAGATCTATTAGCATTCATTGGGTCTAACCCCGTGATGCAAATATATCAAGTTCCAAACTTGATTATCAGATATTGATATCATCTCAGATTTCATGGCACCATGCCAATTTTAAGTAGCTGGACTCGTCATAGCTTGAATATAGGTCGAAGGTTCATCGCTTTCCAAAAGCATGAATTCATATCTCTCATTGATCACAATATCTAAGTATTTGAATAATAGAGATCTATGCATTTCTGGACCTACGAGGGCTGGTATGGTTTCCAAAACCATAAGAATACTCTCAACCCAGTCTTGAAATTCATCATTAGTTGTTCCACTTGAACCTCGTTCAAGACAACCGAGCTCCCACTGACTTTCTAGGAAAGATAACTCTTTTCAAGAAAATCACTATCTCGAGCAACAAAATATTGTTCTCAGATAGATCGTAGAAGTTGTACCCTCGAGTTTCTTATGAATACCATAAAGAAACTTTTATCCCATTTGAGTTCAAGCTCTATAGAGATAAATCTCGTCAGAGAAGCTTTTAGAACCTCAAATTTTGATGAAAACAATTTAGGGACCCTCCCTTTCCATACCTAGTATGGTGTCTTATCAACAGCTTTTGACAGTGTCCTATTCAGTGTATAAGTTGAAGTCAAGAATTGTGTGTTCCCAAAAGAGACCAGTAGTTCATTTAGACCTCTCATCGAATGGTCGAACTATATCTAATATAGTTTTCTCTTTTCCGAAACATAACCTTCATGTGCTTGTGAACTGATAGGTTCCACATACATCAGTATGGATCATCCCTAATTAATCACTCACATGTTCTCCTTTCTCCAAGAAAGATGACATTGTTATCTTTGTCCATCAAACATCATTCACATGTATCAAATGACTCCAAGTCAAATGATTCTAGAATGCCTTCTAAAAGAAGATTCGTTACATGTTTAGATTTTGATCTAATCAACAATGTTACAGTTATGTCTCAATGAGACTTATTCGATTTGGACTTTTGTGTTAATGTTATATATGATTTGTTGAGTTTAAAGTATACATAAATAATGTAATAATCATACCAAAACAAAGAATAGTTCACAATTAAAATAGTTATCAAACTATTTAATTAGTGAAAAACTAATCCATCAGTATCTAATACTGAACCAATATTCATTGTTTATTGAAGGTACGAAATTACATAGTTATAATACTAAAACAAGGCCCTAAGGCAAAACAACATCATATGATCATACGGCTAATGCAGCGACCTTCGCTCCATTTCTTGCCTGTAGATTGACATCTCTATTCACCGAACTTATACTTCTATGTAGTTCCTCCACATAAAATGTGAGAACCACATTTGGCATCCAATACCCAAGAAGTAGAATTTGTGAAGTTTAATGTCTATATCATTAATACTTGAAGATGAAGCAACCCCGTTCTTCACATCTTCTTTGAACTTTGGGCAAATTCAATTATTCCCAATAATTGAATCTCATTCAAATTTCCATTCAAAATTATCTCAATGTCAAAACGTGATAAATCGTAAGTGAAAAATTGAAGTTTTCTAACCAGCGATATTATCATGCAATTGAAGCCCTATCTCTCATAAAATATGAGGGAGCCAACCAGACAATCGATTCACGCCATCCAATGGCTCGAAAGTCTCTAATTTGTGTCATTGATGAACTTAAGTGTTTTGGATTAAATCACTCCCCGAGGTGTAAATAATCCTAACCTTATAATCCATCAAATGAAAGACAAATTAGGCATTTGTTTTGAAATTGAATAAAATATGAACTTTTATATGTTTGCAAGTAGTGTCCAACACTTTTGCAGTAGACGCATTGAGATTCCCTAGGAACCCTAGTAGCCTTCTTGCCCATGCTCTTTTGAATACCCTATCCTATATCATAAGAATTTCCCTCTTAGGGTCCTTCTCTATCGCCGGCTCAGCAGCCTTGAGCATCCCGTGGAGCTCACGAAGCGATTTCTTCAAACCATTCATATGGAAAATTTAGCCTAAAAGCATTATAACCATCATGAGATTGAAGTATGAAATCGGTTGCCAAATAATCATCATAGGAAAAATCTAGGCGGTCACTTGAAACAAATAATCCAATCATTTGTTGCACATGTGATCCCATAGATTTCCATTTTTCCAGCCTAGCTGAAGCGATGACCCTGGTCACACCGAACCGCTCAATCTTAGCATATTCCCCGAACATGCTATTGAGTTGTTCAATGATATCTTAGGATGTGGTTATCTAACACATTTTTATTGTCTTCGTATTTGAGGACCATCCTCAAATTACGTTGTGAATCAAGAAAATTTATGTTGTTCAATTTTTCATAATCAAGAATTGAACCAAACTTGAATCGAGTTGAAATTAACATGATAAACTACAAAAGTAAGATAAATAAAGTATGTAAACATTCACAAAGCGGTAAACAAATAAAGTTTTCTAACAAGCTACTTATTTATTTCATTTTGTTCAATTGATATCCAATATCATTGTCCCTTAGAACAAAACGATCCCGAGATCCTCATCTTGTAAATATTTAAGCCGACTGTGTCCGCACTTAAGTATTTCAAGATAGGTAGACATACCCATGTCAATGATATCTAATATCACTCTCGGTCGACGAGAATCTCATTCTCATCTCATGTCTCGATAGCCACGCCTGCAGTGGATCTATCGATGAGAAAACCAAATTCACGTGTAAAGGTCTAACCTTTACTCCCACTTATCCCAAGATAACAAGTAGTACCCCGCTGAGGCGGACCTACCAACTTATGATCGAGGGCTTTAGGGGTGTGATGTTTTGGACAAGACATTATACTCATTATTTTGGGAACTTGCATGCATAAGTTTGTTTATATGTAAGTTGAACATTTATAACATAAAACAACCTATAACTAGAAAAGCAAATAATACGTATTGAAAAGGCCCCTAGAACCTCACAACACTCAAAAGAAAAACGATATAAAACTATCGAAACGTCTTGAAATCATCCCGACTTGATCCGGCTGAACTTGGCTGCACCTGGTCAGGTCCACGACCCCTACCTCCAAGGTAGAGACCTTTGCTTTGGTCCTCTCAGATCTGCCCTCAAAAAACCCGGAACAGCGGTCGCTGTTATGCAAACAGCGCCCGCTGAAATGAAACAGCGGTCGCCGTTTTGCATTCGGCGCCCGCTGAAAGCAACAAAAGAGGGCAGAATGTTTGGACCTGAGTTTTGCATGAACAGCGGTCGCTGTTGCCACAACAGCGCCCGCTGAACCCCTAACAGCGACCGTTGTTGCTACAACAGCGGGCGCTGTTTGTCTCCAGCAGCCCCAAATTCGTTCGTTTCGTTCCGTTTTGCTTCGTTTCTTCTCGTTTTCGCTTGGGCTTCGAAATCCAACTCCGATACATGGATAAATCCATTGCTTACATATTGAACAATACATTTTTGAATAGAAAAACCTATCTATTACAAAAGATTCCAAGGGACGCAGCCCTCCAAAACTATGGCCATTCAGCACGTAAAAAACACGATTCATCCACCCGACCACTATCGGTGGCCGGCCTTACATCTAATCACATAGATTCAAATAAACAAATAATCCAATTATGTTGATTTAACCTTTGTGTCCAACACAAAAGTGTGCACGAGCCCTAAGCTCTGATACCAATTGAAGGTACCGGTATACCGATCCGATCGATATACCGTGTGTGCGGAAGCGTGTAAAGCAATAGATCTACTATGCCATGATCTTAGTGCACACTTAATGCGTATAAGAACACATATAAACATATATATATACACATCCAATATATATATATATAAGGTTCAACGATTACTTACTTATGGTGACGAAGTGATTCGTTGATGTCGTTGAGGTGGTGTTGAGTCGATTGAACCACCTCAAATGGATCAGCCTATCGAAGCTCTCCTTGTGAATGACCTCGTCACTTCTCTTGTCTAGATCGCCCGGATGTTGAAGCCGCACAAATGGCCCGGCCTCTACGTGTTGCACACGAACCCGGATGACGAACACTTTGCTTGATCGAGTCGGTTCTCCAAGAACACTCTCTCCTTTCTCTCTTTTGTGTGGATTTCGAAATATGTGATTAAGTTGTGTGAAAATCTGATTTTCACCCTCTTATTCATCTCATTATGGTCACATAATTGTCCCATTATCAACCTTGTAACCCCCCACCTTAATGTGTGTCATCAACACACATAATGGGGTGGTTATGGTGAATATGAATGGTCATACAACTAGCATAAGACATGGTCCCACTAGCTTGTGTGGCATGCCATGTCACACTATGTGACATGCATCCATGCAAGCCATGCATCCCATGCATGTGAATTAAATCCACGTAAATATTGATTCTAAATCAATATATTTATCAAGCAACGTACATCATCTTTGAGTCCGTGTGTGACCCTGTAGGTATGATTTATCGATCAATATTATATTGTTCCCAACAAATAATATTATCAAATAATCATTTAACATCCATAGACGACCTTATGACTTTATCGATTACACACATAGGATCGAAGGACATATCCCAACAATTACTCCCCGGCAACGGCGCCAAAATTTGTTTCGCTCAAAAGTGTGTCGTTGATTTTTAATATAAATACCCGTGTGTCGTTCTCAAGAGGAGTAATACTATCGGAGAGTGTAATTAGTTTGGATTGATTGTCGAAAGCATAAAAGAAAACATAAAGTTCAAGTAGTCGCAAATTGGGGGGTTTTGTAAAGTGGAGTTTAAGAGAATAAACGGAAATTAAGAAAGCAATTAAAGTAATCAAACGAGTTTTTTTTAGCAAGAGAGAATGAGGTTAGGGGAAGGGATCGTATTAGTTGAAGTTAAGGCCGATTTTCTTCACATGAAAGGGTTGTTAAGTTAAATGTGTCGTCTCTCGTGTTGACATCGGTTATACCCAATCCGAGATTCAAACCTTGGTCCCCACGAGATTCCCCACGATTTAACTAACAACGGGCTTATTGACCGCAAGTGCTAATCAATCGAGCCGGCCACGCACAACCGTGATTAGGCCTCGGGGTAGTCGGGGAGGCCAAACTCGTGCTAAAGCAACGAGTCTACCATTTAGAGGGGACTTGGTCCGTCTCCCCCTCGATAAAAATACCAACTACCCCGGTTTTCATGCTAGAACCCGAACCTACACGACAAATAATACTAACCCACCCCTAACAAAAGATTTAGCCAAGCAACATCATCATCATCATGAAAATATCAAACAACAAACTCATAGACAAGCAAGAAATAAACATATATTTCATAAATAGTCGAAACCGAAAATAAGTTATACCATAACGATCCTCGGATGACCACGAATATCGTTTACACTTGAGTCGAATGAAGATTCTCAATGGATGATGAACTACAAGAGCCAAAATATTCAAAACCTTGCTAAATCCTAGAGAGAGAAAATAAAAATGGTGTGTGTTGTGTGTGTTAGGTGAGGGTGATGGAGAGTGTGTGTATTGTCTTCTTGTGCAAGCCTTCTCTTATGCCATCCAAATCTCCCCAAAAATTGACCAAAACGCCCTTAAAAATGTGCTCAAAAGGAGGGTCAAAGATGGAGTCCACGCAGTCAACATACGGTCAACAATTTCTGGGAGTGGCACGAACGTGCCAGAAATGGCACGAACGTGCTGACCTGTCTGAAGTTGCTGGGAGGGACTGGATTTGGCACGAACGTGCCAATTCCAGAAATGTCATTTGTTGTCGTCGCCCCGCTTCGCTCTGGCTCTAATTTTCGCCCGTTTTCGCTCGTTTCCACTCCTCGTCTCGCCTAAACCTACTCGGACAATAAAACACCCAAACAAAATGAAAATATACACAAACGGCACAACGATTAACACTAAAGTAATCGGAAAACATAGAAACAAACGACACAAAAACGGATGAAACACCCATCAACGTGCTCCAAGAAACGGAATTCGTCTCGGACATTTCATCGAACACCTTCATGGTTGTGTCGATCGACCTCACGACGGCGATCTCGTCATGGACGTCGATGTCGCGGAATCTGGTCGGAGCAGGCAGCGCGGGGTGTGGTGGTCCAGGTATGCCCTGCCGAAGGTCGCGGCGGCGATGGCGGAGTGCAGCGGGACCTCCGTCCTCCCCTTTGCCGACGCCGCGTGGATCGGGGTCCGACGATTTCGTCGATCTCAGTAGAAAAATTAGCCTCGCTATTTACGGAGAAATATATCTTGGCATGGATTTAGCTCTTCCCTTTAATCTCGTCACAATATGTGCCTCTCCTCGGTATACAAACGAAGCTTTCGCGAGAAGACAATAATGAAGAGAATTGAAGTTTAAGGAAAGGGGGGAAATCACCTTTCAGCGACCGTTGTTGATTTACAGTTGGATCCCGTGTTGAATAATCGCAACGATGATGATGACTACTGTGAGAGCTTCGATTTCGACGTCCGGGGCGGAGGAGGAGGAGAAGGCGAGGGAGTGGGGCTGAGATTCAATTGGGATCGAAGAAGGAGACGAAATTTAAGAAAGGGTAACAATGTCTTTACACATTTTAGGCGGCCTAATTGACACGCGTAATTTCTCGAAAGCCTTATTGCCGAAAAAATGTTGAAAATTGGCCTTATTGCCATTTTTCCCTATTAATTTTATCACTTGAGCATTTTGAAAAGGGGGTGACCTATGGTGGTCAATCCTACCCTTCGAATTATTTATTTATTTATTTTATTAATAAAAATAATATTTTTATAATCCAATAAATTTATTAACACAATTTTATGTTTTTAATCTTCAATTTATTAATAACATAATTTATATTTTTCACTTTCAAATACTCTTAAAATTATCCAAACAATTCAAATAATTTCACACTTTCAAAATCTCAAAATTTAAATTCTCAATACATTATGTAATTTTTTATTTCATGTGTTTTTGTTGTCTTTTATCATACTCTTTTCCTCCCACAAAAATTGCAACATTTGTTTTTATAAGGTGTCTTACAATAGTTGTTATACCTCAAAAATGAAAATTATAAATATTTTTATTTTTGTACTTTAAAATATTATTTTATCACTACATTATTCATTCATTTTTTAAATTACACTTACAATTAATTTATTTTTCAACTTAAAAATAAAATTTACCCTGTATTTTTTAATTAAAAATCAAAAATCAACATTTTTTACAGAGTAATATTTAGTAAGGAGTAATATTTTTCATGTTTTAATTGGAATGATATTTATCTTTTATTGTAATAATTATTTTATTATAAATATAATATAATAATAATAAAATAAGTCCAATGTAAGTGAAATTGGGAGTTAATATCACAAATGGTCCTGATTTCTACAGCCGACTCCATTAGTAGTCCTTTTGTTTTTTAAATTTTCAATTTCAGTCATTTTGCTCCAAAATTTTGACATGGCAGCTTGTGTGGCACCTAGTCGTCATAGCCATGTCACAACCTTAAACTCTTACATGGCACGTTATATTTTCCACCACAAAAAAATAGCTTGTATAGTTTATGGAATGAAACATTTTTAAATATGTATTTTATAATAAAAACCAATTATTTTATTATTATATGAAAACATTAATTTAAAAAATATCATTGAAAATTTATTCAACAAAATAATAAATTATTATAAATACATCTAGTAATTACTTTTAAAGATAATATTTTTTATGTTAAATTCTTAAAAGTTAAAAATATTAATCATAAAACATTAAAATAAAATATTAATTAATTTACATACAAATTAATACTCATTTTGTTTCAAAATTTAATTAATTCAAATACATTTTTTTTTCTATTGAATAAAATGTTTAACATGAAAATAATTAATTATTTTGTTGATTACTAGATAATTAATTATGTAGTAAGTACTTATATAATTTAATTATAAAATAATTTAAATTATCTAATTATTAAATTAGGTAAAATTAATAATATTATAAATGTAAATAAATGTTTATTTGAAAAAATAAAATGTACAAAAATAAATTAATTTATGAATGAACAAATTTGAAAAGGAATGAAAAAAAGCAGGTAACGTTTTTGAGACAAAATGAGTATTAATAAATTAGTATTTGAATAATTAATTTTTATTTTGATGTTATATCAATTAATGGGATTATTTGATAGTCTTTTTGTGAGGTTGTAGGATTGATCCCTCTTTTTCCAGTAACATTTTTTAATTTTTGGTTTCAGAAAATATGATGTGGCGTGTATAGGTTCAAGGTTGTGACATAATCATAATGACTAGGTGCCACATAAGCTGTCATGTCAAAATTTTGGAGCAAAAAGACCAAAATTGAAAATTTTCAAAATAAAAGGACTACTAATGGACTCGGCTATAGAGATCAGGACAATTTGTGATATTAGCTCGTGAAATTGGGTTGTGCATTTGATAGAATTGTCATTTTCCCAAATACATTAATGACGTAACACTCAAAAAGTGGAAAGTGAGAATAAAAATCGACTCAAGTTAAAAAATAGCATATACTATAGTCTACAGAATACGACACTGTAAGAGTAAGCCTATTCCAAGTCAAGTCAAGTAAGAAATATCATGCCCTCCCACTAAAAGGAATAAAAAGAATAAAAGGAATAAAAAGAATAAAAAAGAATATTGTAATAATACAAATATTAAGAAATAAATAATCAGGAAGGGAGAGTGGAGGAATGTCTGGAAGGGGATTTTCCGGCGGAGGAGGCGATTCCGATGGTGAAGCTATGTTTGATCATATATATGCACGTCTCCTGTGCCTTCGAGCCGGCCGGATATGGGTGGTTAATATATTGGAGTTGATCAGGTGTCCTTCGGATGATTCAGGAGAGTTTTCCATAGATTTTTAGAACTTGTTTTTGGAATTACTTTAATCATTTTCTTGTATTCGTTTCGTAGTAAAGTATTTTTTTATTAGCGTCTTTTTTGCATCTGAAATTTTATTTATTTCATGTCCACGAGTCAAGTGAGTCTAATTGAAAATGTTTTTTGAAAAAAATTAAATAAGGAACTCCTATCTCAAAAAAAAAAAAAAAGATGAGAAGTGTGATGCGTGATTTTAAAGAAAAATGTTTTTTCTTTGGTTTTTTTGGAAGTATAAAAATATTTTTTTTTCACTAAAGTGTATATATGATTGGAGGGTGATTCTCATTACATATAAAGTACTTTTGAAAGTTATAGAAATATATTGATAGAAATACAACGTACTTGCATGGAAAGAGTTTTATGCGCACAAGGAAAACGACATGCGCACAAAGAATATAGTCTTATTTTCATACATTGTCTTATTTAGTTTATTTCCATTTTTTATTCTTTACCTTATATTTTGAGTTTGTGTATGCTTATATAAAGCATACATGAGTACTCAACACTACAAGAAAAACTGCGGATCCCTACGGCCATTTCCTTCCACCTCCCCTTCTCCCCGTAGGGATCTGGGAGAAGCACAATTCATATTGGGCATCAAGATCTATCGGAATAGATCTAAAAGGATGCTTGGACTAAATCAAGAGTCATATATTGACAAGATACTTGAAAGGTTCAAGATGAAGGACTCTAAGAAGGGCCTTCTACCCATGACACATGGCCAACCTCTTAGTCTTAAACAGTGCCCGCAAGGACCTGTTGAGCAAAAGAGGATGGATAATGTTCCTTATGCTTCGGCAATAGGATCGATTATGTATGCCATGATATGTACGAGGCCAGACGTATCGTATGCTTTGAGCATGACGATTCGTTTTCAGTCGAACTCGGGTGAGGCGCATTGGACTGCGGCCAAAAATATTCTCAGATACCTTAACCGGACTAAGGAGAATTATCTTGTCTATGGGGGACAAGATGAGTTAGAAATGATGGGCTATACGGACGCGAGTTTTCAGACTGATAAAGACGATCAGCAGTCTCAGTCTGGTTACGTCTTCTGTCTGAACGGAGGAGCGGTTAGTTGGATCTGTTGGGTTTTGTGTGGATCTCATCCATACCCCAATAGATGGATTTACGTATTTTACAAGCATGAAAAAGTGCGGAAGAAGAAATCATGCATAAACACGTAAAATCCTAATCATGGATCTTGTGCGCACGTATGTAGTAAGAACAATTAATTGAGTTAGTAAAGAATTATGTACCTTGTAATTCTTGTATGTAGAAAGCTTACGCGTAGATGGATAGCTGCGAACGTACCCGGCCTCAATTCGTTGCACGAACCCTCCTTGATCAACGAACGTGGAAGCCCTTCAACAATATCGAGTCCCACTCGATTCTCTCGTCTCCCTCGTATTTTGGTGCTTGTGAAATAATATATTTCGTGTAGAATAGCAGCAAAAAATCGTGGGTATAATGTCCTCTTTATATAGGAGGAGGAACAAAAGAGTTTAGGGTTGAAACGGAATAGAAAAGGAAAATCCCGTGGCCGACTTATGCTGAAAAGCACCACCTGTCGGCCGACACAAATGTAGAGTACAAAGGGTGTCGGCCGACACACTTTGTAATTTGAAACCTGAAATGGTTTTCACATGTGTCGGCCGACATGCATTCACACTATGCATGTGTCGGCCGACACTCAATACAAATTAGTGCCGATTCCATTTTTCTTCTCCGTTTCTTCCGTCGTTCAACATCGATTCTCAACCAATGTTTATATACTCCAAGTATACACGATCAATAGGGCCGTGTGACTCATTTGGCATGATCATCGACTATTAAGTTCAAGTCCTCGACTCGACACTTAACGTCGCTCAATCGATCCATCTACACAAGACGCACTATATAACTTATCTCGGTACAACACACGTGGACTGAAGGACACAAATCCAACAATCTCCCACTTGGACTTTAGATCCAGTGTGTATCCACGTTTCCCTTATCGCTTGATGTCTAAGTCCGAACTAGAGGTAAGACCAGTGTCACCCTCGTTCCGTTCGAACCTTTCTCGGATCTCATGAGCGGATTGCGAACCGGATGATCATCATGATACATATCCGGGCATGGCCATGCAGTTTTGCAATCCCAACTCTCCGAGTGGCCTTTAAGACATTTAATCCCATCTTGTCAATCTAAGTGCTCCCACTTGCTTCTTGAGGTATCCAACGACTATCTTTATAGCTCCGTTTTACCGAAAGCGTTTGACAGCGTCAAAACACAACATTCGACAATGTAGCTACTCTAGACTACTCAGTTCTGAGGAGACGTTCGAAAGCTATAAGAATTGGTATTATGACACACTGCCTTATATACCATTCTTAGGCGAGTCACGTCCGACACCCAGCTCCCAGCCGTTGTCTATACAATTGTACTCGACGTTCCACGTCTAGCCCATGAGGTGGCGCTATAGTACAACTTGCAATCTAATCTTTATATTGATCAATTGTGTCTGTTCGTACACGGTGATCTAGATTAGGGACTTAAAGTTGATTTTAATTTTAGTTCAATCACTGAGCCTCATTATGTGACATTATCACATAACTCAGATAAAATTTAAAATCTACTTTTGAACAGTTCATATAATCCAAACCAAGAGAATATGAATAAAATTGATTTATTAATAAAAATGAATGTTTACATTGTAATCTCCGAAGTAAAATAAATTACAACTTAAGAATTAGTCCTCAAGACGTTTAATTCCTATCGCATCAAATAAGGTATTATGCCTTAACTGCGGGAGAGGTTTAGTAAATGGATCATCAACGTTCTTCTCGGTTGCTATCTTGCGTATTTCTATATCACCTCTTCCCACGAAGTCGCGGATGACGTGATATTTCCTGAGTATGTGTTTGACTTTGTGGTGATCCCTTGGCTCTTTTGCTTGAGCTATGGCTCCACTATTATCGCAATAGAGAACCATAGGTTTAGCAGCACTGGGGACGACACCAAGTTCCTCAAGGAACTTTTTCATCCATACATGCGATATGTCTATTAGGCAAAATGACGAAATCACCACTTCTGGGAACTGGTGAGCGAGCTAGTGATCTATTGGGTCTACTACACACTGATGTGTGTGGACCAATGAGTTCACCAGCACGAGGTGATTATGTGAAAATCAAATTGACAAGACGATAAAAGTTCTTCGATCCAATCGAGGAGGCGAATATCTGAGTCAAGAGTTTGACGATCATCTAGTAAAATGTGGGATTAGATCTCAACTTACACCTCCCGGAACTCCTCAGTTGAATGGAGTGTCTGAGATAAGAAATTGAACTTTGTTGGACATGGTTTGATCTATGATGAGCTCAGCGAAACTTCCTATATCCTTTTGGGGACATGCATTCTCAACTGCTACTCTAATACTGAACAGGACGCCATCAAAGGCTGTGAGTAAGACACCATATGAGATATGGAACGGGAGGGTCCCGAATTTGTCTTATCTCAAGATTTGGGGTTGCGAAGCCTAAAGAGATATATCTCTAGTAAGCTTGAACCCAAATCTGACAAAGTTTTTTTTGTGGGTTAACCAAAAGAAACCCGAGGATATTATTTCTACAATCAATCGGAGAACAAAGCTTTTGTTGCTCGCGATGGTATCTTTCTGGAAAAGTTATTCCTTTATAAGAAAGATAGTGGGAGTAAGGTTGTTCTGGACGAGGTCCATGATGAACAACCAGTTACCGAGGAAACAAACGACGAGGTCGTAGAATCATTCCCACCCTTGGAGGCGGTAACTGTTCCTCGTAGGTCACATAGGAGGTTCTTCTCTTAGAGAGTAACGAACCATCGACCTATAGTCAAGCCATGACAAGTCTGGATTCTGAGAAATGGCTGAGAGCCATGAAATCTTAAATGGACTCCATGTCTGAGAATCAAGTCTGGGACTTGATCGATTTACCTCAAGGGGTGATGCCTATTGAGTGTAAATGAGTCTTTAAGGTAAAGACCGACATGAACAAAGTCCATTAGGATAATTCTTGCCATTGCCACTCATTGATTATGGGATTTGGAAAATGGATGTTAAAACCGCCTTCTTGAACGGATTTCTTGAAGAGGATGTGTATATGACACAACCTGAGGGTTTTATCGATCCAACAAAGGTTAAGAAGGTATGCAAGGTTAGGAGGTCCATTTATGGACTTAAGCAAGCATCTCGGAGTTATCTGCGTTTCAACGAAGCCGTAAAGGAATTCGGCTTTAAACGAAACCCAGAGGAATCTTGTGTATACAAGAAGGTCAGTGGGAGCGCAATTGTTTTCTTGTGTTGTATGTCGATGACATACTCCTTATAGGAAATGACATTCCGAAGTTGAACTCTGTGATGGAGTGACTTGGAAACTATTTCTCTATTAAGGATCTGGGAGAAGCACAATACATGACACATGACACGTCTCTTAGAAAGATTCAGTGTCCACAAGGAGCTGATGAGCAAAAGAGGATGTATAATGTTCCTTATGCTTCGGCAATAGGATCAATTATGTATGTCATGATATATACAAGGTCAGACGTATCGTATGCTTTGAGCATGACGAGTCGTTCTAAATCAAACAAGGGTGAGGCGCATGGGATGCGGCCAGAAACATTCTCAAGTTCCTTAACCGGACTTAGGAGAATTATCTTGTCTCTGGGGGATAAGAAGAGTTAGAAATAACGAGATATACGGACGCGAGTTTTCAGACTGATAAAGACGATTTCCGATCTCTATTTGGTTATGTCTTTTGTCTGAATAAGATGTGATTTTAGTTGGAAGGGTTCCAAGCAAAGCACTATCGCTAACTCAACTACAGAGTCTGAGTACATTGCAACCTCGGATGCTGCAAAGAAATGTGTATGGATGAAAAAGTTCCTCGAGGAGCTTGGTGTCATCTCTAGTGCTGCCAAATCTTTAGTTCTCTATTGTGATAATAGTAAAGCTATAGCCTAAGCACAAAAGCCGAGGGATCACCATAAATTCAAACACGTGCTCAGGAAGTTTCACATTCTTCGCGAGATCGTGGAGAGAGGTGATATTGAAATTTGTAAAGTAGCAACCAAGCATAAAGTTGCTGACCCATTATTCAAACCTCTCCCGCAGTCAAAGCACGAGGCTTTAAGTAATGCGATATGAATTAAACGTCTTAGAGACTAAATTCTTATGTTGTAATTTATTTACAAACGGAGATTGTAAAGTATACATTCAAGGTTGATTGCAAAATCAACTTATTCATATTTTCATGGTTTGGATTATATGAACTGTTCAACGTAGATTTTAAATTTTATCTGAGTTATGTGATAATGTCACATAATGAGGCTCAGTGATTGAACAAACATTAAAATAAACTTAAGTCCTTAATCTAGATCACCGTGTACGAACAGACACAATGGATCTATATAAAGATTAGATTGCAAGTTGTACTATAGCGCCACCTCATGGGATAGACGTGGGACGTCGAGTACAATTGTATAGACAACAGCTAGGAGTTGGGTGTCGGACGTGACTCGCCTAAGAACGGTATTTAAGGCAGTGTGTCATAATACTGATTCTTATAGCTTTCGGACGTCTCCTCAGACCTGAGTAGTCTAGAGTAGCAACATTGTGAAATGTTGTCTTTTGACGCTGTCAAACGTTCTCGGTAAAACGGAACTATAAAGATAGTCGTTGGATACCTCAAGAAGCAAGTGGGAGCACTTAGATTGACAAGATGGGATTATCCTCCTACGAGGTAGGATCATATGTCTTAAAGGCCACTCGGAGAGTTGGGATTGCAAAATTGCGTGGCCACGCCCGGATCTGAATCATAGTGATCATCCGGTTCGCAATCCGCTCATATATCCGTGAAAGGTTCGAACGGAACGAGGGTGACACTAGTCTTACCTCTTGTTCGAACTTAGACATCAAGCGATAAGGGAAACGTGGATACACACTGGATCTAAAGTCCAAGTGGGGTATTGTTGGATTTATGTCCTTCAATCCATGTGTGTTGTAATGAAACAAACTATTTAGTGCGTCTTGTGTAGATGGATCGATTGGGTGATATTAAGTGTCGAGTCGAGGACTTGAACTTAATAGTCGACGATCAAGCCAAATGAGTCACACGACCCTATTGATCATGTATACTTGTAGTATATAAATCTTGGTTGGGAATCGAGGTTGAACGACGGAAGAAACGGAGAAGAAAAACGAGATCGACACGATTTTGTACTGAGTGTCGGCCGACACATGCATAGTTGATATGCATGTGATTTAGGTTGTGTGTGTGTGTTTTCGTTTATGTTTTTATGTCGTTTTTGAGTTGTGTGTCATTGTATTTGTGTCGTTTGAGTTGTATTTTATGTTTTTGTGTGTTTCGGATCTCACGGGGTGTGTTGGAGTGTTTCGAGTTCGTTTTATAGGTAAAAGGTTGAAGGAAGTCGAAGAAACGAGAAGAAACCGAAGGAACTGCAAATGGCGAGCGCCAAATCAGAAACGGCGGTCGCAGGATGAAAATGGCGGGCGCCGAAAACCGAATGGCGACCGCCGAACGGGCCGAAAACATGCAGTAGCCAATTTGGATTTTTGAGCGAAACGGCGGTCGCCGTTTTGTAAACGGCGGTCGCCGAAATCATTTGGCGGGCGCGGAAAATAAACGGCGGTCGCCGTTTTTGTGGCAGTTCAAGGCGGTTATGGGCGACTTTGCTGAGGTATTTAGGCGAAGAAAAATAGGTTTTCGATCATCTTTCGCCTGGGAATTGAGTCGGGGAAAAGGAGACGATCCACTCGGAGCCGACAACTTCGAGATTAACGTTCAAGTCACGAGCCGTTTAATTCACCGTAATAGTAGTTGCTATTTCATTTTCTAGAACACTTGTTTAATATCTTTTCATGCTATTTTCGAATCTTGCAAAAACTTATGAATGTTTAAGAATTGGTAATGTTAGAATGTTTCTTTAAATGAATTTCCTTTGGTTAATTAAAGATTGTTCTAAATTAGTTCTTTGTTCAATTCTCTTGTTTAATTTCTTGTTTATCTTTGAGTGCATTTTAAACATTTCGCTTTCATTCGTCGTTATTCTCGTTATTCGATCTTTGCTTAAGATGTTGAACTAATTTCCTTACTCGGGTGTTTATATGAAGAATTAGACGGATAATTGTTTAACCGGAAGATCTTGTATAAATGTCAAACTCTTGATATCGTAACTTGACCGAGAGCGATTAATCAAGTGAATTAAACGTTGAAAAACGAGTTAAGCAACCCGACCGGGAACTTGACTTTCGATTGTCGTTTATATAGATTGAAAAAGGTAGAAACAATTTGAAGTCGAGTTTGTAGTATAATCATCCGAGTCTTTTCCTAATTGTTTACTTCAAAATTTCCATTTTAATCGAGAGTTTCAAAATGAATTTAGGATTTAGTATAATGATCTACGTTTCTTCTACTTTTCACACACTAGAACATATCTCTTTCGTTTCCTTGGATTGATACCGAGTCAAACTACAATTGACCTCGGATTTTGACGAGAGACGCACCAAAAACGTCTAATCAAAATTGGCGCCGTTGCCGGGGAAACGGATAGTGTGTTTAAGTGTTTGTTTAGTTTTAGTTCGTATTTCCTTTAGTTAATTTAGTTAATTGTCTTGTTATTACTAACCTTCTACTTTGAGTGTGCATGGTCACTACAAGAAGTAAGGCGGCTAGTGAGCAACAAGGTTCATCTACCGAAGGAATGGAGAAGAATAAAGAAAGGGTTGACATTGAAGATGAAACCGGACAAGAATCTTCGGGATTAAAGAAAGGTCAACCTTCTCAAGGATATGTTCTATCTCCGAATTCTCAAGGACCTCTACCTTTGGGAGCTTCTCAAAATAGCAACAATCAAGAGGGAGGAAGTAATTTACAGATTCAAATTCCTCATTTCAATGTTCAAGCACAACTTACTCCTCCAACACCTTTAAATTTACCAGAAGAAGATCATCATTCTACTCCTCATAATGTGATGAGTCCTAACGTTGGATATCCTCCACCGATGATGAATCCTCAGATGATGAATCAACCACCGATGATGAATCCTCAGATGATGAATCAACCACCGATGATGAATCCGAACATGATGAATAACATGGCTTATCAACCAAACTACGGGTATCCATTTCAGCAACCCGGAGTTCAAGTCAATCAAAACATGCAAGGACAATTCCAACAACAATGGCCAAACATAGTGCCCAATATGATGCCGTATGGGGGTTATGGGATGCAACCAAATCAGTGGAATCAATATGGAAATCCAGCGGCACGACGAGTTCAACAAGGTGACATCACAAGGCCTATCATTGGAGCAACTCCGGCATGTGTGGATTTACCGGAGGTGGTGAAGAACTATAAGGTTAATCCGATGGATTTTAACCAACTACCGGAGTATCATGGGAATAATAATGAGGATGTGTTAAGTTTTATCCGAGACTTCTACAACACCATTCATACCTTTCCGTTGAATGGACTTCAAGAAGATGAGTTGCGTTGTCGGTTCTTTCCGATGACATTGAAGGACAAGGCCAAGTCGTGGTGGATAGCATTGCCACCAAACTCTTTACAAAATTGGAACGACATCTATGATGAGTTCATGAGTCAATTTTTCCCACATCACAAGACGACGGATTTTAGGAATCAAATATGTGGTTTCACTAGTCGTCCGGGAGAATTTTTCCACGAGACTTGGGATCGATTTCAAGATTTACTTCTTAAATGTCCTCACCATACTTTTACTCAAGTCTTACTTAATCAAATTTTTTATGACTCTTTGACAGATTCTTTGCAAGGGTCGGTGGATAATCAAGCCGGAGGCGACATCACTTACCGATCACCGGAAGAGATGGTTACTATCTACAAGACCATGGCTGGGAATTCAAGGAGGAAAAGTTCGAGAAGAAGAGTAGTGAATGATGTTAAGGAAGTGGAAGCAAGCAACCTTGACTTGAAAATTGAGGAGATGTCGAAAGAAATCAAAGAGTTGAAAATGGAGGTTGGGAACCGGAAGACACAACTCCTTTTGAACCAAATGGAAGTGTGTACGTTGTGCGGTTATCAAGGGCATGGACCAGCTACTTGTCCGATGCCTCAAATGCAAGCTCCTTTGATGATTGAAGGGCAGCCCATGGTTGGAGAGCAATGGAACATGTCATGTGTTCCATATCAACCACAACAAGGAGAAATGGTGATTTCGGAAGTGCAAGCTTCAGTGGTACAACCGTATAACCAACAAGGAGGTTACTACAACAATCAACAAGGAGGAAATCAAAGGCCTAATTATCCTTACCAACCAAGGCAACAACCTCAACAATGGCAACCGAGGCAAAATTTTCAGCAAGGTCAATCATCGAGCACACCTTACCGAGCTCCTTATCAAGCACCGAACCAACAGTACCGGGCTCCGTATCAAGCTCCTACTCAACAACAACAGCCCCTAAGGCCACCTCAACAACCATCAAGCAATAATTTTGAAGAATGGATGAAGAAGTATGCCGAGAAAAATGATTTGAGGATGGACAATTTAGAAGTGAAAGTTGGAGGCTATGATGCGGTGCTTAATAGTATCAACACTCAAATGGGGCAAATGGCAACTACACTTGGGAAGATGCAAGCCAAAGAGGAGTCGGGAAGACTTCCAAGTCAACCATCCCATGCAAAAGCTCTTACGGTATTGAGATCAGGAAAGATAATAGATAATAAAGTAAGGATGCCGGGTGAAGAGGTTGAGAAAGGAAAAGATGCAGCGGTTTTTGATGAAGAAAATGAGGAAGAAATCGAGGAGATTGTTTGTGAGGAGAAGGAGGAAGAAAAAGAAAAGGAAAAAGAAGAGGAAGACAAATTCGAAGAGAAAGAAGAGGAAAGAAAGAAGATAAAGAGAGTAGAAGCCGAGGCCGAAAGTGAAAGAGTAGTTCTTCATAAAGCGAAGAACCCATACAAGCCTCCCGTTCCTTTTCCGAGCGAACTTAGGAACAAAAAGAAGGATCAACAATTTCAGCAATTATACGATCTTCTAGCAAAGGTTGAGGTAAATGTCCCTTTGCTTGATATGATTTCTAATATTCCTTCGTATGTGAAATTTTTTAAAGAATTGGCTTCTAACAAGAGAAAGTTCGAGGAGAACGAGAAAGTTGTGTTGTTTGGAGGTGCTAGTGCCGTGATGCAACACCAAGTACCACCAAAAGAGAGTGATCCGGGAAGCTTTGTGATCAAAATTGTGATCGGGTCCGGAAATGAGGTGTCCGGTATGCTAGACTTGGGAGCCGGGATCAACTTGATGCCGTCGGCTATATTTGACCAATTAAAGCTAGATAACTTGAAGCCGACGAGGATTTGTCTTCAACTTGCCGACCGATCGGTGAGGTATCCTAGAGGAATTGTTGAAGATATTTTAGTTGAAGTCGGAGGGTTGATAGTTCCGGTTGATTTCGTCGTGTTAGATGTTGGTGATATACCGGAGAATTCCCAAGACCATTCTATCTTATTGGGACGTCCTTTCATGGCTACAACCAACACTCTCATTGATGTGAAGAAGGGACAACTCCAAATGTCGGTACTTGGAGAGACGGTCTCGATTTCAGTGAGAAAGAAGAACATTGCTCCAGCTGCAACGTTAATGGAAGAGTGTTCATTTGTTGATGTGATTGATACATTGACGATGCAAGCCTTGGAGATTAAGGAAGAGAATGAAGTGGAGCTTGGAGATGATGATTTGGATGAGCTAGAAGAGAATGAACAAGCTCCACGGTTTGTCGACTTGAGCGTGGGAGGGGGGGGGGGGGGGGGGGGAGGATCGAAAGAAAGAGGTTTCATTGCCAACAAAGAGTGTGAAGTTGGTTTTGAAGGATTTGCCTCCAAACCTTAAGTACGTGTTTTTGGAAGAAGGTGAAAATAAGCCGATCATTATTTCATCAAAGTTGACCGTAGAGGAAGAGGTGAGATTAGTCGAGGTACTTCAAGAGAACAAGGCGGCTATTGGATGGAGTATCGAGGATTTGAAGGGAATCAGCCCTTCTATGTGCATGCATCGTATTAACTTGATAGAGAATGCAACTCCGAAGAGGCAGCCCCAAAGACGACTTAATCCACTTCTTAGTGATGTTGTGAAGAAGGAGATTATCAAGCTACATGGAGGTGGGTTGATTGTACCTGCGGCGGATAGTGAGTGGGTTTCTCCTATTCACATGGTTCCAAAGAAAGGAGGGATCACGGTAGAGGAGAACGAAGCGGGTCAGCTCATTGCTACTCGGGAGAGGACCGGGTGGAGAATGTGCATGGATTATCGGGAGTTGAATGCCGCTACGAAAAAAGATCATTTTCCTTTACCTTTTATTGACCAAATGCTTGATAAACTTGCCGGTAATTTCTTATATCATTATCTTGATGGACTTTCAGGTTATTACCAAATATTCATAGCACCGGAGGATCAATCGAAAACCACATTCACGAGTCCCTTTGGAACTTTCGCATGGAAGAGGATGCCATTTGGGCTTTGCAATGCCCCAGGTACGTTTCAACGTTGCATGCTTTCCATATTTTCTGAGATGGTGGGAGATTTTGTTGAAGTGTTTATGGATGATTTTTCCGTGTTTGGTTCGTCATTTGATGATGCATTGAAAAAGATTGACACGGTTTTAAAAAGATGCATTGAGTGTAACCTTACTTTGAGTTGGGAAAAATCTAATTTTATGGTTACACAAGGGGTAGTACTTGGGCATGTTGTTTCTAGGAGAGGGATAGAAGTAGATCCCTCGAAAATTGAAGTGATTAAAAATTTGCCACCCCCGGTCAATGTGAAAGGTATTAGGAGTTTTCTTGGGCATGCCGGTTTTTATCGTCGTTTCATTAAAGACTTTTCAAAAATTGCACAACCTTTGTGTCATTTACTTGGTCAAGATGTTGAGTTTGTCTTTGATGGTTCATGTTTGAATGCCTTTAATACTTTGAAAGAAAAGCTTCTGAGTGCACCTATTCTTGTATCACCTAATTGGAATCTGGAATTTGAAATAATGTGTGATGCTTCGAATTTTGCTGTGGGTG
The DNA here is from genome assembly GCA_954870475.1 of Euphrasia confusa. NCBI lineage: Eukaryota > Viridiplantae > Streptophyta > Magnoliopsida > Lamiales > Orobanchaceae > Euphrasia > Euphrasia confusa. The sequence goes on from OX940957.1 coordinate 35,995,273, forward strand.
CGGTGTTGGGACAAAGAATAGATAAGATGTTGCATGTGATTTATTATGCTAGTATGACTTTGAATGATGCTCAAGTAAATTACACGACTACGGAAAAAGAGATGTTAGCGGTTGTTTTCTCGCTAGATAAATTTAGGTCGTATTTGCTTGGTACTAAGGTTATTGTTCATAGTGATCATGCGGCTCTTAGGTATTTGATGACTAAAGCACAAGCTAAACCGAGAATCATAAGATGGATACTTTTGTTGCAAGTATTTGATGTGGAAATAAGAGATAGGAAAGGTTGTGAAAATGCGGTTGCCGATCACTTATCTAGACTTGAATCGTGTGATAATAATGTGATTGCTAATGTTCCTATTTCTGAAACTTTTCCATATGAACAATCCATGCTTGTGAATGCTATTGATGAAAAAATTCCATTGTATGCCGACATTGCTAATTATTTGGCAAGTGGAGAGATGCGTGAGGGAATTACTTCTCAAGAACGCAAACGTTTGTTGCATGTGTGTAGGTATTACTATTGGGACGATCCTTTGTTGTTCAAGCTTGGGAAGGACAATTTGCTGAGAAGATGTGTACTGGAAGGAGAGCAACGATCTATAATCTCAAAATGCCATGAGGATGCATCGGGAGGACACTTTGCTAGTAGGAAGACCGGAGCTAAGATTTTACAATCGGGTTTTTTCTGGCCTACTTTGTTCAAAGATGTCCATTTCTTTATTATCTCATGTGATCGATGTCAACGTATTGGTAACATTGGTAAAAGGAATGAAATGCCCATGCAAGTTAATCTAGTTTGTGAAATTTTTGATGTATGGGGCATCGATTTTATGGGTCCTTTTATCAATGCTAACAAGTACGAGTATATTTTGTTAGCCGTTGACTACGTGTCGAAGTGGGTTGAGGCAATCCCCACTAGAACATGTGGAGCTGATGTGGTTTTGAAGTTTGTGCAGGAGAATATCATTTATCGATTTGGTTTTCCAAAAGCGATTATTAGTGACGGAGGGTCACACTTTTGCAAAAAACTTTTCAAGAGGTTGATGAGATTAAATGGGATTGATCATCGAGTAGCTACTCCTTACCATCCTCAAACTTCCGGTCAAGCTGAGACGAGCAACAATCAAATCAAGACGATTATTGCTAAGACTGTGAAGCCATCGAGGAAAAATTGGCCGGAAAAACTTCGAGAGGCACTTTGGGCTTATCGGACGGCTTTCAAGACGATCCTTAATGCAACTCCGTTCCAAATAGTGTATGGGAAGTCGTGCCATTTACCGGTTGAGATTGAGCATAAGGCTTTTTGGGCTATCAAGAAAGTAAATTTGGAAATGACTAAAGCCGGGAAAGAGCGTGCTTTGCAAATTGAGGAGTTAGAAGAGCTTAGGAACGAAGCTTATGACAATGCTGTGATTTCAAAGGCCAAGATGAAGAAGGCACATGATCGGAAATTAGTTGAGAAAGACTTACAACCGGGTATGAAAGCACTTTTATTCAATGCCCGACTTCGATTATTTCCGGGAAAGCTAAAATCAAGGTGGGTCGGACCATATGAAGTTGTAGCAATGCATGAGAATGGGTCAGTTACATTGAAGAAGGAAGATGACGAGCATGAGTTCAAAGTCAACGGGCATCTTCTGAAACGATATTACGAAGGCGAGTCGAAAAACGAGGAAGTCGAGGCTTTTCGATTCGAGGAAGTTGATGTTTGAATTCCAAAAGTATGAATAAGTCTAGCTCTGGACATTAAACTGAGCATGAATAAGGCTACTGGACTTGGCTGAGCTCGAAAGTCGTCGAATTTGAAGAAAAAGGGCTGAAAAAGAAAAATCGAGGAGAAAAGGGTTTCCGCGACCGCCAAATACAAAACGGCGGTCGCTACAGAGGAACGGCGGGCGTCGAATAATTTCAGCGACCGCCGAATTTGGTGAAAAACGGAGCCTAGCAATCTGCATAAAATTTGGAGTAACGGCGGTCGCCATTTACATTTCAGCGACCGCCGAATAATTTCCGCGACCGCCAAAACGGAAACGGCGGTCGCCGTTTTCGAAATTTCTGGGAATTAAAAGACGGGCTAAGGCAGTTTCTCCCTTACTCAAAAAACACTCTTTTCTTAAATTTTCTCTTGCGATTTTCTCTTCCGATACTTCACCGTTTTTCCTCAAATTTTCTCTACCAATTCACTTAATATCCTCTTGAGAACGTTGATTTGCAGGTTTTGGGGAATATCATCGGTCAATTATCAAGATTTTCAAGTTTCTTTGAGGCGCACACAAGGTGTTCGATAAGAGTTCCGAACCAAATTTCGACTTTCTCCAACCGATTCAATGCCTCAAACTCGTAATAGGCAAGGAGCTCGTGGTTCTCCACCACCACCACCAAGGAAAAAAGGTCGAGGAGCCGCTACTACCTCCGCTTCAACCGGGCCTCGAGACATTTCCGACCGTTATGGAGCCCCATTTCCGATTTTCGACGACAAAGAGGGAATAGCTTACCAAAAGTTGATATCGAAGGGTGAACATATTCTACCTCGTCCGATTGATTGGGAGTTAGTGGAGAAGTTGAAGGTTGAAGAGGAAGTTCTAGAAATTCTCGATTGGATGAGCTTGAAGACATTTGCACAAATGGATTTCAAGTACTCAATAAATCTAGGATTGGAGATGCTTTGCACATTCAAGTTAGTCAATGAGAAGAGGAAGCCATCATACGCTACATGTCGACTCAATGGGCAAGAAGTTACGATAACCGAACGCTCAATGTACGAGGTGTTTGGATTTGTGAATGGAGATCAAAGGCTTACCGAAGAAAAGGAGAGTGGAACCGTCAAGACTACTCATTGGCAAGAATTTGCCGGCCCGAATGAGCATTGGAAGGATCACGGTCGTTCAATTGCCTTCATCAATCCCGTGTTATGCATCGTCCACAAGTTTTTGTCCTACAACATATTCGGGAAGGTGGAGGGAAATAAAGTTAACTCCTTGGAGTTTTCATTCATTAATGCGGCCGTAAATAAGAAAGAGTCGACGCCATTGAAGAAAGTGTGGGGTTTGATGGATCAAGCGTCGAGAGGAATACGAACTCGAGGAGCGTTATTCCATTTAGCTACACATATTGCGTTTCAAAACAATATAGTAGTTGATGATGATGAGTCGTATATTGGAGAGCCGTGGGAAGTGCCTAGAGCTTTGGATGTAGATGAGTTTGAGGCTAGCGGATTGATTTTGGCCGGAGAGTTCGTGCCGCATGAAATCCGAACCGCCAAGGATCCACAAGTAATGGTGGATTATCGACAAAGGAATGCGGCCCGTATTCAAAAATGGAAATTAGAGTTGGCGGGAGAAAGAGTGGGTTCGTCGATTTTGAGAGCGGCTCAACTTGAGGAGGAGAGCTTAATGCGAGAGAGAGCGGGTTCATCGTCCGGATGAGGACATAATGTTGTCGACGGGACGCCGACAAGAGATCCGGTGTGGGAGCAAGCATACACGGACTACGAAGCACAAGGGAACCAAGATGCCGGATGGACTAACTCGGGAATGAATTGGAGTCCTTCATACGAGATTCCTCAAACCGGAAACTATTACTCGGATTCGGGGAGGATGCATCCCGATGATCTCCAAGAAATTATCAATGCCAATGCTAGAGCATATGATGCACTTAATGCGAGGATGGACCGCATGGCTCTCGACGATGCTACATGGAATAATCGGATGGCGGTCGAGAGGAGCTACTACGAGGAGACCAATCGTCGGATTGTGAGGGAGGCATTGGAGGAAAATGACCAACGTTGGACGACTCGACTGGAGGCCTATGCTAGAGGAGGCCACTTTCCACCACCCCATATGTGAGAGAGGTCGTGCTCGGCACGACCTAGGTATGTTTTCTTTTCTTTTCTTTTATGTCTTGTAGATATGTGTTAGTGCTTATTTGTTTTATCTTGGTTTAGTAGTTGGTTTAGTTTGTGCTTGTTTGTGGATTTAGTTGTTTTGTTTTGTGTGGTTTAGTTATGTTTCTTTACATTTTTAGTTTGTTAGTTGGTGTGTTTGGTTTGAATTACTTTTCTACGCTCAAGAATTTGATTTTGTCCCGAATGTGGTGTGTTTGCATGTGGATATGGTCAAGTTGTTGCTTGAACTTACTCGGAGTGTAGGATGTACCACTTGTTAAGTGTCGAGAAATGAGTATATGATATTCATGAGTTTCTTTCCTTGCTATATACATGGGAGCTTTTGAGCCTATTTTCTTTGGAGAGTACTTGTGATATTCCTCGAGTGTTAAATATGATATTTCTTTGGAATTGTTTCGAGAATGAATGATTGTACTTTGTTGTGACATTGCATGAATATGAAGTTGCTTTGACTTGGTTGAGAATAGGAAAATGACGTTGTGAGATTGTTAGGATTTAACTCCACATTTATAAATTCCCCAAAATGACCGTGCCCGTCGAGGGACTCCCTAGTTTACCTTTTGAGCTTACATTGTACCTTTTTCTTGTAGCCGAGAGTTTCACGAGCGATGTGAGATTATGAGGGGTTACGAGATTGTTGTGTGAAGGTTATTCGGGGATTGTGGTATATTGTAAACATGTTTTCTCGTGTTAAGGCTAGCTATAATAAGAAAAAGCTTACTCCCTATATAAAAAAAAAAAAAAAAATTATATAAAAAAACGAGTACTCATTGATTGTGGAAACGATTGATGTAGGGAATAAAAAAAAGAAAAAAAAAAGAGAAAAAGAAAAGAGAAAAAGAAAAAAAAAATATTAATAATAAAAAAAGCGGGAGTATTAATAATAAAAGCCTAACGAGAACATGATTTTATTGATGTGTATTGATGTTATAAGGGGGTTGTGTTGTGAGAACATTTGGTGTAGGAGTGTTGAAATAGTACCTGCAAAATCAGAAAAAAAACAGTAACACAATAAAATCGAAACAAGGCTGAGTCGCGGACTAGGTCGCTTTCTTTAAGACGTTTCGCGGCTCTGCCCAATTGTGCTTGCAGAAGATAGCAGCGTCGTCCCCAGGATAAAACAGCCTCTCTCTCAATCGAACTTAGCACTTAGATCGATTGAATCACACAAATCTTTATGCTCAAGTATCTTTTTCTTTTTCAAGTTGTAAGTTGATATTTGTTGAATACTGAAAACCAGGTTTTATAGGGGTGTTTTTTTAAAAACGTTTTTCAAAACTAATTGCTGCAATAATGAAAATAAACGTTTTGATTTTGGAAAATAATTGCAGCAGTTACAAAATTCAAAATCTGAATTTGAAAAATAAAAAATAAAATATTTTAGGGGAAAGACACCAAGGACCCCCAAGGCCCCAAGGCCCTTATTAATATATATATATATATATATATATATATATATATATATATATATATATATATATTATGGTCTTGCGAGGGTTTGAACTCGCGTAGTCACCCCCACTATCGAAGCAAATAACCATCGGGTTACTTGCTCGTAATTGACATAATATGTTAAATATATAAATATATATATTTTTTCCAACAAGGAGTTGTCGAGGGAGGAGCCCATTTGCTTTATTATTTTTCTTTCGATTCCTACCTATAACCCGAGCCTACCTTGATGCAATCTTATTCCGATTCTTGTTCTTCTTTGTCAAAGTATGTGGATGTTCATGTGATGAATCGATTTATATATTCTCGATGTGCTTGAGGAGTGATGACTTACCATTTTTTCCGAGGGATATGATGCGAGAGTTTGGTGAATTTGAGTGACATGTTTCATATTTCTCGTTTTTTCTCGTTCTTGACAAGTGGTTGGTTTGTGGTTGGTTAGTGAGTTCAAAGTACGTGATTTGTGCAAACACGTGTTGGTTGATTTTACCTTGCTCGGGACTAGCAAGGACTTGAGCGTGGGGGGGTGATTTAGGTTGTGTGTGTGTGTTTTCGTTTATGTTTTTATGTCGTTTTTGAGTTGTGTGTCGTTGTATTTGTGTCGTTTGAGTTGTATTTTATGTTTTTGTGTGTTTCGGATCTCACGGGGTGTGTTGGAGTGTTTCGAGTTCGTTTTATAGGTAAAAGGTTGAAGGAAGTCGAAGAAACGAGAAGAAACCGAAGGAACTGCAAATGGCGAGCGCCAAATCAGAAACGGCGGTCGCAGGATGAAAATGGCGGGCGCCGAAAACCGAATGGCGACCGCCGAACGGGCCGAAAACATGCAGTAGCCAATTTGAATTTTTGAGCGAAACGGCGGTCGCCGTTTGGTAAACGGCGGTCGCCGAAATCATTTGGCGGGCGCGGAAAATAAACGGCGGTCGCCGTTTTTGTGGCAGTTCAAGGCGGTTACTTGCGAGGGTTTGAACTCGCGTAGTCACCCCCACTATCGAAGCAAATAACCATCGGGTTACTTGCTCGTAATTGACATAATATGTTAAATATATAAATATATATATTTTTTCCAACAATCCCCCACTTATATATTTATATATATTTTTAAAAATAATCTTTTGAGCAGTTCATCATAGTGGAGTGCATAAGTGAAAGTATCTTTCGATTTGAACTTCAACATAGTGATATATTTTTTTTCAAAGTAAGAGAATTAAGAGTGACCTAGGTCTGGAACTCAGAATTCTTTGGTATACTGAAATTATACATCACACACACCACTTCTATTTGTGTAATTCCATGCCAGCACAATACGGCCATGTGCTTGTATCCCAGTCTAGTGAATGTTTCTAAACTACTTGCCCAAAGTCAGTTTATTAAGCGGCCTCACTTTACATTCACATAGGTAAGTTCATCAAGAGTGCTCCTGAGCTAAACACTCTACTTAAACTTAAGTATGAACTTATTAAGAGTAATCACTCAACCTTTAGTCGCTCTAGGAAATCATGCTTTAATGGAAGGGACTAGGAGTTATACCCCTTATCTATAATTCGCATGATAGTTCATTTCCTCAGGTGACTCGTTTTTCCCATTGAACCCATGTCATGGGATCTCCATTCCATGGGTTGGGTGTCCATCACAAGAGGATCAATTTTCCATAGGCTTTAGTCCCATCCCTTTAGATGTATTCCACACCTTTTCACGAGCTAGTCCTTTCGTCAAAGGATCAGCTAAGTTATCATCAGAACGTATATAATCCACTCTTACAACTCCAGTTGTAATATATTCTCTTACCGTATTATGTTTACGGCGAATCTGACGTTTCTTGCCATTATAATAACGGTTCTTTACAAGATCGATAGCCGCGGTACTATCACAGTGGATTAATATAGCTGGAATCGGTCTATCCCATAAAGGAATATCTGACAAGAGGTTCCTTAACCAACTTGCCTCCTCACTTGCTGTGGCTAGAGCAAATAATTCTGACTCCATAGTGGATTGAGCTAGAATTGTTTGTTTCTTGGATTTCCAAGAAACTGCTCCACCAGCAATTTTGAACACATAGCCACTAGTGGCTTTAGAATCGTCCGAGAAGACGTTCCAATCAGCATCGCTATATCCTTCAAGGACAGCGGGATCTCTTACATAATGTAAGCACGAGTTCATGGTCCTTTTCAGGTAACGCATGACTCTTTCAATAGCATACCAGTGTTCCAAACTTGGACAGCTGGTGAATCTTCCAAGTACTCCAACAGCATATGCAATGTCAGGTCTAGTACAATCAGTAGCATATCTCAAACTTCCAATAATACTAGCATATTCTTTTTGTCTAATGCTTTCACCTTCATTTTTCAACAATTTCACAGAAGGATCAAAAGGAGTACAAACAGGTTTACAATCATAATAATTGTATTTTCTCAAGATTTTTTCAACATAATGTGATTGATCTAAAGATATTCCATTTTCAGTTCTAGTAATTTTGATTCCAAGAATAACATCAGCTTCTCCTAAATCTTTCATGTCAAAACTACTACTTAGCATACTTTTTGTTTCATTAACCACGTCAAGAGTTGAACCAAAAATCAGAAGATCATCCACATAAAGGCATATAATAGTACATATATTATCCACACATTTGTAATATATGCATTTATCACTTTCATTGATTCTAAAACCATTGCTAATAATCAAAGAATCAAATTTATCATGCCATTGTTTAGGTGCCTGTTTTAAACCATATAGGGATTTATTCAATTTGCATACTTTATTTTCTTGGCCTGAAACAACAAATCCTTCAGGTTGGTCTAAGTAAATTTCTTCATCTAATTCACCATTCAAAAATGCAGTTTTAACATCCATCTGATGTACATATAAATTATGAATAGCAGCTACAGCAATCAAAACTCTAATTGAAACCAACCTAGAAACAGGCGAGTAAGTATCAAAGAAATCCACATTTTCCCTTTGTTTGTACCCTTTAGCTACGAGTCTAGCTTTAAATTTTTCCACAGTTCCATCAGGTTTCATTTTTCTTTTTAAGATCCATTTACTACCAATAGTTTTACAACCAGGAGGTAACTCAACTAAGTCCCAAGTTTTATTATTTTCAAGAGACTCAATTTCATTATCAATAGCTTCTTGCCAAAGATCAGCATCAGGAGAGCTAAGTGCTTCTCTTATAGAAGTAGGATCTTCTTCAAGGTTAAACACAAAGTCAGGACCAAAGTCTTTACTAATTTTAGCACGTTTACTCCTTCTACGTTCAGGTTCAAGTTCAGGAACTATGACAGTAGGGGAAGGTTCTGAAATACTAGTACCCCCACTATTTCTTAATTCATTATCTAATACTTTGGGCTTGAAAGGAAACTTATGTTCAAAGAAATCAGCATCAACAGATTCAATAATCACCTTATTATTAACGTCATAAAATCTATATGATTTACTGTTTATTGAATATCCAACAAAAACACATTCATAGGCTCTACTAGACAGTTTAGACCGTTTAGGATCAGGTTTCCTGACATAAGCAAGACATCCCCAAGTTCTAAAGTAAGACACGTTAGGTTTTCTGCCCTTCCAAAATTCAAAAGGAGTAATTTGAGTTTTAGCTTTTGGAATTCTATTTAAAACATAGCATACAGTCATTAAAGCTTCACCCCACCAGTGAGTAGCAGCACCAGAACTAATTAATAATGCAACAACTAATTCAGAAAAGGTTCTATTTTTTCGTTCAGCTTTACCATTCATTTCAGGTGAGTAAGGAGCAGTAGTTTCATGTATAATCCCATGTTTTCTATATATATCATTAAACTCATTTGAGCTAAATTCAGTTCCTCTATCACTTCGAAATCTTTTTATATTTCTACCAAATTGGTTTTCTACTTCAGCAATATATTGTTTAAACATGTCAATAGCTTCACTCTTATGTTTCAGTAGATATACATATGTGAAGTTGGAATAATCATCAATAAAAGTCATAAAGTAACGTTTTCCATTTCTAGTCAGGGTTCTTTCAAATTCACATAAATCAGAATGCACAAGTTCTAAGAGTTCAGTTTTTCTTTGAACAGATTTATGGGACTTCTTAGTAATTTTAGCTTGACTACATATCTCACATTGTTCAACATTTTCAATTGTCAAATTAGAAATTAGTCCAAGTTTACTCATAAGCTTAACTAGTTGTTTGTTCACATGACAAAGTCGAGAATGCCATAAAGTAAATGTGCACACAGAGTAAGAAGAAGACACTTTATTCATTTCAACATTAAGCTTAAACATGCAATCAACAGCATAACCTTTACCGACATGGACTCCATTCTTGGTGATTGTATACTGGTCAGATCCAAAGGTTTGCACAAATCCAGCTTTGTTGAGAAGATAGCCAGACACCAGATTCTTTCTCATTCCAGGAGTGTGCAGCACATTCTTCAAGGTTAGTGTCTTTCCAGAAGTGAACACCAGATCGACCTCACCAGAACCTAAGACGTTCGTGGTATGAGAGTCTCCCAACAACACTTTCTTTTCTTTATCTTCTGTTTCAGAGTAATTCTTAAACAGGGATCTATCATAGCACACATGTCGTGCTGCACCAGAATCTATCCACCACCCATCAGAACCACCAATCATATTAACCTCAGCAATCATTGCTACAAGAGGTTCTTCCAGCATATTTGCTTGGGGAACATTTCCTGTTCGTTCCCGTTTAGGGAAACGACAGTTTCTGGCCAAATGACCAGGCTTACCACAATTGTAACACTCAAATTTTTCTCCATTGTTCACATTCTGCCTTGTAGGAGGCTTTGAGGAGCTTGAAGATGGACGTTGATTCGGATTTTGCTTTTGTCCGCCATAATTTTTTCGATTCTGGTTAGGCTTCATGGGCTTCTTTTGTGGCTTCAAGGCTGCATGGTTATTGTTCTGATTCTTCTTGGTGTTGGATAACAGCATAACTTCTTCATTCTGATCTTGCTTCTTGTGTTCATCTTCAATGCGAATGTGGAGAATCAGACTCTCCATTGAAAGCTCCTTTGATTTGTGTCGCAAGGTGTTTTTGTAATCTTTCCAGGCAGGAGGTAGTTTGTCGATCACCACAGATACTTGAAATGGCTCAAAGATCGTCATTCCTTCCACCGTAATCTCGTGGGCTATTTTCTGAAGTTCATGGACTTGAGAAATAATTGGCTTGTCATCCACCATCTGATATCTGAGATATCGACTCACTGCATATTTTTTAGAACCTGCTTCTTCAGTATCATATTTTTTCTGTAAAGCATCCCAAACTTCTTTAGCAGTGGTTAGTGATGAATAATAATCATACAATTCATCATTCAAACCATTTAAAATAAAATTTCTGCAAAGAAAATCATTTTCGACCCAATCTTCAATAGCTTTTGTTGACTCTTTGGTTGGAGGATCCACCACAGCAGGTTTGATAGAATTGGTTTGTTTTTCGCACTTCTTTGTGTGCAAATAGAAGAACATCTTATTCTGCCACCTCTTGAAATTGGCACCCGTGAACTTGGATGGCTTGTTGTTGTCGCTTGCTTCGAACTCCATGACAGATGGATACGTCTTAAAATTGTTGAAATAGTACCTGCAAAATCAGAAAAAAAAACAGTAACACAATAAAATCGAAACAAGGCTGAGTCGCGGACTAGGTCGCTTTCTTTAAGACGTTTCGCGGCTCTGCCCAATTGTGCTTGCAGAAGATAGCAGCGTCGTCCCCAGGATAAAACAGCCTCTCTCTCAATCGAACTTAGCACTTAGATCGATTGAATCACACAAATCTTTATGCTCAAGTATCTTTTTCTTTTTCAAGTTGTAAGTTGATATTTGTTGAATACTGAAAACCAGGTTTTATAGGGGTGTTTTTTTAAAAACGTTTTTCAAAACTAATTGCTGCAATAATGAAAATAAACGTTTTGATTTTGGAAAATAATTGCAGCAGTTACAAAATTCAAAATCTGAATTTGAAAAATAAAAAATAAAATATTTTAGGGGAAAGACCCCAAGGACCCCCAAGGCCCCAAGGCCCTTATTAATATATATATATATATATATATATTATGGTCTTGCGAGGGTTTGAACTCGCGTAGTCACCCCCACTATCGAAGCAAATAACCATCGGGTTACTTGCTCGTAATTGACATAATATGTTAAATATATAAATATATATATTTTTTCCAACAAGGAGTTGTCGAGGGAGGAGCCCATTTGCTTTATTATTTTTCTTTCGATTCCTACCTATAACCCGAGCCTACCTTGATGCAATCTTATTCCGATTCTTGTTCTTCTTTGTCAAAGTATGTGGATGTTCATGTGATGAATCGATTTATATATTCTCGATGTGCTTGAGGAGTGATGACTTACCATTTTTTCCGAGGGATATGATGCGAGAGTTTGGTGAATTTGAGTGACATGTTTCATATTTCTCGTTTTTTCTCGTTCTTGACAAGTGGTTGGTTTGTGGTTGGTTAGTGAGTTCAAAGTACGTGATTTGTGCAAACACGTGTTGGTTGATTTTACCTTGCTCGGGACTAGCAAGGACTTGAGCGTGGGGGGGTGATTTAGGTTGTGTGTGTGTGTTTTCGTTTATGTTTTTATGTCGTTTTTGAGTTGTGTGTCGTTGTATTTGTGTCGTTTGAGTTGTATTTTATGTTTTTGTGTGTTTCGGATCTCACGGGGTGTGTTGGAGTGTTTCGAGTTCGTTTTATAGGTAAAAGGTTGAAGGAAGTCGAAGAAACGAGAAGAAACCGAAGGAACTGCAAATGGCGAGCGCCAAATCAGAAACGGCGGTCGCAGGATGAAAATGGCGGGCGCCGAAAACCGAATGGCGACCGCCGAACGGGCCGAAAACATGCAGTAGCCAATTTGAATTTTTGAGCGAAACGGCGGTCGCCGTTTGGTAAACGGCGGTCGCCGAAATCATTTGGCGGGCGCGGAAAATAAACGGCGGTCGCCGTTTTTGTGGCAGTTCAAGGCGGTTATGGGCGACTTTGCTGAGGTATTTAGGCGAAGAAAAATAGGTTTTCGATCATCTTTCGCCTGGGAATTGAGTCGGGGAAAAGGAGACGATCCACTCGGAGCCGACAACTTCGAGATTAACGTTCAAGTCACGAGCCGTTTAATTCACCGTAATAGTAGTTGCTATTTCATTTTCTAGAACACTTGTTTAATATCTTTTCATGCTATTTTCGAATCTTGCAAAAACTTATGAATGTTTAAGAATTGGTAATGTTAGAATGTTTCTTTAAATGAATTTCCTTTGGTTAATTAAAGATTGTTCTAAATTAGTTCTTTGTTCAATTCTCTTGTTTAATTTCTTGTTTATCTTTGAGTGCATTTTAAACATTTCGCTTTCATTCGTCGTTATTCTCGTTATTCGATCTTTGCTTAAGATGTTGAACTAATTTCCTTACTCGGGTGTTTATATGAAGAATTAGACGGATAATTGTTTAACCGGAAGATCTTGTATAAATGTCAAACTCTTGATATCGTAACTTGACCGAGAGCGATTAATCAAGTGAATTAAACGTTGAAAAACGAGTTAAGCAACCCGACCGGGAACTTGACTTTCGATTGTCGTTTATATAGATTGAAAAAGGTAGAAACAATTTGAAGTCGAGTTTGTAGTATAATCATCCGAGTCTTTTCCTAATTGTTTACTTCAAAATTTCCATTTTAATCGAGAGTTTCAAAATGAATTTAGGATTTAGTATAATGATCTACGTTTCTTCTACTTTTCACACACTAGAACATATCTCTTTCGTTTCCTTGGATTGATACCGAGTCAAACTACAATTGACCTCGGATTTTGACGAGAGACGCACCAAAAACGTCTAATCAGCATGTCATCCGACACCATTCAAAAGTCAATGGTTGTGAATTGGTGAAGGTGTCGGCCGACACCCAATTCACACTAGGTTGGTGTCGGCCGACAATTACTTATTTTGGTAATTTTTCGGTTGCGGGTTTCTTTTCTCCAATTCAACCCTAAACTCTCTTTCTCTTCCTCCTATATAAAGAGGACATTAGACCCACGATTTTGGTGTCTATTCTACACGAAATATATTATTTCACTCTCTTTCTCCTCCTCCTATATAAAGAGGACATTAGACCCACGATTTTGGTGTCTATTCTACACGAAATATATTATTTCACAAGCACCAAAATACGAGGGAGACAAGAGAATCGAGTGGGACTCGATATTGTTGAAGGGCTTCCACGTTCGTTGATCAAGGAGGGTTCGTGCAACGAATTGAGGCCGGGTACGTTCGCGGCTATCCATCTACGCGTGAGCTATCTACATACAAGAATTACAAGGTACATAATAATTCATTACTAAATAATTCAGGAGGGTTCGTGCAACAAATTGAGGCCGGGTACGTTACAAGAATTACAAGGTACATAATAATTCATTGTTCTTACTACATACGTGCGCACTAGATCCATAATTCATTGTTCTTACTACATACGTGCGCACTAGATCCATAATTAGGGTTTTACGTGTTTATGCATGACTGTCTATTGCATAGCCCAGGGTTTGAACCCTTGACCTTATGAGTGAAGAGGAGGAAGATAACCGCTGGGCTATCTGAGCTATATGTACAATTTTTAAAAGATAATATATATGTATTCATTAACTTCTATTTATTATGTAGTATAATTTAATAATAAGATAAAATACAATATATATATATATATATATATATATATATATATATATATATATATATCAAATTATAAATATAAATTATATATTTGAAACATTTATTAGATTATATTTAAAAATAATAACACTTAAACATTTTATTATAATTATTATTAAAAATGTAGTACTTTTTTAACATTTTTTATTTATTACAAATAATATATTATTTTAATTAATTTAAAATTTTAATAAACTTAAATATATTCAAAATAATATAATATTTTAATTAATTAAAAAATAATTATAATTTTATTATTTTGTAAAATAGTAGTTTAAAAAAACATTTATAACAATTTAATGTTTTCATAATAACATTTAATAATTTATTATTATATAAATTAATGTTAATATTATTAATATATAAAAAAAAAAAAAAAACAATTTCCCTATGGCAACTGCCGTAGGGAATACATTTTAATACTCCCCTACGGGAACATAGGGGTCCCCTACGGGAAAAGTAGCCGTAGGGAATTTATTATTCCCCTACGGGATTTGCCCGTTGGGAAAATTTCCCTACGGCTAGCCGTAGGGGATCCCGTAGGGAATCTTGGAGGCGAATTATGCGCGGGAATGCGCGCGAAGTTCCCAACGGGGGTCACCCCTACGGCTGGGGGTAGGGATTGCCGTAGGGAATGCCAGAAAATATTTCCCGTAGGGAATGCCGTAGGGGAATCCCTACGGGAAAAAGGCCGTAGGGAATCCCCGTAGGGATTCCCTGGTTTTTTTGTAGTGCAATTATTCATTCAATAAGGAGCGTGCGTTGAAAAGAAAAATTTACCACATAAATCAACATGGTATCAGAACATGGAATACTAATTTCTATTCTCATCTTGAGGGAGTGTATAGAAGTATATTGGTAGAAATATATCACACGCATAGAGGAGTCATATGCGCACAAGAAATACAACATACGCGCTCCTATGAGCACCACTAAAATGACATGCGCACAAGGAATAAAGTCTTATTTTCATATATTGTTTTATTTAGTTTATTTCCATCTTTTATTCTTTACTTTATTTTTTGAGTTTGCATATGCTTATATAAAGCATACGTTAATCAAATCAATCAATAAACAAGTTTAGTTTTATTTAAAAAAAAAAAAAAAGAGAGGGACGTGCCTGAAAAGAAAATTTTACCACATAAATCAACAAAAATTAAAATTTTATTAGTCACTTTATTTTGTGGAACTTAATTAGATTAGATTCTACCTATTTTATTTATTTATAAAATATTGATAATTAAATAATAATACTTCAATTCTAATCAAAGTGAATTATACACATTAAATAATAGTATTTCATATGTACTGTACATTTTAGTCATACTTTTCATGTCATAATTCTTATAGAGCTCTCTTATGGTTGCAAATGAGTCGAACGGTTCACGAGATGCTCAAGTCGAGCTTCATGTCGAGCAAAGTCGAATTAGAATTCAACAAATCATTATCATAAACAAACTGATCACGAGCGTAATGTTTCTCATCTTGGGAACTAGTCGAGCAATTAGATTGGCTTGCAGTTACTCGATAAATTATTAGTAGTAGTATTTTGATTTTCATAATATTTAATTAATAAAAATATATTTATTTATTAAGTAATTGGGGCGAGTCTCGACTCTTATTATAAGAAAACACTATAAGTAAAGTTGCAATTATAAAATACTAGTATTAAGTTGGAATGACCCGAACAAAAAACAAAACAATTAAAAAAGTAAATTTAAGAATTCTTGACTTTTAGATATATATAGGATCTGTTCTTTTGTACTGAAATCGGCTGAACTTAACTTAACTTAAGCGATTTGAACTTAACTGAACTTAACTTAACTGGATTGATTTTTTTATAAAAATAATAATAATTTTTATAAATTATAAAATATTGTTTTTAAAATATTAATAATATTATGACAGTAATTAGATTTTATATTTAAAATTATAGATTGAAATTATTTTTTATTTATTTTATTTTGAAACGATCTGAACTGAACTGAAGCAATCTGAACTGAGCTAGACTGAAATTAAGTCCAAAAGAACACACGACTTAGCATATGCAGTTTGAGCATGCGAGGAAATCGATATGACTAAGTTAAACAATTGAGATTGTTCGGTAGATGAAGTATTTCAAGTCCAAGTTGTCGGTGAATCATTTGGACTTGAAAAATAGATCGACGAGGGTAATATTAAAAAAAAATTGATGAATGGACATTTGCGAAAATAATTAATATTTTTTTATTAGATTATTAATAATAAGGACCTGTTCTTTTGGACTGAAACCGGCTGAACTGAACTGAACTGAACTGAACTGAACTGAAGCGATCCGATCTGAACTGAACTGAACTGAACTGAACTGAAGCGATCCGATCTGAACTGAACTGAACTTAAGCGATCTGAACTGAACTGAATTGATTTTTTATAAAAATAATAATAATTTGTATAAATTATTAAATATTTTTTTAAAAATATTAATAATATTAAATTATTTTTTGTTTATTTTATTTTAATTTATTTTGAAACAAACTCAACTGAACTGAAACGGTCTGAACTGAACTGAACTGAACTGAAGCAATCTGAACTGAACTGAACTGGACTGAAATTAAGTCCAAAAGAACAAGTCCTAAATGTCATACTCGCATCATTTTTCTTGTAAACTACCACAAGTCACGTTGTAAAATTGTAGTATTATTCATTTTACAATACTAATCCCTTTTATGTTTGTTTCCACAACCCCGAAATTTTGAGTAATAATTAGTCAAACGATTCCTCAAGAATTGAGACATTAGTGTTTCCACGCCAAAAAAGAAGAAGGTGCTAATATACAGTCAAGAACAACTTAATAGCAGGTGACATACTAACTAACATCAGGATCATTTGTTGTATGACCGTAGCTAAGTTCGAATTATGATACCCTTCAGACATAGGCTTCTTCATTTCGCCCTCCACTAAGGAGGTTAATTTCTACTATTATAAAACAAAATAAAAAGAAATTAAATAAACGTATTTAGTGTTATAAACTCAAAAAATTGAGAGAGAATAATAAATTAAAAATAGAGACCATGAGAGAAGTAGAGCTGAGATACCGTACCGTTTCGAAATTGTCATATCGATACCGTACCAAAAATTTTGATATCGAAAAAATTCATATCGATATCGTACCGAAAATTTCGGTATACCGATTATCAGTATACCAAAATTTCGATATCGCAAAAATTCATACCGATATCGTACCGAAGTTTCGGTATATCGAAAATATCGATATACCGAATCATATCGAAATTTTTATTATCGAATTATACAGAAAATATCGATATAACGAATCATACTCAATTTCCAAAAATTGGGCCTAGACGGAAGTAAACCGCCTGAATTTTCCATTCTAGGCAGCTAGACGAGTCCAAGCGGATTTAGACGGGCTAGACGGGGATTAATCGGGTCTAAGCGGCCTAGGCGGAGAGTAATCGGGTCTAGGCGGTTTCGTATAAAAAAATTAAAATAATGTTTTTTTTCGTCTAGTTGCGAATTTAACATTTTTATTGGATACAAAAATTAAAAAAAATGATATTTTTTGTGTTAATTAAGAGATTAAAAAAAATGATATTTGATGTGATTTGTGAAATATGATGAAATTTTTTAGAATATTTTAGCTTGAACCTATAAACAAAGATGATATAACTAATTATTATAATTAAACTAAAAAACTTGTTATTTTTTCGAAAAATATATATAATTTATTTTTAAAATATAATATTAATTAATTAAATATAAAAATGTAAAACGATTAATCCCCGCCTAGTTCTCGATTAATCCCTCTAGGCCCTAGGCTCCTAGACAACGCCCGCCTAGCGTCTAGCGCCTATTAAAACCTTGATCATATGACTTATTTTTGCATACCGAAGTATATATATACCGAAATATCGAACTATATCGACTATTTTCGGTATATCGGCATATACCGAAATACCAAAATATTAAAAATTCATACTGATACCGTACTGAAAATTATCGATATGGTATCATACCGTACCGAAAATTTGGTATTTTCGGTATTTTTCGGTACGGTAAGTTTGGTATTTCGATATTTCGGTATTTTTACCTACCCATAGATAGAAGAATAGAATTGTTATTTCATTCATATGAGAATCGAGAACCCTTTATATAAGATACAAAGTAGAGTTTATGTCTTGTTAACCAAGAAAGGGTAAACTAGTCATTCACTAATTACAATATTTATAACACTCCCCCTTGAATAACTATTTACAGGTTTGATGCCTCGCTATGTCAGAAAAAACCCAGTGGGATAAAACCTCGACGAAGGAAAAATAGTAAAGTTTGCTCCTCTGATTGTAATCACCGAAAATCTTTGACTTTTTTAAAGTAGTTATTGGTGATCAATCTATCTAATTAAAATCTGTAACTCTAATAAAACTATATAGAAAAAACTTAATTATTCAAATATAAATTTTGGTCTTCATGACTCGAACTTCGAATTGTCGAGTTTCACATTCATTTGTATTATTGTATATTTTTCGTCCTTCTGAGACATGCATTTAACAGACATCTTTATTGACTAGATTATTCGCAATTGCTATAACCGGCCAGTATAATTCTATAATAAAAATTTACTTCAGTATATATATACTTCGGTATACATTTCTTAACAAATGAACATAGTAATATGATATTTTACATATTACTACATCATCATTCATTTTCCATATGATATTTTATACTTTATTTTACTTATTTTTTTAAATAATTTTTATACATTGTTTATTATATGTATTGCGGTAAAAAAATAGTGAATATTAATAATTCATTAATAGGTATAATCCTTTTTTAGGGTCGAATGGAGTAATATATTATAAACTAAAATACATGTAACAATAGTAATTTTCAAAAGCTATGTTCTGCATAATTGATTATAAAAAGAGACAAAAAGAACACGCGTGAAGTAAAAGCCTTCTCAAACTACTACGTTCCCTCTCCTCTCCTCTCATCTCCTCTCGAAGTCAAATATAGGAAGTGATAAGTCATCAACAAGTCAATTAAGAATTGTGATTTACAGCAGCATTGCGGCGAGAAGGTCGTCGATGAGCACGGCTTCTTTCAATTCTTCGCCCCTCCGACTAGGAGGTCATCATTTTGCTCTATTTTAATTTCCCCCTCTTACCCGGCCCGACCTCCTCATGCTTTTATGTAGGTATATACTGATCATATATGTTAAAAACAAGGACTTATTACAACACGTACACTCACAATGATACATGCACGTTAAATAGTGGAATAGTAGTATACTGTATATGTTTCAATCTATTTATTACATATTTTCTGCAGATCAAGCTTTTCTAGGTATATATGTAGTCAAGATGAGCAGTGGTACTCTTATCACCAGGTCCGGGTGCATTTGCCATAAGTACCTGTTAAGTTGTTATATATTTCCTTAATTAAAATTCAGTTCCAAATCCAAACTTAGAGACAGAGTTGACACTTTCTTTTTTGTGATGTTTTAAAACAGTTGATACACCAAAAAAAATTATGGAAGAGAGCGAGTATAATAAATTACTCATAGTTACCTCATTTGCAGGTGGAGGTGATCATATGCCATAACATGTGTTAACAAACATATTTACTTTTTTAGAATTCAAGACCAAAAAAATTATAAAAATTAAGAATATTGTAATTTAGAATGATCATCAGAACCTTATGTTGGGAAATTCGCGTTCGAATTCCTCTCCTGAAAAGCACACGAACAAACAAAGAACGAAAAATACAAAAAAAAAACACGAAAATTTATAGTGGTTCACCCGTTAACGACGACTACGTCCACTTCTTGCCGCTGCAATAATTCACTAGATCGATTATAGAACTCGATTACACGCTTGTAAAGCTATAAATTTGACTCTAGACTTTCTGAAGGTGTTAACCCTATTTTACACGCATAGGGTTCATATATATAGGGGAAGAAAAACAAAACAGGGAGAAAAACCCGCTTCTGCGTAAAAGCCCCCCAACTGTCGGCCGACGCCATATTCCTGTCGGGCGACATCTCATCGGCGACCGCTGGACTCATTTCGGCGCCCGCCGAAAATGACCAACCACTACTAGAAAAAAGGGTTTTTGCGACCACACTACGTGGTCGCTATTAGTGTCTTTTAGCGCCCACACGTGGTCGCAAAATCAGCTGCTCGCTATCTGTTCAGAATCAGCTCCCGCACACCTATTAGCGACCACACACGTGGTCGCTATTAATTACCGTGGTCGCTATAGAGTCCGAAAAAAGGCGCGTTCAGCCCCGCCAATTCGAGTGTTCGCGAACACTTATTGGCGACCACCCGTTGTGGTCGCTAAAACCTATTTCTGAAAACCTGATATTCTACCGTGGAAAATACTGTAGGGATCGGTTTTACAGAGATGGCAAAGGACAGAAAAAGACGAGGCTTGTGTTAGACACAATCTCCTTAAAACAAAATTCGACCTCTACCGATCGTTTGTTTCCCAGGATACAACGTCTCAAGCAACTACGTTGCACGTCGAACCGAGAGTTGCCTGAAAGATTTCACCGGAGGGCCAAGGATAATATGAAAGAAGAGGAGAAGAAAGTAGCAGATTGCTGGAGTGGTTTTGGTGTTTTTCTTCTCAAACATGAAGCTCGTATTTATAGGCG
This sequence comes from Euphrasia confusa, assembly GCA_954870475.1. Lineage (NCBI taxonomy): Eukaryota > Viridiplantae > Streptophyta > Magnoliopsida > Lamiales > Orobanchaceae > Euphrasia > Euphrasia confusa. The sequence goes on from OX940957.1 coordinate 36,015,986, forward strand.
AGCATAGGGAGCTGAACGATTCATCCATTGAACCTGGACAGTCAACATGTAACGGCCATGCAATAATGTCTCAGCATTAAGGCCACTTAATTGTCATTTTGAAATTCAAAAATTATAATCAGAAATTGATTTTATTTTATTTACTTATTAAATAAATAAAATCATTATTAATGAGTCAACCAACCGTTACTTTGTAACGGTTTCGAAAAGAAAATTTGCAAAAAGTAGCTTGGTCGACCGCCCCCAAATCGGACCGACATTCGTGTACGCAGGTCGCGCTCGCACACAAGTCTGGGGGTTCGTAGGCTATTTCGGCAGAGATTTGCACCCCCCTGCGCGCACGTAGGAGACGGAGCAATATTATAGCAAGTCATTCATAAGCCACTAAAGTGCAAGCACTATATATGCCCACTTGGTTTTGCATATTTTTCCGATGTGGGATAGCAACTCCCTTATTAATTTTCTTCTCTTTTTCTCATTATTTTTGATTATTTTTAACAATTAATTTCTCATTCATTTCAACTCCGATTTGAGCGAATGAGCTATCGTTTCGAAGCTCTCTCCGAGCTCTCTATTTTCCAACAGTCCCCCCCCCCCCCATGAATGAAAATTACACATAAACCAAAAGTAGTTTGGTGAAATCAATCAACGTTAGAAACGTGCATAGGATAGGTAGGTGTTACCCTTTGAACCTTCCCTTGTGAAAGCATACCAACTTTACTGATTAAATAGTAGACACGATGTCTTTGAACTATTCACCATTTGTGTAAACGATAATATACTCCACTCACGTTCTTTCTAACAAATCTCAGTTCTCATGATTATGTTCATTTTGGCCCTAAACATCAGCCTGGTTCTGTAAGAGTGTTTAAGAATATGCCTTACTATATTCTCTTCGAAGCGGCCCCACTTCTCTCTTACATAGGTGATTTCTTTCAAGAGTATTCATAATATCTCTTATGAATCATTAATAGCCATTTGCTAATCCTCACACACAATCACTGTAACATCTTTTAGGCAATGGACTTTTGGTGGAATTCAAATTCCCCCCCAGGACAGTGATAACGGAGTTTAGACGTTTAGGTTGTCCTTTTGAACCTAGTTCTTGGGATCTCCAGTCATATAGGTAAGGTTTTCCATCGTCTCAACTCTCTTTCTTTAAGGCTTTTAGTCCCATTCCTGTAGATGACGACAATACTAACTCTCGATTTAACCCTTTGGTTAATGGATCTGCGATATTATCTTTAGATCTTACGTAGTCTATTGAGATAACTCCAGTCGAGAGTAGTTGTCGAATGGTATTATGTCTGCGACGTATATGTCTAGACTTACCATTATACATATTACTTTGTGCTCGTCCAATTGCAGATTGACTATCACAATGAATACGAATTGGAGGCACAGGTTTCTTCCATTTTGGAATATCTTCTAGGAAATTCCTGAGCCACTCGGCCTCTTCGCCACATTTATCTAGAGCTATAAACTCTGATTCCATTGTGGATCTAGCAATTACTGTTTGCTTAGACGATTTCCAAGAAATAGCAGCTCCACCGAGAGTGAAAACATATCCACTTGTGGACTTGGATTCTTTTATGTCAGAAATCCAATTTGCGTCAGTGTAACCTTCAATGACAGCTGGATATCGAGTATAATGCAACCCAAAATCTCGAGTATAGCGTAAATATCTAAGTAATCGTACAATAGCTTTCCAGTGGCTTTCACTTGGATTACTAGTGTATCTGCTTAGCTTATTTACTGTATAGGCTATGTCTGGTCTTGTACAACTCGTTAAGTACATTAGACTGCCGATCACTCTTGAGTACTCTACTTGACTCACTCCTTCACCTCGATTTTTAGCGAGGTGTTGACTTGTATCTATTGGAGTTCTAGCAAGACCCGTATCGTCTTTGCTAAACTTCTCTAAGATTTTGTCGACATAATGAGATTGACTCAAAGCAAAGCCGTCTGATGTTCTATGAATTTTAATTCCAAGTACAACATCAGCCTTGCCCATGTCTTTCATGTCAAATTTTGAATTTAACATATTTTTCACTGATTTGACCATATTATCGTTACTTCCAACGATAAGTATGTCGTCAACATATAGGCACATGATTAAATAATCATCGTCCGTATTTTTTATATAAATGCATTTATCACATTCATTTATTCGAAAGCCATATTCTAACATAGCATAATCAAATTTTTCATGCCATTGATTTGGTGCTTGTTTTAATCCGTACAAGGATTTCACCAATTTACACACTTTATTTTCTTGCCCGGGAGCAGAAAATCCTTCTGGTTGATCCATATATATTTCTTCACCTAGATCACCATTTAAGAAGGCCGTTTTTACATCCATTTGATGTATTTCAAGATTTCTTAGCGCTGCTATGGCGATAATTAATCTAATTGACGTAATTCTCGTCACAGGAGAGTACGTATCAAAATAGTCAAGACCTTCTTTTTGTCTATAACCTTTAATTACAAGTCTTGCCTTGTATTTATCGATAGTTCCGTCGGCTTTCATTTTCTTTTTGAAAATCCACTTAGAACCTAGGGGTTTACTTCCCGGAAGAAGGTCCGCTAATTCCCAAGTATGATTTTGCAAAATAGAATTAATTTCACTTTGAATTGCCTCTTTCCATTGAGGGCCATCAGAAGAGTTTACAGCTTCTTTAAAGCTTTGAGGTTCACTCTCGAGCATGTACGTTAAAAAATCAGGACCGAACGATTTTTCTATACGAGCTCGTTTACTTCGTCTTTGTTCAACATTTATGTCATCAACAATTTCTGTAATTGTTGGGTTTGCATGCATGCGCGAGGAACTAGCTTCATTGCTATTATCAGTGCATGTCTTCCATGGAAATATATGTTCAAAAAATTGAGCATTTCTTGATTCCATAATAGTATTTTTGTGTATATCGTCGATTTTTTATTCGTACACAAGAAATCGATAGGCACTACTATTATGTGCATATCCGATAAATACACAATCAACAGTTTTAGGGCCTATTTTAACCTTTTTCGGTAGTGGAATTGCCACCTTTGCTAAACACCCCCATACTTTCAAGTATTTATACGACGGTGCTCGACCAAACCATAATTCATATGGAGTTTTGTCGATTTTCTTTCGGGGCACCTTATTTAAAAGGTAATTTGCGGTTAACAGCGCTTCTCCCCACATATTCGGAGGTAGTCCAGAATCAAGCAACATCGCATTTAACATTTCTTTCAATGTTCGGTTTTTGCGTTCGGCAACACCGTTTTGTTGAGGGGAATAAGGTGCAGTAGTTTCATGCATGATTCCATGTTTTTCACAAAAATCAGCAAACGGAAACTCATATTCACCTCCTCGATCACTTCTTAATCGTTTAATTTTCCGATTAAGTTGATTTTCAACTTCTGTCTTGTAAAGTACAAACTTTTCGAAAGCTTTGTCTTTACTTTTTAGGAGATATACATAACAATATTTTGTGCTATCGTCAATAAACGTGATAAAATATTTATTTCCACCACGTGTTTGCATGGTTTTTAAATCACACACGTCCGTGTGAATTAAATCGAGGGGTTCACTATTTCTTTCAATAGTTCGAAAAGACGATCGAGTCATTTTTGCTTCTACACAAATTTCGCATTTGTGATTTGTATCAATTTGGAGTGTGGGTATGCTTTTTAAGTTCATTAATTTTCTTAATGAATTAAAGTTTACATGTCCTAAACGGCCATGCCAAGTTATCGATGACTCAAGCAAGTAAACGGAAGTAGAAGCAGTCTTATTCATGTTCTTGTTGATAGTCATTACATTGAGCTTGAACAGCCCATCATTCTCATACCCCTTACCCAGATACACCCCACCCTTGGATATTATAACATTATCCGACTCGATTACAATACGAAAACGATGCATATTCAGAAGAGACCCAGACACTAAATTCTTACGAATCTCAGGCACATACAAACCATTGTTTAGAGTTAATTCTTTTCCAGAAGTAAACTTCAGCATTATTTTTCCTTTCCCTTTGACATCAGAAGTTGCTGAATTCCCCATAAAGAGCTTTTCTTCAGTAGCACTTTCATCAAGAGTGTGGAACAGCTCCTTGGATGAGCAGATGTGGCGGGTAGCACCTGTGTCGATCCACCACTCACGTGGGTTAGAACCCACCATGTTCAGTTCTGAAACAACAGCAGCAAAATTATTATTATTTTCAATAACAAGTGCATTGTTTCTTTTAGGTTTCCTGCACTCGGAAGCCCGATGACCAAGTTTGTCACAGTTGTGACAAATTCCAGCAAACTTCTTTTTGAATTCTCCCTTTTTCGGAGCAAGCATCTGATCAACTTTCATTTTGCCTTTGTCTTTGTAGGTAGGCTTGGAGCTGGCCTCAACCACATTTGCCTTGGGTTCATGGCCATAGAGACGAGCATTCTTCTTGTTGTCCTCTTCAATGCGAAGACGAACGATCAGCTCTTCCACGTTCATCTCCTTTCGTTTGTGCTTCAGATAGTTCTTGAAGTCTTGCCACCCGGGGGGAAGTTTTTCGATGATGGCAGCAACTTGAAAGGTCTCGCTGATCACCATCCCCTCGGCATGAATATCATGAATAATGACTTGAAACTCCTGTACCTGAGACATCACAGATTTAGTATCAACCATTTTATAATCAAGAAATTTCCTAACAATGAATTTCTTGGCACCGGCATCCTCGGTTTTGTATTTCTTATCCAGAGTCTCCCACAACTCTTTAGCGGATTTGACTCCAATGTACACATTGTACACGTCATCTGCAAGACTATTCATCAAATAGTTCCTGCACAAGAAGTCACAATGCTTCCATGCATCAAGCGCGTTCACCGCTTGCATGTCCGGATCTTCTGGTAGGCGAGGAGGATCTTCTTTCAAGAACCTCGCCAGATTCAATGTTGTCAAATAGAACAACATCTTCTGCTGCCAACGCTTGAAATTCAAGCCGTTGAACTTTTCCGGTTTATCGTGATGGTTCACGACCGGAAAAGCCATCTGGTGTGGCGCACCACCACCAGGTCCCGAAGGAGGCACAATCACATTATGTCCAGTTGATCCATTGGGTCCAGTAGAGTCAGTCAGTTTCTCAACAGTAGAGTCGATGACTTTTTGGGTGTTGTTGGGAGAGTCAGAAGCAGCCATCTCGTAGAGATTTTTGTTTTAAGACTGTAGGGATCGGTTTTACAGAGATGGCAAAGGACAGAAAAAGACGAGGCTTGTGTTAGACACAATCTCCTTAAAACAAAATTCGACCTCTACCGATCGTTTGTTTCCCAGGATACAACGTCTCAAGCAACTACGTTGCACGTCGAACCGAGAGTTGCCTGAAAGATTTCACCGGAGGGCCAAGGATAATATGAAAGAAGAGGAGAAGAAAGTAGCAGATTGCTGGAGTGGTTTTGGTGTTTTTCTTCTCAAACATGAAGCTCGTATTTATAGGCGAGCATAGGGAGCTGAACGATTCATCCATTGAACCTGGACAGTCAACATGTAACGGCCATGCAATAATGTCTCAGCATTAAGGCCACTTAATTGTCATTTTGAAATTCAAAAATTATAATCAGAAATTGATTTTATTTTATTTACTTATTAAATAAATGAAATCATTATTAATGAGTCAACCAACCGTTACTTTGTAACGGTTTCGAAAAGAAAATTTGCAAAAAGTAGCTTGGTCGTCTGGGGGTTCGTAGGCTATTTCGGCAGAGATTTGCACCCCCCCTGCGCGCACGTAGGAGGCGGAGCAATATTATAGCAAGTCATTCATAAGCCACTAAAGTGCAAGCACTATATATGCCCACTTGGTTTTGCATATTTTTCCGATGTGGGATAGCAACTCCCTTATTAATTTTCTTCTCTTTTTCTCATTATTTTTGATTATTTTTAACAATTAATTTCTCATTCATTTCAACTCCGATTTGAGCGAATGAGCTATCGTTTCGAAGCTCTCTCCGAGCTCTCTATTTTCCAACAAATACTTGACACGTAAGCGTTGTAGCGACCACGTGTGATCGCAAATGCCGGGGTCGCTAAAACTTTTGCGGATATCAGCGGGCAGGGGGCTTTCTTTTCATTTCTTACTTCATTCCTAAAATAACAGAGCATCTGGAAACGTAATAAGATGGTTTTACTGTCTTTATAATATTGGCTCTATCATATTTTTCATTTTATCCCTAGATTAGAAAAATTAAGGAAGAAAGACAAAATCAATAATGGAAAATTTTTATCGATGGTTTTTCTAATGATAAAGTAAGGATTTCCTCATAGAAAATGGCATCAATCCCCCATTGCGTATTGGTGCTTATCGAGTATAGAATAAATCTGCTTCTCTTTGTTCCTACGAACAGAACTCTTCCATGATTATGAACAGAATAAATATGAATCTAACCTTTGTTAGCAAATAATTTTCCGAATAAGGGGAGTCCAGAAGATAGTCTTAGGCGGCGACTTGCGACTTGCGATTTCTACTCCGAGCGGCGAGCATCTCCGGCAGAGGCCTATCTCCGGCGGCGGCCCATCTCCATCTCCGACCTTAATTCGACCAGGTATGATTTCTTAGATTTGTTTCTTAGATTATGGTTTTTTTTTATTTTCAATTTTGGGGATAAAATTTAGGATTTTTGAAACTTACTAGTTTAAAAACTTGAATTATTATTAAAAAATATTCCAAGTTTAATCGGTTGAATTGTATATGAAACATCGTGAGTTTTGCATAATAGTCTTGTATGACTGTTCTTTTTTGTCGAGATGAGTAGCTGGTTATAATACCGAATTCACTCCCAGAAGTTTAATCCTCCTCATGTTGTTCAATTTGTGTAAGTGGAGTAAATGTGGGTTATTTGCAATTCTTGAAATTTAGTTTTGATTATGATTATGATTACCCACACCATCTAAATTATTTGTGTAAAGTAGTAGTGGAAGTTTGTGTTTCTTGACTCCCATTATACAGTTGATTAATTTGGTAGGGTCGAATTAGTTTTTATGTAGCTAGATCTTTTGGGGAAATACTCTGAAAGATTAATTACCTTTTTCAAGCCAACTTTTTTCTACTGTATCAAGAGTTTTAAAGATCCTCAGTTTTAAATAAATGAGTTTGTTCATTTTGTTTTCAAAAATTTGGCAAGCGAAATTATCACAAAGTAACATTGGCAATAAAGATTGCTTATGATTTGAATTACAATTTTGATACAAATCAATTTGTGTGCAAAAGTAACCTCTATTATTTTGTCTTAACTATCCATTTCCCATTTTCCATTTTCACTTTGCAATCAAAACCAATAGTAATCCCACTATTTTTTTAAAACGTAAGTCTACTGTATATATATATAAGTTTGATGATCCCAAATATATATTTTCATTATAAAATTTCTGTAGAATGTGTAACATGTTAAAGTTGGACCAATAACACCTTAAAAGGACTTGTTAAAGTGATAAGGTTGTAGAATGTGTAACATGTTAAAGTTGGAGACCAATAACACCTTAAAAGGACTTGTTAAAGTGATAAGGTTGTAGAATGTGTAACATGTTAAAGTTGGACCAATAACACTTTAAAAGGACTTGTTAAAGTGATAAGGTTGTAGAATGTGTAACATGTTAAAGTTGGACCAATAACACTTTAAAAGGCCTTGTTAAAGTGATAAGGTTGTCCAACTTATATGTGAGCCGAGGGTTCTTACTCTGATTTTTAAAAGGCCTTGTTAAAGTGATAAGGTTGTGAGCCCAGGGGTTATTACTCTGATTTAAAAAGTCTTGTTAAAGTGATAAGGTTGTCTAACTTATATATGAGCTCAGGGTTCTTATTCAAATCGATGTTGATATCCAACATAACAAAATATAAAACTTAATTAGAGTTAATTAATTTAATTACAAGAAATTTAAAAGGTCACTTTGATTTCTTTGTACAAAAAGTTTTTTTTTAATATAACATAATTTTTATGAAATAATTTTTTATAAAATTCAGTATAAAATGACATTTTTTAAAATATTTGACTTATGACTACTATGTTTCATCACTTTTTAGCTCTGGTATTTTTTCTCAAAATTTTAATTTACATTATTTTGTATGTATGAACTATGAATGCTCGTTCCTGATTTTCCAAGGACCCTAGGCAACATATCATAAATGGCCCCCATTAAATTATTAAAAAAATATTTATATAAATATTTATATTTTTTAAAAACATTATCAATTAAGAACATGATGTTATTTTATTACCGTGTGAAAAAAAATATTAAAATTATTGTAGTAGTACATAAACCTTTAAAAAACAATCACAAAATTCTAAATTTTTTCTTTTATATTGAAAAAAGTTATCAAAAATTTAAAATGATAGAAAAAAATTGTAAAAAAAATTCAAAATTTTTATAATTAATTCTCAAATTTTGTTCAATAATGTGCTTTATTTTTTATTTTTAAATTACTACGGTATAATAGAATAAAAATTAATTAAAATAAATGAGATTTTTTTTTGTTACTTAATAAAATAATCAATTCTCAAATTTTGTTCAATATCTTTTTTTTGTTTGTTTTTTCTAAATTAATACGTATAATAGAAAGAAAAATAATTAAAATAAATGAAATTTTTTTTTACTTAATAAAATTTGAATTTTTAAAAGATTTTTGTTTGAAAATATATTAATTAAGTTGAAAAAATTTAATATTTTTATTGTTAAAATAATAAAATAATTAAGATAAGTATTATTAATTATATATAGAAGTATTAATAATCAGGTTACTCAATTTCCAGATGCTAACATGACCGGTAAGGCCAATTCTCTCAACTCTTGGGTTATTGATTCTGGTGCAAATGAGCACATTACATATAATGAAAATCTATTAGAAAAGTCGAAGAAAATTGATGACAATCCTCCCGTGAAAATACCAAATGGGGATTCGATACCAGTTAAAAGTATTGGTGATGCTCATTTAATAAATGGGTTAAAATTGAAGAATGTGTTGAATGTTCCGGAGTTTAATTGCAATTTACTATCTGTAAGTAAGTTAACTCGTGACTTGGATTGCTCGTTAACTTTTTTTCGGGATACGTGTGTCATACAGGACTTACGTTCGAGGAACCTGATTGGGATGGGTAAAGCTCGTGATGGTCTATACTATTTGGAACCATTCAAGCGAGAGGGGGTGGCTATGTCGGTCTCGGTGGATTCTACGGTCTGGCATAGAAGACTTGGTCATGCTTCGGATGGAGTTCTTCAGAAAATTCAGCAGTTGGATAATTTTGGTACTTTTACTCATTTTTGTGATTCGTGCATTCGTGCAAAACAGAATAAATTGCCTTTTCCGATAAGTTTTTCCAAGACAATTGGTTGTTTTGAGTTGATACATATTGATATCTGGGGTCGTTATCAAACAGCTTCTTTCAATGGCGAACATTATTTTTTGTCAATTGTTGATGACTATAGCCGTGGGGTCTGGGTTTACTTAATGAAAAATAAGTCTGAAGTTGGGAAAAATTTAGTGACGTTTTGCAACATGGTAGACACCCAGTTTAATAAAAAGGTAAAAAGGATACGGGCTGACAATGGTTTAGAGTTTCAGTCTAGTTCTATGAAGGAATTTTATAAGAAACATGGAATTTTACTTGAAACATCATGTCCTTACACACCTCAACAAAACGGAATTGTAGAGCGAAAACATAGACACTTACTTGAAATGGCTAGAGCTCTTCGTTTTCAAGCGTCATTACCTATAGAATTTTGGGGAGAGTGTGTATTGACCGCCGCATACATCATAAATAAACTACCATCCCGTGTCATTGAAAATGAAACGCCACATGAAATTTTACTTGGCAAAATTCCCTCATACAATCATTTTCGCGTTTTTGGGTGTCTAGTTTATGCGCACGATAGTCTTTGCAAACAAGATAAATTTGGTGAGAAAGGGAGACCATGTGTTTTTATAGGGTACCCCACAGGACAAAAGGGATATAAAATGTATGACTTAAAGAATCAAAGAATATACTCAAGTCGTAACATTACGTTTCTGGAACATATTTTTCCTTTTGATGAAAATATTAATGGGCTGAAATTACATGGAGAAGTTGAGTTGGTGGATACATTAAAGACCATACAACATGCTTTCGATTCCAGTAGTGATGACTTGGTGACTGAGTATCATTCTCGACCTTCTGAGGAGAAACATGCAGAAGTTGGGCCACAACCAACTGAAACACCTGAGCTCAATTCGCATGACTTAAGTACTACTCAGGATGTACAAGCCAATTTTCCTCCAGTTGGTGTTGGAGTTGGGTCAAGCTCCGGAAATGGAAATATTCGGACCAGTACACGTGCAAGGTCAAGACCAAAACACCTTGAAAATTTTGTGACCGACATTCCACCCTCAATAGACCACTCACAGCCCATGCCCGACTCAGGAACCTCGACGGTATATCCCCTCTCCCATTTTGTTTCTTATAATAGATTTTCGAAATCTCACCGAGCTTTCCTAGCGGCCATCACTTCGCGTGATGAGCCAAAACACTTTTCTCAGGCAGTCAAGGACCCTCAATGGTGTGAAGCAATGAAAAAGGAGATTCAAGCTCTAGAAGAAAATGCCATTTGGAAATTAGTCGAATTACCTGTCGGAAAAAAAGTTGTAGATTCCAAATGGGTCTACAAAATCAAATACAAACCCAATGGGGAGGTGGAACGCTACAAAGCTCGTCTTGTCGCCAGGGGATATACTCAGGTAGAAGGAATTGATTTCCATGAAACCTTCGCCCCTGTTGCGAAATTAGTAACCGTTCGGTGTGCGTTAGCCGTTGCATCCAAGAAGAATTGGGAAGTACATCAATTAGATGTGAATAATGCATTCCTCCATGGAGATCTTGAAGAAGATGTTTATATGAAGGTTCCTCAAGGATTTGCGAAGTCTGGTGATACCCGTGTTTGTAAATTACAGAAGTCTCTCTATGGCCTACGACAAGCGTCGCGGAATTGGTATCAAAAATTTACAAAGGCGCTTCTCACACTTGGTTTTCAACAATCTAGAGCTGACCATTCCTTGTTTGTGTTTCGACGAGGTTCGACCTACGTTTCCGCACTCATTTACGTCGATGACGTGCTGTTGTTTGGGAACGATAATGCTCGCATTCAACAGGTTAAGGATTACATGGATGCACAGTTTAGCATTAGAGACTTGGGACCGCTTAAGTATTTTTTAGGAATCGAAGTAGCACGATCGCCGGAGGGTTTTGTCATTAGCCAAAGGAAGTATACTTTGGACATTTTGGAGGAATGTGGAGTCCAAGCTAGTCGTCCCAGTAACTTTCCAATGGAACAAAACTTGAAGCTCCAAGAAAATGACGATAGTCCGGATATCGACGCATCTCAGTACAGACGCTTGGTGGGTCGATTACTCTACTTAACAGTCACTCGGCCCGATATCGTATACTCGGTTAACCAATTAAGTCAATTTCTAAGTCATCCTCGACGCTCGCACATGGATGTTGATGTCCGCATTCTTCGATACTTAAAAACAACCCCCGGTCAGGGGCTTTTTTTACCAGCACACGACGATTTGAATTTAAAGGCGTATAGCGATGCAGATTGGGCAGGTTGCGTGTTCACTCGTCGTTCGCGCACTGGCTACTTCATTAGCCTTGGCGAATCGCCCATCTCATGGAGAACCAAGAAACAAACGGTACTGGCTCGCTCTTCCGCTGAAGCCGAGTATCGAACAATGGCGACTACAGTGTGTGAGGTGTTGTGGCTACGTTGGCTTCTTAAAGACTTGGACGCACCACAAATGGAGGCGACTCCTCTATTTTGCGATAATCAAGCAGCTCGTCATATCGATGTTAACCCCGTGTTTCATGAACGCACAAAGCATGTTGAAATGGATTGCTACTTTGTGCGCGAACGTGTAGCGAGTGGTGGCATCACACCATGTGCTATCTCTACTCAATTTCAAACGGCGGACATTTTCACTAAGCCTCTCGGCGCGGAGCGATATCGTTTCTTACGTGAGAAGTTGGGTGTTCGAGACCTCCACACTCCAACTTGAGGAGGTGTGTTGAGATTTGCTGATATCTTGGAGATACTCACGACCTTAATTAAGGAAGACCCCATAATTCCTAAACATCTCTTCCTAATTTTTGTAAGAATATTTTTTTTCCTATTACACAGGATGGACTAGCATGTATATAACCATCGCTGCTAATGTATCTTATACATAACGTATGAAATATACATATCTATTTTTTCAGTATGTGCATAGGAATGAAGTGACGCACACCGGCGTTGAGTTACTGGTTTCCCAAGTCAGAAAAACCAAAAGTTATATAACTACTCATTTTGACTATCAATATCTTTTGTTTGGTATTTTTTTTTTCTTACTATGAATCACATGTAGAAACAACTAGTCAAAAATATGGAGTAGTATGTACAGTATTATCATTCGTATCCGTTGATTACTTTCTATTGAATATATAGAATCAAACATTCATTTTATTTAGTACAGTATATATTTTATTTGTTGGGAAAATAAGATGACTCTGATCATCATCAATTGTTTCCCTCTAGTTTAATTACGAACTGTTCATTTTAAACCAGCCAATCAAAATGTAAAAGTATAATTATTAGCAGACAACTTCGTTGATGTAGCGAAAGCTATGAACACGGGAATTAATATTCGTTGATTCGAAAATACCCGAGAATCGATAAATTAAATTTCCTAGTGGGGTCTAAGCAAAGCTAGACGGAGATTTTTAGATTAGTGGTGACTAGTGAGACAAACCTCAACCCACTTTCAATTTTACTTCTTCAGCCTAATACTACTCCTAAAAATGGATCTTGATGAGCCCATTTTATTCAGCCCACTAAGTTAACTTCTTGATTAGCCCACTACTTTGACATATGTCCAGCCCATGAACTTCAATAGATGAGCCCGGCCACTACTTTGACATATGTCCAGCCCATTAACTTTTGATGTGCATATTGTTTTTTAACCATTTTTTGAATCAAACGACGCCGTTTTCCGACTGCGTGAGTATTTGTGTTCTCGACCTACTTGGGAAGCTCTCCGGCGGCCGAGGAGGGGGGAAATAACGGCGGCCGAGTCACAGGCCTAGCAGTTCCGTTGATAGCTCGGCTTCGCTAAGATAGCTATGTCGCCCGGATAAGCTCGCCGAGCTCTGGACGTACTCTTGATCTTAAGCGCGCCGAAAGCAGGTCTCTTTCTTCTTCCTTTTATTTGTATTTGTATGCAGGAGAGTTGATTGTTGACTGTTGTTCATTTCTTGGATTTGATTGTGTTGAATTAGGGATTTTAGATTGAGGGATTGAAAATGGATCTCTATTTTAATCGGAACGATCGATGTATTAGTCCGTCAACGAAGCATTGTTCTTTAATTTTCGGTTGAGTCGGAAACATAAAATGTTCAGTTTTCCATTCATTATTGGTTACCTGACAACTAAAATCTGGGAAATCCTGGTTTGGTTCTTGATGTAAAACATTTATACGTGACACGTTCAATATTATCATGATTAGGATTAGTTTAATAATGTGACTATTTGTTTAGCAAGTCGAGGATGGATGACAACTTAAAATATACGAGCTCTAGTGGTTATGATCAGTTTCGTTTACTAGATCGATCTGCTATTTCTCTCTATCATGCGCAATCGCATAATATTAAACTATTCCTCCTCATTGTCAAAATCGCTTATCTGGTTTCTGCTTAAACCAAAACTCTTCCATTAGCTAGGTATGTTTACAAACATGGATGTTGCATGCTGAGTAATGAGAATACGGAGCTGAAGCTAATTCGGTTGCAAGCCATGGAACAGCAAGCTCGCTTACGCGATGGTAAGTAGTAAGCAATTAATGTCCATGAGAATCAACTAATAGTTAATTAGCTTAATTACTAGTCTGCATCTTAATTTATCTCTTGTTCCTTTCACTATTCACACAGCACTTAACGAAGGATTAAAGCACGAAGTCGAGAGACTCAGGAACCGGAGAAAAACCGACCAGTGAGAACAACACTGCCTCTGATTTAGGTGTTCTCTTTCCTCATTCTGCCGCTTTTTATTTGTTCACCTGTTCATATATAGACTGACAGTGACAGCTCGTTTAATTTCAAACATCCAAAATCATAATCGGTAATCAATATACTTATATCGGATTGCATTTTATGCTGGAAGTGGGTCTCATATTCCACAAAGCAGAAAAAGAATGGAATTATCGATTTAGTTGCTATGAAATGTTAGAAATACCTTGATGATCATCAACTATGAGTATACGGATCGCCATTGTTCGTTTTTTGTAGATTCATTAGTGTTGAGAAGTATTGTATGACACAAATTAGGAATTGGATTGGGACAACTGACCCCTCAAAAATAACCTCCCTTGTTATAAATTACTATAACAAACTCCAACTCGTGTAGAAGTGGGCATATATGGCCATATGGGCTATGGTCATCCTAGGGCTAGGGTTTCATGTATGATGGTGGACCCCACTCTTGCAAGGTAGTTAGGGCCCCTTGTAATAATTAACATGATATGCAACTACCATATGTAACAGTTGGGATGAAATCCACATGCTTTTTGTGGATGTTACTTCAGGTACTCTCTGCTTTGTCTATTCAAGAAAATTTAATTTGGACACTACTTAGTTTTACCAAACCATATCTCAACCACACACATCAAATCATTGAAGATATGCATGGAAGCATATATACATTTCGTCTTGTATATTCATTTAGGCTCTTTAATTGTTACTAATCTACTATGATCAGAATTTGATTCCTTTGTGTTGCTCGTTTATTCGATATATAGTGATATGTTCTTCTCTTTCACTAGTGATACTTTTTTCTGATTTGGAGTTTCATGTATATTTTGTGTTATGTCGTTTATCATAACTTTTTTTTAAATATGGGGAGTTGTATCGAACATTTGGTACTTCTGTGAATGTGGAATCACGAGACTGAGTAGACGTGCTTGTATGGTGATAAGGTAGAGAAAAAGGTTGGAGGATTACATGTCCTAAAGAGATCTATGGTTGTTTATAAACTTGATAAACTACATAGTCGTAGGTTTAGCTATAGAGTAAACCATTTGAAAATAAACACGGAATTGTGGGGGCTTGATGATAATTTTTTGGTGGTTTTTTCCATTGAGTGTAAAAGCTTTGGGGACTCCAACTTAATTCAGTTTTGTTGAATTTAATTTTTTTTATTTAAATAATGATAAAATTCAATTTTCAATTATGACATGTTTTTCTTCTTAAACCCCGTATAATTTTGTGTTTTAAATTTGTAAATTTCAGTTTTAAATAAATAAGAGTTCTAATTTTTTTAAATTATATATTAGGGTAAAATGTTGCTCTTTTTTATAAATTCAACTATCAAACTAATTTAAATAATAAAATTAATACAGTATAAAATTGGGGGAATCATGGATGGGGCATTTGTAAGAGTATAATTACATGTACTACCTATATTTTTCCCAATTTTTGATATAGGGCAGTGTTCCATTATTAACCTTGTTTATTAATTAATATAACTACGTATCTAAACATAAAATACCAAAAAAAAGAGATATTTAATATAACTACGTATCTAAACATAAAATACCAAAAAAAAGAGATATTTAATATATATGAGATATGAAATAATTGCGGTAGAATTCTATGTTAATATCTCCTTGCCAAAATTCGCTATGTAGCTGAAGGTTTCAAACCACCCCACAAATCCCAAACTCGGCGAACGAACCCGAACAAAAAAACCTTCGACATTCATCGATAATCAATTTGTGATATTTTACAAATTCTTGTTATGTAATTCAAATTACAACTTAATAAAATTTCTAGGTTTTTTATTTCACTTTTTGTATTTTAATTAATTTGGGAAAATTTTAGTTGAATTTGAATTTAGCAAGACTATCTAAAAAAGGTTCATCTTCTTCTCATATTGGTTTACCATGACATATCATATCTATACATTTATGATAGATATCTATCATGACATATCTAATAGATATTTATACATTTATGATAGATATCTATGATAAATATATATACATCTATGATAAATATATATTGATATGAAATATCTATGAAAAATATATATTGATATGTGTAAATCTATGATAGATATCTATTCATATATATATATATATATATATATATATATATATATATATATATATATATATATATATATATATATATATATATATATATAATCGAATGGTTGCGCAAATATATTTTACCATATATTTATTATTCTTGCACAAATATATTTAAATTTTTGCGCAAATATTTATATTCTTACGCAAATATATATATGTATATATATAATTTACTGATTCTTGCACAAATATATTTACATTCTTACACAAATATATTAATATTAATGAATATTAAATAAATTAATATGTTAACGTTATTGTAGGGATATTTACGACGTAAATATATTAATATTAATGAATATTAAATAAATTAATATGTTAACGTTATTGTAGGGATATTTACGACTTTATACATTCTAAAAAATGCCCCTATTTAAACAAGTAAAAAATATACAGCCCCTTAAAATGAAGTGAAAAAGAATGAGTGCTCAAAATAATATTAAAATGCAATCAGCCCCCTCCCCTAATATTACCTATAAAATTTTAACTTAGCTGTGAAGTGTATTTTATAAAGTAGAAATTATAATTTCATATACCATATATAATCTCTTTTTCAAAAAATTCCTTAAATAAATTTGATTAGACTTTTGGGAGGCCACCGACTTTGTATCTTAAAAAACATGAAATGTAATACTGTATATTGGACAAACATAAAATTATGTTTAAATATAATTAGTGTTTGAAAATTAAAAGTCAGCTTATATTATAAATTTGCCTTCACTGTTTAAATGTGGACTCCAATGAATAATTTCCACGTGAGACTAATTCTCGATTTTACAACTTATACAAATTTATACATCCACTGAAATTATGCAAATGATAATAATAAAAAATAAATCGAACTGAGAATTAAATTTACACATTTGAAACATTCAACTATTTGAATGAATAATTTTAATAATATTCATATTATTGTAACATCCAAAATATATATACACTCTCGTTCTGTGAGTTATATACCCAGTATATTCTTAATAACTCGTACCTAAATGAATCCATAGCAAGCAATTGTACAATATTCAAGAGGTTGTTGATGTTGCAAGAGGTTCGATCGATCACATGTACTTTGAATCTTAATCTTATGTTCTATCTTGATGTTGTCGACTCTACTTCTTTTGATATACAAAAAAATTTCACATTTGAAAATTTAACTAATTAATTCCACAACGTATATATGTATATTCAATAATAAATCATTGGTTATTTACATTAACTAATTAATTCCACAACGTATATATGTATATATGTTTATTCAATACTAAATCATTAGTTGATGGTTATATACACCGTCTACTAAGAGCATCTCCAATGCAAGTTAGAAGTTTTGAGGTAGGAAGTTATGCCACGTCAAAAATTATTAATCTCTACCTCAAAAATTTCTACTTCACTTAATGTTTCTTCTTCACAAATAAGCTCACTTTCAATTTATTTATATTATATTTTATATTCTAATTATTATTTTATTATGAAAATAATAATAAAATCCCCACGTTTTTTACTTTTACCGGGTAGAAGTACTTCTACCTAAACTCCTCACTCATGCAACATCATCATCTTCACAATGGTATTTACCCATTTTTTGTTTACAATGATATTTATCTATTTTTTGGGTGAGATGTAAAAGTACATATAGATTTTTACCTCTTAATATTCTTACTTATTTCCTAATTACATACTATCACACGCGTGGTTTATTATATATATTACACACAAATGTATAGTTAAGTCAATTAATTTTTCATTGTTTCGTGGGACGATTTTCCTATTGTAAATAGAATGGGGGCATGTTACATGTGCCACTAACGTGGTAGGGCCGCCCCGCCCTTAACTTCATCTTAATCAATATTTATTACATTTTACTTGTTCGGCTTAATTAATTAGACTAATGACAGTGAAATCGTACTTAGCTACTTTTTTGAATCGAGTAATTAATTATTAAGCCGTTACTTACAAGCAAGAATCATGAACAGCGTACTGTAAGTCTGTAACTTAATTTATTCCAGTCTTAACAAAGTGTAAAAGATTAATCATAATTATTTTCAAAATAAATAAACTGTGAAACTATATTTTCTTTCAATTATTAGTGAAAGCATGCAATTGAAATTAAAAAAAAAAAAAAAAAAAAAAAAATCTCTGAAAAAATGTCATTGTCAATAAAGTTTTCGCTAAAATTGAATTACAATCAAAAATGTATTTGATCGAGTTGAAAACGAAAGATGATTATAGGAAAAAAAATCTAGGCTATTAAGCCGACAATCAAATCCATGATTGATGGTAACAATAATAAAAATTACTAATATCATTGTCAATGTTTTAGCAAATTTATCTAATTAATCTTCATATAAATGGCCGACAAATTCTTTCAAACCATGTAATTAATAATTAATAATTAACATAATTCTTCATAGCTGATCTCATAGACGTAACAGTACTACTTGCATTATTGCTAATCAAATGTATGTTTAGCTCAAATTAAATTTTGATTCATGCTTGCCCATTACATAGTGACCCCAAAAGTCTCTGTCATTTTAGAAATAGCTAAAAACATACAATATACTGTATACCTAAATGAAAAGATTTTGTTTCGAGTTCCGAACACAATTTGTCCTGCATGTAAATTTTATTTTCATCATTGTTAAATATAACTCTTACTGTACTACTTTTGTTTGCAAAGTTTTATTTACAATTTTTTTTTGACAAAAAAAAAAACTTTTATTTGAACTTCTTTTATCAAAAAACATACTTTTAAGTTCAAAATTAGAATAGTTATGAATAAATTAAATTTAAAATTTAGCTAAAATGTAAATGAATATTTGTATTTTTAAATTTATTTAATTATTTTATTTTTAATAATTCGAATATTATTGTGAGACTTGTAAAAAAAATGTGAATAATTTATGAGACTGAAATAGTATATGATTGGACTTGTAGTTAAGTTAATGTGAAGTTGACCAATTTTTTTATCAGTTCGAGATATTAAATGATGCGGTATCTAACATGATAATAGAGCTAGGAGTACATCTAGTAAAAAAAATCCATCGACTGAGACACTCACGTTATATTGGACATGCTCTGAAAGTCTGAAACAATGTTAGCTCATTTTATCTAAAAGTAAAGTAAAAAACATATAATTTGACACATAAATACAATTAAATATTGCCAAACAAGATTTTAATTAGCTATAGTATTCACAAAATATAATTTGAATTTCGAAGTCTTGACACTAACAAAATTTAGAATCATATATAATAAATCTTCATAACACAATAATATAAAAAAACCTATACAAGAAAATAAGATATAGCATCAAGAAAATGAAAGAATGAGATTTTGAGACATGCTACATGTGCATTGTACCTGTAGGGTCGACTCTGGATTAGCAGTTAATTGGTAGTTTCATGTTGGAACAAAACCATGTGCAGTATTTAGTCTTAGTTTCTTACATATATATATAGGTTTTATCTATTATGCTACACTGGGCGGAATACACTATGCATTTAATAACCGTTAATTTAATATTATTTTATACAAATGCACACACAATCACACACACCGACGTGTATAGCGTATGCATCAACGGTTAAGATGCTACCAAAATAATACACCAAGTGTAACATCTAATAGACCATATATATATATAATGTTTTTTTTTTTTCAATGTATATTGTGGTTTTACATTTTTCAATGTCAATTTATGATGTTTTTTTTTTCTCAAATTACCTTCATACATTAATTAAAAAATAATAAATTAATTATAATTTTAATGTTATTTAGAATTTTAAAAATCATTAATGAAAGGTAAAATAGAATATAGATATTTTTTCTTAATTTGTGTGAGTATTTTTATGCATGTATGAGCTTAAATACACACATATATAAATTTCATATCACTCTCTGGTCCCAATTGCTCTCTATATATAGAGTTCTCTTATTCCAGAATTTTGTACTTACCAAGCCTCCATCTCCCTCCTCATCAACTACATTACAATATATTTCTCATATATCTCCCTTAATTTCTCATTAATTTCAATGGATGTTTCTCGATTCTCTCTAGTGTTTTTTTCGTTCATCGTCCTTTGCTCACGAGGCGCTCATGGAGATTACGGAGGTTGGGATAGCGCACACGCCACTTTCTACGGCGGTGGCGATGCATCCGGCACAATGGGTGATCGAGAGACTTAATTAAATTTAATTGTATATAATTATATTGTTTCCTTTAATTAATTATTAACAAGAGTATATATTATCCGATCCATTGCATTGCAGGAGGTGCTTGTGGGTACGGCAACCTGTACAGCCAAGGGTACGGTACAAACACGGCAGCACTGAGTACCGCCCTTTTCAACAACGGGTTGACCTGCGGGGCTTGCTACGAGCTCAAATGCTCGGGCGAGCCCAAGTGGTGCAACTCGGGCAGCCGCAGCATCCTCGTCACAGCCACCAACTTCTGCCCGCCCAACCCCTCCCTGCCCAACGACAACGGCGGCTGGTGCAACCCTCCCCTCCAGCACTTCGACATGGCTGAGCCGGCTTACCTCCAGATCGCCCAGTACAAAGCCGGCATCGTCCCTGTTTCTTTCCGGAGGTATATATAATATAATTTTGTTTCAATTTTTAAAATATAAGTTAAAATTTCATTTTTCATTCAAATCCAAAAAAATTGTGACGAAAAATGTACATTTACTGTCTGTCTAATAAAAAATGACTCACTTCTTTTGTAAATTACTACTGCAGAGTTCCATGCGAAAAGAAGGGAGGGATTAGGTTTACGATAAACGGGCATTCTTACTTCAACCTCGTCCTAGTCAGCAACGTGGGTGGGGCAGGGGACGTGCACGCTGTGTCCATTAAGGGGTCGGGAACGGGCAGGTGGCAGCCCATGTCCAGAAACTGGGGGCAGAATTGGCAGAACAATGCTGACCTGGACGGGCAGGCGCTGTCGTTTCAGGTCACCACTAGCGACGGGAGGACTCTCACCTGCGACGACGTGGCGAATGTTAATTGGGAGTTCGGCCAGACATTTCAAGGGGGGCAATTTTAATTAATAATAATAAATTAATTAAGGCCAATTTGCGACGTTTTTAGAAATTCGCGGGTTGAAGTTTAGTGTTTCGTTTATGAAATTTGGAATCTAGGGCAGGGGCGGTAGAAGGTTTGCACCCGACCAGGCGTATTCGCGTGGTTGAGGTGTGATCGAGATCTAGTACTTGTGAGAGTTTGTAAAAAAAAAAAGTTTTTGTATTTGTGTTGTGTTGTGTTTGCTTAATGAATGTTATTGAATTATGAATTTGTATTGTTTATGACATTAAATTTTGTAGCTGTTGTACAAGTTGTCAAGTGACCCCCTACTACTAGTTCTAGTACTAGCTCGTAATTATAAATGTCTACTGAAATTGAAATGGCCATTACTAGAGTCGATTTATTGTTAGGTGAAACATATCTAACTTTGAAAAGCAATAATAAAACAAATTTATTTATTTTTTATAACCAAAAAGTGTATTTTCACTATTTTGTACGAGAAGTAGTTATAAGGATTTGTATTCCAAATTTCCAATCGTAAGGCGCGCTCATGAATCTCACGACTCCGCACTACTTGAAGCTCACACGCATTTTCTCGGCTCGAAATTCCCTTAATGCCCTCCGGAGGGGTTTCTCGATTAACAAATTCTATCGCCCGTACGCAGTTTCTATTCGACAACAGCAGCTTCCCAGGCCCTTTCCCGTCATTCCGAACCCGAGGCACGGCGGAACGACGATAGCAGTTGGATTTACGACGATGTCGAGCGGCGGCGATGATGGCGGTCAGGAGGTGAAGTTGCAACTGTCTTCGTCGAGTGTCCTCAAGATTCGGAAAGGCGACATCACCCGGTGGTCCGTCGATGGTTCCTCCGATGCTATTGTACCATTCTCTCTCTCTAAATTTGTGTGTAAATTTTACTGTTGAAAATGAATGGGGACAGGAAATAGGGGAAATAGCGTTTAATTTTTGGATCAAATTGCTCAAATTAGGGTTTGTTACGTTGACATTGAAGAACACAGTGATTGACTGATTATACTTTAATCTGAATTAGAAAAGGTGAATAAAAAAGCAGGGGCTTAGTTTTAGGATTGATGCCTCAAGCTGCAAGATATATTTGTTGTTTATGCGACATTTCTGTGCGCTTATTGGATCGATGCCTTAACAGGTCAATCCATCCAACGAACGGATGCTTGGAGGTGGTGGCGCAGATGGAGGTAACATCTGTTTTTTTTCGAGGGTAGAATCAATTCTGTTTACATCTTTGCATATTTATTAACCCCTGCCCTCATGTTTTTTAATTTATTTTATACAGCCATACATAGAGCTGCCGGTCCAGAACTAAGGGCGGCATGTTATGAGGTCCCAGAAGTGAAGCCTGGAGTTCGGTGTCCCGTAGGAGAAGCAAGGATAACCCCGTGTGTGCTTCTTGTTTTCGAAATAATATGCATATTATACGACCTTGTTTTCATTAGTAATTTAAAGATGATTTGAATTTTGTAGAGGCTTTCGATTACCAGCTTCTCATGTCATTTATACGGTTGGACCGATATATGACGTAGACAAGAACCCTAAAACTTCTTTGAGAAATGCATACAGGTATTTATCTGAACTTCATTTTTTGTGCAAGTCCCGTTCTCACTAGTTTAGTTTTTAATATTTTGATATGAATTCATATTTCTTGTATGAACTGATTTGTGCAGAAACAGTTTACGGGTAGCAAAAGAGAACAACATTCAGTACATTGCGTTTACTGCTATATCGTGTGGGGTCTATGGGTAAGTCATAGAGAAGTGATTATTATTTTCTGAAGTTGGTGAGAGATATTCTTGCATAATAATATGTATGCATCTGTTTAAAATTGTTATAGTATTCTGCCTGTTTAATATATCAAACTATTTAAGCTACAAAATTCTAAGTTACTTTGTATATACAATATATTTTTTTCTAAAATACATTTAATCCTGATCATTCTCAATTTTCTTATCCGATTATTTAGTCCTATGCAAGGGCAGTAGTGCACCAATTTGCATCTGATTTTTGACATTTATTTCTTGGGACTATTTGTCCTAAAAAGTAAAAGATTTGCACATTTTCTGAGAAGCCCTAAAATGCAACTCTTTGGACGATTCAGTGTCATGAAAGCATGAATTGAAATGCTTGTTCATAGAATCTACACCAGAAAATTGTTCGCTGTTTAATTGTGGTTGATTGATTGCTTAGCTTCATGTCCTTTATTAAAGTGAGTTCTTTCTCTCTTCTTGCCTCATAATTTACGATCGCAGGTACCCTTATGACGAAGCTGCAACCGTAGCCATATCTGCAATCAAGGAATCTTCTGGGGACTTCAAGGAGGTAATTTTCTTTTTGGGGCATCTGAATTATCTTTTATATTCTTTTTTTTTCTTTCTATTTTTGGAATATTGGTAATATTATTGAAACCTTACTAGTATATATATACACGTTTCAACTTGTCGCCTTATATTACGTTTTCAGGTGCATTTTGTTCTGTTCTTGGATGAGATTTATGATGTTTGGGTGCGCAAGGCTCGTGACTTACTCCAAGGGTGATTATCGCCATTTGGAGTTGTGCCTGAGATAATATAAAATCATTATTATGCTATATTTGTCTCATGATTGAATTTTTTCTTATCTTGCATCAATTGCTGGTTTTGCATCTCCTAGAGTAAGAACCTGATTTCATCATCAAACTGACCAAAATTTGGCAGACTACTTTCAGACTAGTCACTAGTCCTATTTCAATATTTATTATTTTTCACTAATTAAATACTCCCTCCATCCAAATACAGTTGTCATACTTTCCTTTTTGGGGGTGTCCAACAATAGTTGACACACCCCAAAAAAGGAAATAATTATTCTAACTTTTTCATTTTAATATACAATTTTATTCTACTTTACCTCACCTACTTTTTAAACTTTACTTTTCACTTTTAAAATATATTTTTACCTTTTAATTTTCAATTAAAAAATACAAAAATAACAATTTTCTTAAACTCCGTGTCCAGCAAAATATGACATCTATTAATGGCCGGAGGGAGTACTGTATTAAGTAATAAATAGCAATAATAAATACAGTAGTTATCATCATTTTTTTATTTTTTATGTGATTGATCTTTACCAAAAAAAAAATGTTTATAAAGTATTTGTAAGTATTTTAAAACATTATAAATTTTTTTCAAATTAATAAAAAATATATTTTAATACTATAATTTAAAATATTTTAAAAATATTGTAAAGCGATCCAGATTTAATAAAATGTATTTAAAATCAATATTTATGAATTACTGAATTTAAAATTAATATTTATGAAATCTATATATTTCCTGTGGAGTAGTCTACACAATTCAGCAGCAAACGCGGACCAACTGTTTGTTCATATTCCCCAATTAATTAATCGGAAATACTCCAAACTCAGAAGGCGCGACGGCCTGACGCCACCGTCCGTCGCCCAATTCTAATCTGCAATCGAGTCCGAGCTCCGCGTCCTGTCCTATCGAAAACCCGGATTTCCTCGGCTCCATGCGAGCGGTCTGTGCTGGGCCCGGCCTTCCAACCCTACCTAATAATCGCCAAGTAGGGAATGAGAGTAACGCGCCAACTACTGCGAGCAGAAGCTGGTCGCTTTGCGGTTGTGAATGAGGCTGAGGTCTTGTCGGGCCCAGACCGTGAGTCAGATAAAGAGAGATTACACCATGTCTGAGGGCTGAGGTCTTGCAGGCGGTGAAGGTGGTGCACACAAATACAGAGGGTGACTTGAAAGAGTGTGTGAAGCTGGATGTGAATGAGGATGGAGAAGGTTGATTTGTGCAGGATGTCAAGTAGGATGTTGATCCTAAGCTGTCGAGAATGAACAACGGTGTGGTGGTGGTTGTTAAGGATATACGAGATGCCGATAACGATTTCTTAGTGATGGTTGTGAAGAAGATCTTTGATCATCAGGTTAGTAAAAATGTCCACTTTGAAACCTTTTTTTCCCCAATATTACCTTTTGTTTTGGCTTGTGATGTGTATTTGGTTATTGTGTGACCCTTCATTCGAATGCACTAGCTGAGGTAGGGAAAACTTAGCCTGGTATACCTCTCGTTACTGGTAATATTTTGTTCTCAGATGCAACATTTCTCTCAATCCCAACTATAGGCACAAAATCTGGGCCATTAATGAATGTCAGTTTAGCTGAAGCCACTTAAGCTATTCCGCTTATTAACTGGAAAAAATCTACTTGTGAGGTATGTAAAGAGATCAAATTTGAGTTTTGCGCAGTAGATACTTTGGATAAGGAAGAGGAAGATAATAAATAATTAATTCCTCTCTGTTCTATTAAATTCGGCTCAATCTTTGACTAAAATTGAGCCAGCCGCTAACCTATCTTTTTGAGTCTATGAGAAGAGATCACTGGACAGAAAAAGCAAAGAGACTAGATCACTAATTTACATTATAAAGTCAAATCAGGCATTCGTTGGAAACTGAGCTCGACAGTTAGTCCGAGGCTTCTCTAAGTCGACGCATCCCGTCTAGATCTCGACCACCTCTTATGCAGATTGCCTCTTATTAGATTTTATATTGAGCTGGTTGGGAAAAAATGTTACTAGAAACAATGGTTCAGGATATTTCATTACAATTTATGATATATGAATGGTTTTCAGTTTGGATGACCGAACCACAACAAAACCGAACTAAGCCAAATACTGGAAAACAAACAACAGTAAACCGAGTTGCGGGCATCGTATTCTTTTCAGTGGAATTCAAATCAATGCTTACATACATGTATATATAAAATGTTTGGAGGATATTGGTGGTGAGTTAATGAGCTTGAGACAAACATGTCAAATATAAGCTTCTTAACATGACAATTATTGCAAGCTTGCTAACCGTAAAACCATGGCTACACGGTCTCATTTTGTTTTATAACTTTATTATTCTACTATTTCTCTTTGTAGTATGTGTTCTTATGCACAACTTATGCTTGATGTGATATTCTTTTGCACTTTTAACCCCAACTAACTTTTTTAGCGATGCCGCAGGACCTGCTTACAAAAAATCAAGTGCCAAAAATTTCTCACATATTAATGGGACAAAAGGAGTTTTAAATTGTTTCCTTGTTCCATTCTTTCTCCTTTGTATATTCACTAAGATGGTATATGATCTTCAAATTAACTTGATGGCGTGAAGATGTACATTTTCACAAGCACATGTGATGATTGAAACAACAATTTTATTTATTTCAATGAGATGGTTGAGTATATAATACAGTATTTAATACGATAAACATTTTTCATTGAAGAGATGGTATTTGACCACATACTAACACCTGAGAAAATAGCATTCTTAAAAAAAAAACATACTGTAATAGGTAAAGATACATATGTTGAAAGTTAACATTTGAATGTTAAAAGAATAAGAAATACAAATAATCATTTACTGGATGGGTTAAATAACAGAATATCGTGTAATTTTTGGTTGGCATCCCTGGCATTTGCTCCAGCCAGACATAGGAGTCTTTCCTTTAGTCGATCAATTGTGTGATGGTGTGATCATGGGTATTTTATCCGGTGTGTTTCTTCTCTCCATCAGGTTTTTCCACCGCTGCACCATCATGAGACGGGACGACCTTAGGCATTTTCTCCAACAAGTTCCTCTTCTCTTCATCATGAGACGAGACGACCTTAGGCATTTTCTCCAACAAGTGCCTCTTCTCTTCATCATGAGACGAGACGACCTTAGGCATTTTCTCCAACAAGTTCCTCTTCTCTTCATCATGAGACGAGACGACCTTAGGCATTTTCTCCAACAAGTTTCTCTTCTCTTCAGCACGTGGCCAAATGACATTATTAATAGGCATTATCTCCATTGCGCGTCTCTTCTCTCCATGAGACGGCGTGACTTTAGGCATTTTCTCCAACAAGTGCCTATTCTCTTCATCATGAGACGGGATGACCTTGGGCATCTTCTCCAACAAGTTCCTCTTCTCTTCATGACGTGGCCAAATGATATCATTTATAGGCATTATCTCCATTGCATGTCTCTTCTCTCCATGAGACGGCGTGACTTTAGGCATTTTCTCTAACAAGTTCCTCTTCTCTTCATCATGAGACGGGATTACCTTAGGCATTTTCTCCAACAAGTTCCTCTTCTCTTCATTGTGAGATGTGATGATCCTAGGCATTTCATTGGATACATGTATCTTATCTCCATCATGTTTTGTTACCGTTGGATCGTGATGAGACGGGTTAACCCTAAGCATTTTCTCCAATAACTGTCTCTTCAGCCTATCACGTTCTTCCACCACTGAATCGTCATGAGACGGCGTGACCTTAGGCATTTTCTCCAATACTTGTCTCTTTTCTCCATGATGTAATTTCACCTGATCGCCATCACCATGAGATGGCTGAATGATAGGCATTTTCTCGGAGAATCGAGCTAAAGCCAGTCCAGAGACGGACAAGAAGAACAAGACAAGCATAGGTAAAGAATGCAGAAGCTTTTGGGGGTTGGCCATGACGAGGTTTCGATTATATTAATTTTTCTTTAAAAATTTGGGTAATTGTTTTCTGCAATTAGAGGGATTTTATTGAAGAGGGAGAAGTATAAAATGGTTGGCTTGGAGGTGGATTCTTAAAAAAGTGTAGGTATCAGAGAAAAAGATGGGATATAGCCACAATATTAATGGGTTTAAATAATTTATATATGTTGCAATTTATACTCCATTAATTTTCATTTGATATATAATAAGAATGCACCACATGAAAGAAAAAAAGAGATAAACTTGCTGACCATATTATTAGTATTATTTTTTGTAGCTGGGCAAAAGGCCACGTATTGTCCTCTCAACCATCAGCTATATATCTTCACTTGTTGCCATGAAATACTGATCAGCACATGCTCCTTCAAAGACAGACACCATCAGCATGGGATTCATCAGAACACTGAATGTCTTAATATCTCCTCCACAAAATCTTCTTCTTGCAAAAACAAATTCCCATTCCAATAATACTACTAGTTATTACACGAGAAACTCCTCAACGTCGTTGTCAAAACTCGCGGTTACTCGCGCCAAGAAAGAAGGAGATGTCGAAGAAGAAGAGGAGCCGAAAAAGAAGCAGAGGAAGCAGTCCCTGTTTGAGAGTGTGACCGAAGCCTTAGATTTCTCGGAGGTCAGATCAGAAAAGGACGCCGAGCTCATCGATGAAGCCAGGGAGAAAACTCGATCAGGAGAGAGGATGTCAAGGGATCAGGTTCATTGGTTACTCTGTTTTAATTGATCATTAGGCTCTTATGAGTCGTGTGCATATTTTGATCGTATATGTATGGTTTTTTGTCACGCAGTATGGAGCTCTGAGGAGGAAGATTGGGGGAACATACAAAGATTTCTTCAAATCATATGTTGATGGTATGTACGACTCTTGATGTACGTACATGAATTAATACGAACATCTTCGCCTCGTCTGTCATCTTATATATATATTACGTGCAGTGGACGGAGAGTACGTTGAAGAAGGGTGGGTGGATAAGACGTGCAAAGTGTGCAAGAAAGACACAAAAGGAGAGCCGAGGCAAGTCGACAAGCTCGGGAGATATGCCCATGTCGCATGCTTGGAGAAACCGAAATCCGGAAATTTCTTTACAAGACTCTTCTCCGGATAAATATACAATACTTGTTGTAATGTAATGGGTTTTTTTTTTTAATAGATTTTGGTTGAGTGGTTTGATTTTCTCTGTATATTTTTTTCCCTAAATGCAACTGATTATACTAAATTCAAATTCGAACATCTTTTACATTCACATTTGATTGAGCGTTTGAGCATAATTGAGTGTCAGATTCGTCAGTTTTCTGGTTTTACTTTTAGGACAAAACTGACTGAAATGATAACTTTGTGTGTATATATTTCTTTATGTACATAAGTATAACAACAAATCAGAGTGGCGCAGCGGAAGCGTGGTGGGCCCATAACCCACAGGTCCCAGGATCGAAACCTGGCTCTGATATATAATTTTTAAACTTTCGTTTTCACCACTTTTCTTGTAATTGTTTCCTGTTTACTTTTCAGTCCACTCTTTTTTATTCTTTTCATTTTGGCCCGTGTTTTCTGTTTTTAACTTTTCATTTTCGCCCCTTTTCTTTTATTCGCTTTGGTTTTCAGCCTTTTCTTAAACTAGTAAAATCATACTAGTACATTGATAAAAGTTGTAGCGTAAATTAATTAAATATATAATCCCAAACACATTAGATATAATTTTATTATTCACCAAATTATTTGTTCACTTAGGATTCTAATTCAAATATCTTTGTTTAGATTCAAATTAGGAGTAGAGCTATTATGAATATGAATACTAATGTACTCTATTTTTGCAAATTAATTATATTTTCAATGTCCACTATGACTTATAATTAATGTTATAAAATAAGTTTAAAAAAATGGAACTTGAATATGGGTGTATTAAAAAATAATTTTTCAAATAGAACTGGAACCAAAACTAAATTGATATTGATTTAAATATTTAAATATAATTTAACAAGCATATTCAGTTACATCTTGAGAGAATAAAAAAAAGTTGTAGGAAGATCTTCATCAAGTTGTATGAGAATAAAGTTATGCATTACACAAGCTCCATAATAAGATAAAAAATACACAACAAAAACAAAGCTAAAATAACATATTCCGAATAATCCTTGAGCCACAACAGTATATCAAATATGACCCGAAAACGAACTTTAGAAAATGCTCCAAGTTGTTTGAGACTTTGAGTTCCATATCCATCAAGTCCCGCGAAGAACACGAACACGGTCTCGAATAAGTTTCCTTTCCCGGTCAGAAATATCCTCAAATGCATATTCGGGCAAGCTTTCAAAAGGCTCCTTCCAAGGTTCGTTCATTTTAGCCAAGTCGAAAGTGGCCCCACGGATCGCTCTTCTGTTGGGCCCACACGGCCTCTTTGAAGTCAGCGTATCGTATGCCTTGGCCAGCTGCATCAGAATAAAAGCCCTGTGATATATATATATATATATATATATATATATATAACAATCAAAGCAAAAAGTATTCCTTTTGAATGATCTACATATCCTCTTACATACATTCATATCGCAGAACCAAAACATGTAAGCAATGGCGACGGCTGGGGCCCTCCCCAAACCGGCAGTGCAGTGAACGTATACTTTTCCGTTGCCTTCCGATATTGCCCATTCCAAAGACGAGACTGCTTTCGGCAATCCATTTCTTAAGGAGTCCGGATCAAAATCTTTGGCCTGGAAAAATATATATGTAGTACAACACTACTTAGCCACTTAGGGATGATTGCATAAGCTAAAAATAGTTCTACCCTTCCTCTGCTTTTTTAATTGAATATTCGTATAATCCATTCATAAATCTCGATAAATCTTGATAAGAAAAACCTCGACACATTCTGCTTACAGGCCTTCTCATGTGAAGAATGCCGAGTTGTTTGCATCTTTCCACGACAGAATTCAAGTCGATTCCCCAGTACTCAACGTCTCTATCCTGCTGCAAGTTCAGAACATAGCCCACATTCTGCTCGATTTTCAGGTGATCGATGTCTCCGGCTTTCTGCGGCTGGGAGCCGACTATCAGACTATCGGTTATCGCCGTGTAATTCATGCCTAAAATACCCCCACAACACAAACACGATGAATCAACTCGTCCAATAATAATCAATCGCCACGAATTTATCACTCAATTGAATCAAAATCAATCCCTTTTACATAAAGATATTAACTTTAAAAAAAACATAAAAAAAACCGACCGAGATCGTGATGATACTCATAAGGGTTTCTCATCATCCTCTTCATGGCCGTGTTGTAGTCTTCGATTTGTGTGTTGGAATTGGAGACGGGAAACCCTTGGCCGCCGTCGGACAGTAAATTGCAGGAGATTTTTGGGGGTTTGAATGGATAATGCACGTGCCTGAATATGGGATCTGGGTTTGGATTCTTTAGCTTTGATGATGCAAGGAAAGGGCTTTGAAAAGGAGAATTCAGAACACCTACTCCCATTGCTCTGTTTCTTTCTCAAAACTTTTCTCTGTGGTTGCGGATTTTCTTATTTTAAGATTGACTATTTATTTGACTTAAAAGTTCTACTTCAACAACTAAAAAAGCCTTTTTAACCTTAAAAAGTACGAGTATATTGCTTGATAAAAAATTAAAGAAACCTCGACTGAGGCAAAAAAATAAAAAAAGAACTTGAACTCGACTTTAAAAAAGCCTTTTTAACCTTAAAAAGTGTATATTGCTTGATAAAAAATTAAAGAAACTCGACGAGGCAAAATAAAAAGAACTTGTACAGTTGTACTCGACTTTAAAAAAGCCTTTTTAACCTTAAAAAGTATATTGCTTGATAAAAAATTAAAGAAACTCGACGAGGCAAAAAAAAAAAAAAAAAGAACTTGAACTCGACTTGCGAAGAATTTACGGTACTCACGCTCCATAGTTTATGATCAAGAGTTGCTCGAGTCATTTGCAGCCAGGATAAGGTATTTGAGTATTCAAATCGGAAATTAGAGTTAAAAAAACGTTTTATTAGCATTCTCAATGGCAAAGAGGCAAAGGAGGAAGCAAACTCAAATTTTGCCACAAAATTTGCCTCCAATCTCATTTTCACTCCAACTACATTAATCAAATTTTACCTCAAAAAGAAAATTCTTTTAAAATCTTCTTAATTTAATTTTTATTTATATTAAAATAATATATAATTAAAATTTTAATTTAAAATTATTTTTTTAAATAATATAAAAATTAAACAAAATAAAAATGTAATGCATTAATAAAATAATCAACACATAAAAACTAAATATTATATAAAAATTATTGCAATAACAACAACATAATTAATCCTAAAAAATATGTAATTTGTAGTATTAATGTAATTTGTATAATTGTATTTCAATTTGTATGTTGTATAAAAAATTATGTCAAATAATATTATTATATTATAAATATTATTTTTTCATATTTTTTTTATCAAAATGTAAAAATTATAAATTAAAATCAATAAATACTATTATATTTACATTTATATATATATATATATATATATATATATATATATATATATATATATATAACAATTAATTGAAAAAAAAATTAATAACATTTGCCATCATAAATAGTGTGGAGACAAATTTGTCTCTTACTATTCATAATGGCAAATTGCCACCGTATTTGCTTTCATGGTTGGAGGGGTGAAAATGGAGTGGGGGAGGCAAAATTTGTCATTGCCTCCCCCTTTGGGAATGGTCTTATCCAGTATCTACCTATAAACACTTACAAGACATCAAGACTGTAAAATTTGAGTTTAAAATAAAAAGTTAGTTCGAAATATTCTAAGGTTAAGTATCATTTCGGAAAGAGACGAGGAATGAAATGGAGAAAATATCTTATTCGTCATATATATATAATTTGTGGCTGAAATGCATCTCAATAAAAATTGTATTTTTGGCTTTTAAATAAATAAAGTGATGGTCAATTTTATGTAATAAGCAGTACTAAGTAGTTGAAATAAAATTAGAATAGGTGTAAATAAATGTATATGGTAACTTGTGAGATAAAAATGTTGTAAATTTATTTTTAGAATATCATATAGTACAAACTTGTGAAGGATGAAAACAAATTATGAAAGTATATATTGTATTGTGAGACAAAAAGAGAGGAGTTCTGATCTGGTACACAAGCTTTGGTTATGAATCCCGTTGCTTCAATAATTAACAGTCAACCACTCTACCACCTAGTCACTAAGAAATACGAAAAATGTAAGTATCATGTTGTTCAATTCTCTTCGACCAATGATTGATATGAGCTCAAACATTATATTGACACTTGAAATTTACAAGTAGTGCCTCAATTCCATGATCTATACGTACAGTACTCTATATATATATGATGAAAAAAAAATCTTTTTTAATTGCAGAAATTTAAATACGCTCATGTACTCTTAAGTTCAAAGTTTGAATTTTACTGTCATCAATTCAAGTGTTCAACCAACTGAAATAACAACTCTTAACTACTTAATTGAGTCAGTTGAGAATATACATTTTTAAAAACTATTATGACACGGAAAAATAAAATAAAGTATAAATTATGTTTTAATTGAGCCAATTGAGAATATACATTTTTAAAAATTATTGTGACATGGAAAAATAAAATAAAGTATAAATTATGTTAATAATTTTGAAAAAAATAATGTAGGAATAAATTTGTATGAAATGCAACTATTTTAATACTAACAAAAAATAAAAGTATATACTATATGTAAACGTTCATCGTATAAGATGAAATGAGTACTTTTTTATAATTAAACCTTAAAAATCTTAAAATTTCACAAATCGGGAATAATGCTTAAATAGGAATCAATGCAACAAATCGAATGTTATCAAACAACTAAAAGATGAATTGTACTATAATATGCTTGAGTAGATAAATTTATCCTCAAAATCATTGTACGGTGGACTTGAATAGTACCCATAAATCCAATGTAGAATCAATCAGCTCATAAAAACCGATTTACGGAGGCAAGTCATTGAGCCCCAAGGAATAGTCTCAATAATCTACAATTTATGGATAAATCATTTTTGCAATATGAATATATATAAATATATATAAATCATTTACGGAGAATTCATTTTGCTTATTGTAAATTGTTGGGAAGATAATATGGCAAAAGTAAATTCTCCTCTTGAGAAAAACAAGAAATTAAGTAAAAGGAATTTAAGCAGAGTGAGGGTCTGTTGGTTGGCAAACAAGTTGGTAAGAAAAAGCTGCTTTTTTCAAAAAGATGCCAACAAAATTCAAACAATCATCCTAGAATTTATTCCCACAACTTTGGGAATAATTAAGAAAACAATACTTTCGACCAAGTACTTAAATAATTGCATGTAAAAAAAAAAAAACCATTAATTTAAGACAGAATTAATAGTGATTTAGAGCATCTCCAATGGTGTCCACTTTGGTGCATTGGGTCAAATGAAATAGGCATGAGCATCCAAAAGTGGCCAAAACACCATTGGAGAAAAAAAAATGGGCATGCTCACCATAAAGGTCAAGCACATTATCACTATTTATCATACTTTTTCATTATTTTATTTGTTATGAATATTTAATTAATTTTCTTCATGTTTTAGGGTCATCTGATGCCAATTTTGAATTTTGCAGAGCAAGAAGTAATAGTGATTTAGGGTCATCTGATGCCAATTTTGAATTTTGCACCGCATAATAAGTCGAGTAAACTTTCATCGTGAATTGAGAACTTTAATTGAGGATTATAAAGTTTTCGGTTCGAATTCGAGATATTGCATTTGACTTAAACAAAAAAAATATCATTAATAAATTGAATATATTTTGTATTTTTAAATTATACATCACATCGTAAATTTTAGATACGTTCAACAATATGACATTTCTCCAATATTTTTCAAATAACAAGGGGTATTAAATACAAAATAAGTTCAATGTCATTTTGTAGTAAAAAAAATTCAAAATATCAAGTCATTAATTATTATAGTCACGGCATGACCTGCCCTTCAAATCTACCACAAATTTGGAGCAAATAAATCTATTATGTATACATACAAATGTATGGTTCTAAAACCCATTTTATTTCGAGCTACCTTTTGATGTCACATCATATCCATATAAAAAACTCAATTAATTAAAAAGGTGCAAATGTTTAATTTCACAAATATTCAACCATAATGTACTTCAACTATTAAAGGAACCAAAAGGACAAAACACTTGGCTTATGATGGATGCAGACATGCAGTGGTGAGGGGATATGGCCTAACTAATCGAGTCACTATTAATTATATTTCAACCAATCCATTAGTAAAGTGGCCTAGCTTTGTTTTTAGAAATCAATTATTTAAATTAACATGTACTGTACTATTATTTTTTACTCTTCCATAACAATAATCATATACTCACTCTGTTCCTAAGAAAATGTGGTCAACGTTGACTTTTTTTGTCAGTCCAATACACATGATAAATAGTATGCAAAAATTATGAAAAAATTACTAAAATATAATTGAACTATTGAATTTTATTTTAATTATTTTTTCATAATTTTTGTATACTGTTTATCATATGTATTTAATGGACTAAAAAAGTCAATGTTGACCACTTGTGTCTGAGACAGAGAGAGTATTTTTTTTAAATTAATTACAAATAAAATGTGATTAGTCTTATGAGACAAAAGTATTTATATAATTATGACTACTTTATCCATTTCATAATAACGTGCCATTGTCTTTTATATTTTATGAAAGAAATGATATGTTATGAAATAGAGATGGAGTATATTTATTTAGAAAAAGATTGTATCTGATACTTAAAATTCGTTGGTACTAGCTACAGTCTATTGTTCTTAACGAAAATTAAAACTCCATCTGTTTAGTACTAGCCTTGTAACGACATGACACTAATGCATTTTATGTTACTACAATAATGGCATATTTGGGCATCTTATTCTTTGTACAAAAGGACAGTGAAGATAAGGCCAAACAACAAACTGGTTCGCTTTGGCATTTTCGTGCATTTCACCTTTTTCTGTTGGATAAGAGGCGTTGAACTCGCTATGTGTCATAACGTACAAGACATAATGCATTGGCATCCCTCCCTTTTTTCATGTTGTTTCAATTTTATGGTTTATGCGCGCTTGCATCATAAATATCATTGTGCACTATTTAAATTAAAATTGCAAATGCTGTTTGATAAACTCAATCGAAAAAGTGTTGGCAGAGGAAATCGAACTTGTGACCTCTCAGTATTGATAAACATATTTCATAAGTAGGCTATGCAAATACTATGTTTGATAAACATATTTCATAAGTAGCCTTATATCATTTCTTATAATTGTGCTCTATTTAACAGTACTCCTTTCGTTCTAAAAAAGTTGTCGCACTTTCTTTGTTATTTATAAATGAAGTGCGACAACTAAGTATGAGACAGATGAAAGTGAAACAACTAAGTATGTGATAAAAAAAGTACTATTAATATAAGAAATGAAGTGCGACAACTAAGCATATGACAGAAGAAAGTAAAAGTAAAACTAAATATATTTGAGACCATAAAGTATACCATTTCTTATATATCACTAAAATGAAGATAATATAAAAACAACTCATTGTGTGGCATTGAAGTAACCATTCAACACAATTATAACAAAATAAAAAAGACACTTTAGATGGAATCAATATGACATAAATTTAATACTAGTACTTACTTAGTAGTATCCTAATTTTCCTAACAAAATCTATACAATTTCTTTATCCCCACCACCATTATGATTATGATTATGATTATGATTATAATAGCAGTAGTATTTAGTAAATAATAGATGCAGCCAATCCCACAAGTGCAACACAACATACGCTCCGATCCCACCAATCAGCCCATACGCTATCGAATAAGTCAACGGCATCAGCATCACCGTCAGAAACGCCGGAATCGCCTGCCTCATATCCCCCCACTCCACCTCCACCACCGCCCTCATCATCATCACCCCCACCACCACCAGCGCCGGCCCCACCGCCCACGCCGGTATCGACGCCAGCACCGGCGTCACAAACAGCGCCACCACGAAATACCCCGCCGCCGTCAGCGCCGTCAGCCCCGTCCTCCCCCCCTCCCTTATCCCCGTCGACGACTCCAGGTACGCCGTCACCGGCGACGTCCCCAGCACCGCCCCCACCACCGTCGACGCCGCGTCCGACACGAACGCGAAGTACTGCCCCTCGAAGTCCCCCTTCTCGTCCGTGAATCCCGCGAAGCTCGCCATCGAGTACATCGTCCCCGTCGTGTCCAGAACGTCCACGTACAGGAACGTCAGCAGAGCCTCCCAGAACTTCCTCTCTCCGATCGCCCCGAATCTCAGAGCTCCGGCCGTGCTCTGTATCCGGTGCACGTCCACCACGCGCTTGAAGTAGTCGAACGCCGCGTCCCCCGCCGCCGTGTCGGGAAACGCCGTCACCGCCGTCTTTCTGAACCACGAAACCGCCGTCACGAACAGGATCCCGTAGATCATCGCCCCCTTCACCTTCTTCACTAGGCAGTAAGATATAATCAAGAACCTGTTGTTTAATTTAATTAATCAATTAACCAATCAATCAATTAATCAATTAATTAATCAATTGAGAATTACCCGACAATTCCGAGCCAGAGGGTGGGGCTTTCCATGCGGCCGTGGAGGCAGAGCATGTTGCTGGAGACGGTGCCGCCGGGGATTAATGAAACGGTGCCGTTTGGGGAAACGGTGACGGGGGCGACGGCGGCGCGGGCGGAGGCGGGGCAGCCGCCGAGGGTGAGGAAGGTGGAGGGGCTGAAGCCGATGAGGCCGATGCCCTCGTCGTTCTGGAGGCCGATGAAGGCGAGGAAGAGGCCGATGCCGGCGGCGGAGGAGATGCGGACGGGCTTGGGGATGAGCTTGGCGAGCTTGGAGCGGAGGCCGATGGCGGAGATGAAGAGGAAGATGAGGCCCTCCAGGAAGACGGCGGCGAGGGCGGCGCGGTAGGAGATGCCGCCGGAGCCGTGGAAGCCGACGACGGTGTAGGCGAAGTAGGCGTTGGCGCCCATGCCGGGGGCGAGGGCGAGGGGGAGGTTGGCGAGGACGCCCATGATGACGCAGCCGACGATGGAGGCGGCGGCGGTGGCGACGATAAGGTCGCGGCGGGTTTTGTCGAGGCAGGCGGAGTAGCCGGGGTTGACCGGGGGGAACTTGCAGGAGGGGTCGGGGGTGAGGAGGTGGAGGTTGGGGCGGGCAAGGCAGTCGGAGGGGGAGACGGAGGGGTCGGAGCAGAGGGGGATGCAGTCGGAGACGGAGCAGGTGCCGCCGGAGTCGGTGAGGATGGAGGCGTTGACGGCGAGGATGTAGGCCATCGTGAGGAAAGTGGCGGTGCCGGCGCGGAGCTCGGTTGTGAAAGTGGTGTTGCGGTCGGAGAGCTTGAAGCGTTTGCCGAGGCGGCTGTCGGCGACGTAGGCGTTGAGGCGGGCGACGACGGACTTGTCCATGGCGGAGGAGGAGCAGCGTGTGTTTTTAGGTTTATTTATTTATTTATTATTTATTCAGTTTGTTTTTATATTGTTGTGATGCGATCGAATTTTAAGGTCATGAGGTAGCTAAGCAATATAGCATTGACTTATATACATATATGTTTAAGAGAACCGAAGATTTTTTGGAATTTTGGATTCCGTCAAACTTGTACCTACCTATTTTCTGTATCTCCCGACTTAAGTAATAAAATTCTATATACTACTAATATTCTATATCAAAATATTTTTTCTATAGTAATACAAAAGTGAAATTCCAA
The DNA here is from genome assembly GCA_954870475.1 of Euphrasia confusa. Classification (NCBI taxonomy): domain Eukaryota; kingdom Viridiplantae; phylum Streptophyta; class Magnoliopsida; order Lamiales; family Orobanchaceae; genus Euphrasia; species Euphrasia confusa. The sequence continues at coordinate 36,054,506 of OX940957.1, forward strand.
TTTGAAAATAGTTATAAATAAAAATAAAATTTACATTGTCATAACTTATAGATTTTTTTTAATTTTCTCTAAAAAGATTTATATTGTACCTATATCCCAACTTGACACTAGTTATAAATAAAAATAAAATTCAAATTGTCATAATTGATATTTTTTTCAATTTTTGTTTTAAAGATTAATACCCTTTGTATAGAAATAAATAATTAATATTTTCTCAATCTCCTACTTAGTTGTCACATTTCATTGGTAAATAACAAAAGAGGTGTGACAATTATTGTAAATATTATAAACATATTTATTAATAATATTTATTTATCAAAATCTATAACATGTTTAATATAACTTTATCATTCGTAATTTAACCACATATAGTTATAGTTTTAGATTAATTAGTATATATATATATATATATATATATATATATATATATATATATATATGTGTGTGTGTTATACACAATTTTTTTATACATATATGGTAAAAAATCTTTGGTCAAAATTATTAATTGGTTAAATAAACTTAAAATAGATAATATATCATGTATATATTATTTTTATATTTAGATTATTTTTTATACTAAAAAAATTATTTTTATTTTGTAAACTCTGTACAAGAATAATTATGTATAATATTAACAATGGAGTATATAGTGTATAAATTTTTTTCCGTACTCCTGCGTATTCTAAATAAAATTGTGCCTTCTTCAACCCTTAAAGATGGAGTATATTTTTCTCGTCACAATTATATGAGTGTATAAAATTTTACCGTACTCCTACGTATACTAAATAAAATTGTCCCCCCTTCTAATACTTAAAAGCATTTCCAATGATGTACACCTTCTTAAATATAAATTTGTGTCAAATTATATTTCTAATCAAAAGTAAATTATACCTATCAATTTATATATATACTCTTAAAAAATAGTACAAGATACAATTTTTTATTTTTATAGATCCCACCATTATACATATTTTTATTTTAGTTACACACATATTAAAAAAGAAATATTAAAAAATTGTCGCACTGAACAGTTAAACCAAAGCGAGGGTCTTTTCTGCAACCTATATCGAAAAAAAATTTGTTCCGTTATTGTATCAAACATTTAATATTGTTGGGTCTGTCCGCCACCATCACTCTGTCTGTCGCATTAGTATTATATTGTCCGCTTCGAGCAAAACTTTCACAATTTTCACTTTGAGACTTTTTCCCAAAAGATTTCATACTAATGGAGGTAAGTCTTTTTATTAATTTGATAGATTCTTCTTAATTTTCCGATGTGAGACAGCTTGCACACTTGATTTGTACTCAATAAATATACTGAAAATTAAAAATTGATGTATTGGAGTATATCAAATTCTTATATCCAAAATGTCTATTTATTGAACTACACCAATTGATTTTACATGCCGATAATATATGCTTGAAGTATTAAATTTTTCATAGTGATTAATACCAAAATTTCTAATATACTAAAAAAAAATAGTAAACCACCTTTCAATATATATATTTCCACCTCTACGTTCTTCCATTTATCGTGACCGTTTATTTATGTCTTAAATTTAGATCACATTTCATTATAAGCAATAACTTGTTATTGATTTTTTTTACTTGGGAAACCTACTTTCATATATAGTTTAATAGAGCTATTTATAATTTGTGAAAAAAGTACCCATCATTTTTTATTTATATATGCTTGTTTTTCTCATGCATTTTTCATTGCAATTAGTACTATGAAAGTAGGTTTCCCAAGTAAAAAAAGAAAACAATTTTTTATTTTATGAAGAAAGTAAACTTGTTTTTCTAAGACAAAATTTAAACTTATTACCGTTCCGAGTAAACTTATAAATGTAAGATGAAGTTGTTTAATATAATTAGCACTTGCGTGAGTGCAATTAGTCTTTTAGAAAGTGTTGCTTCAAATATTAAAATACAATAAAAAATCATTATATATATTGTATTATATAAATATATATGTGTGTGCAATCCAGCTAGTCTTCCAAAAAAACATACAGTATAAATAAATAATAATGACGCTTTTATTGACTATTGAGTATTGAGGTCTTATAAAACGGTGAATAATGTGTGACAATATCCCCCAGATTTTATGGATTCAAATATGCTGAAATGAATATGCAAGAAGATGATGACTATTGACTAATGATATATATTCTTGGTCTTTGTTTATGATGATATAAATTAAGAAATTATATAGAAGATGAGACTTAATTTCCTTAGGCGCGTTTATTAAATATCATTCCACAAATTTTAAATTGATCTTTAGAAATACTTGCATAGTAGGCTAACGCAATGTCCAAAAACATAAAATTTATTTCGAGTTTATTCGAGTACGGATAAATTATTGAGCGAAGTTAGTTCCACTTCCACCACCACAAAAAAAAAATGGATAAATAAATAAATTTCTTTAAATGATGGCACATTTCGAAGTGCATATTGGACGTGTGTGCTTTACACATTCATGATGTTGGGGACATTGATACTAGTCACTAATTTTTTTAAAATAACACTTTTTTCATAAATATAATATTTTGATATAATTTTTTATGATTATTTTATATGTATTTTTATTCAATTGATATTTGTTATATTTTTTTAAACATTTAATACACTATGTATTTTTCACGTTTAAAAAATTATACTACGTGTAGTACTTTAAAATACGAATATATTTTTAATTATTTTATTTATTTTTCCAAATTTACACAATTCATTTTATTTTTTTATTAAAAAAATATAATATTTTTCATTACCATAATACTTAAAAAAAACGTAATGATATTGATGGAACTAAAGTTATTACAGTTATAATGCTCTAATTACACAAATCTTTTTTATCATGATTATACTAAAATCTTGATCGATTATGAAAGTTACTTTAGGTTGACTTACTGATATGGGAAAAGTCCAACTCCCACAGTTGGGTAGTGAAGCATATATTTACTTACTTTTGATGACTTATTTGGGGAAATTCTAGCTCCTAATTGAGTAGAATATATATCAAGAATCAAGCTATTGTCGGCCATATAAGTCCACAAAAGTATAGTATATCAATTTCATAGATTAGATTAACACTAAAAGTTTTAAAAAATAAAAAAATCGCTAATGAATGTACAAGAATGCCCTAAGTTGAAGGCCAATTTATACCGTGTTCCTAGGAGTATGATTTTAATTGTGCACCCATGTTATATCTTCATGTATTTTGTGATAAATATTCTTTAGGTATGCTAAAATATTCATTGCTATGCTAATTAATGTTTATAATGATTGTTTTTTGAAATGAAGATTTTTTAATTATTAAATGATGATTTTTATATTTTAAAGGGTGTGAGCACTATTTATATTGTGCTCCCGGGAGTATGATATAAGTATTGAAGTTGAAGAACTAAATGTAAATAAATTTACGCTAGAGTGAGACTGTAAAGGTAAATAAATTTACGCTGGACATATATAACATGAGTTCAATCAGTTTAGCTATATTATGTAGATAATTGTTTCAAGGAGATTTCCTGAATCAGAAGATTTCCTAAACAAATATACAAGAAAAAAAAATTAGATTCAAGAAAATAATAAACAAGAGATTAGCACTTAATTACAGAATATTTACAATATATAAGGTTGATATGAGGCAAAGGAGATTTCCTGAATCAGAAGATGGTGTCAATACTCAGCTTCCTCCTTGATGGAGTTTTCTCGATTACTTGCTTTTGCAAATCCATAAAAGTCGAACCTTTGTGAGCAAACAATCGCCTCAGATTGATCACTGAGAGCTCGTTAAAACTAGCAACTGCCAGGTCAGCTTGTCCAAGATCATACCTGCAGTTTAAACCGGCCCTCAGTAATTATATATTGAACAGATGCACTGATTTTGCGAGAAATAATATTCTTTATACGGCAGATCGTAAAAGTAATGTGATGCGCAATAGTTTATTAAGTTTATTTATTATTTTTAATTAGGTTAGTATTATGGGCTTGTGAGATTTAATTAGGGTCTTTAACTATTATAGGTTTTGGGATCATTGAAATTAGGAAGTCTTCGGACTTGGACGGAAGAGTGCTTCCGTAGTTCTTTATTTTCTCTCTTAATAATATTCTATTATTCTATTTCGTTCTTCATCCCTTTTGCACTCTAACATATGATTTGTGTAAAGGCCATGTAACTATACAAACATCCCGAATTTTGTACTGCAGGATGCACCGTTATTTATCTAAATTTATAAAAGTACAATTCCTAAATTTATCTAAAAGTATATTTTATTCATCATATCATTAAAAAGTAATCATATTAGTCATTTTTCTTCCTTTGGCAAAAAGTCCGGAAAGACATGTGCACAAATTTATGCAGGGCAAATTAATTTTGTAAAGCATATATAAATGATAAATGCAAAAATAATTTTAAGGGGTAACGTACGCTGGATGAGTACCGATCAAAGCTACTGCCATCATCGTACAATTGTGAGCAGCTGTTATTGCCCTCGGATCATCCTCAAATACAACACATTTTGAGGGTTTCCTGTCCAACTGTAAAATAGCGTTAAAGCAGGTCAAATGATGATGATGATAATGAAGAAGAAGATGATGATAAAAAAAAATAGTAGACCATATTCATAATTTATGCTCCCATCATCGTACAATTTGTAGTATGTTTCTATAACACAAATCATCGTACAATTTGTAGTATGTTTCTATAACACAAATTGGACCATATTTGACTGTTGACTGTGGACTGTTGAAAGGTTATATCATATATGTAAATACTTGGACAGGTTATTGTCAATTTGGCTGGAATCTTATAGTAACAAAGTTAACCGTCAAGGGTAATTTTCTTAAATTATCTCTTATTATTAATGTGTATTAACTTTAATTTTATGATAAGTGAGATACTAATTATTTATATTTTCATCGATTGGCATGTATTATCACTCCTGAACATACCTTCACTGCTGCTGACAGGAATCTATGAGATATGGACTCCATACCATCTTCCTCGGACACAATAGCCTGCAAATCCAAAATGATAAGTAGAATATAATTATAATCATAATCATCACAATTTAAGCTGTTCAAATTTTATGTTTTTCTATGACAAATAGTCCTAGGGAAAAAGGATCAAAACATCCAATGGAAACTGTTGCCCTTGCAGAATCAGGTCAGGATCAAATATGGCCATTAAAAAATGAGGTCAACAGGTGACGATTAAGGGTATTTTAATCAAAAAATTTGGGATAACAGGCTTCTAAGTATAATCATGAAAATGGTTATTTCCAGACAAATTTGCCTCAGTGGACTATATGGCATTCTAAACTCGAACAAAGAATTACATAGATTTAAGTTCAGATTACAAGCAACATGAATTAACAGTGACTAAAATCATAGTATCATGAAAGATCAAACACACAGTATGTGACCTGAAAAAACTTCCTGAGTCCCATTCGTTCTAATGTGTCAACCATGTTCTTGCGGTCAAGGCTAGATACAACTGCACAAGGGATGCGAGATGTGGCCACAGCATCTAACCATTCTTTGATCCCTTCTACAGGTTCTGAGAGCTAAAGGCAATAAATATATGTGTATATAAGTAATTCATTATTACATCGGTCAAAAGGGCTTCACACATCACTTGTGCATTTATTTCAAGAATCTTACATTGACGAGATTCTCAAAATACAACTGAGAGAGCCTTGACTTGAGTCTATCTATATCATCTTCAGCCTTTTCCCAGGACAATACCTGAAAGTTAGTCAGACCCTCAGCTGTCATACATATTGTTCTTCTTGCTTATATCAAAGGTAATTTTAATCAAATATAGCATATTTATAGTGCAGATCATTTTGGATTCCAAACCTTATGCAGTACATGATCGGTATCTGCATGAAGCAAAATTTTCTGCATATTGTCATTTTCAGGAATCTCTTTCCCTGCAAAATAATTAACTTTTAGTCATAGTTAATGATAAAACCTCAAGAGAGGTAATTCTAGCAACCCAAGACAAAGATCTTGAATTATCCTAGCAACCAGCGAAATAAGCTGTAGACGAAAGATTTCAAAAAGAAATAATACTTTTCTCCATAATATTCAAAGACATCTGTACTGCTATTTATAAACTAAAGAAAAATACTAAACCCTAATGAATAACGTACTGCCTAAGTAACTAAATAAAAGATTGATAACTTAATTTAAGAAATAATTAATAGCAAATATAATATACTGATTCTCTTTCCTTCCTCAAGTTGGTTTCCTTCTTTGATAGACTTTTCCAAATCTCTTGTCATAATTGTTCTCATCATTTGCCCCCCCTTCAACTGGAACCTTGTCCTCAAGGTTCAAAGCTGGGAAACGAGCCCGTAACTCATCACAAGCCTCCCAGGTCGCATCATCCAATCCTAAAAAACGCCAAACGACTAGAGCCTCACGAAGGCGGCCTGTTGGTGTTGTCTTCCAACGATAGTCCAGTACCATTTCTGGGGTTAGGTCGGGGTGTCCGTCCTCGGAATAAGGAGGCAACGTGGTTTGTGTCGGGGAAGAATCCCCAATCTTCCTTCGAAGCAACGAGACGTGGAATACAGGATGAATTTTAGATTCTAATGGCAGTGCGAGCCGATATGCGACATCGCCTATTCGTTCCATCACTTGGAATGGACCGTAGAACTTGCTGGCTAATTTTTGATTGGCCCGTTTAAAAACTGAACTTTGGCGGTATGGCTGTAACTTTAAATAGACCCAATCTCCCACTTCAAACACCTCAGGCCGACGTTTTGAGTCTGCATATTGTTTCATGCGATTTTGAGCACCTTCCAAGTTGTAGCGTAACTCCTGAAGTAATGTGTCACGCTCACGCAACTGTAAATCCACTTCATGCACCATGGTTGAACCGTCTTCGTGTCGTGGTATAGGACGTGCTCTACGTCCGTAGACAGCTTCAAATGGCGTCATTCCAATAGACCCGTGGTATGTGGTGTTGTACCAATACTCTGCCCATGCTAAGTAACCCTCCCATGTCTTAGGCTTATGGATAGTGAAACATCGCAAGTATTGTTCGAGGCAACGGTTAACTACCTCTGTTTGGCCGTCGGTTTGCGGATGGTAAGATGAACTCATTTTTAACTGAGTCCCTTGCATTCGAAATAACTCCCGCCAAAATGTGCTGATAAAAACCCTATCGCGATCTGAAACAATGGTTTGCGGAATGCCGTGCAATTTAATTATGTTTCTGAGGAAAAGTTCAGCGACATCCTTAGCCGTGTAGGGGTGACTCATTGCAATAAAATGAGCATACTTGGTGAAACGATCAACAACCACCATAATAGTATCTCGTCCCTTAGATCGAGGCAAACCCGTAATGAAATCCATTGAAATATCTGCCCAAACCTGTTGCGGGATCGGTAATGGGGCTAGGAGGCCCGCTGGGCTGCGGCTATCCGACTTGCTCCGCTGACACACGTCGCATGCGCGAATGTGTGCGATCACGTCTTTTTTCTGTCCAGGCCATGTAAACAGTTGGGAAAGCCTTTTAAACGTTCGTAAAATACCCGAATGGCCACCAAAAACTGAATCATGGAATTCCCGAAGTAGACGTACTCTGAGTTCGCCTGATGGAATTACAATTTTCCCATTCAAGGAAAGACAACCATGGCGGGCTGCGTAGTCCCGAGAAGGTGTGGTCCCATCAACAACTTGTTGGAGGATAGGGCCCAGCTCGGTGTCTTGCTTAGTAGCCGCAGCAATCTCATCCCATATGCTGGAAATTGGGGCTGATATGGCTGTGAGTGCCAAGTCATCCGAGAGTGATGTATGTAGCTGATTGGTTTCGTTGGGTCGCCGTGACAGTGCGTCTGCAGCTGTGTTTTCTTTGCCTGGTCGGTAAACTATTTCATAATCAAACCCTACCAATTTTGCGATCCACCTTTGTTGCTCAGGAGTGGTGATGCGCTGCTCGAGGAGAAATCGTAAACTACGTTGGTCAGTGATAATTTTGAAACGACGACCTACGAGATACGGTCTCCAACAGCGGATAGCTTCTAATATTGCCAACATTTCTTTTTCATATATGGACCACGAACTCTTAGACTGTGCAATCCCTTTGCTCATATACGCGACCGGACGTCCCCCTTGTGATAAAACAGCCCCAATACCAAACCCGGAAGCGTCGGTTTCAATCACAAAGCCCTCGTTGAAGTTAGGCAAAGCCAATACCGGAGTTGAGCTCATAGCTTCTTTTAGTGCGTCGAATGCAATTTGAGCATCAGTTGACCACAAGAATTTATTTTTCTTGGTCAAGTTATGTAATGGGCGAGCTTTCTCCCCGTATTTTTCACAAAATTTCCGATAATAACCAGCTAGACCCAGAAACCCTCTCAATTCTGTGACGTTTGTGGGCGTCGGCCATTGTTGAACTGCCTCGATCTTACGAGGGTCGACTCGCACACCTTCGTGTGAGATGAAATGTCCTAGGTACTCTACCTCCTGAACTCCGAAGAAACATTTAGTAGGTTTGATCACAAATTCATTATCTCTTAAGATCTCTAGTACTGTCCGTAGATGCTCGATGTGGTCATTCCAACATCGGCTATACACGAGGATGTCGTCGAAGAATACTAGGACAAATTTTCTAAGATGTGGGCGAAATATATGGTTCATAATCGCCTGGAAAGTCGAAGGTGCATTGCAGAGGCCAAAAGGCATGACAATATATTCATAATGGCCACTGTGGGTACGAAATGCTGTTTTGTGGATGTCGTCAGGATGGACTCTTATTTGGTGATATCCTGCCCTTAAATCAAGCTTTGAAAAATATGCAGCACCATGTAGCTCATCCAGCATGTCATCAATGGTTGGAATCGGAAATCGATCTTTAATTGTCGCCATGTTCAATGCCCTATAATCTGTACAAAACCTCCATGTAGCATCTTTTTTCTTGACCAGTAAAACAGGAGAAGAGAACGGACTGGTGCTATAGCGAATTAATCCTGATTCCATCATTTCTTCGACTTGTTTCTCGATCTCATCCTTTTGGTAATGCGCATACCGATACGGAGCAACATTCACTGGTTTAGATTCGTCAATTAAACGAATTCGATGGTCCCAAGGTCGAGCCGGTGGGACCGTCCCCCGTGGTTTCGAGACCCTGTCGAACTCGGTTAACAATCGCTTCACGTCGGGTGGCATGTTGTCGTCCGGACAACGAATGTTATTCGGGCAGATAGTATCATTTGTCACTCCAACCGAAGTAAGCCAGTAGAGTTCGCTTCCCAGTGCTCTTTCTTTATCAATTGAGTGAAAGTCCACCTGCCCTGGAGAAGTATATCCTATTCCTTTTAGTAATACCAGTTCATCTCCTAACCAAAAATTACATGACAACTCCTTTGCATCCATGACCAAAGGACTTACTGTGTCAAACCAAGGCCACCCAAAAATCACATCCAAGTGTGGCATAGGCAGTTCAACAAAAGTCATTTGAAATTGTGTTCCTTGTACTACCACAGGTACACGTTCGTACCAAGCATTGCAGATCACAGTGTGTCCGTTTCCAACTACTACATTTATCCCTCTTTCGCCTTGAGTGGCCGGCAGCTGCAAGTAATTGGCAAGTGCTGTAGATATAAAATTTAGAGAGGCTCCACTGTCCACCAAAATAGTCACAGGTTGTTGATTGATTGTTCCCCTAAGGCGTAAGGCACGCCCCCGCTGGTCGCCGTTGATTTGGTGAAACTCATTGAAGATATTTTCAGAAGCTTGGTGCTCTTCATTTTCATCAGTTGGGAACTCGTCGTAAATCGGAGGGGTGTCAACTTCATTATTAACTAACACATCCTCTACGATCAAACTCATCACCTTCGCATTAGTGCACACGTGATTCCACATGTATTTTTCATTACATGTGAAGCATAGACCAGCTTGCCGACGTCGATTAATTTCCTCATTTGATAGTTGTACTCGACCACGTCCGAAAACTGGTCCACCGGGGGTTTTTGTTGGGGGTACAGCTGCTGTTGGCGGACCCGAACCTGGAGTTATATTACGATTAAATGGAAGTGACCTGTTGGGGATAGGTGGTCGAGTCGACATTCCCATTCCCCGTGCAAGACGCAATTGTTCTTCTTTTCGTGCAGCCAATTTGATGGCTTCTTGCAGATCGTGTGGCTCCCACATCTTTAACTCAATCGCTAATTCAGACTTTAATCCTGCCATGAATGCGCCTAGCAAAGCGCTTGGTGGCCAATGGGGTGCTCGACTCATTAATTTTTCAAATTCTCGCAAGTAATCTCGAAAGTTACCCGTCTGTCGTATCTTACTTAGGGCTTCATTAACATCTTCGTTATGTGAAGTGCCAAAGCGAGACATGATCCCCTTTTTGAATTCAACCCAAGTGATTTCGCCCCCTTCATTTACTTGTTCAAACCAACGCCACCACTGACGAGCGTCGTCATCTAAATAGTATGATGCAATTTTCACGCAATCTTTCATTCGTATATCCTGGATGAGAAAATATTGTTCGGCTTTGTCAATCCAATTTAGCGGATCCCCTCCCCCAAATTTAGGAAAGTCGAGTCTGATTCCTTTTGGACGGTGGTCCTCCGGTCTCTCGGATCGGCGGCTCATGGATTGACGGCTTGCTTCTGACGATTCGGCATCTGATTCACTCATGGACCCGTCTTGTGAGTTCACTTCGTTTTCGTCCTCTGTTTCTGAACAATCTCTATGGAATGGTCCGTGGCGACTGGCAGTTGGGTTAATTTGTGACCGATCTGTCCGCCCTCGTTTGCTTCCCGCGTCATGCATCCTTTTGTACTGCCGTGGACGCGACTCGTGTTCTCCTCGGTTAGGGCGTGTACCGCTGTTGTAACTACTCGCATGCTGGGCATCCCTGAAACGCATATTATCTTCATTGCGTCGTCGATTTCGATTGGAGCCCTCGTTCACAGTGCCTTTATCTTTCGAATACCAATGTCTCTCATCATGTAGGGGTCTGTGATTAGAGTTTCCCAATTGTATAGACATTGTTTCCATCATCTCCTGTATCTTTGAGATGGATTCTTCGATAGTCTCGAACCTTCTGCGATTGGACACCATAGTAGAGTAAGTAGATCAAGTTTTTGGCTCTGATACCAATTGATAAAACCTCAAGAGAGGTAATTCTAGCAACCCAAGACAAAGATCTTGAATTATCCTAGCAACCAGCGAAATAAGCTGTAGACGAAAGATTTCAAAAAGAAATAATACTTTTCTCCATAATATTCAAAGACATCTGTACTGCTATTTATAAACTAAAGAAAAATACTAAACCCTAATGAATAACGTACTGCCTAAGTAACTAAATAAAAGATTGATAACTTAATTTAAGAAATAATTAATAGCAAATATAATATACTGATTCTCTTTCCTTCCTCAAGTTGGTTTCCTTCTTTGATAGACTTTTCCAAATCTCTTGTCATAATTGTTCTCATCAGTTAACATGAATTTTAAAAATACTACTAGAGGTATTTGGTTAATTATCATCCTATCAATGCGGTTACAGGTAGAAATATGTAAAATGGGCAAAACACTTGCTCATTTTTCTGCTTCAAATAACACCTATCACCTAGAAGTAAAGCAAACCCAGCAAACTCAATTTCCGCGCCTATACCAACATTGAACAGCCTCACCCAACAAAAATAAATAACTAAATCTGATGCTTAAAATAGGAATTGGTTATGTACTCCACCAAATACATAGTGCACTATAGGCCTTACTATCTAACAACCTTCATTATAGAGAGAAAGCTTAAGAAAAAAATCCAGTACCAAGTTTATACCTGAACTATATGCACTGTAATATATATTATATTGACATTTGCACATTCCTTTTCACTACGGGATAAATATAGATTCACTTTATTATACTTTCATTTCATCTCTGAAATTAACCAAAGCTTAATTTCAAGATATCCATCCTTGTAATTGGAGATAACTGTCATTTAGTTCACTCCCGCGAGATTAGCCAAGATACTTTGCCCTTAAACTCCAATAAATGAAATTCCTCACTAAGTAATCCTTTCTTCCTCACGTGATTATACTTACAGTGTCTAAATTTCTGACTAGAACCCCCCTTAATCCTCACCTGAAATTTTTCTGGCGTAAGTTAGGAAAAATAAGCTGCCCTATAAAAGTTCCCACCCAAGGTAGTAAACACATATAACAGTTAATTTTCTGAACTGATTGACACATAATTTGGGGTGGTCCCAACACATTTAGGATGTGTATCAGTTTACAAAGTAAATTGACAATCAATGAGAGATCCAAATAGAAAATGATGCAAACCTTCTTCAGATGCAAGATGCTTCCATGCAATCAACTTCAAAGATCGAGTATCTGCCTGTGGAATAATTAAGGCAGATTGCATAAAATATTAGAGAAAAAAAAACATGTTTGAAAAACAATACATTCCTATTATTGGCTTTTTAAAGTAGAATTTCCTTATATAAGGCGCAAAGGGGGAAATCCATGTGTCGGGGGCAATCAGATTCTTTGATAAGGAACCAAATATTCTTTTTACGATTACGGGGGTAATCATACATAGGTTTAAGACTATGAGATGCGAGCTGTTAAAATGGAAGGTACAAAATCAGACCTCTTTTTCCAATCCTTCTCTTCCCTTTTATTCACAGCATCTTCATCTATATACAAAAATAACTTTTGCAATACTTTCCGTCTGCTACTACAGTTTCTTTCAGGCTACCCGTAGGTTAGAGAATTTGGGGATATCTGTAGTTCATTCATCTACATTTATTGAAGTAACTTTCAGATTTTTCTGTCAAAATTACCATTAGATATTCTAGAGAAAAAGAAAAAGACACTGTGACGTTTAGAGTAAAAAAGTAGATGAGAATCCGTGTATGGACACACTCTATCTTCATAACAAATAAGATCTTCAACTTTTCACATGATTTTGCTACCTTAGACCATGACATTTTTGCCTCCCAAAAGACAGAAGAACTAACAAAGAAACAAATCTATTACGCGAAAGACAAAAAAAAACTTTACCACAACATTATCCCACGAAAATATGAGGCCGTAAGCTTCGTCGGGCTTCATGGCATACCGAATCCTTTGGAGAAATCCTTCTTCCATTCTATCATTTAAAAAATCCTAACATGGGAACAAAAGTTTATAAATCAACAATATTTTTTTGTTACAAGAACGCTAACATAAGAACACGGACGGATTGACAAATGCATATGAAAGAATTTCATGATTACCACGTCGACTTTAAGGAGACCTTCGGGTCTAAATGTCTCAAAACCTTCCCCATATTCAGCTCCAATTACCTGGATTATTTTTATCGAATACAAGCCCATTGAATTATTCATCCATTACAGTGAATGCATGTCGAAATAACTAAAATTGAAATCAGAAATCAGTTATTCTAGAAAATAAGAAGAAGGAAAATAAATAAATAATAATCGAAGGAATCAAAGACGAATCCAAAAATCTCCGAACAAACAGAAAAAAATCATTATTCTATTTCCTTTTTTCAAATAAATTAGATAAATGGACATCATCGAATAAATTACCTCCTCCATGAAAATTTTGCTAGGAAAATTCGGATCGTGCTGCCGGTTCTCGTCCGAACCGAAAGCTTTTCTTTTCAGTTGAAGAACTTTGTCACGGTCGCGAAGAAGAAGGGTATGTGCCGAAAAGTTGAGTTTGGTTGGGAGGTGAGATGGAAACGACGTCGGAGTGAAGTGAATCAAAGCGGAGCTTCTGAAACTCACAACACTCTCCATTTTTGGGGGTCACACGAGTGTTCAGACATTCGTCAAGAGATAACAGAACAGAGCTCTCTTTTATGTGGGCTTCAGAATTGGGTCATTTTATTTTCTAGGCCCATTAATTTTCATTTGGACGTTATTTTCTAGGTCCATTAATTTTCATTGATCAATTAAAATCAATTAAGGGTGAGTTTATTTACACTTCCACTGTTACATAATTCACCCTCTTTATTAATTCACCACCCTAATTTTATCTAATTGATAAGTTCACCCCCAATAAAATACTGATCATACCCTTTAAACTGATCATACCTTATCGACATTGTGTCCCAAATTTCTTTTCCGGCAGAGGTCCGTAGTTGGGTTCTACCAAACGACGTGAACAACAACACTTCCTAAAACACAAATTTCTATCCACAGCACCAATTCTCTTTGCAATGATGGAATTTCCTTCATCTATGAAAAGAAAATTTTCAAAAACTTAAAATTAATTGTTGTCTTAAAATTAATTTTCTATTGGATCGGAATATCGGATTATAAAGGAAAACAGTAGCTGTAAAATTTCTCTAATTTAGATTAAAAAGGAAAACAGTAGCTCTAAATTTTCTCTAATTTATTTTACAGATATTTTGAGATAATCACTTTAAAATTGACTATCAAAGTTTCATTAAAATTTGAATTTAATGAAAACATAATACTAATTTTATTTATGAGCAATGGACACTTCTTTGTATTTAAAAATAAGTATATAACTATAATATTTATTTCAAATATTTTAAGTTAAAAAGAGGGTGCAGAGTAAAATAAATTTCCATTCCAGAAAATAGAAAAAGTCCATTTTTAATCTAATTTCTAGAACTTAAAAATATATTTTAATAAGTACATTCTTAAACCTTGTCATTTAAATTATAAAAAATTTGCTAGATATATCTTAAATAAAAGCTATTAGACCAATTTCATATTTTAGATATTGAAATACAGTAATGTGTAAAATGTAAGGAGTAGAATGTAGATATAGTAACATTAAAAAAATTGCTACTTAAGCTATAAACCAACATACTTATAAAATGTAACTTTAAATCAAACAACCTATGAATGCACTAAATTATTTTTTTCCCCAAATTGCTGACACGACTAGGGATGGAATACCGTACCGTACCGAATCGGTCATACCGATACCGTACTGAAAAATTCGGTATCCGAAAAAATTTATACTGATACCGTACCGAAAAGTTCGGCATACCGAATATCTATATACCGAAATTTCGATATCGAAAAAAATCTATACCGATACCGTACCGAACTTTCGGTATACTAAAAATATCAATATATCGAACCATATCGAAAATTTTATTATCGACCGAATCGGTCATACCGATACCGTACTGAAAAATTCGGTATCCGAAAAAATTTATACTGATACCGTACCGAAAAGTTCGGCATACCGAATATCTATATACCGAAATTTCGATATCGAAAAAAATCTATACCGATACCGTACCGAACTTTCGATATACTAAAAATATCAATATATCGAACCATATCGAAAATTTTATTATAGAATTATACCGAAAATATCGATATAACGATCATACCGATTTTTTTTTGCATACCGAAGTATATATATACTGAAATATCGAACTATACCGATTGTTTTTTGCAGAATGATATATATATCGAAATATCGAACTATACCGATTATTTCGATATCGAACTATACCAATTATTTACCGATTATTTCGATATCGAACTATACCAATTATTTACGGTATATCGATATATACCGAAATACCGAAATTTTAAAAACTTTCATACCGATACCGTACCGAAAATTATCGATACGGTATCATACCGTACCGAAAAATTCAATATACCAAAAATTTAATTTTTTTCGGCATTTTTCGGTACGATAAGTTCGATATTTCGATAATTCGGTATTTTTTCCCATCCCTAGACACGACGAACAACGAAGAATTTACCCCAGTAAAGCTAAACATCCAATGCAAACCAATCTTAATAATCTAAAAACAAGAACCAGTACCTAACACATCCATTTCATAGTTTGATGATAGGAGTATATACATACTACACAAAAAAAGAACCCTTCTCATCAAATAAGCCCTACCCATTACACTAAATTACTTACAATAGCCAAGCCCATATGACTTGCAATCAATGAATGCATATGCAATGCATGCATCAGCAAACTTTCTAACCCATTGCAAGAAGAAGAAAAAACATCTCCCTATCGTCTGTGTAGTCCACACGAGAATATCGATCTAGTGAAACATTTTTTCGTCCAAAAGTCAAGCAACTTTCGGGGTCAACCAATCCCAAGTGCCAGCACAAAACCTGTACCACATGAAGGAGGTATTTTAGTTCTTATATAATACTACTATTGAAACAACAATATGGTACAACAATCATCCTTTAGCGGTTTGCATACTCAAGTGTATGCAAATTTGAAATGGGAAATAAACGTAGAGAATATATATATAACAACGAAACATAACATAAAACACAAGAAAAGGGGCAAGTTTAGTTCGTACGATTCTTCAGAGTAGAAGCTAGAGTGTCCAAGGCCATCCGAACATTCCGAATCAAGGTTAACATAGTTCTGCGATCAAATTAAGATTCAGCATTCTTACATGGTAAATTCAATCTTGATATTAATATACTGACAATTGATAAACAATGAGCACGCGGTAATAATATACTACCTTGTCAAACATGCCAACTTCAGCTGAATCAGCTTCATCGTCCACCTACAAATAACAATCCACAGCACCAAAACCGAAAATATGAATCACCAAACGCACTAAATTTAACCGACATCTCGTTTAAATTAGAATGCTGATTATTTAATAAAAGGTGAAACATAGATGCATAAAACCATAGATTACCCATTGCATGATTTGCATCTCACGTTCTTCCTTGCGCAGGAGCCTCACATAAGCCGAGTTCACTTTATCGGCTCGACGATGAAAAGGCAACCTCTCCTACAAAAACAAGAATTCAATCCAGGAATCACTATTTACTAATCCATGTAATCTTTGTTTGTGTTGGATACACTACTACTACACCTACCTCTTTTGACATGCTCTTCCATTTATCGAATCCTTTATTTTCTATTTCTATTTCATTTCCATTAGAGCATGACGTCATAAATTCTTCCCTGCATACCAAAAACACAGAGCCACTTCAGACTTTCGATTTCTTCAATTCAAAATTAAAACAATACCCCTGATTGAAAAACAATCAAATTCCAATAACCCTCCACCCAGAAACTGTAAATCAAAACAAGAAAATCAACATAACTAAAATAAAAACATAATATTACATGAAAAAACGAAAAGCGGATCTGGGTTGGTCCTGAATCCTCTGCTTCCCAATCTGAAAAAGGGTTTTCGATTTCTTGATTCCACACTCATGCATATCAACCAAAGCAACTGGGACAGAAAGCCCACAGCTTTCACTGCGGTAAAAAACAATTGAAAAAATTACATTTCTGAAATTAACAGTACGTGCAAATCACAAACGAAGATCGACCAAATAAATAAATAAACCATTTAAGGAATCCGCTGCCGTCGGGACCACGGCGGAGTGCGTGGACCCTTTTTCTGGCCATGGAAGGGGAAAGGTGCTAAAGCCTTTTATGTAGAGGTCCAAGGTGAAATAAATTTGAGATTCTCCATTTATGCGATGTGACTCGATTATTATGGGGTTACTATGTACTCGACTGATTCTAACGTGCGCCGTTCGCGTAGGGTAACACCCTTCAGTGAGTGCTCCGCTCGCCCGAAGGGCCTGTTTGTCTTATCGAATATAAATACGATATTTATGCCTTTCCTTTTCTCGTACACAGGTTTTGAGGCAAACGGAGCACTAGGGGGGCGCATTTTAGCGGGAGGCTCGGTGGGGTGAAATTATTAAATTTTGACGACCTTTTCCCGCGGTGGTGGCTAAAAAAGGTGGGAAAGCGCACTTCGACCTACGTCGACTCAGAAGTAGTGAAAAGAGCGATTTAGACATAACGCGTGTCAGATAACCGTCAAACGTTCGAAGTTTTCTATAATGCCTAAACTAACCTTCGTTGGAAAATGAATCCAAAGCGGATGTAGGGGTGTTTTAGAACTTTACCCGATGCAAAGTGTGAAATCAACAAATCGAAAAATCTTACTGTTATTTTTGGTAAAATCCTCCCAAATTTTATTGAAAACTACTTTCATACAATTACAATTCTTATATGACACTATAAATTTGAAGAGATAAAAATGAATTTTATTTACAGTACAATTTAAAATGTGAGTAATTAAAAATATATAGATTTATAGTGATGGAACTTACATTAGTTAAATGGGGCGGAGGCATTTAAAGACCAAAGCATAAGAGTATACAAGTTCTGAAGCCCTTTCCATAAAAATGGAAGTTAAGTAAGCCAATTTGAATGAAAAGACTTAAGTGCCCTCAAAAGTTATCTTTTCTCACAAAAAACAAATCGAATATTACAAAATAATAAAAAGAATATCAGAAAAATAAAGTTGCCCCACAAAATCAATTTTCGACGTTTGAAATTCACACGCACGACGAGCGCCGTCACGGTGAAACACCAGCCCCGACCGTTATCGTATCAACTATTCAACTCCGTCTCCGACGATCATCATTATGGCAAGCAGTGACAACATGGACAACCCAGACAATCGCGCTCAACCTCCGGTAAGTCCATAACCCTAGCTTTCGAACTTTCGATTATTCGAGCTTTGATGTTTGTAAATCATTCGATTGTAATTTGATATTGGTATATCCTTTCAAGCACTACTAGAATCTGTCAAATAGACATCATCTCTTTAACGTCATTCAGTTATACAACAGATGTGTTTGATATTACTAATATCGGTCAAAGAAATATTGATATGTCAGGACTTATTAACATCAATTTTTTGTACAGCTGATGTTAAAAATGTAGTTTTGAAATTGTCAATTTTTTCAAACATCCGTTCTTAAAATAGAACTGATGTTAATGTTTTTTAAAAAAAAAATTAAAAATTCTAAGTACCCACTCACATTTTCAACATACTATCCATTCTAAAAAAATTCTAAAAATTTCTAAGTAACTCGTTTTTTACCCTCTCTCAAAAAAATTCTCTAAAATCAAGTTTCAAAAATAAAAATAAAACACCCGTTTTGTTTTTTCTCCTTCTTCATCACTTTCTCAAACCCAAACCTAGCCCCATGACCAACCTTTGATTTCTCCACAAATATCCAATTCTAACCATGAAAGTTCGAATATAACATCAAATTCTTGTTACCCACCCTTCGTAATCTACGATCCCTCACAAAAATCACCCAATTTCATACCCTAAATCAAACACCGAATGTTCCCCCAAATCGATTTCGGCTCGGAACCGTGTTCAAGTTTCTACTCCGGTCGACCACAACCCGCACTCCGACAGTCCGCTCCGACCTCCAACCGCCGCGCCCCCTTGCCTCTTCTCCGTTCCCGAACCGTTGCACACCACCCGCTCCGACAACGGCCCAGGTCAGACCACCCAGAACCGTCGCACTTCTTTCGCGCAAGTACAATTATCACAGAATCTGAAGGAAGATCGGCAGATTCTTGAAGGAAGAATCAAGCAATTGCACGAATTTATTTACAAGTTGAATTTCCCCTTTGCTCTGTCTGGTTTTGGTGATTTCAATTTGTTCGATTAGGGTTTCTGATTTTTCGATGCGCAGATGAAATGGAGCACAAAGTCGAGTCTTTGAAAACTGATTTCTTTCTGGGATTGAAGGAGAGGGAGGCTTTCATTACAAGCATATATATGGTTAGTTGTTCGTTTTTCACGCTTTTTCGTTCTTTGTTCAGTTTTATATATGTTGCTCGTGGTTAGCCTTAGCCTTCCAGATTTTCTTAAAAAATTTCGGAACGAGTAACTTATGTTAGGATCAATTTCAGTTAGGAATTCGTTTGGATATGTGCCTACAATATCGTTATGCATTGCTAGCTAAGCTCGTAAGAATCGAGTTTATTACGTTGAAGCACAAGGTCGGAAAACACAGGACAAATATTCTAGCCTAAAATGTATGGATTGAATAATCCGATGATAACTGAGGATTAAGCGGCACATCAAGGCGACATCGAGGCGGCGGCAGGGGCTTCTCTTCAAAGGTCTGTTTTACTCGTTTTATATTTCAATTTTATTGTAGCGACGAGACGACTTCAAGGCGGTAGCGAGACGAGGGACGCGCGACGTTCGTTTTGAGAATATGCAGATCAGGTATTCTGAATTCTTCTGTTGTAATTGTTACTATGGCTCGATTATCCTATGTTGCTACTCGATTATCCCAAGCACGAGCCATCCCTGCTAACTTTTTGATGTTGAGCATAAGTGTGAGTGATGCTGAAAAATAAAATTCAGCATGGAAGTCTTTGTATATAATGTAGGATATTATAATGTTGGTGTTGAGGTACTAGTGTTAAATTCCTAATAGTCGGGTTCTTGTTTTTCCAGTTTACGCAATTTGGTTATCCAAAATACAATTCAAGAACCCACCTTTGATTACAGGTATTTATTTATTGAGTCGTTTTTATTCAATATCTGCACCTGTTTTTATTTTCCTCCAGATTGTTTTGTAAAACCGAGTGTTACAGAAGTTTGTGGTTTTTATTACTGTTGTCAAGTCCAATTGATCATTTTCCTATTATGTCACCTAGATCTTTCATGGTGATTGAGGATAAATATAGGTTTAGTGTAGAGATTGCTCATTGCCTTAGAAAAGTTAAACCGCCCATAACATCATATGTGCAGTGAACTCCTTTACCTTTTTTCTCAGCAATTTGTGTATTGGCCGAGGAGGGACTCTTTAATTCCTTTCCTTCAGGTTACTGCAATTAGTAAGTTTGGATTAATTTATATTTATTTCTAAATTATGATCTATTATAGCTTCTATGACTTGCTTACGTTTTGAGAAAGTGCAACACTTAGTGATTAGCATTGAAGATACTACTGTATATGATTACTGGATTATATAATGTTATTAGAACTACTATTATGTTCCTCTGTTTAATCTCCATTATAAATGATATTTACTAATTTTTGTATACTTGTTGTACATATATGCAGGAGCTTGGCCGAGAGGTCACGCCTTTGGGGGTGGTCAAACTTCTGCACATGAAGAATCTTATGTGGACGAGAGACGTGCATCAAATCAGGAAGAGCTCGACATCGATGAGATTTTTCAAGCGTTGTCCTAAAGAAGAAGAATCGTAGTCCGTGATCTTTTTATATATGTTTGTTAAATATTTTCGGATTTGAATTATTTTGAAATTGATTTGAAATATTTTGGAATTGTTTTGATATATTCAGATTTTATTTATGAAATTGTTGGGATTTTATTGAATATTATCATCTATAAATTGTAATCGATTAAAGCAGGTAAAACAATAATTTAAAAAACAAATCGGTTTTGGTTTTAATACTTTTAGGGAAATCAGTTTTAAAACTCTAAGTGATATTAAAGAGTTTCTGAAAATCGGTTTTTGAACAAACAACTGATGTTAAAGTAGTACTTCAGATATCGGCTATTTTCGCTGGATTCTGTATCGAGTATTGACTGATGTGCTAATGTTAAACCACATCGGTCGGATTTCTACTAACTGATATCTAATACGGATACAGACATCGGGTATAAAATGATGTCTATAGTAGGCCTACTATAGACATCTCCTCGCTACACATCAGTCGGGAAAAATTTAGACATCGGTCAATAACCGATGTATATTAAGAAGATTCTAGTAGTGAAGATAGGGTTTTTGTTTCCGACATTTTAAAATGGTTAATGGTTTATTGCTCTCTGCAATTTTTTCGCATGCGGTTGTGTGTCAGTTCTAGTAGACGACGGTTCAACCGTGAGTTTTATCACCGTGTATTATCACGGTAGAGTTTAAGACGGTGATATATCTCACGGGCGACATACACCGTGTCTACTTACGGTCTTGTCGATTTACGACTATGATTCATCTCACGGTGTACATTTACCGTGTGTACTTACGGTCTTGTACGAGCACGATCCACGATAGTGTTTTATTTCACGGTGTATGTGTACTTACGATCTTGTACGAGCACGGTCCACGATAGTGTTTTATTTCACGGTGTATGTATACTTACGGTCTTGTACGAGCACGGTCCACGACAGTGTTTTATTTCACGGTGTATGTGTACATACGGTCTTGTACGAGCACGATCCACGACAGTGTTTTATTTCACGGTGTATGTGTACTTACGGTCTTGTACGTGCACGATCCACGACAGTGTTTTATTTCACGGTGTATGTGTACTTACGGTCATGTACGAGCACGATCCACGACAGTGTTTTATTTCACGGTGTATGTGTACTTACGGTCTTGTACGAGCACGATCCACGACAGTGTTTTATTTCACGGTGTATGTGTACTTACGGTCTTATACGAGCACGATCCACGACAGTGTTTTATTTCACGGTGTATGTGTACTTACGGTCTTGTACGAGCACGATCCACGACTGTGATTCATCTCACGGTGTAAATTTACCGTGTGTACTTACGGTCTTGTACGAGCACGATCCACGACAGTGTTTTATTTCACGGTGTACAAACACCGTGTATAAAGTAAACCGTGGAAAAACATATTTACCATATGTTCAAGGTCGTGTGTAATGTTCACCGTGGAAGAACACAGCTTTGTATGTTCACGGTGAATTTACATCTTGATATTCTATGGTTTTTTTTCTTACGGTGTAATTTCACCGTGTCGTTATATTTCTCATTTTTTATCTTTTAATACTTATTTATTTATTTCATATTTCAGTCTGGATTTGAATGGAAGAGACCAACCAATCTGCAGTCGGTCACTTTAAGTCTCAATTTGTATACTCGCTACAAAGTTCCGAAACTGATCACGAAGACAATAAAAGATATCGGGGGTGATGCCGTCGCAGTTCGCGATTTTTTTGCGCTGCCTTACATGAAAAGTGTTCTGGGAATAAGATTTACTGCCAAATCAAGCACTAATTTTTTGCACCACCTCGTATGTCGAGAGTTGTCAGGTCCGTCAATACCGGAGAAGGAGCATTGATTCTACGTCGGTGGTAAGACTGCGAAACTCACACCCGCCGCTTATGCCATTGTAACGGGACTGAATTTCGGCATCTACGATGAATTTGACATCCATACCACACCCCAGTCTGCTCCAGGTAGCTTAAATAAGCGGCTATTCGGTGGGAAGCGTGTAAGAAGCAATGATCTACGCAAGTTATTTGCGGCCAAACAACTCTTCGATGGCGAATAACCTGCCTCGTTGGAGGATTACATTAAAGTCTCCAATCTCATCGTCTACTATTCCTTCTTTCTTTGTCGATCCGCTGAAATGTATGTCGAGGACTGGGCATGGGCATTAGTGGATGAGCCGGAAAAGTGGCAGAGTTTTCCATGGGGCGCTTATTCCTACCAGGCTCTGAGCTACTACCTCGAAACAACAGCGATGGACCCTGAATTAGCAGAAAAAACTTCGTACCACGTCTATGTGAAGGTACCGGTATACCGATCTGATCGATATACCGTGTGTGCGGAAGCGTGTAAAGCGATAGATCTACTATGCCATGATCTTAGTGCACACATATATATGTATAGACACATATTTATATATATATATATCCAATATATATATAGAGAGAGAGATTAACAAGAACACTTACAACCGGTGTAGCGTGCCTCGTTGATGTTGATGAAGGTGGTGTTGAGTCGATTGAACCACCTTCATGGATCAGCCTTGAGAATGACCTCGTCACTCTTCTTGTCTAGATCGCCCGGATGTTGAAGCCGCACAAATGGCCCGACCTCTACGTGTTGCACACGAACCCGGATGATGAACACCTTGCTTGCATGAAGTGGTTCTCCAAGAACACTCTCTATTCTCTCCTTTTGGTGTGAATTTCGTGGGTAAGCATAAAGTGATATGAAAATCAGATTTTCATGTCTATATTCATGTCCATTTACCACTCCATGTAACCCCCCCCCCCCCCCCCCCATTATGTGCATCATAATGCACAAGTAATGGTAGTTAATGGGGAGATGAAAAGACACCTTCACATAATCATGCCAAATCATGATATGTGGTCCCACTTGCTTGTGTGGCATGCCATGTCACACTATGTGACATGCATTCCATGCAAGTCATGCATCCCATGCATGTATTAATCCACGTAAATATTGATTCTAAATCAATATAATTAACAAGCTACATAGTACATCATCAAGTCCGTGTGTGACCCTGTAGGTATGATTTATAGATCAATATTATATTGTTCCCAACAATTAATATTATCGAATAATCATTTAACATCCATAGACGACCTTATGACTTTATCGATTGCACACGTAGGATCGAAGGACATATCCCAACAATCTCCCACTTGGCCTTCAGAGCCAGTGTGCTGCCAACTTCCTGTTGTCACTTTATGTCTAAGTTTGAACTTGAGGCAAGACTCGAGTCATCCTCAATCGGTTCAAACCTTTCTTGGACTTTGAGACAGACTGTAAAACCAGATTTATCACTATGATACGAATCTGGACGTGGCCACGTATTTTCCACAGTCTCGACTCTCCAAGTGGCCGTTAAGACATGTATCCCATTATAAAATGGAGGACAATCCCATCTTGTCAATCCAAGCTCTCCCACTTGCTTCCTGATATACCCAATAACAAGTTTTATAATCTCCTTTTACGAAAGACGTTTACTTGTATCAAAGTACATCATTTCACAATGGAATCACTCTGGACTACTCAGGTCAGAGGAAATTGCTCGGCAGTCAATGAAATAGTATTATGACTCGAAATCTTAAATACTATTCCAGTCGGGTCTGTTCGATCATTAGCTCCCAGCTAATATCTATGTAATTGTACTTGATGTCCCACATCACTAGCCCATGAAGCGGCGCTATAGTACACATTACAATCTAGTTCTTTGTATTATCGGTTTGTCCGTACTCGATTATACGAACCAGGAATAGCTATATGATTTAAGTATATCAGTTCAACCATTGGGACTTCATTATGCGGTAAGTCGACCTCATAACCCAATTGATATCACTTAATCATTTGGACAATTCATATAAATTAAACCATATTTATATGAAGAAATATGTATTATACATATGAGTGAATGTTTACCAAATCTCCAAAAGTATCTAATACAGTAATAGAAATCCCAACCCATCTCTAAGATGTCTGATCTCTATTGCAGTCGTGAAAGCCTCAAGCTTAAACTGCTGGAGAGGTTTAGAAAATGGGTTTGCAACCTTACCAAAAGTTGCAACTTTATTATCTCGATATCTCCACAAAACTATCTCCCAGATAATGTGGAACATCCTGAGCACCAGCTTTAGATTTGTAGTGCTCCCTAGGCTCATAAGCTTGCGCGATAGATCTACTATAAATAGAGAACTATCGGATGGGCTGAGCTAGTTACACCACCTAGTTCATTCAAGAACTTTCAAATCTTAACTGCCAACATTATTGCATCTAATGCAATACTGTGTTCAGCTTCTGTAGTTTTAATCAGCTATATTGCATTGCATGGAACTATTCCAGCAAATTTCACCTCTAACCAGACAAAAGATATAACCAGATTAAAATCGGAAATTATCTTAGTCTGTTAGCATTTAAACAGCTTGTTAACATTAACTCTTGTTTGTCTTCCAAAGACAACAAAATATTCTTTTGTCCATCTAAGGTACATAAGAATACTCTTGGCCGCAGTCTAATGCGTCTCACCTGGGTTTCCTTGAAACCGAATCGTCATGCTCAAAGCATACAATACGTCCAGTCGTGTACATATCATGGCGTACATTATAGACCCTATTGCCGAAGCATAAGGAAGGTTTTACATACTCTTTTGCTCATCAAGTACCGTAGGGCCTTGCATCTTGCTAAGTGATGTGCCATGACTCATTGGAATGAGACCCTTTTTGGCGTCTTTCATTCTGAACTTATCAAGTACCTTATCAAAATAGGTCACTTGACTAAGTCCAAACATCATTTTCGATCTGTTCCGACAGATCTTGATGCCCAATATGTACTGTGCTTCTCCAAGATCCTTCATTGAAAAACAATTCCCAAGCCATTCTTTAATAGAATTAAGCATAGAAACATTATTTCCAATAAGGAGTATGTCACCGACATACAACACAATTAATACAACGTAACTCCCACTGTTCTTCTTGTAAAACAAGACTCTTCCGAGTTCCTCTGAAATCCAAAACCCAGTATGGATTCATTGAACTGAAGATTGCTACTCCGATATGCTTTGCTTTATTCCACAAATGGAATTATAAGATTGCATAATTTCTCAGCCTTATTAGGATCGATAAAACTCTTTGGCTGTGTCAAAACACATTCTCTTCTAGAATCCAATTCAAGAAGTTAGTTTTAACATCCAATATTACCATAACTCATTATCAAGATGAGTAGCAATGGCTAAGATAATCTGAATGATTTAATCAAAGCAACTGGTGAAAGTTTTTCCATAATCCACCTCGTGAATAAAACTTTTACCATCAACCTTGCTTTGAAAGCCCTAGGTTTTCCATCTGTCTGTTTAGATCTTAAAGATCTATTAGCATTCATTGGGTCTAACCCTGTGATGCAAATATATCAAGTTCCAAACTTGATTATCAGATATTGATATCATCTCAGATTTCATGGCACCATGCCAATTTTCAGTAGCTGGACTCGTCATAGCTTGAAATTAGGTCGAAGGTTCACCGCTTTCCAAAAGCATGAATTCATATCTCTCATTGGTCACAATATCTAAGTATTTGAATAATAGAGATAGATTTATGCCTTTCGGACCTACGAGGGCTGGTATGACTTCCAAAACCATAAGAATACTCTCAACCCAGTCTTGAGTATTCATCGTTAGTTGTTTCACTTGAACCTCGTTCAAGACAACCGAGCTCCCACTGAATTTCTATGAAAGATAACTCTTTTCAAGAAAATCACTATCTCGAGCAACAAAATATTGTTCTCAGATAGATCGTAGAAGTTGTACCCTCGAGTTTCTTATGGATACCATAAAGAAACTTTTATCCCATTTGAGTTCAAGCTCTATAGAGATAAATCTCGTCAGAGAAGCTTTTAGAACCTCAAATTTTTGATGAAAACAATTTAGGGACCCTCCCTTTCCATACCTAGTATGGTGTCTTATCAACAACTTTTGACAGCGTTCTATTCAGTGTATAAGTTGAAGTCAAGAATTGTGTGTTCCCAAAAGAGACCAGTAGTTCATTTAGACCTCTCATCGAATGGTCGAACTATATCTAATATAGTTTGTTTTCTCTTTTCCAAAACATAACCTTCATGTGCTTGTGAACTAATAGGTTCCACATACATCAGTATGTATCATCCCTAATTACTCACATGTTCTCCTTTCTCCAAGAAAGATGACATTGTTATCTTTTCAATCACACATCATTCACATGTATCAAATGACTCCAAGTCAAATGATTCTAGATTGCTTTCTAAAAGAAGATTCGTTACATGTTTATATTTTGATCTAA
This sequence comes from Euphrasia confusa, assembly GCA_954870475.1. Classification (NCBI taxonomy): domain Eukaryota; kingdom Viridiplantae; phylum Streptophyta; class Magnoliopsida; order Lamiales; family Orobanchaceae; genus Euphrasia; species Euphrasia confusa. The sequence continues at coordinate 36,081,861 of OX940957.1, forward strand.
TCAACAATGTTACAGTTATGTCTCATTGAGACTTATTCGATTCGGCCTTTGGTGTTAATGTTATATATGATTTGTCAAGTTTAAAGTATACATAAACAATATAATAATCGTACCAAAACAAAGAATAATTCACAATTAAAATAGTTACCAAACTATTTAATAGTGAAAAACTAATCCATCAGTATCCAATACTGAACCAATATTCATTGTTTATTGAAGGTACGAAATTACATAGTTATAATACTATAACAAGGCCCTAAGGCAAAACAACATCATATGATCATTCGGCTAATGCAGCGACATTCGCTTCATTTCTCGCCCGTAGATCGACATCTCTATTCACCAAACTTACACTTCTATGTAGTTCTCCACATACAAATGTGAGAACCACATTTGGCATCCAATACCCAAGAAGTAGAATTTGTGAAGTTTAATGTCTATATCATTAATACCTGAAGATGAAGCAACCCCGTTCTTCACATCTTCTTTGAACTTTGGGCAAATTCAATTATTCCCAATAATTGAGTCTCATTCAAATTTCCCATTCAAAATTATCTCAATGTCAAAACGTGATAAATCGTAAGTGAAAAATCGAAGTTTTCTAACCAGCGATATTATCATGCAATTGAATCCCTATCTCTCATAAAATATGAGGGAGCCAACCAGACAATCGATTCACGCCATCCCATGGCTCGAAAGTCTCTAATTTGTGTCATTTATGAACTAAGTGTTTTGGATTAAATCACTCCCCGAGGTGTAAATAATCTTAACTTTAGAATCCATCACATGAAAGACAAATCAGGCATTTGTTTTGAAATTGAATAAAATATGAAATTTTATATGTTTGCAAGTAGTGTCCAACACTTTTGCAGTAGACGCATTGAGATTCCCTAGGAACCCGAGTAGCCTTCTTGCCCATGCTCTTTTGAATACCCTATCCCATATCATAAGAATTTCCCTCTTAGGGTCCTTCTCTATCGCCGGCTCAGCAGCCTTGAGCATCCCGTGGAGCTCACGAAGCGATTTCTTCAAACCATTCATATGGAAAATTTAGCCTAAAGGCATTATAACCATCATGAGATTGAAGTATGAAATCGGTTGCCAACTAATCATCATAGGAAAAATCTAGGCGGTCACTTTAAGCAAATAATCCAATCATTTGTTGCACATGTGATCCCATAGATTTCCATTTTTCCAGCTTAGCTGAAGCGATGACCCTGGTCATACCGAACCGCTCAATCATAGTCTGTTCCCCGAACATGCTATTGAGTTGTTCAATGATATCATAGGAATTGGTAATCTAACACATTCTCTTTGTATTCGTATTTGAGGACCATCCTCAAATTACGTTGTCAATCAAGAAAATTTGTGTTGTTGTTCAATTTTTTTTTACAATCAAGAATTGAACCAAACTTGAATTGAGTTGATATTTGACATGATAAACTACAAAAGAAAGATAACTAAAGTATGTAAACATTCACAAAGCGGTAAACAAATAATGTTGTCTAACAAGCTACTTATTTATTCTATTTTATTCAATCGATATCTAATATCTTTGTTCCCTTGAACAAAACAATCCCAAGACCCTCTTCTTGCAAATTCTTAAGCCGACTGAGTCCGCACTTAAGAAGTCCAAGATAGGTAGACATCCCATGTCAATGACATCTAATGTCACTCTCGGTCGATGAGAATCTAATTCTCATCTCATGTCTCGATAGCCACGCCTGCAGTGGATCTATCGATGAGAAAACCAAACTCACGTGTAAAGGTCTAACCTTTACTCCCACTTATCCCAAAATAACAAGTAGTACCCCGCTGAGGCGGACCTACCAACTTATGATCGAGGGCTTCATGAGTGTGATGTTTTTGGACAAGACATTATACTCATTATTTTGGGAACTTGCATGCATAGGTGTTTATATGTAAGTTGAACATTTATAACATAAAACAACCTATAACTAGCAAAGCAAATAAATACGAAATCGAAAGGCCCCTAGAACCTCACAACTCTCAAACGAAAATATTAAAAGCAACAAAATAAGCCTTGAACATCTTCTGGACTGGTCCTCGCCCTCCGTTTCAGTTCCGTGCTCGTCGATTTTGGTCAAAACAAGTCATTACCCCAAAAAACCACGAACAGCGCCCGCCGTTTTACAACCAGCGGTCGCTGAACACAAACGGCGATCGCCGTTTCCAAAATGGCGCCCGCCGAAAGGGCAAAAGACCGTCTGCACCAAAAAAGGCCTTTCGGCGGTCGTCGTTTCCAAAACGGCGCCCGCCGAAACAAAACAGCGCCCGCTGGAGCTACAACGGCGCCCGCCGTTTGGCTCCAGCAGCTCGGTTTTGTCCTCTTTGCTTCGTTTTGCTTCGTTTTGCTTCGTTTCTTCTCGTTTTCGCCGGAGAGCCGAGATCCTCCATCGAACCATGGACCAAGTCCATCGCTTACAAGTAGTACAATACAAATATAATAGAAAAACCTATCTATTACAAATGATTCCAAGGGACGCAACCCTCAAATACTACGGCCAATCGAAACGTAAAAAACGACGAATTCATTCACCCGACCACTAACGGTGGCCGGCCTTACATCTAATCACATAATCACAATTAAACAATTAATCCAATTATGTTGATTTAACCTTCGTGTCCAACACAAAAGTGTGCACGAGCCCTAGGCTCTGATACCAATTGAAGGTACCGGTATACCGATCCGATCGATATACCGTGTGTGCGGAAGCGTGTAAAGCGATATATCTACTATGCCATGATCTTAGTGCACACATATATATGTATAGACACATATTTATATATATATATATATCCAATATATATATAGAGAGAGAGATTAACAAAAACACTTATAACCGGTGTAGCGTGCCTCGGTGACGTTGATGAAGGTGGTGTTGAGTCGATTGAACCACCTTCATGGATCAGCCTTGAGAATGACCTCGTCACTCTTCTTGTCTAGATCGCCCGGATGTTGAAGCCGCACAAATGGCCCGGCCTCTACGTGTTGCACACGAACCCGGATGATGAACACCTTGCTTGCATGAAGTGGTTCTCCAAGAACACTCTCTATTCTCTCCTTTTGGTGTGAATTTCGTGGGTAAGCATAAAGTGATATGAAAATCAGATTTTCATGTCTATATTCATGTCCATTTACCACTCCATGTAACCCCCCCCCCCCCCCCCCATTATGTGCATCATAATGCACAAGTAATGGTGGTTAATGGGGAGATGAAAAGACACCTCCACATAATCATGCCAAATCATGATATGTGGTCCCACTTGCTTGTGTGGCATGCCATGTCACACTATGTGACATGCATTCCATGCAAGCCATGCATCCCATGCATGTATTAATCCACGTAAATATTGATTCTAAATCAATATAATTAACAATCTACATAGTACATCATCAAGTCCGTGTGTGACCCTGTAGGTATGATTTATAGATCAATATTATATTGTTCCCAACAATTAATATTATCGAATAATCATTTAACATCCATAGACGACCTTATGACTTTATCGATTGCACACGTAGGATCGAAGGACATATCCCAACACTATGGCCCCAGTTGGGCTTTTATAATTTGGATGTTCGAGTCCGTTCCGAATATCGGTCAGTTATGTGGTCAACGTGATCCGAATATGAAAGTGCCACGTTGTTTGATGTGGAGTACATCTACAACAAAGACTGATTGCGATGATCTTTTCTTCCAAGGAGAGGTATGTAACCATCTACTCCTACTTATATTTTGCTAGTAATAGTATTTGTTTCACGCGGTGGAATATTAATACTCTGTGTTGATAAGTTTCAGATTGAAGTTGTTCATGAAACATTGATTCCTACTGATGAAGAGAAAAATGAGCCGTGTTACCTTTCTGTACATGACAGACCATTTCATGTTGAGTACAATCGCCCAGTACGCAATGGTGGTAATGCAATCAAAGCCAAACAAAATCCGGAGAAGCAAATTACACAAACCAAGAAGCCTTCTTCGAAAAAGCGTGCTGCAGCCACGGATATTGAAATGCACGTTTCTAGATCACGCAGACAACGTGCTTCTGAGCAGAGTACTCCTGGTCCAAGTGGGCATGTGTGTTGTAGGCCCGTGTGTTGTTGGCGTACACTTTGTTGCCCGCATGAAGATGCTTCTGAGTTGGACAGACGACTGACTGGGCTTTTGAGGGCCAAATTGAGAGCCGAGCATGAACGGATTTTGTCTGATGAGGGATTGATTGCAGATTTTGCTGGATATATCTTTGAGCGGATTAAAGGCATCACTCCACAACAACTTCATGAGAGCGCGTCTCTGCATGAGTCACCGGGAGATCTGCGTCGACCTGTATCGCTGATCACATCAGACAATAATACAGCGAGTGAGGCTGCCGGAGAAGCCAACGTCCAAAATCAGACAGTTGCTGCCGTAGAAGTCGAAAAAAATCACGTTCAACCGGAGCAAGATCCTGTTTCTGATACCGTCGAAGTCGGCCAAATATTCACAGTCCCTGTTTCTGATACCGTCGAAGTCGGCCAAACCACTGATCCCAGCGACTTAGTGATGTCTATTGTTGGACAACTTTCAGCAGATGAAGCCAGTGTCCTAGAACCGACACTCCCTGCCGGAGAAGTCCAAGAAAACATTGACCTATCGCCAACAGTTGATACCGGGATGGTAGCTGATGTGGCCAGTGACGTAGCCTCGACAACCGCTGTAGCTGATCACTTGGCGGCGGTTGATCTCGACAGTTCATCAAACGCAGCTGATCCCACCGATCAGCTCACAGTGAATCCCACAGATGCGTGCGAACATGTTGGTAGGCCAATTGTTTCTCCCCGTAGGCTGAGAACTCGTAAGCCTGAAGCGGCGAAAAATGCTCCCCAAACTCACGGTGAGACACCACTTTCTCCCAGTGAAGGACTTGAAGCCGTTGCAAAAGCATATCGGTCGTTTCTGAGACCATCCAAACGGACCAAATGTTCTGTCGATTGTGTAAATTTCAGTGGCACACAAATTACCGTGAAACGGAAAACATTTCTTGACATTGAAAACGTGGATTGGGACTTCGACGAAGAGGTAACCATTGCAAATTTAAGGTATATAGTAGTATAATTCAAAAATAAATTTTATATACTTACCAACTAGTATTTTTATATCAGGTGATAACTATCTTCTGCAGTTACATGTTGTTAAAAATGGAAAAGGAAAAGTGGCCTAAGGAATCCTTCGTAATTTTACCCCTAAACTATTTTGTAAGTTTTCACAAACTCCTTGGTATGAACTCAATAAAATCTAGCTCACTTATGACCTTATATATTTTCGTTGCACTTCTTCAGATGACCTTCAAACATGCTTACAGCTCATTGAACAATCCAAATTGGAAACTCCCAGTCAGTTTATATTACGATTTCGAATGGTTCAGATATTCCCACGTAAGTACTACAATCATATACCCTAAATCACAAACTCTGAACACTAATTAAGCACTCATGATATCGTTTACTTATTTTATGTGAAGGCCGTCATGGTTTGTCATCTTCCGGGACATTAGGTCGTAGTTCGAATTTGTTTTGATGATTGGACTGTCGAGCTGTATGACTCGTTAGCTCATAACTATGAGCCTGGTGTGAACCCTCGCGCGCCTGAGTTCGAGTGTTTGTTGAAGGTCTTACCTCGAATGTTGGAGGAAACAGGTTACTGGGAAAGAAAAAGATTACCTGTGAAAACGGAAGACTTCAAGCTCAAGGTCATGCCAGCCGAAGACCAATTTGCCCAAGATGACAACCACTCTTGCGGTCCTTTCTGCACAATGTATTTGGAACGATTGCTCACCGACCCATCATTGTATCGTAACGCGGACGACATCGATATCAAAGCTGTCAGAAAAAACATAGCACTGAAGATATTTTGGATGTCCTGCAAAGACATTGAACTCCCTTTTTGATTAAGGGATGGATAACAGTTGGTTTCGTTTTGGTTTGCAAGAGAGTAAACTTTTCATATACTGTATGCCGTTGTATGTATAAACGTGTGTTTATCACCGTGTGGTTGATCAGCGTCGTGTGCAAAACTATCAATGACTGTATCTAAAAAAAAATGTTGATAACCGTGTGCACTTACGGTCTTGTATCAGCACGAACCGTGAGGTACCAACGGCGACGGTTATTGTATTTGAATTTAAAGACGTCTTCACTCTCACACGGTGATCTCACGAGACGTCACCGTGATACAACACCGTGTGGTTATCAAATCCATTCTAAAAATATTAGAAATTGAACGAGTTCTTTTTTTAGATGGCGTATTTTCGTTTCTAGGATTGGGGCGGGTTAAGCCGATGCACGTGTACTTATTAAATATTAGTGGTGTCAGTTATCAGGACAGCTTTTGCAGGCGGGTATTCATTTTTTATTCTTTTATTTAAAATTCAAATTAAAACATCGGAAAATAAATGAGAGGGGGAAGCCGTTTTACGCACGGCTCAGTAAAACGTATATTGTGCATGGTGACACATGGTCATCAATACATCTACACCGTGGCTTGTTCAACCCGCAAAAAAACGATCGTCAATCGTTTGGATACACTTTTAAGGCGTCGTTACCATCAACGGGGTCATGTTTCAGGCAGTGAGACGTATGGTATTTGAAATTAAAGACGTACGATGCGATTTGCATTAGTGCATGTCTAAAATTCAAGAGATGTGTAGTTCATTGGTAACAATTTACTCTCAAGTGTGATCATATTGCACATGGTATGTCAAATTTAATCGTTTGATGGACTATTGTGGATTTTTTAGGTTCAATATAATCATTTCCATAGGAAACTAATTTTGCTTAGGCATTTAGCCAAAAAGATTATTGCGATTGTGCAAGAATCACACGAAAACGTGAGTGTTCATGCTCACACGGTGATCTCACAAGACGTCACCGTGGTACAACACCGTGTGGTTATCAAATCAATTTTAAACATTTTTGAAATTGGACGAGTTCTTTTATTAGATGGCGTATTTTCGTATTGGAGCGGGATAACCGATGCACGCGAAATATTAGTGGTGTCAGTTATCAGGACAGCTTTTGCAGGCCGGTATAGTCATCCTTTATTCTTTTGTTTCGCACGGTCATTTAGTTTCACGGTTGTATCTGCACGGCGTTACATGGTCATCAATACATCTACACCGTGGCTTGTTCAACCCGCAAAAAAACGATCGTCAATCGTTTGTATACACTTTTAAGGCGTCGTTACCATCAACGGGGTCATGTTTCAGGCAGTGAGACGTATGGTATTTGAAATTAAAGACGTACGATGCGATTTGCATTAGTGCATGTCTCAAATTCAAGAGATGTGTAGTTCATTGGTAACAATTTACTCTCAAGTGTGATCATATTGCACATGGTATTGTGGAATTTAATCGTTTGATGGATTATTGTGGAATTTTTTAGGTTCAATATAATCATGTCCATAGGAAATTAACTTTTATTAAGCATTTTGCCAAAAAGATTATCGCAATTGTGCAAGAATCACGTGAAAACGTCATTGTTCATGCTCACACGGTAATGTCGTGAGACGTCACCGTGATACAGTACCGTGCGACGGTCAAATAATTGTAAGTATGTAAACAGATACTTACGTGGCACGGTTTTGTCAGTGAACAGAACAGCTTTTGAAGCCGCATGTTTATTCAACCTTTTTATTCATCTTTTAATATTTAATAAATTAAATTACCGGGATTCCCAAAAACCAAAAAAAAAAAAAAAAAAAGAGAGGACGGTTGCCTTTTGCCACGGTTCAATCACCCGACCCTTGGCGCACGGTAATATCTTCAAACGCTAAAGTCACACGGTTACTCGTGCACGGTGGGAGAAGGTCGAAATATATTAACAAAGAAAAACAAGCACTAGTACAGTATTATAACGTAGATTATGTAGTGTAGTAGCTACGAAACCAGAAAAACATACTGTAAAAGCAAAAATAAAAACATACTATTCATAAACAAAACGCAGAAAGAAACATTCTTTGCATTCATGGTTCATCATCCTCGCCATCTGCGTCATCGCCTTCATCAGTCGTTTCGTCCTTATCGTCTGCTTCATCGCCCATATCGTCCTCATCGTCCGAGAGCTCCACCACTTCCACCACCTTCTCAAACAGGATCTCTTCTACAACCTTAGATATGGTCGGCAGAAGGGGGTCTCCAGGGGCATTAGGATCGGAAAAGTTCCGAATCTCGAGACCATCTTTACTGTAGACATTGACAAAGAAAGGACCCAATTTCTCGGCGTAGTGAAAAACCAAAAAATAACCGAATTTAAGATGATGAGCCGTGCAGAAGTCGGTCCAACCCCGATGAAAACACAAGTAACCGTTGACCCAAGAGATTTCCACGGACCACGGGACACGAGCGGTGGCAAATGAGGCGAGTGTCTCACAATCTCCAAGCAAAGTAGCCCTGCCTGCCAGATACTCATGTTCATGAGCAAAATCATAAGGTAAACGACAAACTTCGCGGAAATCAACGGTGTTCAGAACTTTGAAGAATCTACAAATCGGGATTGGGGTGGCCATTGAATATGAAATTTGATTTTATAAAAATTAGGGTTTTCAGCGTGGTACGGTGCTTATGTATACACGCCAAAAGTGGGTAGTTGAGGGGTTAATAAACTAATAAAGGTTTCACAATACACCGTGAGATACCAACGGCGACGGTGGGTAAGGGTTTTTATCAAGGGTTATCAGTGTCACATAGACCGTCACGGTAACCGTTACACGGTGAGGAAATCCACTGTAATAAACCCACGGCGCAATGTGTTTAATGGGGGTGGTTGGGAATTGAGTGATTTCGTGAAACGATTTAAATCCGGCGACGATGTGACTCAGAACAGATACTCATCAATTCCCTGAATTGAATGGTCATATCATATCTGGACCATCAATGAGCGTAGTTGGAAGTTGGGTTGGGTCGTGGGAGGAGGATCAGAACAGACACACATCATAAATTCTTTGAATTTCACGGTCATATCTAATTAATGGATATCGTGGTGGATGTGGGGTTAAGTTTTCTATGTCATATATGAACATACCACGGCTTACGCACCGTGGGATACCAACGATGACGGAGGATTAGGTTTGTTTTTATGTCACCTATAACATGTACGTACACGGTGTTAGAATGCACCGTGCTAACATCACGACGACCCATTTAGAGTTGTAGTCATGTTACCAAAGTCACAGTGACCGCGACACGGTGATTTAATCAACCGTGAAATACACACGGAGGCACAATTCTAGGTTTTTATTTAAATAATAAATTAATTAATCGCAATGTGTTTAATGGGCGTAGTTTAGAGGTCAGTCGTTTCGTGAGTCTATTGAAAGCCGGCGGCGGGATTACTTTATTAGGTCAGAAAATTGACCCTATAAATACGAACGAAAAAACCCTTTTTTTTCTATACCCAATTTTTTCTCATGTTTTCTGCGTTTTTTTTCTTATGGAGCGGTTTTCAATTCACCACACATCTTTCAAATTCAAAGCTGCAGTCCGGTAACGAGATACTCGAGTTTCCAAAAGAAAACCTAACGAGGTACTCGAGTTTCCAAAACATCTCGAGTATCTTATTGTTAGATACGGATTTTATCAAGTGCCTCTTTCTCCGTGGCGGTGAATCTGGCCATATGTTGAGATCATAACAGGCTATGATTGAGGCCGAAGAAAAAGAAGGTCTTCGAATTGCTTCCCATCCAGAGAGTAGATTCTGAGGCGGGTTGAATTTCTTTTTTTTTTCTTTGTTTAACCAAGTATGGTTCTGGGTTTAGGGTTTTGATCCATCAATTGTAATTCCCAATAGGGTTTTGATCAATCAATTGTAATTCTCAGTAGTGTTTTGATCCATCAATTGTAATTCTCAATAGGGTTTTAATCCATCAATTGTAATAAGACTACTTTTGTTAAGTTTAAATTGTTTAATAATTTTCTTTTTGGTTTCCATTGTAAATTTTGTAATGAACACACTTCGACTATGCCATTTAAGATCTGTAACGGTGTTACAATCCACAGTGTTTGAACCACGGCGACACATGAGGTTTTAGGGTTTTCTGCATGATACGGTTGCACGGTGTTATTAGCTACCGATGGAACCTCACGACGACACTGTTCTATGGGTTTTATATCCCAATTATGAGCGTTCCACGGTGTTACAATCCACCGTGATATAATCACGACGACACATTAGGTTTTAGGGTTTTCTACCTAATACCGTTGCAACGTGTTACAATCCACAGAGGGAACCCCACGGCGAAAATGTTCCAAGGGTTTTATATCCCATTTATGAGAGTTCCACGGTGTTACAATCCACCGTGCCAAACCACGGCGACACATTAGGTTTTAGGATTTTCTACCTAATACCGTGGCTAACCGAGGGAACCCCACGACGACACAGTTCTAGGGTTTTATTTATTTTCTTAATTAATTAATCGCAATGTATATAATGGGCGTAGTTGGGAGTTGAGTCGTTTCTGCAACGATTGAAATCCGGCGGTGGGATGACTCAGAACAGACTCATCAATTCCCTGAATTGAATGGTCATATCAAATTAATGGATAGGGATTGTTGGATGGGGTGATTTTATAATAATTTTATTAATACGAGTAATTAATAAGCATCGTGGACAGTTGAATCGTTTCGTGGAACGATTGAAATCCTGGTGGTTGGATGACTTAAAATTAGATCAGAATATAAGCCTATAAATACGAACGAAAGAAATCTATTTTTCTATACCCATTAATACTCCATTTTTCTGTTTTGTTCTTGTTATTCATGGAGCAGTTATCACCACTCTTTTTCGAATTTCACAGTTGCATTACTTTATCGAGATACTCGAGTTTCCAAAAGAAAACCATCTTCTTATCTTTCATGATACCGGACTCCATCTTCTTGACTCTCTTCAGACTGTGCATTTGATGGGGATTGATCGGGATCTCTTCCGACCCGGTTATGTCTTCCGAGCTTCCCATTATTCATGTACAGGGTCAAGCGACTTTTCAAGATGTATCTACTTTTCAATAGATAGTGTTCCGGTTATGTCTTCCGAGCTTCCCATTATTCATGTACAAGGTCAAGCGGCTTTTCAAGATGTATCTACTTTTCAATAGATAGTGTTCAGGGTTTTGATCCATCAATTTTTCACAATAGGTTTTAGGGTTTTCAACCAAATATCAATTGTTTACTGTACTTTTTCCTTAAATGTATCATTAAAAGATTTTAATATCACCGTCATTTATTAATCTTGCTAAAACCGTCACACGGTTACTCATTAATATAGAAACCCTAAATCTATCAGTATTCGTATTAATTATTAAGAGACGGCCGTAGTTGCCAGACGCGTTGGCGCTCCGCCTGGATTTCATTAATTAAAATTAAAATTAAAATTACAATATATATATGCGTGTACTAATTTACTATTTATTTTACCGTGTACTATTACCGTGTTGAATACGGGTGTGTGTAACCGTGCATCGGTATAAGGTTATATGATATAGCATCTTGAATTTTTGCACGGTGTATATTAATTCACGGTGTAATATTATTTCACTGTTTTATGTATTTTATATTGCAATTTCTTTTTCATACGACGGTGTTACAATCCACCGTGATCTAACCACGACGACACATTAGGTTTTAAGGTTTGCTATCGGATACAGTTGCACGGTGTTACAATCCACCGTGGTAACCGCACGGCGACACAGTTCTAGTGTTTTATTTATTTTTTTAATTAATTAATCGCAATGTGTTTAATGGGTGTGGTTGGGAGTGGATGAGTCGTTTCGTGCAACGATTGAAATTCGGCGGTGGGATGACTCAGAACAGAGATGCATCAATTCCTTGAATTGAATGGTCATATCAAATTAATGGATAGCGTGTTTAATGGGGTGATTTTCTATAAATTTTAATTTTATTAATACTAGTAATTAATAAGTGTAGATGGCAGTTGAATCGTTTCGCGGAACGTTTGAAATCCTGGTGGTTGAATGACTTAAATTAGATCAGAATATTAAGCCTATAAATACGAACGAAAGAACTCTATTTTTCTATACCCATTAATAATCCATTTTTCTGTTTTGTTCTGGTTTTTTCATGGAGCAGTACTTATCACCTCACTTTTTCGATTTTCATAGTTTCATTACTGTATCGAGATACTCGAGTTTCCAAAATAAAATCATCATTCCCCTGAATTATCTTCCACCAGAGATGATTCGGGGTTTCGGTTGGAATGATTCGGGAACACCTGAGTTCCTTATCTCCGTCAAAATCACCAGTTAGGTCTTCAATCGCCGTTTCACTTCTGGTTGAGGCTCAAAAATCTGTGTTGCTGACCAGATGTCAAAAGAGGAGATTCACTGTGTGCTTTGTTATTCTTTTTGTTTGCTCATCTTTTTTGTATTACGCTGACCGATGGTGTTTAGGGTTTAGAGTTTTGATCCATCAATTGTTCTAAAGTTTTAGGGTTTAGAGTTTTGATTCATCAATTGTTCTCAATTATAATATTTAAATTTATTTTAAATTTGTCCAATTTCATATTCTCAATCAAAATTATCACAGTCGCTTTTAATTATTGTGTACGATGCCACGACGCCCATTTATCGTGGCTAGTCACACGGCGTATGACTGTCGTTGATGGTCTCACGACGTATGATTATCGTTGATGTTCTCACGGAGTTGACTTATCGTGTATGCATCACGCTGTCCATTTATCGTGATTTGTCTCACGCCGTGCGACTATCTTGGATGAGCTCACGGTGTGCAATTATCTTATATGTTTTCACGATTTCAATTTATTGTGGATAGTCACACGGTCTCTATTTATCGTGGATGTCCTCACGGTGTTCATTTATCGTAGATGGTCACACGGTCTCTCTTTATCTTGGATGAACTCACGGTGTTCGATTATTGTGGATGGTCACACGGTCTCTCTTTATCGTGGAATAACTCACGGTGTTCGATTATCGTGGATGTCCTCACGGTGTCTACTTCATCGTGGATGAACTCACGGCGTATGATAATCGTGAATGATGTCACGGTGTCTAATTATCGTGCATAGTCTAACGGCGTACTTTAACCGTGGATTGTCTGAAATTGTATTGAGTTTTATTATTATTTTTTAAAAGAAAAATTCTATTTTAAATTACATATACAATTTATATTCATTTGTTAAACAGCAAGGGTAGTGTAGACTTTTCCTACTCAATTGCCTAATAAACTTCTACTTTTATAGACAGGGCCTCAGAACTTATTTATTTTATGAGGTGGTCCTGAATCCGGTATTCTCACTAGTTAAATTGTCATTGATGATAAAAATGCCCTAATAAGCAGATTTTTTTTCTTTCAATGTGCAATTTAAGTTGCTACTGAAAAATCTGACCATTAATTTCGAATAGGATAAATGAAATTAAATTGTAAAAAAAAAGGCAAATTGCCGAATAGTCCGTAGGTTCATTCTTCCAGATGATGCGACTTGAAATGCAATTAACTAAGGATATTCGTACCAGTCAGAGTCAGTATATGTGTTTGCAGGGGTTGCTTAGTTTGGGCGAAATCGAATGATTCAATTTCTACACATTAATATCTAAGAAACGGAAACGTCAAACGTGAGTAAATGCATCTCTCCTTATAATACTCACTATTGATGTGAACCGAACCCTAATTAAACCTATTGGTCAATTCGAAGAAAATACAGTAGTAACTTTTAGTGTTAATTATATTTGAGAGAAAAATTTTTATGGTTACAAATATAAAAAATCTACTCATTTTAACCCCACTTTTAAAACTACACCCATTCTATACATTTTGTAAAGAAAATGTCTCATTTACCCTCCCCTTTTTCAAAACATAATTAAACAATTAAAAAACTAAACTAAAAAACAAAAAAACAAAAAACAAAAATCGGTCCCTCTCCTTTTTTCTTCAATTCCCGTCGGTCCCCACACACCCCAAGCACCGCCGCCGATTTTCAAGAATTCCGGCCGCCCAAATGTCGGAAAACGAGCACCAAGACGAGCACAATGACGAGGAGGAACCGGAGCACCAAGAGGAGCAACAATGGCCGCTCCAAGCTCCGGTAAGTTTTCGAAAACCTAAGTTTCGAATTTCGTTTTTTTCAATTATTTGTTCGATTTTATACATGAATTGCTATCCTATGAGTTCGTTGATGTGTTTAGAGTAGAAATTGGTTGTTGAATTGCCCAGAATTCGCCCGGAAAATTCCGGATCGGCGGCCCTCGGCCGCCCCCCTCGGTCGACCCCTCGGCCGCGGGGAAGAAGATGACCGGCCGAGGGCACTTGGTGACCGAACAAGTGCCCGAGCGAGGGCACTATCCGGTCCCTCTGCCCCTCGGTCACCGAGGGCACTTGGTGACCGAACAAGTGCCCGAGCGAGGGCACTATCCGGTCCTCTGCCCCTCGGTCACCGAGGGCACTTGGTCACGACCGAGGGGTCGACCAAGTGCAGAATTTTTTTTATTTTTTTTTTAGCTTTATTATATTTACAATATTATGTGTTTATTTATTTAACTTAATTGTGTTTTTTTGCAGGATGGGTTCCAATGGAGGAGGCCACAATTCATTTACACGAGTAAAGAATTGAATTTGTACGACTGGTTCCCCGTGTTGAAGCACATAAAAAAGGTGTTAAGATCCGTTGACGATACGCACGAGGCTCACCGGAGATTCCGTCGTTCGTGTTTTGGAAGGTTGGTGCACCTTCAAAGAGAAGGTCGATCAAACGCGGCCATGCACCACTTGTTAGCTCGGGAGATCGTGGGTCCGACGATACCTCCGTTCGAGCATTGGTTTTCGCTCGGGGGCAAGATCATTTGCTTTAGAGCACAGGAGTATGCCTTGGTGACCGGGCTTCGTTTTGGGAATCACGGCTTTGATACTTCGGCCCAACACATTATTTCTCCCGGCTCTTTCTATCATAGGCACTTCGGATTTGGTCGAAAAGTAAAAGTGAACGACCTTAACAAGAGATTCAATGCTATGGACTTGGGGTCAGACCCGGACGACTACCTGAAGGCTGCGAAGGTGCTGATGTATTACTTGATGCTCCTATGCCGAGGCGATATCGTTATCGAGGATTGGGTTTGGACTTTGGTAGAGGACGAGGAGGGATAGGAGACGTTTCCCTGGGGCTCCCACACATTTCAGATCATGTCCTACTACCTCTCCATAGCTGCGATGCATCCCGGTCAAGTACTGAAGCCGGCCTACCACATCTACGGTCCCATTTGGGTCTATCAGCTATGGTCGTACGAGGCTATACCTAGTCTCGGGAGAGTGTGCGCGCATAGAGCCGACCGTCCGACGATTCCTCGGCTACTGGGGTGGAACTCGATTACTACTCACGTCGATTTTTCTCATTTCTACGAGGACCCAGAGGTAAACTTGTTTTAATGTTCAATTAATGGTTATATCAAATAATTAAATTAATTAACTCTATATAATTTTGATTTCTTTTCAGCTCGAGGTTCATCGGTATCTAGAGCCGACGGAGGAGGAGGCGGTTGCTCCGCATTTTATTTTCGTGCGTGACAGAGCAGAAGAGGTCACGTACAATCCTCCTCCTAGACTTGGATTGCCTGCAGACGAGGCACAAGCACAGGCACCGACACAGAAGAAGAAGAAGAACTTGATGGAAAGCATGGCCGGACGCGTGTCCAAGGCGGTCGACAAGATCACCGGCGACTCTGGGCCTAGTAGACGGGGTCGTGATGCCATCACGCCTAATTCATCGGCAGAGCGTCGTCCCTCTCAGCGACCCCGACGAGAGGGCTCTCCTGCTCCTGAGGGGTCTGATGATAGTACCGATCGACGGATTGATCGAGGGTTCAAGAAAATCCTGAACGACGAGTCCGACACGGGATTTATGGCTCGACTGACTGCCCGGATCACGAGGGCACATTAGGAGAGCAACGATAGACTCCTGGAGAGTATTAGGAGGGCACAGAAAGAGGGCCACGACAGTCTGATGGAGCAGATTCGGGGGTTTTTCGGTCGCAGACGATTCTCGAAGATGCGCCCTTGTCCTTCCGATCCCGTGGAGCCTTCTGCATCTCATCACTCTGGATCCGGACGTGCTGCGTCTCATCATTCGGGTTCAGGACGTGTTCCGTCTCATCGCTCCGGGTCCGGACGTGCTGCGTCTCATCGCTCCGGGTCTGTACCGGGCCGTCATTCGCATGCAGAGCCTTCTGTGTCGCACCGGGAGGAGGAGGAGACCTTTCCTGCTATAGCATCGTGTGGAGATATCGACAGTTACCGCACTCCGATGCAGCCCATAGTTGACCCGACTTATGGTTCTCCTCCGAAGATGGGCTTGCTAGACTTCGGGAGTCTCTTCAAGCCGACGGAGGCTCCTACTGATTTCAGGACTTCCTTCCCGCCGATTCCTGCCCGTGATACACAGCCTTATATCCCCCCGGATGTTCCTCACCGTGATACGTCGCGAGTTATCATCGATGCAGAGAGTTATTTCATACCGGAGCCAGATTTGTTCACGCAGACATCTCCCGGGCCAGATGCACACTGTTTTGAGGAGACGTTCAGCGATGAAGATGAAGAACTCGACACCGATGATGCCGCAGCGGAGCCCGAGGAGGTGGCCGAGAGTAGCATCGGACCCCGTGTGAGAAAGCCCTCGGCAGCTCTTCGGAGCCCGTACGTCACGCATTTCACCCCGGCCGGTGAACGGAAGATTAGAGGCTGGTTTACGGTGTTCCGACAAGCAGGGCAACACAAGAGCATCCGGTTGAATGAAGGCCATCTGAATCAGGCATATTTCGACACTATTGAGGATATGGGTTATTGGTACACAGACGTGGTAAGTTAATTTTTAATTTTACTTTCAAATTCATAGTATTTATTTATTTATTTTACTTTCAAATTCATAGTATTTTTAATTTTTAATTTTACGTGGTATGTTTATTTTTCAGGAGATCGATCTGTACACTCGATACTTGCAGAAGAAGGTGAAATTGATGAAGGGTGTACGACAAGGAGTATCTCCAAAAACGACTATACTCTTGAATACCGAGTTCTTCGTAAGTTTCAATTATCATACAAAATGCACTATTTATCTCACTTTTCTCATTTTTCTAACGTTTAATATTTATAACAGAACAAATTGGCACATGAGTGGCGGACGGTGAAGTCGAACTCGAAATTTTCGAATTCAACAAACTTCGAAGAGAGATATAAGCACTGGAAAGTACCGGACCATTTGTTGAGGATGGTCAGGGGAGACGAGGAATACACGAGTTGGTTTCATGCTACTGAGGTAATATTATTTATCGGGTTAATATTGTTTAATTATCCAATTTAATAACGTTCCTTTATTTATCAATAACGTTTTGTTTTGTTTTTTGTATTTTTTTAGGTAATAACGGTTGTCAATACTGGCGCTCATTGGGTCGTGGTGCGTATTGATCTGGCCAACTGGAGTGTATCTCTGTACGACTCTTTCACTTTCCGTGTGCCACTCGATATTCGGGAACCGATGCTGCGACCGTTGCACCACTTGTTGCCTCGGCTGTTGGTCGCAGCGGGATATTGGGATGCAGACACGAACTTTTTCAGAAAAGCCCACAAGAGAACTGCTCTTAGGATCGTCGTCCCGAAGACACAATTTACCCAGTACGACAGCTCTAGTTGTGGCCCGTACGTGTGCATGTATCTCGATCGTCTCATCAACAAGTCTTTGACTCACTTGAAAGTACCGGTCGACGATGATTATTTGCGCAAGTATCGTAGATATATTGCTCGGAAGATCTTTGGTTTGAGTCGTAGGTTTGAGTCGTAGTGTGGTTGTTTGTTTGGATTGATTTGTATGTGTGTTGATTTGGATTGATTTGTAGGTGTGTTTGTTTGTTTGGATTGATTGATTTGCAGGTTATGGCTTTGATATTAACTAAATAAATCCCGTCAAATTTTTTTAAAATTATTTTATGTTTTATTAACCTATTTAATTTAATATAATTTTTTAAAAAAAAATATTTTATAAATCAAATCAAACAAATATATGATTTTATAAAAAAAAATTTAAGTATATAAAAAAATATAATTAAATTAAGTATATAAAAAAATATAATTAAGTTAAGTATATAATTAAATTAAGTATATAAAAAAAATATAATTAAGTTAAGTATATAAAAAAATATAATTAAGTTAAGTATATAATTAAATTAAGTATATAAAAAAATATAATTAAATTAAGTATATAAAAAAATATAATTAAATTAAATTATTTTTTTTTGCACTTGGTGGCTGCCCTTGGTGGCGCCACCAAGTGCACTTGGTGGCTGGGAAAAATAAAAGTATTTTTAAATTCGGCATTTGGTCGTTGCACTTGGTCAAAGTGACCAAGTGCACTTGGTGGTGACCAAGTGCAGAGGCCACCAAGTGCACCACCAAGTGCCCCACCAAGTGCTTTAGAACATAAATTCATTTTAATTGATTTTAAATCTTTTTTTTAATTGTAAGGTTGTTGTGTTCAATTAAACATCAATTTCATAGTCAAAACAATTCAAAAAACATGATCAAACGTTGAATTGGGTGAATTAATTGATTACGCATTCGGATCGTGAACAAATTGGAAAGCATGTTGTTAACATTGTAACAATATTACTAGAAAGTTCAAAAAATTGTAAAACTTCTACGTTTCAACTTAATAGTACTAATTTGGCTTTGTTTTCATGTTGATTCGATGTTTATAGGCTTCAAATGATCTTTAATGTCAACGTAACAACTTAGTTATCGCTCGTTGGCCTCAAATTAATATAAAAAAAAATATCTTAGGCACTTGGTCGTGCACTTGGTGGGGCACTTGGTGGTGCACTTGGTGGCCTCTGCCCTCAGTCACCACCAAGTGCACTTGATCAAAGTGACCAAGTGCATCGACCAAGTGCCAAATTTAAAAATACTTTTATTTTTCCCAGCCACCAACTACACTTGATGGCGCCACCAAGGGCAGCCACCAAGTGCATTTTTTTTTTTGTTATAATACTCAATTTAATTATATAATTAATTTAATAATATAATTATATACTTAATTTAAATATTTTTTATAATTTGTTTTAATTTTTTATATACTTAATTTATTTATTTTTATCTTTTTTATATACTTAATTTAAATATTTTTTATAATTTCTTATAATTTTTTATATACTTAATTTAATTTTTTTTATCTTTTTTATATACTTAATCTAAATATTTTTTATAATTTGTTTTAATTTTTTATATACTTAATTTAATTTTTTTTATATTTTTTATATACTTAATTTAAATATTTTTTATAATTTTTTATAATTTTGTATATACTTAATTTAATTTTTTTTTATCTTTTTTATATACTTAATTTAAATATTTTTTATAAGTTGTTTTAATTTTTTATATACTTAATTTAATTTTTTTATCTTTTTTATATACTTAATTTAAATATTTTTTATAATTTGTTTTAATTTTTTATATACTTAATTTAATTTTTTTTATCCTTTTTATATAATTAATCTAAATATTTTTTATAATTTGTTTTAATTTTTTATATAATTAATTTAATTTTTTTATCTTTTTTATATACTTAATTTAAATATTTTTTATAATTTGTTTTAATTTTTTATATACTTAATTTAATTTTTTTTATCTTTTTTATATACTTAATTTAAATATTTTTTATAATTTATTTTAATTTTTTATATACTTAATTTAATTTTTTTTATCTTTTTTATATACTTAATTTAAATATTTTTAAAAAAATTTGACGGGATTTATTTAGTTAATATCAAAGCTAAACCTGCAAATCAATCTCAAACAACACCAAATAAACCCAAATCAACCTAAATAACACCGAATCAATCCAAATAACACCATCAACCTCAGAACAATGAAAGTCTCAAATAAAAGCAAATCATTCAATAAAAAACTCTTCTCATTCAACCTCTCACTCCGTACTCACTGGACATTTTCTTCTCGTGTGACCCTCGCTTTTGCAGATGCTGCACTTCTTCTTTTGCCTTCTTCGGCTCGACTCTTCCGTTCCCGTTTCTTGTGGAGGACCATTCAAATCAACACTCTCAGGTGGAATAAAAACAGTGCACACGCGTCTGCTGTGACCTACGCCCTTGCATCTCGAACACACTACATACATACAATGTTACTTCTAGGGGAACAAACCGGATCACGTCGTGCAGAGCTCTCAACAGCAGAACGAGCACGAGTCGTTCTCGGACGTCCAGCCTGGCTAACCACTACTGGAGGAAGAACTACGTACGATGCCACATCCGGTGGGACCACCCAATCATCATAATGTGGCAACGGCACAATAGGCGTCGCGTACATCTCGACATGGCTGCTCATCTTGAAATAGGGGCTCACGAAATCGTACGATGAAAATCCGGCTCGTCTACATAAAAATAACAAACAAGTTAGTGAAATCAACAGTTTAAAATTAAATTTAAAGGTAAAATGATATCATACCTAATAGCGGCAATAGCATGACAACACGGTATTAGGTCTAAGTCGAACTCCCGACATTCACGCGTGCGATTCGTGATATCCACAAGATAAGACCTGTCATCCTCCTGAACGCTGTACTTGGTATTCGCACTGACCTCCCGAACGGTGAAATAACGGCTCAACATATCCTGATTAGACAACTTGGCCAATGCCTCCTCGGTCAGCTCATGCTGCTCATTCTGTCTCTCGTTAGCTATCCTTCGTTTCTCGTCAAACCATCTCTCAATCATCGCACGAATCGCCTCGAGCATCGCACAGACTGGTAATCTCCGTGGCCATTTGATAGCATTGTTGAAGACTTCGGCCGCATTCGATGTCATGAAACCATATCGTCGTGCAGCACACTTTGACCTTGCCCAGGTCTCAACCCCGATTTCAATAAGGCGACTATAAGCGCTGCCACTGAGTCTCTCCACATCCGCTAGATGTTTTTCAAACTCATCCACCCGATAACAATAAGCAGCACTGTATACAGCTCCGACCAGCTGATGGTCGTACCGTGCTAGATTCTTCGAGAGGTGGTGATAGCACAACGCTCGGGTAGCGTGGGGATAGACACTCCGAATAGCATTCGCGATGCTCTTATGCTGGTCGGACACAATGAGCAGATCATCGTCGTCTGTATCGTAGCAATCTCTGAGGTGCTGGAGAAACCACGTCCACTCCTCGTCATTCTCTATCGGACCGATACCAAACGCAAGCGGGAAAATATTCTCATTCCCGTCTTTTGTGCAGGCGACAAACAACACACCAGTGTTTCTCCCTTTCAAATGGGTGGCGTCGACTACTATCACAGGACGCAGATTGTGCTGAAATGCACGAATGCACTGCCCGAGCGCAACGAACATGTGGCAAAACACGCCCTGGTCTGTCGTCTGAATATCATACATAGTCCCGGGATTAAGTTCTCTGAGCATGTACAAATATGACGGGAGCCTCTGATACGATCCATGATAGTCGCCGTACGCTATTTCAAGCGCCATATTCCTCGTCCGCAGGGCGAAATTGTAGTTGATGTGAACTCCGTACAATCTCCTCAAATCATCAACCATATCTTTCGGCTTCAGTTCCCGATTGCCGACTAACTGGCGTGCAAAGAAAGTAGCCGCAACCCTGCTCGACACCTGTCGATCCGCAGTCTGCCCCAAATTGTTACGGCACTCGTGATTCAAGTTCAGCCTCGTAATCCTCCAAAAGGTGTCATCGGAACCCGTGGAACACAATTTGAACGGGCATTTCTCACTCCCAAGCTTGCAAACGTACGTCACCCGATCAGTGCACGAGCGACGAGTTTTGCACTATACGTTGTTCTCCATGTGATACATCCCCACCATCACCTTCAGATCCTGTTTCTTTCGGAATGTGGCTCCGACTGCCATCTGACCATAAATAGGTTGGGTTTCGACAGAACGCAACGGAACAGCGGGGTCAAACGTCGGCAGTGGAATGATCCAATTGCGCAGTGGATTGTTCTGTGCATTCTGAAAAGCTTCGGCTTGCTCGCCGCCTCCCGCAGTAGAACTCGAAGACATATTACGGCGCGACATAATCTTTTTAACCACGCTCGGCTGCCTAATCCACTCGGTCCACTCCGTGGTCAACGAAGCCAAGAGATCGGACTGACGGGCTTCTTCCTCGTCCTCGGAAGTGTGTACCGCCTCGTTCTCGTTCTCGTTCTCTGACGGTACCGCCTCGTTCTCGTTCCCCGACGGTACGGCCCGATGGCGATTTTCTTCTCCGATATTCACCTCCGGCGCAGCTTGTTGTCCCTCTACTTCGACGACGAACACAAAACACTCAGCCCTTTGCTCGTCTAACATGCGGGACACATCCTCGTCGCATAGCATAGGAGCTCGCACGCTCCTCATGTCATAGCCTCGGGTATAACAATACAACAAATACTCGACGTTGGGCGGAGGGCGCAAAACCGCACGAATCCGGCTCACGAGAGTGTCGAGTGTAATTTCTTCCCTACGAAAGAAGAGGCACATATCTACTCCGTCAACGTAGCCCTCTCGATCCCAACGACCACCGTAACGTACCGTGATTCGTTGATTCGACATCTACAATTACAAATAACAATTGAATTCAATTAAAAAATCCAAAATATAAATTACAAATAACAATTGAATTCAATTAGAAAGTCCAAAATATACATCCAAACGTATAAAACAAGTCATTAATTAATACACAATTCAATTTAAAAAAAAAAAAAAATCTGCACTTGGTCAAAGGTTGACCAAGTGCCCTTGGCCGCTCGGTGACCGAGGGCCGAGTACTATCCGGTCCCTTGGCCGAGCTATCCGGTCACCGAGGGCCGAGCTATCCGGTCACTTGTCCGGTCGACCGAGGGCCCTCGGCCAAATCAATCGACCGAGGGCTCAAGAACCCAGTAGCCCTCGGTCGTCCCCTCGGTCACATTTTCGACCGAGGGCTTCGACCGAGGGCAAAAAAATACAGCTCGAAAATTTAAAAAAAAAAAGACGGGGGCAAGGTCGCGAGCAACGTACCTTTTTTCCGTCGAAACCTAGCTCCTTCCACGGATATTCCGACCTAGATTTTTCATGTAGAGAGGTTTTTGTGTGAGAAATTTTTTTTTTTGTAAATGGGTTTGAGAGGTGGTAGAGAGGATATGCATTCATGCATGCATTTACACCCCTACCAACCTCAAAAAATCTGATTTGTGTAAGGAGTGGGCCCCGCATAAATTCTTTTTGCTTTTTTTAATTGATTTTAATTGGTTTTTATGTTATTAAAAAAGAGAAAAGAAAAGTAAGGGTAGTTAGGACTTTTCCATTTCATTTTGTATAGAATAGGTGTAGTTTTATATGTGGGTTCAAAAAGAGTAGATGTTTTATATTTGTGTATGAAAAGTGGTATTCCCACATTATATTTTCTTACGCATTAATTGTTTTTATATTTTTCAAACTCGTCTATAAATTGTTACCATTGTTACCTAATGTTTGAAATTTTACGCTTTACAAACCGGCGGAAATCAGAATAGAATATTTCGTTCATGTATTGACCGTTTGACTTATGGCAGCCTATTTACGAATTTACGTCCCTAAAACTACAAAAAATAATATTGTACGTACTTTACCTGTCTAAAAAAAATGAGCAACTTTTTTTAATATATATATATATATATATATATATAAAATACTGTCAATATATAATATAGATAGTGAGCATACATTAATAATTATTGGGCATACAACAATTATTCAAGACTCTCATAAGGGATACCAATACAAAAGACCACAACTCGATCAAACACCAAAGAAAAGAAGAAGGAGAAGGAGAGAACACATTATAATATAAAAAACATCGGATATACGGAGTAAACTTCAAACAACATCCTCAATCCATCCGAATAAGAATTAAACATCGGATTTCATTCATTTATGATTTGGCTTGGAGCAAATCTTCCTTATCTCTCCCTGATCATTTCCCATGAGAGGGCTCATGTCACCCATTTTGATCATGGATATAGCGAAATCTTTGAGGAATGCTTTATTATTATTGGCGTAATACTCGACCAAATTATAGATTTCCGTCCCGAGCTGACTGTAGAGTTGCTGGTCAGAGAAGAGAAGCGCCTTTTTGTTGACAAGGTCTTTGTAATACTTGTTGTCAAACTTTGCATGTGACAGTACATCCAACGGCGCCGTGTTGTTGTCCTCCGGTCCAGAAGCTTCCGGGCAAATGAGTTTCATTTCTTGTGCAAATGTCGCGTTTATATTGCCGGTATTGTTGTATATCTGTTTCTTGAATCTCACGCATCTCGCTTGTCCAATAGTGTGAGCACCTGCATGCATGCATGCATGTTTTTAATTTACAAAGTAACTGAGTCATCTTTTTTTGAGACAGAACGAGTATATTGTAATCAAACCAGATAGAACAACGAGGTCCTTTTTGTTGAGATTGGTTGGTGAAATTCTTTAGGAGCTGGGTGAGATTTGAGGATGGAGAAGGGAGGCTTATGTTTGCGTATAGCGTGCTTGCGTATTTAGCGTCTCTTCGTCCAAGCTTCACGTTCCAATAATACCCTCCAAGCTGCATGCGGTATATATTATTAATATTATATTTGATTCGATCGACTAAAATTAATTTAGGTATACGTACTATGGATACAGAGTCTCGAGCGGCAATGGCTAAAATATCGGCACAAGAGACAGTGTTATTGCACTGCTCCTCTACGGCGGTCTTGATTTTTTCAACGACGTCGAATCCCCTCAGGGAATTTTGGTTTGGAGCTGCTACCCTCTCTTGATGCATCAGGACGGATGCATCGCACCCCTATAATTAATTAACAATTAGGAAACAAATTAAATTAAGAGATAGTAATATCTAAAACTCGATCAATGTGACTAAATTAATTGACTATTTTTTGAATTGCATGAGACTAAATTGAAAATGTGTATCATCCTTGAATCAAATCGATAATGAACAATCTTTATGGGATCAAAATAAAATTTCTCTCCATGTAGTCCTATAATTTTATGAAAAATAAATTTCAAATCTTTTAACAATTTTTAGTGGAATTTCAAACGTTTGTCGTATCTAAAGTGTATTTGATAGTTCACTTTAACGTTTTGTCTTGTGTGAAGTTAATTTCACGAAAACATTACCTTAAAAAATAAAGTACATTCAACTTTGTACATGTTTGTGTGTCATTTGGTTAGTTCAATAAATATGAAATAAGAGAAAATACTAGAGTAATCAATTATGTAAGCCTCAAATACAATGAACATGAGAAATTCCATAAAAATTTGTCAAATATGACCGAGTTTGATTTTTAAAAAACTTAAAAGAATAAATGTGAAAACTGATCATGTTACGGGACCAAGACCGGTTTGTGATATTAAATTTTAAATTAAATGACAATGCAATATATATAATGAAAAATACTGCATGTATTACCTTAACGAAGCAATCGTGGAAGTGTAGTCGAAGGAGGGAGGCGCCCATCCGGGTCTCGTTTTTAATTGCCTCTTCGACTTTTTTTTTCACAATCGACGAAAGATTCGGACAAGTTTTTTCGTAGAAACTAGTGCGAAGCTTCGCCGAGGAGTTGCTGACTAGGAACACGTGAATAAACAGGAATATTGATGCCAAAGTCATGATTTTGACCTTGTTGTAAGAAGCTGCAAAATAATTATAAGTCATTGTATACAGATATATATATAGCTTGTTTGCTTCAAAGAGAGATCGAAATTGTGTGGAGAATGTCTCGAGACATCCCGAGTAAATATAGAGATTAAGCACCCGACAAGCGTGATATACAAACCTGCGCGTGTCCTGAACCAATCGTCACATGTGTTATATTATGATCATTACTAATTAGCCACCAGCGGGCGTTTGACTAAGTATCCATTGTACGTAGTACGTAGTCTTAATTTATAACAAAGATTAATTGTACAGATCTAGGCTGTCGATTCATATACATTTCATCTGAATTGACCAAATTAAGATGTCTCAAATCTTCTAATTATGTTGTGCGTAATTATGTTCTTGAAAATTTTGGTCGCATGTCTCAACTCTCTTGCTTGATACGCAGTATATTTTAATTTGTGAAGTCTTCGTTGAAGTCTTTGGGGGGTAAAAGTCAAGATTTTATCTATTACTTACATTTTTAAATTATTTATATTTTCTCAATCAATTCCAAAATCAAGAATGAAAATTATAAATACCAAAATTATTTACGATAAACTGCATAATATTTATGATATTTAATTTTAGACATTAATATTAATATAATCATGAATTTCCATTAAAATCGTTTGAGTATTTTAAATATATAATCATTTTTACTCAATTAGTGTCATTTTTTAGTTATTTGTTTATCATATAGTAGTATATTGTAAGGACAGAGCAATTAATTTTTTTAGGATAAAAAAACTTTAAACCATCAAACCTTAAATAAAAGTTGAATTTTACTCTCAAAATTTTGATAAAATGCAATATAATAAACACTCAAAAGTCAAAACTTTGATAAAAATTGAGTTTTACTAAAATTTTATTATTATAATATTTAAAATATAAATATTTTTAGTAATCAATATAATGTTGTTATATTTGTATATAAATTATTACTACTATTGTAGGAGTATTATCTAATTTGAACGGGTTTAAGTACTCCTCAATCATGCCTACTGTGCGGTATATGGCAGCCGCCCAGGGTTTTAGGATGAAAACCAATGGCTCACAATAATTAGTTGTACAATTAATTAGTAGTCTGCAGTCACTTTTCAAAAAGGTAAAAACAAAAAATCTGTTACTCCAAAAACTTAAGCAACATGCAATATCTATCTTTCTGGTGGCCACTGGTTTGAAATAGGAAACCAAGGGGCTGCTGCTGCATTCACATTAATTTACCAAGAATTTTTTGACACAATTCGTATATAAAAGTACTCCTAAGCTAGTATAGCCACAATTCATACTAATTTTATTTTATTAAATACGGTTATAAGAAGAATTAATGAAGAAGATGGAGTCTGTGCAGTCTTGGATTTCCGAACACAAGCTCACCAGCATTGGTCAGATTAATATTTTATTTACTAATTTGTTTATATATATATATATATATATATATACTCTGTCTGTATGTGGCAATATCAAAATTACCCCTGTTTTAATTTCATTACAGGGGCATTATGGGCTACGGCTATCGGCGCTTCAGTGGCTTATAACTCGCGGCGTTTAAAGCCGAGCCTGAGGCTGATTCACGCCAGGATGCACGCTCAAGCCTTCACACTCACGGTGCTCTCTGGTGCGGCCGCCCACCATTACTACGAGAAACGTGTAGTCGATCAAAACGCTACAAAGTGAAAAACACAATTCCTATTTATTTATTTTTATAATAATTAGTCTTTGATTAAATCGAGCTATCAGCTATCAGCTATCGGCTATCGGCTATCGGCTATCGGCTATCGGCTATCGGCTATGTATGTTTGTTTACTTTACCGAGTGAAATAATTATGGGCTTCACAACTCTCAACTCTCAAGTATCAACACCTTCCATGTATATTAATTTGGGCTTTCAACCCATTTACTGTATGTTCAGCCAGAAATCCCTAAGCCCATATTTCCAACTTGATGTTTTTAAGCCCATGATTTGAACTTGGTACTTCAATCTTTCCAATTGAAATCGTTGGGTTGACCCAAACAATATAAAAAGTGGAGTATTGAAACAAATATTTAATTGTATACAAAAATATATTCTTATACAAAAAATTGCAAACTCAAAAATACATTTTTAATAGGCAATGATTAAGTTAATGTTATTAGAAATATTTAAAATTAGGTTAATATGTTATCATTTGTAGGTGGCCAGGCCAGGTAAGAAGAGTGGCTACCACATTCTTGCTGTACTAAGGTTGGAACAAAGTCTTTTTCTACTTCCTAACTTTTTATTATTTATTTATTAATTCTCCTAATAATAATCAATAATACTCGATTCTTCATACTAGAGATTCTTTTAGCCTACACAAAAACACAGCCCACCACAATTTCATCATCGAAATGACCACTTTGCCCTCCACCCCTTCTCCATATCCCCTGTCTGATTTCGTCATTTCACAGCTCGACCATACCTTAGCAAGAAAAGATTAAACGTGACCCCACGTAATGAAACCAAACCAAACCATAGTTAGCTTCAAAATAAGCAATTAAATTAGACGCACTAACTAACTAACAAACCCCTTTTCATTATTCTTTCTTCTTCTTCTTTCTTCTTTCTTATGTAAAAACAAAAAATGGACTGTTGCATTTGCAGCGCCTTACCTTATATTCTGAGGCCTCCAAGAAACACAATCTGTGGGGCTTGTTACGAAGGAGCTAAGAGCATCATCGCTTTCACCAACAATCTCGATCGTAGCTTCGACCCTAAATCCACAGCTACTACTTTTGCACCCAACTCGTCTAAGGTACCGTACGGAAATATTAATTGCACCCTCGTTAATTTAATTCGTTGTATAATAAACCTTGAATGACATGAAATGACATATATATAATTTAATCGCTGTACGTTTATTGAAAAATCAGGGATTCGCAAACGCGTTGAAATGGGCAAAGGAGATGAAGGAGACGGAAGAGGCACATAGCGAGAAGATTAGTTATCTATGTGGATTCGGAGATGCGTTTAGGGATCAAATTCACACTGATATCCGAGTCAAGCCCGGAAACAACGAGCCCTCCATTCCGGCTCACCGAGCTTTACTGGTAACGTGTATATTGAAAAATATATTCGACACACTAGTATAAATGTCATTCTGTCAAACTTCTCTAATAACGTGTACAACTTTTTGATCAAATTAATAATTCGTCTAGTACGTATTTCTCTTAAAATTTGAATAATTAAACGTAAAATATACTCTTTTCGATCCGTGACAATAGTCACGAGTAATCGGACATGAAGATTAAGAAAATATACTATTATTGATTTTTTGACCAAAAAGTTTAAAGTAACAAAATATTTTTAAATTAATTTAAAGTAAGTAGTTGAGAGTAATTTAAAACAAGTGTACTATTGATCTACATGAGACAATTCAAAAAAAAAGTGTGACTATTAATATGAGACATAAGTAGTATATATAATTGAATAATATATTCGACTCACTAATATAAATGTCAAGTTGAAACTTGAGTATATATAACTCTCTAGCTAACAGTTCAACCTTTTAGATGATACGACTTCTAACATATATAATCGACTGCAGGCTGCAAGATCGAGCATTTTTCGAAACACGCTGGACTCCGACGATTGCAAGGCTCCGGCGAACGAGACGCTCGCTCTTCCAGAACTCAATCACGACGAGCTCCAATCGCTTCTTGAGTTCCTATACGACGGGCATTTACCCAAAGAGAAAGTCGAGAAGCACGTGTACGCTCTCTCGATGGCTGCGGACAAGTACGAGATCACGTTCCTCCAGAAGTTTTGCGAGCACCACATGCTCGATTCGCTGAGCTCGTCCAATGCGCTCGATGTCTTGGAAGTATCCGACACGTGCTCGAACCCCTCGTTAAAGGATACGGCCTTGACCTACATTGTTAGGAACATGGAGGACGTCGTTTTTTCGTCGAGGTTCGACGAGTTCGCGCTCAAGAACCCTCATTTGATCGTGCAAATCACGAGGGCTTCGTTCATGGATATAAGAAATAAAAGAATAACAGCATGAGCAAAATTTGTTTTTTTTTTTTTTGTTACATATAAGTGTATTTTGTTTTTTTATTTAATTTGTGTTGTTGAATTATTATTGATTTGTTGAATGAAAGTTTTTACGATCGTTGAAGCCCATTGGGCCTATAATTAATTGAGCCCATCAAAGACATGATGGATAGAAATGAAAGTAACAACAGTCAAGTACTTTTGTGTGCAGTTAGAAAAGTACTAGTTGGAGGTACAAGTTTAAATATTATTTGTCACATGCATAGCCATTTATTTATGAATGATTTCCATTCACCAAAACAGACAAAACTTCTCCAACATCATGTGAAGCCCTTCTCATATTCATTTAAAAAATAAATAAAAAAATAATACACCTTCCCCTTTAACAACATATAGATATATATAGCATCTCTATGTGATCTTCGATCGCTTATTTAGAAAAAAAGATCGATTTTGAGACATCCCGAACCGAAATCTGATGCAAACATTATACACCAATGATGCTAGAATTTATATACAAGCTGCTTAATTAATAATTGGTGCTCCCACTCCAATTCTTGATTGTATTCAAAATCGCTAGTTTCACCGTCTGGGCATTCATGATGCATTCTTCGTCTTCTTCATTCTGTCACAAATCAACAATATCGTACTATATTTATATATTATCATTCATACGACAAGATATGACATTCATTTTAAAAGAATATAATAACAACATCGATCATATATATATAATTTGATTTTGGTTGATTACCTCTCCACCAAGTGCTTGTAAATGAAAATTGTCTGCACAAGAAACCCTAGCTTCAAGAACATGAAGTCCTAATTCTTCGAACGTAGCCAGTATCGAGACGAGCAGTCCAGGGCAGTTGTTACGCGATTGAACATTCACTAAGAAACCCTTTTCAAGTGTTTCCACCGTCACTCTCTGCGTAGTAAACAAATTAATAAGTACGTACCACTAGCTAATTAATTAATTAATATATTTAAAATTAGGGTTACCGGCCACAGATGCTGAGCCCGGCCCGAACATTCTCCTGTGGATACTTCTTCACTCAGCTTTTCGACTTTCTGTTTCAGCTCTTTGATGTAGTTTGATGCGTCTAGTACGATTGAGGCCTCGTTCACCTGAAAAACAATTGAAGCAAAAACACACAAACCACCGTAGTAAATATATAGTCGATCGAGAAATGTCGATTGAAATAAAACACACACACACACACACACTCACTGCATGAGAGTGGGTGATGGAACGTAGAATTTGAAGCTTATCATGGAGAGATTCTCTGTTCATGTTGTGTTCCCTTGAAACCGTTGTTTTATTCTCTTTTTTCTAAGTTTAAATTTCTGTAATTTATAATCTTAATTTACTTTCAACTGACCGAATATGATGATCTATTTAAAGAGTGCGATGAGACACACACACTCACCCTCTCAATCACAAATCAGTGTCATCTTTTTGTTTGCTTCCCACATGACGCGCGCGCGTGACCAATTATTCATTAACCAAAATATAATTCAATAAATATATATAATCCAATCAAACCATAATATATATATATATATATATATATATATATATATATATATATATATATATATATATAAATATAATTTTACAATTGATTTTTTTACTTTATTTTATTTACAAATTACTCGTATTATATTACTTTAAAATATATTTATATTTTTAGTAATTTTTAATTAAAATTTTAAAAATAACGTTTTTTTAATCTTCTTTAAGTAGAAAAGTCTGCATAATTTGTTGAGAAATAAGTATATACATATAATTAATGGTGTAATAAATAATATTAATTAATAGTGGAAAGGAGTAATTATATAGTGCATGTGTGTATAATTGATGTGTGAGAGAGTACGTAGAATGATGAACTCGTGATTCTTTGTTGGATTGGAATAGGGTGAAGAAAAAAACATGAATATATAGTATAGAATGAATTTGTTTGTATATATGTAAAGAAATTATCGAAAGAAGTGAAGGTGGAAGCATCAAAAAATTGGATGGGTCCAAATGCACCTCACGGGGATTTTGGAGCTCCCTCTCAAAACAGCCGTCATATTTGTCTTATAATAACAAAATAAAATTATTTATTCTCCATATTTATTTAAAATATTCTCAGCTCGATCTGGAAATAATTGAACAAATTGAAAAACTTCAAAATTTTAACACCCATGAAAGCATTTTTTTCAATAACTTCAAAATTTTAAGATATTTTGAAATTGTGACTCAAAATCTTAAGAAACTTGTAAGGTAGCAACCTTGAATGAGCTTCAGCATTCGCTTAAAAGTAATCTTATTACTATGAAATGATGAAATTATGTAGAAGGAATACAAATTAATATTCTAAAGAACTAATGCACCACACTTAACTAATTATATATATTAGTTACAGGATAAAATAAAATTTAATTTTTGATATTATAAAAAAACATAAAATATATATTTAGAAATTACATGATAATTATACGGTGTAATTATATAGATAAATTAATGTAAAAAGTAACTATATCTGGGCAGTGATTATATATGATCACACGATGTTATATATTACATGGTCACAGGTCATAGTATATATATATATATATATAAATATAATCCACACATATATATACAAACGCATATTATATACATAATGTATGTATTTGTGTATATAAATAGAAAAATTGTTAATATGTACATACATTGATACATATATATAAGTTGGCAATATTTAATTTGTTTCTGAGTTCCAACGTTGTCTCCACGCCTTAAGGACAAATCACGTACCCACCTATTCACATGCACTGCACACCCTTTCAATTCATCATTACTACAAAATAATTCACTCTTCACATACTTATTTATTTGTCTCCTTTTCCCTATATATCCTCGTGATATATATAGATTTGGAATTTGATCATAGGTGATTTTATGTTGGTATTTTTTTAAAAATATATAAATTAATTTGAAACACAAAATAAAATAAAAATAAAATTTGGCACAAATTATTATTATTGATATTTACAATTTCAGAATAATATAATTAAACAAAACAACGCATGAATTGCGGAAAGTCGAAGCAATTTTGTACTTTTCGCAAGACTAATACGTTTCGTGTATGCTACGAGTTTGTGTTTAATTCTAAAATATATAACGACTTTAATCTTCTTCTAGTCTGAAGAACACTCTAATAAATAGAGAAAAAAAAGAGAATCGAAAAGTCTACAGTGCAAGAGAACTAATTAATATTGTTAACACGATATTTCTAAAAATTATATGTGAATGTTAATGAGATTAATAAAGAGAAGAGATGTTGCTAATATAATATAATATCTTTTTCAACTACTTAAAATGCTGATATTTATACTTATCGTGGAAGTTTCAAAAAATACAAAAAACAACTAAAAAGTCACATCAGTATGAAGAATTATTTATATTTTTTTATTAAAATATAAATTTAATTATGATAACTTTTCAAGTCATTTGTGGAATCGACTATTCAAATTTTGTGCAATCGGCCATTTCAAACTAGACCAACAACTTAAGCACAATTAAAATTTCAACTAATTTTACTCAACTTCTAAAATTTGATAAATCTAAGTCATAATAATCATTCATATATTATTATTTAAAATTTTCACTACAAATAAAACTTGTGATTGTTAAAACTTAAGTATAGTCCCTAGAAAAATCTCATAAGATTTAAGTCCAAACATAAGTGATTTGACCAAGAATCATAATTTAAAGTTTATGGATTTAATCAAAGTTGAAACACTCTCTTCTCCTTCTATAAGTTATTAAGTTTACAATAATTTAATTCTAATTAGATAAGATTATAATTCAATTATTAGTTTAATTTAATTAAGCATTATGTAAGTAATCACCTAATAATTAATTTTCTTTTTGTTGCTAGATCGGACTTAGCATTTTCTTGCATGAATTTGTCAAGTGAGATGCATGTAGTGTTTGTAACTTTGACCTAACCAATCACAATTTTTTTGTACAATTAAATATTCATATATATATATATATATATATATATATATATATATATATATATATATATATATATATATATATATATTTCACCACTAGGATCAGTTTAATTTTTTCTTTTCTCACGTAAAATTTACATTTTATTTTACAAGCAATACACAAATAATTACAACTATATATATGGCCAAGTGACTGGAATAATCAATAAATATGATATCATAGTCTTTCAGTTCTTTTAGATATATTAATTTATTACTGCATTATTATTTATAAATAACAAATTAATGTAACATTAATATTATCCTTGTTATATAGTATGCAGCGTATGTACGTGAAATTGATCACGTGGGTTTATTTTCGGGAATGTACATTCACATGCAAATGTTACAAATCGAACCAAAATCCTTAAACCTAAAGAAAAATAAGGGTATGATTTTAATATAGAAAAATAAAGTGTTCGTTTATAATATATAAGGGTTCAGTTTTGGGAAAAATAATTTTGTGTGTTAGAACTAAATAAAAACTCAATTTGTGTTAAAAAATTATAAGGTGTTCAATTCAGTTTTAAAGTTATACTACTCAATTGTATATTGTAAAAAAAAAAAAAAACAATTAATAGTCACAATTTTGTTAATATATATATATATATATATATATATATATTTAACAGTGATATAAATGACCATTAAATTTGTGCCTACGTACACTTAAGTGTTCAGAGTATACTCGTTTTTTGTTGATTCTACTCATGAAAACTTACGTGTCATTTATTTGATCAATCAAAAAATTCATCGATTGACCAAGCACCCATGTTTTGAATCTACTATGAATTAATTATGATATCATATTAAAAGTATATGAATTGTTAAGTTAATAAAATTATTCAACTTTATATAATTGAGTATAATTTTTTTTAAAGTTAATATCACATTTGGTCTTGCAACTTAGGCCGATCTCACGTTCAGACTCCTGCTGATGTGGAGAGTAAATCGGGTTCCACTGCCACATCAGCGTGGTTAGAAATTGCAGAATTAAATTTTGGTTGGCAAGAAAGTCGATACTGGGTGGTTTGGGGATTAAATAACAAACATTCTCACTCGGCTGCATTAGCTCTTGATAAATTTAAAATATTAATGTGTATATATATATATATATATGTTATAAGTTGAAATAAAAAATATGAATTATATAATTAAGTGGTAATCATGGATGAGAGCATTTCTAAGAGTTATATCATAGAGATTACCTAGGGGTGGGCGTTTGAGCCCGAATACCCGAAAGCCCGAACCGAAAACCCGAAAAAAAACCGTCGTGGGCCGAGTCCAATTTTTTTTGGGACCGGCCTGCCAGGGTCCGGACCGAAAAATAAAAGGACGAGCCGGGCCAGGGCCCAAAAAATTTTGGGACCGAAAGCCCGGGACCGGCCCGATTTTTAGTTTTTATATAATTTTTTAATAAATATTATATATTTTTATATAATTTTTAATATTTTAATTAATAATTTAACCTTAAAAACTTAAATTATAAATATAAGTATAAAATAGTATTATTTAAAATTTAAAATTTTATTTTTCTATAAAATAAATAAATAAATAATTAAATTTAATAATTAAAATCAATTTTTAAAATTAAAAAAATTGGGCCCGAAAAGCCCGAAAACCCGGCTCGGACCGTCGGGCTCGATCTCAAGCCGGGCCTTAATTTCAAAAAGCCCATACCGGCCCAGACCGACAAAAAACGGATTTTGGGCCGGGCCTTAAAAATTTTGGGAACGGCCCGGCTCGCGCCCAGCCCTAAGAGTTCCAATATCATATTAAATAAAAATAATTATATATAAAAAATAATCAATAAAAAAATAATAATTAAATAAAATTTTATTTCGCTTAATTACCATATAAAAATATATTTTTAAGTATAAAAATTAAAAAAAATTTAAGAGTATATATATTAAGTTCAAAAATTAAAAAATTGTGATTTTTGGAATGGAGTAATTCAAATTAATTTTATATGAATAAGAGTTTTTTTAATTATATATAAGATTAGATTTTCATTTTTAACTTTTTAATCTAATTCACATGGGTATGTAAATTAAGGGTAAAAAGGACATTTCAAATTGAAAATATTACTCTTTTTTTATAAATACAACTATCAAACTACTCTAAATAATTAAAATAATATAAAATTATAACATTAAATTGTAAAATTTATTTGTAGAGTAGAAGTTATAATTTCATAAACTATATTTACCTTTTTCTTAAATTTACCTTAAAAAATAATAGTCTGCGTAATTGTTTTTTAAATTTTTAATAAAAAATTGTTTTTAAATAAAAGGTAAATTTTTTTAAGCGAAATAATTTTTAATTTAATTGTTATTTTTTATTTATATTTTATTGATTATTTTTTATATAAAGAATTATTTTTATTTAATACGATTTTGATTAATTAATTATATAATTCATATTTTTACTACAATTGATAACATATATATACGTTAATATTTTAACTTATAACAAGAAGTTCAAGTAGCCGAGTGGTATAGATGCGAATTGTTACTAAATGCAATATATATGTTTTTGGCGAATTTCAAATTTTCTCTTTAAAGTCAAGATGAAAAAATGTTTAGGATCAATTCAATTTGATTTAGTTCAAACTCATTTATTTCAATTTTATATTATTTTTATCATTGTCATTATACTTAATCTTAATATTTTGTATTTGTAAAATATACATATATATTTATATAATTAAATAAAAAATATTTAAAAATTGCATAATAGTAATTTTTAAAAATTATTTAAAAAGACAATGAACATTAGTAATTAATTTTGTGAATGCACTTGAAATATAATTATGAAACCCATCAATCAAAATATACAAAACCTAGCTATACAAAAGCTCCCACCAATCTCAATGGTTTTGCTAAAATGACAAAAGCTATTTTTTTATTTTGCCAAAAAATAGCAAGTGTCAATTGTCATTTTTTAAATCTTACTCTAATGGTTTAAATATAACAAGGGCCATTTTAATAAATTAAATAATAATATATTGCTTTTATGTGATCATATCAAATTTTTAATTAAAAAAATGTTGCTGAATTTTGAGTGGTTGAGATAAGGGATTGTGATAACATGTCACAAATGGCAAGAGTCATTTTTCCATTTATATTTGCTCAAATATACATATATATATATATATTTGGCAAGAACTATTTTTTGGCAAGAGCTATTTCAACCATTGATGTTAATTTTTTTGGTTTTTTTGCCAAAAAATGGCAATAGCCCTTGCCATTTAATAACCATTGGAGTTGCCCTAATGAGAATGCTATTTGCGGAGAAGCATACCCGTGCGTGCCAATTACCTGGAACTATGACAGCTATATGTATTTTGTCTTTTTCTGTCAATAGATATCA
The DNA here is from genome assembly GCA_954870475.1 of Euphrasia confusa. Classification (NCBI taxonomy): domain Eukaryota; kingdom Viridiplantae; phylum Streptophyta; class Magnoliopsida; order Lamiales; family Orobanchaceae; genus Euphrasia; species Euphrasia confusa. Next base: position 36,118,996 of record OX940957.1, read on the forward strand.
TCATTTCACTCTCCTTTTCTTTATTTTCTCATCATCTACTAATTCAGTTTAGTATCGATAATTGTCAAGAAATTGTTTTTTTAAAGTTGTAGTCAATTATTAAAAGAAATGCTTTGTTACGAATTTATACTCCGTGACGATAGTCTCTGAGACCGAAGAGATTATGAAAATAGTATTAATTTTTTGATTAAAAAATTTAGGGTAAAATTTTATTTTTAAATTAATAAAGTACATGAGAGTAGTGTTTAAAAAAAGTAAATGAAAACTAAAAGTATATATGTTTTTTAAATTGAAAAGTAGGAATAATTTTTTTTAAATGAAATGTGAGTGTAGCTATTGATAAGAGACAAATAAAAAAATAAAGCGTAATTATTAATATGAGACATAGCGAGATAGTTGTCAAAACTGCTCGATCAATTATTGATTGTGTGTCATCCACATTTTCAAATTAAAATTAAGTTCAAGCAACCCCATTGAGTTCAAAAAAAGTTTCCATGATGCATGATCAAGTGTGTGATCAATTGTTAATTGATTTGTGCGTGAGTGTGGTTTGTGTTCATGTTGAGATCAAGAAAGAGTTTTTGCAGCATATCACGAGAAAAGCGGAAAAGAGAAATCCAAGAAATGTATAATCTTTTCATCCTAAAATTAATCGGTGATATATAGCTGAACTAACTTTTTACGCTTAAATAATAAATTTTATTTTCACATATTTAATACAATGAGATAACTCACGACGCAAGAGATATAGTAACAATTAACAACACACAACTTTAATATGCCTGATTATCATATAATTAGATTATTTTCAGACTTTCATCAAACACATATGCTGCCGCCTGCCAATAAGACCTAACATTAATCGTCATTAATATTATATATACTCATTTTTTCCACACCAATGATTTGAACATAGGGGATCAATATTGACTCCCTTTAATTCTCTGAAAGAATAAGTTCTGGTCCTGGAACTACTTGACGTCCGTCCGATGCATAAGACACTCGAAGCGCAGTTTGATCTCTCGAATTAAGGTTTTCGATTGGATTGGTTATAAGTCTACCATTTATTAAAAACTAAAGAAAAAGAGTACAAGATCGAAAAAGAATGCATGTTCATCCGGAATTTTACTATCTATACTGACGTACAATATTAAATACTATACTAAATTATGAAAAAATAATTAAAATAAAATTTTTATTAAATTTTATTTTAGTTATTTTTTCATAATTTTTGTATAATATTTATTATATTTATTGAACGAAAAAAAAAGTAAAAAAACGTGTGAAATATTGTTTACAATTATTTTACTTTTATAATTTACAAAAATAAGAATATTTAAGTAGCTAGACGAGATAAAAATAGAAGTCGCGTTTTGTTTTAAATCTCTGTCACCGCATGTTTTATTTTTATTTTTAATTAAAAATATTTCCTGCGAATTGAATTGAAATTCAGCAAAAACCGATCAAAATTTCTTCGTGAAGAGAGGATAAATCGATGGGCGATTACCTAGCAAGGGCGGAGGGCTTCGAGAGCCAAGCCGAGAATAAGCTCAGCGGCTGGGGCTTATTCGGCTCCAAATTCGAAGACGCCGCTGATTTATTCGATAAAGCCGCCAATGCCTTCAAACTCGCAAAATCATGTACGAACGAACGAACAAATATATATGGTTTCGGGATTCATTCTCGTTCCTCGGTAAATTATGGTTTTTGATTTTTCCGTGTTCATCTTCGTTTCGTTGTGATCTTACTTTCTACTCTCGATTTTTCTGTGATTTGCCGTCTATCGTAATCATTCATCCTGGATACGAATTGGTTTCCTCCTCTGCTTGTTTTCAATTGATTAATTATTTTCTGGTTTTAATCGAATGTTGGAATAATGGTTTCTGTTAGGGGATCGAGCTGGGGCAGCTTATGTTAAGTTAGCCAACTGTCACTTGAAGGTGATCATTTTTATTTTCCTTGGAACCTTGTTTTCCGATTATTCGTTGTTTAAAGTCGGGCGTTTATCGACATAGCGAATTTGCAGTTAGATAGCAAGCATGAAGCTGGTAATGCTTATGCTGATGCTGCCCATTGCTACAAGAAGTCTAACACAAAAGGTGTGCTTATAATGAGTCGTGTACTTCTTCTTTTCGAATATCAACTGTCTTTCGTCTACGGTGTTTGTAATGGAGATTAACTTGAATTATGACAATAAGTTACACTGTAGCTTGTTGGTTTTGTTTCCTACATTAATATTAATGTTTCGGCTTTATGAAGTATGTTTAGTCTTGGAATGTCACCTGGAAACCTGCTCTGAACGACTTTTGAATTTCTCCGTTATTTTTATTTTAAGATTGAAGCTTAAGAAGTTATCATTGTGCTATTGGATGCTGTGCAGAGTCAATACCATGCCTTGAAGAATCCATAAATCTATTCATGGATATTGGAAGGCTTAATATGTGTGCCAGATATTGCAAGGTAAAAACTAAGACTTAAAATACATACATCCGACTCTTTTGATTTATTGATTTAAGAATTCTATCAATGTAGACATGATTTCGATGAAACCTTAGTTCTTGAAGAGTGGTTGTAATATTGTTATAAAGTCATTTGAGGTATGATAACTATATGCAGGAAATAGCTGAATTGTATGAGCAAGAACAGAATTTGGAGCAGGCTATTGTTTATTACGAGAAAGCCGCTGATCTCTTCCAAAGTGAAGACGCCTCGACATCTGCAAACCAGTGCAAACAGAAAGTTGCACAATATGCGGCTCAATTGGAACTGTTGAGTTTTCCTACTCTCTATACATGATTTGACTCTTATAATGGACTGTGTGATTTTCTTAAACAAGAGTCATTAGCAGCTTTATTTATTTTCATTTTTATTTAGAGCATTGAGGGGAGCATCTGTCCCTCCGCCTGTGGTTGTCAGATTAACTAGTTTTCTCTCTTTTAAAACTTATATCTTCAGTTAGAAAAGCGGTGTTAAAGACACCAAAGATGATCGAATACTACTTATGTTTTAAGTTTTACATCAATTATGAGTCAAACATGTGGTTTTGTCTAGAACGAATATTGACTGAGAAATGGGCTAACCTTTTCTCAGATATCAGAAAGCCATTGAGATTTATGAAGACATAGCACAACAGTCGCTCAATAATAACTTGCTCAAGTATGGAGTAAAAGGGCACCTTCTTAATGCTGGGATTTGCCAGCTGTGCAGGAATGACGTTGTTGCTATCAACAATGCATTGGAGCGGTATGAGGTACGCACTTTGTGGTGGCATTCGTATCAATTTAAAGTTCTAACCTTCGTTTGATATACTTGCTAGAAAGATAATCTTTTGTTGTTTGTTTGTAGGAACTGGATCCAACTTTCCGCGGAACACGCGAGTACAAATTGTTGGCGGTAAGTCGTGATTCTCGAGTATTAGTTTTTTCTTCTCATTTTCCCACTTTTTCATTTACCAGATGAACATGATGCATTTCATGTGTTATATCTCTTGATGACAGGATTTAGCGGCTGCCACCGACGAGGAAGATATGGCCAAGTTTACTTGTGCAGTGAAGGAATTTGATAGCATGACCCAGCTGGTAAAGTTAATAACGATGCCTTGCTTGATACTTCCATTTAAACTTTGCGATATGGGTTGCATGAACTCGTGACTAGTCCCTAATTGATGTTTGGTTATTCATAGGATGCTTGGAAGACAACACTTCTATTGAGAGTGAAGGAAGCCTTGAAGGCCAAAGAGCTAGAGGAGGATGATCTTACTTAAAATACTCAATTAATTAGATTCAATATTTTTTTTTATTACTAATATTTTCCATTTGTGAGAAAATAAATGTATTTTGGTTTTGAAAGATGGTTTTTGTAGTTGTAATTTTTCACAAATAGTTGTAGGTACATTTTTGCAATAAATTTCCAATATTCTCCATTAGCTTAATTGTTTCATAATTTTGGTTGGCGTTGGTAAAGGTTACAATTGGAATCGAAATGTTGTGCCGACGTGGTGGTGGTTGTACACTCAACAATAAAACGTGTGGCTGTAAACAGCTACCAATTAAATTTAAGTAATTATGATTTTTAAAATAATTATTTAAATGAAATTGAGATATAATTTCCAAGGTCGAAAAAGTATAATATACTCCATAAACAAAATTATCTGTATAGGCACAAATGGAGTCGGTGTGGGGGTGCAATTTGAATTCGTCAACAAATTAAGCACCTGTTGAAAAGTAAGAAAAAAGGAATAATTTAAAAAAGAAAAATAGAAAAATAAATATCAGCTTCGGTTCTTCTTTGAAACTGTTGCTCAACTTCTTCCATTCATGGCGTGAACAATACTATGTGAGTACAATTATTTTCTTTATATATATATTCCTCTTTTTTATTATTCATATGCTTCTTTTGGTTGTCTGTGATGAATTAATTGAAAACCCTAGCGCTTCAGTTTTTGGGTTTAAAGATTTGGGGGTGAATGGTTAAATCTTGATGTGTTTTTCCTTATATGTAGGGGCTTAATTAGTTCATTATGTTGCAAGAATAAAGTGGGTATTATTCTAAATTTTATTTAAGTATTTGTCAAAAATGAAAATTAAACCATTAATCCCAAAAATAAAGCAAAGATGAAGAATAAAGTGGGGTATTATTCTAAATTCTTGATAACCCAATCTGCTTCATTTGTGATTTGTCATAGGTATTGCTTCTACTGTTTTACAGCTCGATTCTATTCATGAAGAATCGATTATTCGCATATCCAAACTCATGAATTCCCTCAATTTGTGGGCAGTTTAGGGTCAAATTCATGGCTAAATCTTGATCTTTGCTTTCCTCTTGATTTAGGTAACCTTGCAAATTAAAATAAAAATCCTTTCTTTACTTCGTTTATGATTGAAGTTTTTGTTATGTAGTAGTACTTTTTTTCAACAGAAGCACTCTAAATTCTTGATGACCTATTTTTCTTCTTCTCATTCTTCAATGTATTTCCTGTGTACTGTTGTGCAGTTCTTGAATAATGGTATCGTCAGCTAACGGCTCGGCTGATGGAGCTGACGAACCCACCGCCGGGAAACTCAAACCCCACACCCCTCTCCACATATCCACCTCCCAAAAATCCCTCATACCCAACCCACACCCGCAAATCCGACCCGACCCATCCCTCCCCAAACGTCTCAAGTTCCTCAAATTCGGCAACCTATCATCCCCATCCGCCAAATTCCAAAAAATCACCCAAGAAAGAGACGAACGTTCCCGAGCCGTCCCTTCATCTACCTCCACCCTCCACATCCGCGAACGTGTCCACAGAATCTTCTCCAAGAAACTCGACCTCAACTCACTCCTTCAAATCTCCAAAGAATGGATTCGCAACCCCATGAACCTAGCCCTCTTCGTCTGGATCCTCTGTGTCGCCATCTCTGGAGCCATCCTCTTCATGGTCATGACCGGCATGCTAAACCATTCCCTCCCGAAAAAATCCGAAAGGGACACCTGGTTCGAAGTCAACAACCAAATCCTAAACGCCTTGTTCACTCTCATGTGTTTGTATCAGCACCCGAAACGTATATATCACCTCACCCTACTGATCAGATGGAGGCCCGAAGACGTGTTGAGGCTCCGTAAAATCTACTGCAAAAACGGGACTTACAAGCCCCACGAGTGGGCCCACATGATGGTCGTCTTGATCCTTCTCAACCTCAACTGTTTCGCGCAGTACGCTTTGTGTGGGCTCAACTTGGGGTACAGGAGGTCCGATCGGCCTCCGATTGGTGTCGGGGTTTGCGTGTCGGTCGCAATCGGTGCACCAGCCATCGCCGGGATTTACTCGATTCTCTGCCCCCTCGGGAAAGAGTACGACAGCGAAGATGATGACGAAGAATCTCAAATTCAGGAGGGCCGGTTGAGGCTGGAGAAGAGATTCTCGTTTGCGAGAAGAGACAATGCAGTCGAGGCCCGGCCCGAGTGGAGCGGAGGGGTTCTTGATATCTGGGACGATATTTCAGTGGCTTATCTCTCCTTGTTCTGCAGCTTCTGCGTGTTCGGGTGGAACATGGAGAGGCTAGGGTTTGGAAACATGTACGTACATATTGCGACTTTTCTTTTATTCTGTTTGGCCCCGTTTTGGATTTTCAATCTGGCAGCTGTTAATATCGACAACGAGACAGTGCGTGAGGCGTTGGGTATAACCGGGATATTTCTGTGTGTGTTTGGGTTGTTGTATGGCGGGTTTTGGAGGATTCGGATGAGGAAGAGGTTCAATCTTCCGACTGGTGGGTTTTGCTGCGGTAAACCGGCTGTGACAGATTGTGCTCTGTGGCTTTTCTGCTGCTGCTGCTCTCTGGCGCAAGAGGTGAGGACTGGGAACTCTTACGACTTGGTGGATGATAAGTTTTGTCGAAAAGCGGACGAGGCGGTGATGGAACCGTTGCCTCGGGAAGACGGAGAGTTTCAGTCCAGGCCCGGCCCGAGTCATCCGTTAGGGTTCAACCCGGATTTACAGAGCAAAGACGAGACGATGACACCACCTGTGCCTACGGTGATTCATCGAGAGGAGTTGTAGTGCGATTTTATATTTTGTTTTTTGAATATTTTGTTATGTATATGTTTTGGTTTTTCTACTGTTCTTAGACTGGGTTCTAAGAGGAAGATTGTGTATCCTAACAATTTTCTTATGAAATGTGTAGCTTGATCTATATCTATTTCCTCTTTGTCACCGTCTTGAATCTAAAAACGTCGAATCTTGCTCAAAAGGGCGATGAGATGAACGAGCTCTCAAGAACAATGATGTGTGTTGAACGTCCGTATGGTTTTGATCTATATCATCGAGGGTAGGATGAACTCTCAAGACAATGTCATGAGTTCATTATAAGTTATGTGCAAAATGTTACAGTACAAAATATAGTCCAAAATTTTATTTTCAAATAGTACAAAATGCTACATCAATAATTTTATTTTTCAAATAGTCCAAAATTTTGCAAGAGGTTCAAGTGTCGTAATAACTATGAAGCTTCATCGAAACTAAGATTTTTGTTCCGTGAAAAACTTTTGATGGTGACATAATAAGAGTTTTTCCGATTGGAACTTCTTCCTTCAAATACAAATTTGTGCCATCACATACTATAACAAAAATAAATTACAGTATATCTTTCCATTTTACTAAATTTATCATTCATATAATGTTAGTTTTTAATAAAAATATAAAATAAATTAGTATTTTTTTTTTAAATGTTAGTAAACTGATGAAGTATTGTTTATTTGGCAATGGAAATAAACTTACGATTTTCTTTACCATAATAATATTACTCTTTTTGGAGCAATAAATACTTGTGTTAAATTAAAAAAATTACTCTCTTTGTAAATTAGATTTTCCAATAACACCATAAACTCTCTTTGCAAATTGGAACAATTTTACCGTAACACCGATGTAGCATAAAAAAACCTGTAGCATAAAAAACCTAGGTTCGCCGTTAAGAATAGAGTTCAAATTGAAAAAAAATTACTTCAAGTTGTGCCGCTTTCATTGCAAGTACTTGTTCTTTTGAATTGAAACTGGTCGAACTGAATTTTTGAACCGAAACTGGCTGAACTGCTGGCCGAACTGAACTTTTGGCCGAACTGAACTTTTGAACTGAAACGGCCAAACTGAACTTGTTCTTTTGAATTGAAACTGGCCGAACTGAACTTTTGAATTGAAACTGACTGAACTGCTGGCCGAACTGAACTTTTGAACTGAAACTGGCCAAACTGAACTTAAGGGATATGAACTGAACATAAATTGATTTTTTTATAAAAATAATAATAATTTTTATAAATTATTAAATATTTTTTTAAAAAAGATTAATAATATTATAAGAGTAAATATATTGTATATTTATAATTATAGATTGAAATTATTTTTTATTTATTTTATTTTAATTTTTTTGAAAAAAATTTAAACATTCCGAACTATCTGAACTGGACTAAAATTAAGTCCAAAGAAACATGACCTAAATTAATGAAATTGTGATATGATACAAATTTGTAAGACATACAAACTTAGAAACAGATACGTACATACAAATAAAAAGGTTTTATTGGTAAACAGATTATTAAACCAAACGCATAATACATCTTTTATTTCAAATGGAAATTTACCTAACACACACCAGTCATTATTGTAATAATAATAATAATAATCAAACCAAGTGGAACCACCAATCAACATCCAATTGGTCGCCTCCGCTTCTCCACGACACTTGTTCATACGAAACAAACAAAAAAACACGCAAATATTTATTTATTTATATATTTAATCAAGTGAGAGCCACGTGATTGGAATATATATTCCTTCAGATAGCTAGCACGACGCCGGGCACGGATTTCCCGACCCGATCCGGAAGGCTGCTGACCCAAACAGAGGGGAAATGGGGCTCCGCAATGGCGGTGCAACCCGATCCGAAGCGGGTGACGGTGAGGGACGTGTTGAAGTACTCCCTGACCTGGGTTATTATCCCATCCGTGACGGTCCACGCGTGCACCCACGCGATGGAGCGCGACTGGTCGAATCCCTCCGCGAGGACGGTCGGGCCGAAGGCGGAGATGCTGTGGGGGATGAACCGGAAACCGTCGGATTCCTTCGCTCCGGTGAGCATGCGCATCAAGTACTGGTGGGATGGCGGGCCGTGAAACCACCACTCGAGGTCCGGTGCCAGGATCTGCTGTGCTGCCTCGGCGTCGCGGCGATTCAAGGCCTCATACAGGGCGGTCACCACCCCCTTGCTTCCAGAATCCTCCAGAATTTCCTGACTTGACAACGCCAGTTCCTGTAATACAGATGAAATTGATTTTGCTACGAGAGAATTAATTGGGGAAAAGGGTTTGCGGACGGGGTTTCTTATATAGGTGAGAGAGGAGGGTGTTTTCGGGATCTGAGAATATTGCGGAGGGTAGAATTGGGAATTCGGTTGTGCTCTGCTTGTATTTTTGTGCTCGGGCCGGGCTCAGAAATCGGGCTGAATTGAATGTTATTTTGGTATGTAGCGTGTATTTGACAATGCCAACTGTTTTACCCTTTTACCACTCTTTAGCCTCTCTCCTCTCCATCGAGACTTTTTTTACCGCGTCAATATTTTTGTTTAATAAAAAAAGAGAATCAAGAAATTCCTTCTCATTCGATCAGAAACTCTTCCATAAGTAGAATATAAATTGAGAAATATTTTTTTATTTTTCAAAGAGAAAAAAATCGTTAAACTCCTTTCTATCCGATCAGAGTCTCTTCGATCGGGTAGTTAGTAAATTGAAGGACATGCCTGAGTGACAGACACATGTGAAAAAGAAAGAGTTAGTATTGGCACATTGTAGTCCACATTAATGATATTGGATGAACATTAAAGTGTGTATTGTGAGAAAAAATTAAACACAGTTTACACACAGTTGGACCTATTTTGGGGAAAGGAGTGTCCATCAATAATTGATTTAACAACTATTCCAATACTGGCAATCCACAATCAACATCTGCCACTGGGGGGTCTGGGGCCTGGGGCTTGGTGTTAGGCTAGGGTACGGGGTAACTTATAACTTGCACCCGGGAGTAAAAGGAGAATTGTGTATCCACTTTCTTCTGGTGTTGATTATAATGATGATTTTATTGTTAATTAATGAATATTTTCTTTAAATGTTTTGTAATGATGATTTTAGTGTTACTAATGAATATTTTCTTGAAATGTTTTTTATGATGATTTATTTATTTTCGATGATGTTTTTGTATGTTTATAATGAAGATTTGGACTAAGTGCACAATAGATCATACACCTAGGTGCATGATATAGGTATTGAGGGTACGACCCTCCTAAATAATAACTTTTATTTAGAAATAAAATTATTTTTTTCATAAAATACAAAAAATAAAATAAAAAATCATAATTGTTTAACTTGTTTTTAGAGAAATAGAATTGTTTTTTTCACAAAACAAAAAAAAAATCATAATTGTTTAAGATGAATGACGTGCACATTGATTTTATTTTTATTTAGTTCACAAAAACAAATACAATTCTATAAATATGAAAATTAAAAAAATATATATTATTTGAATAAAATAATATTGTAAATTAAAAGGTATGAGTATTATTATATTCTAGGATTAATTTGAATCAAACAAATTATTCTATTATAAAAATCATGATTAATTTTTTCAAAGAAAAAGACCTCAATAATTGAATATGCATTGCTCTTTTTTTATTTAATTTCAAGTAATTATATGATTGATAAATCGTTCAAACTCGCATGATTGATTTTACTTTAAAAAAAACAATTAAAAGTCAAATAATAATCAAATAATTTTAAATTTATTGAAAATTATGAATACATAATAAACAAATAGTGATTATAAATTTTATAAGTATTTATACCGTTACTATTCCTTCAGTCCAATATTAGTATAAATTATAATCATGTTATGATAGTCAAACCGACCAAATTGACTTTATTTTACTTTTTTACTTGTAGCTTCGGAAATGACCGACCACTACTCAAATCATTTTACTTTACTTCTTTTTTCTAATAATATTTTCAATCATAAAACACACTTTCATATTCTCATCATTCATTTTTATTTTTTATTTGGGAATTATGAAAGAGGTATACATCATGTTGGAGTCGAATTAATTTATTAAATTAATTTGATTTTGACTAATTTTTACTTTTGAGAGGAAAAAATTATTCAAGATTTATAAAGTATAAATATCTAATTATAGATGAAGTCTTTCTACCATATAAGACTAATTACTTGTCTCAAGACTCACGTGAATTGAAGAATGAAGCTGAGCGACGACATATTTTATAAAGAGAAAATTTTCTGCACACATTTTTTTATTTTTTTAAAAATATTTATTCAAGTACTAACTATTCAGTTTCGTGGCTGTTTAATCTTTTATTATTTTATATTCACGATTTATAGTGAAATTTTATTCTTTTTTATTTATTTTTAAAATATTTATCCGAGTACTAACTATTCAGTTTCGTGCTATTTAGTTTTTTATTGTTTTTCTCAAATAATTATATATTTACGATCTATAGTGAAAGTTTATTGCTTTTGAAGCTGATACAACTTACGAAGATTATATACTTGTTCTTTACGTTTTATCGTTATGTACTTTTTACTATTTTTGCTGCATAATTTAATCTGCTGTTCTGTGATAACAGTAATCTGTTGTTCTCTAGACAGCAGAATTTAAACTTGTTAAAGTGACTGAATTTTCTGTTTCAGTATGTGAACTGCGAATCGACCGCATTTTCACATCACAATATTTATAATGTAATTTTTAAAAAAATTAAAAAGAGAGGGGTAAAGATTAAAAATGAAGTATAAATATCATAACTAAACTAAGGTAATTTATTGTTTATTAAACATTGATTAAATAAGGCGCGCCAAATATCAAAAACACTTGTACATTTATCAACTTTCAAATGGCTCCGAACGTTTATCGGAAATCCATTAGGAAAATCCCAATCTCACGAATTTCCTTATAAACCACCCCACAAAAATCAATGAGGAAGAAGAAGAAGAAGAAGAAACAGAGCATTTCCGTTCTGGATCCGTACGTTCTCGTCGGGGGCTCCTCTTGACGATAAAAAAATCGGGTTGGGTGAAGCTTGATTTTTTTATCGATGGATAGCGACCCCATTGGTTCCGTCAGGATCCCCCGAACAGAACTGCCCGGAAACGTGACCGGCGATATCTGCTACGTCGATATCGGGCTGCATTCCCCCGGGATCTGGGGCTCCGGCGATGCCAGGGAGTTTTTGCAGTACGCGCTGCCACGCCTGCAGCTTCAATTGGCCGTCATCTTCACCCTCACGCAGTCCCTTCATCTCTTGCTCCGACGATTCCATTTGCCTCGCATTGTTTCTGAAATCCTGGTAATTTTATTCCTTTTTCGTTTTTGTCGCACGTGTGCTGTTTGATGAAAGGCTTGAATGAGGATTGTTCTTCTTTCTTAGTTGTGGTGGGATAGATAGAATGTAATTGGTGAAATGACAAATCGCACGATTCGTTTTATAATTGATTATCGGAAGAGTATGCAATTGCATCTGTATTTGTTTGATCTTGATGACCCTCCTTTTGTTTTGTTTATCGTTGTTGCTTTTGCGGTTTACTCGTTTCTAATCACATGTTTTTCAAATCACAATTTGATTTAATTCTGATCAGGCTGGAATCATACTCGGACCTTCCGTTCTCGGTCAGTTCCAATCATTTCAAACCGCATTATTCCCAGAAGAAGGAAATGTCTACCTGGACTTGCTATCGAAAATCGGATACATTTTCTTCATATTCCTCAGCGGCGTAAAAATGGACCCCCGAACAGTTCTAAGGACAGGTATCAAAGCATGGACTATAGGCGTACTTTCGGCCACTATTCCAGTAAGTGGTGGCTTGATCATAAGTTCATTAAACCAGACGAGAATACACAAGTACCGTTGGCCTGCTTACAAAACCATCGTGGGTATCCAGAATCTATTCCCTTTCCCTGTGATAGCCTCCATGCTTGTCGACCTCAAAATCATGAACACCGAGCTCGGACGACTGGCATTGGCATCGGCCCTCATATCCGATCTAGTCAGCAATCTCACCGCCACTATCATCTCTTACGGGAGAATCGGGCTAATGGGCTACGCGAGTGTTCTCATTACCCATTCCTCCTTTTTAACCTTCTGCCTGATCATATTCATCTTGTTCGTGGCCCGGCCCATTTGTCTGTGGATCATTAAAAAGACCCCTGAAGGGAAGAACGTTTGCAGATTCCACATCGTGATCATGTCTGTTCTGGTTTTGGTCGTGGTCCTCCTCACCGACAACGTGGGCCTTAATTATCAGTACGGCCCGTTCTTACTGGGCCTGGCGGTGCCGGACGGCCCGCCTCTGGGGGCCACGCTGGAGGACAGGCTGGAAACTCTGATATCGGGTCTCCTGGCCCCACTCCTCGTGACCTACTGCGGGATGAACGTGAATCTGGTCGAGCTGTTTGACCTCAAGTTCATCGCCATCACTTGGGTGGTCCTCGTGTCTTGCTTCTTGATGAAGCTGGCCGCTGTTTTCGTCCCCGCGTTCATTTGCAAGGTCCCGGTTAAAGACGCAATCGCCCTCGCCTTCTGCATGAGCGCTCAGGGAGTCGTCCAGATGTCGTTCTATTACTACAACGCCATAAACCAGACTTTCGACGGGGAGACATTCTCGATGCTGACAACCTCAGTCCTCCTCCAGGCAGCCATCTCCAACCTAACCGTGAAATCACTCTACGACTACTCCCGGATGTACACAGGCTACCAGAAACGAGACGTCCAGCACACTCCCTCCACATCCGAGCTTCGCGTCCTCTCGTGCGCGCATCGAGTCGACGATGTCGTCGCCTCGCGCAAGCTCCTCGAGGCCTCGTACCCGAGCCGCGAGAGCCCGCTGGCCGTCTACGCCCTCCACCTGGTCGAGCTGGCCGGGCGGGCCCACCCACAGCTCATTGACCACCAGCTGGGGCAGAAGTCCTCCGGCGGGACACGAACACAGAAAATGATCGAGATTTTGTCAGCGTTCGAGCAGCAGTACTTTGGTGCAGTTGTAGTCCAGCAGTTCACAGCCATGTCGCTGGCTAAGTTCATGCACCACGACATCTGCACTGTCGCTTTCAACAAGCTGGCCTCCCTGATAATCCTCCCCTTCCACCGGAAGTGGAATCACCAGGGGAAGCTGATACTGGACAGCAGCAGCCTGAGGGCGATCAACTCGGAGGTGCTCGAGCTTTCCCCGTGCTCGGTTGCGATACTGATCGATCGGCATAAGATTCGAAGGGGGGCTGCGAATGTGTACAATGTTGGGGTGGCGTTTTTCGGGGGGACGGACGATCGGGAGGCGTTGGCTTACGCGAGGAGGATGGCGTTGTCTCCGGGGGTGCACCTGACTGTGGTGAGGTTCGTTCCGTGGGATATTTACTCGGGGGACAGCCAGTGGGATGCGGTGCTGGATGCGGAGATTCTGAAGGAGACGAGGATTCAGGGGAGTCGACAGGATAATATAGTGTACAAGGAGGAGAGGGTGAAGGATGGGGCGGAGACGGCTCTGCTGGTGCATTCGATGGAGGAGGCATTCGATTTGATAATGGTTGGGAGGAGGCACAAAGATGATGCGCCTCAGCTGTTGGGGCTGAGCGAGTGGAACGATCTGCCGGAGCTGGGGCCCGTCGGAGACATGCTGGCGGCGGTCGATCTTAGTACGCCCGTGTCGGTGCTGGTGGTGCAGCACCAGAATGTGAAGGCCATTTGAGGGGGAAGAAGATGATTTTGTCAGGAATTGTAATCAAATGTTGTGTAGTGAAACTAAAACCAGAGCTCATCAGTTTTTCAAAAGTAACAAATTCCTTATTTTATCCCTAAATCGATTAAAATGTGCACAAGGAGTATATATAATAAGGCTTGGATGTTGAATCTCATTAGGCCCAAAAGAGGAGGTATAGCCCAATGGGCTGTGGGCGTATATCTTTTCGGCCTAATATTCTACCCTCTACTTTCCAATTCAAGAGTATCTAGACTAGAATTTTCTCCTTCTAGTCATGATTCATGAACTAAACAAAGATTGAGATACTACACGATCATAACAATCTCTTCTTGTCACATTTTGAAAATTTTAAAACGAGAAAAAATATGAGCTTATTTTGATAAGGTAATACAACTTATATTTCAGGTTTAGGATTTTATTGAATTGACATTCGTTTCATCTTTTTTATGAAAAATGATCCAATAACACCTTAAAAAGCCTTTGTTAAGGTGATAAAGTAATTCAACTTATATTTGAGCTTTAGGAAAGTTAGGACTTTATTCCAACCGATGTGGTGGGATATTCTAACACTTTCTCACGAGTAAGAAAAAAATACGTCAGAATTACTCGTGACCACATCGTATTGGGCCTGCTTTGATACTATTTCAAAGTTTGACTAATAACCTTAAAAAGTCTTTATTAAGGTGATAAGATAATCCAAATTATATTTAACCTTTAAAACCTTATTCCAACAAATGGGAAATACTCTTAACATTTTTATATTTTAGATTCAATGTGTTGTTACTTCTTTAGAACGAAGGTACGTAAAATGTTTAATATAATGGAGCAACACTAGATCATGATGTCGGTTATACTTTAAAGAAGCAGAGCAATTCAACTCTGCTATCAATTCATTCTCACTTTTATTCCGAAAAAAAATATCTACAAGTCTTTTTTTCACTGTTAGTGATTATTCCAAAAATTATTGTCATTAATTAATTATTTTTATATTAGAGAAATTTGTTTTTTTAAACTTAATTACAATCTATTTAAGTTCATTTTAGTTCATACATAGATCAATTCAGCTCGATTAATTAAGTTTACAATATAATTAATACTAAAATATTATTAATATTTTTTAAAAAATCAATAATTTATAATAAAAAAGACTGAATATAATTTATTTTAATTCATTTCAATTCAGTCGATTTTAGTCCAAAAAAGTATATCCTATAAGAGAGACAAATAAAATTTTCTAATTACCAACGAACTTGATGTTACGTTAATGGAAATGTTAATCGTTTGATTATTCGAAGCGCGCTTCATGCAAATTTATAAAGTCATCAACAAACTTACCAACTTGACTGACATTGTCTAATTATTTTTGTTGTTCACCCATCCTAATCTTATCATTAACTACGTACTCACCGCACTAGTCCGCGTTTAATTTTTCATTTCATTTTTCTAAGTCATATATCGTTGAGTTGAGTTAAATTTCCACGTATTTTATTTTATTTTGCACTTTTTATTAAATAAATTTATAATTAACATGCATGCATTCAATTCGTACGTAACATAACGACACAGTCAACACGTTAAAAACTACTAATCTTGAGTTAAATAATTAAACAAATAAACCCAAAATCTCAACATATTTAATATTATTTTATTTAACCTCAATATATATCCAGGCATTTGACGTGTGCCTTAAATTTAAATTTTATTTATATACACATGCATGGCATTGAGTTCAAACGTGGGACTTAGTCAACCCTTAATTTATTAGAAGAATAAAAAAATCTTCAAAATCACAACACTTGTTTTGCTTGTTAAACCTTAAATTTCGAAATATTTGACGTTTTCTTAGTTCAGATTACTTTTATATTTTTATATTGAGAAATGGTCTTTTCGATATGATACACTATATCAACAACTTAATTATTTTGTTAATCTTCTGTCTGCGTGTGAAATTTGATATTTTTTTCAACTTAGAAAAAAAATTCGTATTATGTATGTATGTATGTAATATTTTGAAATTGATGTAAAATTTAATTATTATTTTATATAATTAAATTCGTTAATATAACAATACAAATTAATCCTAAAATTATTTTATTATTATAAATGTAAATATCTAAAATGATAATGCAAATTAATTATTACATATTGACCTAATAAAATTTGTGAAAAATATGATAAATATGTTGTGAAAAATATAGCAGTGAAGAATACACCAAATGAACAATTCAACACAATTTTTCTGTTTTTTTGTGAGTGTTCTTCCACAATAATTGATACTACTATATGTGAAAAATAAATTAATTATTTCTTTGTCAATTGACAGACATTTTTTTTCATTTTAAAATATAACTTTACTCATATTTTATTCAATTCTTCAACTTCACTCATAATTAATTTTACTTGTAAATTTAGAAAAATAAAAAAAATAATATTTTTCTTAATTTTAAAAACGAATTACTATAAATTATGATCATCCCCTAGATACCACACATGCCAGTACAATATTGGTTCTAAAAAGTCATTTAAAAATTGATTTTTTAAAATAAAATTCAATTTTTGTAATCATTTCACATTTAGAAATGAACACATGAAAAAAACCAAACATTAATTTATTTGCTAAAAATAAGATTTATGATCAAAACATTACTGTGTTTTGAATTTTACATATGAAAAAGGTAAAATATCAAAATCCTAACAAATGTGGACCTCACCTCAACGAAATTATTAATTGGTCTCTCTATTTAACTCGGAAATATTGACACAAATTTTCGGATTGAGGGGGTGTCCAGTGCACTTTTGCACCGGACAATAGCAAGTGCAATCTTGCACCATACACGTGTACACTAAATAATCTAACGGTAAATAAATAATATGTTTTTGTGTTTTAATTTGTTTTCTTTACGCTATTATTTTATTTATTCATGATATATTTTTGTGTTTTAATTTGTTTTCTTTACGCTATTGTTTTATTTATTTTTAATATTTATATAAAACATGAAATAATACAAGATATATATTACTAAATATTTATAATTAATAGATATATATTACCAAATAATAATACAAGAGGAGTATATATTACCAAATATTTATAATTTGGTAGATTTAGTAAATAGATTTAGTGTTTGAATTTAATTATATTATTATTTTGTAATATATATCTTGTATTATTTCATATTTTATATAAATATTAAAAATAAATAAAACAATAGCGTAAAAAAAACAAATTAAAATACAAAAACATATCATGAATAAATAAAATAATAGCGTAAAGAAAATAAATTAAAACACAAAAACATATCATTTATTTACCGTTAGATTATTTAGTGTACACGTGTATGGTGCAATATTGCACTTGCTATTGTCCGGTGCAAAAGTGCACTGGACGCCCCCTCAATCCCAAATTTTCATGCACAAATATTGAGAAAAAAGTCAATTGTTAATCAAAATAAGCATTTAAATTAAAAATACTCTATTAAAAAATATTTTTAAATTAAAAATTAAAATATTTGAAAATAAAATTTATTAAATAAATAAAATTATATTTTAAATAAAAAGATGGATTCGACTTGAATTCACTTTCTATTTACTTAATTCTTAAACGAAACAAACATGAAAAAAAAGTCCACTATCGTCCAAATTAATACTCAAATTAGTTAGCTAGTCTAAATATGATAAGATTCGAATCAATGAAGGTGTGGAATGAATGGAAATGCAAAAAAATAAGAAATGAGAAATTCGATAACCTAATTATAATATTTTTCCTTTTTATCGTGTCTGCTATAGAGAATTTCTATTTATCAAATAAAAAAATCTAAATAGGTTAAGAATAAATTCATATTTTAACTCAACTCAGCAAGGTTTCTTCAATTCAGAAAATCTGTTCACAAACATCTCATACTAACTAAGCATCCACAACATATCAAGCAAGTGTTTCCTCAATCAACTCAACGCTCGTCCCCTTTTTTTTTCGATTGTTTTATCTTTCAATAATATATCAACACTATAAATTTGCAGTTCATATGATATATTCAAATGAAATGTCTGTTGTTATGCAAGGGAAGGAGTACAAAATTAAAATAAAAAAATGCTTTTCGAATGCAGCAAATATAAATGAACAGTAACTTAGGTTGCAAAAAAATTAACTCGATTATAATTGATGAACAGATATCATTGACCCTACTGTACAACCGAACAACAACAAAAAGGGAAGAAAACAAGGTTGTTTCTGATTCACTTCATACCTCAAGAAAAAGTCTGAGCTAATAGTCAAAAACCACTTCTTTAAGTAATGATAATTTGTCTTTGTAGCTTGCCCAGGTAAAAACTGCACATATGAAACGTTGAAAATAATACTCCACAATTTTATCCATGCTACACCATCGTCGAAAATATAATATTTAACGCGAATAGTCTCATTCGAAAAACCAACCTCAAAGAAAAACACTTCAAACCAAGAATAAAATAATAAGTAGTAGTAATGAAAAACAAACAAACTTACATGAATTTTGATGAGTCAGTGGGTGCAACAACTCTATAAGGTTGAACTAAGTTTTGCCCTGAATATCTTGACTATCAAAACCACCACCTAATCTGCCAACCTCCCTCAAGACTCATTTCTTGTGTATATAAATAACTCCTCTCCCTCTCTCATTCTCACACTCAACAAAAACATACATTTCATCTTTTAAACCCTCCCAAACCACCAAGTGAAAAAATGGAGGGTTTGAAGAGTAACACAAACCGCTTGCCCTCGTTCTTCTTTGTCTTGGGCATCTTTCTTCTCTTCACAACCACAATGCATGTGACGAACGCAGCGAAAACCCACCACCACAATTTTGTGGTAAGCGCCGCTTTGCTCCTTTCCATCGTCGGTAATTACTTAATTACCCTCGTCTAATGTAATTCTTGTGTTGCTTATAACTTACAGGTGCAAGCAACGCCGGTGAAGAGGCTGTGCAGAACCTTCGACACTATTACCGTAAACGGAATGTACCCGGGACCCACATTGGAAGTGAACAACGGCGACACCCTGGTCGTGAACGTCGTTAACAAAGCTCAATACAACGTCACCATTCACTGGTAAAATCGTCTCCACACATACATTCACACACGCATCGTTCTTTTTATCTGACTATGTCCCATGTTCTGCCAAGCACAGGCATGGCGTGAGGCAGATGAGAACCGGATGGGCTGATGGGCCCGAATTCGTGACCCAATGCCCGATAAGACCAGGAGGGAGTTACACTTACCGATTCACCATCCAAGGACAAGAAGGCACACTCTGGTGGCATGCTCACAGTTCGTGGCTGAGAGCAACTGTCTATGGAGCTCTGATCATTCACCCCAGAGACGGAGATTCTTATCCCTTCGCAAAGCCCAAACGTGAAGCAGCTCTTCTTCTTGGTAAGATTATTAGTAATATTTTGGCAACTACTGAATTGCTTGATTACTAAATATGGATCTGATGGTCGTTATCAGGTGAGTGGTGGAATGCGAATCCCATTGATGTTGTGAGAGAAGCCACAAGGACAGGAGCCGCCCCAAATGTTTCCGATGCCTACACGGTCAACGGTCAACCTGGTGATCTTTACAACTGCTCCAGCAAAGGTTGGTTTCAGAATTCAATAACAAAAAAACAAACAAAACAAAATTTCAAATTTTACAAAACACTACCCTGGAAATTTTATGGCTGGGGTAGTGATTGTAATATACTAGTATATTGCAATTACAGTAGGTCTAAACTTCAATAGTGTTTTTTGTAAATTCACCTGTCAAAATTTGAAAACTCTGCATAGTCAATGGACATGACTAATTTGGCCATGCTTACACAGATACAATCACAGTTCCAGTCGACTCCGGCGAGACAAGCCTCCTCAGAGTCGTCAACTCAGCCCTCAACCAACAGCTCTTCTTCAAAATCGCCAACCACAAGTTCACAGTAGTCGGAGCCGACGCCTCCTACGTAAAGCCCTTCACCACCGACGTCCTAATGCTCGGGCCAGGTCAGACAACCGACGTCCTCCTCAAATCCGACCAGCCCCCGAATCGATACTACATCGCTGCCCGTGCCTACGCCAGCGCCCAGGGGGCCCCGTTCGACAACACCACCACCACCGCCATCCTCGACTACAAATCTGCCCCCTGCCCGGCCAAAGGGACTCCCAAGACAAAACCCATCATGCCCGCCCTGCCCGCATTCAACGACACCAACACCGCCACTGCCTTCTCGACCAGCTTCCGAAGCCCACGGAAAGTGGAAGTCCCCACCAAGATCGACCACAGCCTGTTCTTCACAGCAGGGCTCGGGCTCAACAGATGCCCGCCCGGGGCGGCCAACAGCACATGCCAGGGCCCGAACGGGACAAGATTCACTGCAAGCATGAATAATGTTTCATTCGTGCTTCCATCTACTGTTTCCTTGCTTCAGGCCCACCAGAAGGGTATTTCCGGCGTTTTCACTAGAGATTTTCCGGGAAGCCCTCCGGTGAAATTCGATTACACCGGGAATGTGAGTCGATCACTGTGGCAGCCCAATCGAGGGACTAAGGTCTACGTTTTGAAATTCGGAGAGACGGTGCAGGTGGTGGTGCAGGGAACGAGCATCTTCACGGCTGAGAACCACCCGATCCATCTCCACGGTTATGACTTCTATATTGTTGCTGAGGGTTTTGGGAATTTCAATCCGAGCAGGGACACAGCCTCGTTTAATCTCGTTGATCCTCCTCTGAGGAATACTGTCAGCCTTCCTGTGGGGGGGTGGGCTGTGATCAGATTCGTGGCGGATAATCCAGGTTCGTTAATAGTCAGAAACTATGCACACATGCAATTTTCATGTGCATGATTATATTAAGCTTACAATCTATCTGTATATCTTATAAACAGGGGTGTGGCTAATGCATTGTCACTTGGATGCCCATATTACATGGGGTTTAGCAATGGCCTTCTTGGTGGAAAATGGAGTTGGCGTACAGCAATCACTAGAGACGCCACCGTCGGATCTTCCCATTTGTTAGTCTAATTGAGAAGGGATTTTCACGACAGATTATACTTTATAGTAGTGTCCCGCAAAGAAATCTACAGAAAGCACACGACTACTTCTATAGTTTTATCCTCGCATTGGGGTTTTTTTTTTTTTCGTTATCATCGTTTGTTGTATTACTTTGTTTTATAGGACCGATCCAGGATGGATTGGTGCTACAATATCTATTTACCCGACATACTGAGAAGTTCTTTGTTTGTAGTTTTTCACTGTTCTTCAAAAGCATTAAATGAAATATATTTTTTATAAAAGTTGTAAGATTACAGTTAGAGCTTCCCCACCACACCCAGATTCATATCATACAATTTCAGTGTTCTTAAATAGCTCAACTCATCATAAGATGAGAAAAATATCACAGACGAAAATTCAACCGATCAATAACATGAAATATATATATCACAGAAGAAAAAACAACTGATCGATTACTACTGATAATTCGATAATTTATTTTTAAAATATAAAGGAGAGAGCGTACCGTTTGTAATCAAAATTAGGTTTGGCTTCATTCTTCGTGACTGGCCAATTGGGGGATTTTCAATTGAGCTTGTGGATTTTCAAGCACTTTTATAAGAAACATAGGTATTTTGTACAACACTAAAAAACATATGAGTATTTTGTACACTTTGTATAGGAAAAACCCACTTTGCCCTCAACTTTTCAAAAAATCAACAAAAACAATTAAAAAAGACAAAAAAGGAATTAAAAAATTCAGTCCCCACTCCATTTTTTTTCTCTCTATTCGGTCCCCCCAAACACCAAAACCGCCAAACATATGAGTATTTTGTACATTTTGTATAGGAAAAACCCACTTTGCCCTCAACTTTTCAAAAAATCAACAAAAACAATTAAAAAAGACAAAAAAGGAATTAAAAAATTCAGTCCCCACTCCATTTTTTTTCTCTCTATTCGGTCCCCCCAAACACCAAAACCGCCGCAACTTTGAGAATCAAATAACTGAAATTCCGGCGACATCAATGGCTGACAACAACGACAACCAGGACGAGCCACAATGGCCGATTCAAGCCCCGGTAAGTCCCGAAACCCTACTTTTTTTATTTCGAAAATTTGAATTTTTTTTCGATAATGTGTTAAATTGGATGTGTTAATTGCTAGGATTTTGAGTGTATTTGAGTTCCTTATTGCGTTTTAGTTCTGTGTTAAATTGCTCGTAAAAAATCTGAAATTTCTGGGTTTTTGGTGTTGTTCCTGTCAACACGGTGACGCAACACGGTGGCGATTTTCTCGGTCACCGTGTTGCTTGGCTACCGTGTTACTGGGCAGTGACCGAGAAAATCTCGGTAACATGGTGGGATTTTCTCGGTCACCGTGTTACCGGTTATCCGGTAACATGGTCACCGTGTTACCGGACAGAATAATATATATTTTTTTTTGAATTTTGAGTTTTGTTATTTAATTGAATGTCATATTTATTTATTTAACTTCATTTTTGCAGGAGGGCTTCCATTGGAAGAGGCCAGAGTTCATACACAAGTCGAAGAACCTCAATTTGTACGCTCGGTACGAATTACTAAAGGAAATTAGAGACACGCTGACGTCCGTCGACCCTACCCTAGCAGCTTTACGAACATTTAAGGAAAGTTGTTTCAGGTATTTGCTCTGGATTAAGAGGGACGGAAGGTCCAATATGGCGATGCACCACCTGCTAGCTCGGGAGATCGTGAGTCCGACGATACCTCCATTCGAGCATTGGTTTTTCGTCGGGGGCCAGACTATTCGCTTTCGAGCACAAGAGTATGCCCTGATTACCGGACTTCGATTTGGTGGTCACACATTTGATCCTTCGGCCACCACGCACACGGTTTCTCAGGACTCTGTTTACTGGAGACACTTCAGACAGACGACGATCCTTAAAGATCTTCGTACGAGATTCACCTCTCTGAGTATGGGTCAGGAACCGGCCGACTACTTGAAGGTGGCCAACTTGTTGATATACTATTTTTTCTTGTTGGGCCGAGATGATGCCAAGATCGACACTTGGGCTTGGGCTTTTGTGGAGGACGTTGCCGGATGGGATTCGTTTCACTGGGGATCCTACTCCTGGCAGATCATGTCGCACTACATCTCCATAGCTGCGATGATGCCCGGTCAAGTTAACTCGAGGGGATACCACGTTTACGGCCCTATTTGGGCCTTTCAGCTATGGTCGTACGAGGCTATACCGAGCCTGGGACGTGTCTGCTGAGTGCGGATGGAGAAAACTGTGAGGCCTCGGTTTTTGAACTGGAAATCGGTTGGATGCACTCTCGATTTCACTGATTTCTTCGAGGACGATGAGGTAAATTTTGTGAAATTAATGTTTTAAATTATTTATTTCCTTTAATTAATGCTTAATAAATTAATTTTCATTTGTTTTCAGCTTGTGGTCCTCTCGACTCTAGAGCCGACACGCAAGGAGGCGATGACTGAGTACTACACTTCGTTCCTTAACAGAGGAGCAGACGAAGTGAGGTACGTTGCTCCTGCTAGGATTGGACATGCTCCGAGAGGAGCACAGGCTGCAGAACCGGTGAAGAAGAAGAAGCCGAATTTGATAGAGCGCGTGGCCGGACGCGTGTCCAAGGCAATGGACAAGATGACGGGCGATGGCCAGACTAGTCGACGCACGCGTGATGACAGGACACCCGATTCATCTGCCGAGCGGCATGCATCTCAGCGTGCGTCTCACCGAGCCCGACGAGAGTCCTCTCCTGCAGCTGAGGCACCTGAGGCATCTGAGGCTTCAGATGACAGTACTGATCGGCGCATTGATCGACGGCTCCACAAGATCCTCACCGATGAGTCTGAGACGGGATTTATGGGCCGATTGACTGCCCGGATGAGGAGGATACAGAAGGAGGGCAACGACAGTATTATGGAGCAGTTTCGGGGGTTTTTTGGTCGCAGACGATACTCTCGGAGTCGCCCCTGTCCTTCTGATGCATCTTAGGGCGGTTTTCCGGCTGCTCGGCATTCTATCAGTGCGCCTCCTCGCTTTCAGGACTTGGAGCCCGAAGAGTTAATTGATGTTGATGTCAGGGTTTCGTGTGGGGACTGGGCACACGATTTTGATCGTTATCGCAGGTCGCCACTTGTCGAGCCGACCCATGCCGAGTCGACCCATGTCGAGCACCAGCCCCAGTACGACCAGCAGCCCCAGTACGAGCAGCAGATCGTTGGCGATAGCTATCGCACACCGCCCCAGATATTCTCGACCGTTGGAGATAGCGGTCATTTTTCGCCACCGAGGGGGCTGCGTGATTTTCAGGCTGTCTTCGCTCCCTTCCCACCGATTCACACTGACAGCATCTTCCATCTGACTCCTGTTTATCGGCTAGAGTATGATCCTGGTTTTATTATACCGAGGGGGGCTGATGTACCGCAGGTTGTCATTGATGCAGAGAGTTTTTTTTCGACTACGACTGAGGTCGAGTTGTTCAAGATGACAACTCCCGTGGAAAATGAGCACGAAAATGAGGGTGCATTGTCGGATGAGGAAAAAGAACTTGATGCTGATGAGGAGGAGGATGCCGTCGCCGAGAGTAGTCTCGGACCCCGTGTGAGGAGGCCCTCGGCAGCTCTTCGGAGTCCGTACGTCGCGCAGTTCGCACCGTCTTTCAGCAAGAAGGTTAGGGGGCTCTATTCGATGTTCCGTCGTGATGGGCATGGAATGAGTGTCTATATCCCTTTCAACGAAGTCACTCTGGACCAGAAGAATATAAAACAATCCAAGTCTCCAATAATTCAAAAACACCGATAAATCAACCAAACCCAATTTAGATCTCTGACTCTGTGCTCATTGGACATTTTGTTCTCGTGTGTCCCTCGTTTCTGCAGATGCTGCACTTCTTCTTCTGTCTTCTTCGGCTCGACTCTTGCGTTCCCGTCTCTTCTACAGGGACATTTAAATCAACAGCCCCCCCCAGGTGGGATAAAAATCGTGCACTTCCTTCTGTTGTGACCCACGCCCTGACATCTCGAACACACCTGCACACGATTACACGATATTAGAGGTTTAAGCCACGACATACGTACGATGTTCCTTCTGGGGGAACAAACATGATCACGTCGTGCAGAGCTCTCAACTGCGGAACGAGTACGTCTCATCCTCGGACGTCCAGCCTGGCTAACCGCTAGTGGAGGATAAACTATGTACGATGATACATCCGGCGGGACCACCCAATCATCATAATGTGGCAACGACACAATAGGCGTCGCATACATCTCGACGTGGCTGCTCATCTTATAATAGGGGCTCACGAAATCGTACGTTGAAAATCTGGCTCGTCTACATAATAACAACAAACAATTTAGTGGAATGAACACTTTAAAATTAAATTTGAAGGTAAATGATATCATACCTTATAGCGGCACAAGCATGACGACACGGTATTAGGTCTAAGTCGAACTCCCGACATTCACACGTGCGATTCGCGATATCCACAAGGTAAGACTTGTCATCCTCCTGAACTCTGTATAGGGTATTCGCACTGACATCCCAAACGGTAAAATAACGGCTCAACTCATCCTGACCAGACAACTTGAGGAGTGCCAGTTCGGTCAGCTCATGGCCATTCTGTCTCTCGTTAGCTTTCCTTCGTTTCTCGTCCGACCATCTCTCAATCATCGCACGAATGGCCTCGAGCATCGCACAAACAGGTAATCGCCGTGGCCATTTGATAGCAGCATTGAAGACTTCGGCCGCATTCGATGTCATGAAACCGTATCGTCGTGCAGCACACTTTGACCTCGTCCAGTGCTCAACCCCGATATCAATAAGGCGTCTATAAGCACCCCCTC
This sequence comes from Euphrasia confusa, assembly GCA_954870475.1. Lineage (NCBI taxonomy): Eukaryota > Viridiplantae > Streptophyta > Magnoliopsida > Lamiales > Orobanchaceae > Euphrasia > Euphrasia confusa. Next base: position 36,145,119 of record OX940957.1, read on the forward strand.
TACTAAGAGTCTCCACATTCGAAAGATGCCTTTCAAACTCATCCACCCGATAACTATACGCAGCACTGTATACAGCTTCGACCAGCCGCTGGCCGTACCGTGCTAGATTCTTCGAGAGGTGGTGATAGCACAATGCACGAGCTGCGTGGGGATAGACGCTCCGAATAGCATTCGCGATGCTCTTATGCTGGTCGAACACAATGAGCAGATCGTCGTCTGAATAGCATTCGCGATGCTCTTATGCTGCTCGTCATTCTATATCGGACTGATACCAATGGCAAGAGGGAAAATATTCTCATTCCCGTCTTTTGTGACGGCGACAAACATCACACCAGTGTTTTTCCCTTTCAAATGGGTGGCGTCGACTACTATCACAGGCCTTAGAGTGCGATGCTGAAATGCACTAATGCACTGCCCAAGTGCAACAAACATGTGGCAAAACACGCCCTCGCTGGTCGTCTGAATATCATACCGAGTCCCGGGATTATGTTCTCTCAGCATGTACAGATATGACGGGAGCCTCTGATACGATTCATGGTAGTTGCCGTATGCTATCTCAAGCGCCAAGTTCCTCGTCCGTAGGGCGAAGCTGTAGTCGATGTGAACTCCGTACAATCTTCTCAAATCCTCAACCATATCTTTCGGCTTCAGTTCCCGATTTTCGACTAACTGGCGTGCAAAGAAAGTAGCTGCGACCTTGCTAGACACCTGTCGATCAGCAGTCCACCCCAAATTTTTATGACACTCATGATTCAAGTTCAGCTTCGTAATCCTCCAAAAGGTGTCATCGGAACCCGTGGAACACAATTTGAACGGGAAAATTTCACTCCCCCGCTTGCACTCGTACGTCACCCGACCAGAGCTAGACTGAGCAGTTTTGCACTCCACCTTATTCTCCATGTGATACATCCCCACCGCCACCTTCAAATCCGATTTCTTTCGGAACGTGGCCCCGACTACCATCTGACCATAAATCGGTTGGGGTTCGACGGAACGCAACGGAACAGCGGGGTCAAGGCTCGGCAGTGGAATGATCCAATTGCGCAGCGGATGATTTTTTGCATTCTGAGCAGCTTCGTGTTGCTCGCCGGCTCCCGCAGTAGAACTCGAGGACAGATTACGGCGTGACAAAATATTTGTAATGACGCGCGGCTGTCTAATCCATTTTGTCCATTCAGTGGTCAACAACACCAATAGATCGGCCTGACGAGCTTCTTCGTCGTCCTCGGAAGTCTCGACTGCCTCGTGCTCTGACGGTACACCTTGATCACGATTTTCTGCTTCAATATTCACCTCCGGCGCAGCTTGTTGTGCCTCTGTTTCGACGACAAACACAAAGCACTCATGTATTTGCTCGTCTAACATGCGGGATACATCTTCGTCTGGAATCAAAGGAGCCCGCACGCTTCTCGCGTCAATGCCTCGTGTGAAGAAAGACAACATGTACTCGATATTGGGCGGAGGGCGCAAAGCGGTACGAATCCGGCTCACAAGAGTGTCGAGCGTAATTTCATCCCTATTAAAGAAGAGGCACATATCTACTCCGTCGACGTAGCCCGCTCGATCCCAACGACTGCCGTAACGTACCGGGATTCGTCGATCCGACATCTACGATAAATAAACACGATTAAATTAAATTAGGGAACCTAAAATATCCATCCCAACGTGCAAAACGATCCATAATTCGAAATTTAAAAAAAAATCAAAAAACTGGTCACTGTACACGGTCATGTGACCGTGTAGTGTGCCACCGTGCTACCGAGACACTTACCGGAACACGGTGACCGGATAACCGTGTAGTGTCCTGCTCCGTGTTACCGGGCAGTGACCGGATAATCTTCATAGCTACACAGTGGCTACACGGTAGAAGCTGTCCACCGTGTAGCCACCGTGTAGCTATGAACTAGAACAGAAAATTGAAAAAAAAAAAACGGCGATTTTCTACGTACCTTTCGGCCGGCGAACCCAGCTCTTCCCACGTAGATTCGGACGGAGCCTTCTTCTAGAGTTGTTTTTTTGAGAGAATTTTAGAGAAATTGGGTTTTTGTATTTTAAAAAAAATGTAGGGTTTGAAGTTTGAGGGGGGTGATATGCATGAGTTAATGCATGGAATTACTCTTTCACCAACCAAAAAATCTGATTTTTTGTTATACGTGGGCCTCACTTTTTCTTATTTATGTTTTGTGATTTATTTTGAATTTTTATTGAATTTTTTGAGTAAAAATAAAAAGTAAAGGTATTTAAGAAATTTCAAGTGTAGTTTGTCTAATATACTCATATTTTTATGGGAGGTGTCAAAATTCTCATCCTTTTTATTTTTTTTGCATAAAAAGTCATATTCCCACTTTTGAATTTGACCGCGAGTATGTAAATCTTGGGGGTTTCGAAACAAGTATTGGGCCTCTATGAGTCAGCAATGTATTTATTTAGAGTTGGATTATTATGGGCTTGAAAAGCGAGGCCCATATAACTGGTGACTTAAGAAAGTACGTTATAATTTTGGAGTAACAGTAAATAAATTCACACGTGACGTCACTGCATACGATCAGTGATGCACCTTACAAAAAATTGGTAAATAAATTCACACGTGACGTCACTGCATACGATCAGTGATGCACCTTACAAAAAATTGGGTGAGTGTGCTGATGACAAGTGGCGCGCACGCATTCCCCTGAAAATGAGTCTGATATTTAAAAACACCTCTAACATGGATTGTTTTTTGATTCTATGAAAAACGAATTAAAAACATTAAGTCAAAAAGCAAAATTAAATAATTCGAAATTATTGTTTGATGTATACATATCGTGATACGTGGTAGAGGGGAAAACCATGACTCATATCGTGTTGAAGAAGAAAAAATAATTAATTGAGGGAAATTAATGGAATTCACGTGGTGATCGGAACATAAATTAATTTACAAATTAGAACGTTCCATAAATCCATTCAATAAATTGTTAATTACTCCGTTTGGTCTCCTTTACATATTCACTCAAGCTTTTTTTTTTTTTTTTTTAGTTCAACTGTTTTTTTATGCAAGGTTTTAAAAGACCTTATGCGCTAGTCGGGCGGTGACTAGAGACCTAGCGCTTAAAAGGATTAATAGAAATTAAGCAAAGATTAATTGTTTTACTTTTTATATTTAATTAATTAATATTATATTTTTAAAAATATTATTTTATGTATAATAATAAAATATTTTGAAAAAAATAATTAATAAATAATTTAAAAATAATATTAATCAAAGTTTTACAATAGTAAAATAATTAAAATAGCTTAATTAAAATAGCTTGTAAATTTAAAATTTTATAACATTTTCAATATATATATATATATATATATATAATATTCTTTTAATTTGATTTCTTATATTCAAAATTTATTAAAATATCATTTATTTTATTTGATTCATCAAGGTTAAGTATCAAATTGAAATTGCACAACTAATTATGTTCGAGTAGTACCGTTTAAATAGGTAAAAATGAAACTAAACGAATTTAGGCGACAAAAAGCGAGTTTAGTTAGGCGGGCATAGGCGGGTTAAAGCGGCGTTAAGGCGGCTTGGGGGCCTAGAGCCTAGGCGGAATAAAATCTAGGCGGTCGAGCATAGCTTAAGACTTAGGCGAGGCATAATCGGAGTTAGGCGAGAATTTTTAGAATAGTGATTTTATGTAGTATTATTTTTTCAATTTTCTTTTTTAGTTATTGGACGTATATTTCAACTCACAAAAATATTATTTAGTTTTCCACGCTAAAATACAACTATATATATTTTTTTCTTTTTATTTGACTTTATATTTTTATACATAAATATTTTTACCTTTTGAATTTAAATTACAATTTATTCTTATATTTTTTTACTAAAATATTATAAATTATATTTTTTCTTAATTTATGTGTTGTGAAAATATTATTGTGACTGGATGATTATAAAATTTAGAGATTAATTTTTGTCTAAGAAATATTATTATGTGTGTAAGAAATTGAGAAAAAATAATTTTTCAGTGTGTCAATTTTATTGTGATAAAAAAAATCAAAAGTTTTAGTCACCCTAAAAATATTTTCGAAAAAATGATAATACGAAAAAATAAATATTATCAAAGGAGTGGAAGAACAATAACCTAGAAAGCTGGGGTGTAGTTGGAGTTTGACCAAAACCTTAGGGGTAAAAAGTAAAAATAGAAGGTAAAATATTTATAAATGCGGCTCAATTGCTTAGCTCCCAAGGGACAGTCAGTGCACACGGTTTTGGCACACACAATCCCTACCAAAAATGTGCGGTTCGGGAAGCTTCACGTGACACGTGCCTAAATCATCGGCACCCGTGTTGCCACGTCACCATTAAAAAAATAAGGCTCTAATAGAAAAATCTCGATAAATTATCATTTGGAAATATCTAGAAAACGTTATAAATAGGCGCCGGCTTTTGCCTAAACAAAGATTTTTTTTAGTCGAATTTTATTCTGAAGATTTCTAGTCTCACCGGAGGAGAAAAACCAAACGCCAACCTTTATCTTTTTAAAAAATAAAATAAAAATCGGTGATAGATATCGTAGGACGAATCATCAGAAATCTCGGTGAAGGTGAAGGGCACTCTCAATTTTTACAATTCTCCAGTGATAAATCGCATGTCAGCGGAGTTTATTCAGAGGTGCGTTGATTGATTCTTTTGAGATTTTCCGTGTGTATATATTTTGGGGTTTCATATTTTGTTTTTCACGGTGGTAATTTTTGTTCCTCGAGTTCAATCGATTTTATATTTTTTACCCCTTTTTTGGGGGGCAATTGACGAGGGTTTCTGGTCTCATGTTCTAGGGTTACAGAAGGGTTTACTAATTTTGTGAATTTTAGTTTTTTTTTTTTTGGTTTGATTTCTTGGCGACCAAGAAAGAGTGACAAATTCCAATACAAACTCTGACTCGAGCTTTGTTTGATTAAAATTTCAGAGATACAGGCATGACTGTGATAAATCAAGACCCCAATTCCCCAATGGACCTCGACCACAATCAGAAGAGGAGATCGAGATCCCGAAAGGATGGGACGAAAAGCGTGGCAGAGATTCTAGAGGAATGGAAACAGTACAACACGAAGCTCGACTCCCTCGACAAGGATAACAAGCTTGTTCGACGCACCCCTGCAAAGGGTTCGAAGAAGGGGTGCATGAAGGGGAAAGGTGGGCCCGAGAACTCCCGCTGCAAGTACAGAGGCGTTAGGCAGAGGACGTGGGGAAAATGGGTGGCTGAGATAAGGGTTCCCCACAAGGGGAGCCGTCTGTGGTTAGGGACTTTCGGGAGTGCCCCAGAGGCTGCCTCTGCTTACGACGAGGCCGCAAAGGCAATGTACGGCCCGTGCGCACGCCTCAATTTCTCGAGCTTGAACGATGCGTGCTCTGTTGGGCCCACGTTGTCTGGGAACTCGAGCGTCTCCGAAGTATGTCATGGAGAGGCTATTGTTCCTAGCAAGAGAGAGAGTGATGATGTTGATGAAGGGATGTCGCAGATTGCAGATGATGATGATGATGATACCCGATTGAGTATGGTGAAGGAAGAAGTGGTTGAAGAGATGCAAACTGGGGAAGTGAAAGAAGACAAGAATGGCCTTGGGGGTATGGAGAGTCGAGAGAGGCCCTTCCAAGGCTTTGAGAATTTTTTGCATGAGGAGTTTTTCGATCTGGAGGAGCTGCTTGGGGAATTGAACTCTGCTCCTCACGAGGTTGCAGGAGGAGAATGTGGTGGGCAGGTAGGGAAGTTCGCAAATGGGTTGCCTGATATCTCGTCTCCTTTGAAGGATCTTACGGGAAATGATGGGCAGCAGGCAATCTCCGTTTATGACTATGATCTGGATTTCTTGAATCCCGGTAGGCAGGAGGATGATAATTTACTGTGGAGCGACTTGAATTTTGATTTGGGTACAGACTTTGACATGTGAGATGTGTTGTCGTTGGGGTCGGCTATACAGAAAATGTGACAGTAGAGGGGGATTATTCGCTTGGTTAGGCTATACAAAAAACACTTTTGTAACTAAGGTCTTTTTCTTGAGTTGGACATGATTCTGAGTTCTTGTAGGAGGGATTGCTCTAATCTTGAAAGCTGGAAATGATTCTGAGTTCTTGTAGGAGGGATTGCTCTAATCTTGAAAGCTGATACAGTGTAGTGAGGAGTTAACTAAGGGTCGAAGTAGTGTTTTTTCAATTTCAATTCTTATACAAAACTCTTGTACAGTTTCATGGATTCAAATTAATTTAATGTTTGATCTGACCTGCTGATTGTTATTTTCTAGTTAATGGATGCCCCTTTGTTTTATTTGTGTCCATACAGAATAATAATGAAATAGAAAAAAAATAAAATTTGCATAACATAACACCCTGTATAAAGTTTCCCAAACTAAAGCACAAATTCTTGCCACAGCAAGTTCATGAAGGCTACATTTCAGTAACTGTAACCGATAAAATAGTAACGATCAATCGAGAAAAGTGTACACTAAATTTCATTTATATATGCTACCCACATACATACAAAAGAATATAGCTAATTTTGAGCTAGAAAACTAGGAAAAGTCTGTCAGCCATTTCAGGTGTGATCTCCTGCCTGCATATAGTATCTTACGAATGTCACGGGACTAATAACCAGATACTTGGTGGAAGCAAAATACTTTCACACCGCATCAGAGGCCTCAAAAATCGACTGGCGAGTATGAGCTTCTGTATCCATGTGAAGGTCCTCTGAATCTCCGTAATAAGGACTGATACAAACTCTGACAAAGATTGTAGGAAAGGAAAATATAAAAATTGTAGTTTCAGTTTGGTGAACTGCAGAGTCATTATCAATATTGGATGAAATAGGGAAATTATTGAAGGCAATGGGTGTAAGTAACCTGTGCTCTATGTGGTAAGCTGGCCCATAACTCTAAGTTCGGGATTACCTGGAAAAATGAGGAAAAAGAGCATCAACTCACAAAGCAACATAAGGATAACAACAGTTATCATGTCATAGAGACGTCAATGGCCGGTGCTGGCACATCGATCAAAGCAAAAGTTAGGCCGTCCAGAACAAGATTTCTTCGAGCTACTGATATATATCTAAAGTTAGTTAAACATGTTCTAGGCTGAGTCAAGCCTGGAAATAGTAAACCGGCCCAGCCTAAAATCAGTCTGCCTTTTGAATACTCTTCAGGACAATTGACAGGTCAAAGATATAAAAATATGCATGATTTAGAAATGAAAAGGTGGAGAGGTTCTACGTACATCAATACCACGAACATGCAGGAAGAAATACCGGTAATTTGCACCAGCTAGTATGTAAACTCCAAAAAAGCATATGATTCTAGAAAACCAAATGAAATAATATTAATAGATTGAGTAAAGCTTTTTCGAAAAGTGCACAAAAAATGAATGTTCTAAAAACAAATAATTACATGATCATGAAGGTACCAAATCCAAATCCGTTTCCTTTAGAGGATATAATCTTTGCACAGCCTAATGGATGCTTCAGTTCGGTATTCTGTCGTTGAAAAAAAAATTATTTGAGATTCTTAGTATCATAGTGCACACACTAGACCAATTTTTGTTGATGTAGTCAATATGCTGCTTAAAGATATCCACGGGATATTAAAAAACTTACATAATCACAGAGCCCAAATTTCTCCAATGTATGAGGACCCTGAAAAATACCAATGCAAGCCAAGCCACAGTCAAAATCAACCTGGTATGAGGAGATCAGAGCAATTGCCTTGTTTTTTTAATAAATAAAATAACGTACTTGGACTCCATTTGAATTACAAATAACTGACACAGAGAGTGAACAGTTATGCATTGGCCCACTGTTTATCACCTTAACAGTGATCCCAGCATGAGGACTCTTTTTATCTGCCACAAAACCAACCACTGAAATAAAAGCTTTGTAACTTCCAAATAATAGACAGGTCGGGGTGAAAGATACACGGACAGGAAGAAAACCCCGACAGGTGTTATTATGGTCCAGTTCATGGTTCTAAAGATTTTGGAATTTATGGGTTCAAGTCCGGTCCGGTCTGAACAAGTAAATTTTGTTCCAACACGTATTGGACCATAATATATACTGTGTGTGTGCGCGTTTATATATGATTGGAGAATTTAGGCAACAATATCAAATAAATTTAACATTGTCACTTCGAGTCTAAGTGAATAATTGACACGGTCAAGTGCTGCTTCTATTAATTTTGGCACTTGATGTCTTTAAGTGACAATTTGGGAAACAACTATTTAATTATGCTTCTATTAAAGTTTTTGGAAAATTAGTACTGTATTTATGATGTGCTCTTATTTTTTACAGGAGTACTTATTGGATTGAAGTCAAGTGTTGTACCTTCCGGAGAAAGACTTGTTTTGTTGAATGTTCAGTGGCCACTGCTTAAGTCCTAGTTTTTTTTGTGGCATTCTGGAGTCTAGTCTAGACTCGAATATTGGAACTTGGAAGTATTTTGGTTTGAACTTTCTTTTTGTTGCTTTTGAGACTGATGAATTGTTTTGTAATTGGTGAGTTGGTGTTTACTGTTGTGGATCTTCTAGTGTATTCATCAGTCCACATAAGATGCTGAAAAGGAAAAGAGAAAAAAAAGGTCCATTTTTGGTCTAGACTTGAATGTTTTTTCATCCAGTTCAGGAACACCCCTAGAGGAAACACATATTTTTTGATGAACAATGGCCTATGGCAATTTAAGTCATTTATTCAATCATGTATCGGAAATCAGAAGCTCTTTTTCATTTAAAACCAGTGAGAAAAATATTACCATGAACATCTATGAGTGTGCTTGAAGGTTGACCAAGAGTAGTACATACAGAATAACCTACAAAACAAAGTTGGACTTGGTGTTAACAAACAGCTTAGGGATACAATGTGCAATGTGTTCCCTTTTGTAATTATAACGGAAAAGGTGGCTATCCCACACATTAGTTTCTTTCGAAAATCTGGGTCATTGAATTAATGGATGATAGTAGAAAGAATGATGTAACATCCTAACATGTATTTTCGCTGGCACAATTAATATATTTTTTTCAATATATCCACTCCAATTTTTATATTTACGAGTTTCCAAAAATTCATGTTAAGACACTTTTAAATATCTCCTCTTACAAGAATAAATTAACGAATCTGGAATAACACAAAGTGGTCACCACCACCATTTAGCCATCTTTATGCCTGGATTCAGAATACGCACACACACACACCAACCATTTTCTATGATACTCCTATTTCCAATTCTTGGGATAAAATTAGAAAAATTGACATTGGTACAGGGCTTCCAACTCTCGGTCCATCAAGAAAAACAAGACTGATTCTGAATTCAGTAAACAAGTTTAATCTATCCAGTTTCAACAATTCATCTACCATATCCATATGCATAAATACTTATTACCATCTATTTTGTTAGAGACAAGTGCACTGCAGCCCATACCACAGCGTGATGGGGCCCCACAATCCTACAATGTAAGAATGAAGAAGTTCGGAAGTGAGTACTCAAATGTCTATCATTTATCACTGTAAACTAAGAAGATTAAAGAGGCTCTCAACCTATTGAAGATAAATTAAACAAAAAAAAGTTCATAAAGATCAATTGGATGTTGCTCATTTATAGAGCAAAATAGGTGGGAGAACAGTAGTCAAATTGACTCTGACAAGCATATATGAGTTGAAACTTGTTCAAAAACATGACTATTAATTAAAAGTTTAATTAAACAACCCCAAAAACTACTGTTAAAAAGAAAATGAAACAAAGGGAAAAACCCCACTGTTTATCCTAACCTTACAGTCGACGCATGAAGGAAGATCATGGTTGAATATCATTGAACCGCAGAGCTGCTCCAAATGAATAACAAGATTTTTTTCAAGCCAAAAAAAGTGTAAAATAGTACTGATTGAATTAACAAAACAAATAAATTGGAAACATCGCAATAGACTCAATAGCGATGATTGTTCATATCCCTATAAGAATCAACTAAACATAATGTGGGGTACTTTCGATTAAAGAAAAAAACAGTTACGTATAATATTGTAACCTGATAGAGCCAACCTGAAACCACAGCACAGTCCCATTAGCAGCAACTTTATAAAACCTAAACCGAAAAATCACCAGAACAAAATAACCCTTTCATTGTCCATTGTTTATACTAGTAATCATCCTTGCACTACATAACATAATAACAAGCATCAACATATTTTCTATATTACTGAAAGTCGTACTATAAATTAAAATAAAAAATTACCCATCTTCGCTGAGAATGCCGTGCGGAAAGTTACGCAATGGTGATGCCAAGCTGTAGTAATAAACCTTGTTCTTTTCCTGGAAGCTGAGTTCACAGAGCGCGGGCACCGATTCGAGGCTGACTCGGTGAACAATCGTTAAAATCAAAATCAGAAAAATGAATTGCCGTCTCGGCTGAATTTCTCTACCACTTTTCATTGCTGATAATCTCACGCGCGCTCCCAATCAAAGTCCACAAAAACTTCGTGCATTTGCAGGGCTAAATGAATCGTAGAAAGTGGTAACGAGAAATTGGAGCAGAGAGATTCAAACACGGCGATTTGGACCCGGCCCAATTTAATCAATGAGCCCATTATTCGTTAGGCCCAATATATTCAATAGTCAATAATATAAGCAAACCCCTAAAATAAAACTTTACTCAATAGTCAATACACACATCACACACAGTAACTCCAGTGACGTGAAAATGGAGGTGGAGTCAATCCCCATTGCCATGGATTATCATCTCTTCCACGCCTCAAATGGGAATAATGCCCCTCCTCGCCTACATAAAAACTCACCATCCCAAAGCCTTCTCGGCCTTGAAAAACCTCCGCTCATTCCTATCCACGGCCATGGAAAAAATTGCCGTCGGAAACAATCCGGACGCATCCTCACCCGACGATTCGACGCCGCCTTTCGATCCATCGGTGCCGTCGATACCGATCTCGTACCCGCTCCAGACGCTCGACGAATTGGAGTCCCGTGCCTACTTCCGCTCGTTTCACTATCCGTTCAACCAAGCTGCGGTGAAGCTGCCGTCCGACGAAAGCGGCGGCATCTCGGTTTTACCGCACCGGCCTCGGATACTGGTTTGCCATGACATGGCCGGGGGTTACACTGACGACCGATATGTGCAGGGTGGGACGAACGCGGATGCTTACGCTATGTGGCATTGGTATTTGATTGATGTTTTTGTCTACTTTTCGCATAGTTTGGTGACACTGCCACCGCCGTGCTGGATTAACACTGCTCATAGACATGGTGTTAAGGTGCATGAGATTTTTTTATTTTTTTTAAGTGCCTTATTGCTAATACTAGTAGGATTTAATTTCTGCAAAATGTTTTACTGTGTTGATATAATGCGGATTCTGTTTATATCTACTTGTGTGGATTCTCAATTGTAGTACTCTCAAATCTAACTCCCCGATCGAAAACTATGTGCTGCTTGAATAACAATGACATGTTAACCGGCATTGGTTTTTGGATAACTGCAGAAGCTAAATCTTGCTGAGTATTCTGGCTTGTTCATTACATGAGGTTGTTGACTGTATTCTTACTGATTTAAGGTATTAGGAACTTTCATCATGGAGTGGGATGAAGGGAAAATACGTGCTGATAAGCTGCTATCGACGAAGCAGTCTGCTCAAATGTACGCTGAGCGGTTGACAGAGCTTGCTGTTGCTCTAGGTTTCGATGGCTGGCTGGTAAGCCTATGTTTTTGTATTAAGTGTCTGATCTTGAAATGTAGTTCCATTCTTCATTTCTTTGTTTTAAAATTTTTACAGTGCGCTTGTGAAGTTTTGTCCTAGACACCAGCAAATAGCAATGCTTCCTTATTGACACCCTGTATCTATTAATTTTCAGAAAACGAGTCCATATAAAAAACAAGCGAACTAAATGCATGCTTTGAGACACAATTAAATAAAATTACTTTTTGGGGCTTTGTTAGTGAGAGAATTGACTTCATGTCCCTTGTTTATTGGCAGATCAATATGGAAGTAATTTTGGATCCTAAACAAATCCCTAATCTGGAAGCATTTGTCAGCCATTTAAGCGAGACCATGCACTCCTCACAACCTGGGTCTTTAGTTATATGGTAGTTATCATACTTTATAGAATACCTCGTATAGGATCTGAGTTCTGGAGTCTATCTCTCTACAACCTAACACTTTACTTACTGTCATGATGTAGGTATGACAGTGTTACTGTTGATGGTGATCTTAGCTGGCAGAATCAATTAAATGACCAAAATAAGCCTTTCTTTGACTTATGTGATGGAATATTTGTGAACTATACATGGGAGGTACTTGCTTTCTTTCTATTTTGCAAAATATATTAATGCTCTCTTGTTCTGTCTTGAGATTTTGCTTCTGTACGATGCAGAAAGATTTTCCTAAGCTATCAGCTGATGTTGCTGGTGACAGAAAATTCGACGTTTACATGGGCATTGATGTCTTTGGAAGGGGTACTTATGGTGGCGGTGAATGGACTGTAGGTTTTCTACACATTAGCCTTGCTTATGACATGGATATTCTTTTATATTAGACCTGTCTACTTAGAACGTATTTTCTTGATTTTATTTGTGCTTGTGTAGTGTGTAGTGCAATAAATTTACAAAATACTGTAAATATGTAATTTTGCAGACAAATGTTGCCCTTGATGTGATAAAGAAAAATGATGTTTCAGCTGCCATATTTGCTCCAGGATGGGTGTACGAGACTAAGCAATTGCCTGACTTTCAAACTGCTCAAAATCGGTAATGGTTCTGCACTTCCCCATATCGATGTATCCGATTTGAATCTGGTGGATTTTTTTATTTTTTTTCTGTTATCCAAATGATTATATTTGGAAGTTCTGGTTGTTACCATGGAAGAATTTGCAACAAAACTTGTCATCAGGTTGCCTGTCATGATGGATGTGGCAATATTTGCCTGGAATATTTTTTCCTTCCAATGGTTTTTTTTTTTTTGGAATAAATATTTCCAGTCTAAACTTAATCAGATCATTTCGATGTTCTCTTTTCATATGCCGCATGCGATGATATTGGCTGCCTTTTGTTTTCAACTCCAAACACTTTTCCTGATATGCAATTTCCTCTTAAATCCAAATTAAAAGAATGTTTCATCAATCTGATCTTGTGTTACTTCAATTTTTGCTTCATATGTCTGATCTTATTCTCCACTAATTAATGTTCTTAAATTACAGATGGTGGGGAACTGTTGAAGAATCATGGGGAACTGTGCAGAAATACCCCAAAGTACTTCCATTCTACTCAAATTTTGATCAGGTATCTAACATTTCATGTCGTGTAACTATGTTCTTGCCTTTTTATTTCATTATTCTTGAGTTATTTAGATAACTTCAGAGTTGTATAATGAAAGCCAATTTACATACACTTTTATGGTTGGACTTGAAATTGGGGCATCCTACAAAGTCTAGTCCCGAATTAACAGGGGAACAACAATTGGGCTCACTTTAACCAATATGTAACTATTTCCCAGGGTCATGGTTACCACATATATAATGACGGAGAGCAAGTTTTTGACACTCCTTGGAACAACATTTGTTCCCAAACCTTTCAGGTATGCCTCATGGCCCACACAGATGTTTCAATTTCCCTTTTTGACCAGCATACATAGAAGGTAAGGTCCACTAGTACATTTCTCGTATAAATTTATATGCACAACACATAATTGTTTTGCAGAGAGTTTTATCCATCATCCGGTTAATGTGCAATTAAAGATGTACTATATAATAATGCATTATGTTCACCTTATTCTTCCGTTTCCTAAAACTCGTCAAACTTTTGTACAGCCTTTTATCGAATATTCTGAAGACTCTACTACTCAACCGATCCAAGTTTCCGTGAAGTAAGTTGCTTTAATCAATTCATCATTTATTTATTTGATGAAATTATTTAATTACACTCCCATAAACACTAGTAATGTTGAGAAACACAACTGTTAGTAGCTTCTTAAAAAATTAAAACTTAAACACGGTCTAGAAAAGATAATTTTGTAAACCCTTCAGTAATTCTTTGCCATGTAAAACTTGCAGCAGCACGAAATTTATACAGTTGTAGTTTTTTTATTATCCAGCACTGATTTTTGGAAACATGACATTGCACGTGCTAATTGTAGTTTCAAGGAAGCATCTTACAGTGGAGGAGGAAACATCACATTTTCAGGGGCTCTTGGAGATGATTCTGAATTTACAGTAAGGCTATTTCAGGGAGAGCTTCTTATGGGAAATTCACAAGTTCACTTTACACATTCAGTACGAATCTAACCCAATTATTATATATTCTTTACAATCTTAAACTCTATACTGACAATCTCATACCCCTGATAAATTTCTACATTATTTCATCCAACTGTTTTTATTTTTGGTATTAATATAAGTGGGTAGTGGAGGAAGAGTGGTTGAACATGAAGTTACTAGAAACAAACATGTAAACATCGATCTACTATGCTCGATTGCTCTCTAATATTCATCTACTGCGACTTAAAACTTGGATGTAACTAGAGGTGAGAGTCTATGTGAAGAGTAGAACAAAATGGAATAAGATGTAAAAAGACTTGACACTCGAAATAAATTTCACACCTATTATTTTTGTCCAGGCCAGATAAAGTTCGTATAGGTGACGGGTCTTTATTTCCTATAATAAGGAAAGTACCTATAATAATTACATGTTTAGGTAGTACTTGAGGGACTATTGGGGGTTGTTATCAATCTATTGTGCAGTAACAAGAAAATTGAGGTTCTGGCTGAGTAATTTTCTTACTGAGAATATCTTTTTTGAAGGTTAAATCAAGTGGGAACTCTCAGTTAGGTCTTGCTCTTGAGTTCTCTTCTGCCACAGAAGACCAAAAATCGATATTTCTTGCGGCCTCTGGAAATACCTTGCTGACCATGAATCAGTTCTCAAGTCATTTTACTAATGTGATAATGCCACGTAGAGTAACCAAGCTGGGACAAAAACCTGGATGGGTTATACAGGAGAGTAGCATTGGCACGGCCAGTGGACATATATTAAGAGAAATTCGGGCTGTATGCTACAAATCAAGGCCCGAAAGGCCTCTTGCAGTTGTAGATGAAAAAGCCCTTTCTCAGAATCAATCAGGTTATTATGCAGTTCTAGGAGATATTAAGATTAGCGTCGATGGAGAAAATTCTAAATTTCCACCATATAATTCTTGGATTGTTGATGGTGAATATGTTGATTGGGCAATGGGTTCTCAAGGGTCGAAAAAACTTAGTGTCAAAATCGTCTGGGGACTCAGGGTGGGTGTTGGTGATGATATTTTTGCCAAGTACAATATATATGTTGGCAAGGTCACCAGTTTGCTGCCACTTGGAATGGCGAACGAGTTTCTTGGTGAGGCGTTGGTTAAAATGTATTACATTTCCGACCTAGAAGTTCCAGAAGGAATTTCTAGTCTGAAATTCATTATCCAAGTGTGTGGTCTTGATGGTTCTTGCCAAAAGCTTGAAGATTGTCCATTTTTTCAAGTGGAAGTTGAGGGCTCCTAAATTTCATTCTTACCTATTATTTTTTCTACGTTGTAAAATTAATGAGAATAATTATATATATTTGAGAGAATAAAACTATAATTCAAAAGAAAAAAACATAAATTAGCCAAGTACACCCTCTTTCAGAAATTGAAATTCAACATGAGTTGTAAATGCGCACTTAATTTGAGACTTAGCTTGTTAATTGTAATTAATATATGATAGTAAAACATGATCAATAAAAGTAACAGGTAGTGTAACACATTGTTTACAATTGAGTTCTCCATTAATTTAACTTATCTCCCTCAATTTTTTAGACACGATTATTATCTTTCTTGATTCTTTATAGATAGTTATGTGACTCCCTAATTTATTTAATTAACAATTCTCTTCAGAATTTATGTCTGCAACAATATATATTTTTATATATATTTGTTCAATATTTTAATTTTAGATGTTGGGATAAGCAATTATTTTTTTATATAACTAGCTAGCTAGGTACGCTTCTTAACATTATTTTATTATTATTTCCCCAAGTTCAACATGCTAGGGTTGACTTATCATCTTCCTATGTTCCTATGTTTGCTTATACAAAAAATATTTAAATACTCGCACTTAATTTTTACTACTACTACTATATTACAAATATACTATATTTGTCCTTTCTCACTAATTAAACTTAATTTCATTCCTGGTTACCTACACAATTAAGTCTACATAAATATTAGTACTACTTATCTAATGAAAATATTTCAAAAAAAAAAGTATCCAATAATTTCTTCTAAAAAATGATGTTATCCTAGCTTAATTAGCTAAATGAGCAGTACCAATTTAATGCATATAAATTAAAATTTGTCAAAACCATTGCTCCATTTTGATTACGATCGTCGATCTCTTACAACCACAAACGTACTAGCTAGCTAGGTACTACTAATTAAAATTGATCAAGAAACCATGTGGTCATGATGAAGTACATGATTGCCGCCGCCGCTTGTCGACGTGGCACTGAAGTTGAGCAGCTGTGGGAAGTTATTGTTTTCGAGTAAAAAAGATTCATCACCTAATTGTTCTTCTTGAGTATTAGCGGCGTTGACCAACAGCTGCTCTTGCTCTTGCTGCTGCATCTGAATGCAAAGTATCTCGGCTCGAGCCATGGCCACTTGCATCTGGAGCTGTGACACCTGGCTTTGGAGGTACGTTATCACGCCTACGCACCCGTACACCGGGTCCCGCGCCCTCGCGTTCGCCTCGTACACTAGGCTGTTCACCGTGTCCGCACGCTGGTGCACCGGAAGCTCCTGTACGTACGTGTATATAATCAATCATACGGTTCTAATTAATTTTATTTTATATATAATTACTTATAACCCTAGCTAGCTAGGGTTTGAATGAATGAATGAATGAATTTACCTGCAACATTTTGCTAACGTTGCTAGCACCAAAGACCTTGTGAACGATGGCAAACTTGTGAGGATCGTCCGACGGGAAATAAGGTGCGAATACGCAGTCCTTGGCGCACCTTCGCCTCAGCAACTTGCATGAAGCGCACGGCGAACTTCCGGCACCCATATTCCTATTTGTATTGATTTGTTGTTTTTAATTAATTAAAAACTTAATTGGAAAGAAGAATGATATATATGGTTATTGTTTGTGAGGGTATATAGAAATAGAATACAAAGATTAATGCATATTAGTATTACATGGGGAAGAGACCCTGTGTGTATTTATAATGGCTCGATCAAGAGTATGAGTATGAGTGTGACTGTGTGAGATAACTTAATTACAAACACAATATAAAATATTATATATATTTAAACTGATGATAATTAGTAATTTAATTATAGAGCTATAGCTCCCCTTAATTAATTGAGTAATGAATCAGAGCGTGTACATATATATAGTATGGGACTTCAATTCATTGGAAAATTTTCAAGCCTGGTTGGTGTTAATTAATTAGCAGCAACGAAAAAGCGCTATGGTGTTAATTAGCAGCGTCGACCAAAAGCCGAAAAGGCAGTAGTAAATCTAAGACGCTTTATTCCAAAAATACAACAAAACAAAAGCAACAATTCTAGCTAACATTATTTTAAATCGAACCTAGCTAGTTGAATTACTTGTTCTATTTCACGTACAGACAGATGTTAGACATTAATTTATGCCGTTTAATAACCATATTTAAATTTCAAATGTAGAGTCAAAAAGAAAAATGTATTGATGTTAGTATATTGTATGAATTAATATCGGACCTAATCATTCGCGCTTGTATATATATATGAACTGATGTTAATAATATTATGTTGATGTTTGTTTCTTGAGAAATCGATGTTATAAATTTTGACTTTGTGAATGTCGATCTCTTGAAACTTGCGATCAAAGACCTTGTTAAAAGAACAAATTAATACAAAAAAAGAATCAGAATTAGACTGATTATAGACTTATAATCCGTATATACTGTAGTATAGTGTAGTACTAACCTAAGTGTACTAAAAGTTTTTCTAAATGTTTTGGGTAGTTGACTTCTTAAACAAGTACTAGTAGATGTACGTTAATTAGCAATGTTGACTAACACATAACTTTTTAAGATAATTTTGGAGTTACATGCATATATTATAATTATATAAATCCTTTATTTTAAGAATATTTTTATAACATTATTTACCATTTTAGGTAAAGTAATTGTCTTTCAAAATTGGAAAGTAAAAATAATTGTAAGTAAAGATGATGCAAAAAATTCAAATATAAATGTATTTACAAAAATAGTATAAAAATATAATTAAGTGAAATGTTAATAAAATACAACTAATCATATATATGGAGTACTATAGTCTACTCATGAAGAGAGAGGAGCTCAACGTGAATGTTTGTGAAAGAAAAAACATTCACATGAATTTATGCAAACAAAATTGGTATTATAGACTTATATAATAATTAATCGAATCAATTAGTAATTGTCTAATTGATATGGATGAGTAATACGAAAAAAAAATGTATGGAGTAGACATAGCAAAAATTCAATGGGGTCCATCTAAAATTGCATAATAGTTTTGAATTAATAATTTGTCTTATATATAATGCTAATAACTCATTTTGAAAAGTAATGCCTTGGTTATTAATTACTCATTAGTCTAGGTCTCACTTTGTATAATTAATACTAGATTACTAGTAATAATTTAAGCATATCTCTTCACGAGGTAATACATAGTCTCTTACTCTCTTTTATGCGGATTCTTTTTATCCTAAGAAAATACTAAGTATAATTTTTAATTGTTTTTAGTATTTATTTTGTATTTTCAATATATATTTAATAAATTGAGACTATCTATTTTTATAATAAATTTACTTTAATTTGTATTAGTGGTTTATAAAAGTCAGATGCAAAAGTCACAGAAAAATATATAGCACATTATGACAAAGCAAAACATTCCGTCTAAAATTACACTATAGCTAGCAACCGTGGTTGAATCAAATAAAGTGATTGATCAAACAAAAATAATATACTATCTCTATACTCATTCTGAAAAATCTGAACATTTAAATTATAAAAAACAGAATTTTCAAATTCTGAAGGAGTATTGTATACGATACGAGTACTCAATAGTAATCGTATACATTATTTGCTTTGGAAGGAAGTGTAATATTTATTGAGATGATAGCATTCAATTCAATTTTTAGTACAGGGATTTTATAGTCTTTGGTCATACATACGGTCATAGGTTAGTTGCACAGGACCGTATATTCATATTGTTCCCACGCACCACACCACATCTATTAAATTCATAACTACAATTTGTCAGTCTTATCTGATTGCAGCTGTAATTGATATGCTTCATTTTAAATTGTTAATCTCTATTAACTTTATCTTCACATCAATTTATTGCGATTTAATTATTATATTCGTCTAAAAAATAATCATATTTTATATTTATTGGAAGTGAGATCAGTTTTATGAGAAACTTTCAAATAAAAAATACACATACATACATTAGTATAAAATCTAAAAATCATTGTTCTTATAGGGTATATATTTTTCAAGTCTCATTTATATATATTTATAATTGTGTTTTATTTGGGGTCCTTCCCCCTTTTTAATTTAATGTGTTTATAATTAATAATCGTGAAATTATAAACATCCCATTTTACCCCTAAGTTAATTACAAAGATTCCCCTAGCTATAAGACCAAGCTATTAATGCCATGAAATTAAGTGACGTGAAAAATACAATAAAAATGAAGCTGCAGCCCATATCGAGATTAATAGTAGTACATCATGTTGGAAATAGTGGTTTTATAAACCCTAAGCTCCTTGCATTTATTGTACCTTCACATAACTCCAAATTTCTTTTCTTTGTCTCATCTTGATTAAACCAAAATTATACTATATACTATACTGTATGATGTGTGAGTGCGAGTTTAATTCCATGGAACCTTCATTAAACCCCAACCTATATAATTACATTTATTTATAAGTTTAATTTCTATAAGACAACCTTTTCATTTTTTATGGTAATTCGTCCAAATATGAGTATATGACATACAAGTCCGCGAATAGAATTAACAAAATCGAGTCTCAACTACTCCTGAGAGAGCGTATAAAATATCTTACACTCAAATATAAGTTGAATAATTTTATTAATTTAAATACATCCATGAATTAATTGTTGAAAAATCTAATGAAAAAACAGACATCTTACACTCCCTTGTTTGGAGGAGATCAAAACACGTGAGCATCCAAGCAAGCATTAAATGAGCATCGTGCGCGCACACACATTGTTGTGTTTTGTATTCCTTAAAGATAGCGATAGACCATTGTTATACCAATAATTTTCAATTTTGATGTTACTGCAATCTTATTTTAATACAAAAAAGATTCGATTTTTAGTGCAAGGATTTTCAACCCTAATCTTCCAACATATTTTAAGTTGTTCGTGTTCATGTTTTTTAACCCCAACCCCAACGTGTGTTACAATATTTGGTGTGTAATTATGTAACGATTTTTAATCAATCCTAAAATTAATTATTAATGTGACATTTTCTGTTAGCAATTCATTAGAAGTCAATTATCTTACAAACAACATACTGTATTCTTATTCAATAATAAAATTATTTCTCGGCTCTATATTCTTTCTCTATTTTTTACTTCTTATAACCCTCTCCATGATTATTTGTTTAAAGAAAGAATAGAAACTCCATTTTTTTGCTCAATAAAAATAAAATTCACGGGCCTTTTCAGAAAAAAAAAAATCAAAACAAATGAAAAGAAATAAAAATAAAAAACGAGGGCCGAAGCTGCTCCTCGTGTACCTAAACAAAGCAGATTATAATAAAAAACAAACCCGAAAAAATAACATAAAAAATGTAGCATGAGGCTAAAGTCTAACACACACGTCATAAAATTTACAAACAAAATCAAGGTGGGTGTATTTGACCCCATTTACCACAACTTATAATATAGTATTTGAACTCACATGCATGCTTCATATATGGGACTTTTTGACAAAACCATCTGCAGCCTAAACATCCCGGCAACGAAAACGACAATCGAACCACCATGGGATAAAAAAAAAGTCGGTTGAATTAAATAGGGCATGTCGGGCTTTAAGGAGGTTTCTTTTGGAAAAAATATTTACAAAGGGAAGGAGGACTCGGATTTGACGAGGGTGGAGTCATCGGATTGGTTTGTGGGGTAGATGAGTGCGGCAAGTGAGATTGGCATGATGCAAAGTGATTTGGATTGGAGGAGTTGCAGTGCGGACCCCACGTCTTCCTCCATAAGCTTCGCTACCTCGCGCTCTGTGTCCTTGTTCGACCACTTATCCCACACCTGCTGCTCATTGGATTCTATTTCCCCCGTTTCGTCCTAAAAGCAGACAAAAAAGTTTAGCAAAAAAATGTTTCAAAAACCCCCCTACATTACTTACTACAATTATCTACTTAATTTGTCTTTTTCAAGATTAGAATAAAATTAGTAGAAAAGAGTAATTTAGTTACCTCGATGGATTGGAAGGGAATATCAGCAACAAGTTGTGCCACTGCACCAGCACCACCTAGCCTACTCATGCTCAAGACCTGTTAAACATGTAAATTTTAGGCTGAAAAGAGAGACAGAGAAAACAGATTCAAGGAGAGGAGCAAGACTCGGGGGAATCATTTTTGTCTTATCAAAAATATGGGGAGTTAGCATTCATATAACCAACAGAATATAACATTCCTTAAAAAGATGACCAAGAGCGGGCAAGCATTAATAATTCCTTAAAAATTTATGTTGCATATTTGTTGGCAGCCAAGCAGCATCGTGCTTCTTAATTCAGAACCAATCATTAGTACACGTTTTACGAATTCTACAGTTCACACACTCGCATTTCCTTTGTAGCAACAAAAAATGGGGCGCTAATTATCAACCATATTCAACCACTCAAATTATGCACTGTTATATCACGTCAACTTTTCATTATGTTATCATATCATGTCTAATCAGACACTAAACCAATAAAAAATAAATTAAACCACCATTCTAGCAAAATAAGAAATTTTTTAAATTTTATTTATATAACCTAGTGCAACCTAATTTTCCAGGTGATCCACATTTTCTTGACATTGTTTTATGAAGTCTGAAAAGAAAAGAAAATATAGACTATGGCATGAGTGCTGGTATAGTGGTATTGGCTAACATAACATGGTGAGCGAGTATGAATAAATGCATTTCTAGTATGCAAGAATCCATGTATGAAAAGAATAGATAAGCATGCATACCTTGACTTGAAGCCTTAAGAACTTCACATAGTCCAGTATCTCATCGAGCATAGCAGCTCTATCAGTCTGCAAAAACAACAAAAAAATCAGTATATTACTCAAAACTCAAAAGACAAAAGGCATTAATAATTCCATGTTAAACAAACCAACCCTATCCCTTATTAATACAACAAGATTATTAGAATAGCCACAGTCATCTCAAAGTCTCCACTACAGTTGGTCATCTAACAGTTAGACAAAAACAAATACTCCCAATGGAGAAATTTAGCCGAAAATCTAAATCCCAGGAGGGACTAACCCTATGAATATGATACACTCATACACATACTGAAGGTTTGATAGGGATGTCAATGCAACCCGAACTCTGTGAACTGGCTCGAGTTAGCACGAAAAAAGTGTAGGGTTAGGGTCTAATATTTTCAACCCGTAAAAATTGAGCCCGAATCACATTGGCTGCAGTTTTAATTTCCAAAATCAGAATAGAATACAGTTAGACAAAATAAACATGTTAGTTAAACTCTAACCCCCCATTTTCCTTTCCATTTGTCCTTTTTATATTTTGTTTATTTCTTTTGGCTTTTTATTTATTTTCATTTCCCAACCTCTATAGTAGTCTACACATCTTAACTGTCTCTTTCTTTCTCCATTTCTTCTTTACCTCTAAGACACCTATCAGCCTATTATATTATCTCTAAAAAATATTGCTATTCCACCATCAAATCCACCATTCGTCTCTTTCTCTCTCACCACTCACTCTTTTACTAGTCTCGGCACTTTCATTATATTGAGAAAAAATTCAAGCGCTCTTTCATTTGAGATCTAATCAAAGTGAAATTTGCCAAATTTGAAGGGTGCTGCTCCTCTCTTAAACTTCCCTGAGCTCTAGAACCAGAGAAGGAAAGTTGGCCAACAACTTCGAGTTAAAACCAAAAATTATAACTCCTTTATGATATTTCAAGGTGAATAGTTATGCCTAAAATGTAAGAACCCATAACCATCAAAATAATTATGTAGCCACCTCAAAACAATATCATTTAAGTATATAAGTGACCGCACCTTGTTGCAACTAGGAACAAGTTCTTGCAAGGCTTTCATTCTTTCAGATATCCTTTCTCTACGCAACTGATTCAAGATGCGTCATTTATTAAGATTCATTGCCGATAATAAGTTGAAGAAGTAGTTATTTTTCTGTCGAGTAGAGTATATAAATGACATTTTCACAAAAAAATGTATACCCGCTCCGCAATACTATGAGGGTCTGTGGCTTGACCTCTTCTTGCCCTAACCCTGGGCCTAATGACAGGTGGGTGCGGCACGGTTACCCCAGTGTTTGTTGTTGGAAGACCTTGAAATGCCTGTGGACGTAAGTAATATTCTAGTGCTTAGTATAGAACATTATATCATGAAAATAATGGTTCTATATGAAACAGCTGATACATGACATCAGAACTTATGATCTTTCAAAGAGTTATCCAAATTACGATGGACGTGAACAAAGCAGAAGACTCTTGTCAAATTAGATATACACAACGAACTCTGTTTTTACCTTACTTCATTCACTGATCTACAAAAGGAATCTTTGGAGTTTAACAATTTTGATCAATTCATCTTGAATCTGTTAAACAGGCCAGTCTGGTGGGATTAATTTACTTTCTTAGAATAAATAAACACATCTCTTGTGATTTGTATTTGAAATTATTTTTTCAAGAGGGATGGGTGGAAGTGTCCGTCTCAACAATTTTAAGCATCTGAATCCGATATTGTGACAGCATAACTTTGATGCGGTGATACAAGCAACAAAGCAAAGGCATATGAGTCTTTGTAATATGAGTAGAACTTCTTCAAGTAAAACAGTAATATATATTTAGATAGGCTGACTTGTCCAACTAGGTACATCTCAGGAATAGTTAAAACAAATGTGAATTGATTTAGAAGATATTGGATTTGCATATTTCAAGAGGTTTTGCAGATTTAAAAACTAGATCAATAGAAATTCGGTTATTGATATGACTAAAAAACTTTAAAAAGATTGTTATGACATTTTTGAGACGAGATCCTAATTTTTACTGATAATCACATCATTGTTTCTCTCTTAAATTAAGGTCATCCAACACACTTATAGAGTCATAGGTGGAAAAAATGAAGGAGGAAATTCGTGACAACCAGAGACATGCAACAAATAGAGGCCACACAGTCAAATAAGGTTCAACATTATGAAAGCTATATAGCCAAAAGGCAATACCCTCTCACCCACGAAAAGTGCCGCATCACAATGAATCTTAATTTTCAAGACGATTTTCACTGAACGAATTATCATTCATAGTTACAACTTGGTAGTTGGTATTAACACATTTTCAATATTTCATACATGAACATTTGAAACCAAGATTCGGTCCCAGGGGCTCTCACTTACCTTAGCTCCGAGCAAATATTATGTTAAAATCTTATAAACTAATCAATTCATGGAAGAGTTCTGGACATCAAGCACGAGTCACAGTTACACACATCACTTAGATACACAAACGAACGCATACAAGAAAAAGGAAATTAATCACATCTTATTATCCGCATAATCAAGTTAAACCTGGTGAAGTTGAGGCGCAGTGTGACGAAATGAATGAGAATTAAAATGGTCGAAAGCCGGATATAAACTCCCCATATTAATATTAACTGCTTCCCTCTCCTGCAAAAATAAAATCAGGACACAGATACCACTAAGCCTTTATAGCACTTGCACAACATAAATTTGATTCATAATTCCATTATCTCACGGTTAGTCAGTTCCAATAAATACCCAACAGGAAAAGGGCAAAAACAATCAAACACAAAAGCTTACTGGCTTCACGGCAAA
The DNA here is from genome assembly GCA_954870475.1 of Euphrasia confusa. Lineage (NCBI taxonomy): Eukaryota > Viridiplantae > Streptophyta > Magnoliopsida > Lamiales > Orobanchaceae > Euphrasia > Euphrasia confusa. The sequence goes on from OX940957.1 coordinate 36,170,229, forward strand.
TGCTCCGTGGTCGTTATCCAGGCTTAGGCTCAAAGGAAACATCGATGGAGGATGGTGGAGGCTCCCGGCTCCGGCGGCGGACGGACCAAGCTGTGAAACAGTATTTCCCAAAGACGAAGCATCCGAGGCGTTGGCGCCGATGGCTCCGGCGAGTCCGCCGTAGGAAGGAATCGAAAGGATTTGGTCGAGGAAATCGTCGGAAGCGTAAGCCTCCGGTGGGTTCGCCGCCATGGCGGCCAAAGGAGTTAGGGATTCGAAGGATTATCGAGGAATGAAAGCTTGGAAATGGAAATCTAGTGGCCTTCTTTTTGATGAGGAGAAAGTGGTGTTAGTGGTGGGGACAAAAAGGTCAAGTGAAAAAGATTGTTACATTTTTTTACCGGAGAGCTAAGCGTTAGCCGCCGTCTGACGGACGGCCATCCACAACTTTGCGTCTAAAGAAATCTAAACAATAATTTAAAATTTAAAGCATGAAGCGTGCAAAAAATGACAATACACTCTTAATTTTTTTGAGGTTATTTAATTTCAAATATTATATTTTCGAACGGAAAATAATTTAAATAATTTTATCTCATAACAAATTAACAATGCATATTGCATTTTTTTGCATTTTTTTGTTGTCTTTTAAAGGTTAAAACTTTGCTCATTTATAAATGTAAATTTTTTTATAACTTTATTCGTTTAATACAAACTTATTTATATTATATCATTCATTTTTTAACTAACTACTTTATATCAATATATATCATACTTTTATTTATGTTATATTATTAAATACATAAATGTACCTATTATATTTTTATATTATATCATTAAATAAACATTTTTTTTACATGTAGATCCGGTTTTGACCAATGCACACCTCTCAGAGTAAATAATAATTTTTCGGTTTCATAATTAATTGTACATTTTACTTTATCATAATAAAGTGTGCAACGGTGCAAACCCACATTTTTTTTTTGTACTTTCTAATATTCAATAATAATAAAAAATGATTTAATTCAATAAATTGATATTTTTGATATATTTATAATTTATCTTTTACAATAGTATCTAGGGCTGGAAGTTCGGTTAACCAAAACCGAATCGAACCGAATGACCGGTTAACCGAACCGAAAAATGACAAAAATGACTAACCAAAACCGAACCGAATAATTTATTGGATAACCAATAACCGAACCGATTTTTTCGGTTCGGTTATCGGTTAACCAAAAAAACCGATTAGAAAAAAATAAGCTGATTTTAAAAGAAATATCGTGGGAAAAAAAGAAAAAAAAATTAAAATATAAACAAATTTAAACCAAAATTCAACTTATTCAACCTAACATTCATAAATCCAACAAAATACAAAAAATCCGAAATAAGTAAGGACATTCATAAATCCAACAAAATACCAAAAATCCGAAATAAATAAAGGAATGTTGTCATACAATGGTTCTTAAGAATATATATAATACGTAACATATATAATATATTTCGGTTATTCGGTTTTTAACAATCGGTTATCGGGTTAACCAATAACCGAATATATAAATTTTTTCTTACCGAAAACTGAACCAAAAACCGAATTTCTTATATTTGGTTAACCAAAACCAAAATTTTCGGTTCGGTTTTAACCGATAACCAAAACCGGAATTCCCAACCCTTAAATATCTTAAATATCTGTATGAATCTTTGATTCTTTTCCATATGCCTGGGTCGGTCTTCATAAAAAAGTTCGAATAGCTTACACAGTAAGAAAAACATCCATCACCCACCCAATAATAGCCTGCCACGTGTAGTGCACTTTTCAGTACAAAGCAACTACAGCGTTCCACGTACTTACTGCACCTACTAATTTCCCCAAATCTAAAAAAAACGCAGAAAAATTCAATTACGAGCTTTCGAGAAGCCATCCATGGCGGCCACATCTGAGGTTGTATCGCTTGTACTCTTCTTATTCGCCGCAGCATCAGTGATTTCTAATGCCGAGGAAGCATTCGATGTTCGGCGCCATTTATCCACGGTTACCAGGTCTGTCTTTCTCCCTCCACTTATTCTCATTCTTCGATTTGCTGTTTGGTGCGGTTAATTTTCTGTTTTTTTATTTTATTTTTCTCAGTAAAATTAGCTGTATAGGTGTGGTTAATTTCTGATTAATTCGTGAATAATTATCGATTTCAGCGTGTCACTTGTAGTACACGGCTAATCTAGATGTCAGTACCAGCCCTACTAATGATGGTTGATGAATGTAGTTTTGATTTATTACCGATTTGACTATCTAAATGTTGTGTGACTGCGTGTGGTTTGATGCGAAATATCAGTTTCTTTGCATCGTTGTAGCTCAATTTACAGGGGCATGGATTTAGTGTGTGTGCTTCAGTAATTTTTTTAAGATTATCTAACTTTTGGATTGGGTGAATCCTTCTCTTGGCTAACTTGTATATGTATTTTCTGCCCAGATATCAAGTTGCGAAGGACATTTCTGAGAATTCCTTTGCCAATTCGAAAATCCCAGATCAATGCAAACCTATTCACTTAAACCTTGTGGTAATCCTCTTACGAGTTTTCTGTACGACGCTGTGATTAGTGGTTTTAATTGATTCTCTTGTTCATGATTTGGTTGAATGATACCTAGAAGCCTGTTTTTTCTTTCTTTCCTTGTGCTATGGTGACTTGGAGATATTTTGGTGGATGTTATACTGGTGATGACATTGAGCGGCTTAATAGTTTAAAATCGATGAATGTGTTGAGGTTGAGGATTAGGAACATTTAGCGTTTCTGATTGCCGTTTGAACTAATGGTTTTGTAATGGCACTTTGATTGTCGGTTGAAGAAAAATATGAAATATTAAAATATAATACGAGAACTAACTGCGGTGGGAATGTTTAGTTTAAGCAATTTGATGTCACTGTGCATTGTCAGTCTTCTAGTGTAATCCATCATTATTTGACATGATCTATTGGGGAATATATGATTTTTCAGTTTGCTTACTTAATTTAGAAGTAGATAGAATGGGACCCACTAATCTATAATCTATGCTGCTACGTGCTTTCTTCTTGCAAGTTAGTCCTACACTTGATTTGTGTATGCTTGTGTGCCACAAATATTTGTTCTGATGATTGGGTTGGCAGGCAAGGCACGGAACTCGAGCTCCTACGAAGAAAAAGTTGAAAGAATTAGATGCCTTGGCCGGTCGCCTGGGAGTCCTCTTAGAAAATGTAAAGGAACAGAGGTCAACCGTGTCTCCTGCGTGGTTACGGGGATGGAAATCTCCTTGGACAGGAAAGCATCGTGGTGGAGAGTTGATCAGTGAAGGAGAAAAAGAACTGTATGAACTCGGCATTAGAATCAGAGAAAAGTTTCCAGAACTGTTTATTGAGGATTACCACCCTGATATATATCCAATTAAAGCCACTCAGGTTTGCTATCATGATTTCATTATTTATAATTCATATATCAATGAGACCTTCAGTTTATAATTTAGTTTGGCTTTTCATATCATATTGTATGCATGTTAATTTTTTCTTCCATGTCTGGATATTAGGTAAGATTCTTTACACCTAGTATGGTCACTTTGACTGGCATCTTACTCGTGCTCAAATTTTGGATGTGATGGATAATTTCAGATTCCTCGAGCATCAGCTAGTGCTGTAGCATTTGGCATGGGGCTCTTTAGTGAAAGGGGAAATCTTGGACAAGGACGTCATCGAGCTTTTGCAGTTACCAGTGAAAGCCGTGCAAGTGATATAAAGTTGAGATTCCATGATTGCTGTCAAAACTACAAAGTAAGATCACTTTTTGGAAGTTTTGTTTAGAGGCAACAGTTATGCTAATCATGTGCCTATTTCATACTTGCACTCATATTAATGTGTGACATTCAGACCATATTTATTTTGTTTGATTAAGGAAGTTAAACTATAGTGACTGTTGATTTTAAGAAGTTGTTTCGACTTTCAAATCCTTTCCAGCGGACTTGGTCACATATGTTTTGACATCCGGAACTCCTTTGCTGATGGTTCACAATGAACAATGTTGGGGCTGGTATTATGTAGGATTTAAATCTATGTAATCTACTTTATTAGTTAATTTGTTTTTGTCAGAACATTCGATCATTTTACCTCAAAACATCAAAGTTTTTTTTTTTTTTTTGATACTATGCAAGGATTTCACTCCAATTTAATGGTTGATAGACCACCAGAATAAGTAATGCTAGAGTTGATAGGACTAGGTTATGATGGGAAATATTTTATAAGAAATGTAGCTCAGTAAAAAATGATGTGTCAATTATAAACAAGCTCAGCAGTTGATCATCTTTTGTTTTGTTTTCTGCTGCTACTGAATATGGGATGTATGTCATTTTATGTTGGCATCTGATTCCTGGACTCAAATACCTTGTATTTGTATATTGCATTGTTTCTTATTTCCTGTTCTTGAAATATCGATGAAGAGTAATTCCATTTCTTTGCTGATCATTTTATTTCTGGGGTAAATTTAATTAGATAATGAGTGTTGTAAATTGTCATGAAGTGTTAAAGAATTGCTTTCTGATTTCTGATTTGAACAATCTTATTGGTTTTACGAATAAAGGCATTCAGGAAAAGTCAGCAACCAGCTCTTGATAAGCTCAAGGAACCCACACTGAATGAAATAACTCAAAACTTAGTTAAGCGCTGGGGCTTGAATTTCACACGACAGGATGTAGCATCTCTGTGGTTTCTATGCAAACAGGTAATTTTGCCCTTATTATGTTTATGTTTTAATATTTACATTTATTTTCCATCTAGAATATAAGTAATATTGATTCACTGTTGGCTTGTAGGAAGCATCTCTGCTTAACAAAACTGATCAAGCTTGTGCTTTGTTCACTCCATCCGAGGTACTTTTATGTTCAGTTACTAGAAGAAGAGACTTATTAATTTGATCTTATTTGAATATTGCAGGTTGGGTTCACTTCTTAAATTAAGGTTTTCTAATTGATAGCCTACTGCACTAATTGGATTTAATAAAAGAGTGATATACAGTTTTAAAGAATAAAGAGAATACGTTATACAGATAGTCAGTGAGTCCATTTGTTGTTTATGTTTTTAAGTTGTGAGTCGTCCTTTGTAGGTTGGTTTGCTGGAGTGGACAGATGATCTGGAGGTTTTTGTAGTGAAAGGCTATGGTAACGCATTGAATTACCGTATGGGAGTTCCATTACTTGAAGATGTTATCCAGTCAATGGATGAAGCTATTAAGGCTAAAGAAGGTATATCAAATGTAGTGAAAAATAATGTCTTTTTGTGTGATTTAAAAAGAGGATATTTAGATTGTCTGGATTATTGAGATCACAAATTAAAATTTAGATGCTTCTCAAATTTATATAAAGCTTTGATCTGTTGGACTTAATTTCAGTTCACTTCAGTTTAGTTCAGACTCATTCAGTTCAGCTCTCACTCACTTTCGATATTCTATTTATATATATATATATATATATATATATATATATATATAAAATATACGTATATGTTTACATAATTAAACAATAAATATTTCAAAATCGAACAATATTAATTTTTAAAAATTATTTGAAAAAACCTATTCAGGATCAATAAGTTCAGTTCAGTTAAGTTAGTTTCAGTTCAAAAGAATAGAGCCTAAATGTAAAATGGATTCTTTTATTGTTTTCACTTTTCATCTTCATAGTATGTTGAATTATTTAAATAAAATGTTAATTTAGTTTTTTGCCTAGCCTTGTTAAGGCTTAAAAGACCATTCTCACAAGATTATTATAATAATACTAATATGGTAATAATTATAATAATCTTTTTCCCTCGCCTCATTCAGATGGACTTGTTCATGGGAGCTATGAGTTGGCCAGACTAAGGTTTGCTCATGCGGAAACACTCCTTCCGTTTTCCTGTTTAATTGGGTTATTTCTCAATGGACCTGGTGAGTGTTCTTAATCATTTAATGTTCTTATTGTGTTCTGTAACAATCCCAATTTTTTTTTTATTTTGTGGCTCCTGCCTTTGGTTCTTCCCTAACATTGCTGCTGCTGGGATTTCAGAGTTTGAACAAATACAAAGTGAAAAACCTCTGAACCTACCTGTTAAACCTCCCCAAAATAGAATCTGGCGGGGCAGCACAGTCGCCCCGTTTGCCGGAAACAACATGTTAGTTCTGTATAGCTGCCCAGCCAACAACACGAGCGAGTACTTTGTGCAAGTACTACACAATGAATATCCTATTCCAATGGCGGTAAGCTTGTTCTAGTCTATTACCATTGTTTATATCTTGTTTCCTTGCAAGCTCAGTTTTATTTGTTTGTTTTTTCTTTATTCCCTTTTGTTTTCTTCTTAATTTTATAATTCACACTTGTTCATAAGTGAATAGTTTTTGGTTTTTTTTTCTGATATTTAGAGAAGATCTTATGATAACATTAGGAATTTAGAAGCTATTTAAAAAGGTGGAGAAATTCAATTCCCAACTCATTTTCAAAACAAGATCTTATTTTCACTCATTTAATTTTGGCCATTTTAATTTCAGAACTGTCGTTACTAAAATCTTATAATCTCTAAAATCTTATTTGCATATTTTAATTTCAGAGCTGTCATTACTAAAATCTTATAATTTTAAATAAAAGTATGTGCTTTAAGCTTTTGGATGATTCATTTATTATTTTATGCATAGGGCTGTGGAAATACGGACTTTTGCCCGTTCAATGTGTTCAAGGTATGCTTGTTTTGACACCCCATCCCACCCTCTCTCTTTTTACAATGATCGACAGATAGCTTTACAAAATACACTCTTTGATCTGCAGGAGAAAATTGCTGCTCCTCATTTAAAACACAACTATGATTCTCTCTGTAGCATGGAAACTGAACAATCGACCAGTATGTTTTCACAAATATGGAATTGGATTTTCCCGACTGATGTTAGAGAAACCCAGAAAGACGAGTTATAGGCTCTGTAGAAAAGAGAAGGCTCTCTTCTTTTCCTTCTTTGTTGGCATGGCATAATAGCCTTCTGATCATTTTTTGCAACTGGTCAGTGTTTGTGTAGGCTAGGCCACATTTCTTCTCTTTAATTCGAGCTCACAGCTTGTATAAACTCTCATACGAGAGTTTTGAGCAAAATTAAACGATGGATTGTCAATTTTAGTTTCTTCATTTCTTCGATGTTTGCTGGATTGGTTGTAACTTGTAAATTATTCGGGTCATCTCAATTTAGAAGGTGAAATAGGGAATTTCATGTGAAGGTTGGGATCTATTTGCATATTTACACACAATGGTGAGTAGTACATGCAGGCTTTTACCTATGGTAATTCATAACCTCTCTTCCTACATGGCTACAACTGTTTCTTAAAACTATTGTCGTGATTCCATATTACATGCAGGTTCTTATAATCATTATTTTAATATTTTATGTTTGCAATTTAGTATTACATATTAATAGCGCTCTAGTTCAAGGAAGTGAACCAATTTTTTTACAATTTTTACTCTGCTAATTTGCCACTTAGACCATCTCCAGCAGCAAATATTTCAATTCCTAAATATTCTTTGCCACGTCAGCTTATTTCACTTTACACTTCATCAAATATCTTCAATTATCCTTCAAATATCTCATACTATACAATAGAAAATATTTCAAAAGATATTTCATTTTCTCTTTCCTACACATCATTATTCCACTATACCCCACTATATATTACTTTTTTATTTTTAATTGCATGTTTTATAAAATTTTAATTAATAATAATATTTGTTAAATAATAATTGATATAAAAATAATTAAATTATTTATTTATTATTTAATAAAAATAATATAATTAGAAAAATATCAAAATAAATTATATTATTAAAAAAACGAAAAAAAAAACATACATAAATTATTCAAGTAGTACAACAATTTATTCAAAACACAAACATTGAACACACTCAAACATTTCAAATCTTAAACAAACCCGAATAGGCCCTTTTACAAACCCGAATAGCCCTTTTACAAACCCGAATAGCCCTTTTACAAACTCAAATAGGCCCTTTTACAAACCTGAATAGTCCTTTTACAAACCCGAATAGCCCTTTTACAAACCCGAATAGCTCTTAAGATTTTGACGCTCACGATCGATCTTCTCTTACGTTTACTCAAAACGTATTCAAATTTAAACAGCATTGAACACACTTGAACTAAATTAAAATGGAAAAAAAAGAAAATATTGCAAAAAAAAAGTTGGTATCCAAATGAAACAAACCTAGTCTCTATTTATAGAGGTTGCAAAATAAAAAATATTGATATAATTTTTTTTCTTATTAATTATGATTTATGCATGAAAAATAGCATTTACTAAATAAATATATTATTCCTGCCCGAACTGCTACCCGAACTTGCACGAGCTGCCCAACATGCCAACTCACCTTTTCCTTGGCCCACAACCCCTCCTTTTGCGTTGCTTTATCAGAATAATTGTGGGAATTATTGAATAATTCCCAAAAAATAGTTTGGAAAGATGCTCCTATGAAATATCACCTACTGCAAGTAAATATCTTTCAAATTACTCCATATTGGAGTTGGTCTTAGACCATCTCCAATAGGAGACATTTCAACCCCTAAATATTCTTTGCCATATCATTTTATTCCATCTCCACATCATCAAATATCTCTAATTATTTTTCAAATACCTCATACTCTCCAATAGGAAATATTTCAAACATTATTCTATTTTCTCTCACTTCTACATCACTTTCTTTTTTCTTCCAACTCATTTATTTATACCCCACTATAATAATAATAATAATAATAATAATAATAATAATAATAATAATAATAATAAAGTTTTAAAATTTTAAAGTTATCAAATGTATAAAACAAATTTACGCAACTTATTCGAGAAATAATAAAATAATTATTCAAAACACACAATATTGAACACACTTGAATTAAATTAAAATGTAAAGAAGATAAAAAAAATTGAAAAATAAGTTGTTATCCAAATTAGACAAACTTAGTCTCTATTTATAGAGGTTGCAAAATAAAAAATATTGATGTAATTTATTTTATTTTTATTTTATTAATTTTATGTGAAAAATAGCATTTACAAATCAAATATATGTCTCTTGCCCAAAATGCTACCCGAGCTGCCCAACTCTCGCCAACTCACTTCGTCCTTGGCCCACCACCCCACTTTTTACTTGCTTTATCAGAATAATTAGAGAATTATTGAATAATTCTCAAAAAATTGTATGAAAAGAAGCTACTATACAATATCTCCTATTGGAAGTAAATGTCTTTGACATTACTTTCTATTGGAGGTGGTCTTATAGGTGGGTTCTGTCTTTCAAGGTTAAGGTGCTGTTTTTACAAAATAAGAATGAGACGGAAAGAGTAGTTCGTATACAACCTATATTATACCAAAAGAAAATAAATTGGTATTTGTAACACTTCACGTGTGATTTGTTGTATGGAGTAGTTCATAATGAATTTAAGAAAATTGAAATTGATATCACTTTAATAATTTATTTATTTAAGAAAAAAACTAGATACAGTATAATTGCATTAATCTAATTATTTTCTTGAGCTTGGATGAATAAAATTTGGACCGTAATAAAAACCGGGTATGTTTTCTTATAAATTAAACTTAAGGGGTTATATTGCTATTTAATACAGTAATTATTTATTTCCCAATCACAACGAAAAAACATCATCTTTCGCCCACTCTCCAAACCTGCTGAAACCCTAATTCCAGACGATCACTCTTCATTCCGATGTCGACAAACGGCCCTAACCTGGAGTGCCGGATGTACGAGGCCAAGTATCCGGAGGTAGACCACGCCGTCATGATTCAGGTCAAGAGTATGGCCGACAGCGGCGCGTACGTCTCACTCCTCGAGTACAACAACATCGAGGGTATGATTCTGTTCTCGGAGCTCTCCCGCCGCCGCATTCGTAGCATAAGCAGCCTCATTAAGGTCGGCAGGATCGAACCCGTCATGGTGCTCCGTGTTGATAAGGAGAAAGGCTACATCGATCTGAGCAAGAGGCGCGTCTCCGAAGAGGAAATTCAGGGCTGCGAGGAAAGGTACAACAAGAGCAAGCTCGTGCATTCGATCATGAGGCATGTTGCTGAGACCATGAACCATGACCTCGAGGTTTGGTACTTTTCATTAATTAAATGTGCACTCAATTGAGGCTATATATATTTTTTTAATTTAGCGGAACTGTGTAGTGTAGTGATTTTCGACACAATTAATCGAAAAAAACATGTCTTTTGGCTTTTATGTCATACATTTTGTGTTTGCTCGTTTTTTTTATGGTTTCTTGTGCATTTCTCGAGCCATGTTCTTATATTTTCCTATGTTCCAAAAAATGCTAGATAAGGGCAGATTGATAACCTGATGCCTAGACGGTTGATAGTTTCTTGAAAAAAAATGCTCGTTTTTTTGAAAGTTTCTTGTGCATCACAATTTGCATGTTAACGGTTGTAATGGACGGTTGATAGACGCTGCAGCCTGAAATCAGGGTGGCTGGCGGGGATTTTAGTACAAAGACTTTTTCAAAGGGATTTAAGTTTTACTAATGACAAGTATCTTATGGTAGGACCTCTATATCCATGTTGGCTGGCCTTTGTACCGGAAATATGGTCATGCATTTGAGGTAAATTTTTGTACGGTGATCAAATTTTCCTTCTCAATCGACTGAACTTTCATATTATGAATATACGACAATTCTTTGTTTTTTTCCATGTAATATGTAGGCATTCAAATTGATCGTCAATGATCCTGATACACTGCTGGATTCACTCACCCGTGAAATTAAAGAAGTTGGTCCTGATGGACATGAGGTAGTGTTCATAATAAGATTAATCAGTATCTTCATGTATTTTTACAAACAATTTCAACTGGTTATTCTGTAGGTTAAGAAGGTGGTTCCTGCTATATCAGATGAAGTAAAAGATTCTTTAGTGAAAAATATTAGGAGAAGAATGACTCCACAACCTTTAAAGATCCGTGCAGATATCGAAATGAAATGTTTTCAGTTTGATGGCGTTCTTCACATAAGGGTCTCTTGATTTTTCAATTACTCATCTGATTCTCGTTTTCCAAAACACCAGATATTATGGCAAAGACATGTTTCTTGGTTACAATTGCTGATTTGTATTGAACTTTTAGGACGCAATGCGTAAAGCTGAAGCTGCTGGCAACAAGGACTGCCCTGTTAAAATTAAACTCGTTGCCCCTCCGGCATATGTCCTTAACACCCAGACTCTTGACAAGGTAAATGCTAATATTTTAGATTAGCAGATTTGATTTAAAACATCATCTAGAGTATGTTACAGTATTATCTACGTAATATTTAATTTTCTATGTTTTTGAGTTGGAAATTAACAAATTAAGCGTCTGTTCCTAGTTCATAGCCCTTGGAACCCATGGTTATGGAACCAAACCGTTGTCTTAATTTAAAACATTGTGTCAGTATTTATTGCTAATTTTGTATCACATTTTCAACCTGTTGTCCAGTTATGTTGAGCATAACATGACTCACTTAGTCACTTTGTTATAAAAACTTGACTCATTAAGCGTCTGTTCCTAGTTCATAGCCCTTGGAACCCATGGTTATGGAACCAAACCGTTGTCTTAATTTAAAACATTGTGTCAGTATTTATTGCTAATTTTGTATCACATTTTCAACCTGTTGCCCAGTTATGTTGAGCATAACTTGACTCACTTAGTCACTTTGTTATAAAAACTTGACTCATTTTTTTATAAAACTTGTCTTTTCAAAAAAATTCAGCCCCAATACTTGAAACCCAGTCTCAAGTCTCAACTCGCTTTCACTCATATACAGCTATGCAAGAATATTACTTGCTGGACAACTATGAACATAAATGATTTAACGACTGTTTGTGAAAGCATGCCTGAGAATTTAAGTGAATAACCACTGTACAGTATCACCTTTGAGGCCTTAATTATACCTTTGCAATGAAATCAATGTCGTCGCCTTTTGTTTTTCATCTACTTCAATAACATAGAATCTTGCAGCTTTTTTATGTTCCTTCTTACTGTGCATCTTTCTTACTGATTATTAAATAATGCTGAGTTGAACTGGTGTACATGTCATTAAGCTTAACTGAGGTTTTTAAATTAATATCCAGGCTATTAAGTTTAATTAACGTTCTTAAGTTAATATGCTTGTCTTTATGATTAGAATGTTATCTGATATTCTGATTCTCATTCTTAATTATGTCGTCAAGATTGAGCCCATTATGTAACGCGTTTTTATTTATGACCAATTTTATTATTATTAGAATCATACGAGTAACATGTGAAATTTGGTGTTGCTACATTTTTATTTTGAAATGCAGGAGCAAGGTATTGCAGTCCTAAGCAAGGCAATCGAAGCATGCACTGTAGAACTAGAAAGTCACAAAGGAAAACTTACCATCAAGGAGGCACCAAGAGCGGTGAGGATCTCACTCTCTACGAATAAATATATAAATAAAAAGATTTTAAAGTTATTGTGTTGTAATAATGTTATGTGCTTCTGAAAAATTACGTGATGAGTATGCTTTCTTCGGTTCAGGTGAGCGAACGGGAGGATAAATTACTTGCAGAACAACTGGCTAAGTTGGGACGCGAAAATGAAGAGATCAGTGGTGATGAGGACAGTGAAGAGGAAGAAGATACAGGGATGGGAGAGATTGATCTGGAAAAATCTGGTACTGGGATAAGAGATTGAAAATTGTTTTTTTTTTTTTTTTTTAAATTTATTTCATCCTTTATACTCACTACAACAATTGGATATTTTTTATGTAACCGTTGCATTTGCAGCATCCATCTTGTAATACACTTGGGTTCATTAGAGCAACTCAATGGTTTTGTTAAAATGGCAAGGGTTATTTTCTATTTTGTCAAAAAATGGCAAGTGTCGATTGTCATTTGTTAAATTTTACTCTAATGGTTTAAATATAGCAAAAATCATTTTATTAAATTAAATAATAATATGTTGTTTTTTGGTATATGATCAATTGATCATATCAACTTTATAACTAAAAAAAGATTGTTGAATTTTGATTGGTTGAAGTGAGAAATTGTGATGACATCAACTTTATAATTAAAAAAAGATTGTTGAATTTTGATTGGTTGAAGTGAGGAATTGTGATGACATGAGACAAATGGCAAGAGCTATTTTTCCATATATATTTGCTCAAATATACATGAAAATTTGGCAATAACAATTTTTTGGTAAGGCTCATTTCAATTATTGGGTTGATTTTTTTGGTTTTTTGTCAAAAAATGGCAATGGCAATGGCCCTTGCCATTTCACAACCATTTGAATTGCCCTTATAGTCTCTTACTTTTATGTAGGAGGATAAAAGTCAGTCGAAGCCATGGCCTTATTGAATCTTATCACTTGGTTTTCTAAATAAAATTATTACTCGAATATCTTATTATTACTCGGATATATTATGTTTTGTAACAAAATTTGTAAAAAAAATAATGACAAAAACAAAATGTATAAACAAATAGATCGAGATATTAGAATTTATTCAAATTTTAAGCTTAATCAAAATCCTCTCACAAAATCTTAAGATATTAAATTGATAACTTAAATAGGGTGTAAACGAATCGAGTCGAATATCTCTATTCGTAAATATATTCGAATCGAGTCGAATATCTCATTATTCGATTCGTATTCGTAAATATATTCAAGTAGTTGGATTCATATTCGTATTCGTTCGAATATTAAATTTTGATTCGTATTGGTCGTATATTCGAATATTCAAATATACATTAAAAAATAAAATGAACAATATATATTATTTTATTTTTCATATAAATATTAAAAAAAAAAATTATAAACTTTACAATAAAAGTGAAATATCATTTAATATTTGCCAAAAATCTTCATCAATATTTTTTTTTTCATTAAAAAATTAATTCTGAAATATTATATGAGAAATGAGAAGTAGAAAATAAAAAAGCTAACAAAAAATATTACAATATATATATATATATATATATATATATATATATATATATATATATATATATATATATATATAATCGAATTATTCGTATAATATTCGAATCGAATAACAAATTATTCATATTCGTATTCGTTAATATTCGAATATAAAAAAATATTCGTATTCGTATTCATTTTTTGAATACGAATCATCAAAAATCGAATCGAATCACGAATCGAGTAAAAAAAGTTCGATTCGTTTATATTCCTAAACCTAAAGATCCTAGTTAGTTCAAATATGAAATATTTTTATTAATAATAGGCGTAGAAATTTAACAAATACTTCTATAATCAAATGATCCCAAAAATTCCAATTTCAAACTCCTTGGGCTGAAGCTAAAATATACTACAGTATCTTGGAAACTAATTGTCACATTTTCTTTATAAATTACAAAGAAAATGTGATCATTAGTCTAAGAAGAAAATGGTATCAAACAATTCAAGCCGAAATCACCACTCCTCACCCCAACAATAATCTGAAGCATTTGGGGATGCGGTCGCATCCCCGAAAGTGGTACTTTTGAATTCTCAGTCTACGCTGATACACGAATTCTCAACCAACAGTATTCACCTAGCGAAAGTCGATTCATCCTCTTGTTCGATTGTTTTCTTCAATTTTTTAATTCGAACTGCATTACAACATTTGATGATAATCTTGTCGCCGCATTATCTCTTCAGCCCAATGAAATAGACCTCTTGAGCTAAAATCTTATGTGCAGCTGTGGTGGCGGGGTTGAACCACAATTTGAAAAGGAAGAGGTCGCAGGTAGGGGTGAGCACGAGCCGAACAGAGCTCAAAATTTTCAAGGCTCAGCTTAAAACTTGAAATTTTCGATTCTGAGTTGTAGCGAGTTTTTTAAAATGAAGCTCATAGCGGTTAAGTTTTCTGGCCAACTTTTTAATTAATAAATAAAAAATTTAATACAAATAATTTTTTTAATCAAACATATTAAAATATAATACTACAATTTTAAATAAAATTGGTATAAAATATTATTTAAGTTTTAATTTGGAATTACAAAATTAAAATATCAAAAATTATAATATACAATATCTATTAAATTAATTATTAATAAAAAAAATCAGAGCTATTATTAAAAATCGAGAACGACCGATAACTTGTTTCAATAACTATATGGAGTAATATATTACCTATCTCAAATATATATCAATTAAAATTACAATACAAATAACAATATTTGAGATATTATATAATCATACATATGTCATGAAGTGTAAAGATCAATTTAATCGAATTATATACAAATTTTCAATAAAATATTTATAAAATTAACATCAATACATATACTCTATATCTTTTTAATGTTTTAGAATATCTCAACTTTAAGATTCAATTAGTTTCACTTGAATTCAAATTATGTTTGTAGAAGTTACAATATAACGTTCTAATAAATTCATAAGAAATTGGGCTTAACCAAGTGATAAAGTTTGTGGAGATATGGGTGCAATTTCTCATCAAGTGTGGCGAGTGTTGTGGTTATCTGGGTACAATTTCATGACGATGCTGCTTTTTTATTTTTAGTAAAAGTCAATTACATATAAAAGAAAAAAAGTATAATACCTCACCGCATTATCGAGCTAACAGACTAGCTCTCCTACTAACCAAACTGAACATATTTTTATAGAATATGACGACGCTGGTTTTATACTCTTGTGAAACAAGTTTTTATTAAGACAAGTGCCGCTATTATTTCATACGGCTGGTTTGATGCTCTTGTGAAACAAGTTTTTATTAAGACAAGTGCCGCTATTATTTCATACGGATTAAATTTATTCTGAAATTTAGGAGTAAGGCATTGCAGACTTGCAGTCTTTAGCAAGGCAATCGAAGCGCTCAGAACATCACAAAGGAAAACATATTGTAAAGGATGCACCAAGGTGGTGAGGATCTCACTTACTATGCATAGATATAAAAATAAAAAAGATCTTTATTGTTCTAACTCCTGAAAAGATACATGATGAGTGTGGGTGGTTTCTTGACGTAGGGGTCGTAGAGCAGATGGCTCTGAAACAGGAAAATGAAGACATCGGTGAAGATGAAGAAGATGCAAAATTAATGAAAATACAGAAGAAGATGTAAACATGTTTCTTTCTTAGAATTTTTGTTTACAAAATATAAGGGATTTGAATTAAGATAACAGTCCTTGCTATCCAAAGGTATGTATTTTCATACTACAAATTTACAGGCAAGAAACTCAAACTTTTATTAAACACTCCAAGCTCCACAAGTACATATACACAACACAGCCTCTTGAAATTAAAAAAACCATTATTGAATACGCCATACAAAACATATAAGAGATTGGAATAGAACAAAGAACTCGTAAAAACAACCTCCGACACTCTATCACTTCCGGACCTCCGGTCAAGACAAAACCGAGTTAGAACCACCCGTTGCACATATAAAATTCTCTGCATCTGTCATGATGGACCCACCTTCCGCCAAAACCCGTCTCGCGTAACAACCAAACTCATCCTCCACTTTATACCTTTCATCCGTACTAGCCGAACCAGACAACACATCATGATCCTGCACAAACATCCACCCACTCGATTTCTGCTTGTTCTCCAGTTTCCTCTTAACTTCCCCACCACTCCCATCCTGTTCCTTCTTCTCCTCCTTCGTCGTTTGTTCAAGCTTCGTGGTCACCAGATAGTTATCATTTGTGCCCGACCCGGGCAATGTCGTCGTTTGGAATTCGAGCGGGTGCTTTCTCTCGACCGTAAGGCTTGAAACAACAACACCTGAATCCGACTTTATCTGCACACTACTCTTTATCTCCACTTCGTGCTCCACAGACTTTTCCGTCCCGTTGTTTTTGAACTCCACTGTGTTCTCGAACTCCACTTTATTAGTAACGAACGTTGTGAAATTTCCAGCACTGGAAAATACCCAGCCAGAGACCTCGCTCTCCCTCTCCCCTTCGATCTCAAACTTCCCGTCGAGCTGGTTAAACTTGTACTTGCGCTCGACGCAGGTGGTCGGGACGCTGTACTTGATCGGCCCGGCCCGAACCTCTTCGATTTCATCATCCAACCACAAGTGCAAATTAGCATCCACAAGCCAGAAGGGAATAGCATCGTTCACCCCAAGCCCGAAATAATGCACTTTATTATCGAGCAGAGTACCTAAATACGGAGTTAACTCGATTTCATAAGAGGGCAGATCGAAAGCCCCAATCGAGACGATTGGCTCCCAGAACAAGGGGTTGATGCCTCCGGTGAAGATTACCGGGAACGGCATCACGGATCCGACGACGTTATTGTCGAGCTTCACGAGGATTTCGCGGTAAGCGCCGTGCCCTCTCTTTGTGGTTAAATTGTTCATCTCGATGTAGGAATCCGGCGGATTCGAGTACCAGAACTCGTCGTCGCCGTGGAAGGAAGCGTAAACCTCAATCACGGCTCTGTACGTATTGGGCGGAACTCGGATTCCGTGGTAAACGGCGTCCAATTCGTTCTGGATTTTGAACCAGAACCCCTCCTCGCCGCTAGCGGAAAGGGGGATTATCAAATCCGCCGGATTCCGATTCAATTCCAACGAGCTGTTAATCGATTTCGTTGGGGGAACCGTGACGGCGTCGGCGCTAGCGTTATTGTAGTAATTGAGAGTGAGATTCACCTTGTAGGCGGCGGTGTAAACGTCGTTGACGATGTTCTCGAGCATGACGGAGAGAGTGAGATTCGATTGGCGGAGGAGAGCGGAGAATTTGGTGACGTCCTTCCGGACGTTCCAGAATATTCCGTCGGCGCTCGGCTCGGGTGTGCTGGTGCGGAGGATCTCGGCGCCGGCGAGCCAGACGCCGGCGATGCGGTCGTACTGTGAGCCGTTGGAGGCGCCGGAGAGATGGAGGACGGCGTGCGTCCAGGAGCAGTTCTGGGGAGGGGAGTAGGTGTCGTTTGTGGGGGGTAGATCCACGGTGTTGGCGAAGGTGTGGGAGAGGATGAGGAGCTTGCATGAGAGCGGGAGAGAGTCGACGGGTAGGGGGCGCGTGACTTCGATGCGTTCCTGCGGCGGCAAAGTCGCGGATATACGGCGGTGACTGGTGAGGTGCAGCGGCGGCAATGCGGCGGCGAGTGGGAGAAGCAAGGTTAGTGAGAGGAAGATGAGAGAAGGATGCATGTTGAGTCAGTTGAAGGTGAGAGAGAGAGGCCGGATTTATGATGGGAGTTAATTTGACCGAGGAATGGGTACTACTTATTCTCCCGATGAGTATCACGATTCACAATCTTAAGTTTAATATTTATATTTAAGTATTACTACTACTCTAATAATTTTTTTTTTTTTTTCAAAATTAATTTTTTTTACAGTTCTTTCTTAAATAGCAAATAATTATTTAATTTATAAAAAAAGCTTTTTTATTTTAATCTCAATCTCTATTGATTTAAAATGAAATGAGTAATTATTGTTAATAAATAAAATCTTTTAATTAAACAACAATAACAAAATTGCTAATATTTTTTTAAGTTTACTGAATAATATTCTATATCAATTAATAGTATATACTCTGTTTTATTCACATATTAAATAATCACCAAAATAATTAACCAAGCTTTACCGCTTGATTATATATATACAGTTGGGGTGGTGGCCTCTACGTGTTACTCAACACGTTCATAACAGTTCATTACAATTTTAAATATTAATAAAACAAAGAATAAACACAAAATTAATATAGTAAAAAACTATAAAGTCAACGCGAGATCAATTTATTGATATTATATCGTTCCAATAAACAAATGTATAATACTGTAGCATCTTTACACTATCACTTAGATTTCAAGTACATAATTTCTCAAAATAATAGCATTTTAAGGGTTGTGATTAATACTACTTTAGTCCAAATTATATTTAATTACTTATTAGGTTTTGGATTTGGGAAAGAAGATAAATATAGAATAATAACAAGTATTATTAAGAATCAGAAAATAGCTAAGTATTACAATGAGCTATGTAGTGTTTATATACAAGAGAATATAGGCTAAAATAATAGGAGAAGCCTAGTAGAAATAGGAGTCCAGTAACATAAACATATATGGGCCTAAAGAATTAGAATAGGAATAGGACAAGTAAAATATAATCTCTATTATCCCCCCGCAAGAGGAACATAGAGGTTCTTCAGGTTCATCTTGGACATCAAAGTAGAATAGGTTGCAGAAGGTAAAGGCTTTGTGAAGACATCAGCCAGTTGTTTATCATTGGTGATGTGATGTAGTTCAAACTGTCCAGTGGCTAATTTTTCTCGTATGAGATGACAATCCAACTCAATATGTTTGGTTCTCTGGTGTTGAACAGGGTTATGAGTAAGGTAATATGTGGAGAGGTTGTCTGTATATATATGCACAGGATAAGAGACAATATGAAAATCTGAGAGAAGATAGAGGAGCCATTGTCCTTCACAGGTGGCATTAGCAGCCGCCCTATACTCTGCTTCAGTGGAGGATCTACTGACCACAGGCTGTTTCTTGGATTTCCAGGAGATGAGGGAGGTGCCCAAAAAGAAACAATACCCAGAAACACTTCTTCTTGTATCTATGCAGCCAGCCCAGTCGGAATCTGTGTAGCCAGAGAGAGATAGAGAGGAGGTGTTGCTGTAAAAAAGGCCTTGTCCAACAGATTGTTTTAAATATCTCAAGATTCTATGTGCTGCAGTTAGGTGAATGTCAGTGGGATTGGACAAAAATTGACTCAATGTTTGGACAGCAAAAGAGATATCTGGCCTGGTTACAGTCAAGTACAATAATTTACCAATGAGAACTCGAAAATTTTTAGCATCAGGAAGTAGTGTGCCATCAGTTTTTGAAAGCTTTAAGTTGAGGTCCATAGGACTGTTAGAAGGTTTGCAATCCAGGTATCTGTTTTCTGAAAGTATGTAAAGACAATACTGTTTCTGGGATATATAAATTCCATCAACAGATTTAATAATTTCTAGGCCAAGAATGAACTTAAGATCACCAAGATCCTTGATTGTAAACTGATTGTGGAGATGGAGTTTTACAGCATTGATTTCAAGTAAATCATTGCCAGCAAGAATGATGTCATCCACATATATAAGAAGAACAGTGATATTGGATCCAGAGTGTTTAATAAAGAGAGAAGAGTCAGCAACAGACTGGGTGTAACCAAAAGTAAGTAGGGAATCAGACAACTTACAGAACCACTGCCTTGAAGCTTGTTTAAGACCATAAAGGCTCTTATATAATCTGCAAACTCTAGTATCAGAAGGTGAGCAGTAACCAGGGGGAGGGGTCATATAAATAACTTCCTTTAGGTCACCATGTAAGAAGGCATTGTTGACATCAAGTTGTTTCAAATGCCAGCCTAGTGAAGATGCAATAGATAAGAGAACTCTCACAGTGGTCAGTTTAACCACAGGGGAAAAAGTGTCAAAGTAATCCACCCCTTCCTCTTGAGTATAACCCCTAGCCACAAGTCTGGCTTTGTATCTCTCAAGTGTTCCATCAGATTTTAGTTTAGTCCTGAATACCCATTTGCAACCTATAGCATGCATATCTTTAGGTAAAGGGACAAGTTCCCAAGTGTTGTTAGCTTCTAATGCCCTTAATTCTGTACTCATAGCATGCTGCCATTCTGGAATTTTAATGGCTTCAGCATAGGTTTTTGGTTCAGGGAGTAGAAGGGCAGAAGCAACATATGATTGATAGGAAGATGGGACACCAGCAGCACCAACATAGTGAGAAATAGGGTACCTTGTGGCTTTTGTGGAAAAAGAGGAGGAGCTGGGAACCTCATAGTCTGCCAAGTGGGATGGAAGCTTTCTAGTTCTTGAAGACTTTCTAATGCCATCCTCTGGTGGTGAATCTGCAGGAGGTGGTGGCTGCACAGAACTGGGAAAGTGGTCAGTGGTTGCAGGAGGTATCCAGTGATGATAAGTGTCCTGCCAAATGAAATCCATAGGGTTTTCCAGAGAAGAAGTGGATTCAGAAATGTTTTGGAAGGTAGTTTTGTGTGAGAAAACATTATCATCATTATCCTTCTGAAAAGGAAATATTAGTTCATAAAATTTGACATGAGTGGAAATGAAAATTTTGTGAGAGGAGAGGTCATAAAGTTTATAACCTTTTGTACCAAGTTCATAACCAATAAATACACATTTAGATGCTCTACTATCAAATTTATGTCTGTCCACAGAGAGAGTAGAAGCATAGCAAAGGCAACCAAATACTTTTAATAGTGAGTAATCAGGACACTGACCATGTAGGATTTCAAATGGTGTTTTATTATTAAGAAGGGGAGAAGGGGTTCTATTAATAAGATAAGCAGCAGTTTGAACACATTCTCCCCAAAAACTGAGTGGTAAACATGATTGAAAAAGGAGACCCCTAGCAATTTGGAGAAGGTGTTGATGTTTTCTTTCTACCCTTCCATTTTGCTGGGGAGTCTCTACACAGGAAGTTTGATGGACAATGCCTTTGGCCAAATAAAATTCAGGAAAGGAAAATTCAAGACCATTGTCAGTTCTGATAATTTTTATTTTAATGCCAAACTGAGTTTCAATCATGTTATAAAAATTAACCATATGAGATCTAGTATCAGCTTTAGTTCTCATGCAAAAAAATCCATGTAGCTCTAGAATGATCATCAACCACAGTAAGGAAGTATTTAAAACCAGAATGTGTTTCAACTCTAAAGGGTCCCCAAATATCCATATGAATAAGATCAATACAAGAGGAAGCATAAGAAGTACTTTCAGAAAGATGTAGTTTTCTTTGTTTTGAAAAATGACAAATATCACAAGGCTGAACAATGTGATTGTGATCAAGTTTTAAAGACTGAATACTAGTAAGTTTCTTGAAAAGCATGTGTCCCAATCTATAGTGCCAAAGAAGGGAATTGTTGGAAGAAGCAGCAGTAGCAGAGATGAGGGGTAGTTCCTGATGACTGGAAGGTGATTGATGCTGAAGATGATACAATCCATGATGAGATTCAGCATAACCAATAATGTTGTTGGTTTTCTGATCCTGCAAAATACAATGGTTGGAGACAAATTGGACAGAAATTCCCTCTTTCATAGTTAAATGAGACACAGAAACCAGATTGAATTTAAAGGCAGGGACACAGAGTACATTATGCAGGGTTAAGTAGGGGATTAATATAACAGTGCCCTTGTGGGTAGCCAAGGTGCACTCCCCAGTGGGAAGCTGGACTTTGGTATTGATTTTCACAGGGGTGTCAGAAAAAAAATGTAAAGAATTGACCATATGGTCAGATGCTCCTGTATCAAGTATCCAGATACAAATAGAGTGAAGTACAGATAGAGATGTAGGTTTAGAGATACCTCTGATTCCTGGAGAGCCATCTGGTGTGGAATCAGAAGGTGGGAGCTCCATTGCAATAGCAGCATTGTGACTAGTGGTTCCCAAAGATTGCTGCCCACGACCCTTCATAAATTGCCTGAACTGCTCATAGAGGCTGGGGTCACACATATCCAGTTCAGATTGTGCATCCATGGTAGAGCTTTGGTTGGCAATGGACATGTTCTGAGAGCTTGGCTGTAGGTGAGGAGGTGGTGTATGACCAGGTGCAATGCGGGCAGCTTTAGCTCCTTTCCAGTTAGCAGGGTAGCCCTTAAGTTGGAAGCAACGGTCAGCAGGATGGCCGGGGTAACCACAGTAGTCACACTTGCCTGTGAATTTTGGTTTGGCAGTGGATTTTACCAATTGTGCAGAGGAAACAGGATCTGTGGAGGAGCTGCTGAAGAGACCCATATAGGTTGTGGTAGGTTGAAGCTGACGTTGGCTTTCTTCTTGACGCAACATGGAGTAAACTTTGGATAGGGAGGGTATGGGAATCATAGTCAAAATCTGACTACGCAGATGAGAGTAAGAATCATTAAGGCCTACCAGAAATTTGAAAACAGAATCCTTCTGTTGCTGCTCAAGAGAAGCGGCTCCGAGATTGCAGATGCAGCGGCCGCAAGTGCAGGAAGGCAGTGCACGGTAGTTGATGTATTCGTCCCAAAGCCCTTTGTAGGTGTTGTAGTAGTCAGTTAGGCTCTGAGATCCTTGAGAAATAGTACTTAAGTTTTTCTCTAGCTGGAAAACTCGAGGCCCATCGCTTTTTGCATATCGAAGCTCGATCTCAAGCCATAGTTCCCGAGCGTTGATGAAGGTTAGTAGCGTCGATCTGATTTGGGGACTGACGGAATACATGAGCCATGAGAGAAGCAAGGCATTCACCCGGTACCAAGAGGTGAACAGGATCGGATCCAGGGGTGAAGGAGTTGCAATAGAACCATCCAGGAACCCTAACTTGTTCTTGATGGCGAGAGACATCTCAACCGATTTCTTCCAGGCGCCATAGTTATCTCCAGTGAAGGTCTCGAATATCACCTTGACTCCAGGATGATCTGAGGCATGGAGGTAGTATGGCGACGACGGATCTTCGTTTGGCGATGCGTAGTGAGGTCTGTTGGATGGAGAGGATTCGGAGGAAGACGAGCCCATTGTTCCGGAGGTGGAAGATACAGAGGTGGAGCTTGTATTTGCCATTCAGATGGTCGTAGGAGGGCAGGGGAGGGATGCGATCGGAGTTTCAAAAAACCCGATGCTCTGATACCATATTAAGTTTTGGATTTGGGGAAGAAGATAAATATAGAATAATAACAAGTATTATTAAGAATCAGAAAATAGCTAAGTATTACAATGAGCTATGTAGTGTTTATATACAAGAGAATATAGGCTAAAATAATAGGAGAAGCCTAGTAGAAATAGGAGTCCAGTAACATAAACATATATGGGCCTAAAGAATTAGAATAGGAATAAGACAAGTAAAATATAATCTCTATTATTACTATTTTTTTTTTAATTACAAGAAAAGCTATGTTAAATAGTTGAAACAGGGGATGTGTGTGTGTTTCATTTTGGGATGCTCATTCTAAATATTTGTATTTTTAAATGACAAAAAGTTAGATTAAATACACTTATAAACACAAAATTATATGTTAAGTATCCAATATCGGTTGAAGCTCAAATATATGTTGGATTATCGTATTACCTTAACGAGGCATTTTAAGGTGTTATTGACCCAACATTGACATGGTATCAGAGCAGACATAACACGATGATGGGTGCCCTAACCGATAAAATTTCGCTTACCCAAATATGACACTATGTCCACGAGTAGAGCCGACAACTATAAGTTAGATTTTCGGCTTGCCCAAAGATGACACTATGTCCACGAGTAGAGCCGACAAATATAAATTGGATTTAAGTTGAATTTCCGGCTTGCCCAAAGATGACACTATGTTCACGAGTAGAACCGACAAATATAAGTTAGATTACGTTATCACCTTAACAACTCATTTAAATATAAAAAAAATTATATTAGGTGCATTTTCAGAAAAAGTACAAATTTGAGTCAAATTATATTTGTTGTTTCAAGTGATATAATACAAATTTGTACTCTGTTAAAAAGTAATAATTACATTTTATTTATAATTTACAAAGAAAGTGTAATTATTCTTTTGAGATAGTTTAAAAAAAAACGTGATCATTCTTTTGAGACAATTGTAAAAGCTTTTTGAGAGAGTTGTAATAGCTTATAGCGCTTAGGCCATCTCCAATCGTTGACTTCAAATTGCCACCAAAATCTTCAAATTGCCACCAAATTTGAGTTTAAACAGTAAATCTTCTCCAATCATTAAACTCAAATATTTACTCAAATACATAAAACTTTAATTAATTTTATTACAAATCTAATTTTATATAAAATATTTTTTTTATAATATTACATATAAATTAAATTAAAAAAATAAAATAAAAAATAAAATAATAAAACATCATATCAATAATTAAAAACACATATATTATTTAATTTAATTTTGTATTTTATTATATAATTTATATAGGTATGCTTTTCTCATTATTGAATTTTTATTTAAATTTTTATTTTAATCTAAATTATAAATATTAATCACAAAATTAAAATTAAACAATATAAAATAACAAGTTAGTATAAACTTAAGTACACAAAAATATAATTTAAAAAATATATCAATTTTAAAAATATAGCTAAAATTTACAAAATAATCATAAATTTAAAAATTATTCAAGAATAATATTTTATATACGTTTAAACAAATATTTCAATGTTAAATTAATTAAATTTTAATAATTTATAAATTTAAAATAATTAAAAAAAAGCATGAATAGTGTTTGAGTAAAGATTTGAGTTGGAGGCAAATTTGAGTTGTACTATTCATTATCTTCAAATTGAGTTAGGATTTGAGTAAAATATACTACCATTGGAGAGGATTTTGGTGGCAAATTGGACATTTGCGTCCAACTTTGCCACCCATTGGAGTTGGTCTTACACCGTTAAATTGATCCTCTTATAATATTTATGATACTATACTTCCAATGGGATGACACTCCACTTCATATTTAAATATTTCATTTTGAGCGTGTATTTTTTTTTTTAAATGACAAAGAGTAATGTTAGTATTTTTTTCATTATAAAATATTTGGTGGATCTCATAATACATTATTTTATCTATGTGCCCATAACAAACGTAGAGCGAGAGAAATGGAGTAGTATTATGCAACGTACGTAGCATACACACAATTAACCGAGAAATGAAAATAAAGTGATTCAATTGTTTGATTATGTAAGCTCCAAGTAACAAGTAACTTTAATTTCAAGGGTAGCACGCAAAATAGGTGCACCGAGTGTAACTGTAGGCTGTACCACACGGAACATTCTTTCCGCATTCCCCCACACCCACATGCACAGATTTTCTCTCTGCTCGTTCCACCGTCACTCAGAGTTTGTTACGCTGCAGAGCCTCTGCATATATATACTTGCACACTATAAACGCACGCTCTCTCTCTCTCTCTCTACACTCGAACACGAAAAGTTTTTAGTCGATTTTCTCACCGACGATCGGATCAAAATGTTCTACTCTCATCAGCTACTAGCTCGGAAAGCTCCGCTCGGCCAAATATGGTATGAATCTTATTTCGCCCATTTTTCGATTATCTTTTCTTCATTGTTAATCTCTGCAAGTCGATAGAAGCGATTGAAGCTCCATCTCATTCGCAGCATAATGATTTCAGCCATTTGATTTGTGCTCTGTTTTGATGCTTCGAATTTTAGTTCGTAGAAAATTAATTAATGGCTATGGTTTCCTTCGATTTTGAGTTGGATCTGGTATTTGTTGGAACAATGTTCAATGTCGCGAATTATGATTCTGGCTCTGTGTGTTTTGTACGGCTGAAGGATGGCGGCGACGATGCATGCTAAGATCCACCGGAGAAAGCTGGACAAGCTCAACATTATCAAAATCTGGTGAGTTTTTTTTATTTTCCATTTTAAATTACCTCGACAATTTTACTGTACGAGTTTACGCTTCCCTATTTTTTTTTTGGCAGCGAAGAGATTTTGAATCCTTCAGTTCCGATGGCCCTTAGACTATCGGGAATTCTCATGGGTATACATTGATTTTTTATTTAGATTTTTTTTTTCGAGTTCCGTTTATGTTTGTCGAACATTTTGCTAACGAAGAATCTTGATATTCAGGTGGGGTTGTGATTGTTTATGAAAGAAAAGTAAAGCTTCTCTATGGTAGGATTTGTTTATTTCAGTCCGGTGCAATTTGTCTTCAACCTGCTGCAAGTTTTTTCTTCTCCTTTTTTATTTACTATACGCCGTCGTTTTGCAGATGACGTCACCCGCCTGCTGGTAAGATATTTGGTCCTCGCCCGTTGTAGTCGATTACTCTTTCTTCCCCCAATCTCTCTCTCTCTCTCTCTCTCTCTCTCTCTCTCTCTCTGTGTCTTTTCAAATTAGGTTTTCTAATCGTACCCAATTAGGATTTGCAGTTCCATAATTTCGAAATTGCGTATTCCTTCTCAGGTGGAAATAAATGAAGCCTGGAAAGTTAAAGCTGCGCCGTCGGATCCAACTAGACTTCCCAAGGGCAAGACTCAAGCCAAGTGAGCCCCGTCATCCCGTCTTACTCTTTGCTCTGTTGTTCTTAACGAATCTTGAATTTCCGCACATATTTCCAGAAATTTTTGATGTTTGGATCCTTTCACGAATCGCCAATTGTGAATTGTTATCTTAAAATTAGGTCACATTGTAAAACTGCCTTTTATTTTCTTCACAGTGGTTAATGAAGTAATTCTTGGGGAACTGTGCTCCTTGATTTTAATTTCCCATTTTGTTATTTGGATTCGGTAGGTATGAGAATGTCACTTTGCCACCAAATTCTGGCGAAGACTTGGAGGAGATTGAGCGGTCGCTTCCACACTCCGATGCAGACACCATTATGGATTTTCAGCAGACTTCCTACATTGCCATGGTACTGTTCCATATTAGATTCGCAGTTTTTTTCCCTCTTGTTTGTCAAAATCTCCCACCTGGAAACTCGAAATGCTTTACGGTTGCAATGACTTATTCCGTGCTTACAGATATTAAGAACTAACTGATGTCTTGTGCCTGGAATAACTACTGTATTACTTTCTTAGTGCAAATTTCAAAGAGGCTTATTTGTTTTTCTATTACTCTGTGATGGAAATATTACAACAAATGCTAATTCGTGCAGAGACTGGATAATGTAGATGACCCATTTTTCAACGAAAACGTCCAGGGGGATCTAAACCAGGATCACCATCAAGGTATATACATAGTTCCCTTAAGCGAGTTCCATCATTTTGCTTGCCAGATTTTTCCGCCAGTTTATTAGTTGGTACACATCAGCAAACCCATTCCCTTCCCTATCAAATTTTATTGCAGCTGATGCTGCTAATATTACCTTAGTCGATAAGTATGACTCTCATCAGGCAGATACCACTACATTTAACCGATTTGAAAGGTGAATACAGAAGCTGTAACTTTTTTAGTTTCTCTGTTATGTCTAAAAGTTTCACTTCCAGCAACTTCCCTTCACTTATGAAAAAAATACCTTTTCTTTTTCTTATCCTATTTTAAGTTTCTCTGATCTAGGGTGTTGTGGCAGGTTTGATATACTAGGGGATGAGGAGACACAGTTGAATTTCACTCCACCGGAGCATACTGAAATGCCTAGTCTCATTCCCTCTCCACCTCATCAAGAGAAGATCCATACATGTAAGGAACCAAAGAGTTATTATCTGCTAGGCAGATATTATAAAATAGTCCAGCTGCAGAGGCGTTTCCATTTCCTTTCAGCGAATATCCTGCTAATTAGTTTCATTCTTGAATTAACAAAGATGACTCGGAAGATAGAGAAAGGTCGTGGACACCCTAACCACTGAACAATTTGTTGGGATCTACCGAAAATTGCGTGCAAAACATAGAATCAACTGATATACATATAAAATTTGGATTCAGAAAAACTGATTTCATGATTTCCACATTTCTCTTTTTTTAAATGTACTAAATTGTGAGACATAAAGAACCTGATGATGACACGTGTAAAAATGTTGAGAATATGTTTTCCCTTTCTGAATATATCACCTGATTGCGACTTGTCAATTCCCTCTTTACAATATTTTCGGGAGTTCTTGTAGATGACGATGTCCAGGAAAAACAACCTGAGGAGCGAGTCATGCAGCAATCTGATGAAAGCCTGGAAGATAAACCGGTAGGTCTAATATGAAAGTAAACAAAATGCTTTCATCAGCAAAACGTGTTGGTTTCTGTAGTTTTTATGCATAGCAGGACCAAATGAGGCTAAGGGTTGCTCGAAGGAGGGGAAGAAGGCATGCAGCAGTTCATGCAATAGACGATGAACAAACTATCATTCCTGGTCAGATATATCAAAGTTGGCTTCAGAATTCCTCCGACATTGTGTCAAAAAGAGGAGGAAAACGAAAGGTTATACTTGCAACACATTTTGACATGTGCACCTAATTAAGTTGTTTCTTTCTGCTCAAATGCTGAAATTAAACATTAGACTTCCAGTAGTAGAGCATTGCTGTGAGCAAAACCTTACCTCCTGGGAATGTACTGTTAATTTGTTCCTTTTTTCATTTAAATTGAATTAGCTCAAGTAAATATGAGATGAATGACATTTTTAGTTAATTTGCAGCGACCCGTGGATTCTTTATCCACGATGAAGATATCCACTCTCATGGACCTGCCTTCTGTTGTACTGGTGGAGAAGTTATTCACAAATGGTAACAGACAAATCCATTATCCAACCCCTCTGTTGGAAGTGTGGATGAGATGTATCCAACCTCCACATGATTCACCATCTGGTCAGCTATTTTTTCCACTTTAACTATGAACAATAAATCATCTAACATAGTGAATAAATGACAGTTTTAACATTTTGTATAAAGGTCGAACCTCTCAGCCTCAGCCACCGGAACCATCATCATCATCCCCACCTGAAAGAATGCACTTCATGGAACCAACGGCAGATGTAAGCCCTTACATAAACCTTTCTTATAATTATCTTTTTGAAAAGGGAAAAGTGTCTTCTGGTCTAATTTAAAACATGGAAAAATGAAGCCTTTTGAAGACTTTCGCAACAGAGTTGACTCCCTATCAGCGAACATCTCCATTGAGAAGCTAAGAGCAAATGCAGACAATACTAATGAGATGCTTCCCCCGGAGATATTAATTGAGGAGCTCAGGAACAACCTTAATATCAATAAAAATGGAGCGAGTGGATCTAAAGCCAACTTGATGGCCACCCCAGGAAATTCTGGTGTGATGGTGTTTGTGTGAAAAACAACAAAATAATTTGTTTGCACTTCTTAACTTGTAGATTTTTTTTTGTACTTCCTAATGAACAAAGTCTGTGCATCTTTGATGCTCTTATAGGTGATGAATTAAGGTCGATCCCCAGCTCAGGTTCGGGGCATGGTTTCTTCTCACACAATTCAGAAGTCGATTCAGGACGGTATGTTTCCAAAAGCTCAATTCATATGTAAATGTTTTAGCTACAAAAAAAAAAAAAACCTTCTTGATCAAGTATGCACCCACATGATTCAGTTCCAGGAAAAAAAGACCATTTTCCGCTTCTAAGAACAGTGGAAATAGTCTTGAACCAGTAGCCGAGGAGCTTTCATGGCAGCATTCAGATCCAACTTTTAAGTTAGCTAAACTATCTGAAAATGGGTTTACACCAGACCATGGTATGTAACTGAGCCTCAATTCTTTCAATAGTTAAATTGTTATTCAGTCCCTTAATTGAGTTGATCTTGTTATCGTGCAGAAATCTTGGTCGAAACTGGACCAACACAAACTCAAAAGCAGCCAATCATCAATCAGCCACTTGATCAGATAACTGATTCCATCCGAATGTAACTAATTGGTTAATCTTAATCAGCTTTTTTGACTACTTAATTAGAGCTTACTTAATTTTATACTTATTGTGATGAATACAGGCACTTGAAGACTCATTTCGACACACCGGGATCTGCCCAAGTTGAATCTATAAACCAGTTAGCTTATGGGATGAACAAGAAGAGAGCAGCATGTCTTTTCTATCAAACTTGTGGTACATTCATTAAATTCCTATAATGAAAAATTAAATAAACATCATTATATTCACCATCGGGTTTAATGTTGGGTTATTTTAACAGTTCTTGCCACACGGGACTACATACGAGTGGAACAAAGCGTACCTTACGGAGACATACTGGTCTCCAGAGGTCCGAAGATGTGAGGAAATAGCACGAAAGAGTTCAAGGCGAAAGTGAGTTAAAAATTTTCATTTACTAATTTAGGAGTGGTTTAATCTTAGTTATTTGTGGAAGTTCCGGGCATTGTTTTCTCTGCATATCATTTGTGTTTATGCACGTCAGTCACTTTGTGATTATTGGAAAATACATTGTGTTTTGATTTTAAATTTAATTATGAGCAATTATTGAAATGCAATAATTGTATTTGTATGTCTAATAACAATGAAAGAGACAAACATGGCTTGCGTAGCTCAGGGGGAGAGGACTTTAGTTGATTGGTGCAAAAATTGTATCGCCCTAATAAATGATAGGGGCGACGGGGCATAGTATCTAAGCCCACCAATTGATTTCGATGGATATTTAGGGGCGGCTCATTTTTTTTTTTTAATTAATGGAGTATTTTAAAATTTCTAGATACTAGTAACTGCTATATCTAAAGTTAATACTCTTTCTTTTTCGAATTTTAAATTTTACTTATATTTTTTTTAAAATAATTTGGTTGTATATACTATTCCTCTCTGTCATAATTAAATACTACAAGTATGAGACATATCTCACGCTTTATTTGGTATTGATATAAAAAAATATATTGACATGTTTTTTTTTTTTTGTATTTTACAAAGAAAGTTTTTTACCCTTTAAAAAAAAAGTAACATTATGTGTTAGACAAAAAACAAGGTCAATGTATTTTTTTTAATTAAAAAAATTAAGTAGGACTATGTGTACTTTCAAATTAGTTACTGTATTTTTTTTTAAATATATCTCAAATAATTACAACTACATATACTATTGTATTAATATAAGTACTTTTTATATTCACAAATTTTTATATATTTCATTTGTAATTTATAAATAAATTTATACTTCATTTGTAATTTTGGAATAGAGTATTATATTTATTAAATATTGTGGTGGAAAGCAAAAAGACCGAATACTAAAGTGTATCTAACTACATGAGAATTACGCTGCCACCTTATATATTTCATACCTACTCTGAGTCAACAATCCACGATGATGATGATAGATGAGGTAATTAGAATTGCATTTGCAATTCATATGTTGCGTGTGATATACTGAATTATAGAATATATACTCTCTGGTCAATTGTCATAACCGGACCAAGTGTCACAACTCACGAGTGATTGATATGAATTCACAAATTTCTCTAATAGGTTATTATTATTATTATTATTATTATTATTATTATTATTCACTAACCCTAGTAATAGTAATACCCTGTCCAAGTTTCCAATTAAGCCTTCTATTAAAAAGAAGTCTAAAAACCTCCCACAAAATATTGTTGGTGATTTAAGTGAAATCGCTGTCCATTTAATGTAATTGGAATCATTCAAGGCTTCGGATTAAATCTAGTCAATATAATATAATTTTGGAAAAGTGTGGAGTACACGGTTATATAAAATTGATATGGTTTAAGTATTTGAATAAGCATAATAATGTATGTCGAGTGTGATCTCGTGGTTGCATGGTTGCATGGCTAGATGATGAGATTACATCATTAATATGATGCAAATTCGAAATTGCATGTCTTCCCATGCAAAACAACATGAATAGGTGCCAAAGTGAAAGGGTATATTCACTAAAAGGTACCTATACATGAATAGGTCTCGAATGAAAAAGTACCTTTTCATAAATGTACCTATTCGACCAAGAGGTGCTTATATTCAAATGAAAGGGTGTCTACTACCTATATAAGGAAGTAAAATTCATTTGATGAATACACTTGAGAATACACTTGAAAACACCTACAAAAATAAGAAGCTTTGAAGAAACGAATAAAGCGGAATATTCCATAAGTTGCTCGTGTTCTAAGCCTAAGACTCGAGTGTTGATATTGTCTTATCCTGCGAGGGATTTCGTGTTGGGGATCGTGCATGTATACACAGCGGAAAACAAAAATTTTATTTTATTTTATTTTTATTGAAAATCCTATTTTCAATATTACATGCATTAATTGATTTAATTCAAATCTATTAAATAAATAATCCACCATTTAATTTAATTATCAAATAATTAAATATTTAATTCATGCATCCCATACTACACAAATTAAATCTTAGCGCAATTAAATTTATCATATAAATTAATCACTTGTAGCGCAAATATATTTATCATATAAAATAATTACACTACTAATTAATTACGTAAACATGCAGACATAATTAATTGCGTCAATTTGACAATTAACATAATCACAATTATATAATTCAAATCAAATTGATTTTTAATTAACAATTAAATTAATCTCTATTAATTTTATTTGTCAATTATAATCCCAGTACTTTAGCGCAAACAATTTAACGCAAACAATTAAATCCAAGTTTAATCGTGAGTACCTTAGGGATTCGTCGGACGAAACGAGGTTCGTCGGAAGTCGCGCGGATGCGACGCGGGGATGCACGCGGGGCGTGCGGGCTGATCACGGGGAGAGCCGGGGCGGCTCTCGGCTGGTCGCGGCGGCGGCGCTCGGGCGCGGGCGGGCTTGGCTCGTCGTGCTCGGGCGTTGCTCGTTCAAACCTCCGGCGTCTCTCGTCAAATCAGGTTTCACCTCGTATAGGTAATCCCACTCGCGTATTGCACTAGAAATACGAGAGGGAGAATACGACGGGAAAAACGGGCCAGAAAAACGGCGCCGGAATCGGATTCCGGCGAGGCGGGCGGCTGCCGGCGGCGGCGCTGGGCGGCGGCAGGCGGCGGCTCCGGGCGGCGGTCCTCCGAGGGAGGCGGCGCTGGGGGCGGCGGCGAGAGAGGGAGAGGGAGAGAGGAGAGGCTAGGCTAGAGCTCTCTAGGTTTTGGTGTGTTCTTCTTCATGCCTATGGAGCTCCTTTTATAGGTGAAGAAAAGAGCTACTTGGGCTCAAACCCTAATGGATCGGATCCATTAAGCCTAGCCGGCCTAATTCATTAGCCGTCATTACGTTTCTCCCGAATTGACAATCAATTCGATCTCCGAAAAATATAACGATTATATTTTCTTTCTCGTTTTAATTTTCTCATCGATATGAGATAATAATTAAAATTTCCAATTTCACAAAATCGGAAAGCCCATTTCAGGGGTACTGCTAAATCGGGAAAATTCCCAAAATAGAAAGTGTACACCATCGTGTCCGTTTTCTTTAGCTTATTAATATTTCCAACTCATAATCACAATTATGAATCTCGGATTCAATCATATTGACCTCCGACTATATGTACTTAATTAACAGTTAATTAATACATGATCGTATTCAAGGATTGGTTTACACGAGAATGTGACCCTCAATGGTTCAGGTGTATAACTAGCCGTGGGCTCACAACACATTATGATTCGAACAACATATTGTTCTTATATCAACTACTCCCGAGAGTTTTAGATTAATAATCATATTATTTAATCTCCGAACAATTCGGTGCCCAACGAATCAGTGACGAGCGTCTAGCAACCACGCTTCACTAATTCCCTAGATACAAATGAAGTGCCTGCAAGAACCTTGTAATATAGTTAGCGTACAGTACGATCCCTCCGATTCATATGTCCTTATCAAACTAGAGATATTGGTCAATCGAGATCTCTTGTTGTGTTTGATAACTTAGCGAACGTTCTAGGCTTCGTATAATCCAGTCGTGATTGATCTAGAGAAACACATTTCTCTAATCACCTCACTGTTCAACTCTGGCCAGAGATTCCGGGACTACGAACCACATAGGACATCCATGATCTATATCAAGCGATCAGATCCCCTACTACCATGCACAGACTTCACATCAGATTTCGAACTGCACGAATATTGCCTCCTTTTTCGACTTACTCCCTTTCCAGGGAATCAGAAACACGTTACGATACACCTAGTCCTCTGATGAAGTCACGGTGATGTCTGGGTCTTAAGGATTAATTGTGTACAACTATATTATGGAATTCTCTACTCGATCAGTGATAACCACTTAGAGATTCCAGGGAGAGGGGGTTCAGTGAACTCATCAACAGTGAGCACCCACTCATGTATGTCGATGTCCCAACACCGAGGCTCGAGATTAGCCCACATACACTAAGTGCTAGTCTCAAGGGGGAAAGGCCGGGTATCCTTGTTATTGGCGTAACCCATCGACTAGGAACTGAGTTTGACCAGTTACGTTGCGTTAACAGAATTATCTCTCGGTTTCCACAAAACCGAATTCATACAACATGTGTAACTGTACAGGACTATATCTATGATTCAACATGGGGAGTAGATATAGCATATGCCTTGATTAATCATAATTAATAATCTTTTCATAATTTCGAAATAAATTGATAATATTTATTAATTAAATAATAAATTAGGTTCGACCACAGCCACAGGTTGGCTTGTTGGTCACCTACTCTATCAATCTCCCACTTGACCTAAAGCCAACTGCTCTCGTATCTAAGTCCCATCGACTCTCGATGTTTCTCGTGGACTGATTTAGACAAAGGCTTGGTAAAGGGATCAGCTATATTATCTCCCGAAGTGACTCTTTCGACCAAGACGTCACCTCTCTCAACGATCTCGCGGATCAGATGATATTTCCTCAGTACATGTTTGGATTTCTGATGAGATCTCGGTTCCTTAGCTTGTGCTACGGCTCCCGTGTTATCACAGTACAACGTTACTGGATCACTTGCGCTCGGAACGACTCCCAACTCTTGGATGAAGTTCCGTATCCAAACAGCCTCTTTTGCAGCTTCACTTGCCGCAACATATTCAGCTTCGGTGGTGGAATCAGCCGTGGTTTTCTGCTTGGAACTCTTCCAACAGACGGCACCTCCGTTCAGCTTGAATATGTATCCCGATATCGACTTAGAGTCGTCCACGTCAGATTGAAAACTAGAGTCCGTAAACGCCTCTATCTTCAAATCGTGACCTCCATAGACTAAGAACATCTCTTTGGTATTTCGCAAATACCTAAGAATGTCCTTCACGGCTTTCCAATGAGCCGGTCCAGGATTAGACTGATACTTGCTCGTGACACTCACAGCATGAGCAATATCAGGTCTAGTACATAGCATGCCATACATCACGCTTCCAATACCGGATGCGTATGGTGTGCGATTCATCCTCTCGATTTCCAGTTCCGTTGCTGGACACATGGTTTTTGAGAGACGAATTCCATGACACATTGGCAAAAACCCTCTATTTGAGTTTTCCATGTTAAACCGTTTTAAAATGGTTTCTATGTACAAGGATTGTGATAGGCCGATCATCTTTCTAGATCTATCTCTATAGATTCGTATTCCTAATACGTAAGATGCCTCGCCTAAATCCTTCATCGAGAAACGTGTGGACAACCATGCTTTCGTTGCCTGCAGCATACCTACATCATTCCCAATGAGTAGTATGTCATCAACGTATAGCACTAAAAACGTCACGGCGCTCCCACTAACCTTCTTGTATACACAAGGTTCCTCCGGGTTCTTGACAAAATCAAACTCTTTGATTGTGTTGTCAAAACGTTTGTTCCAACTTCGGGATGCTTGTTTCAATCCATAAATGGATCGCTGGAGTCGGCAAACCTTTTGCTCTTCTCCAGGAGATATGAAGCCTTCCGGCTGCGCCATATAAATTTCCTCCTCAATGTCCCCATTGAGAAACGCGGTCTTCACATCCATTTGCCATATCTCGTAGTCGTACCACGCAGAGATGGCCAGCAAAATCCTAATGGATTTAAGCATAGCGACTGGTGAAAAGGTTTCCTCATAGTCAACACCTTGCTTTTGAGTATATCCTTTTGCCACCAACCTAGCTTTAAAGGTCGCAACCTTTCCATCAGCTCCAACTTTCCTTTTATAGATCCACTTGCAGCCTATGGGAACAATTCCTTTAGGTGGGTCTACCAACGTCCATACGTTGTTGGAATACATGGAGTCCATTTCGGATTTCATGGCAGTAAGCCAATGTCCCTTGTCCGTATCCAATACGGCTTCATTGAAGGTTCTAGGATCGGATCCATCATCAATGATTTCGTGATCACTATCAACGAGGAACAACCGATCAGGCAACCTCCGAACTCTTTCGGATTTACGGACTGTCGGTCGTGGAGGTGTATCAGTGGTTTGTTGAATTGGCTCTGGTTCAGGGACTGGTGCATGAACTTCAGTTTGTGGGTCGTCATCTCGAACCTCTTCGAGATCTACTATGCTGCCTTTTCCATCCGCTAGGAATTCCTTCTCAAGGAACACAGCATTTCTCGAGACAAACACTTTTGCCTCAGAAACATAGTAGAATTCATATCCCATGGAATCCACGGGATATCCCACAAAGTAGCATAAGTCAGATTTACTATCCAACTTATCTCCCACTAGCCGCTTCACGTAAGCGGGACAACCCCATATCTTTATATGTTTGAACGTGGGCTGTCGGGAATGCCAAAGTTCATAAGGTGTGGATTTAACTGCTTTAGTGTTAAGTCTATTTAGCAAATAGGCGGCTGTCAAGAGTGCGTGACCCCACAAGTACGCCGGTAACTCAGTGACACTCATCATAGATCGAACCATGTCCAACAGGGTTCGGTTACGACGCTCGGACACTCCGTTCAACTGGGGTGTTCCAGGAGGAGTCCACTGAGAGAGAATCCCATTCTCTTTTAGATAGTCTATAAACTCAGCGCTTAAGTATTCGCCACCACGATCGGATCGTAGTTGCTTAATACGAAGCCCAAGTTGATTCTCCACTTCATGTCGGAAGTCTTTGAACCTTTCAAAAGTCTCCGATTTGTGCTTCATTAAGTACACGTAACCATACCTTGAATAATCATCGGTAAAGGTTACGAAGTAGTTGAATCCACCCCTCGCACTAACGCTTAGTGGACCACACACGTCAGTATGGATCAGATCCAATAGACCTTCAGCACGTGCCATTGTCCCTTTGTAGGGAGACTTGGTCATTTTCCCTTTTAGGCAAGCTTCACAAGCTTGGAGCGATTTCACATCATCAAGTGTGAACAGCCCTTCCTTTAGGAACTCATTCAATCGTCTCAGGGAAACATGTCCTAGTCGGGCATGCCAAAGTTGTGCGGGGTTAAGACTAATTTCTTTTCGTTTTGCTGTTAGCACATTAACAGGGATCTCGTTTAAGTTAAGTTCATATAAATTGTTTGACAGATGTCCCTTACATATCACTTTATCGTCCTTTTGTATAAGGCAAATCGAATTTCCAAAAACAAAAGAATAACCTTCATTATCCAAAACAGGAATAGAAATAAGGTTCCGAATAAGTGATGGAACGTAAAGACAATTGTTCAAAACTAATTTAAAACGAGAATCAGAAACATCTAAGTAAATAGTCCCGATGGCTTCAGCAGCAACTCTTGCTCCGTTTCCCATCCTCAAGAAGGTCTCACCTTCCTTGAGCTTCTTACTTCTTGTCATGAGCTGCAAATCATTACAGAGATGTGAGCCACAACCGGTATCCAATACCCATGAAGAAGAATTTAAGGATAAATTTACTTCTATGTAAAACGTACCATTCCCAGAACGTTTCTGGTCAAGGTACTCCTTGCAGTTACGGCGCCAATGGCCTTTCTTTCCACAATGGTGACAAACGTCATCAACAGATTTGACGACTTTGTCCTTAGATCCACCTTTCTTCCTTTTATAGACCATCTTGCTCGAGGAAGAAACATTTTCTTTCCTCTTCTTCGGATAGGAACGCTTCCTCTCAGAAGTCGAAGCAATGAGAACAGATTTCTCCTTTTTGATAGTCGTTTCAAAACTGACCAACATGTTAAGCAGCTCCTCGAGAGGTGGTGCTAGTTTGTTCATGTTGAAGTTCACTATGAACGGTTCATACGAACTTGGGAGAGACAGGAGGATCAAATCCACCGAGAGCTCTTCAGGTAGGACGACCTTGAAATTCACTAGCTTCTCAATGAGACCGATCATTTTGATTCCATGCTCGTGGACCGAAGCCCCTTCGCGCAGTTTCATAGTGGTCAGCTCCTTCGTAGCAGTGAACCTCGCGGTCCTAATATTCTCACTGTACAGGCCATCAAGATGAATCTTGATCTCATGAGCCCATTCATACGTTTCATATTTCCTAGCAAGCTCAGGAGACATGGCGGCTATCATATAGCACCGGACAGTATTATTGTCCTCTTTCCATATCTCCATGTCTTTCTTCTCCTCGTCAGTATGATCGAGGTCTGGGTCAAAGTCAAACTTATCATCCAAGACATAAGTAAGGTGATCAAGTTGCAGCACAAGTTTGAGATTGCGTAGCCAATCAAGATAGTTTGGGCCAGTGAGTTTGTTTTGGTCGAGGATCGACGCTAGGGGATTCTTAGACATGATTACTGAGAAAATTTTAAGAAGATTAATTAGTGATAGTTCGAATTATGATTGCAATTAAAATTGTAAGGACTTTTAGAAATTTTTAATTGCCTCCCACTAAATTTTTCGAATTCCACTATCCTCTAGTGAACAGACGGGAAAATCCAATTTTCCTTAGATGGGCTTTAGGTCCAAAGGCGTAAACCATAACTCGTAGTTAATCTAGCCCAGTCATGTTTACCCAATGGTAGAAAACTATTTTTCAATCACATCTCTATGTGATCCTAAAGTTAGCTTTTCCTCACCATGACAATGAACTACGTTAATCGTACCCTTCAAAGTCAACCTTGTGTCAAGACCGACCCACCGATATGAGAAGTGAAAGTTGGATTCCAATAAACGTGTACAGCCCATAGTTAATCTATCCGAATGCACAAATCTAAAGGAATCGTGGCCAACACGTCTCCATCATATGTCGGTAAATCACAGCTTGACTCACAAGCAGTACTCCCCGCTAACACGGCATACCATACTACTTGCAAGTGGCTTTCTCATGATTTACCGTCGGCAGAAGGAAAGAAGAAAGAACGACACATCGGTTCTTCTTTATGGCTTGATATACATTCTCGGGAGAGAATGGAGGACTACAGGATTATTTATCTCATCAGATTGAGTGAGCGATCGATTGTTGATTCCTAACAACTATGTTCTCTATAGGCCATCCTAATGGAGTACATACGATCATAATATATATCACAATATATATATCTCACATAAGTCATATAATTCACATAGCATTTAATCACAATTAAAACGAGGTATGTAAATTAAATTGGTGCTCTATTAATTAACTTGATTTAACAATTAAATCAAATAATTAATCTATCACCTTGTTGATCGAATATTTAAATCAATTATTTAATTGGTCAATAAATAATTTCACTAAATTAAATATTGATACTTCTTTTCTATTTCAATTTATTAATATTCGTAAGTGAAGACTCGAAGCTTCTAACCAGCGATTCATCATGCAAACGACCCTATCTCCCATAAATGGGGGAGCCGAGCAGATCATCGATATTATGTCATCATATGACTCGAAGATCTCTAATTTGTTTTAACAAAAACAAGTCTAGATGAATCACTCCCCGAGGTGAATTCACGTTTGACGTTGAATTGTTACTTAACAACAAATTAGGCATTGTTTGAACTATTAGATAAAAATAAATATCTTAATAGAAACAACTAAGTCCCAATCAAATAACATTAAATCAATCAATTCAACAAACAGCATGGTTAAAGGTGATTATATTCATAGACAATTAATCAATTTCAGAACCTACGCTCTGATACCACTGTTGGGGATCGTGCATGTATACGCAGCGGAAAACAAAAATTTTATTTTATTTTATTTTTATTGAAAATCCTATTTTCAATATTACATGCATTAATTGATTTAATTCAAATCTATTAAATAAATAATCCACCATTTAATTTAATTATCAAATAATTAAATATTTAATTCATGCATCCCATACTACACAAATTAAATCTTAGCGCAATTAAATTTATCATATAAATTAATCACTTGTAGCGCAAATATATTTATCATATAAAATAATTACACTACTAATTAATTACGTAAACATGCAGACATAATTAATTGCGTCAATTTGACAATTAACATAATCACAATTATATAATTCAAATCAAATTGATTTTTAATTAACAATTAAATTAATCTCTATTAATTTTATTTGTCAATTATAATCCCAGTACTTTAGCGCAAACAATTTAACGCAAACAATTAAATCCAAGTTTAATCGTGAGTACCTTAGGGATTCGTCGGACGAAACGAGGTTCGTCGGAAGTCGCGCGGATGCGACGCGGGGATGCACGCGGGGCGTGCGGGCTGATCACGGGGAGAGCCGGGGCGGCTCTCGGCTGGTCGCGGCGGCGGCGCTCGGGCGCGGGCGGGCTTGGCTCGTCGTGCTCGGGCGTTGCTCGTTCAAACCTCCGGCGTCTCTCGTCAAATCAGGTTTCACCTCGTATAGGTAATCCCACTCGCGTATTGCACTAGAAATACGAGAGGGAGAATACGACGGGAAAAACGGGCCAGAAAAACGGCGCCGGAATCGGATTCCGGCGAGGCGGGCGGCTGCCGGCGGCGGCGCTGGGCGGCGGCAGGCGGCGGCTCCGGGCGGCGGTCCTCCGAGGGAGGCGGCGCTGGGGGCGGCGGCGAGAGAGGGAGAGGGAGAGAGGAGAGGCTAGGCTAGAGCTCTCTAGGTTTTGGTGTGTTCTTCTTCATGCCTATGGAGCTCCTTTTATAGGTGAAGAAAAGAGCTACTTGGGCTCAAACCCTAATGGATCGGATCCATTAAGCCTAGCCGGCCTAATTCATTAGCCGTCATTACGTTTCTCCCGAATTGACAATCAATTCGATCTCCGAAAAATATAACGATTATATTTTCTTTCTCGTTTTAATTTTCTCATCGATATGAGATAATAATTAAAATTTCCAATTTCACAAAATCGGAAAGCCCATTTCAGGGGTACTGCTAAATCGGGAAAATTCCCAAAATAGAAAGTGTACACCATCGTGTCCGTTTTCTTTAGCTTATTAATATTTCCAACTCATAATCACAATTATGAATCTCGGATTCAATCATATTGACCTCCGACTATATGTACTTAATTAACAGTTAATTAATACATGATCGTATTCAAGGATTGGTTTACACGAGAATGTGACCCTCAATGGTTCAGGTGTATAACTAGCCGTGGGCTCACAACACATTGTGATTCGAACAACATATTGTTCTTATATCAACTACTCCCGAGAGTTTTAGATTAATAATCATATTATTTAATCTCCGAACAATTCGGTGCCCAACGAATCAGTGACGAGCGTCTAGCAACCACGCTTCACTAATTCCCTAGATACAAATGAAGTGCCTGCAAGAACCTTGTAATATAGTTAGCGTACAGTACGATCCCTCCGATTCATATGTCCTTATCAAACTAGAGATATTGGTCAATCGAGATCTCTTGTTGTGTTTGATAACTTAGCGAACGTTCTAGGCTTCGTATAATCCAGTCGTGATTGATCTAGAGAAACACATTTCTCTAATCACCTCACTGTTCAACTCTGGCCAGAGATTCCGGGACTACGAACCACATAGGACATCCATGATCTATATCAAGCGATCAGATCCCCTACTACCATGCACAGACTTCACATCAGATTTCGAACTGCACGAATATTGCCTCCTTTTTCGACTTACTCCCTTTCCAGGGAATCAGAAACACGTTACGATACAGCTAGTCCTCTGATGAAGTCACGGTGATGTCTGGGTCTTAAGGATTAATTGTGTACAACTATATTATGGAATTCTCTACTCGATCAGTGATAACCACTTAGAGATTCCAGGGAGAGGGGGTTCAGTGAACTCATCAACAGTGAGCACCCACTCATGTATGTCGATGTCCCAACACCGAGGCTCGAGATTAGCCCACATACACTAAGTGCTAGTCTCAAGGGGGAAAGGCCGGGTATCCTTGTTATTGGCGTAACCCATCGACTAGGAACTGAGTTTGACCAGTTACGTTGCGTTAACAGAATTATCTCTCGGTTTCCACAAAACCGAATTCATACAACATGTGTAACTGTACAGGACTATATCTATGATTCAACATGGGGAGTAGATATAGCATATGTCTTGATTAATCATAATTAATAATCTTTTCATAATTTCGAAATAAATTGATAATATTTATTAATTAAATAATAAATTAGGTTCGACCACAGCCACAGGTTGGCTTGTTGGTCACCTACTCTATCATTTCGTGATACCCAGGCTTATAGGGTCGAAATACTCTTTAAGGAAAGCGTTGCTACGCGATTCAATATTTATCCAAGCCTCTATATCTTTCAGTAACACCCTAAAATTAACAACAATCTTAAAGAGTATTTTCACATACTGAAAGATGGAGTCCGTTCGAGAGATGAACATCAAGTTTGGCAAGTTGGAGAAATTTGAAGGCGTGAATTTTGGAAGGCGTATGTTTAAAGCACTCTTCAACCGGAGCAAGTGGAAAACAAAACACTGGATGCAACTCGGAAACGGTGCAGGTGGGACAACGACGACTATATATGACATGTGCATATATTGAACGGTATCTCTGACTCTCATTTTTACATCTATCAAAATGTCGAATCTGCTAAAGAATTATGAGATGTGCATGCTTAATATTATAAATAAAAATTCTGATTCGGTGCTTATGATTTCTTCTAATATTAATGATTCATTACTATGGCATGCTAGACTAGGACATGTTCATTATAAGCGTATGATTGAAATGTCTAAACTTGATCTAATTCCTGCCATGAACTTAGAAGAAAATAAGTGTAATACATGCATACTAACTAAAATCGTTAGGCAGATTTTTAAAGATGTTCAACGTGAATCTTATATGCTTGAACTTGTGCATAGCGACTTATGTGATTTCCA
Source organism: Euphrasia confusa (assembly GCA_954870475.1). Classification (NCBI taxonomy): domain Eukaryota; kingdom Viridiplantae; phylum Streptophyta; class Magnoliopsida; order Lamiales; family Orobanchaceae; genus Euphrasia; species Euphrasia confusa. Next base: position 36,213,665 of record OX940957.1, read on the forward strand.
TGCTACACCTTCGTTGGGGAATAAGAAATACTTAGTAACTTTCATAGATGATTATTCTAGATTTTGTTATGTATTTCTGCTAAGTACTAAAGATTAAGCGCTAGAAAAGTTTAAGGTATTTAAAACTGAAGTTGAACTACAACAAGAATGCATGATTAAAAAGTTGAGAACCGATAGGGGAGGCGAATATTATGATCCTGTTTTGTTTGAATCATGTGGTATTATTCATGAAATAACTGCGCCCTATACTCCTCAACAAAACGGTATATCCGAAAGGAAGAATCGTGTACTAAAGGAAATGGTGAATTCCATGTTATCCTATTCGGGTTTGAATAGTGGATTCTGGGGAGAAGCCGTGTTAACGGCTTGCTATTTATTAAATAGGGTTCCTAACAAAAGGAACAAGGTTACTCCCTATGAACTTTGGTACAAAAAGAAGCCTAACCTGAATTATCTTAAGGTTTGGGGCTGTCGGGCAGTCGTAAGACTACCGGATCCCAAAAGGAAAACTTTGGGAGAAAGAGGCATTGATTGCATCTTTGTTGGATATGCTGTGCATTCCAAGGCATATCGATTCTATGTGATTGAACCAAATGATTCAGTTGCGATTCATTCAATCATAGAATCGAGGGATGCCATATTTGATGAAACTCGTTTTTCATCAATGGTTAGGCCCAAGGATCTGGTGCCTAAGGTGGTTGAAAGCAAGAAATTAACCTTGCCCGAACATGAGTCACTTGAACCTCGTCGAGGCACGAGGATAAGGACTAAGAAATCGTTCGGTCCCGATTTCCAGACTTTTCTGGTTGAAGGATCAAGGGACGAAGTTGACTTCCAATACTCGTATTGCTATCATGTTGATGATGAGCCTAAAACATACGAGGAAGTCATGAAATCGCAAGATGTTGCATTTTGGAAAGAAGCCATCAATGATGAGATGGATTCCATTATGGGAAACAACACTTGGGTGCTTGCTGATTTACCTAACGGTTGTAAACCATTAGGATGCAAGTGGATCTTCAAAAAGAAGATGAAAGTCGATGGTTCAATCGACAAGTATAAAGCCCGATTGGTTATTCAAGGCTTTAGGCAAAAGGAAGGCATTGATTATTTCGATACTTATGCCCCTGTTGCGAGAATAACTACGATTAGATTATTGATAGCTTTGGCTGCAATAAATAATCTAGTGATCCATCAAATGGATGTAAAAACGCTATTCCTTAACGGTGAGTTAGAGGAAGAGATTTACATGAAACAATCTGAAGGGTTCGTTATGCCTGGTAATGAGCATAAAGTGTGTAAACTCATTAAATCCTTGAATAGATTGAAACAAATCACTTGAGCGTTAAACATAGCGCGATCCGTGAGCTGATCACTCATGGGGTAATCTCTATAGATTTTGTGAGATCACAACATAATCTCGTTGATCATTTGACCAAGGGATCGTCGAGGGACTTGGTAACAAAGTCGGTTATTGGGATGGGTCTTAAGCCTCTCTGAATCTTTAAATATGGGATACCAAATTCATTTCTAATTGTATTAGAACCAGAATTCAATTGGGAAACCTATATTTGAGATTGAAACACATGAAAATTATCCCAAAGGAATGTGTTTGAACCTGCATGAAAAGGTTGAAGTTAATTCTTAATGAGTCTTTTGACAAAGTGCATTGTGCAGGTGCACGAAGAAAAGATTCACCTATATGAGTGGGAAGTGTGGCAACTTCAAGAGTCGTGGCTGAGCTCTATAAACACCCATGAATGGATAGGGACACAAGGCCTATTTTGTGTCGGATTTCCTTATGGAATTGTTTAAACTTGTGTGTGTTTTATCTTCATGTATTCAGATGGGTTGAACGGTTCAATCTTTAAGACACCGTGATTCTCGAATATATGTAAAGTATAATTCACTACGATGAAAATTCAATCTTTAAGACATTTTCATCTTACGCACGAGTTTGGTTTTATTATTTGTTGAATTTGTGTGATTCAAGGATTGCACTTAAATGGGGGAGGATTGTTGGTGATTTAAGTGAAATCGCTGTCCATTTAATGTAATTGGAATCATTCAAGGCTTCGGATTAAATCTAGTCAATATAATATAATTTTGGAGAAGTGTGGAGTACACGGTTATATAAAATTGATATGGTTTAAGTATTTGAATAAGCATAATAATGTATGTCGAGTGTGATCTCGTGGTTGCATGGTTGCATGGCTAGATGATGAGATTACATCATTAATATGATGCAAATTCGAAATTGCATGTCTTCCCATGCAAAACAACATGAATAGGTGCCAAAGTGAAAGGGTATATTCACTAAAAGGTACCTATACATGAATAGGTGTCGAATGAAAAAGTACCTTTTCATAAATGTACCTATTCGACCAAGAGGTGCTTATATTCAAATGAAAGGGTGTCTACTACCTATATAAGGAAGTAAAATTCATTTGATGAATACACTTGAGAATACACTTGAAAACACCTACAAAAATAAGAAGCTTTGAAGAAACGAATAAAGCGGAATATTCCATAAGTTGCTCGTGTTCTAAGCCTAAGACTCGAGTGTTGATATTGTCTTATCCTGCGAGGGATTTCGTGATACCCAGGTTTATAGGGTCGAAATACTCTTTAAGGAAAGCGTTGCTACGCGATTCAATATTTATCCAAGCCTCTATATCTTTCAGTAACACCCTAAAATTAACAACAAATATTACTTCCTCTTGTAAAGAGTTTATAACATGTTCCACCCCTTGTAACCTCTTTAAATTTGTTTGATAATGTTTATAGGGAAAAAAAAATATTTTGTCAAAAAATAAAAATTTTAAGTTGTTTTTTATAGTAAAGTTACTCTTATTTTTTTTTTTTTCAAATAAGGTCTTATTTTAAAATCCTTCATAATTTTTTAATATTTTATTACAAAAATATTACTCCCCGTATCTTATACTCCCTCTGCAGAGCTATAAGCAATTGTGGTCAACGTTGACTTTTTTTGTCCATCCAATAAATATGATAAACAGTATACGAAAATTATGAAAAAATAACTAAAATATAATTTAACTATTGAATTTTATTTTAGTAATTTTTTTATAATTTTTGTATATCATTTATCATATGTATTGGACGGACCAAAAAAGTCAACGTTGACTACCTGTGCCTATCTCTAGGATAGATCTATAGGATAGAGGGAGTAAGTTTTTTCATATTAAACATTTCAACATTTTATTTAACATCTTAAAAGTTATAGAAACATCTTATATAATGTTACTCCCTTTATTGAATCTAGTTTAGATTCAAATTGTGTTTAAAAAAGGTTAATAAATTTTTTTGAGGTCAGACCTATTTATTAAAAAAGCTAAAGAAAATAAGGTCGAGCCTCTTAAAAAGTACTACCTATTTATTAAAAAAGCTAAAGAAGATAAGGTCGAGCCTCTTAAAAAGTACCATATGACAGGTACTAGGCCAAACTCGAGCTTAAATTTTTTACATCGAGCTCATATCTATTTAAGCAAAGTTCCGACTCGACTCGGCTCTCTACTCGTTCACGTCTCTACTCGTTCACGCCCCTACTACATATGAGTAATTCCAAACAAGCCACATTTTCGGTCCTTTCTTATGAGATTTCCCTTTTTATTTAAAAAAAAAAATAACTTCATTTTAAAACACGCGTTTTCAAGAAACAGTCGTCATATATTATCTGCTGAATAAATAATCTATTTTCCTTGCGATTTACTACTCTTCCTGCCCTTTTGATTGATTAGTTTATACTCCATTTTGATATTTTTCAACTTTCGTGGTTTCTGGGATTTGTGTGCGTGACTTGGTCAGCTTTTGTTTGGGGGAGAAAAAGGGTTTTTTCAAGAAACTCCTGCTACCACCTAATATTCATTTATTCATTTCATTACTTTTATATTCTGTTACATAAAATAAAATCCGTGGTCTTGATTTAGATTCTGATGAAATGAAACAACTTTGGAGATTTAAAAGTAATTTCTTGTTGCCAATATTGGTGTCCGGATTTTATCTGCTCAACTTGAGCTTTTGCTGCTCTCTCAATCCTGAAGGTACTTTTTCTTTTCTTGCTGAATTTATTTATGGGGTTATGGAATTAAATAAAATTAAATTGATTAGGTGTGGCTTTGCTGAGGTTTAAGGATGAAATAGTTAGTGATCCTTATGGGGCCTTGTCGAATTGGGTCGAAGAAGTTGGAGTTGAGACTCCTTGTTCCTGGTCTGGTGTTGCTTGCTCACATGGATATGTTGTTGTTTTGTAAGTTCAGTTTTTATGATGTTTTCAACTCTATATGTAGTATTGAACATTTGAACTAATTTTCATTTGATTTGTTATGTAAAAAGGATGATTTTTTATTTTTGTTTTTGTCACAGGAACCTCAAGGATCTGTGTCTTAAGGGTACTCTAGCTCCTCATATTGGGAACCTTATTCACCTCAAGTCGTTGTAAGATACACCGAATCCGATTTCCTACGCAATAATTAACGGTTGATTACAAAAACTACCCATGAAATTTTGTTTAATTACAAACTAAAACACTCCCAAAATGGGTGTTTTTGTAGTTAGGTTGAATCTCTAGGAAAGTTTGTTTGTTTATTCTTCGACATCCCAACTATTGAACTAACGGAACAAAAAATATTGGCAGCATTTTGCGCAACAACTCTTTTTGTGGTGTCATCCCTGAAGATATTACAAAGTTAAATGAGTTAGAGGTTTTAGACCTCGGTTACAACAACTTCAGCGGACAGCTTCCGTGCAATCTTGGCAACAATTTCTCATTGTCGATTCTGTAAGTTTGCAAGAAAGCTTGTTATTTTCTGTATCTTTAGAGAAAATGAAAATTATATACTAAATCTTAATGTTTTTTTTTTTGCCTTGATCAGTTTGCTGGACAACAATGAGCTTCTAGTTGAGAGCGCACGTCACGAAATTTACCTACTTCAGACTTTATCAGAAGCGCAAGTGGAGGAGGAAGCGTTATCCGGCGCCAATCGAGCATCATCCTGTAATAGCTTATTAATCTCAAGGTAAATAAATCAGCACATCCAAACTTTTATTTTTAACCTTTGCAATTGAACCTTTTATGGAGAGTGTTTGAAATGTTCTTTGTTTGTGAAGTGTAACTTCAAAATCACCCCTGAAGTTTAGGCTAATTACAAAAAAATACTTGCAAAAATTCAATAATACCGCTATTTGAATATTTCAAATTGAACCTTATTTTTCCAAAATGAATAAACAAATCAAACCTTCAATAGGGAACATCTGAAACATTTGCTTTGTTTTTGGGTAATTTTGCAATCACTTTCAATCATCATTACATTGCTTGTATATAACATCAACCATCATATTTAATTTTTCATATCATTTCTTAAACAATCACTCCTAAAATCCCTTCCTACATTTTAGAAAAAACATTTTTTCATACGACTCTCGGAAATGTAAAAGAGTTTATTGAAAAGGCCATCCAAAGTTTTTCTTATTTCTCAAGTTCTTGAGATAAATATCCTCTTACCTATGCAGGAATTCAGTCCAATCAACAAATGTGGCCGGACGAACATTGTTACAAAGACATCTTACTCGGGGAAGAAGATCTCCTCAGCCTCCCTCGTTTATATCATCACCTTCTCCGTCTCCATCTCCATCACCATCTCCATCTCCTACTCAATCTCCACCGCCCACCAACACTTTTAATGTTTACCGTACTTTCCCAACTGCACCTCCTGAAGAAAGTCCACGCATGCAAATTAGTAGTTCCAGAAATAATCTTGAGTTCATACTGCTAGGAGCCATTGGCGGGCCCGTGTTTCTTCTACTTTTAGTCGCTGGTTTCTACTTTTACCGAAGTGGAAAAGTTGTATCGGTTAGGCCTTGGGCCACAGGATTAAGTGGGCAGCTCCAGAGAGCATTTGTAACCGGTAATTTGTTTCTTCTAACTTTTAAGAATCACCATAAGTGGGTATTAGATTTTTCTCTGTCTTGCATATATCTCATTTTTAAGCAAACAAACACCTCTTTATATTTGGTGTCTCAGGTGTTCCAAAGCTCAAGAGATCCGAACTCGAGGCTGCCTGCGAAGATTTTAGTAACGTGATTGGTTCGTCGTCTGCTTGCACCTTTTATAAAGGTACATTGTCGAACGGAGTTGAAATAGCGGTTGTATCCGTAGCCGTGACTTCTAAAAAGGACTGGTCTGGTTATCTTGAAGCCCAGTTCAGAAAGAAGGTACAACACCTCCTTAATTCGTGCTTTTGATTAAGTTCCACAAGTATTTGAATTTGATAAATCTCTTTTTTTAGATCGACACGCTTTCGAAAGTGAGTCACAAGAATTTTTCCAGCTTGCTCGGTTTCTGCGAGGAAGACGAACCTTTTACTAGGATGTTGGTTTTTGAGTATGCCCCTAATGGGACTCTCTTTGAGCATATACACAGTGAGTGTTTTTCATATTCTCTTTCATTAAGCATTATGCATATCCTATAATCCGGTAATATTTTCAATTGACTGTTTTCAGTAAGAGAAGCCGAACATTTGGACTGGGAAATGCGAATGAGAATAGCGATGGGGATCACCTACTGCCTGGACCACATGCACCAGCTATCCCCGCCGCTGGCCCACAGAAACCTAACTTCCTCCACCATTTACCTAACCGAAGACTACGCTGCCAAAGTCTCCGACTTTTTCTTCGGGGATGAAGCTGAAAAGCAATCGGACCCTGAGAGCAATGTATATGGTTTTGGGGTCATTCTGTTCGAGATGGTGACGGGCCGTCTCCCATATTCAGCCGGCAGCGATCCTTTAGACGACTGGGCGTCAGATTATCTTAGCTGGGGACAGTCTCTGGAAGAGATGGTTGACCCGACTCTGAGAACGTACAAGGAAGATCAACTCCGACGGATTGGGGATGTGATTCGGGCTTGTGTCGAGCCTAATAGAATATCTATGAGGGAGGTTTGTGGGATGATGAGGGAGATAACAGGGATAGAGCCCGAGGGGGGCATTCCGAAATTGTCGCCTCTTTGGTGGGCGGAAATCGAGATTATGTCGAGTGATGTTGGCTAAAAATGTAAATTGTAAGTATGAGGGTTTTCTTGTATATTGGGGTGTGTCAATGTTTGTGCATGAATACGAGGGTTAAAAACTCTTTTTTGTTGTTGTATGTGTATTATACTATATAGTCTATGTTTACTGCAATAGAGAGAGCATGTAAAATCAATTTGTGGAGCTTTTAAATATAGTTGCAATTTGAGTTTGTGTGATGGTAAATTATTAAATAAAATGAGACCCTAAACAAAAAAGTGTAAAAAAATTAACAAGTTTTTAAAAGATCATAAGCAATTTGTTTTGAAGATAACGGTTCTTTTTATAATTAAATAAAACTTGGGGGTAAATTTTGTAATTAAACAACTATGAAGGTGGCCATCACGTTATGAAGAAATTAGAAAACCAGAAATTATGAAGTAATAACCCAAACCCAGTTTTAGTTGTCCCCACGTCGACATAAATTCAAATCCAAATTCCACAAATGCCCCTAAAAACAAACCATATATATACACACTCTAACAACACCAAACACCATCAAGCATTTCCCAACACAATCTTCTAAAAAAAAAAGATGGCAAGCCGGCAACTCATTCACCTCATATCTTTACTGCTTCTCGCGCTCTCCATCCACCTGGCGGCCGCCAACGAGTCGCTCCCACAGACACCAAAGCCGGCGGAGAAGGCCACGGATGTGGTGGTTGAAGGAGTTGTCTACTGCCAAAGCTGTAATGAACACGGAAGTTGGGCCTTGGATGGGGCCAAGCCCATCGAGCGTGCCACCATCAGCGTCATCTGCAAAGACCATAGGAACAGAGTCAGCTACTACAAGGCATGTGAAACCGACAAAAACGGGTATTTCTATGCACAGCTTAAAGGCTTCAAGATGAGCCACTATTTCTTGGACCATCCTTTACATTCTTGCAAGGTGAAATTAGTGTCATCGCCTCTCAAGACGTGTAATCTTCTCACCAATGTCAATTATGGTCTCTATGGGGCCCCACTTCGTTATGAAGACAAGAGGATCGTAGGAACTAACTATGAGGCCGTGATATATGCTGCGGGCCCGTTGGCTTTCCGCCCGGCCAATTGTGTTCCTCAGGAATAAAGAACAACGAGCTGATGATTATCATTATTACTTCCCTTAAATCCCAGTCACTGAGAAGTGATGAATCCTTCTTTTTTATTTTATTTGTATTATCATTTTGTTTTTTATTATTTATCAATTGTACTAGTTATCAGGCTGCAAGGTGCAAATCATTTATAAAAATCAAAGTCTTCCTAATAAGATGCTTCTTGATTTGTCAATCAGCAAAGTATTTTTGAACATGAATATTAAAGGCTTATAACTATTGAAGCTAAAATGGAATCAAGGCTATATAGCATACAAATAATGACCTAAATGACATTAGTGCTATTAATTAGTTAAGTGTTTTTTAACATAAACAAGAACCATGAGCTGATTTTGATTAAGTCTTCCTATTCAGCGGTTTCTTGATTCGTTTGTTCATCGGTCAATTACTTTCCTGCATAAAATATTGAACCTAAAATGTAATAAAAGGCTAAAGCACACAAATGATACTAGTAAATAGTACTCCAGTAATACTTAAATAACAAGAAAATGAAATCCAAAAGGAGTCTAAGGTGATACACCACTTCCAATTTTCAACGAGTTTAGAAAATCAAATAATGCTTGTTTAGTGAGAACCAATTTCGATGTTGAATACAAACACTTTTTAAGATATTCAGAGAACTACAAAACATATTCTCATTTTTTACATGAACCAATTTAACTTCATAATGACGAATTTCTCACTAGAAATTGGATAAAACCGGAATGGAAACGACTTCATACACCATCTACAAGAACAAGAATAACAGACTTACATTAATTTTAGAAATCCATTGGCATCGCAAACAGTTTGTTGATCTCATCCATTGCCTCCTTTGTGCACACGGTTTGTTCGAACAAATCACTTCTTTTCCCAGTAGAAGTGCTCGGCAAGTCATTATCACCTAGATTATCTAACTCATCATCAGGAAGTATCAAGAACCCTCCAGGCACCGTTTCTTTGGCAATTTCATTTTCCGGCTCATCGTCTGCAAGTATCATAAACCCTCCACAGTCGCCTTTCACGTCGGGCACCTTTTCATTCCTTTTTGTCCTGCTTTTCCTGACAAAATCTATTGGCTTCCCGAACATGCCGTTTATATCTTCCATCGCTTCCTTCAGATTAACGGTGGGGTCCACGAGGCCATGGTGACAGACGTTCTCCACCCTTGGCTCATCTGAGATTGTCGACCCTACGAATCTATACACAACTGTGTCCTCTCTTAGCCCGGAATGGTGGGACCTCTTCAGATTCGGGTCTTTAACACCTTCCGAAACATAATCATTTGGTTTAGCAAACACAGTGTGAGTTTGTATACTTTTCTCATTGTTTTCCTCAGCATCCACGTATATTTCAAATGGTTCTTCAGTCTCTGAGCTTTCATCAGTGAAGATGCTAAATCCACTTTTTGGATTGTTTTTACCTTTTTTGGGAGCTTTTGATGGCTCTATTGGCTCGCTGAACATGCTGTTGATAACATTCATGGCCTCTTTCGTGTTGATCGTGGGCTCCACAAGACCATGATGGCGTACATCTTCTGCATCGGGATTTATGGTATCATCGGCGCTGAATTTACAGTTTTTGTCTTGTTTGGATTTCACCTTGTGTACTCCAGAATCACCCACTGCCACCTTTCTCGAGAATTGGTCATTGAGTAATCCAATGTGATTATGATTCGCATCTTTGATAGGCATATCATTTTTACATTCTCTGCTTTTTTCATTGTTTAAGGATCCATGCCCACGGTTTGTTTTCCCGCCCTGACATGGTTAGAGAAAGAATACACTTTTAATGCAGTACAAAATTTATTTACCGCAAGCTTTATTTTTTGATTGGAGTTTGAGGCTAGTAATTTTGCAGGAGTGGACCAATTGACAATTATATCCCAAAAAATACCTGGATCCTCTTATTTTTATGCCGACCCATTCGGTGAAGAAACTGCTCGTATGACTTTTGTAGCTCATCGGCTGGCTCTGCAAGGCTGTAAAAGTGAATAATAAGTAAGCAGTAAAGAGTATAACTGAAGCATGACCAATTAAAAAAGTAAAACCAAAGATTACTTCTGCACTCCCAAATGATAAATCTTCTCAGCTGCATCGAACTTCTTCATCTTCTCGTAATAGAGAGCATACGCCTGGTAAAACAAAGACTTTTTTGCCCCAATCCGATTCATCTCCATTGTTGCCAAAACGTGTTTTGGATCATCCACAAAATCCATCTACACAGTAAGAAAATATCCGAATGAGCTACGCCGAATTTCAGTCAGCCAATTACAGTATTACAGCGTTCAAGGAATCGAAACCCGTAAACATTGATTTAGAAGCACTTCCCCTAAAAAATTATGATGTCAAAAGCTCGATTTCACCGACTCGATTTTAAATGTAGTGAAATTATTTACCTAGCTAAGCACACACTAATTGTTCGGAGTACGATTCGAGGAACCACCACAAACATGATCTCTCTCAACAAAAAACCAGAGGAATTAAAATAAAGGGAATAAACATAGAAAATGAAATAAATACCAATTGCAACCAAACGCGAAGGTAGCGGAGATCGTTAGAGTAGCGGCGGTCGGTTAAGAAAGTCTCCGAGCATTTCTGAAGAAATCGAGGCAGTTTCTCTTTGAGGAGCTGAGGTGGCAGCGTCTCTTTCATCTTCCTTATCCCACTGCACACACAAAAAAAGAATAAATAAATAAATAAATAATGGAATTGGGTGATGAGTAGAATGATTTACCGGAGCCATGGGAGGAGAGGATCGATTCCGGTGTAGGATTTGATATCGGAGATGAGCGTGGGGAAGAGATTGTTGTACACTATGCTGCCATTGTTGGACATTGATTCCTTGTGCGATCTGTTTGACGAAGGAAGGGTTTGTGGCTGATGATGGTGTGAGGTCAAAGTCAATACCCCAATTTGAATTTTGCTTAAGCGGGCTATATATATTATACTAATAAAATTTGAATTTTTCAAATTTTGCTTGTACGTTAAATTATGAAATTTACCTTTTATGCCTCAAAATTACATATTTTTGCACTCAATGTTGAAATTTGAGGTTCAAGAAAAACAATTAAGATTTCTATAGTATTTGGATATTAAGAATTTTAAGGTTGCTTATTTGAAATTGGGGACAAACTCAACAAATTTTGTTTTTTTAAGAAAATTTTAGGTAAAGTGAATAGGTTTGAGGTTATAGTTATTTTTGAATTTACAGTACAAAGGTGAAACCTTCCGCATTCGAATAGGGGTGAGAACTTCAGGAAAAATTAGTCATTTTTTTCCCTACAATTTCATTTGGCTTAGTAGTGACTGTTCATTTTCTTAATGACATGCTCGCTATCATTTGACACGTCATTTTTTCGAGTGCCATCCAGATTTTTTGGCAAACATCGTCAAAAAACGTGTTATTATCCGAGTGAAAGGACGATTGCTAATAATTTTTTAAACAATAACTACTACTAATTGTTGAAGATAAAGAACTGAGATAGCCGAATATCGAATTATCGTGTTTGTATGAAATTGGTGTTAGCTATTTTACCTTGGGGTTTTTATGTCTTTTTGTAATTGTTAGTTTTCCTCTCTATAAAAGGATGTCTTTGTAATAGGGTTTAGTAAGAGAAAATTGGAAAAATATACGGAAATTAGCCCCAAAATTGTTTTTCCCCTTTCGCAAGTTTTTATATTATTTTCATCCGTGTTTTCGATCCCGTGCAAGCTTTTAGTTATGGCCGCCGACGTTTGGATTTCAACACTAATGAACTCCAACAAGAATATCAAGACGAAATGTGAAATTATTTTTATATTAATTTGTTACAAATCATAGACACGCACTTTGTAAAACAAAAAGATAACTCAATTATGCTTGTTATTTGGAAGATTTATGTCAAATTTCAAAAAACAAAAAGATAACTCAATTATGCTTGTTATTTGGAAGATTTATGTCAAATTTCAAATGGGGGTGTTCATGTGCGGTCCCACGCCTAGCGCACACACGAGAGCAGGAGCCCGAATATGCACTAGAGAGCCTCAATCTATCTCAAAATCATATGGTACTAAGTAGGAGAACTCCCTAGGCTTATATCATAGACTCCCCTCTCACAATTAATCGATGTGAGACAACTCACAAGTGGCCTTCAACAATTTACACTTACGATGTAATATCAAAGAGCTTACTCTTTTCTCTTGAAGCAAAAATCCAAACAGATTCATAAATCACAATGAACTCTTCTACAATACATAATCCACCATTAAGCACTAGACGAAATCATGAAAATAAATAACAATGTAACTAAGTAACTAAGAAAATGTGTCATAACTTTCAGCTTATAAGCTAATACTACTTCTATCTCTTTTTAATGGTCATATATTTGTTATTTGTAATAAAAGTGTGACAATAGCTTTTGGACAAATGTACTACAATTTTTTAGATATTTAAAAAAAAAAAAGCCTACTATCAAATATCAACATAAGCTTTCAACAACAAGTTGTTTAAAAAAAACAAAGTGAAAAATAAGCTTGGTTTTAAATAAAAAAAAAATTGTCCCTACAATTATTATCTTGTTTATAAATAAACTGATTTCAATTTTATTATTCTATACACACAATTATTTTTTAATTTTTTTTGTCTATATAGTTTTTTTTTTGTAATTATATTTATATAAAATTTAAATTGTCATAGATTAAAAAGTTATAATTTTACGTTTATTTTTTATTCAAATAGTTTAATAATTTATTTATTAATATAATATCAACTTATTAATTTTTAAAACACTTATAAAATATAATATTCTGTCTAAGCCAAAAAAATACCAACCTAACAAATAGAAACAACGGCCTGATGAATTATTCTAATTTTTCAGATCGATTAGTCGACCCTTCCAAGTCCAAGATTGAAGCGGGCTATTGTCTACTCAATTCAATACATTTATCAGTCGGTCTTACCAATTGTTATGACCGATTGTTATAACAGTCGATCGGCTCTCCGCCTACTGATAGTATAGTTAGTGGAGCCGAGTGCTGACAAAAGTCGGCGTTGTACCAACTTAAGTTAGAGTCGGTCAAATCGACTGCCGTAACATTAGGTAAATTAAAAAAAATCTCATTTTTAATTTCAATACCATTTCACTTCACAAATCAAACCTACACGAGTTTCAAAATCAACAACCTACAATAGTTTAATTTACAATCTTAACATCACAACATTCCTTGTGTTACAAATCATAGTGAAGAGGACAGGGACTGCAGTGACGGATAGACCAACACAATCAAAATGGAATCATATCTATGTGTCGAAACTCTTCTAAGTCCGAGGAGGGTCGACTATTAGCTACAATATGATTGTAATATGTCACAAAATTAGATATATGAAATCATATGATCGATGATATGCATTTTTTTCATTACATAATTATATGTTCCTAATACTATAGTACTAACATTTTACTTAGTAACATAGGAGACGTCGACGACGACGACATTCAATACGGAATCTCTTAACTTATGTTTTTAACTTTTCCGGTAACAATTCTGCAGACATCACGTGCGAGGAGGGCAGAGATGACATTGGAAATAATGAAATGTGTGGGGGTGGGCCCCACCCCACAAATTATCAAGACCACATAATTAAAAATAAAAATATTCCGATCAGATAATAACGAATTTACTTCTTCTCAGAACCCTTTTTAAATACTCCAGTTTATACAGTAATTTATTACACAATCAATTGTAAATGAATTTTAATATATGATCGAAAGATTCAGTAGTTGATTGTCCGAATCTCAGGATAAATGAATATCAAATTCCAAGGTAACTAATCGATTAATTGTTGTCACTTACCTATTACTATGTTATAAGTATGTAGTTGTTGATTTAAAGAAATTAAATGTTCATACGACCATTTTCAACCGATACTAAAAACCTATTTTGGAGTATGGTAGATGCTCCAACCAATATCAAAACATAAACTTATTATTGGTTTATGAGTGAGACCCACCTAAAAAATACATAAATGTACGTTTACCATAAATTCAAATAAAAAACTATTTGCTATTTATAAAATGATCATTTTTTATATAAATTAATAAAAATGACATATTGATTATTTTTTAGTATCTTAATTAATATTTTTTGTACTGTAATTTTTTTTAATAATCATATCATTAATAATTAAAATAAATTTTAATAAAAATATTTTTAATAATGAAATAAAAATACATATCACAATACAAAATATAATTAAATAATTAAATTATATAATTAACTTTAAAAATAAAATAATAAGAAAAGAGATACTTAAAAAAATGCTACCAATTACAAAAACAAAAATAATTAATGATGAGTTTTTGTGTATTTTAATGTATTTTTTTAATAATTAATTAATATTTTATTTAGTATTATTTATATTTATTATGTTTGAAATTTTAAATTGAAAATAATATTAATTATATTTTTTAATATAAAAAATTATGAGTTAAAATTATAAATTTGTAAAAATGTTGGTTATTTATATAAATAGTATAAATAATTATATAAGAAAAATATTTAAAAAATATTCTTTTAAGTTAGAGTATTGGTTTCTCGTTTGGAGTCAAATTACTGTAAACTTAAACTTATTTTGAGTTCGGTTGAAGTCAAATTACTGTAAACTTAAACTTAAACTTATTTTGATTTGAGTTTAAGTTTTGGTTTCTCGTTTGGAGTCAAATTACTGTAAACTTAAACTTAAACTTATTTTGAGTTCGGTTGAAGTCAAATTACTGTAAACTTAAACTTATTTTGAGTTTAAGTTTTGATTTCTCGGTTGAAGATGGCCTAAGAGCAAATGTAATGTGTTGTGTGAGCAAAAGAGCTTTGTGTATTAGTTGAATGAACTTGTGTAATAAAGTGCCCAAATTTTAAGAAAATAAATTTTTTTTATGCTTTAACATATGAATTATGAAAGTATTTAATTTTAATTAATATTTATTAAAAAAACAATAAAAAGTGTTTATTAAAAAAAACTATGTGCATAAAAATTTGTACAAATTATAAATTAATGTTATTATATTATTTAATAAAACTAAAATAACATTTATGAAAATAATTAAAAAAGTTGAAAATATTTTTATTATGAATAGGAGGGAGTAAAATATTTTTATTTAATTTGTGAGGACGTCACTAAAATCCAAAATATTGAAATATTTTTATTTAATTTGTGAGGTCGGTAAAATTTGAGTGAGACGCCCAATTTAAATATATAAGTGGAGTATAATATATGTGGAGTGGGAGTTAAAAGGGGTTTTTTCTATCCCAATTTAAATATATAAAAAAGGAAAATTTAAAGATTAACAGAGTCATATTTACAAATTTAATTTGTGTACTATACTAGTTAAAAATATACTTAGTGAAGTATAATATATTACAAATTTAATTTGTGTACTATACTAGTTAAAAATATACTTAGTGAAGTATAATATATGTAGAGTGGAAGTTAAAAGGGGTTTTTTCTATGCTACCCTAACGACGGTAGTACCCTACTCCACCGGTATGTAACATGTGATCACTACTAAAAACATGAACCAATAAAATAAATATAAAAATTAAAGTGTTTACACATATAAATATTTGTATGAAATTAGAGTAGTACACTTATACTAGCATAGAATTAACCTTTAAAAGGTGTTTAAAGAAATAAATATAAAAATTAAAGTGTTTACACATAAATATTTGTATGGAATTAGAGTAGTACACTTATACTAGCATAGAATTAACCTTTAAAAGGTGTTTAAAGTTTAAACTACAACATTTCTTAAAAGTTGGTTCTGATAATTAACACTGATATAATTAAATTAGAAAATAAAATACACTCCCTATATATTTGTGTTTAGATTAATGTGGTATTCAACTCTTTGTAAATTATAGTAGATGACAAATATAATTGAGATGCTCAATTTAAATGGTTAATTAAATATCTATGAACAGCGTTATTTTGTGTAAATAAGTGTTCATATAGTAAAGAGAATATTTTTAATAGATATATTTTGACAAAAAATTATTTTGACATAGCAAAAATACATTACTTTTTGTTATGTAAATTAGAATATTGTTTTAATTAAAAATGAAAAAGTTTATTGTAATATTGTTTTAATTAAAAATGAAAAAGTTTATTGTTTTATTTGTTTAGAAAGAAACTTGTTTAAAACAGTGTAACCTAAAAAAAACTCACATTGTTGTTTCTCAACGACAAAACGTAACGAACTTTTAAGAAAGCACTCTGTTTAAAACGAACTTTTAACGAAACTTCTACAATATTTTAAACAAATATTTCGAAACTAACGAAACTTTTAAGGTCTTTTTAAAACGTAACGAACTTTGCAGACTGCTACAATATTTTAAACAAATATTTTGAAACTATAATCCAGACTGTTACAATATTTTAAACGAATATTTCGAAGATATAATCCAAACTGTTACAATATTATTGTAATATTGTTTTAATTAAAAATGAAAAAGTTTATTGTTTTATTTTTTTTCGAAAGAAACTTGTTTAATATTGTAATATTGTTTTAATTAAAAATGAAAAAGTTTATTGTTTTATTTTTTTTCGAAAGAAACTTGTTTAAAACACGTGTAAACGTAACCAACTTTTAACGAATCACCTAACGAGTAACGAAATTTTAAGAAAGCAATCTGTTTAACGAACTTTGCAGACTGCTACAATATTTTAAACGAATATTTCGAAGATATAATCCAGACTGATACAATATTTTAAACAAATATTTCGAAAATATAATCCAAAGGTAATCAACTTTCAAAACAAAATATTATCCATCATAAATATATTAATTATAACTACTACGTAAAAATATTTATAACTAAAATACTGATTAAATTAAATTTAATCCAATAACAAAAATTCATACAATAAAATTATCCAGCTTAATACTCATATATTATTGTAGAATATTTGTATATAAGCTTAATACTTTTATATATTATTGTGTAAAATATTTGTATATAAATTTTAATTTTTTTAGAATATTATGATTATCTATATAACCTTAATTATTTTGTATTTTATTATTTAAATTGTACATTTCAACTCTTCATAAAATAAAATAAAAAAGTTTATAATTAATTAATAGAAGGTATAGTAAATGAAACATGTACCACGTCGATAGCATCATTTTTTTAATAGCATGATCTTGGAGGTACACGTGTCAAAAATACATGTCAGTCGGTTTGCCCTAACCCTCGTGTACATATACATATATGAGAGTGCATGTAGCAAAAGTATGTAGTACAAACACTCACACACTTCTATATATGCTTTCTTCTTCTTCTTCTTCAAAATATAATCACTCAACACATGAACACCATGAGTACCGGTGATGCTAACTCAGACCCTATAGTACTCACCCCTAATTCCCTAGACGAAAACACCGACGTGATCAGCGTCAAAACTCCCATCAAGCCCAAG
Source organism: Euphrasia confusa (assembly GCA_954870475.1). Classification (NCBI taxonomy): domain Eukaryota; kingdom Viridiplantae; phylum Streptophyta; class Magnoliopsida; order Lamiales; family Orobanchaceae; genus Euphrasia; species Euphrasia confusa. Next base: position 36,231,279 of record OX940957.1, read on the forward strand.
CCCAGACCCAGGCCCAGGCCCAAGGCCAAGGCCAAACCCAAACCCAAGGCCAAGGCCAAGGCCAAGGCCAAGCCCAAGCCCAAACCCTCATCCCCGCGGACCCCGCCGTCCACGAAGCCCCACACCCTGGAGTGGATAGTCCCGCCCAAACCGCGGCCCTTCAGCTTGCCGTCTCCGGCCCCACCGGAGTTATACTACAGAAATTACTACTACGGTAGTACGGTGGTGGGGTCCAAGCACGAGGAGAAAGGCGGGCCCAGCTGTGTGATGATTAGGACTCAAGGAGATCAGCCGGCTCATGAGCCGAGCTCGGCTGCTGCTGCGGCTGCTTTTGATCATGTTCAGAACATGGAGTGCTTAGAGTCTTACGTCATCGATGATGATGTGCGTGAGCTCTTGTCCTCGGATTGGTTGAATGACTCATGTCCTCCTCGGGCGTTTAGCTCCGAGGAGGACTTCCCGCTCACCGGAATTTGGGATTACTGAGTCGACCATCAATTAGGGTTTTCTTAATAAACTCTGAGCTAGCTCCATCTAGCTGCAGTTTGTGTTTTCCTTTTGTAATTAAAGTGTGTTATGTATGTTCAATATAATGATGTATAATTACTTCGGACTTGACTTAGTTTCAGTCTATTTCAGAATTTTGTAATTAAAGTGTGTTGTGTATGTTTAATATAATGATGTATAATTAGTTTGGGTTGTACTTTTGGACTTAATTTCAGTTCTAATTTCAGTTCAGATCGCTTTAGTTCAACTTCGATTAAGTTTGTTTCAAAATAAATTAAAATAAAATAAATTAAAAATTATTGGAATCAATAAATTTAAGTATACAATATAGTTAATATCAAAATATTATTAATATTTTTTAAAAAATATTTAATAATTTTTAATAATTATTTTTATTTTAAAAAAAAAATCAATTCAGTTCAAATTAGATCGTTTCTGTTTCAGTCCAAAAGAACAAGTCCCTGTTTTATTTTTCGGATTTTTGATTTGTTTTATCACACAAAAAGATGTGATATACATAAAATAATAAATTAGGGTTTGTAATCGATGGATGCTATACAAATTTATACTGCAATTGTTCATCGAAGTAAAAAATGTACACTTCCTACATACATACGCACGATTTGTCTGGAATATATATAGTACTAGTACATATATATAGTGAGGTTTGTCAAAATAAGTTTGTCCGATCATATTGATTGAGTTATAGTTTTGTAATTTGAGGACGGTTACAATTGACAAATATATACTTAATTGTCATCGATCTCAGTAATTGCAAAATACTAAAGTCGCAAATGAGTCGATATATTCAAAGTCTAGATAGCTAGACTCGCAAATTAAACCTATATACATATATATGATGAACAATTACAATTAACTAATGTGTTTTTCTACTTAAATTTCGAGCTTGATCGACATGTATTGATGTATGAGTCGATCTACCCTGTACCTATACTGAATTCATGTAAATCATTTATAGGCTAAAAAATTGTTGGGTGTGAAGGTGTATTCACGCCGGAGACGATCGCCGGAGATGATCGTAGAAGACGACGAAGAAAATCGTGTGAATGGTGGAGCGCCGTGAGCACGGGAGCAGCGCCGCGCGCGCGGTGAACAAGGCAGAAAACGGGCAGGCCTTTTTTGCCTGGGAAGCTAGCACTCGCTAGCCTACCTAGCGCTCGCTAGGACTGTGACGCTAGCGGGCGCTACCCTACGTAGCGGGCGCTACGTGCAGATTTCAGCATCGCGTTTTTGGCTTGTTGGACAAGTTTCTTCCCTCCAATAAATATGTAACCCTATTGTAAATTAGGGTTAACACCTCCATACGCCTAGAATCGAATTATACTATTACAAATCATTGTAATCAAGCGTGATAATTGTTCTAGTGAATTATTGCAGCGGCAAGAAAGTGGACGTAGCCCTCGTTAACTGCAAGAATGAGATCAAGATGGTGAAGACTATTCCGGGGACCCCACAACAAAATGGAATAGCGGAACGAATGAACAAGACGCTAAATGAGAAGGCCCGGAGTATGCGGTTACATTCGAGGATGCCCAAGATATTTTAGGCGTATGTCATCGACATGGCAGCTCATTTAATCAACAGAGCCTGAGGAGGTTTGGAGTGGGAAGAAGCTGAATCTGTCCTACTTGAGGGTGTTCGGGAGCCTAGCGTATGTTCATATCGACGCAGCTGCTCGTAGCAAGCTTGATCCTAAATCCAAGAAGTGCTTCTTCATTGGATATGGCGGCACGGAGTTCGGGTACAGATTTTGGGATGCCGAAAATCATAAGGTGTGATCCGAAACAGAGATGTGATCTTCAACGAGGCGGTCTTGTACAAGGGTAAAGACGTGGTTGTTGAAGAAAGCATTGATCCCGAGGGAGACACGGATGAGGTTCCGGTGGAGGCCGTGGAGATCAAGGAGGGCAACACGAGCAGCGAGGATGAGCAAGATGAGAATGCTAATCCTAACATCGATCCAGTTACACCGAAATCGTGGAGGTCGATGATTTATATGTTTTTGTGCCGTTTTTCTTAGATTCTTTGTGTGTAAGTCGTGTCATTTTGGGTCGTTTATTTGTGTCGTTCTCTTGTTTTTGGTATGGTTTAATGTGTTGTGAAGTGTGCAGGGTGTGTAAGCATGTTCGATGCAAAAAGAGAAAGAAAACGAGCAAAAACGAGTTAAAATCGGTAAAAGTGACAAAAGATCGAGATTGCGCTACAAACTTGGAGAGATCGGTTCTCCCAGATCCGACCACCTAAAAACATGATCCATACCTTGTCGGAAAGATCTTGAAGAGGTCTACGAGGCCCGGAAAGTCCACTGTCATATTTCTCCCTTAATATAGCCGTAATTCTCGAGTTTTCAGCCCAGTACGCAGCTGCTCCGGAGTCAATATGCAGCGAACTTGGAGAGCTTGGTTCTCCCAACTCCGAGCACCTACGGCGATGATCTTTACCTATACAGATAGCCCTTGAAGTCTTATACATGGCCCAATTGATTCCGTTTGACGAAAAGATGTTTTTACAGATACACCTTCACCGCGAGCGCGGCGCCATGCCGTGCGAGCGGGCGGAAGGCAGAAAATTCCAGCCCCCTGCACAAATACACCGCGCGCACGGGCTGAACCGCGCGCGACCTGACCGACTTTGACTAAGTTTGACCGCGTATTTTGGCCCTTTAATAACATGTTTTAGGGTTGCTTTTAAACACAACTTTCACTACACTTTTAGGCTACGTTCTTGGAGTTCATAGACGATTAGTTTCTTAGTTTCTTTTCATCGTTTTTCCATTCTGGTTGGATCAAGATTGAAATTGTCTTTATTTCTTTGATTATTCCATAACTAAGTAAGTTTTTCTTTTGTTTTGTTTGTTAGATTATTATTACTCTCTTGTTTAGTTGTTCATCTTTTTCAATAAAATTCTAAATATGAATTCTTCTCTTCTTAATTGTTTTTTCTTGATTAATTCCATGAGTAGCTAAATCATCAACTAGAGTTAGGGTGAATTGATTCTCATCTAGGATTTGAATTTTGGTTTTGCACGAAAGATGTTCGATTAAATGCCCAATTGAATTTCAACCACGTTTGAGGCTTATGAGCAATTACGTGCTTGGGTTTAATTGAACCGCATTCGAACCAACCGGTAACGGACGTTCTTGTGTGACATTTGCAAACTCGAATTCAATTTCGAAGTTGAGAATTGAGGAACCCGACCTCTATTTTATGTTCTTTTACTTTGATAAATTAGAACTTAGTTTATAAACAAAACCAAACCAACAATGCATTATGGTATAAACTTCTCTTCTTTTTCTTTTGCGAACACATAAACACATATACTAAGCCGATAGTAGTGTTCCTCATGAGATCGACTCGGGCAAGTTGCTTTGCAATAAGTTCGGTTATTTTTATTTGATTTTTGACACACTACAACGTCTTATCAGTCGAATAGGGTAAGAAGACCTCCTCATAAATTTTCACCATCTCTTAACTATATCTTGCTGACTGATAGGGGTGAGTCGGAGAGCTACACCGAGGCTATACAAGCGAGTGATTCGATCAAGTGGGAGTCAGTCATGAAAGAGGAGATGAGCTCATTGATGTCGAATCAGACTTGGGAACTAGCCGAGCTTCCGAAGGAGAAGAAGGCCTTGCACAATAAATGAGTCTTCCGGGCAAAGGAAGAACACGATGGAAGCGTTCGGTATAAAGCAAGATTGGTGGTGAAGGGCTTCCAGCAGAAGGAAGGGATCGACTACACGGAGATCTTTGCTCTGGTAGTCAAGATGGTAACCATCCGGGTGGTGCTTAGCTTGGTGGCACAAGAGAACTTACATCTTCAGCAAATGGATGTAAAGACCGCATTTCTTCACGGGCCAGGATCTAGATGAAACAAGCTCTGAGGCAGTGGTACAAGAAGTTCGACATGTTCATGAAGCGGGTCGAGTTCACGCGGTGCGAGGCGGACCACTGCTGCTACTTCAAGAGTTTTGGAAGAGGTGCCTACATAATATTGCTCCTTTATGTAGATGATATGCTGATAGTCAGGGCGAGCTTGGCAGAGATCGACAAGCTCAAGAAGAGTCTATCGAATGAGTTCTCTATGAAGGATTTGGGTGCTGCCAAACAAATCCTGGGGATGAGAATCACAAGGAGCAAGGAGGGTCTTGAGTTGTCTCAAGAGGAGTACCTGAAGAAGGTATTAGCGAGGTTTAACATGGAGGATGCGAAACCCGTGAGCACTCCTTTGGCTAGTCACTTCCATTTGTCAAAGGAGGACTCGCTGGTGAGCGAGGAGGTTATGGAGCATATGGATAAGGTCCCTTACGCCTCTGCGATTGGGAGCCTTATATATGCTATGGTGTGCACGAGGCCTGACATTGCCCATGCAGTGGGAGTGGTCAGCCGGTTTATGAGTAATCTGGGGAAGCAACATTGGGAAGCTGTCAAGTGAATCTTTCGATACTTAAGAGGAACTACCGACTTTGCTTTGAGGTTCCGAAAATCAGATGTGGGGTTACTCGGGTTCGTGGACGCGGATAACGGAGGTGACGTGAATAGTAGGAAGAGCACTACTGGGTACGTGTACACTTTCGGGGGTACCGCGATAAGCTGAGTGTCGAGGTTGCAGAAGATCGTAGCACTGTCGAGTTGCGAGGCGGAGTACGTCGCTGTGACGGAAGCCGCGAAGGAGATGATGTGGCTACAGGCTTTTCTGCTTGAGTTGAGACAAGACCACTCGGGGAGTGTCTTGTATTGCGACAACCAGAGCGCCATTCACTTGGCGAAGAATCCAGTGTACCATGCTCGAACGAAGCATATTCAGTTGAGATATCACTTCATTCGATCGGCCTTAGAGAAAGGCGTTTTGGTGTTGGAGAAAATTATTGGAGTAAGAATCCGGCCGACATGTTTACGAAGGTGGTACCGTGTGACAAGTTGAGGTTGTGTTCAACCTCAGTTGGTCTTCTGGTATGAGGACCGGGGACGCCGCTGCAATGGGAAGAGATGACAGGGGTCGTGAATTAACTTCAAGTGGGAGATTGTTGGGTGTGAAGGTGTATTCACGCCGGAGACGATCGCCGGAGATGATCGTAGAAGACGACGAAGAAAACCTTGCGAGCGGTGGAGCGCCGTGAGCACGGGAGCAGCGCCGTGTGCGCGGTGAACAAGGCAGAAAACGGGCAGACCTTTTTTGCCTGGGAAGCTAGCACTCGCTAGCCTACCTAGCGCCCGCTAGGACTGTGACGCTAGCGGGCGCTACGTGCAGATTTCAACATCGCGTTTTTGGCTTGTTGGACAAGTTTCTTCCCCTCTATAAATATGTAACCCTATTGTAAATTAGGGTTAACACCTCCATAGCCTAGAATCGAATTATACTATTACAAAGCATTGTAATCTGAGCGTGATAATTGTTCTAGTGAATTATTGCAGAGATAAGAAAGTGGACGTAACCCTCGTTAACGGGAACCACTATAATTCTCGTGTCTCTTTAATTTCGTATTTTTCGTTCTTGTGTTGTTTGTGTGCTTTTCAAGAAGAAAATTCGGACGCGAATTTCCCAACAAAAATAACCAATACTATAATTATCTGAATAAGAGCAAAGTCATACTAACTAATTATTTATAATTATATACTCAAAATTTAAACAAAAATTAAGATCGACAAACTATCGTCATGAATTCTCAATAAAATGTCATCTTTATTTTCCCAAGTGATAAAATTTTAAAATAAATATTAACTCGATTTAAAAAATAATTTAGTAAAGGAGTATATATTTACGAAGGATAGAAATATAATTAATTAATCATGGATTGATTGGGGCAAGCACATGAATCCACGGATCCATATCACTACACTAATAACAGTTGCATTGTCGCAACTCATTCACCGGATGGATCGGTTGCTTGTTCATAAACTTGATATATTATTATAAACTCTAATAATAGTCACATATATTATTATAAACTTTAATAATAGTCACATGTGATTATTGACTTTTTTTTTGTTCACATATGATAAATGTATATAAAAATTATAAAAAATTAACTGAAATAGAATTTAATAGTTAAATTTTATTTTAGTTATTTTTCATAATTTTTGTATACTTTTTGTCGTATGTATTTTGGACGGACAAAAAAAATCAATGTATTATTACTAAACAGAAAGAGTATTCACGTTATATTATTTATCTCAAATTATACATCTTACTTGTTTTTTTATTTTTCAATTAAAAAACAACATAAAATAACTTGAATTGAATCAAATTGAAATAAATTAATTCGAGATCAAGTGAATTAAATCAAATGAAATTTAACTCAAATTAAGTAAGTTTGTAATCGAGTTTTACCAAAATGAAGTGGGCCACGATGACGACGGGCCTATACTCCGTAAATTAGTTCGCACATGTTGCCAATATGAACAATGAATGCGGGCCAATTTTGGGGTGGGCTTTAAAACCCTAATAGCCAATACTTAAAGCCCACATCCCTAGATAACAATAAAATTTGGAACCATTTTCCTCCAAATTTTAAGAACATATATACTACTTCCTTCCATTCCGTAGCATTGGATATCATGTACTTATCGTGGTCTTCTCGCTGGCCTGATTTATTTTATATGGCAGGAGAAGAATACGCGTATCTGAGAAGCGCGCTCGGAGTCGGCAGAGGAGGTGACTATCAAGGCTATATCCATTATGAGGGATCGGATCGCTTCGCTACGACTACCAGATTCACTTCAGGCGAGAGCTTTGAGGCGAGTGTGGCACATCGCGTGGTAGGAGTGACATGTTTTTTTATTTTTATTTATTTTTGGAGTTTCTGAGAGCTAGCCTGTTAGCTCGCTTATGCGGTAGGATATTCCTATGCGCTGTACTGTATCTTCAACTTTTTTTATATATTTTTTTTATATGATATTGACCGTTAACAAAAAAAAAAACAATGGTCATGACTGCAGATCGAGTTAATTCTTAGCTACCCATCGCTAATGCCCTCTGTTAGAAACCACGGGTATGCTCTGATACAATGTTAAAAACCGCTTCATTCAACAGCTCGAACTGTTAGAGAAGTTGAACAACTAAACATTTATAATGAGCTTAATTATTATATTCTCCGATACCCTTAACTGAGGACATTATCCCTAAGGTAGCTAAAAATTAAACTCAAATTCGAACAAAAGCCGTGACTACTCACGGTTTCACGCCAACTCACCGACCCACCCATCAACTAATTAATTACTTATGTACGTAATTGCATGATGCAATTAATTCGTGAATTAGGGTGTGAATTAAAACGTGAGTAGATTTCCTTGAGAGACTTTTCCTTCTCGTCCCGTTTTTATTTTGATTCTAGTCATAATTCAATAAAAAAATAAATTTATAAGTTGGTTTCCATTTTTTACACGTTTTATTTTTATTTTCATGTTAAGAAAATATCTAACTAAGAAAAGACAGTGTCCTAATTTTTTTGTTGGGGAATATCTATTTCAAAAGTGCTTGTTTTGCCTTTAGAATGTCATGCTCTTCATAAAAACATCCTTTTCAAAATTTTAAAATACTGTAGTAGTTTTTTTAAGATTCATTTACTATTACTTATTATTTTATTTTTACATACTATAATAAAATTACAACATGTTTTTGATAAATTTGTTAATAAACATAAAATATTAGAAGACCAATTTTTTTTTTATATAATTTAACGTGGGCCTATATAAGATAGTGACGCAGGGAAGCAAGAACACACGATTAAAACTCGTTGATTCTGAGAATACCCGAGAATTAAAACATCAAACTTTCGTTGATTCCGAAGAATACCGAAACCTGATAAAAAAACCTCAACAGAGGAACCTTTTTATTTCATCATAAACAACTACGTAAATGAATGTCAAAGCAGAATATAAATAGTACTAAAACCCTAATTAAATAAATTAAAACAAATAAATAAAATAATAATAATGTCTTGTTCAACAAGACACAATCTTTTTCTTTTTAGTATCCGCATCATTCTCTCCCTCTAGGAGAAGGTTCGACCGCGAACCTAAAAGACCGAGCACGGAGATACCGGGATCAAACACCAATCGTTGGCGATCCTGAGGGCACGACGCAAGAGCAGCGACACGTTGACGTGGCGCAAGGGTAATGGATGGAAGAACGGCAGTAACTTGAGAAGGCGACGCAAGGGCATCGTCAACGACATCGAGATGCCGCGCAAGAACAGTAACATGCGAGACAAAGGCAACGTCATCGGGATGTGGCATCGGGGCAACGACGTGGTGAAGCGGCTCGTCGTCCCAAATCGGCTCGGCAACCCAAATCGGCTCGGCATCCAAGATCGGCTCGGCGGACTCGACATCCCAGATCGGCTCGTCGGGCTCGGCGTCCCAGATCGGCTCGTCGGGCTCGGCGTCCCAGATCGGCCCGGCATCCCAAATTGGCTCGTCATCCCAGATCGAGGCCGATTCGTCTTCCGAATCATCGTATGGATCGAGTTCATCAACAAGGGTGCGCTCAAGCGCGGGGATCGGTCGGCGTGGAGGTGACAATAGCTTGTTGGAAACAGCAAGGCGGAGCTCCTCGAGATCGACGGCGAGGGCTGCGATTTGGCGGCTTAAGGCGGCGACGTCGGCGTCGCGACGGGCTGTGGCCTCAACGGCGGATTTGCGAGCATACTGGCGACGAGGAGGCATCGTGCCTGGAACCTGATACCAACTGACGCAGGGAAGCAAGAACACACGATTAAAACTCGTTGATTCTGAAAATACCCGAGAATTAAAACATCAAACTTTCGTTGATTCCGAAGAATACCGAAACCTGATAAAAAACCTCAACATATGAACCTTTTTATTTCATCATAAACAACTACGTAAATGAATGTCAAAGCAGAATATAAATAAAACTAAAACCCTAATTAAATAAATTAAAACAAATAAATAAAATAATAATAATATCTTGTTCAACAAGACACAATCTTTTCCTTTTTAGTATCCGCATCATTTCTCAGTTGAGGTTTTATCAGATTTCGGTATTCTTAGGAATCAATGAAAGTCTTGATATTTTAATACTCGGGTATTCTTAGAATCACCGAGTTTTAATTTGTGTGTTTATTGTTTCCCTGCGTCAGATAGTTTATGACCACTGTAAAGTCAGAAACGGGCTCGAGTTCAATAATAGTTGCAACATTTTTTTTTAAGTGTTACATAATAGTTGATAGACTTTATAAAATAAAATAATATTTTTATTTTTTCACTTTAAAACTATTCACTGTGTCCCAAACTAATTGTTGTAATTCATTTGTAATTTACAAAAAAATTACGACAACAAATTTAAAATAGAGTGAGTACTTTATTCACATATTTTTTAAACATACTCAGGACTATTTACTTTTTATTTTGAAAATATATTTTTATTATTTATTTTTGATCAAGAAATCAATTTCTTTTTTATAAATCTCAATGCCAAAAATGTTTTCAAATTTATTTGGAAAGTATTTGCATAATAGATTAAAAAGCGTATTATTTATACTCCCTCAAATATTTTGATTTCATTTATATATTCCTATTAAATAGATGTCAAAAATACAATTATACTTTCATCGTTTCACTTATTTTTATATGTTTATTAATATTTTTTTATTAATTTTTTATTTTAAACATAATTTTACTAATTTTTGTATGAAAATCTATTCTCTTGTTTTTTTAAAAAGTTTACATTTATTTTCTAGTAGTATTTAAAAGTTTGGGCACACATTAATAGATTTTTTTTTCATTTAACACAAAAAAATCTAAATATTGGTGCCTATGTCTTGTATAGAGTTTTGATTCAAATGTACTCTCTTTGTTCAAACTATTTATGTAGGTTCTTTGTAACAAAGCACTTCGTGTAAATAAAAATAGTTGGAACAATAGTATATTAGTTCGCAGCTCTATCCCATATTAAGGATCTCAATTTAATTTTTGAGTTTTTTTTGGGTTTGGGAAAGAGCTGTAGTATTATTTTATTCTTTCTCGTAAAAATTGCAATACTTTTTTTTAAGTGTTTCACAATAATTGATACACTTCAAAAAAGAAATAAATATTTATACTTTTTTTATTTTAAAATACAATTTATTTATATATTATTAACTTATTTTTTAAATTTCCTCACAATTATTTTAATTTTATATTTAAAATTACATTAAATTCTTTATTTTTTTATAAAAAAATAAAAAATCAACATTTTTCTTAATTTGTATCTCACTCACCACTTTTTAATAAAAAAAGTCAAAAATCAACATACATATTTTTGAGGAGTGAGAGAGAGTATTAATTAGGACATTATATAGTTGAAAGAAAATGAAATAAGTAAGAGAACTGAGAAACACACACGCTGTCAATATATAAAACTTATTTTATCCACAAAAAACACTTATTCTCAGATCCAAACGCCCAATCCCATCTCCTTCCTTCCTACTCACCACAACTGCCAAAACGGCGCCGTTCCGTCCGACACATGTCTTCTCACCAGCAGGACTCCTCCTCCCAGCAGCCCTTCCGCTGGCACTACGCCGAGCTCGACGACGCCGACTTCGAAATCCGCGGCCGCACCCTCTTCTCCATCATCGCCCTCTTCTCCGCCGTCCTCGTCATCGCCCTCCTCTTCCTCTACGCCCGCTGGGTCTGCCGCTTCGCCCCCCACCCGCCCCCTCCCCAACCCACGCCCACGCTCTCCGCCGCGCGTGGGACGCACGCGCCTCGCCGCGGGCTGGAGCGCGCGGCCATCGACGCCCTCCCGATCGCGCTGCACCGGAGCGACAGCTCGGGCGAGGCGGAGTGCTGCATATGCCTCGGCCTGTTCTCGGACGGCGACAAGGTCAAGTTCCTGCCGGCGTGCGAGCACTGCTTCCACTCGGAATGCGTCGACAGGTGGCTCACGACTCAGTCGAGCTGCCCGCTCTGCCGCGCCTCGCTCCTGGTCGACTCGCCCGTTTAACTCGGACCCGGCGACGTCTCCATATTGTTTTTGCGTTTCGATAATCGTAGTCCGTAGAGACGGAATATAAGTTGAACGAAAACTAAACGAGACGTGTAAGAGTAGAATCGGACATCGTCTAACTTTACGCGACTAAGTGGAGCGGTAGAATAGCGTTGTCCAAACTTGCTTTTTTTTTTTTCTTGGTAATAATTTTGTGAAATACAGTATACGATGAAATGAGAATGAATCAAATCAACTGTGAATTAATTAATTAATGTATACAATTTCTTTTTTTATTATTTTGATCTTTATTTTTAATTTTTATAACTATTATTCTAGTTATATTTAATTTGACGAACAAGATAAGCAAACTTTATGCTACAAACTCGACGAAATCGAATGAAGTTGATTGTTGGTTGCACTTGAAATTAATTAGTAAATTGATGAATGGAGAGCTTTATTTTTATTCTTTTGTAGGATTGGACATAATAAAGTGAATTTGTTTTAAGATTTTTTTCAAAAGTCATGTGGACCACATAATATAATTGAAAGGTTTAGTTTAGTCTTTAAGCTTTTGAACGATTAATATCTATTGCGAAATACTGTATCTGTATCATTGTGGTCCTATATAACTATACTCTTATTAGGAGTTGGTCCATTCAATTTACACGACACTTATTGCAACCGTTCGATCTCATGGAGCCATGGAGGTCCATGTTTGACCTTCATGAATCGGTTTGTTTGTCAAATACTACTCTGCGTGAAATCATATGATATTGTTTTAGATTGGATTAATCATATTTAATTTTGAATTATATGATATAGTTTTAGATCGGATTAACCACGTTTAATTTTAAATTAGTAGACATATAGTAAATTTTTTATGTGTAGACATAGAGAAAAAAAAATGCATTGTTATCGGTTGCATCGGAACTTAGAATTATCCTATCGTATAATTCACATAATTTTCTGTTTCTAATACTCCTTCCGTCTTGGATTAATATGCATAGATAGTCAACGTTGACTTGTCCGTCCAATACATATGATAAATAGTATACAAAAATTATGAAAAAATAACTAAAATAAAATGTAACTATTACATTTTATTTTAGTTATTTTTTCATAATTTTTGTATACTACTAGTATTTATCATATGTATTGGACGGAAAAAAAAAGTCAACGTTGACTATCTACGCCTATTAGTTCGGGACAAATAAGTACAATTCTAGACGGACTCAATTCATAAAGTTATTCGTACAAGAGTGTTAAATATTTTATATTGGTTGGAAAAATGTCATAAAGCTCACTTATAAATTTGACAATCTTGTCACTTTAATAGACTTTTAAGGTGTTATTGATCCAACTTTAACATGGTAACATGATATTCATTTTTAAAATGAATAATCATCCTTGAACAATTAAAAATCACCATTCTTAAAATCATCATTGAGTAAAAATATAAATTATCATTCTTAAAATCATCATTGAGTAAAAATATAAATTATCATTTACTAAGATATTCATTATATATCAAACTAATCTTCATTAATAATACACTATAATAAATACTAGGTGTACAATACTCTGTACACTATGTTGTACAGTAGAAAATGCCACAAACAACGAGCATTCAAAGATAGACAATCACTCTAAATAATTGAGTAATGATTTTACTACATAAATAGTTTTGAATGTGGATGAGAATTAAATAAAAATTATACAATAATTTATATTATAATTATAAAAGAATTTTTACTACATTTTTTTTTTGTTAAACTCGATATCTTGTTCATCAACTATATATCCCAACTCATGAAAAGAAGCTCAATTCAAAACCACACAATTCACTAGACTGATTAGGATATAATCGAACTAACATTTTGTTGATATTTAAAAAAAAAAAAAAAAGATATTTAACTAATGACTAGTCGATGTTATGGTTTGATTAAGAGACCATAGCAATGACATTAACTTGTATGTAAAATCGTTATATATTGACGTTGGTACCGACGGTATAAGCCATGTTTACATAGATTCACATTTATAAGCACATGTGATTCAAAATCTTATTCTCTTAGCATAAAATATTTGAAAGTTGTGAAACTGTCTATTCACATGTTGTATCTCTCTCTTTGTTTATGCCGACCCAACATCGTGTAGAAGGTAGTAGATGACACGAAAAAAAGGTAAAATTAGGTACAAACACGCAACTTAAAATAGCGAAATTTGAACAATGATAAAGTTGACGTTATTGGCCGAGAAAATTGCAATGATAGTCGAGTTGTAAAGTGTATATTGTGTACACAATCCATCAGTGAGACAAAAGTGGTAGGGTTTTAGGGTTTGAAATCAACAAAACTTAGCTAACAATACTCTTAATAACTCTATGAAAAGATTATTCACGTGATTTGGCCTTTTACTTTAGTATCAAAAAAAGATGTGATATGTTTGTCTTCAGCCTATTTATAAGCCTCTCAATTTACAATCACATGTTAGCCATATAAGCATCATTTCATTCCCTCTACTCACTTGACTACTTGTTTTTATTTTTTTAAAAAAGTATCGTCATTCTACACTTTTCCGTAAAACATCAAAACTTTGATTTAAAAACAAAATTAAATTGTCCTTTATGATTGACAAATGGCAATTGAGCTAGCCAGCTCTCATACTCTTTCATTCAGGTTTATTCAGATCAATTTCAAATTAGATTTACATTCTCGCTTCGTTATATTATTGTAATTGACGGATAAAGTAGTGTTAAAATTTTCAATTTCTCCACCAGAAAATACGATTTCTATAATATTAAAAATATTTTATCCACGCTGAATGCAGTTGGCATTTATAGTATAGTGGACGTAAGTCCCACAGGAACTCAGAGTAGAAGTAGATGGATCTGAAAGACTGAAACTGAACTGTTCATAGTAATAACTAGTATGGGCAAAATATGGATCACTGTTTTCTGGATCTTTGAAGTCTCAGATATAATTTTTTTTTATGTTAGTAAAAGAACCTCAGCCTCTTGCTAGCTCCTAAATCATAACCATGCAACTGGACGACCCCATCTTAACTGACTGCTTTAGCTACTCGCCTCAGGAGGAAGAGGATAATTAGGAGTAATATATTATGGTAAAAACATATCAAATACAAAATCAAAAAGAACTCCATGATTGTGAGTCTTACCCACTTTTCCTCCCTCACTGAATACTTGGTCAGACGGAAAAAAATCAGAGAACCTGCAACCAAGATCATCAAGCAGCTAGGAACACAGCTTAAAAAGTTGCATTATGAGTTTTCTCGACCACTAGTGTTAAATCCTATCCAATTTTTGTGTCAAGACAAGCTTTAATAAAACACATTTTCATCTAACATTTAATCACAATGTCAAGGTTTGTTCTTCTTCCGTTTTTTCGTTGGGTCATTAGTTATGAGAAGGCCAAAATTTAAGTCATGAAGTTAGGACCTGTTGAAAGGAAAATGTAAGGCAAGTAAAACGCACGTCTGGATCGGCATTTACCCTATAATTGGTCGAATTGCAGCATTGAAATCTTCATAAAATCTTTGTTCTGAGAAGTGAGAAGCACGTTTTCTAGAAGCTGCCGCCATATCAAGCCGCTCGGACACTGACATTCTAATGATTGTAAGGATGGCTTCTGCGTACTCCTGTACGGATTGAGCGAGAAATCCTGTTTGCTTTCCTTCCTCCGGCAACACAATGTCCATCTTAGGGCCAGCTGAATTATGAGCTGTGAAATCGAAAAATAAATAAATAAATAAAGAGCAGAATGAAATCCAAAAATATTGATGCATGATAAATTGGGAGAAATAAGAGACTCACCAATAGGAATGGCACCAGAAGCCATGTATTCTACTACACTGATGCCAAAATGCTCGTCTGTCATGGAATGAATTCCCACAGCTGCACCACCCAAAAGACTCACCAGCTCACTGAAGAATAACAATAACATTAGATTTAAAAATAAAATAATTGATTAAATATAAAGCATTGTCTCTACAAGTCCACTACAAAGTACAACAGACAAAATTTTTCAAACACCTGTAGGTTACATTTTTATGAAACTCCACGTCACTTTCCAACTTCAGCTCATTGGCTCGGTCCTTCAAGTGTTGCAACCTTTTCTCATCTGCTTCATTTCTACAACTACCGACAAATTGGAGCTTGGGTCTTGGTAGATCTGCGTCCAGACATTTCATGGCAACTGAAAAAGACTCAAGTTGAAGCTGATGCGCCTGTGAATTGAATGAGCATCGAGATTTAGACTTTTAGTTGAATTTGTCAAATATAAACAGACCAGGAATTGAACTTGAGCACGTAAATATGATACGTTGATCTCAAAAAAATGCCCACCTTCTCTGGACGAAATTGAGCCACTGATATTATCTTTATTGGTTGAGTTGACCTTTCTAGTGGTAGGTCCTGTTTGGAGGCGATAAATCAATATTTACACTAGAAGCGTAATATATCACAACTTAGGAAAGCCAACAACATTCATATTTCAGAATAGATTATTTTAGGGGATTTGGAAAACAGGAAAAGATCTGGAAAACAGGACAGATAATTTTGTTATCGTCATTTAGTTCAAATTATCAAGATCTGCCAAACAGGAAGGGGAATTTTGGTCAGAGAATTAAGGTTTAAGTATTGTCAGTGAGGAAAATGATTATACCCTGTCACCTTCGTAAAATCTCCTTACAAAATTATTTATTAATGACCATATTCCACTCATACACGATTGTTAGGACAATGAAGACACTAATCAATATTACAAGAGTCGGTATGCAAAGACAAAGATAATTTGGTACAAAAGGCAAACCTGAAGACCAGAAGTGTCACAGGGAGGATAGACTCTCTTAATACGATCCTGAATACCCCAAAGCTCCTGAATATGGGATCGCGTCCACGAAGAATTAACCATAGCAAGATGTGCATGGGAGCCTACAATTCCGTACATCCAGCTGAAAAGCTTATAATAGATAACCTTACACTGCGAGAAGAAGACACTGAAAAAAAGTTCCATTAGCTTCATGACTAGACCGAAACCTAAAGGATCATAAAATTAACTAAGATTTTTTATACATGAACAATGCGTGGGTAATGCATGTAGCAAATACTTGATGGACCTCCAAGTCCACGTCCCTTAAATACTTGTCCATTTCATTAGCAATGGAATAGACTTGACAAGTTTTTTCCAGTTTCTTATTATAGTTCTCGCGCTGTAAAAGCTTGATTTTATAAGCATCACGTGAGAGAAATAACTAATACCTCTTGGCAATTAAAGTGTCATTGTTGTACATAGAACTCCGTGAATGAACACGTGATAGCATGTCCAAACTAATGGTTGGGTAATGCGTGTAGCAAATAACTTTACAACCGAATATCCGAGCAACAGGGTATGTGAATGCATATCCACTTGTATCAACATAATACAGGGGAGTAAATGTACACAAAGCTTCCCACGAAAGGTACACTGAACCAAGGCTCTGACCTATCATAGTGAACCGTGGATAAGTAGTTTCCTCAACCCATTTTCTCTTAAAGAGATGTACCACCTGCCGTAAAAGAATAGGAAAACATAACCATACAAAATTAGCAAGCAAATCACTTAAACTTGAAACATGCAATCTCGTCTAAGGTTAAATGGTTAATGCAATTTAAGGACGAGCTAAAATCATTCAAAAGTCTTCAAAGGGAATGTTTGTTTTTGTTTTCCTAAACAACTCGACTCCGATTTGTTCTCTAATACATGAAACTAGGGAATAAAATCTCCCAACAAAAAAAAAAACTTGCTGGTTTTGTAAGGTAGTCCATTGTTTCTCAAAAAAGAAAAAAACAAACAAAAAACAATTAGGTCACACTGTAAAAACTCACACCAATTACACAACAAAACCATCGCAAAATCTCAATATAATCATAAGAACCGAATCAAAAAATGAAAATGACGATCAAAACTGAACAGAAGAACTGTTTGAAAAAATGAACATACATTTACAGTGTGCAGCAATTTGACCCCAAAACTATCGATCGCTCGAGCGGCGAGCGATTCAGGGGAAGCGTCATGGTCTCCGGTGTATATGAAGCATTGAAGATCCGGAAACTCTTCCTGGAAGGCCTTGACGGCGCACCATAGCACTCGTTCGCCTCCTCCGCCGTCGTTTGTGTAAGGATGAAAGAATCCGACCGCAGCCATTCGATTTCTCCGGCGATAGAGTAAGACGGAAACAATTCTGATGATGATCGCCGATACAAGGGTTAAGAGCATAGCCAAGATGTGAAGTGAAGCCATGGGAAATTCAGACGATTGGAAGTTAGGAGAGCGTTGTTTAGTTGTTTTCTTTATTGGATGTAGAACCGCAGCACTGATATTTTATTTTTATTTTTGTACCCAAAAATTGTACTTTATCGTATGAATTATACGATGATTGTACTATTAATTTTAGTACTTTATCGTATGAATTATACGATGATTGTACTATTAATTTTAAAAAAATAGTGATAAATGTATCCTAATATATTGTAGTAGTATTATTTATTTTGTGATGTAATGATAATTTTAAAATTGATAAATGAAAATTTATTTTATTTGTTTGTATTTTGAAGATATATCTTATAAAGTACTAAATGTAATTTAATAAATTAAAGTATAATTTAAAATAAATTAAATTGTAAAAAAAATTATTGTGTCAAGAGAAAAAACAAGAAAAAAACTATCACTCAATTATTTTTATTTTTCAACTTAAAATTTTATTTTTCAACTTAAAAATATTTTTTTTTTACAAACATGCCTACTTATTTATTA
Source organism: Euphrasia confusa (assembly GCA_954870475.1). Lineage (NCBI taxonomy): Eukaryota > Viridiplantae > Streptophyta > Magnoliopsida > Lamiales > Orobanchaceae > Euphrasia > Euphrasia confusa. Next base: position 36,249,552 of record OX940957.1, read on the forward strand.
GCAGGTTAAGGTTATTCACAAAAAAAAAATAAGTCATTCTGCCTATTTATTAGCACGTTACGCTCATTCACAAATAAAAATAAGTCATTCTAAGCTCGACAATAAATGGTACCAGAAATGAATGAAAGACAAGAATAAAGATATGCTAGTACTACTTACTACTAAGTAATAAAACGTGCAAAAATGGATTCATAGAGAATAAAAACGAGTCTTTCAGAGAAAAATACAACAATAAATATTCAAAGGCATTAAAGATTTCAAACTTGAGCACAAATCAACAGTAATAAAGTAGTACAAAATGTCACGTCATCCGTTGCTGTTTTTTAACTATTACAAATTCACCTCATCTTGCTGTCTAATGCTGCAAAAAATTGCCTTTGCTTTTACCTACCAAAGAATATTACAAAGAAACATATATTTTTATATATATCCACACCCTATGATGACAAACAATACCAAGCCACCTGTTCTTTTTTTGGTTTCCTGTAACTTGAAGTAAAAGCCTCCAACTTCAAGTCTGAGCTTCCAGAAATGTAGAAGGTAACAAGAAACAGACGAGAAAAATACCAAAAAGAATGTGAAAGCCCGAACCGAACCAATTTGAGTCCTCTCTCTAATCACAAACCACTAAACTTCTGAGACCGTGCTATATCATCACATTAGTAGGAGCCCATGGGCGGCATTCCGAATGGTGGCGGCATTCCCATGCCCATGCCACCCATAGGTGGCTGTGGGGGTACTCCGGGGTAACCCCCTCCCATACCAGGCATAGGGGGGGCCGGTAAAGCAAGAGGCAATAACTGGGCATACATATTCTGCAGCAAAAAAACAAAACATTTTTAACAGATAGGCAATTACTGTACTATTATTATTTATTATTTTCATGCATTGGGCAAGCTTATTTAAAAGACTTCTTATAATATAACAAATTGTTAGATCCTGCTGTGAAAATAAGTTGACATCTGACAAGGTGTTTAAACTATGAGCTCATCAAAACATCCTCTTTAGAAAGAAAAAAATTGATTACTAGCATTACTAACTCTTTTTCTCTCTCAAGGATTACATACCTGTTGCATTATAACGTCTTTCTCCTCGCTCTCTTTGGCCCTTTCTTCTTTTACCGCCTCAATCTTGTCCTTGATTAGTTCATCAACCTTGCCAGTGTATTCTCGAATAAACTACAAGAGATAGAAACTATGACAAATGCTTGCAAAGGATAACAAAATTATCCTAATCCCTAAACAAATCATAAATAAAATGGTGGGATGGAGAAGTCACCTGTAACAGATATGGGAAGGCAAAATCGATCATGTTATTCATCCACGCAAGTTCAAGAGCAACATCCGGGCGAACTAAATCATAACAAACAAACAGGCATGAAGCAAAGCACTCCTTATTTCCCTACAAAGACAGAGAAGCAACTGTTAAGATTTCCAGTTCAAATCATCATAATAAACAGTACCCTACTTTAATTCAGGTACTGGATACAAGTAAAATACAAAGACAGCAGTTAATAGACATGAACAGAAAAATGCACCTAATGGTAGAGTGCCACCAAAATTAAGAGAATATCAAGTGATGCTAAACTTTTATATCAGTTTAGCGGAAATTAAAACACCCATGTTGCAATTGAACTTATCAGTTTGAATTTTCAATTCACTATACAAATGGACCAAAGTTCTTAGAAACATAATTATCATATACTCCCGGCCTCCAAAAATAATTGTCGTTTAGCCTCTTTTTTTAAGAATAAAGCCATTCTTGGGCTAAAACTTCCCAGTTATCTTGATAAATAATAGAAATCAATTTTTTTACTATAAAACAACTAATTTCATGTAAGCATGGCCAGATTAGAAAGTTGTAAAGTTTTCGTAATTAGAATTAAAACCTCTAAAATGATAATTATATTAGAATTGAGGGAGCATTCAAAATGGAACCCATATGGACAAGCACCGTGCAATGTATAGAAAACTAATATGAGCACCAAGAAAATAAGAAAGTGGAACGAGGCAAAAGAGTCCAGGTGTGAACTAAAATTCATTTATGTCACGGTCTATGATACCTTTTCAATGAAGTAAACAAGCAACTCCTCTGCAAGTTCCCGGTCACCAGATTGTGAAGCTGTCTCCATTGCATCTTTGTAAAGGTTATCTTTCTTCGATAATGCAATTGACTGTTTCCACCTCCCTGCCTTCTTGTAGATGTATGCTGCAACCCGCCTCATTTCAAGCAGCTCGTGTTTCTCAATCTGCCCAGTCCAATATTACATTTTACTTATAACTTCGATTGACAGAACAAAACTAAGTTGTGCAGCAAAAATATAGCTCACCTTTTGAGCAAGTCCAATTTGATCAAAGCTATCATGCAAGTCAATAGATTCACGAAGCCTGTCGTAATCCTCCTCCTCTACATAGATAGCATTTAGAGCTTCATTCACAGCAGACACGTTGTTGCTCTGAACTGCTACCATATAGGGCTTAATAAGATGAAGCAATCCCGCCTAAAAGGAGCAAAAACAAGTCAGAATTTTAACAAACATTTCTTATGTGAGAGAACAGATGTAAAATATACAGAAAAAGAGACGCACCTTTCTTGTGATGTCCACAACACGAGTGTGATCTAACCGGAGAGCAAGGACATTCAATACGTCATTGATGAGATCAGGGTGCTCTTCCATATAGAAGTGTACGGCTTTGTAATAAAGCTCCACATTGGCCACTTTGACAACAATATCTTTGAACTGCATGTGGTCCCAAGCTTCAGGGGAATGATTCATGACAGTTGTTGCAGCATTATCAAACTCGTCGTACTGAATATACAAGTAGGTCAGTTCTTGCCAGTGCTGTTGTTCGTCGCATGCTCGGATCAGCTTCGGGATATTGAGACGAGTAGAGAACAATTTAATGTGCTCCATAAGCTTTTCATGGCGGTATCTGGCGTACAGGACACCCAACTCTGTGAAGATACCCATGTGAGCACGTTCCAATCCTAGACCACTCTCCATCAGGGATATAAGTTCGTTAAAGCATCCTCTATTCTGATAAAACTCGCTAACCTCCTCAAGGTCATCCACCTATAAGAATCCAAAATGGATGTTACATACACAACAAATACAAGGTCAATGAAATCAGACTGAAAATTTTGAAATGGATAATATTATTTTAAAAAGAATAAGACAATCCAGAAAGTACCTGTACAATAATATTTAGACCACATATCTGTGCCAATCGGAACTCCTCAGCATCCACACATGCAAAGCAGACCTCCTTCCATGTCTTAGCGCTATTAGCTTTCCGGGCTGCATCAACAGCACCTTGGAACTGCTTCAGCTTCACAAGAGTGATTGCCAACTTGCCCCAGTTAGAAATAAAAGCAAATATAATCTTTGCAGCCTCGTATAAAGCTTCATCATACAACCGATCACCAACACTAGGAAGATTGGCTACATTCGGCATCAGAATAAATTCTTCAATGTCACCCAGCCTGTCAATCTTGGCATATGCATAAATGAGCTCACTGTCCACCTTAGGCTCTTTGGCTTTCTGTCTAACCATGAGAAGATATTTCACCAGGTCATGATAAACATCAGCATCTTGTGCGACTCGGATTACTTCAAGGAATTCGGTGGCATCGTCAGCACGGATGAATGATTCGATCGCATCACTCACCAATCCCTCCCGAAGTTGAGCTTTGGCTACTTGGCTCCAAACAGCATCCTCTTCAACACGGAAAGCGAATTCTACGGATCGGTTAATGTCACGAATATTATCCAGCAACACATTAACTGCCTGTACATTCAAATTAAACTTCTTGAAAATAGCAAAGGCTTCTTCGAATAAATTAGCTTCCACTGCCACATCTCCAACAGCTGGGCCATCAAAATTATCAAGTCTATTGATATAGTCCATGACCCTCTGTGGATCAGCCTTGATAGCAGTAAGGATAAGCAGATTCTGCAGGTTAAAGTTCCCACTGAATGATGAGTTTTGAAGCACAATCTTTTCAAGCAACTCGATTAGTTCATGAGGCAAATCAGCAGTCATAAAAGCTTTAACAGCAGCAGAAACTTGCTCAGGGCTCTTGCTTTCAGGCAGAGCCGTGGATACAACTTGGTCAATGAGAAGCCTTCTAAACTCATTCTCAGGATCAAGGACTTTAGCCCAGAGATCACCGTCCATTCTTTCAACAACGTACCTGAGTTTAACAGAAATGGACATAATCAATCGACATATTCCAAATAAATGAAAGTAATGAACACTGGATAACACCACACTATCACAAACCTAGATTGTAATTTGAACAGAGAATTCTTATTCGTCACATTAATGAGTTCATCATCACATTGCCCTCTCCGATATGCAACAACAGCAAGAGTAGGGTCACGCTTCTCACAGTATTTACCCACAACACGTGAATCGTAGTATGGGTTTGTGGTGAGGAAGTGCTCGGGATTGTTGTTGCTATCTATTATGATTTTACCCAAAGCATTGTGTACATGTACATCTTGGCTTCCTTCACTCACAAGATGCTCCAGAAACTGAGTAAGCAGGCGGAGCCGATTCCTGCATAACAGAGGTCAACAATGCATAAGAATGTCTTGAGAAAGAAAAAAACTACAGAGGAAAGTTATGTGAGAGGAGACAATGTACCTTTTCTCACACTCTTCCACCAGAGGTTCAACTGGAAGCAAAGAACGGACAGAAAGGATAAGGCCTTTAATGAAATCTTCAGGGCATTCATCATCCAAGAGCTGCCCAACAACTAATGGAGCATTTCCGGGATTGACCTAATCAAAGTGAAAGCAATGATTCAGTTTGATGTTACAATATTTTCATCAAACACTAATCATTAAACAAAAAACATACCTTTTGCACATAACCTTCAATATAGCGGAGCATGTTACTAGAATACAAGTAATGAGTGAGGTCGGGCACAAAACCAAATCGGTCACACACATTAATCAATGGTCGTGCATCAGGAAGTTTGGCATCCATTAAAAAGTTCTTAGTCTTTTCAGGATTATAGAAATCTGATTCTCTTGTTACTCGCTCAACCTCCTTAATTTGTCCAGTCTTGGCAGCTGCCTCAATGTACTTGAAGTGAATCTCAGGATCCTCACTGCCAAACATCAATAGTTAAGACAGACTAAATTTACCTTCCATGGAGAAGTAGAGTCCACAATAGATAGATTACCTGGAGCTCAAATATGATCCTAAGAAGAAATACAATCCCTCATACGACTTGAACTGCTCAAAGAGCTTAATGCATGCTTCAACACCCAGATGTTCACAATATTCTTTCGCAACCTACATAAAGTTAAATAACCAACATCAAAACACAAGCCTATCGCCACTCTAACTGGTAGTAAACAAATCAATGGCAGCACTTCTACAACTGACACTACTTGGGTAAAAATATACATCAGGACATTTAACCTTCCCTACCTGAACAATTATCTGAAGGTTTCCTCTTAAATTGACCAGTAAAAGATCCTTCATACACTCCATTGCCCATTCCTTGGAGAGTGTCCCAAAAAACTCCACAAGCGCCTGAAATGACTAATCATTAAGCACTAAATCGACTCTCAACTAATGAGCAAAGAAGCGACAAAAGACTAATAACCTGTGGCTCAATTGCATGAGTATTCACAATTACACGCTTGATATCAGGCAATTCAGAGTAATGCTGCAAGCGCAGGTAGATGGCTTAAGATATATAGACAGGAACATCATATATTAACAATTTTATGCAAATTAATAGAAATCCAAACCTGGAGTGCCCGCACATAAAGACCAGCTTTCTCACATAGTTGTCCAATGCGAGGTCTATCATAGTGACTAAACATACCGTTCGCCAAAATAGCATCAGCAACATTTGGAAATGTCACTAGATTTATCTCCAGGACCTGAATCAAAGAGATGTATGGTGATACAATGCTGTCAAAAAGACATAGGAGACTGACATATAAATACTATGATAATTTAAAATCAAGTTATTTAACCTTAGTTTGCAGGAATGCATGCTCTGGCAAATTTGGTTTCAGCACATCCAACAGAAATGCCGTTGCCTCGCGGATCATGTTCCTCTGGTAAGGAAAGACAATAATTCATTTGATAATACATATTACCAACATAATTATTAACAAAATTAAGCACTCAATAGGCATGCTTTCAGAACAGAGAGAGGAGTAGAAAGAGATTAAACAAAAAAATAGGATAAAATTAGACCTGAAGAAAGAGATCAGTAATGGTATTATAATCAACAGGACAACCTCCCTCCATTTGAGACATCATAAGAGCAAAATTAACAGCTCCCTGAATAAACCACAAAGAATTAAAAAAGTTGGTCCAAATACAGATCACTGATAAGTGGATGAATAAAGTTACTCGAGCAGTATACATGGCCAATATAATAAAATCAGAAATTTAAAGTTTGATTTATTGATCAAAACGTACCTGAGGATCTGCCCGAAGAATGGTTTGCAGAAGGAATAAGTAATCAGGTGTATACCCAACCTGTTTCAAATTAAACAATATTAGCACCCATACATTAACGAGTAATATCAGTAACAACCAAAAGAGGATCAGTTCCTCTAACACTAAAAGTTTCCTGAATTTTATATGAAAAAAGAGCAAGAAATGACAGATATTCTAATGACCTGCTTCGAGTATATTAAGATTTTGTCGAACTCCCGACGCTCAGCAAAAGCTGCCACAACTTTTGGGGTGGCTCTGGCTTTGATATATATTTTCAACGCAAGGTCATTGTCAACAGTCTACAAAATAGATAAGCGGAAAGCTTGTATTATGCAATGAAAGGATGAAACCTTTCAGATAAGATGATATAACATAAATCAGAAACTATTGCAAAGCTAACCTTCACAAGATCTCCAAGTTCCTCGCTACATTCCAGCTTATCCTCAGCTAACCAGTTCTCCAGTAGGTTCTTCTTGTTCTGGTTGACCACAAGACGAGATAGCTCCAAAGACTCAAATGCATTAAGTTTTCCTTTAGTTAGAAGTGTGCCAAAGTACTGCAGCAATGGTGGTGTCTGCCCAGCTTGTACAGGAACACTCTGAAAACAACATGGCAGAAAACAAATAATCCACAAATGGACACCCAAGGATCCAATCATTTTTTTTTCAGCTACTTCAACACACAACATGCTTACACTAAAGAAAATTATTGATACAGGATGGACATGAAATACCTGAAATTTGGCAACAGTATCAGGCGTCCGAAGGATGCCTTGAGGAGATTCTGCAGCAAGCTCGGCGGCCTCTTTGTATTTTGTCTGAGCAAACAATTCTTGGAAACGTTGAACAACCTGAGAAATATAGGATTGAGAAAATGTAAATTATAGGGGTCCTGGATTAAATAACCACACGGAAAATGAAACCTAAAAGAAGAATAAATTCATATGAAGAAAAAACTGGGTTTAATCAGGCAGCTTATGCTAAAATTGTAGTGCCCTCTAAAATTATATATGGTACTAACAAAGCTGATATGGGTGTTTTGTAAAAATTGGAAAGCTCTTCTCGAGAAAACAGTTCTCATTGAATTCAATTCTACAGAACAAACATGTATCGCAAACAAACGCTTTAATGAAAAAGCATCACAGGAGCACAGGAAGTTGACTCAGTTCTATGCCAGATATAGATGCCAGAAATGTACAACGTTAAAACCAAAATTAACTTACCAAATTCTCTGCCCCAGGAAGATTTCCTCTTTTGGCAAGATTGACAGCAAGCTCCAGATTGTTCAGCTGGCATGAATCATTGACTACTCAATATTTGAAATGAATAAGTTTTCTCAAGGTATGTAATACAATAAAATATTGATAAACATACCTGGCCACTGACAAAAGGGATAATAGTTGCTTCGTTTACTGTAGCAAGTAACACCTGGCCTCGCCTATTAATTGCATAAAAACCTCCAACAGATGAAGCGTCTGAAGCAATGAAAATGGGGTCTGGACTGATTCTATTTCTATACACGGCTGTTGCAGTTTCTAGATCATAAACAAATAGCAGCCCAAGCTTTGTAATCACATAAATAAGGCTATACTTTTGTGAAATCTACAAGAGGAGAATAAACAAATGAGTTTTTAAAACTCATAAATTCATGCAAGTAGACAAGAAAGATCTCAAAGCAGCAAACACCTGCATGGCCACTGGAAAATCGTCGGCAAAATCTGGAGGGAAGAAAAGATCTGCTTGCTTTTTCGTAAATGCTGGTTTTCCTGAAATAGATTACCAGTTATAAGCCAGCTAATAAGCAAAGTAGAAAAATAATAATCATCATAACAAGGAAAGATATATCCACCTGGCTGAGCACCAAGCTCAATAATATGTAACTTAGATGTAATCTGGCCAGCATTAGAAGTCTTCGATGCAAACGAAATAAGAATGGAGTCCTTGTCATTTCCTGTTACCTGCTCAATGGTAACACCCATGAAATATGATGAATTTGTTCATAAGATCAACAAATCAAAGAACACCTACTCTGAAAGAAGCATATGATGCAGCATGAGCTTCAAGAGCTTGACTACGTTGCTGACCCACAGAAAACAGCTGCATATTTCCCTTGACCAGTTGAGGCCTCTAAAGAAAGAATTTCATTGCAGTAAGTTTGGAGGCAAGAAAACCAATAAGAAAAATGGCACATTAAATAAAATGGATTCTCCACAACTGCATTTGTAAGAGAACTTAAACACACCTCGGGCGAGCCAGGAGCAATCCCAATCAACACCAACCATTGTCCAGAAGGGTCACATTTATAATTGATTATTTGGTTGTTTGCTAAATTGGCGGTTCTGTCAAACATCTTTACTGGTTCAGACTCACCTACTCAGAAAGATCAGAAAAAAAAATCAGGAAAAATAGGACACGAAGAACAAGAAAAGAAACATATGTGAAGGGACAAGAACTTTATATCTCACCTTCAATTGACCAATGATATACAACCAATTGTGTCACCAAACCCAACATCTTAGGGGTAATCCACTTCCAAAATACAACCTGCCAACATGCAGAATATACAACATTATGCAGGTATCAAAACAACCGTCAAGATAAACTAGAAAAATTGCACACGCTTCTACATTGAGCATCAATGAATTCTACAAGTACAGGTACTAAGATCTTGCCTGTTCAGGCATCTGATATGACTTCAGTTTTGCTTTTGCTTCAATGTTGAAGATTTGCAAGTGATCTTGTGTCGTTCCAGGTAGTTGAGCTTCAACATAGAAACAAAAAATTTCAGTATTTGAATTTTGGAATTGGACCAACATTAAAGGAAGGAACGGTTAAAAAACAATCATCAGATAGACCCCATTCATGAAGCCCTTAAACAAGTATATCGTGCAGAACTTCCCAGCAAGCCTAATAACTAAAAACATTTGTAACATATATCAACCCAAAATATTTTCAAAAATAATTAAAATGTAATTGCTTAATTATCTCACATTAGTAAAGTTTTCTTAGTTGCAAGGATAGAACTTTCCATAGAAAGTTATCGGGCAGAACGCTTCAACACAACTAATGCAGAGACATCATATTGTTGCACTTGGGAATTAACTTTAGCTTAGAATCCTTAACTCAATTTTAAACATATGGTAGAGGCTTGCCCTTACAGCAAGCTCTATTATTTGAAAACTCACACTTAACTTATTGGACACTGCAGATTAGTTCTTTCACATAATAATAGGAACAGCAAGCTTAAGTAACATCACCTTAACACCTAGTTGAGATTGCCCTAATCTAGATTCCTAGGTGCCCTAACTCACAGCAGCAAGTCTTGTGCTAAGCCTCTACTTCTCTATCAAGATTATTATTGTTACTTCTGCAGAATGTTTAAGTCTATTTCTTAAAATATCTGCGATTAAAAAAAGAAAGAAAAAACAGACATGTTCTTATGCTGTTTGGCACTATTACAGCAAACTGCATTTTCTAGTCCTCAGGTCATCACAAGGACCACACTCCACATACAAATAGCTTCTATTTCACCAGAACAATAAATGATACATAAACAGCATAACCCAAATTAGTCTTAACTCTAAAAATACATTTTAATTACAGAAACAGTAGCAATTCGCAATTCGGAGAATCTCTTTCACCTTTCAGGGCTAAAATTCTAGTGTTTGGATTCATAAGAGCGGAATCAGCTGTAATAGGTCGCCTCAATGGCTGCGTTGGCATGCTCATATCAATAATCACAACGCTGTTTTGAGGTGCCGTCTCCCGAACACATATAAACTTCTCAGATTCCATCGTCACATTTGTGAAAGTAATGAACTGCGGATTGATCCCTATGCTAGTCAACTGCAATAAAAAGTCAGGGGAAAAAATCACAATGACCGAAATTGATCCCCATTAACACCAACTGAGATCGCAAAACGATCCAACAGGATCAACAGATCTAATATTAAACAGGACGAAACAGATCGAAACAAGCAGATGCAGAATTTTGGTAATGCCCAACACCGGCTGCATATCTAATCAATAAAAACGACACAAAAATTGAATAATTGTGTTTCGATCGAGTATTCAGTTAAGATCAACATACCGTTAGGGCCTCTTTCATGGTGATGGGAGCGTTGGCGGCCGCCATGATGGACGACGAATCGAAACCACGGGATCGGAGCTCCGGGGCTCGAAAATGATCGGGGAAGTCGAGAGCCGAAAATGAAGGCGTAACAGAAAGCTCGCAACGAGATCTGGAGCGGCTAAGAGAAACCCTCGAACCCTCCCGGAGGAGACGAGAGCGAATAGAGATCTAGAGAGAGATAGGGTGTAGAGGGGGAGGGGTTACTGTGAAAGACAAACTCAAACTATACTGAAACAAAGTGGTGTGTATATTTATATTTTTCATGGAAAATATTTTATAGAATTAAACGAAAAATTAGAAATGGAAATTTTGATCAGTGGAAAATTTCGAGCGAGAGATCTGAAAATTAGGAGAGAGAGCGCGTGTGGGGGAGGGGCGAATCTCATTATTTTTTTTTTTTTTTTATTATAAATCGTTTAAAAATAAAATTTTAATACATATCAATTTCTCAAATATAAATTTATACTATTTATTATCTTAAATTATGTATCACTTCTTCTTTTTATATTTTTTGATATGTGATTTCAAATTAAATTTGACTTATATTTTATTGTTTAATTTTTTTATCTCAATACGAAATTTTAAACTATAAATCTGAAATATAAATTAATTATGTCCGGATCTTTATTTTTCTTTTCTCGATTGGTTAATTAATTAATTTGTAAATTTATTTAATTTTCCTAAAAAAAATAATTTGATGATTGTAATTTTATTCGAAAACTTATTTCATTGTATTATTATCATTTATTTTACATTTTATTCAAAATTTATGTTCATATTTATTTATTTAATTAAAATAGATTTGAAATATTAATTTATTTAATATCACTTCTAAATGTTTTTTTTCATCTTTTTTTTTACTTTACAATCAAAATATAGATTACAAACCCTCACTTTTTATTTATTTTCATCAATTACCGTTACTTGAATATTATTATAATACATAATAAAGGGTGAAATTTTATTTTAACTACTTTTATAATATAAAAATGTGTAAAAAATATTTAACCCCCAAATCCTAAACTTAATCCTAAAGTTTTGATAAAATACATTAAACACTCAAATCTTGATAAAAGTTGCACTTTACCTGAATTATATTATTTTAATGTTTAAATTATTAATTTGATTTTAGTAAAATAATGTATTTTACCTAAAAAATTTGCAAATAAATAAAAATTAGTTTTAAAAAAATTATATTTTTTATTTTACTAATATTAATATTTTTGAATGTAAAATAATTTAATTTATAATTTTTAGAATTATTTTTTATTTTAATAATACAAATTAAAATAAAAATTTTAAAAATAATAATAATATAATATTATAAGTATTAATTTCAAATTTCAAATTAAATATTATTAAAAAATTACTTTAAATTTGAAATATTTTGATTAAATTTAAATATTTATTAATAAATGATATTGTCATTTTTATTTAATTTTTAAAAACTTTAAAATATTATTTTAATTCATATTATTAAAATAAATAAATATATATATTAATTTAAATAGATTTTTGTGTATTTGTGAATTTTTTGAAAGTATATTAGATTTTTTAATAAAGAATTTAATATTTTAGATATTAAAATAATAAAAATTATGTAAAGTGCAATTTTTATCAAATATTTCAGTATTTAATATATTTTATCAACACTTTGGAGGTTAAGTGTAACATTTACGAAAGCTTTAAGCGTTAAATTCTTTTTACCCTATAAAAATTAAAAATACCACTTTCGTATTAAGAGCATCTCCAATCGATACCAAAAACCTATTTTGGAGTAAGAGAAATGCTCCAACCGATACCAAAACATAAACTTATGTCTATGAAACTTATTATAGGTTTTCTGGTGGACCCACATAAAAAATACTTAACACGTAAAAATTACTTACTTCTAAGTTAATCGACTAAATTGTACATATATAAATTAAGTCCATTTTTTATATGTATATTTTAAATATATGTTTTTGTATGTATATTTTATATCAAAACACTAATGAAATAAAAATAAAACATCTAGAAATAAAAAAATAAAAAAAAATTGTTTTGAAAATAATGTTTAAATGAAAAGGTGATAATTATATATTAATAGAAAAATAATTTGTAAATTATAATTTTAATATAAATTAATTTTCATACGAGAATCAATAATATTTCATAAAATAAACATTAAAGTGTTCTATTAATTATATTGAAAATGATTTGAATTATAAATAGTTTATTAAATAAAATTATAACTTTTTTAAAATGAGAACGATTTATACTTACAAATTAATCTCTAAACTAAATATTATAGACTTATAGTAGTAATAATAATAATAATGATAATACTGTAGTAAGTTATTAGCAATTATAGCATTATTAATAAATATAAAAAGATATTTTATTAGTTAACTCTCATATTTATCTAAATAAATAAGTTAACGGTAGTAAAAAAAATCTGTAAATATAAATTTTAAATATTAAAAAAATTAAGCAACAAATTCTATTAAGAATTCAATTTGAATAGATTAAAAATTATTTTTATAAATAAATTTACACTTTAAAAAAAACTCATCACTAAATAGTCAAAGATCAATGCACATAATTTAGTTTTTTCAATTAAAAATGGGTTTTTTGTAATATTTTTGGGAATGTGAATATTTTGTAAATATTAAAAGTAAGTATTTTGTAAATATTTCATTAATTGATCAAATTTAAAGTTAAAATATAAAAATATAGGGTGCTTCTACAGTACATTCACTTTACGGTACATTTCATTAAATTTCAACCTTTAGATTTAATTATTTAATATCAACCGTTAGATTTATAAAAGAACATTGTATTAACGTGTACGTTGAAACACCCGACTATTCTTTTGTAAGTCTTTAACTTAACAATTCGGTAGATATTGTATGTTTTTTCTTTTTATAAATTTATGAATTATTTTTACAAAATAAGAATAAAAAAGTTTGCAAAATTTTGCCCTTAGATATTGTATATTTTTTCTTTTTATAAATTTATAAATTATTTTTAAAGAAATATGAATAAAAATCTTTACACTTATATTTTTTTTCCAGATTTATCTATTATTTTTACAAAAATAAGAATACAAATCTTTCTGTTAGTATTTTTTTTTTTACAAATTTGCAAATTAGTTTTACAGAAATAAGAAGAAAAATATTACGAATTAATTTAATAAAAATAAGAAGAAAAAAATCTTTGCAGGCAATTTTTTTTTTTTGTTTTTTTAGCTGTTTTTTTATACATTATGAAAAAAAAAATCAATAAGAAATTTTTTGCAAAATAAGAAGAAAAAATCTTTGTACGCATTTTTTGTTTGTGTTTTTAGCTGTTTTTATTAAATATTTTGGAAAAAAAATCAATAAGAAGAATTTTTTTGCGCTATGTTTGAGAAAAAGAAAAAAAATCATTGCGTATAATTAAATTATTTGTACTATTTAATTAAATTAATTAGTATATAAACTTTTTTTTTGTTGTAAATAGCTTTATTAAAATATTTTATATTTTATTAATAAAACCTACTATAGCAGGTTACCCTATATTTATCAAGTAAAAAGTTGTAATCATATGTGGAAGGGTGTATAATAAAAAATTGAAATGTCATTAATTTATTGGTTATGTTATAAATGTATGGTACATTCAAATTTGAGAAATGTACTATAGTATTTTCCTAAAAATATATATAAATTCATAAAAATTTATAAGAAAAGCATGAGAAATGCACGCGATAATATATGTCGCTAAAACTAAAACTTCCGCTAGAGATGCTTACATGGATATTGGGTCATTTTGAAGGCAAATATTAATGGCAAGTCCAGTAATTAAAAATCAGTATTCACATTAGCATATTCGACGGAAATTTTAGCCATGTATGTAATCACGTGCGTTTTTATAGAATTTTTTTTTTATTTCATCTTTTCGCAACAATGCCGCCTTTTATTATCATCATCCTGCTGATTCTTTCTTATCTTCAAATAAGCTCACAAATAAACTCACTCTCAGTTTTATCTGCTGAACAAACTGTATTGTTGAGCTTGAACCAGCAAGGGTAATCTCTCCTTGCTCAGCTCGTGGACCTCAAATAAGGTTTGATCCTACTTCCAAGGCCAAGGGGTATAACTGTAATGTTTGTAAATTTTAAAACTTGTTTACCAATATTTCGAGAACAAGAGTCTCGATCAGTTGGTGCATAGTAATAGTTCGACCGCAAAGCTGGATTGGCCAATGAGGCTGAACATTGTTGTTGGAGCCTCACAAAGGCTTTGCTATATACTACTCTCCGCCGATCATTCACCGAGACATTAAACCCAGCAATATACTATTGGACTTAGAGCTCGACGCGAAAATAACAAATTTCGGGCAAGCAAAGTTGATGAATGGGTGTGCAGAAACAGAAACGGCATCGACTGTAGCTGGAAGTTTTGGCTACATTGCCCCTGGTATGTATTTTACTAAGCGTTATTAAATTTATTTATAAATTAAAAAAAACTCATCTTTCAAACAATGATATAATTAGCAAACCTTGAATCACAGAGTATGCCTACACAAGAAAAGTGAGCAACAAGATCGATATTTATAGCTTTGGGGTGGTTTTACTTGAGTTGACTACTGGGAGGAAAGCCGTTACCCGAGGAGACGATATGAGTCTAGCAGAATGGGCTCAACTTCAATACAGAGAATCAAGTGTCATTTTTGATGCAGATGATGCGATCAAATAAGCAATTTACTTGGAATAGATTGTCGTTGTTTTTCGACTAGGAGTCTTTTGCACTGTTAAATTACCTTCTAAAAGGCCATCCATGAAGGACTGCGAGCAAATTCTGGTTAACATTGGAAACAATGTTTCTGAGACATAATTATGTACACCGAGATTTTGCTGTATGTTTTTTCTGCTTCGTCAAATTTAAAGTGAACACATATGTATTACCTCTATAGAGACTTCAAGCTAATCCTAGTAATTATACAATTTGTGTGCGCGTACAACCGCGCGTGTAATGTGAAGAAACGATAAAGATGGTTTCATTTTCAAAGTTAAATTCAATGAAATCGATATCTTAACGAGTATGACAGACAATAACTTAATTGTAGATCATATTAATCTAACAAAATAGAGCTACCGAGGTGGCAACCAACTCCTTCAAAATACTTAATATGTATTCATAATTTTAAAATTTTACTTGCAATTAATAAAAAAAAAACATTTTTTTTCCTTTAAAATTTGATAAAATAAAAATTAAAAGTAACTTTTTTTTAATTTACGTTCCTATCAAATGATGATAACAAATCGAAAAGGAGATCGTATCATTATATAAATTTTTATTTAAATTAAAAACTAGAGTATCAAAAATATATAAAATTCATAATAAATGCACGAAAAATGTACGTGCAAATATACGTTGTTAAAATTTCTGCCGAAATTGCTACACTAAGTCGTTTTGGGAGAAAATCTTAATGGTAGGTCCCGTAATTAAAAATCAGTATTCACATTAGCACATACAGAAGAAATTTTAGCCACATATATGCCATCATGTGCATTTCTTGTGCGTTTTTATAGATTTTTCGTCGAAAAAATGATTGAATGTGATTTTCGACTAATTTTAGAAATTGTTTGTGAAATTAACTAAAATTTTAGATCCTAGTGCCCAATGCAACTCAAATATTTTTAATTATTAAATTTTTTTAAAAATAAATCTTTAATTTGAGAAATATAAATAAATTTTTATTTTGATAAATATAAATAAATTTGTATAAATAAAATAATAATTATAATGTTAGTTAAAATTAGTAATAAAAACAATATTTAATTAATTAATAAAAGATATATTAAAAATTATAAATATTAAAAATAAAAATAAAAGTAAAAATAAATTTGGGCACAATTCATTGGGCCGAACTGAAAGTCACAGCTCTACATACAACAAGTCCCTTTCACAATTTCAACAAAATATCATTTTTATTATTCATTTAGTTTTTTTATGAAAAAAATATATCTAAATGTTTATAAACAAAAAAAGGTCTCATGAAAATATGTTTGAAAATTTTAATTTCGAATTTACAAATATACCTTTTAATTACTTGTATATCACTTTCTTTGTCACGACTCATATATAGTAACACTTACTTTGTAATGTAACTTATAAAAAAAATATGAATATAGATTTGAGACAGAGAATAATTATTTTGTTTTTATAAACAAAATAGCATTAAACATTGTTAAAATGATAACACAATTATTTTGAATAAAAATTAATTTAGTAATAATAAATAAATTAAAACAATAAATAATTTTAAATTTTATTTATATATTTATTTCACACGTTTTAATTATTATTATTTTTACTAATTGTTGTTATTATTTTATGTGAAATTAGTGAGAACAAGTGACCAACTTTTTTTTTTAATCCTAATTATGTTCGAATAGATTTGTTTTTTCGCAATAATTTTAATTTAATCATACAAATTGGCCAGCATTTACTAATTTAATATATTGTATTTGTGAGCAATAAGTTGAGATATTGTAGGTACATTAAATTGCTAAATTAATTACGATTCACTAGTATATAAAATCCAATAACCTTTTGTGCAACTATATATGCATGACTCTTCACGCCTCATTCCACACGATTCCGATTAATATTACTATCAATTTCGCAAAATACAACAATCGCGATGTCGAAATTATTTCGATCCGTTATGATTTTCGTTTCACTCGTTCTTCTGGTATTGAAATTTTACACTGGTACCAAAATAAAATTATATAATTTGATCTATTTATTTTTACGCATTTGATTTTTTTTTACTAATATTCAGATAATTATGTTGCAAGTGGAGATCAGTTGTGCCAGTTGTATTTTGAGTACGCATGCAACATGAACGATATAAGATACTCGTGCAGGGAACCTTGCAAAGGTTATATTCTCGAGAATCTCCACAAAAAAGACATTTATCGTGTGAGTCAATGCTTGGATCATTTGGTTCCCCGTACTAAGTTTGGCCCTCACAAGTTGGGCCCAACAACGGAAAAGGCTGAAATGGGCCTAAAAGAGCTACCCCACTACTGCTTGTGGGTATATGTGCTAAATGTGTTGGGTTTTAACCCATTTTCAGTTTTACTATTATATTTTTATGCTATAGGAACTCCAAATATTTAAAATAAATAAACTATAAATCTAGATAATTTTAATTTCTTGAGCAAATTATATATTTATGTGATGGTTGATTTATTTCGATTGTATGTATTTTTCTTTTGATCTATACAATTTAAAAGCTTATAAAAGTTCAAAATAAACTTTTAAACAAGCTATAATATGTTTTAAAAGAGTAGAACAGTGATTAGGTGAGCTTATAGATTCTTTAAAACATTTTATAAGAAGTTTAAAATCTTATAAACTTATAAAATTGATTTGATGATACTGTATTTAAAAAAATATATAGTAAATAAAAACTATTTCATATTTCATTAAAACTATATATTAAGCTTATTAACAAACTATTTTGTGGTCAAATTACTACTGTTAAAGAATACTCCATATGAAAATTGAGTGATAATTTGACCATAAAATTCGCTACTTCGATTGATAAATCATTGTGAAACAATTAAATACGAGATTTTCAAATATATATTTTCCTCAATTCTTGTTGAATATCAAATAATAATAATAATAATAATTTCATCAAATTGAGAGACTAAATACATTATATTTTTAATTAAAAAAATAGACTAAATACATTATATTTTTAATTGAAAAAATAGCGAAGGAGAGAGATTTCTAGGAGGTTTCATCCTAAAACCAATTGATAGTAAGTGGTATATAGCTCCTTTTACTTATAATTTGGTCTTTTTTTCTTTTTCACTCAAATTCAATGTGGGATAACTCACAAGTGACCACAACACACACAAATTTTTAACATAAATGCCCAATTTTGTTACATCTCAAACTTTACTAAATCTATACTTCTTTCAATTTTTTATTTTTTAAGCTACGCGAAATATTTATATTACCCTTGCATACTAAATAGACTTCACTCATGTATTGGAGTGTATAATGGTGTGACTTGTAAAAGTAAAAATTATAATTTGTATTGTTAGAGAATATGGATATAAATTTTATAGAAATAATTTATGTTTGATATGTACACTGACCTTTTGAAATGGGCTTATTTGTAATAAAAAGCCCAAATATTTATTATGGGCCACACAAACCATCTATAAGCAAATGATAACCAAGTACAGTAGAGTACTAAAAAATAAATTAAAATATCCCTTTTTATTCATTGTTCACCGCGGCGCAGATCAGCAAACCAAGGGCAACATGTCGTCGTCGTCCGATCAATTTGACAGCTACTCGACTGTGTACGGTGAGGCTCATTTGTTTGCCGATGGGCATGTCGGTTCTGATCCATTTTCCAACTTTGATTCCGACCATTATCCGCCGATCCACGTCTCTGATCCGGTGTATTTATCGCCGGAAACGAATGGGAACGACCCGATTCTGCCACCTCCGACTGAGATGGAACCTGAGGAGGGTTATGCGCTCAGAGAATGGAGAAGGTTTAGTGTTTTTTTTTTTTTATATTTATTTCGTGATTATTGATCGACTATTACTACTTATTCACTGATTTTCTGTGTTGAAGGTGAAGTTCTTTTGACCGATTTATTAAAATTGAATGTTATTAGTCGATTGGTCGTTATCGTTATTTTTTTTGTTTTTTTTTGTTGAAAGCAGGGTTCTTGTGGCTGGTGTATTGCCATGAGTATGGACTGAGTGTTGAATTAAAATGATGGTTTATTGGATTTTCATCTAACGGGTTGTATTTAGTTTGTATCAGTAAAGGTGTTTGTTTTAAACGGATATGGGCGCCCATGAATTTATATATCATATTGAAATTCAAAAGCTTAGAGCTTGAACCCGGTTCTACGTTAAGTGCAGCTTCTGCCGAGCCTTTTCATTTTGGAAATGATGGGATTGATGCTATTTAAAATAAGGCCATTATTTTCATTTCCTTTCTTATTAGTTGTCTATATGTTTTTTCTAAGCCGGAAACGTTTCTCTTAGAATCTCAAATGTGACTTGAGTATTGGTTAGGTGCTCACACTTCGTATTTTCACTTGGTTTACAATCAGACAAAATGCGATTCGGATAGAGGGGAAGGAGAACAAAGAGAAGGAATTGCTGAACCAAATCATTGTTGAAGCTGATGAGTACAAGGTTGCTTTTAACCGAAAGAGGCTTCTCAGTTGTGAAACTAACAAAGCTGCGAACCGTGAAAATGAGAAGGTGAGAAAATAGTTACTGGCTATAACACTAGTTATTATGGAGCAAATGAATTATGCTTAAGTTCAGTGTGATATGAATATATAGATGTTATCTCTTTAATTCAATTTTCATTCTTCTCTAATTATTTCCTGAAATTGCATGTATGAAGCTATATCTTTATCGTTATTTTTAGTGTTTATTGTTTTATTATAAAGGTCAAAAGATAGTAAAAATTAAAAATCCCTTTTAGTATCTTAACACCCAGTGTATTTGCTTAAAACTTTCATCGACCCTTGAGCTTGTATTTGCAAGGGTGATCCAGGAAGGTCGGGAAATAGTTTGTATATATCTTTGTATTAAGTGGGATACTGGGATACTAGTTTTGATGTCATTTGGGGGATTGTTTTCCCCTACAAGTCACTAGTATTATCTTCTCAGCTTCAATGTTTAAGATAATTGTCAAACAATTTGAGTTCAAACTTGTCTATTATTGTTATAATTATAATTTACTTATTTATTTTTCATTTGGGATTCAGGTATTTGTTGCTAGCCAAGATAAATTTCATGCTGAAGCTGACAAGGATTACTGGAAATCAATAGCGGATCTAATTCCTAAAGAGGTCCCCACAATAGAGAAGAGAAAAGGCAAGAAAGACCAAGAGAAGAAGCCCTCTGTATTGGTCGTTCAAGGCCCAAAGCCCGGAAAACCAACTGACTTAGCCCGGATGAGACAAGTTTTATTAAAACTCAAGCACAATACCCCAACCCACCTCAAGCCTTCCCCTCCACTGGATGCTGAAAATGATACTAAGGCGGCGGCGCCTGCTGTGGCTGTCGCGTGAAATGGAGTTGTCTTCCGCATGTCATTATTTTAAGGATATATACATGTATTTTAGTATATTTAGGGCTTTAAACGGGATTGAATGATTCTGTTACAACGCTATATAAAATGGTATTGTCTTGTGACGGCGAACAAGTATGCGAAACCTATGGATTTCCTTTGAAACGTGTTGTTTTCATCAGGATGGATTTAATTGACTATGAAAGGGTTTTATTACAATGTGCTATGTGATATTTACTTGAAAATCTTGTTGTATTTGTACTTGTGTTAGTTGCAAGGGGAACCCTTGATGATGGAAGAAATCCAACTAAAATTCATTGCCAAAACTTCTCCAAAAATGTTTGTTGGTTTTTTTGTAATTAGGTCAAACTTCATGTGTATTTTTTCAAGTATCCCTTGTAAAAATTACCAATGGCTTGCTCAGTCAGGCTGATTTCATTTACAACAAACAATCTTAAAACATCATCACTTGAGCATTTTTTAGTGCAGAGCAAAAATTTGAAGATAATACGTTGTAAAATGCTATGTTATTATTGGTGGTTCGGATTGGGGATAAAAAGGACTTCTTGACATGTCAATCAAAGAAATATCTATCTAGAGCTCCATGGCTATGGTTTGGTGAGGACTACAGATGTGTGGATAGCGTGGTCAAGTTTCTGGGTATGTTGCATCAAAATGAAAATGCAAGCTTGGGGTGATTTTGTGCAATTTTTGGTTTTTTGCGTTATTATTGTTCGAGGCCCTTGTACTGTCCGAAAATGTGATTCAAACCCCAACCTTAAACACAGAAAATAAAAAGCAGTTGCTATTTGAAGTTGATGGGGGGTTGGGACTTGGGAAGATATGCAAACAGTTACATTGACAAGAATAAATCTGCCATGAAATTAATACCAGTGCTGAATTGCCTATTTGTTCCGGTACAATAAGTCGATAAAACAACTACCTCAGCACATTAGAGTAAGAATTAGAAGTCTCGTCGATCTTAATCTCACAATAGATTAGCAGGCGATACATTCAGTTACCAAACAAACAACAAACTGGAAGACAGACACACAGTGCACGGCACAACCAGGTATGAATACTTTCATATGCGAAGATCTCCATTTTTTTAGCTTCTTGTGATTCATTTAATCACAACAGTAACACCTTATAGTTGAATTGACTTATTAATTAATGCTTGCTACTCAACTCAGATTCTTCAAAGTCTCTATCAATGTGGAACAAGTGGTATATACTAATCCCAGGAGTACTAAACAACATCACATATCTAGATAACATTTGTGAATTTGTCACATATCTACATATCTAGAGCTTAAGTTAAAATATAAAAGTTTTCTTACAATTGTTTTAATATTTATTTTAATTTTCATCATAAGAATCTCAATTTCTATAAATTTCTTTTCTTATCATTATTTTTACTCAAAAAATAATACTATTAGTATTTTACTCGATAGCGTGGTCCAGTTTCTGGGTATGTTGCATCAAAATGAATATGCAAGCTCTTGGGAGTCATTTGTGCAATTATGATTCTTTTGCGTTATTATTGTTTGAGGCCCTTGTACAGTATATTTATTTTTTATTCTACAAATTTACAAAACCACACATTTATCTACAGAATTGTTTTATGTAATTTCACTTTTAATTTGCACAAGAACACCAAGTGTATGATAAAATTTCCTAGTGATTTTTCATAAAAAATTGGTAATTGTTTTTCTTGAAATTGTTCATTTTCAGTTAGAACATTCGTGAGTTAATTAAAATTGTTGATTTTCAATTACCAAACTCTTATTTTTTAAACAATCGTCTGGCAAAAAAAAAATCGTCTGGCAAAAAAAAAAAAATATTTTTATTTTAATTAATTAGAAAAGCATTGGTGAAGTTAGACATGAATATTGTTTTAAAAGAGAGATTGTACCTTTTTTAATTGATTTAGAAATTCACGTACTTATATAAAATACATGAATAAATGGTTAAGATAGTTATTAGGAAATATTAGTAAGAAATCCATGAGGAGAGGATCCACATTCAATATCCATAGGCCTCATCACCTCCCGTGTAAGCTGGACGGAGACCGAATACCCTTGTCACTGCTGACATCATCATCGACTTCATGGCCATCTATGCAAAGGCCATTGTTATTGATACTGAATTCAGAGCTGCCATTACTACTCGTCGCTAGAGGAGAATCTGATACACTAATAGTCCTTCTGGTGGTTGGCCCAGATCGCACACTGTAAATGGATGATGCAGGGATGTTGGTCATCAGAGGTCTCAAATTTCCCGGAATAGTCCTCCTTATATCCTGCACCAAGGCAATACTTCAAATTAATAACCTTGTTTACATGCTGGCAAAAAAAAAAGCCTAAATTCTCTTGACATGACTAAGGGGCTGTTGGCAAAATCTTCCGTTTTTTTGAAGAACATACCATATGCCGTATTGCCATATCCAAGGATTTCTTCGAAAGATTCCTCCCAAAACCTGAGCTGTCTGGGGACGAAGTTGACTTTCCCGATAAATTGCTGCGGGGAGAATGCTTGCCATCCTGTTTTGGAGGCACAAGCTTTCTCATATTAATCGTTCTCTCCACCATTTTAGTCCCGACAAGGCCAGGGCTCACATTATCATTCGCCTTAGCATGCAATCGACTCGCGGAAGGAACAGGAACAGAGCTCCCGCTGCTGTGCATGACCCCGTTGGGTGGCCGCCCTCTTGACGGAGAACAAGACTGCCGCCTGACCCGCCCATTCGAGACGGGCTCCACAGACGAAGATCGTGAGCTAGGGGCCCCAGGCCGGCCCCTAGTAGCAGAGGGCGGCCTGTCGTTTATGGAAGTCCTTAAATTAGGCGGGACGTCGAGCGAGAATCCAGGCATCTCGGAAGGCTTCCACGTTTTGGGCCTCACAGATGGGGAGCTAGAGCGGGCTGGGACAGAATTTTTGGAGACAGGCCTGGCGGTGGATGAGGATATAGTCGGGGATTTTAGAGCGGGTGTGGTTGTTCCACTTGTCGGACGGCGGGATGGGGTGGATGCCCGGGAAGTGGGCTTTGATGCGGGCCCGATGGGCCCTGGGCCTCTTGTTGGGGTTGAGGATCTTACTGTGGAACGTGCTGTGGGGGTGGAAGATCTTGCGGGGGGGACTGTTGTAGGTTTTGATGAGGATGAAGTGGTACGGGAAGTGGGGGTTGAGGATCTTGAAGGTCTTGAGTTGGTGGTGGATGTTGATTTAGACGTGGTTAATATGGTTGAACGTCCGGTTGGTGTTGAGGGTCTTGAGCCTCCCGAGGAAGATGGCCTGCGGGGCCCGCCGCTTGAGGTGTTCAGCCCGGGGGATGAAGACGACGTCTGTCTAGATGATGATAAATTGCTGCTCCTTGGAGCGGGCTCGAGCTGGGGGTTGGCTAGCTACAGGCACAAAAATGATTTGCAGATACCAATGAGTATAAATTCTCATGAAACAACATCACATGCTCACGTGAGCACCATTTCATTCAATCTTGGTTATATTTGGCCAATACGAGATGAGAAAACATCTAAAAACTGCAAAGCTCTCTACATGTCTACATAAAATACTTAACCATTTGAATTAAATTATGGTCAGTATTGTGTCTAACTCTGCCCTAAGTAATTATCTAACTTATGTTCAGCCAGCGGGAACAGATTCACAGTGAATCGATAGCCCATTCATTTTAACTGAACTGTGAATAGATAAAATTAAAAAAAAATAAAAAATTATTCCACTTACTCTAGACTTGAGAGCTGTAGGTCGAGCTTTTGGGGTTCCAAGCTGGCTCATGACAGTTTTATGATGCTCCATCTCCAGTGACGGAAAGAGGGGGGTACCAGGAGGTGTTAAAAGCCTGAAAACAAACAAACTAAATGTAAGCACAAAATTAAAGAGTGAAGAGAACGGGAAGTTCAAGTAAATAATTCTTGGGAAAACTGAGTCTCGTTCCTGTGAAAATACCTGACAGCAGTACGTATACGTTTAGGTGAATCAGATTTGACTAAAGAAGAGTTCAATTGTTACTAAATATGTTATTTGTCTGCAAGTTGCCTTTATAGAGTGAACATTGGAATTACCTGAACTATTAGAATGAATTTAGAAATATTAGTTCACATGCAAGTAGCCGAATTCCGTAATTACCATTCGTGATACTATTCAGAATGTTAACATTTTTCAAAATACACCGCAAAATAACAATACTGTTATCCAACTAACAAGACACACAGTTCAGTTCTTATTTTTATTTTCTAGTGGATAACTGTACTTTCAAAGGTGATCTATGAAACAAGTTACAGATGGTCGTGTACTTGGGCAAATAAATAAATAAATTTCACCTTCATAAGACTATACGACAGGCAATGTAATTCCAATAATATACTACAGCAGTGCTCACAAAGTAAGTAGGATGCAATTACCATTCATAATCATTTTTATCATTGTCAGAATTGAGAAAATCATCGGCCCCAGTCTTCCGAGCAGGGGCAGGTGTAGCCGAAGGCATACTAAAAATCGGAGAACTACCACGCGGTCCTGCAAAAATGTAAATAAGAATGATTAAACGCTATGGCCACAAAAATAAGAATCTCCTCCACACCAATCATATTTTCCAAACAGAAATGCTCACTTCAATGCTTATAGTAAGTTACAAATATTCAAAAATACAATACAAAATCTATCAACTAGATTCACCTGAGGATAAATAAATAAGCAATCTAATCAAGAACGACCAAACCTTCAACAAGCCAAAAAAAAAAAATAGCACCATAAACAACAAGAACAGTAAAAATCAAGACTTTTGTAATACCAAGTGGAGCATCAAACTCGTCAGAGTTCTGAAGAAGAAGAAGATTGCTCCGTTCCTTCTCGCGCCTCCGCATTTCCCGAAACAATGCCAAATCCTCGTCTCTGTTATCCTTCGTTCTGAGACTACTCCCCATTTGCCCCCTCTCCGGTGCCCTAAAACTCCGATTCATCTCAAGATACAAATTAACAACCCGTCGAATTAAAACCCAAAATCACCACCAACAATCCATAATACGCAAACTCGAAAACCCTAACTTCTCCTAATCATTCAGGAATGAAGTACACGCTCATATCGTGAATCGAGCAGCAGCACCTGGAGCAAGTAAACAGATAAAAAAAACAGTTGAAAATCACTCCTCATTCCGATTCTTCGCAAAAAGAAGCGAAATTTCGAGTTTTTAATTACGCTAAAATACTCGCAAATAAAATTCGCGCATAAATGCATATCAATGGACTGAGAATTAAAAAATGGAGCTGGAATACGAAGACTTACCCGAAGCCCTAAATTGCAGGAGGAGGGGGAGGAGAAGAAGCAGAGGCGACCGTGAGTAACGGGAACAGATCTCAGATCACCGGAATATTCCAGAAATATACTCCGACCAGTGGATAAACAGCTTCTCTAGTAAGCTTTGTGTTTCCTCTTTCCTCACAAAAATCTTAGTACAACTGAAGTACCAAACGGTGGGTTAGTGAGGGACAACGAGAGAGATATTGAACGAGGTCAGGGCCAATGTTGCAATTTCGTGAGAGTTCAGGGACCAAATGAGAAAATTTTGAAAGTTTGTCTCTAGATAATAATATAATATTGGTGTGTGTAATTGTGGCTTGTTAGACATTTCATTTTCTTATACTTTTTAATGTTATTTTTATTTTAGTAAGTACTGTATTGTAGTCTTGTGTTCTTTTTTGAACTTATTTTGGGAAAAACATATAAGAAATTGTAGTTCTCGAAGGCTCTATCTTAAGCCGAAGACCAGTAAAGTTTAAGAAAATGGAATGTAAATAGGAACATATGTTTGATTCGATCATGGAGAGATTCATACTATACTAGTCAATGGAAATTAGTCGAATATACAATTGCTCGATTATTTAAAAGAGAATTGGTCAACTTTAACTAACTATATCTCAATTCATAATTCAATAACATGCCATTGAAAAAGTAAACAAACTAACTTTTAAACTTCAATTGTACGTCAATTGATATTTATATTTTCATTGATCAAAATCACTAATGTTTTGTGTATACTAAAAAAGTAAAAATGTTAACATATTTTATCCCCAATGTTTAATTATTTAAATACACAATAATAAAATTTTACAAAGTTAAGAATGAGATGACACGTTATTGGTTGCAAATTTGAATGGGTCCAATCCACCTTTTGTGATGGAACTCATTAGCACGTGTTTGTTTCATCAAATTTACAGAGCACTGAACTTCAAACTGGTTTAGGTTTGGTAGGAGATGACGTCACTGTCATGACAACTTAAAGATTTACAGTACATGATTACTAAAACGTGTACCTAAAAGTTGCCACAATTTTATTGTAGTATTTGAATTCTTAATTCAGCAATTATTATTGATTTAAAAAATATGACGAAAAAGGGAAGATAGAAATATTGGTTGAGTTTTCACGTTGGTGTTCCATCATTGCAATGAAAAATATTAATCATTAAAACTTAATTAGCAATCCTCAAGCTGTCCACAACCACATAAACTACTTTTTATACTTACATTTTTCGTGAAATAGAAAATAAAAATATCAAAACTTTAAAAATAATTCACATAATATAAGTTGGTTAAAAGGATGGGACAACTAGACTTTTTGCCAACGCAATTTGGAGTTGAAATATGCGTGGAGAGAAAGTATAGATCATAAATTTATACTTACAAGATCTAAAAAAAAGGGGAGTACTCACCGAAACTCTGACACGTCTCGCCCCAGAAATTGACAGCTCTAAATAGTCGGATTAAGTCCTGCACATCAATCTCAACACAAACCAAACCAATATTATCTAAAGAAACCTCCAAAGAACAGAGCCTCATATTTAGATTACGAACATTAATGGGAAATTGCAGAAAGAGTCGATAAAACTAAGCCACCTAACTATCACTATACAACTAAAAATCACAAGAAGCTACTTTTCTCACTCAGATTTGATTCAGAAGTTGGGGGACCTCCAGGCACCAACTGCATCATCACATACACATTGTCAGGAGGATGTGAAGGGTATCATTCTAAACAAGTTGTATTAGATGAGCAGTAATTCGGAGAAATACAACTTATAAGACGGAAAACATGGACAAGCACTTACTATCGCAATGTTGTTCCCATTGAGCAGAATCTGGTCGAGTTTAGTGATTCGTTGCCCTTCTGAAGTAACCTCACTGTTCGAAAAGAGACAAAACAGAAGGAATAAAGAATTTGGATAGGACAATTACTTTGAATTCACATTGTTACGGAAGCAACATGAACTAACTAGCATTGACAGTAAACAAAGGTTCATATATATCAACCATCCTAACACGTAGGAAATTATTCACTCTTTTGCCTTGGCAATAGGAAGGCCACTATCATATAAACAACATACATAACTAAATTATGAAATCAACTAAACAATGATCGAAATACTCTGATAAATTTATAACCATTTCTAGTAACACTTTGGAAAAACAAAATGGAAAAAATACACCCCAGTCATGCTCATTATCCAACACCCCTAAAATTCGAGCTTCGTATGATTTCTTCCCTTACGTCGACCAATGAGAATTCCGTTCTTTTGTGGCCATTTCAATTCTTAATGAATATGTTTTTGTTTATTTCAAGAAAAAAAAGTGTTGGAATTATTTTAATAATTCATGTATTTTGATCAAAGTTGTGTAATTTTTATGGCAATAAAAATGTATTCGATTTCGAGTTTAATCGTTACAATTATTATCTCCGTGTTACGAGGTAATCGTGGTATTTTATTTCGTCAAAATCCGTTAATCGGTGAGTGAGAAATAAATGTTTGAAGATTGCCATAAATACTACTTTGGTGAATGAAGCAATTATTATTTTGTTGGGATAAATGTTATCCCACATTGGAAGAATACCAAAAGTCATATCTCTTTAAAAGTGATAAGAGAATATGAGTGTTCAACAAGTTGACTAAGTCCATGCACCCTTAGCGGTACATGGCAAGGGCCACACGCGCGCGCCCCGCCCCGTCCCGTCCCGGGCTCGGGCTCCTTGGTGATTTGGTGATTTGGACAATTGGACTCTGGGCTGGACCTGGGCTTCCCCGGGGCACACTGGGCCAGTTGAGCCAGTTTGGGCAAACCTGTCTATATCTTTTTGGACACGGACCGATTGAAGTATTTGGGCTCGTCTTGATCGACCCAATAGTTGAACACATATTAAGTCTTTGGGCTCGGCCCAACTGAAAGATGATGGATAATAATTAATTTCGTAATTAATTAATTATTAATAATTGCTGAACGTGGGCGGTTATAGATGGAGTGGTCAAACTCCACTCGGCTGGAATTGCCTGGAACTGCCCTGAACCGCCAACTGCTGTGAGTGGTTGTAACTCCCCCTGCTGTGAACTCTATAAAGAGACATGTACATGCATCATTTCACGCACGAAATAGAGACGAGAAAAAGACGAATATTCATATCATCATATCATTTGCATCGAGTGCTCAGTTTTCACCGTTTCCGTTCAACCGAGGGTTCGATTCAGTGTGCAAATCGTTCGAGCCCCGCTGCCGTTGTATCTTTGGGATCAGAGAGCCTGTAACCGTAGCATACACGGGGCTTTACTGATTTGCGGAAAGTGCAAACGCCTCGGCCAGCAACCTGCCGTTTTACTTTCCGTTTTTATCGTTGTTTTATTCCGGTTTGACTAACCCGTTTGTTACATTTTTCCCTAGAATCGCAAATCAGTAAAGATCATGTCTACCGGAGGAGGTAACAACGATCAGAACAACAAGGAGGTCCCCATCATCGACGTTGAACAACCCATCAACAACAAAGAAGTCCTCATCGGTAAGATTCCAGTGGCTTTGCCCATCCACACCCAGACCATCCCGAACGCCGAGAAACCCGAGAAGTTCACCGGCGTCGACTTCAAAAGGTGGCAGTCCAAAATGATGTTTTACCAGACCACCCTTGGACTGCAGAAGCATTTGACTGATGACCCTATGACCATAACTGACAATGACTCTGATGAGAGGCGCTTTGCCTTTGAGGCCTGGGGGCAGAGTGATTATCTCTGTCGGCACACCGTCTTGAACGGGCTGTGCAACGAGTTGTACAATGTGTACAGCACGTACAAGTCTGCCAAGTCCCTTTGGGATGCCTTGGAGAAGAAGTATAAGACCGAGGACGCTGGTACTAAGAAGTACGTCGTCGTCAAGTTCCTGGACTACAAGATGGTCGACTCAAAGTCTGTGATCTCTCAAGTCCAGGAGTATCAACTGATCTTGCATGACATCGCCTCTGAAGGGATGAAGATCAGTGAGTCCTTTCAGGTGGCGGCTGCCATCGAGAAGCTCCCTCCCGGGTGGAAGGACTTCAAGAACTACCTTAAGCATAAGCGAAAGGAGATGAGCCTTGAAGAACTCATTGTCAAACTTCGAATAGAAGAAGACAACCGTGATCGAGAGGTCAAACCGAGGAGAGTTCCTATGGAGGCTCGAGTGAACTTGACTGAGCCACAAACTGCCAAAAGGAAGAACACTTCTAAGGGCAAAGAGCCAGCCAAAGTCTGGAAGTTCACTGGAGTTTGCCATAACTGTGGCAAACCGAACCACATGGCCAGAGACTGCAACAAGCCAAAGAGGCCAAACGGGCAGAAGAAAAAGCGACCAAGTGCCAACGTGGTTCAACACGAGCTGACATGTGCTGATATGACCGCTGTGGTCTATGAGGCCAATCTGGTTAGCAACAACAAGCAGTGGTTCATTGATACCGGAGCCACACGACATGTATGCTCTGACAAGGATGCATTTGCCTCGTATGCTCCTTGTACCGGTCGCAAACTCCACATGGGTAACTCCGCATCGTCTGAAGTTGCTGGAGTTGGGAACATTGTCCTCAAACTGTCTTCTGGAAAGGAGCTCAAGTTGACTGATGTGCTGCATGTCCCAGACATCCGAAAGAACCTGGTTTCCGGTTCTGTTCTTGTGGAGCATGGCTTCAAACTTGTATTTGATGCTAAGAAATTTGTACTTTCTAAATTTGGACTGTTCCTAGGTAGGGGTTATCTTGATCAAGGTCTGTTTAAAATGTCTATAATGGCTGTTCGCCCCCCTTTTGCCCAGAGCAATAATGAAAAAGTTGTTTCTTCTTACTTGATCGAGTGTTATGATTTATGGCATTTTCGTTTAGGACATGTGAATCAAAATGCGATAAAAAGACTTATGAATTTGGAATTAATTCCAACTTCTAAAATAAATTCACAACATAAGTGTGAAGTTTGTGTTGAAGCCAAACTGGCTAAGTTACCGTTTCGATCAGTCGATCGTTGTACTGAACCTCTTGGACTTATTCACACAGACATATGTGATTTAAAGTTTGCACCGACAAGAGGTGGTAAGAAATACTTCATCACTTTTATTGATGATTGTACGAGATTTTGTTATTTGTACTTATTAAATAGTAAAGACGAAGCCCTAGAGGCATTCACTAAGTACAAAACCGAAGTTGAAAATCAACTTGATAAACGGATTAAGATAGTCCGTAGTGACCGAGGTGGAGAGTACGTAGCTCCGTTTGAACAATTATGTTCTGAAAATGGAATAATACATCAAACAACCGCCCCGTATTCACCTCAGTCAAATGGCGTTGCTGAACGAAAGAACCGAACATTAAAAGAAATGATGAACGCCATGTTAATCAATTCTGGATTACCCCAGAACATGTGGGGGGAAGCCGTCCTGACGGCAAACCACCTACTGAATAAGATTCCTCTTAAAGGGAAAAATGAAACTCCGCACGAACTTTGGAAAGGTCGTAAGCCATCTTACAATTACCTCAAAGTGTGGGGGTGTTTGGCCAAAGTGTCGGTTCCTGAGCCAAAACGAATGAAGATAGGACCTAAAACGGTCGATTGTATCTTCATTGGATATGCTTTGACTAGCATGGCATACCGATTCTTAGTACACTATTCTGAAAATCCAGAAGTGACTAAAGGTACGACCATTGAGTCGAGAAATGCTTCATTTTTCGAGAACATCTTTCCGAGCAAAGATGGAGCTGGTTCAAGTTCTTCCAAAAGAACTCATGAAGAAAGTTCTGCACTACCAAGTAATGAACATGGTGATGAAGTTACAGAACAAAGACGTGGTAAAAGAGTCAAGACAGCTAAGTCGTTTGGACCTGACTTTATCACGTACATGTTGGACGATGAGCCTAACTCTTATGGTGAAGCTCTAGCTAGCCCAGATGGACCACTTTGGGCAGAGGCTATTAATAGCGAAATAGAGTCCATCATGCAAAACCACACGTGGGAATTAATTGATCTTCCACCCGGCTGTAAGCCTTTAGGATGTCGTTGGATCCTAAAGAAAAAATATAGAGCCGATGGAACGATTGATAAGTTTAAAGCTCGGCTGGTAGCCAAAGGCTTTAGACAAAAAGAAGGTCATGACTTCTTTGACACGTACTCACCTGTGACGAGGATTTCATCCATACGGGTGTTAGTATCGATTGCTGCTTTGCACAATCTTGAAATTCATCAAATGGACGTTAAGACTGCGTTTCTGAATGGTGAATTGGAAGAAGAGATATACATGGACCAACCTGAAGGTTTTGTTGCACCTGGTGAAGAGAAAAAGGTGTGTAAACTGATTAGGTCGTTGTACGGACTTAAACAAGCTCCTAAGCAATGGCACTTGAAGTTTGACAATGTTATGTTGTCAAATGGTTTCAAAATCAACGAATGTGACAAATGTGTGTACATTAAAGGTACTCCATCAGAATTTGTGATAGTATGTCTCTATGTGGACGATATGCTAATCATGGGAAGTAGTCGTGATCAAATCATGAACACGAAGAAATGTTAAAAAGAAATTTTGACATGAAAGATTTGGGAGTTGCAGATCTAATCCTCGGGATTAAGATTAGCAAAACCGAAGAAGGAATTGTTTTGTCACAATCTCATTATGCTGAGAAAGTGCTCAAAAAGTTCAATGCCCTTGATGGTCCTGAATGTAGGACTCCGTTTGACCGAAGTGTCAACTTAACAGTCAATTTGGGCAAACCGATAGCTCAGTTGGATTACTCCCGAGTAATAGGTAGTCTGATGTACCTAACAAACTGTACTCGTCCTGACTTAGCTTACGCTGTGAGCAAACTGAGCCGGTACACGAGCAATCCAAGTCATGAACATTGGGATGCTTTGAAAAGAGTGTTAAAGTACTTGAAACACACTCGAGACTATGGACTATACTACACAAGATATCCTAGTGTACTTGAAGGATATTGTGATGCTAGTTGGATCTCGGACTCAAAGGATTCCCATTCCACTAGTGGTTATGTCTTCTGTATAGGAGGCGGAGCAGTCTCGTGGAAATCCACGAAACAAACTTGTATAGCCAGATCAACTATGGAATCTGAGTTCATCGCTTTGGACAAAGCCGGTGAAGAAGCTGAATGGCTTCGAAACTTCTTAGAAGATATTCCATGTTGGAAAAAGCCTGTGTCTCCAGTGATGATGCACTGTGATAGCCAATCGGCCATAGCGAGGGCACAGAGCAATATGTATAACGGAAAATCTCGACACATACGTCGAAGACATAACACCGTTAAGCAATTGATCACAAATGGAGTGATTTCCTTAGACTATGTTAAGTCACAGGAAAACTTAGCAGACCCTTTGACCAAAGGGATGACTAGAGATCAATTAAGTGTTTTGCTAAAGGGAATGGGTTTGAAAAACCACAACTAAAGAATGACCATGGCGGTAACCCTACCATGCTGAGTGGAGATCCCACGAACTTGGTTCAAAGGGAAAACTAAGTCATGCTAGTTCAGTTAAGCACTTGGAATGAAAGATTTCCGTTTCCATCCCTATGGGCAAAGAAGTGCCAGAACCTGAAATGTGGTAAAGGCTAAGTCGTTGAGACTTTTAATGAATCCCACACCTCGGAAAGGTGGAGTATTTCAGGGTACTCATGCTGGGAGGTCACCTATATAAATGTGAAGTAGAGGCCGCTTCAAAATGTAAACATTTATGAATCCAAAGAGTTGTCCAGGGCCTAAACGGACACAACTGAGAAATGGAAACTGATAGGGATTTGTTGTGTGACTATCATTGACTCGGTGTACACTACGGAGGAATAGTTCAAGGCATAGCGTCCACTAGCCCGCCAGTACATCCGATGATTTTCACTAAGGGAGGTTCAAGGCCACAAGCTACCTTTCCAGAAGCAATAGATCCTTCCGAGAACCGAGCACAAGAGTCTGCATTCATGGCATTTGCATTGATTTCACTCATGTGGGGGATTGTTGGAATTATTTTAATAATTCATGTATTTTGATCAAAGTTGTGTAATTTTTATGGCAATAAAAATGTATTCGATTTCGAGTTTAATCGTTACAATTATTATCTCCGTGTTACGAGGTAATCGTGGTATTTTATTTCGTCAAAATCCGTTAATCGGTGAGTGAGAAATAAATGTTTGAAGATTGCCATAAATACTACTTTGGTGAATGAAGCAATTATTATTTTGTTGGGATAAATGTTATCCCACATTGGAAGAATACCAAAAGTCATATCTCTTTAAAAGTGATAAGAGAATATGAGTGTTCAACAAGTTGACTAAGTCCATGCACCCTTAGCGGTACATGGCAAGGGCCACACGCGCGCGCCCCGCCCCGCCCCGACCCGACCCGTCCCGTCCCGGACCCGGGCCCGGGCTCGGGCTCGGGCTCGGACTCGGGCTTGGTCCTGGCTCCTTGGTGATTTGGTCAATTGGACTCTGGGCTGGACCTGGGCTTCCCGGGGCACACTGGGCACACTGGGCCAGTTGAGCCAGTTTGGGCAAACCTGTCTATATCTTTTTGGACACGGACCGATTGAAGTATTTGGGCTCGTCTTGATCGACCCAATAGTTGAACACATATTAAGTCTTTGGGCTCGGCCCAACTGAAAGATGATGGATAATAATTAATTTCGTAATTAATTAATTATTAATAATTGCTGAACGTGGGCGGTTATAGATGGAGTGGTCAAACTCCACTCGGCTGGAACTGCCTGGAACTGCCCTGAACCGCCAACTGCTGTGAGTGGTTGTAACTCCCCTTGCTGTGAACTCTATAAAGAGACCTGTACATGCATCATTTCACGCACGAAATAGAGACGAGAAAAAGACGAATATTCATATCATCATATCATTTGCATCGAGTGCTCAGTTTTCACCGTTTCCGTTCAACCGAGGGTTCGATTCAGTGTGCAAATCGTTCGAGCCCCGCTGCCGTTGTATCTTTAGGATCAGAGAGCCTGTAACCGTAGCATACACGGGGCTTTACTGATTTGCGGAAAGTGCAAACGCCTCGGCCAGCAACCTGCCGTTTTACTTTCCGTTTTTATCGTTGTTTTATTCCGGTTTGACTAACCCGTTTGTTACATTTTTCCCTAGAAAAAGTGCACTATGAGCATACATAATGCATACACCTACTTTAGAACTCAAGTCATCTTCCCCTTCAAACACAATTCGTTTAATCCAACTGGCCGTGTTTTGCAGAATATTTTATTGGACTCGATATATTCATTGGTGCCCACCAGAAGAATAAAACAGTGATAACTATTACTAGAAGATCAAAAACCACAAATCGATTCAGGAGAGCGAGTCGGTGAATGTACTGACTATTCAGTGACGTCTTCCAGCACCATGTTGACGTAAACATCGAAGCCCCTGAGAGTGCCGATGAGCTCCTTGTCTCCTTTCATTATCACCCAGATTTTCGACCCGATGCAGCGATCGATCAGCTCTGAATTCTCGCAACATATTAAATAAAAAAATCAGAATAAATTAAAGCGAAAATTGATAGTTGGAACTAACTAAACGTACACACAGGAAACCTAACCTGATGGGTGGTGCTGAGAGGGATTGTTGGCCATGTCGATTTCCCTTCGAGCTCAGCTAAATTTCTGTTGCGCGGTTCTTTCAAATTTCCCCTAAAAAAATTCTGACCTAATTCGAAAGAGGACGAATAAAAGGCAAAACAAAGTCTAGTGGGCTTTACAGGTAGTGGGCTCAGAAATATAATGTTTTGACGGCCCAAAAAAAAAGTCAATATAAGAGTAATTGTTATTAAAATTATAAAAATAAATAAAAAGTAATAATAGAATTATATATTTTTATATTAAAAAAATCAATATAATTTCTTTAATATATGTGAACCAATCAATATTTATAAGAAATATATTGAGCAGAAATAAAATTTTGAGAAAAAAACTAGGAATACAAATACTATAAAAGATTTATTAATGATTTTTCATTTTGTTTTTAATGTAATAATAAGAATTTAGTGAAAAGCCCAACTGCCTCACCTACAAAAACCAGCCCATTAAGTCCTTGCTCCCCCATGCACAACTACTGCAGGTCCACTACCATCGTACCACCCCACCCACCAGCAATAAATACCATCTCTCTCTCACACAGTACAGTCGATTCACTTCACCCAATCAACTATCTACACGTGGCAAATAAATCGTATACTAAATTGTTGCGACTCGCGCGGTATTCATATCCCTCCCCAATTCCAGCCCAAAAGGCAAATCACTACTCGCCGGAGAAATTAATCGGGATCGGAAAACTTAACACACGATTATACACAGAGAGAGATGGTGGGACCGGAGAGGCCATCGTTTGTACTGTTCGGATCGTCAATTGTTCAGCTGAGCTTCAGCAATGGCGGTTGGGGTTCCATCCTCTCCGACATCTACGCCCGCAAAGTAAGTGCGTCTGGAGACTTCGATTTCTCCTTTTTCTGAATATGTGAAATGTGGATTTTCGCTAAATCGTTCCAATTTCACTCTACCCTCCCCATGATTATCGCCGGATTATATTGGGAATATTCTACTTTTTTTTATTTAATTTGAGAAATTAATACTGCACAATTATCTGCTGAAAGGCTGATATAATCACGCGAGGTTATTACGGTTGGAATTCCAGGCGAGCTGTCCAAGTTCTTGAGCAAGTCTTCCCAAAGGTTTAATTATAGGTTTAATTCGATATAATTCGGTATATCGATTATTGTACTTTGGGTGATATGGCATTGTTTGTGCCTGATCTTAGTTATGCTTATGCAGAATGCTTCTACCCAGCCTTCTCTGGTGATAGTGTATTTCGGAGGCAATGATTCAATGGGGAGCCACTCATCTGGACTCGGTCCTCACGTGCCTCTTCCGGAATATGTCGAAAACATGAGAAAAATTGCAACCCATCTCAAGGTACCGTTTCATAATTATAAAAAAAATGCTCCATTAGGTATATCCATATGGATTAATTCTTGTAAAACGCAGCGAAAATCTATACTCCATTTTTTATCGCTAATTAATTGTGTTGGTTATAATTGCATTATTCAGTGGCCTTGTGACACTTGGAGTTATTATAATAAGATGGCATGATATAGAAACTATCCCTGAGCTTCAGAGTATTTAATACAAGAAAAAAGATGTAACTTGAAAATTACAAAAACCTCCATAGGTTTGGTTCTCTTTAGCATTTGACCTAACCATTGGTTGACCCAAGTATTTTAGAATTACACCCTCAG
This sequence comes from Euphrasia confusa, assembly GCA_954870475.1. Lineage (NCBI taxonomy): Eukaryota > Viridiplantae > Streptophyta > Magnoliopsida > Lamiales > Orobanchaceae > Euphrasia > Euphrasia confusa. Next base: position 36,286,831 of record OX940957.1, read on the forward strand.
GTTTTCATAATATTACAAACTCACCAATTTTTTATTTGTCTATTTGTAATATTTTGAAATATTTACGGATGAAAATGTAAAATGCAAAACAAAAGGTTTTGTGTTGTTTGTAATACTTGAGAAAATAAGATGTAGTAATTGTTAAATTATTTGGCCCAACAGCAATTTCCGTTAGCATCAGTATCGAATGTGTGCAAATGTGAGTGGTTTTCAGACTTACCCTTTCACTTTTATTTGGCTAAACTTCAAGCTCGATCAAGGATTGTTTAGTTAACAATCCCTAAGAAGATTTCTTACTTTATTTCTTTTCAAGTGACTGTCTCGATGATTTTCTCATTCCAGAACCTTTCCGACAAAACCCGGATAATAGTTCTCAGTTGTCCACCTGTCAATGAGGCTAAAGTTCGTGAAAACACTAGGTAATGAATTAATTGACTGCTATTTGTACCAATTAAATTTATTCTCCTTTATATTTATTACATATTTGCGTTCATGCAAATTGTACTGCAGTGGTTTTATCCAACTTTATTCGCAAATGCTTCCATTCTTGTTTTTGTTGTGCCAGCTCATATTTCAGTGAGTTAGTTCGAACAAACGAGCTTTGCCGACTGTATTCAGACGCCTGTGTAGACTTGTGTCGGGAGATGGATGTGAAGGTGATTGATCTCTGGACTGCGATGCAGAAAATACAAGATTGGAGTAACGCTTGCTTTACGTGAGTTACACTCAATCCTCATTTTCTGCATTTTGTACCTAGTCGAGAGACCATTAAGAATGTATACTCAAATACAATTATGGCTTCTTAGTTACACATGGGATTATTTTCATTATACTCATTCTGATCATTGTGCTTTCAAACTTTCATAACACAAATAAACTAGAATATTTACAAGAAGTATCATTGAGGTTTATTTCCATGGGTATTTTTGTAATTTTGACATTTGGATGTTTTCATTTGTGTACAGGGATGGTGTTCACTTGTCCTCTGAGGGTAGCAAAGTAGTTGTGGAGGAAATTCTGAAGGCTCTCAAAGAAGCAGACTGGGAACCTAAACTACATTGGAAATCCATGCCAACTGAATTCTCTGAGGACTCGCCTTACGACCTTGTTGCGTCTGACGGAAAAACAACCATAAATCCTTCGGAATGGACTTACCACTGGGAACGTCAGTGGGACTAAGCGATGAATTTATCATTTTATCAGTATACTACCAGGTAATCCTATAAAATTATTACAGATTTGCGAGAGAATATAAGAGAGTGTATATGTAGAAATGGATATTTATTTATTTTTAAATGGGGCTGGAATTTATATTGATTTGTAATGTGCAATGGCTTTGGACAAAAGCCATTTAAGGATTCTTAGCTTTTGCTTTAATAATTTTAAGGATTCTTAATTCTATTACTGTAATAGGTTTTGCTATAATAATTTTAAAGGTGACAAAATTTTTGAAAAACAAATTCAAACATTAAATAAAAAAATCTAAAATCAATTTTATTATTTTACATATTCATTTCTGGAGACACAAGTGGTTAATTAACAACTCATATCCATGGATAACCGAATCTCCATTCTCCACCACTCGGTGCTCTTTGCCGCTGAATCAAATCTCTCTTACTTTTGTCGTCACTCCCCATTGCCTCTATTCAGCTCTTGTGGTTGACTGGTTGTTGTGTATCAATTGATTTGACTTTAAAATGTTATTTTTGTTTTGTTTGATTTAAACATTTTAAAGTTTTTCTAAAATGAGTTTAGGTTGTTATAATTGTTTTATATAATGATTTTATGTGATTTTAAATTAAATTAAATGTGAGGATAAATCAAAAATAGAAATGTGATTGATTACAATGTAAAAATATGTTTTGATAAATTGAGAAACAAAAATAAAATGATTATTATAATTATTGTAATTAATATTTATCTTGATAAAGGTAATTAATATTGTTAATACTTTTTAATATATTTTGATTTAAAAAAAATCTTTAATCATAACTAATACTACCTTATTAGTTTATTTTTTTAATTCATATATACTGACAATTTTAAACAAAAACTTTTAATTGTTCAAATGCAGTACATCTTTTTTTTTTTTTTTCAGTACACGTGAAAGTGGTCAAATAAGTCGTTTTCAAACTGAGTCAGCACTCAACAACAAAAAATGAAATTAGGAGAAAAGAATAATAACGTGTCCGCACGCGACTCCAAAATGCTAGCGTGATAACTCCGCCACTTATTAAATATCGTATTTAATATTCACAAATACGTTAAATATTATGAATATTTGTCTTGGTTTCTTCAGTTGGAATAATTTTTTACTTAAATATTAAGAAGGTTTTTAGTTTTTACTACTTTTGTTTCATAATAATAAAATATTACTATTTACCATACTAATACTTTTAATATTAAATTTTATTTTACTTGTTTTTTTTATAATTTTTTATATTATTTATTATAATTATTAGATGAACAAAAAAAGTTAACGTTAATATGATCATTAGTGTGGAACAAATGAGTATAATATAATATAATATATACATGTATATATATTTATATAATGTATGCATCATGTGTGTATGTAGTGTATGTCATGTATTTTAGATATTTTAATTTGTGGTGGCCCCCCATCCCACACACTCATATAGTCATATACTTCATATATAATATATATATATATATATATATATATATAATATTTTTATATTTTAGTTTAGCTTTGTTTTTTTTTTGTTTTACTAAATGATTAATAATGATATTATGTTAGAAATATTCAAATAAACATTGAAATTTTTTACTATAATTTTATACTTAATATAAAGTTTCTAATATTTAAAATTAAGTACTCTAACTAACTTTAATATTATTTACAATAATAAATTTTTAAAAATTTAATCAAAATTTCCCATTAAAAATTAATAGTTTTGTTCTAATTTAATAAGCACACTTTTATAGTTATATAAATTAAATTTTATTTTATTTTTTTTACTTTTTTTTACCAAAGGAAAAGACCTAAAATGAATTTTTCAGTTAAAAACTTAAGTAATTATGATTAAAAATTTAAACCAACGTTAATAAAGTGTAAATAATTTTTTTTAACGTAAAAAATTAAAGTTAATTATATTTTTTAAGAGTGTATATGATATTGTGTATATTAAATTGTGATGAAAAAATACTAAAAAATTATCGTCTAACTGAAATTTCTGTATCCGATCCTATAGTTTAAAATTTTGAAAAGAAAAATTCAAATTTATGTCTGTCTCACAAATATTTATCAATTTTTTACTATTGTCTTGCAAGAATTTATGTACAATTCTGTTTTACTATTGTCCCAACACAATAGTCACATTTCTTTTGTAATTTACGAAAGAAATGTGACTATTGTGTTGGGAGAGGGTATTATTTACAATATTCTTATAATTTAATATTTTATGAAGAAAAAGTCAAATTTACGTATATATCATAAATATTTATCAAATTTTATTATTTCCGTCCCAAGAATACAATTATTTTAAAAATTACAAAAAAATTATGAATATTTTATTGGAATATAGTTAGTATAATTTAAAATAATGACAACTTGATATATACTATCAAACAAAAAATCAATTTTGATCTGTTCACGTGAGATATTATTATCAATCCATACTGTATAATTAATTGAACATCAATCTCAAATGATATATGGTGTTCTTGCACTTTTTTATACTCTTTAGTCAATTTTTTTCGTATTTACTGATTTTATTTTTGAGTTGCTTGGATTTCAAAAATTAAATTTATTAGTTGTCAACATAGTCTCATTTTTTTTTAAATAATATAAAATTTTACTTATATCAATCATTGATATATCGCAATCTCAATGTATGATTAATCTACATCAATACTGTAACAAATTTTCAATATATATAAACTTTGAATATTGAATTATATTGAAAATGTAAGTAGTGATTTTCATTATGGAATATTTAATATTTTTTTTTACTCATTGAAATATATTTATTTTTCGTTATATTAGGACATGTTCTTTTGGACTAAACCGCCTAAACTTATTTATTGAACTGATTTTTTATAAAAATAATAATAATTTGTATAAATTATTAAATATTTTTTTAAAAATATTAATAATATTATGACGGTAACTAGATTTTATATTTAAAATTATAGATTTAAATTATTTTTTGTTTATTTTATTTTAATTTATTTTGAAACGAACTGAACTGAACTGAAGCGATCTGAACTGAACTGAACTGAAACGATCTGAACTGAACTGGACTGAAATTAAATCCAAAAGAACAAGTCCTTAATCATCTATATACCACAATTTTAAATTTCAACACAATCTATATACCACAAATTTAAATTTCAACATGATTTGATTTTAGTTATTTGGTGTATTGGTTATTTTGGAGAACTGATATTCAGGACATTAGTTTTTACTGTGTTGTTGTACAGTTCCTTCTTTTATTTATAAAATTGTATTTTCCCAAAAACAAGTTTTCAATAAATAATTTTTTTGAATATCAGTTATATTGAAAACGTTGTAATATCGAAATATATTTATATCTATATTGAAATACTGAATTATATAATTATCGTTTATATAAAAAAATACTGTATAATTTTCATATTGAGACCATACCAATAATTATTTATAAGCAATAGTACAACATCAAAACTTTCAATTTAACAAAAATTCAATATTTTTGGATACAATTTCAAGATAATTGTCCAATCTTACTTGCTCCATGTTCATTATTAGAAATTAAATAAGGAATAGGTCAATAATAATTGTACAAATCACAAACCCTAAAAGCAACATCAATCCTCATCAATCTCACTCTCATCAAATTTCTCAATCACTATTTATTCTGATGGTAACCACTTGGAAACCATCTTCTTTTCCTCCTCAATTTTAATTCTCTCCTTTCACACCACAATCGATTTAATCCACTTTCTTCTATCTCTCCGTATTTGCTTTATTCCTTACCTTCATCCTGTTCAGACTTCCTTCCTAGGTAATCGCCGATGTCGTTTTTCTTTTTTGATCTATATTTTCGTTGATGATTGACTTTTTTTTTTCCAGATTTGATTTACATTATTTTCTTCGATTTGGAGTCTGGTTTTTCGTAATTTCGAGTGTTCACAGCTCCATGATTACGCAATAAATCGTTTACCTCTGTTTTCCGCCTTTGTATTAATGCGTTGATTTTCGCTCTGTTTTTTTGTAGGGGCACCCTATATTTATTTTTATTAATGCCTAAAATTCCAGGAAACTCCGAGGTTTTTCATCTGACTTGAATTTAGTGCTTACAGAGTATTTGAAATTTGGGGGATTTTTAGTTGATTAAATGAGCTCTTATCTACAGCCCCGGCTGCCGATGCCCGGGCAGCAGCAGGTACACCAACACGAGCCAATCAATGCTCTTCCAATTAAGAAGAGAAGGTTTCCGATTATCCGTCATCCATCTCCAGAAAAAAAGACTCTCGATAATATCGAGAACCACGAATCAAAGAATTCTCAAATCCCAGACGAAAGAGAAGCAAAGAAAAACAAACTAGATAATCCGATTGATCCCAAAGAAGCATCTTCTTCAGTGAACACGTCTGATTTAATTGCTAACAAAGAAGTCGACCCGACTCTAATTGCTAACAAAGAAGTCGCCCCGACTCACTTAGAATCGGGACAAGCTACTGTGGAGATTATTGTATCCGAGCCTCAGGGGGAGAAACCGGAACTTAGTTTAAGCCAAGTTGCGGATTTCGAGAATGAGACAGAGAATATCTCGCAGACAGGAAAAGTATCTTTAGAGCCTGAAGTTACAGAAAGCTCTGCGGGCCCTCAAACCGCAATTGTGAAGCAAGAAATCGCCTCTGGGCATGCAAGTCCTACGGATACGAAGAGAGTTGAATTGCCATCAGGAGAGGAAGGACCATTTGTTTTTCCTGATTTGGAACATAAGAAACCTGTAGCTATTAGCATTGGGCCCGAAAAAATAGATCCTTCTCGGTTGAGTTTAGCTTTAAGCGAGGAAAAGTCTGTTGGACTCACGATCATCGATTGCACCACTGTAGGTGATGTGGGCACTGTTCGGTCAAATTGGGATTTAAACACGACCATGGAAGATTGGGAAGAGGGTTCTTCAAAGAGTGATTTTATTGGTGGATTTGTCAAGAACAACATTTGTCATGATGAGAAATTCTCTTCGACTCTGGTTGAGAACTTTGATCTCTGTTTGAATCAAGGAAAACATGATGAGAAATCCTCTTCGACTCCAGCTGAAAACGTTGATCTCTGTTTAAATCAAGGAAAACAGCTTATTCCAGATGTTCAGAAATCTAATTCTTCTGATGCAACCATACAACTCGGCCTACAGTGCAAGATTGATGATGCCCTTGGGCTTAGGCTTCATTTGCCACATTCTTTATCTGGTAACTTTATCACTACTGCTAGTCCTAATTTAGGTTTACGACGTGTACCACTGTCAGCTATTAACATGAACCGGGCTGTGAAATTGGAGCCTGTAGACGAGAGCTCTCGACGCGACTTTTGTGTAGGTAGTAGTAGCAACAGTGATATAGTGTCACTGGGGTTGGGTTCCGTGAATACGGGATCATTCAATAACAGCAAGTCAACGAAGCCCGAAGTTAATCAAGAGAGTTGTGCATCTTCGTCTTCTTCTCTGAGCGTCCTATGTATGCCTAAAAATTATCTTGAACTTTCGATTCATAATAAAGAATTACAATTAAGGCCGTGCAGTATAGATCATAAGCCCAAATTGCCCCGTGTTGATGAAGCTACTGCAGATGATGACGAAAAGATGAACATATTAGCTGAATTGAATAAAGAGTCGCTTGGATCCGATTGTGGGACTCGGGAAAACCGTGTAGTTGGTAATTCAGTGGGTATTAGAGGAAGTATCCATGGCAAGGAAGATGAAGATTTAGAGGAAGGTGAGGTTCGGGAGCCTGTGCAACATCCGATTATTGAAGAAGATCCAGTTGATGTTTGGAAGAACTCAAACAATTTTCAGGGTTCAAATAGTGAAGTTTTTGATGGAAAAGATTCTGTAATGGAAAATCTTCTAAAAAGTGACTTAAACAGAGAAACCGCAAGTACTGGTTGTAAACCCAACAATGAAGATGATAATAACAACCATTCGCACAATGTATCTGACACAGCCCATGAAGCAAGAGTTGATGAGAAGACATTTGTCAGTGTCACTCGAGATAAGCAACTTGATTTATCGGGAAGAGAAAACTTTGAAGAGACTCCTGCGAAAGAAATCTTTAGTTATAGACAAACTAATGTGGACAGTGGGCTAGGTGGTTTTGATCTTGAAGATGCAGCTACAACCGATGCGAATAAGGGTGTTCAAGAAATGGGCTCGGTAGATAATATTTCAACTTTGTCTAACGCGGTGGAAGCGTCTTTGAGTGGCCAAGACGAACCTAAAGATTCCGGAAATAAGAGGCGCATCATTAACTTATCCCGTGCTTCTGTTGTGACAAGCCCTTGTAAAATGAGACCTATTCCAAACAGGTTGATTATCCCACGAAGTGGAAAAGAACGATACTCGGATCTTGATGGAGAGATACAACCATGGGGAAATAGGTGATATATATAATGGGATGATGACGAGACCTTTTATTTAAAGTTCTGTGAACTTTTATTTATATTTCTCTTTCCTGACTTATTTTGTACAGGGAGGTAAACTACGATGCTGGTTCAAACAAATTCCAAAAAGAAAGGGTCATTGATCAGTCCCTCAGGAATTCAAGGCCCAACTTCATGCACGGAAGAGGGAGAATGCCAGGTCGAAATAACTCATTTCCCAGTAACGAATGGGACTCTGAACATGACTTTGCATCCGAGACCTCTTACGGCCCGCCCAATTACCGGCCCTTCAGGCGCAAGCATGCTCCTGACGTCGAGACTGAATGCAAGGGCTACGATATTCACCAAGATGGAAATAATAATAATAATAATAGAAGGAAGATGACCAACAATGAGTTTCGCCGATCGTCCTTAAGGAGGCTCTCTCCCGGGGATAATAGTAATAGAGATGGGCCCGCAAATAGGGGGAATAACCAGACGTTCCGGAGGTTTTCCAGAAACATAAGCCCGAACGGTGACAGATTTGTGCAGAATTTATCCAACGACCTCATGAACCCCGTTTACAATAATAACTCACAAGCTATGTATGATGAACCCGATGGGCAGCTTGAGCGGGGTAATCGCAATTTCTCCAACATGAAGAGAAAGGGTTATCCTCGTACCCGTTCAAAATCTCCCGTTAGATCTCGAACGCGGTCACCTGGTCCCTGGTCGTCTCCTCAGCATAGATCTCCTGGATTTTACAGGACAGGCAGAATGAGATCACCTGAACGCGGGTCTTCTTTTCGTGATGAGATGGTTCCTCGAATGCGTGGATCTCCTTATAATGCTAGAAATCCGAATAACGACTTGAGGGACGTGGGTCCCGCCGGAAGGGAGCATGCCCATCCTAGGCCATCGAGAAATCCAAACAGGAGAGGATCGCCGGGCCGGGTTTTCACTAGAAATGCCAGGAGAACAGATGCATTGGATTCTCGAGAGATGGGAGATGGTGACGAGTACATGAATAATGGGCCATTGCAATCCAATAAGTTTCACGACGACAGGAGAAATTTCGCTGAGAGACGCGGCACCGGGCCCGTTCGTTTGTTCCGGTCAGGTTATAACTGCGGGGATGGTGAGAATTTTCGGTTTAATACGAACGATGGGCCGAGGCCCTACAGATTCTGTCCTGACACGGATGCAGAATTTGTCGAGAGAGGTGATAATATGAGGGAAAGGGAGTTTGATGGACGAATTAAGCAGCATCAACCTATGGGCTCGTCTAGGAGAAATAGAAATGTCGAGGAACTACAAGATGGGAATTTCAGTTCTGTCGAAAGGGTCTGGCATGATGATGGCTTCGGTGATGATAGTGGGAAAAAAAGAAGGTTTTGAACTTGAATTAGGTTAGTATTTGGCTGTGTGTAGTTTTTACGAGATTAATATTAGATGGCGGAATTTGTCTCAATGATCATTACTTCACAATTTGCAGCATAAATAAAGGCCGTGGACTGAATGCTCAAACTGGGTTTTTAATATTTAAAGTTGTTGCTCATGCCATGTTGTAAATACTCTGTATCGAGTACAATACGCCCAGTTGCATGGATACTTTTGTTCTCAATATAAAGTTTCGTTTACATAATTTGCGCCGAGTTTGATGATTCAGCTGTTCTGTACTGGAAATGGTTGTTAGTCGTGCCCCTGATTGAGATTCACCATCTTACGCTATTGGTGGTTGACTTTTTTTTTTCTTTTTCGTTTTTCGGTAGCAACAGAGTAGCAAGAAGCTTCTTGGCAGGAAAATAAATGAAATACTTGCTCATGCTGGTTTCCTGGGTTCAAATCTGGAGAACTATATTAAGCTGGATTGCATTAAATTGTTGGGAAACCGTTGGACCGTACAGCTTTACAGGTGCGTGCTTGAATGGTTTGAGTTACTACAAACGTTACACGTGGCTTGAAAAGTATACACGGTTTGAGTTATTCGTATATTTGGACTGGAAATCTCACCCGAGATAGATATATATATATGATTACTCTGGGTGAAGTATTCATATACAACTTCAAAACAGTGAAACACCATAATGTGACTCAGCATGTGTGAATTTGGTTTGGACTTTGAGTTTTACTACATATATAGTGTTTGCTGTTGGTGGAAGAAAAAAACACATCTGGTCTAGTACGTTCTTTATCTGATTTGGTGCAGTTGTTGAAATTCTTTAGTTTTATGTACCTGGATCGGACAGTAACAGTGCCTGTATTTGAGATTATATGATGAATCTGGGGATACATTGTTTTGTTTAGATTCAACCGATGGAATTGAGATTTCCTGGAAATTATGATGGGAACCTCCCCTATTTGGAGTTTAATCAATCTTGGTTATATAGTCTACTTATTTGATCACAGGGTGAACTAAGAAGGACGAAGGCTTAACTGAGCATTTGGACAAATTTCTAAGATAATCTAATAACCAGGGGAACTACATATCCATAGTTCAATTTTTTGTTATTTACAAAATGCCCCTTGAGGTTTTTGACTCAATTAAAAATAAATAAATAAATACACCAGCTAACTTTCAATACTACATTACTAGGTTTGGTTCCTTGTTAATATCAAAGGGTAATTGTAAAATTTATATAAATAGAAAGGTTTTACTCAAAGAGGGTAAATACAAGAGTTTTATAGTCTTTGGGGGTTAAATTTTGTAATTTTGAGACTTCCTTTTCACAAGTATTTGCTTACACACTTCCACCTCAGAGCTGCATTTGGAAAAATCCATTTTTAGCTGATGTAAAGAATAATTGGCCAACAAGACTAGGGTGGTAAATGAATCAAACTAGGGTTGTACATGATTCAAACGTTTTTTATTGGATTCATGATTTGATTCGACATTGATGATTTGTATTGAAAAAATGAATACAAATATGATTTTTTTTAATATTTGAATATTTTCGAATACAAATATGAATCATATATTATACGATTATATTACTAAATTTATAAATGTAATGTAAATAATTACAAAATAAATAGCACTTATTAAATCCCAAAAATAATACAAAAATTTAAAAACATAAAATGAACAAATAAACAATTTTCATTTTTCATTTATATATGATAGATATTTTTTTGAGATATATAAAATTAATGGAGCTTGAACTTTTGAAGAATCGAATAATATATTGCTCGGGTTCATCCTGTTCGCTAAACAACTGGTTTACTCGAGCTGAAACCGTTTGAGCTTGCATCAATCTCTCTTCGTTCGAGCTTGATTAGCCCGTGAAAATAAAAGTATTTCACTATTTTGGTAAATACATAGTTTTGAGCTGATGCTCGAACTCTCAAGCTGTGTTTTACACCAGTCTGAGCTCGATTTGTTTATGATAACAAGTTATGTTTTTTGCTCAAGACTAGGAGCTATTCCATTTGAATTGTATTATATGCAGCCTTACCATGCCTTAAAATGGATTTTTATTTTTAAAATCTTATATATATGTGCTTATTATATATATGTGCAAAACATTATATATTTTGAAGAACAATCCAGCCTCACAGTTTCCTTAATTCTAGCTTCTTCCTTTTCATTTTCCTTTTCCTTTAATTTTTTTTTTCCCTTCCTCTTCGATCCAATCCAAATTCCCATAATCATCTTCTTCTTCATCTCCATAACCAATTCCTGAACTTTTATATACATATATTATACATCATCACACCTGTTTTTTTTTTCTTTTGTTTTTTTTTCTTTAGGTAGTAATAATAATTAATCAATATATTAATCCTTCCCCATTTCCTCATCTGATGGATCCATGAAACTTGTCTAAAGAGGCATACCTAGATATATTATGCATGATGTAAATTAATAAGATTCGGGTGAAATGCTCAACTCATGGTATATATAAAAACAAAGGGTAAAAATAATAACAATAATAATCATGGGGAGTTACAATTATTACAAGATGTTCGGTTGCTTCAACCGCAAGTTCAAGATCAGCGAGTCGGAGCCTCCGCCCGACGTGAGGGAGGCCTTCTGGCGCTACACGGACGGAGGGGAGCGAATGACCTCGGAACAGCTCCTCCATTTCATGGTCGAGCATCAGCGAGAGAACACCTGCACCTCCGACGACGTCGAGGCCATCATGCAGACCGTCTTCCACCGCCGCCACCACACCGACCGCCGCCGCTACTTCTCCCTCGAAGACTTCTTCTACTACTTGTTTCGAGACGATCTCAACGGCCCCATCAATACAGAACAGGTAAACAAATTATTGCCTCATTCTTATTGTTATTGTTATTGTTGACAAAGAGATAATATCACAAAACGTCCTGTAATATAGTCTGAAAAAAAAAATCAAATTTGATCTTATTTAACGATTTTTAGTAGAATTTCGATTAATGGTCCTGTCATTTGATAGCTCACTCTAGCTAGCATTTGTCTTGTGTGAAGTCAATTCAATTTTGTGAGTATCAAGAAAACATGATTTTAGTTGAATAAGTATCAAATAAGACAAAACACTAGAGTAAGCAGTCACGTAAGCCTCGGAGTACAACCAACGTGCTAAAAATCGTCAAAAAAGGACTAAATTTAATTTTTTTCATAAATTTGAATGACTAAATGTGAAATCGAGCTATGTTACAGGACATTTTGTGATATTATCTCTATTGACAAATTAATTTGTACAATAGGTACACCATGACATGACTGCTCCGTTGCAACATTACTTCATATACACGGGTCATAATTCCTACTTGACCGGAAATCAACTCAGCAGTGACTGCAGCGAAATCCCGATTATAAGATCCCTCGAGAATGGTGTCAGGGGAATCGAGCTCGATCTTTGGCCCAACTCCACGAAAGATAACGTGCACGTACTTCATGGAAGGTACGGTAAGCTTCTTTTTAACAATCTTCGATTCAGTTATATATATATATATATATATATATATATATATATATATATATATATATATATATATATATATATATCAACGAGTGTTTTCAAACGTTAATTTGCAGGACACTTACAACTCCGGTGCCACTCATTAAGTGCTTGAAGTCTATTAAGGAGCACGCTTTCGTTAAGTCTCCGTACCCTGTCATTATCACGTTGGAGGATCATCTTACATCCGAACTTCAAGCTAAAGTGGCAGAGGTGAAATTAAAACTTCATACTACTATTGCGTATTTCTTCGATTTTTTACTTGTTGTTTTACTCGGATTAAATGAACATTGTTTGTTTGTTTCCAGATGGTGACAGACATTTTCGGGGACATGCTATATTGTCCCCAAGGGGGCTTGGAAGAGTTTCCTTCACCCACAGACTTACAGCACAAAATTATACTCTCTACTAAACCACCAAAGGAATATCTTGGGACGAATATTAACAAGGAGGGAGAACCTTCTTCGCCAAAGGATAAAGATTCATCGGACGACGAGCCTGAAGTCGAAGTCGAAGATGAAACCGAAGTTGAAGCTGAAGTTGAAGCTGAAATTGAAGCTGAAGTTGAAACTGATGACATTGAGGTAGTACATAATACATTAAGAGGAGAAAAAACAAGTGTTTATTTGTCCCCTTCTGTTTATGGTGAATTACAAAAACTACCCCTGAGGTTTTTAGTGATTAGAAAATGAAAATGAAGAAAGTTTTGATTCTGTGATTGCGGTCGGGGAATAAATTTAATATTTTTAACACATGCGAGGGGGATGTTTGAAATATTCTTGCTGGTTAAGGGGTAAAGTGCAATAACCATAAAACATGGGGTGGTTTTTGTTATTCAACATTCCCTATATTTTTCAACTTTTAACAAGTTTTCTTTTATAATGTGAAAAATCAGAGTAGTAGCAGTAGTAGCAGTAGTAGTAGTGATGATGAAGATGTTCAATATTCGAATAAAGAACCGGGCACGGCTCCACGGTACAAGCGTCTCATAGCCAAGAAAAAGTGTCCTAGGAACTTGGAGGAATTTCCTTCCCCCGAAGACTTGCAGAACGAAATCATACTCTCGCCTAAATCACCAAATAACAAGGATGTAGAATCTTCTTCGCCAAAGGGAAAAGATTCATCAGATGATGAGTTTGGAGCTGAAGCTGATGACATTAAGGTAATACACATGCAATACAATAGAAGAAACCAAGAACTAAGCACGGGGAATTACAAAAACTACGGTGATGTTTGTGTTGAAGAAAAAAAAAACAGAATTTTCAAAATTACGATATTTGAAACATTCTTGGTTATGAAGGGGTGAAGTGCATAACTTAAAATTAGGAATAGTTCTTGTTATTTTTCAACTTTTAACTGTCCTAATGCATTTTCTTTTGGTTAATCTGAAGAACAATCAGCGTGCTAGTGATGATGAAGATAATGAAAATTCGAGCAACAAAAAACCGAGCACTGCTCCACGGTACAAGCGTCTCATAGCCATTAATGCTGGCTCTGCCAAGAAAAAGTGCCCAGGGAACTTGGAGGAATTTCCTTCCCCCGAAGACTCGCCAAACGAAATCACACCCTCGCCTAAATCACCAAAGGAATGTCTCGAAACGAATAATAAGGATGGAGAATTTTCTTCACCAAAGGAAAAAGAATCACCAGGCGACGAGACTGGAGCTGAAGCTGATGACATTAAGGTAGTACACATGTAATGTAATAGAAGAAAACCAAGTACTGATTTACCCCCTTCCATTTAAGGTGAATTAAAAAAACTACTGTGATGTTCGTGTCAGAAAAAAAAAAAAAAACAGAACTTTCAAAATTACGATATTTGAAATATTCTTGGTTATGAAGGGGTGAAGTGCAATTAACTTAAAATTCAGGATAGTTTTTGTTATGTTTCAACTTTTAAAGGCCCTAATGCATTCCCTCTTTTTTCTTTTCTTTTGTTTTGTGAACAATCAGAGAGCTAGTGATGGGGAAGATAGTGAAAATTCGAACAAAACAAAACCGAGCACTGCTCCACGGTACAAGCGTCTCATAGCCATTAATGCTGGCTCTGCCAAGAAAAAGTGCCCGGGAAACTTTGAGGAATTTCCTTCCCCCGAAGACTCGCCAAACGAAATCACACCCTCGCCTAAATCACCAAAGGATGGAGAATGTCTCGAAACGAATAATAATAAGGATGGAGAATTTTCTTCGCCAAAGGAAAAAGAATCACCAGGCGACGAGACTGGAGCTGATGACATTAAGGTAGTGCATACATAAGAGAATTAATGTGTGAAATGTTTTTGCTTATGAAGGAGTAGTTTTGTCATGCAATATTCTCTTTATTTTTCAACTTTTAACTGTCCTAATGCACACACTTTTTTTTATGTGAAAAACCAGAGGGATAGTGATGATGAAGATAGTGAAAATTCGAACAAAAAACCGGGCGCGGCTCCACGGTACAAGCGTCTCATAGCCATTAATGCTGGGACTGCCAATAAAAAGTGCTCGACGAACTTGGAGGAATTTCCTTCACCCAAAGACTTGCAGAGCGAAACCATAATATCACCTAAATCACCAAAGGAACATCTCGAAACAAATGATAACAAAGACGGAGAATCTTCTTCGCCAAAGGAAAAAGATTCATCAGACTCATCGTCTGATGACGTTAAGGTAATGCATAAAAATTGGGTTAGTTTTTGTTATTCGACATTCTCTTTATTTTTCAACTCTTAACGGTCCTAATACACCCGCTCCTTTTTTTTATTTTTATGCAAAAACTCAGAGTGATAGTGATGATGAAGACAGTGACAATTTTAATAAAAGGTCGGGCGGGGCCCCACAGTACAAGCGTCTGATAGCCATTCATGCTGGGAATGCCAAGAAAAAGTGCTTGAGGCAAGTACTAAAAATCCTAGGTAACAGCGCCGTTCGTCTTAGCTTGAGCGAACAAGAGCTTCAAAAGGCAGCCGCTCTACACGCCACTGATCTAGTAAGGTACATTACACCCTTTGCATCGTGTTATTTAGATTTTTTTGTTGTTGTATTTAACATTTTCACTTTTTACTTAATTGATTGACTTGTAGTTTCACCCAAAAGAACATTTTGAGGGTATATCCTAAGGGAACGCGAGTGACCTCGTCGAATTTTAGGCCGGTTACCGGATGGATTCACGGAGCACAGATGGTTGCCTTTAATATGCAGGTCACATTCGTAAATCGTAATCACTTTTTTTTTCTGAAGTGTTTGTAAGCCTCTTAATGTGTCGTCCGTTGATCTAACAGGGATATGGAAAGTCTCTGTGGATGATGCACGGGTTGTTTAGATTGAACGGAGGTTGTGGTTATGTTAAAAAACCGGACGTGCTTATAAAGAAAGGTCGAAGCAGCGAGGTTTTTGATCCAAAGTTACCATGGCCTGTGAGGAAAACATTAAAGGTAAAAAAAAAAAGACGTTTTCATTTGACGATGGAAGGGTTTCCGGTTTCATATCAATCGTTTTTTATTCGACACAGGTGATTGTTTACATGGGAGACGGGTGGCGTTTGGATTTCAGCCATACGCACTTCGATACATTTTCTCCCCCGGATTTCTATACAAAGGTTAGTAAGAAAAAATTGCGTTTTTGAATTCTTAAAGTTATAACTTGGGGGTTTTATTGTGTTGTTTGCAGATATACATAGAAGGAGTCCCGACCGACGATGCCAAAACGAAAACGAAGGTAATAGAAGACGAGTGGGCCCCTTACTGGGACCAAGAGTTCTCGTTCCCGTTAAGGATTCCAGAGTTGGCTTTGTTACGGATAGAAGTTCGAGAATATGACAGATCGGATAAAGATGACTTTGGGGGACAGACGTGCTTGCCTGTTTCCGAGTTGAGATCTGGTATACGAGCTGTCCCGTTGTATGACAAGAGGGGAAAGAAATTTAAATCAGTGAGGCTTCTGATGCAGTTTCAGTTCGAATGATAAGCTGTGTTTTTATTCTATATCTCTTTATGGTCTTTTACCAAAAAAAAATGAAAAATTGTATATCCCATTTATATTTTCTGTATATTAGTTTGTTGTATTTGTTGGAAACAAGAAATATACAGCAATGAGTTTTCTTGTCTTCCATGTTATGAAGAAATCTGGACCAAAAAACCTGCATATTTCAGAAACATTATGACCCTCTACTAAAAAAGAGGATATATTCAATTACTAGTATTTGAAATTGTGTTTGTATGATAAAATGAGTAGTTTTATAAATACAAAGATTAAACCAACATTTTGAATATTTTTATTTTGACAAATACAAAAACAAAAAAAAAATTGGATGAGATTATGTACAAGAATATTGCATTCAAATATGACAAATCTAATAATACAGAGGAAGAAAAATAGTGCTCAGGCTACACAAATACTGAGTCGTATGAACATGACAGAACATTAGCAAAACAGAGAGACGTTCCATGAATTTCAAAGCGATGAACTGAACATAGCTTGTTGCCTTTTTCTTATAATCTCATCTCCACTTCTTCAATGCACAGGACAATGCAATACAAAATCTGTGGCTCTGGAATTTCATCTGCCTTCTGGAAAGAATGATTTACCTCTGGTATTTATAAAATTATGATCGGCAATTATTTTATCTTTTGTCTATCCTGAAGCTGAAATTCCGTGTTTCTGAAACCACTCAGGCATATGGAACTTTTCGTAGAGAAAGGGGCGTACGTCCTTTTGCAGAGAAAGATGCTTGAGCAACGGAAGGATAACTTCCAAAAGCTGATGAGCATGCAAATACACAAATAAGATATGAGGGTTTAATAAATAACAAACCCTTGCCCTTATGTTTGGCCTACTTGCAAAACATTGTATTATCATTTTGCAATGTAACCCTTGAGGTTTTTTATTTCATCAAGAAATAGTAACACTGCTGGTGAAATTGTAAAATAGAAGCAAACATCAACGGGTGATTTTGCCAGAGACTAAGCGGCAATTTTCCATTTTTTATTAGCCTTAATCTCAAGGGTGCTATTGTAATTAACTCTTAGTTGTGAATTGTGATGAAGATGATAAGAGGAAGAATGGAAGTTTTATCGAGTGAGTATTGTTACCTGCTCATCATGAGGTTGTCCAGGAGAAAAGGGTATGCAAGGAATTCCATTTAACGGTTGCAACAAGAAACTAAATGGGTTATTGTCGACAATAACTATTCGGCAGAAATCCTTTGACAAGCAGGATAAATCCTTTACATGTTCACGATATTCCCTGTGATTTATGCAAATTAATTAGGAGGAGCAAAAAACTATACATATATTTGAAAGAATGTGCATCCAAGTTTTGTGGAAATGCATATAATATACTATGAATCCTATTTTTCCACACAATTAATATAAAAACATTTAAGTAACATAACGATGGCATTCTTGTTTCCAATTTCTTATATTCTCAAAGTCAAACCCAAATGATTCAGTGCAAATGGTGAAATCAGTAGTTGAAACAAAACCTAGAGAATTTTATAGATACAGTATTTTAACATGCACAAAAATCCATTGCGCCAACAAATATTATATGTAACAACAATCATTTACACTTTACAGGAAAAGAGTCTAACTGTACACATATCAAATCAGGCCAAACTAGAAATCCAAGTTCACTTAATTTCTTCTTATTAATGGATTTTGTGCATGTTAGTTGAGCTCAAGATGAAGCTGAAGTATAAAACTCATAAAGTGAAAAAGAAATGTGGTTTGTTAATGTTATAAATTAATAACAAATACGCTGAATACCAATAGATTTGTTCATCTCCGTAACTACTGTGGATTGTGGATTACATGAGTAGAGATGCAACACTTGAAATTCCATCTTTTGTTCTTCAGAATTTAAGGAAGAAAACGAAAAATCACAGTATCTATGCTAAATTTACTTCTCACGTGTCCATAAAAAAAAAAAGATATCCATTTATTTGTTTTCCAACTTTTGTCACTAAGTTACCTCCAAGCACATGTACATTTGAAATCTCCTTGATTTGGTAATGTTATGTCAACACCTCAATACTAGATATTATTTCTTGGCAATTTTCTACCTTTTATTAAATACTTGTACAAACATGGTTGCAACCATAACTAACTAGAAGATATTGCACCAGCAGTACCTGCCACTACAGAACCAAACAACCAAAACCCGGAATAATGCATGAAAAAAGTGAGGATGTCCACAACTACAAAGGACATCTTATCCGAAACCGATTAACCCCTTGTAAAATTCTAACACATCCACGAAATGAGTTGAACAACACGAACAGAAAACTTACGTGCTACTGGTAGAAGGCCGATAAAGTCTACGACTAAACAGATTTCCAGCATCTATTATATCAACCAGAGGTCTAGCATAGCCTGCGAGGACATAAAAATATCCATCAAACATGTAAAAATAAAGATCATTCAATTTCAACTAAAATAAAGAAATAAAACAACAGAAAACCTTCAAGTCCAGCTGTAAATAATACGAGATCCGCAAATTCACTAAGTTGATTCAGAAACTCCTTCAGCCCAGGGCGTTCAAACACTGTCACGTAGTTGATCTTAGGTTTCCCTTCATATTGCTTGTATGAATGAAAATAATGAGTCAGATTTACAGCAAGTTTTCCATGATAAACAAAATAAGCAGCATACCTTGTCGGAGGAGATGCATTCTAGTTCGAACCATTTTATACCAGCTTCTGTAGCTTGACTACGTATGAGAGCTGGCAAGCTTGATGTCTCATAGGCACATATGAGAGTTTCATCCAAATCAAGAACCACCTGCATCAAATAAACAAACAGATATGACCACCAAAGTGATTTGGTTAAAAACTAACGCTGAAAGAGAGAAAAACCTTTGACGATCTAATGATATTGAAAAACAAAAACAAGAAAACAGATTTTATATTGGGTTCAAAATTCATATGCTTTTACATATTTTGGTGCAGCAGTATGTATCCACAACATAGGCTCAGCATTGAAGTATTTCCAAAAAATGAAGTCCAAGTTAAAAGGCAAGATCCCTTTTCTAGTCCAAATATCTTCAATTCTATAAGGTAAGGCTGAAGAAGAGTTACCATTAGCTTCTCCAATGGAGAAGCAGGATCAAGCATACTCTCTTCATCTCGGGAGACCGGAAAGGCGGCGGGAGCCGATCTCCGCGGAGGCGGTGCCTCTTCCGAGAAATCAGATAGCTCAATCACCGGAAGAGGCTTGAACTGCGGCGGCGCGGACGAGAGGAAGGATCCTTGGCGTAAGCCGACGTAAGAGAAGACCTGAGTAAGCGACGGCGTAACCCGGAGGATCTGAGAGAAGATCTGGAGGAAGAACGACATCCAGTTGAGCAGCGTCCTCCACACCTGAATCGACCGCGGCGCGTAGACGTCGGCCGCCGCTAGCTCCTCCATGGTCCAGAAAGTAGACGAATACCTTTGTAATCGGACGCAGTCTCCGTTGCCGCAGGGCTTATATAATTCCCTGTTTCTACTTTGTCGGCGAGTGGTAATCGTGAGAGAGTGGCAGTGTGTGTGGTGCGTGTTTCCAATCGAGTCCCAAAAATTTTCACACACTAATGAAATCAAAGAGGAAGAAACGAGAATAAACGGCGAGTGCGTTTGACGCGCTAAGGGAGAGAGTGTGATTAATTTGGATGATTAAAAAATAAAGATTTTGATGAATTAAAAATAAGTAAAGATGTTTTACTCGCTCGCTAATTTTAGGGCTTTGAACGAGCCGAGCTACTTGAGTCAATGCTCGATGCCCGACTCTATACGAGTCGAATTCGAGCACCATTTTGAAGAATCGAGCAGCATACGAGTTGCTCGAATATATGTAATTTAATTAAATATTTTTAATATATGTATATATATTGAGTCGAGCTCGAACAATACTAGTTAAGTATTGAACTAATTGAGCGAGCAAAAATCGAGCAGCTCGTCAAGCTCGAGCCTGATAATTCTGTTTTCCAAGTCGACTCGATAAGCTCAAAGCTCGACTCGACTTATTTGCAGCCTACTCACAATAAAAGATTACATTGCATTTTTCACTTGCAATCACACCAATACTTGCGTCAAACTACATCAACGTCAAACTACATCAACGTCAAACTACATCAACCGGTAAGAAGGTTTATATATATTTCTAGTAGAAACGAAGCATGGATCATGAGTTTGTCTTAGGTGTAATAATAATCATAATACACAGAAAAATTGTCGTAATAAGTTATCTGAATAATCAATCCAATCCGGGAGGAAAACAAAGGCATCCCTGTCCTGCTGATTATTTTTTACAAGAACTCACTCAGACTCAGTTCACACTTCAGTCAAATGGATTTTCTCATTTACTACAGTCGTCGAGCTTCCTTCCCACAGCTCCATGAACTCGTTTTTCATCCAAGACAATATGATTACAGGCCCCAAAGTACACGGCACCTATACATTCAACACACGTGTCAAAGATAATGAATGACCCCAAACACGACTAGCCCTTAATATGGACCTGATTATACTCAATTATTATCAGGAATTCTAACACTTCAAACTCGTCTAAGTCCTCGTGGATGAAAGGATTAATTACGTACGTACCAGATATAAAAGCGCCGGCTGAGGGGAGCGTGTTAAGATGCCAGCTGCCAAAGCAGAAACCAGTCCAACCGCATACCCACAAAGGGCGTACCGAAAGTAATTTATACCATTTAAAGACTGAGAAGAATTCGATCCAGCTGAATCATCCCGACTTTTTCTATGATCAAAACAAAGAACCAGCGCTAAAAGCATCGAAGGAATAGCCTGCAAACACCCAATTTAACAAGGTATCACATTCAAAATTTCAATCCATAACCAGCCTCGTATTTTTCTCCTGTATTGAAAAATCTTACCATGTCACCAAGACCAAGCATCATATAATCCGTGACCCCATTCGCCGGCACCCCACCACCCAACATATCCCTCGGGAACACAATCTTGACCGGCAGCTCCAGCTTCCTCGTTATCATCTCCAAGCCAGGAAGTCTCAAACTATCCACTACCGTATGGACTGGATTCGAGGCCTGCTGAGTCGCAACCGAAACCATCACATTCGCTCCGAAAAACCTCTCCGAGAAGAAAACCCAAAACACATCATACACAAACAGACACGCCAGCAAAATCGCGCATATCTTGATGTTGGGCAACCGAACGTGACTCACAAAAGCCACACAAAGAGAAACACCCAACAAGTTGTTCAAGACCCAATGGCCCGAAACAAGCCACGCCATTACCAAACCAACACAGATAACCAAGACAAGGGTTTGGATCCTAGTCACCGATTTCGTGCAGCAACGGGACAGGTAAGGGTCGGGCACGTTGAAACGGGCCTTGATTTGGTCCATGTGTGGGGACAGGCAGAAGTAGAGGGCTGATGCCGAGGCGATTGATGTGAAGGCCGTGAGGAGTTGGGAGACGGAGGGGAAAAGGTAGAACATTATGAGCAAGCTACAAGAGCTCATTATGGGGATCATTAGGGCGTGGGACTGGTCTAGGGTAATGGAAGCTTCCGAGAGGTCGCGATTACGCTCCATTTCCTTTCCGTAATTTAGGGCACGGGTGGCAGAGGCGTAGGACACTGTGACGGCGGTTATGATGAGGGTTATGGACGAGGGTTCGAGTAAATAAACGAGCTTCCACAAGGGCTCCATGGGTGCAAGAAAACACTAAGTTATAGTTAAAATGCAGGGTTCAATTTCTGTGTGCAATTTGGTCTGCATTTGGGGTTTGACCACAGAAAGCCACCTGCAAAAAAAAAGAACTGAAATCGACAATATATTACCTTTACCCTGTAATCAAGAACTGATTTTTACAGCATAAGAATTGGAATTATTCGAATTGCAAGAAACCCCATGAGAGAAATTAACAATTTCATCGATTTATTGGAGGGGAAAAATCATGATATTGACAACGAGTTGACTGAATAAATTGAAGCAACAGCATCGTCCAGTTGGATTATTGAAGAGAAGTGAAAAACGATGGATCAATCAATGGAACCGAAATCTTGATGAAAACGCAAAAGGGTGTTTCGAATTTACCTGAGAAGATGGAGAGTGGGGTGGAGTGCTCTCGTCGGCAGAAGGAAGTCTCTGAGATTTGCGATTCACCAAGTCCCAATATTTACAATAATTTAATTATACAATTTAAATTTTGTTATAAACTCAAGAGAATTTGAGAGAGAATAATAGGGTATAAAGAGAGAGAGGAGAATAGAATTGTTATGAATTGTTATATATTCTTATTTCATTCATATGGGAGACCCTTTATATAGGATACAATCTAGGGTTTCCAACAAGTCATTCACTATAATATAATAATATTCATAACACTCCCCCTTGAATGACTATTTACAGGATTGCTGCCTCGTTAAAACCTTGCCAGGAAAACCCAGTGGGATAAAATCTCGACGAAGGAAAAAGAGTACAGCTTGCTCCCCCTGATTGTAATCACCGAAGATCTTTGATTTCTTGAACGTAGTTATTGGTGATCAACCAGTCTCATTAAAACCTGTAACTAATAAAACCATATAGGAAAAACTTAGTTATTCAAGTATACATTTTGGTCTTCAGGACACAATCTTCGAATTTTCGAGTTTCACGTTCATTTGTATCATTGTATATTTTTCGTCCTTCTGGGACATGCCTTTACCAGACATCTATTGACTAGAGCATTCACAATTGCTATAACCGGTCGGTAACTCTTCTGGAGTATATTAAATGCATCTAGTGTTCAATATACATTTCTTGACAAATGATCAATAATGTGAACTTCAATTCACAATCATTTGAACTTCAGGTTCAATATCTCACTTTATCTCGAAAACAAACTTATATAGAACATTATGATGTCCCCATTAATTATTATCGAGTGATGTACATGTCTCGTTAAAAACCTCGTTATAAAACCCTGTAGGAAAAAATACTCGAGGAAAAGAGTACACAACATTCTCATTTATATCGTGGTGATTGTCTCGTTAAAAACCTTTAACTAAGAAAACCTCGTGGGAAAAACTTAGTAGAGGGAAAAAGAGTGCAATCACTGGTCTTCGGGACCAATCACTGGTCTTCAGGACCTTGTCTTCAATATCATTTTTGTCCATAACGACATATGTAATATGATATTGTATATGTTCTGATTTTCATTTCCTTTCATATCAGAAATCTTAAAATCCATTCAGGATTTTCATGTATGTATCATTCTAATGACTTCTACGTAGTCAAATCATACATTCAACGCATATCTATATTTATAGTTGTTGCTGCCAGAAGTATAAGGTAGCGGAACTTAATGTCATCCTTAAAAATATCGAGTTTCTGCGAAAAACTCTTGAGCAACTAATCTCGCCTTTATATCTCACCACATCATTACACGTTTTTCGTACGAATACCCACGTATATCCTTCTGGGATAATATTTTTATCCAGCGAGTAATGCTCAGCCTCAATTGCTCATTTCTATTTTCTTGAGTGTTGCCGGCACACTATCATTGATTTGAGTTTTGGATTCAAATTTTCTAGAGCAACTATTGAGGCAAATATGTAGTTGACGACTTTTTCCATGTTGATGACAATTTATTCTATCAACCAAATCTTTCATCATTTCCCAAAATATTAATTTGGTTGTTCCGCAATCCCACAATTTTTTATTATCATCTGCACATGTTTTTTCAATGGGATTTCCATCTAACTCTCTTCAGGAGATTTTGAGGGTGACTAAATTTTATTGTTTTTCCGCGGATTTATTTTATATCTTAAGATCGATCTACTACGCTTCGGGCGTATATTAGAATTAACATTTGAGTCGATATCTTTGGTATTTGAACTCTTATAGTTCATTTTATCACAAATTTATGTGATTTTGTCACACTTTCATTAATTTGGCAGATTACTTGCTGAATATTGCAAGTCACTTATTTTAATGAACTTCAGGTTCAGTTGATTGGTGCGTGGATCTATTAATTAAAGATCGTTTTCATTCCATGAAATTTCTCGGCATTTATATCTTTTATATTCTTATCTCCCCCTAATGCCGGGAAATGATCTTCCTCAAATATGCAAATCAGCGTAATTGCTATAAATCGATCTTCAGGATAGCAAGCTCGAGATATTTAATATACCTTATGTTCTATTTTCGCAGATGGGAAATAACAATTTCCAGGCACTTAATAATAATAATCATGATATGCATCATTTTCAGTACATTTGTAGTACTCGTGGGGATAATTAGTAAAGCTCTTCTGGAGCTCACTATTAATATGTCTTATTTGTATAATAGTTGTTTTACCAACGATCCTTCGGGGATACAGTATTTTTACCAATCATTCTTC
Source organism: Euphrasia confusa (assembly GCA_954870475.1). Lineage (NCBI taxonomy): Eukaryota > Viridiplantae > Streptophyta > Magnoliopsida > Lamiales > Orobanchaceae > Euphrasia > Euphrasia confusa. Next base: position 36,311,684 of record OX940957.1, read on the forward strand.
GGGGATATACAATATCTTTACCAATGATCCTTCGGGGATCAAAATATTAAGTTTTATCAATGATCCTTCGGGGATCAAAATATATCTCAATATATAATTTTCTCAGAAACTACATTTAATTGGAATCGAATTTTTCGATATTCCATGAGTACCCACATAGTACATTTGTACTCGATTTTCAAAAGATATCCTCCAGGGATAGAATTTGGCTCACTATGAGTATAATGAGATGTGACTTTATTAAAAACATTTAAGGTTTGAACTTTGCTTCTTCGGGAGCAATTAATAATAATAATTGTTACATCAGAAGTCATTGATTTGATATTCTGCGGGAATATCATATCATGATGTTCTCCAAGAACATTTAAAATTTAATTTTGATATTTATTCATGAATATCATACCATAATGTTCTGCAGGAACATTTAAAACTTATGGGAGCAATTTAATTTTATATTTCCAAACTTATTGCTACTACATGAGCAATTTAATTTGATATTTATCGAATAATATCAAATCATGATGTTCTTCCAGAACGATCAATATAATATTTAAACCAGAGTATATGTTCTTCAGGAACAATCAATTTAATTGATATATTAAAAATAATTGATTTGATAATACTTCAGGAATATCAAATTTTCATGGGGATTCAAACTCATGTGGCTATCCCAATATTCAAGCAAATAATCATGCTATTCAACAAGGTTTGAATTAACTTTTTCTAAAGTTTCACCCACTTTGGAATTCACGAAGCACCTCAATTGATTCATGGGTCGAGTTCGTACATACATGACTTGACCACGAAAGACTCGCACGATGTTCTTCAGGAACATTTAATATTGATATTTCTTCCGGAATATGTTCTTCAGGAACATTTACTTTAATTTAGTTTTAATATTTCTTCAGGAATATCATATCATGTTCTTCAAGAACATTTAGTTTTGATATTTCTTAGGATTATAATATCATACCACAATGTTCTTCAGGAACATTAAAATTTTAATTGATTTACTAGGCATAACTAATTTGATATTACTTCAAGAATATCATATTGTTATGTTCTTCAGGAACTTAATCTAATTATCTAATTTGATATTACTTCAAAAATATCATATTATAATGTTCTTCAGGAACATATGATATTACTCTAGAATATCAGATTATAATGTTCTTCGGGAACATATGATATTACTTCAAGAATATCAAATTATAATGTTATTCGGGAACATATGATATTACTTCAAGAATATCAGATTATAATTTTCTTCTGGAACATTTGAATTTAAAAAGAAGGGAGGAGAAGTAGATATATTTATAATTATTAATGAATATAAACAAACATATAAATTCTTGCCTTTGAATTCGGATCTTGGATGAGTAGAACTTCGATAAAAAACGCGGTTGAGCTTTCGTGCTGATAACGTGTTATAAACTCAAGAGAATTTGAGAGAGAATAATAGGGTATAAAGAGAGACAATATGAGAGGAGAATAGAATTGTTATGAATTGTTATATATTCTTATTTCATTCATATGGGGAGACCCCTTTATATAGGATACAATCTAGGGTTTCTGACTTAGCCAACAAGTCATTCACTATAATATAATAATATTCATAACAAATTTGCCATTTTTCCCAAAGGCATCTTTTTTATAGTGTTAACGCGTAGAATTAAAGTAACCCCTTAAATACAAATGTCTTAAGGGCATTCTCAATGATATGGAGGCAAAGTGGGAGGCAATGGCAAATTTTGCCACAAAATTTGCTTCCCAGCCCATTTTCACTCCAATGGCATACATCAAATTTTGCTTCCAAAAGAATATTCTTTTAGAATTTTCTTAATTTAATGTTTATTTATATTAAAATAATATATAATTTTAATTTTAATTTAAAATTATTTTTTTAAATAATATAAAAATTAAACAAAATAAAAATGTAATATATTGATAAAATAATTAATACATAAAAACTAAATTAATGTTCAATTTCTATTTTATTTGCTTATCTTATTTTGTATTGTAATATGAAATTTGTATTAAAATTAGTAGTATTAATGTAATTTGTATTATTGTATTTCAATTTGAATGTTGTATCAAAAATTATGTCAAATAATATTATTATATTATAAATATTATTTTTAATACATAAATTAATGTTCAATTTCTATTTTATTTGCTTATCTTATTTTGTATTGTAATATGAAATTTGTATTAAAATTAGTAGTATTAATGTAATTTGTATTATTGTATTTCAATTTAAATGTTGTATCAAAAATTATGAAAAATAATATTATTATATTATAAATATTATTTTTTTATATTTTTTATCAAATATAAAAATTATAAATTAAAATCAACAAATACAATTATATTTACATTTATATTTATATAACTATTAATTGAAAAAAAATAATAATAATAAAATAACATTTACCTCCATGAATAGTGTGGAGGCAAATTTGCCTCCTACTATTCATGGTGGCAAAATACCTCCTTGTTTGCCTCCACCATTGGAGAGTGAAAATGGAGTGGGGGAGGCAAATTTTGCCATTGCCTCCCCCATTGGGAATGGTCTAATACTTCGAACTTCACTTCGTCCTCTTGTAAAAAAATAAATAAAAATATATTACACCTTTTTTTCTAAGAGCATATCCAATGATATATCCAAGCATAGGGAGTATAATTTAGTCACATATCACTTGACACATCAAATATATTTTGTGCTTATCAATTTGTACATTAATGTCTCAATAGTGTAACATGACAACACAATACAAATTGTACCTAATATTTAATATTTGATACTTTCTTTTTTTCTCTCTCTATTTGTACTTTGTCTCTCAATTAATACTTAAGTACTGTACAATTCTTGACACATGTGAATTGTACCTACCATTGGGGTGCTCTAATGCTCGGATTGAGGGGGCGTCCAGTGCAAAAATGCACCGGACAATAAGCAGTGCACTTTCTCACCGTTAGATTATGTATAAAAATATCTAACGATGAAAGATATATAATGATTTCTGCCCTATTGCCCATATTTTTAATCTACACATTTTTATTAATTTTACAATTTTTTACGCAATCATTTTTATTAATAAAAAAAATAAGTTAATTTACACCTTTTTAATTTTTTTTACGCAATCATTTTCATTAATAAAAAAATAAGTTAATTTACACATTTTTAATTTTTAATCTACAAATTTTTATTAATTTTACAATTTATTTTTACGCAATCATGTTTATTAATAAAAAAATAATTTAATTTACACATTTTTTATTTTTAATCTACACATTTTCATTAATTATACAATTTATTTTTACACAATCACTTTTATTAATTATTAATTTAATTTAAACATTTTTATTAATTGTACAATTTAATTTATTTTATACAGCAATCATGTTTATTAATAAAAAAATAATTTAATTTACACATTTTTTATTTTTAATCTACACATTTTCATTAATTATACAATTTATTTTTACACAATCATTTTTATTAATTATTAATTTAATTTAAAAATTTTTATTAATTGTAAAATTTAATTTATTTTATACAATTTATTTTTAACGCAATTATTTTTATTAAGAATAATATTTGAATGATATTACATTATTTTTTTATTTTTTATTTGAATGATAATATTTTTTATTTTTTAGTTGAATGAATATTTCATATAAAATATATATATATATATATATATATATATATATATATATATATATATATATATATATATATATATATATATATATATATATATATATATAATAAAAAATATAAAATAATATTATTAATATAAATTTTTTTAAATTATTTTGTAGTTGTATAATATATTTAAATTATATGTATGTTTATTATATTTTAGAATATGATATTTCTAAAATTTTAGAATATAATTTATAATTATTGAATTAATCATGTTATAAAAGTTTTAATTATAAATAAATATATCAAATAATATGTTGAAAAATATTAAATTGGTGTGATTTTTTTTATATAAAATATATTTTGAAAAAAATATTATTGAATGTTTTTATATAAAATATAAATAAATATAAAACAATAATTTTACAATAAAAATAAAATCACTTAGATATTAAAAATGTGTAAATTAACTTATTTTTATTAATAAAAATGATTGCAATGTGTAAATTAAGTTAGTTTTTTATTAATAAAAATGATTGCGTAAAAAAGAATTAAAAATGTGTAAATTAAATTATTTTTATTAATAATAATGAATTTGTACAATTAATAAAAATGTTAATAAAAATATATAGATTAAAAATACGGGCGGGCAGAAATCAATATATATTTTCTACCGTTAGATATTTTTATATGTAATCTAACGGTGAAAAAGTACACTGCTTATTGTCCGGTGCATTTTTGCACTGGACGCCCCCTCAATCCCTAATGCTCGCTTAAATTAAACTCTCTTTTCTTACATAATAGAATATATCTATATACAGTATTTTATTTTTTAATGTTTCAATTTAATATTCACATTTTAAAAGCTTATCATTTTTTCATTCTTTGGCGGACGTGTTGATAATTTTTAACTACTAAATTTTATTTTAGTAATTTTTTCATTATTTTTGTATACTGTATATCATATGTATTTGATGGTAAAAAAAAATCAATGTGCATGTAGCTTGAGGCATAGAGTAATTTATTTACTTTTTGAGAGTAATATAATTTATTTTTGTTTTTTTCAATTAAATTTTAATAACAACTTTTTTACTCTCTGGGTATCATTATAGTTCCACACTTTTTATAAATATAAGTTTAAAAAGTCGTAGATAAATTAAGAGTAAAATTATACTTTTAAAATAAATAAAAATTAGATTTTTTTGTGTGTAATTTATTTATAAATAAATAATAATTAGATTTTTTTTTGTTTGTCATCCATTGTGAACAGTACATGGAGTATGTATTTGATTTTAATGTATGTATTGAAGGTTAATACATCACTTGATGCAATAATTTAGGTGTAAACATCTCATAAGTCATAATCTGGAGATAGTTTGATGGGAGAGATTACATAATTTTTTTATCTTAAAAAATAATCATGTACATACTTTTGATAGAAGGGGATGAGTGTGATAAAGATGATTTGGTGGAGCAGTAGCATAAAGAATTGGGGAGATGGAATTGGGACTTGGGAGGATAGCTATATCACAAATGGAATTGACTTTTCAAGAATTTATCATGCAAACTGTTGCCATCTTCATAAAACCCACAAGATGCAAAATTTGTTTTCATCCCACAAATATACAAAAATGGAAGACCAACTCTAAGCATCATCAGGTCTCAAATCCCATCGAGACTTTTGATTCCTGCGCGATCTACTCCTTATCAATGGCAGAGCTACTTCCTCTTCCCCTCCAAGAACACCAGATGCCGGTTTCAAACACACAAAATCATCCTCATCATTATTGCTCTCAATCTAGCCGTAGCAGTGTCGGTGGTCCCTATGTGGCAGACGACTATTGGCTGGTGGCAGTGGCAGTGTCATTGAAGGAATGGTATGATTTTTCAACGGTGAAGCTGGAAATTTTCAACAAATTAAAAAGATTGTCATCGAGCGGCTAAAGATATGCTATACATGTATTGAATCAAGAATTCATAAAATGCAGCTAAAATTAGATTACTGTTATTGATCTTCGGTGATTTGGGTTCTGCATTTGAACAGGAGGGAGCAGTGGCAATGGATGCCTGAGAATTTTTGTCTCTGGGACCTTCATCTCTAGTAGAGGTACCAACACCTCTTTCGTCCTCAAAGGTTAAGGTCTTCTTCACCTGATATTTTTTTGAAAATGATAAGAAAGAAATACTACATGCACACGAGTCATGACCATGAAATACGAAAAAAATACAATTTTCCGAGACTCGGAAATTGCATCACCTAACACACACTCACAACAGAGAAACACATAATTCATCAAAATCCAATGCAATCAACTATCTGAATTACTTTCATAGTTTTATATTAAACTTTGCTCAAGCGATAATAACAACGTGCGTGCATAAAGCTAACTGAGACTTTCACGTCACTATAAAGCAACCAGCCCATTAAACGATAAGAGTGCTTGATAAATGATCGTAACCCTTACAGTAGTTTCACCCTTATCCTCTGTTACTTCCTCCTCTTCTTCATTCCTTATCACGGCATGCTCTTCTTCTACATCCCTTAGCATGGCATCGAGAAGTTCCTTGTAAGAATATTCCTCGATGAACGGCCAACCAACATCTCCTCCATATACCTTATGAATTTAACAAACATAATCATGGATACGAATACGATGCATCAGTCTTAGTGGGAATCGAAAACACACACACACACACATTCTAATACCATACTCGATTTCGCAGTAAAATGTATATGTAAATCAATTCTAACACAATAAAATACAATCCACAATGTTGCTTCAACTTTTACTGAACAGGATTGTTCCAATTATAAATTTTACCAAGCAAATCAAATACACTCTCAAAAGATTACAACTTTCGTTGAAAATAAAACATGAAAAATAAAAATAAAAATAAATACTCCAAAACAAAACCCACATTCCACTGTATTTGACTATTTTCACCCCTTTATGAAACATATCTATATTAAAAAATTGGGCGAAAAAAAATTACCTGAAGCAGCAGCTTCACATGTTTTCTGACCTTCTCCGCCGGAAACCCAAACGGCGCCATGGCATCCACCGCAGCGTCCATTCGCGACAAGCGCGGCTAGGGTTAAAATCGAAAAAAGGGGGGAAATAAAAAAATCCGAAATAGAAAAGGGATGAATGCGAGAAAACCATACAACATTGAAGAATACTCTTCTAGAAATACAGAGAGCGATAATTTAAATTTATTTAATATTTTGAATTCGAAAAAGGGGAAAAACCTTTCTGGGTCTGCTCCTCGCCATCGCTTTTCTGCACGCACAACACACAGTGAATCGATCAGAGAAAATAAAAAATGAATTTGAATTATATTAAATAATTGTTTGCTTGAAATGGGTAGAGAGAGAAAGAGGGGGGAGTGATTATGCGTAGAAGAAAAGCACGAGAGTGGAAATGGATTTGTGTATGCATGGAAATCGGACGGTGCACAGGTGGTGTTGTACCCATTGGTCCGACGGTTTGAAATTATTTGACTGCTTGTACATTGCTGTGCTGCGGGTTAGACCTTTACACGGGTCGGAATAGGGCGGGTCGGACCCGCAAACGGCTCGTTTAAGTCAATCCGGTGTGGCTCATGCAAGAGAGGCTCGAGATCGGCCCGGTCAAGTCGGGCGGGTCAGGCACACTGGCTCAGCGCTCAGGTGGATTGAGCCAACCATATATACAGTATAAATATTTTATTTATATTTTATTTTTTTAAACAATACAATAACAATTGTTATACTGTCTGTCTATCTCCCTTTTAAAACAGATGTTATACTTTTCTAAACACAAAATTTAAAAAAAATATTAATTTTTGATTTTTTAATCAAAAATAAAAAGTAAAATTTTATTTATAATGAAAACTAAAAAAGTTGTGAGTAAAATTTAAAAATAAGTAAATAAATTAATGTAAAATTGTATTTTAATATTAAAAATTTAGAATAATTTAATATTTTTAGGGTGCAGACAATAAAAAAAAAAAAAAAAAAATATATAATCTTGAGATTAAGGAAAGTACTTTTTTTTTAATAAAAAAGAAAATATACAGCTATAATTTTGGGATTAAGAGACTCATATATAAGTTTGCATAAAGAAAGTTATATGTAAGTTAAGAACAAATAGTTTTAATGTGTTAAATAATAAAAAGAAAAACTATAATATTTATTGTTGTAAAAGTAATAAATAAGTTAGAAGAAAAAATAATAACGTGAAGGAGTTTTTTTTTTTTTTAATTTCAAATGAAGTATGAGAATCGACAACTATCTTGATTCTTGGGGACAAATAGAGTCATTTCTAAGTAAATTGTGTAACGTTTATTGGGCTGATTGCGTGAGTTTCGGCTTGGATGCTTTGTGGTATAGGCTGGAACTGCAGAAGAGGGTTTTTGGGTTGAGGCTTTGGGTTGGTTTTAGGCTGGGCCTGCTGGAAGTATGTTTGGGCTGAGTTCGCACAAGGCTGGGCCAAAAGGTTGGGCTGGGCGGCTGCGGGTTGGAAAAAATGGATTTTAGCCTAGCCTGAGCCTGACAATAGATCAGGCCATGTTTATTTTTATTATATTACTCTCTCCGTGACTACCTGAGTGGTGAGTTTGTGTTCCAACTATTTATGTTATATACTTAACCAAAAAAAAAAACAAAATTTTAAGCAAAGTAGGAATAGTGCTCAATGCTCATGTCATAGTAGCACAAACATGTACAATTTATAAAAAAAACCACAATAATGTTATGTCACTATTTTCATCCTGCCCGGGGAGCAGCCCAGAGGTTTCGAGGGAAGAGGACGGTCTGAAATTTAAGGAGCTTCCCGCCGAGCATGACTAGCTGTCGCCCACCGAGGGTAACCTAACCGTTCCGGGAAGGCCGATGAGACCAGCTTTGGAGATAACATTACTCGTAGATCTCCGAGGATAAAAACGGCTGGGAGCAGAAAAGTTGATTTAAGCCGAGCAAAACCCCAACCGGCAAAGCCTCGGAATCCGAGCTGCAGTGCGAGGTCTCCTCGTCTCAAAAGGCGGCGTAAATCTGGGCCGGTCCAAACAAAAGCCCATATGTTATGGTGATTAGGCCCATTAGGTTAAAAAGGGAAAAACCCTAATTGTATCCCTATAAATATACTAGTACCCACACCAAAAAAGGCAGATCTGAGAACCCCCAAAAATAGAGATATTTCCTTTTCAAGCTTAAGTCTTGGTTTTCCTTTTTGAGAGAGAGATTTTCTGTTAGTTCAATCCTCAAACCCACCCGTGAGTTCACGAAGGAGAAAAGACCCTTTCTGTTCGGCTTTTTTCACTCGTTAACAAGTGGCGCTAGAGGAAGGGGTGATCCTCGAGCGTTGAGCAGACAGATTTCTCTCTTTCCAATCATGGATATCGTTGGTGTTTCAGGTACCGCCGCCGGCGCCGCCGCCAGCCTCGAAGGCGAAATCCTCCACCAGACGAAAAGCGCCGGCAAGGTGTGCATGTCGCAGAGCGGACCAGAAACCGCGCCGCCCGAAGTCCCCGATGAGATCGCTCGTCAACTCGCGTGGATAGAGACCCTGCGCGCGGAAGAGGCCGAAAACAGGGAGAGGCAGCGGATCCTCCACGAACAAATCACAGAAGCTGAGAAGCTGATGTCCCCCGCCGTAGACGAAGAGCCGGATCTGGACCTTGGGCAAGTTAATACCCCCGAAGAAATCAAACGAACCATACAAAGGTTGGAGGCCCGGTCCCGTTTCCTGGATAAAAGGCCAGCCGCCGAGAAGATCAACCCTAACGCCCGCCGCCTAGGGGAGGAGTTCGAAGCGGAGGCCCGAGAAGAGGCCGTCCGAGCAGTCCTTCAGAAAAGACAGATGGTTGACCAAAACCGAGCCGCGGCGAGCTCTCATAGGACTACCATTGCCGACCCCGGCCTCACGAGACGTTTGGAGGAGGTAGAAAGGAAGCTGGCCGAGCAGGACAATGACCCTAAACGAAGATCCACCCTCGCAGAACCGCTCAGCCTGAGGATCGAGCGGGCCCGGCCACAGCCCGACATCGCCCCGTTGCTGACCTTCATATACGACGGAGCTTCTGACCCCGACGTCCACTTAAACAAATACAACATCTACATGGTGGGGCGAGGAGCAACCCAAGCAACCAAGTGCCGTCTTTTCCCATTGACCCTCGGTGATATGGCTCACCGTTGGTACACGAGCCTGCCGGCGAGATCGATCGATAGCTTCGAAGAGCTGGGGGACGAGTCCGTCTCTTATTTTGCCTCCAAAGTGAAATACTCGGAGGGCCGCCAACGTCTGATGGGGGTCAAGCAGGGGAAGGATGAAACCGATGAAAGCTATATAGATCGAGTGGAACAGATCGCTAAACAGGGAGATCGGGTAAGCGATGAGATTTTGGTGCACGCCGTAGTGGGCGGTTTGCGAGCCACTTCCGGTTTGTTCAAACCGATGAAGAAGGAGTATCCAAAGTCGTACACTGATTTCCGGAGGAGAGCGGGCGAGGAAATTGCTCAGCAACGCATATACGACCAGCGGATGAGAGAATTAGAGCCCGAGAAGGAGGAAAAACCCGTTGTCGAAAAGAAGTCGACCAATCCGGCAACCGTTGATTACTGGACGGAGCCGCCTCCGACGGCGAAATATCATGAAAGTGGAAAGAAGAGGCCCAACTACAGACCTCACCAGGGAGTTTTCCAAGCACCGAAGAAGGTTGAGATCATAGAAGAATACCCCGAGGAGGGGACCTTCCTGGGGCAAACCCCTGCCCGGATCCTCCAGATTTTTTACGAACGAGACATCAACCTTCTCACCCCCCCCCCGGCGATGAGGAGCCGCCCGGATGAGAGGAATCCGCGTAAGTGGTGCTCTTTCCACCAAGAGAACGGGCATATGACTGATGAGTGCCGCGACCTTATCACCCAGTTACGCCAACTCTACGAAGATGGAAGCCTGGCCAACCTACTCCGAGTACCGAAACGCGGCCGCCCGGATGCCGGCCGAGGAGGAGCTGGCCGCGGGGGTGGAGGCCGCGGAAGAGGAGGCAGGGGCCGGGGCCGAGGATTCCAAGATGAACAGAACCACCGACCCCATCAACAACAGAGGCGCGAACAGGATCATCCCGGGCAAAATCAGTTGGTTCTACCTCCACCCCCGGCTGTTGAAGCCGGAGATGAGGACCCCCCAATTCGCGGAGGAGCACGAGTCAATATGATCGGAGGACTGACGCCGATCATCCACAAATCGAAGAGACAGAAGAAAGAGGAGTTGCGCGAGTTTGAGGGCGTGAACGTAGTGATCCCCCAAGCAGAGTCGACGATCGCCCGCGGAATCACCATCTCTTTCTCTGAGAAGGATAGAGAAGGGATAAAATATCCCAAAGAAGATGCCTTGGTGATCACCGCGAGGATCCTCGGGATCGAAGTGGCCAGGATTCTGGTGGATAACGGGGCCCATTGCAACCTCATCTTCAAGTCAGCTTTGAACCAGCTCGGCGACCTCTCTAGCTATGTCCGGCCGTATGATGGGGTTTTGAAAGGATTTGGTGATGTGGTAGTGCGCCCACGGGGACGAATCAGGATGGCGGTGGAGTTGAAGGACTGGCAAGATCCGAACGTGAATATGACCCGAATGCTGAATTTTGTTATAATAGATGCTGACAACATTTATAACGCTTTTTTCGGGAGGCCGTTCCTAGATGCCTTCGAGGCAGTGGCGTCCTCCCACTATTATTGTATCAAATTTCCCACCTTAAACGGTGCGGTCGGTACCTCCGGGGAGATCAATATATGGCAAGGAAATGTTTTAATTATTCCCCGCGTTTTTCTATGAATGAACAATCAAACAACTCCGATGTGATAACAACGAACAATGGGGCATTTGGGAGCGGCAGCCCCCAAATGGCGCCCCCGGTATCTGCCCCAAAAGACGAGGGGCCCCGAGGAGAAGAAAATTCCTCGGTCGAGGTCAGGGAGATTGACCCCACAGAGCAGATGGATGTTGACGACCAAAATTACCTGACCACCCTCTAGGAAGAGGGGCCTAGCGGGGATCGGGACTCTGAAGAGCTACTCCATGACCTCGAAGCGCAATTCCTCCACATACTCATCGATGAAGTTCCCAGTACCTGAGATGACGAGCCGGCGTCAATCACACGGGCGGTAGGGTCTGAGGATCCTGACCCCCGGATTGGTTTCGAACCAAATGACATACCCGACCCGCGGGGGCCATCAGTGTGTGCGGCAGTGGATGAGGTCGAGAAAGTAAGTCTGGATCCGAACAGACCAGAGTTGGAGGTCTTTATAGGAAAAAAGATCCCAGAGCGGTTGAGGGACGAGCTGGTCGATTTTCTGAAGCAAAACACAGACGCTTTCGCTTGATCCCATAAGGACATGGTCGGTATCGACCCGAAGCATGCTTGCCACCACCTCAAGATCGACCCCGGTAAAAAGCCTATCGCCCAGAAGAGAAGGAAGATATGGGCCCCGAGAAGTACGCCGCTTTGGCAATAGAGGTTAAGAATTTGGTGGATAATGACCTCGTGCGAGAGGCCGAAGAAGAACCTCAATGGATCGCGAATGTCGTGCTCGTTAAAAAGGCTAACGACACGTGGCGTCTCTTCATCGATTTCACCGATTTAAATAAGGCCTGCCCAAAGGATCACTTCCCACTGCCCCACATCGACCACCTGGTCGATAGCGTTGCCGGGCATGTCATTTTTTCTAACTGTGATTGCTTCGCAGGTTATCATCAGATACCCATGGCGGACGAAGACATAGAGCACACCTCGTTTTATACTGAGAAAGGGGTGCTGTGCTGGAAAAGAATGCCCTTCGGGCTGAAGAACGCTGGGGCAACCTATCAAAGGTTAGTAAACAAGATGTTCGCTGATCAGATCGGAGACACCATGGACGTATATGTGGATGACATAATTATAAAGAGTAAGTCCGAGGAGGACCATGTGAAGGATCTGAGGGTCGCTTTCGAGATATTGAAGTTGTACAACATGAAACTCAATCCAAGAAAGTGCCACTTCGGCGTATATGCCACTAAGTTCCTCAGACACATCGTAAGTCACCGAGGAATTGAGATAAACCCAGAAAAAATCAGAGCCATCCAAGATCTGAAGGAGCCTCGGAACCTAAAGGACGTGCAGAGGCTGACCGGTTGCCTGGCCGCACTCAGCCGTTTCATTCCCCGGCTCGGGGATAAGAGCCGTCCGTTTTTTAAGGCAATAAAAGACCAAAAATTCAAATGGGGAAAAGAGAGCCAGGAAGCTTTCCTACGCCTGAAAGAGCACCTCAGCAACCCCGCTATTCTCTCAAAACCAGTCGCCGGGGAAAAGCTTTTCCTCTATCTGGCCGCATCCGAGCATGCCATGAGTTCAGTCCTTGTTCGGGCAGAGGGGCTAATGCATAAACCTATTTATTTCGTCAGCCAAGTCTTTCATGACGCTGAAACGCGGTATACGCCTTTGGAAAAATTGGCATACTCCCTCGTAATGAGCGTGCGGAAGCTAAGGTCCTACTTCTTCGACCACCCGGTAGAAGTCTTGACAACCATGCCTTTGCGACAAGTATTACAGAGGCCGGATACGAATGGCCGGTTATTGAAGTGGAGCCTGGAAGTAGGACAGTACGATATCACTTACGCCCCCCCCGCACGGAGATAAAAGGGCAAGCTTTAGCAGACTTCATAGTGGAGCTAACTTTCCCAAATTCCACCCCGTCCTTCTCGGTCCCGCCATGGAAGTTATACGTAGACGGTTCTTCGAATTCCTCTCATGCCGGGGCTGGAATAGTGCTGGTCGGACCGTGTGGGCAGTCATTTGCTCACGCGGTGAAATTCGAATTTGGGGCAACGAACAACGAAGCTGAGTACGAAGCACTGATCGCCGGTTTGAACCTTGTCCTTGAAGTCGGCGCCGAGCATGTACAAGTCTTTATGGACTCGCTCCTGGTGGTGAACCAGATCAAAGGAAGTTACGAGACCCGATGCGATCGGATGATGAGATACTACGAACACGTGATTTCCCTGTGCGAGAAGATACCGAGGATATTTATCGAACAGATCCCGAGGGAATTAAATTCACAGGCAGATGCTTTGTCCAAACTGGCCTCCTCGGAGGGTATAGCCGATATGACTGACGTAATGTTAACTCGCCAGGGCCGGCCCGCCATCTCGCCGGCGGAAGAGATGATTACCCTCGTGGACCGGGGCGAAACATGGATGGACCCGATTATTTCCTATTTGGTAGACGGAGTCTCACCCCCAGACAAGATCGAAGCCAAACAACTTAGGATCCGAGCTGCCAGGTATACTATGATTGGAGAAACCCTCTATCGAAGAAGCTTATACTTACCTCTACTTAAGTGCATCACCCCGCAAGAGGGAAATAGAGTTTTCAGCGAGATCCACGATGGAGTATGCGGCAATCACGCGGGAGGACAATCACTGGCTCACAAAACGATCCGGCAGGGATATTACTGGCCCACGCTGAGGAGAGACGCTATCAATTACGCCCGGAAATGTCATCGCTGCCAGGTGACAGCCCCGATCATCCGAACTGCACCCGAATACCTAAATTCTATTTACAGCCCCTGGCCTTTCGCGTCATGGGACATTGATCTAATCGGAACTTTGCCCACCGGGCCCGGCGGGGTGAAATATGCTGTTGTGGCCGTCGATTATTTCACCAAGTGGGCAGAGGCGGAACCATTGAAGGTTATCGACCAAAAGGCAATCGTCAAGTTCATCTGGAAAAACATCATATGCCGATTTGGGATTCCCCACACAATCACCTCGGACAATGGAAAGCAGTTTGACGGGCAAGACATCATGAATTTTTTCGAAAAATGGAAGATCAAGAAAGCTTTCTCCACGCCCTACCACCCTCAAACCAACGGACAGGTGGAAGCCGTTAATAAAATCCTGAAACACACGATCAAGGCCAAACTGGAAAAACGACAGGGACGTTGGGCGGCCGAATTACCAGAGGTTCTGTGGTCATATCGGACAACGAGTAAAGTTGCCACCGGGGAGACTCCTTTTGCTTTGGCTTTCGGAGCTGAAGCAGTGATACCCTCCGAGTTGGAAGTCTTCAGTCATCGGACATCGCAAGAGCCAAATGAAAATAACGATAAAGCTTTGCGCCTGGAGTTGGATTTCCTGGAGGAGCGGAGGCTAAACTCAGTTTTCCAAAATGCCGCGGCAAAACAGAGAGCGGAGCGTTTCTACAATTCTAAGGCTAAGGTCAGAAAATTCCAAGTTGGCGATCTGGTTCTGAAACGTGTGCTCGGACCCAACACTGGGGCATTAGGCCCGAATTGGGAGGGCCCGATGCGAGTAAGGAGACACGTGGAAAAAGGATCATACGAACTGGAGCATCTCGACGGGGTGGCCGACCAATACTTCTGGAACGCTCTTCATTTGAAGAAGTACCACCAATGATGTTTTGTACCGAGATAATTTCGCTCATATTTGAATAAGATTTCAGTTGCATCTCACTAGCAAAAATAAAAAATAAGACCGAGGACCGGATCCGTCCCATCCTCGGTCGTGTTCCCTGATACGTCGGGGAACGCGAAATTTGAACCGGGGATGAGTCCGCTCTCCCCAAGCCTGAGATGAGCCGGGCGATCCGTCGCCTAGTCGATCGAACAGGAAAATAAAAAATAAGACCGAGGACCGGATCCGTCCCATCCTCGGCCGTGTTCCCTGATACGTCGGGGAATGCGAAATTTGAACCGGGGATGAGTCCGCTCTCCCCGAGCCTGAGATGAGCCGGGCGATCCGTCGCCTGGTCGATCGAACAGGAAAATAAAAAATAAGACCGAGGACCGGATCCGTCCCATTCTCGGCCGTGTTCCCTGATACGTCGGGGAACGCGAAATTTGAACCGGGGATGAGTCCGCTCTCCCCGACACACGCGAGTTTCCCTCGATAACCTCTTTTGAGATCGGGATCTTCGACCCTCCACCAGACTTTCTCGGATAAGTCACCAATATGGTCAAAATTATGATGCACGCTCGTTTTTCGATGTTTGCGCGAGAACAAGATTGTCAAGAATAACTTTTTTGAAAAGAAAAACATAACACAGAGAGAACGTCATAATGAAAAATCGCAAAACTAAATCGAAAAGAGGACTAAAAACGTTGGCGAATAAGACGGCCCCATTGATCATGACTTGGACGGGGAGGCCAGCGGCTAAGCCGAGACCCCGGGAGTCGGCTCTGAGAAGATCGTGAGGGAAACCCAACCGGACGAACCATCGAGTTGTAGTCACCATCAAGGACATCGATAAAAAAACCACCTCGGTCCATCCAGGTGACACGAACAATCCAACCCTCTTGTATGTCGAACCCGCTAACGAGCCTTTCCCATTCCGACCCGCGGATAGCAACCTGGTTCCGGAAACGACCAAGCGAAACAGGCCACTCTTGGTCCAAAGAGTCTACCAGGCGTAGGCCCTCCTCGTCCCGGCCGACGATCGAGCGGAGAAACGCCGCAGGAACCGGGAATACATCTTTGTGCCAGGAGCCGTTGAACGGTCGCTCGAACGAACGCGAGTCGTCCAAGAGATCGATTCGGGTCGACATATTTTAAAACTCCGAAGTTTTGTTCCAGCCCAAATAAGTAACAAAGAGGGACTCATTTATAACGGGTCTTTTCTCTCCGCAAAACGAGGGGAGGAATTAAATACAACCCATTAATTATTTTTGAAAGTAGTTGGTGGATAGCAGATATTAATGAGAGCAATTATTAAAAACATAAAGTGCGGTCAAACAGAGGGAAATATTAAGACTGTCAGTCCGCGTACGCGTGGCCAAGGGAATCAACCTCTCCGCGTGCCCGGACCTGCATAGGAAACGTCACGCTGAGATTCTCCAGGTTAAAAAGGCTAACGCGGAAACCAAATCCCGGTTTCCATATCACCCAAATCTCCCAGCCGGCTTGAACGCCCGCATGCTGAACGAAATCCGCCCACCCCGGACCTCCAAAGGCCACCTGCCGCCAGAGTTTCGTTTTCGTCGCAATCCAAGCCTGCTCGTTGGAGTCGTGAAAAGGTATCTCCTCGCCCAGAAACTTCTCTAAGGGTTGCACAAAGGAGTGGGGAAGAGGGAAATTGTTGCGGTGCCACCGGCCGTCGAACTTCTGACGTAGTCGACGCCAGCCGTCGGAATGGATGGTGATATCATGGTGACCTTCCGTACACCTCGACGCGCCTGAGAAAATTTGTTTCCCTTTGTTCTGGCTCATTTTCTTGCCTGAACTCATTATCCTTTTTCTTCTGTAAGATTGAAAAGGCACGGGTAAGTCCCTTATATAGACAAAAGAACTTAAGGGACACCCTCCAAAAAACCGCCATTTGGAGGGAATTTTTCCCGCCAAAAAGGGCGTTAGGGCGGGAAACCCGCAGGAACGTCGCGCGTTACAAAAGTAAATGACAAGTATAAAGAGCATTAAAAAGAGGATAATAAATACCAAGTTGCAAATAAACCATGCGTTGGAATGTTATGTTTCGTCAAGTATCAAAAAGAAAACAGGGGGTAAAACCCGAGGAGGAAAACGATAACACCTCCCCCCTAGGTGCGAAACTGAAACAAAAGAGTCTTAGGGAAATCAAAAAGACCATAACTAGACAATGAAAGAAAAGGAGAAAGTCCGGGCAGGGCAGATTCAAAGATCATCAATTATCTTGAGCGGGAGTATCCCCATCACCGATCAGGGAGTTCGCGAATTTCTCATCCTCGTTCCCATCCGCTTCGTCGTCGTCGGTCTCTAAGTCCTTGGGATTGAACAATTGCTTCTTATCTGGCCACCAGGAGAGATCCACGTTGTGTTCAGCCTCCAAGTCCAATATGGACAGTTTCATCTCCGGATGGAGAGTGTTCGTCGAAGCATAAGTCCTAATAACCGACATCATAGCATCTACGGGCTGACCCGCTTTGATCAAACCTCGGACTCCGTCAAAAAATGCACAGTAATAGGAGTAGTTGCTGAACTCTTTCAGGTCCTCCCAAGGATCAGCCAGTCGAGCAGCTTCGTCTTTTCGCATCTTTTCCAACTCGCCGGCGAGACGGGCGACCTCATCTTCCTGAGCCTTTTTCTACTCGGCGGCAGTTTGCTCCAACTCGAGGCGCTCTTTTGCCCACAAGGCTTTCATCTCTTTGAGCTTTAGTTAAGCGACCTGCACAGCTTCCCGAGCCTGCTTCTCAGTCTCCACGGTCTGATTCGCCATCTCGGCTACCCTGCTAGCCATCTTCGCCACCTCCGAATCCCGCTCGTACATCGCGGTCTCGCAATCTCCGAGCAGTTTCTTGTACTCCTCCATCTTCGACTGTTGAGCTGAAAGTTTTACCTTCATGCTCTCAAGCTCAGCCTCAAGAGATCGTTTCAAACCAATCTCGAGGTCGTACGCTTCCTGGAGTTCGGTAAGACGTCCCCGGAGTTTGGCCCCGTCGCTCGGCGGGTCAGAGGGGGTGGCGATACCTTTCCCTTTTCGATCTTCCAAGAGACGACCGAGCTGGTTAACCATCACTGGGACCCGAGCAGCGTGAACTTTGAGCATCTCCAGCATGAAGGCAGGCTGAGAGGCATAACCTTCCATCCGATGAGTCCATGACCCGAGAACATTATCAAGGGCACCCTGAACATGCGGGGGAATCGTATCGTCCTCGTAGGGGTCCCGGGCAGCTTGCATATAGGCCGCGGCAATAGGGATCTCCGGCTCCGCCTCGTATATGCTGTACCAAAAGCGAGAAAACTCAGAACAATTGTTCTTACACATGAAAGATTTAGTATGGAATTAAGTTACCTTTGAAGCTTCTCGGACTCGATGCCGAAGATAGGCTCGCTGAGCCCCGGCTCACCCGATTTCCCCTCTTTCGAAGGACGGGAACCTTTTGTCCTCCGCGGGCGGACAATTCGGGTTTTCAGGATGATGTCGGTGTTGGGCGAGTCGAACGTCACTCCGTGAATTCCGGATGCCGGGATCTCCTCTTCCCGTGGTCGTTTCTCCCCAACGTTGTTCCCCTTTTCTGGATCCACCGCGGAAGACTCTGGAAGAATTTCGTTCATGGGCTGAGGTGAGGGATACACAGGGGGAGTGACGGTCGGAGAAGGATGGAAAGCCACAGACACCTCGCTTTGTCTTCCCCGGCCTGAGTTCTTTTGGTTTTTGGCGCCAGTCTTGACTCTGCTTAGTTTCTCCCTCTCGCGCTTCGCTTTGTCCCTCGGATTTTCCATGTCAAATTTCGCAGGGCGAACGACCCGGGGGTAGCGATGACCTGGAAACATAAAAGACACAAATCAGGGTCGAAAATTTTTGTAGTCACCACGGTGAGAAGACTCATCACGCCACTCACGCGGGTAAGAGCCCTCAATATCATGAGGAATGGTGATGAAACGAGCTCGGGCTCGCCTTTCATCAGTCAACCAAAGTTTGTAGTTGCGATCATCTCCGGGGAGGGATTTTACCCTCTCCCAAATCGTCAAGAAATCCCACCCCAACTCGTTGTCATCCGAAGCTTTGAAGCCTAGCAGGATAGGGAAACAAGTCAGGAAATGCAAGGCAGGCCATTTAAGAAAACAAGGGAAAATAGCAAAGGGTGTCCAAGGAACTAACGGTTCGGCGTCACTCGGTATTCCGTGCTGATGGGAAGATCCCTCGCACCCCATTCCCCCGCAACAAAAAACCATTTCTCGGTCCACTCAGCTTGCTTGCTCGGCAACTCCTTTATAATCTGGTGTCGTTGTTTCAAGTAATAATCCCCACCGCTCGTGGAGCTCATGTAGAGGAGGTAGATAAGCTCATGACCGGTCGGCCCCCTATATAGCCCGTAGAAGCCGAGCATGATGCAATACACGTAGATCATCACCCAGCCGTTTGGAGTTATTTGCATCGGGGCAATCTCTTGCAGCTGTAGGAAATGGGCCACCGAGGGATGCAAAGGGAAACGAAGCCCGCTTTCCATCATCGAATAGTTCACCGCTATCATGCCCGACGGGGGAGAGTCCGCGAATTCGTCATCTTCCGGTGCATATAGATGGACATCGTTCGGGATACACCACCTCTCCCTCATTAGCTGTAGTTCTTCCTCGGTAATCGTGCTTTTTCGCCAGCTGGCATCGAACGGCGTATCGCGGCGCGCTTTAACATAATGGAATCTCTTCCGCGGGGTAAATTCGTAAGGATGCTCGCTGGAATACTGGGCATAGTTAAAAGAAGAAGGAGGACCCCGCGAATCAGCGAGAATCTCACAGAGAAGGTTGTACGCTTCGTCGTTGTACCCGCCCAACATAACTCGTTTCTCCTCCTCCGAGAAAGGGAATTTAGTCATCCTCCTTTCGGTTGCCTGTGGCGGCGTAGGTTTGGTGCTTGAGCCCGGGAGAGAAACGAGAGGATTAGAGGAGGCAACATCCGGGGGTGGGTGCGAGGACTGAGACAAAGGGTCAAGTTGAGGGGGTTTTTCATTACTCATCCCCGATAGATAGAATAGGAAACGAACTCGGACAACTAAACCTAGTTTCTATGTCTTCCAAACCCTATCGACGGAGCTTAAATCGGAGCCGCCGCCGGAAACTGGAAAAGCCTAGAGGATACTCAGAATGATGCCCCGTTAGGGCCCCACATCACAGTACGCGAAATAAAAAAGAGGGGGTAAATCTACATACCTGGTTAATGGGGAATTGCGAGAAAGCCGCCGGAAAAGCTCCAAGTCACCGGAATTTGTCCTTTCTCTCTCTCTTTCGTTCTCTGGTTTCTCTGGAAGAATGAAGTGGGAATTATGAAAGAGGAAGCGGTTTCTTTCAACTTTATATAGGGGAATTCCAAGCGGTTAACTCCGTATTCTTCCAAAATTCAAAAAAAAAAGCGTACGTGGTTTTGATTGGAAAGGACAGGCGGGTCCACAAAGGGTCCCGTCCCATTAATTATCAATGATGGTGGCGGAGAGGACGACACGTAAGCGACGGGCAGCCCCAAAAATAGTCTTTTCTTCGGTCGGGAGAAACCTGCTCGACCTAGGCCAATCAGCCCTCTCCCGAGGGGCATTTGTTATGTCACTATTTTCATCCTGCCCGGGGAGCAGCCCAGAGGTTTCGAGGGAAGAGGACGGTCTGAAATTTAAGGAGCTTCCCGCCGAGCATGACTAGCTGTCGCCCACCGAGGGTAACCTAACCATTCCGGGAAGGCCGATGAGACCAGCTTTGGAGATAACATTACTCGTGGATCTCCGAGGATAAAAACGGCTGGGAGCAGAAAAGTTGATTTAAGCCGAGCAAAACCCCAACCGGCAAAGCCTCGGAATCCGAGCTGCAGTGCGAGGTCTCCTCGTCTCAAAAGGCGGCGCTGCTGGAATTCGATGTCCCGGGTTATCTAAATTTGCGGAAACCGACAACCCGACCGAAAACCCGTCGCCGGAGAACCAACCGCGAACCACCGCACGACCCGAGGCTCGACCGAGCACCGCACGGGCGAACCCGCGCGCCCAGCCGAGCCCCCGCACGGGGCTCGCGATCGCTCTCGTAGCGATCGCTGGGGATGCACGAGGCATCCCCGGGGCTGCTCGTAGCAGCCCCGCAGCGAGCCCACGGCTCGCTGCCCAGCGGGGCCTAGCCCCCGCACGCATCCGCTGCGGGCGAACCCGCAGCACGTACGGGGTCGCTGCGGGTGACCCCGCAGCTTACCCGCGATCGATCCTAGGATCGATCGCACCCCTCGGCTTCGGCCGAGGGTTTCTCCTAGCCGCCCCGCACCGGCGGTCCGAACCCTAGGGTTCGACCGCCACCTTCGATCCTCGCCGGGGATCTCGAATCCCCGTCCCCGAGGTTCGTCGTTTTTCCCGGATCGTGCGTTCATGTATGTATCACAATTAATCCACATAAAATCATAGAAGGGAGTATATGATTTTACCTTTTAATTCGTTGTGCGGAGAAACGAATCTAAGTTGATGACCTTACGATCTTCCCACGTATTCCTTGCACTAGCTTGAACGTCGGGTGGGCGACGATCCTCCAAGCTTATGGATCCTCTTCTCTCTCTCTCTCTACTTTCTCTCTCTAGGAGAATTATGATCTTGTGTTATGTTATGTAGAATAGAGAAGACCATGTAGTGCTTTTATAGGCTACGTAGGGAATCTAAAGGAGGTGGAATATTGGGCTTCCAATATTAATGATTAAATTGAGCCCAAGCCCAAATCTATTAATCTCCCATTAATATTAATTAATTTATTTTCCACTATATAAATTAATTGCACTCCCAATATTAAACCATATTATATCAAATAATATTTCTCCGGTAGTATTATTTATTCCGTGTATTTAAGATTTAAATATCCATGAATAAAATTAATTTATTGCTAATTAATTTATTCATCTCTTTAATCCGAGACTAGTACCATTCAACCTTAATTATTGTGCGGAACGAATCCACTCATGAGGTTTACACAATAATTACTTATGAACTCATCTCGGGGATATTATCAACCCTTCCGGGATACACTGTCCGGTCAATTATTCACTGCATGCCATATATGAAATATAGTGACCCAACTTAACCGGTAATTAACCCAATAATTAAATCGGTTAATTCCTTTGGTAAATCAAAGTCACTTATATTAAATATACACACCCGCAATAATATCGGGATTAAGAATAAAATACACTGAGACTCGAATCGATTATCGCCGGCAATCCTAATCGATGAATCTCAACGATCCGCTCAATACACCAAGTGTACAAGTGTGATAAAATAATTAAGATAAATTATTTTCTCTCTCACACAACGACTATACCGATGGATTGGTCCGGGTCCATCTAGGTCGTGAGCCACTGTTTGATTAAATACGAGTAACCGATAGTATGATCTTCTGTGTGCCCATGCAACACCATACTAACTACAACGTATAAAATCTAGGACTATGAATTTGCATATATTTAATTAATAATAATTAAAAGCAAACAATTGTTTATTAATTTAATAGATTAAATGCTATGATCGGGAGTTTACCGTTACTTAAATCTAGACATTAAGTACACAACTCCAACAATCTCCCACTTGTACTAAGGTCTAGTCATTTCCTCCAAACTCCCGGTTCCCATACTCATCACGTGCTTTAAAGTGTACTTCCGAGAAGTACTATGTGAGTGAGCAATCTAGGTTGCCGCTCTGAAGTTATCTTGGTGACTACTACGTCGTCTCCCTGACGATGACTCGTATCAGGTGGTACTTGCTCTATGTGTTATCATCACTTTTGAATTATGACCTCTTCCAGTTCACCGTGCACCGCTATCCAATAGCCTTTGGTAAACTAAGAGTCATATCCAAGTCAAGAGGTTATCCCGGAACCTAACCAAAACTTCCGCTGCCTCTGAGGCTGCTATTCGGTTATGAGAGAGTCTGAGAAGCGTCCCGCTTATCACTCTTTCACTTCATGATATCAAAGTAATCTTCATGATTTGAGAATCTGTAATCTAAGAAGATTTCGTCTTGCTCTGTAAGCCAGTACTATGAAAGTACTCTTGCAGCATTCGAACATCCCTTATCCAGATTACTTTGATATCCTCCCACTACGCAAACCGCATAGTTGATATCAGGTTCTTGTTTTACAACATTGCATCTATAAAGCTTTCCATACTTGAAGTATAGGAAACTGCTTTGTCCTCATCTATCTCCTTCATGTGTTTGAACACATATCCTTTAGATAGATGTTTATTCTGTCCCTGAAAGGCAATAACCTTTCTCAGAAGTATGCATGTTAAAAACAAACCTTAATCGTACAAGATATCTAGGAGAAGTACAATGTTCTTATCTCTAGATCACAAGATCTTAAGAACATGTTCTAACTTCTTCTTAATCTTATATCTCGATTTATTTAGACAACCATTATTTTATGCCTGACAATAATTTTACATTGTTGCCAATGATGAAATGTTATCTACATAAAATCTCCGAGAAACACCACCTTGTTTCTATTATGTCTCTAATACACCTTTCGTCTTTGCCTTTTTGATGAATCCATCAAATGGACTTTCCCATCAATTCGCAAGTTCCACGATTTATAGCTTTGTTAACATCCATAAATGGATTTACTAAGCTTGTACTCTAAATGATCTAGCCTCTTAACAATAATCCTTATTGTTCCAAGCAGGCACATTTAGATCTAGTACTGCCCTTATGCAGAGCTAGGGGTCGATTTCATCTCTACTAGATCCAGAGTCCGAACTCCTCTAGTCTTATGAACATCTCTGGTTGTCCAACAACCTCCCACTGCAATGGCGTCCCGGTGTATAACAGTAATAACAATAGGTGCAGTGTGTGGTGTACTTCTACTCGGTTTGGCTGGTTCCTAGTCTTTTGTCCTTCTTCTCATTCTAAGGTATTACGTCAATTTAGGCTTTGTGGTCCATCTAATAGTCTTCCTCTATGAACCGGACGAGACGTCCCTCTGGTTCATAGTACTATAGAACACACAATACTTCGTTCATCTAGGATATCCTACAACCATATTTAATATGCCGTTGTATCTAGGAATATCCATAGAACATAGGTAGTTCCGAACAACTTGTCCTTTTACTATCAGATTTTCCATTTCTTTATAGCGCACCATCTCTACACGCAAGTGTATGGCGCGCCCCTTTGGGATTGAATCCCAATCTTTGATTATGCTATGTGTTACTTAGATAAGTGATGGCCTTCGCGACCGAGTCGCAGCCTCCTAATGGATATACTTTGATGGTTCCCCATAATAGCTTTGTGTCCATTGACTAGTCAAAACACTTTGCTTTTATGGCACATTAAGTATTCTAATCCATCACCGAGTATTCTTTGAGAGAATTTCTCGTACCTTTCTAATTTACACATATGTCTGCATATCTAATCATTTCCAATACTTGTCTGAATTCTATCCTTTATCCAGAAAGGTTTGCTTAGATGTATTATCCTCCAAATTCAATCCTTAGGTCGGAAGGTCCATTCCTTCAACTATAATTGATCAAATCAATTTCGACCATTTGAATCTTTATTTGAAAATACTACTAAGTATAAGAATTCACAAGTATAATGATTAATAAAGAAATATCTAACAAGTAAAACAAGTTATAGAACGGTTTGTTGCATCGTGGTAGACTAAGGATTCATCATTCACATATTGCTATCTAATGTACCAGAATAGATAATCCCATTATTTCTTATCAAAATCATCAAATGATTAAAGAAATAAAATATCCATTAATAGAAATCCAGAACTAAACGTTCTTTCTAAAATAAAAGGTACATAATGCAATAATCTTAAAATGAAATCCTATTTAACTACTAAAGCAGATAAATGTCTTCGACCGCAACCGCTGCCTCCTCTACAGCTTTGCCTTGACTATTCCTCCATTTCCAAGTCTTTGGATTTCCTGGTGTCCCTGCATTTTAAATGCATACATACCGTCAGTGGATCCATATCTACCAACCAGGTTTCTGGTAGATAACACAGCTGACTATGTTTTAAAGACTAAGGAGAAAATCTTATACCTTCTCCAGGAGAAAATAAAGACTTCCAGTCCCCTGACGCTACCGTCGTTTGAGTAGCGAGCAAAATAAATTTATAAAACCTAAACCTTTCACCAACAACAAGTATTAGTGGTAAGTATTAGGTGTCGATCCCACGAGGAGTTTATCGTTATTTTCTCACGGCTTTGCCCAATGTGGGTTGTCACGATTTATAAAGAGTTTTGAGTGAATAACCGACCAGCTAAAATAACTAAACACAAATAATAAACAAACTAAAACTGATAACAAGAAATAAAATACTCAGCTACTGTACTTGACCAATACGAAAATAAACTACTCAACTACTGAACTCGACCAAACCGTTAAACATAGCATCTGGGCATAGTCGTCACCTTGTCTACCTGATCAAGTTTCTACTGTTCATCGGCACGTAAGATTTTGCTAACAGCTTTATCTTTCGGTTATAGGTTGTCCAATTAAAGTATAAACGCCCCTATGATGTCACGCACGCCAATACCCCAACCCTTATTCACTCTTTCAGTTTAAAGTTTTACTAGATCTCTCTAAGCACAACTTCTAGTATTGATCAATTTGACACTATGTTAGCCGACATGAGTCTAAGTTGATCAACCCGCCTTAATCTCTAAGCGAACCCAAAATGGCCAATAGCATGCCCGGACAGACCCGAGTCATACGACCACATCTCCAGCAACATGTAATACTATGCGGACGCCCAGTCTCCCGGCACGTTGATCCGCGTATGTGTGTGTTAGGTGAAAAGGGTTTCCTACTGGCTACTGTACGTTGCCCAAGTCCCTAACATGCCTGTAGATACTACCCTGTTGAATCGGGAACAAAACTAAGTTAGTTGCTATAATCAAAAGCCTCTCAGTATTTTAGACATCAGACAGACCAAGTTCGGACCTTGCCCAGGCGCAGATTAACTAGCTATGCATGAACAAACGTAAAATAAATAAAATAAAATAAAAAGAAAACATGCTGGAATTAAACTAAGAAATTAAAGTAACAATTGTCTTGAATTAACAGAAATTAAAAGACGAAAATAAAAGCATGAAATAAAAACGAAATTGCCCAGCTATGCCCGAAGGCAATAGCCGGGGAGAACTCGTCTTCTTCTTCTTCTTCCGATCTTCTTTGGTGTGGTGGCTGATGTGTATATGTGCATAACCTCTCTTCTCCTTAGTTAGCCACGTGATTTCTAGGGCTTCATGTGTATTTATAGATGCTGGAAGTCTTGGGCTCCAAGTAAAATCGCTGACTTGATCAGTTTAATTGAGATAAGGAAATAAAAGATTCTTTCCTTATCCTTTCCTTAAAAATAGGGATCCTGCCGCGTCCTTGACCAATTCCGTGTAGATATAGGACTCAATCTGATGTAGAGACGTGTTGGACAATGACTCTAACGTTGGATGAGAGTCCAACTTTGATACTTCTCTGAATCTGGTCTCCCTTTGATGTCTTTTAGATTTCCAGGACTCTTCGTACACTGCTTGCTCAACGTCTGTCTCTGGTCAACTCCGATCTTTGTCCAACCTCTTTACTTCGTACGGTACTTGGTCAAGCTTCGATCTTGATCACTTCCTGACTTTGGCCAATATGACATGGGTGTTCGTTCCAGGCTAACTTGCTCAACCATCGTACTTGCTCAATGCGACATTTCTTTCCAAATATTCGTCTTTTCACGTTTCACCTGCATAACTTGACCATAGACTCCAAATGTGCCCTCCCAGACACAAGCAAGGTGAAAACAAATAAAAAGACTCGATTAACTTGACTCAAAAGAACTAAAAATGAGCCAAAAAATATGGCTCATCACACGCACACACTTTAATTACGCTTGTCCTCAAGCGTGTGGTATGACTCGCGCTGCTCAAGTAGAAAACAAGGGAGGGAGGGAAAGAAATAAAAAGAAGACAATAGCATGCTTTTCAGAATATTACCTTGATGAAGTAAACAGATAGTCAAAATCATAGTCCAAGGGATGCATAAAAAACAGTCAAGACGCTGCAATAGGATTTTTGGTTCTCTCCCTTAGTGTTTCTCTCTTTTAGTGTATAGGTAGTGTATCACTCAATTTTGTTTTGGAATGCGTTTTGCCTTGGGCTTGACCAATTTCTAACCTATGACAATTCTTAGTTGAGCTAGGCATATCATCAGGACTTTTTAGGGTGTTTGTGTAGGCTGTATTGGGCATCTCTCCATGTTGACCGTAGGCAGTGTTGCTGTTTTTACTTAGCAACTTTTTTTTTCGTACCTCTAATTCATTCCCTTTCTTATGGGTCTTAGCACAACCATTTATTCTGGAGTTTTTTTTTTTTTTTTTTTTTGTACCTTGACCAACCAGTTCGCAGGATTTGCTTGCTGCTATTGACAAGTTTTTTTTTTTTGTTTTTTTTTGCTGAAGACTTCTTTCTAACTTGCCCCTTTTATGGACTCGGGCATGTTTTCTTGTTGGTCAGGAATTTCCCCCAGGTGATCAAAGAACAGGCTAGGCTCAAGGGGCTATCAAGGGTCTTCTTTATTTAATGACAAAAATGAACAAATTGCCTAAGTCATCTTATACCTCAACTCAACTTTCAAATCACACAAGCAGAAATAAGGCAAACCTCAGCATTACGGCATTCCAAACAAACTCTCAAGAAATAAATATATTCATAATGTTGGCTCAAATCTCACGGCTACCTAATTGCAGTTCCATCGTCCCAATTCTCATGCATAGACTAATAATTTTGAAAACTGTTCAAATTGACCAAGTATATTCATCAAGCATGCGACACGACCAAGGACAGGGGTTGATCCTACCCGTTCCCCCACTCACACACTTTGCCTCCGGCAAAGTGGGTGAAATAGTAATAAGATTGGGCAGGGACTTCCCTTATCATAAACTACGACTCCAAACGACGTTGGCGCACCTCTCCACTCACACACTTTGCCTTGGGCAAAGTGTGTTAATGAAAAGATCAACCCTTGACTCGAAAGAAAAGAAAAGGGAAAGAAAAAAAAAGAAAAAAAAAGTGGGAGGGCAAGTGAGGAGGAGGTAAAGTCATGGTAGAACCTGAATTGAGCATGGGTGAAGTGGACCATTAATGATTTCAGCAGCTCTACGAGGTCATCTTTGCATGTTGCCCTGATGCCTTAGGACTACGCTCTCAGTCAATAACTTGGGCACGTCTACCCATGCCTTGACTTCTCTCCAATGGTCATCCTTGCGACTTCAGGGAACTCGTCCATCTTCTAGCGTAAACAGACTGCTGCAAGTTGACCAAGTAGATTTGCGGTATGCTCAAGCAGCTACCTTTATCCCCTCCTTGACCTACACATTAAAAACAAACAAACCCTTTCTCCTTTTGGATTCAGATAAGTCAAAGTTCTCCATTCAATTTTATTCAAAATAAAAGAAAATAAAACTAAAATATTTTACAAAAAATACCAGGTTGCCTCCTGGCCAGCGCCTTAGTTATCGTCATGGGCATGACGTGATGTATGCTCACCATTCTTCACAATGAAAGGGTTTGAGCTTCTCCTCGTTATGGCCATATGAGGCCTTCAGGCACTTGAGTAAATCTGTGAAGTTGCTCATCATCCATCCATGTAAAGTG
Source organism: Euphrasia confusa (assembly GCA_954870475.1). NCBI lineage: Eukaryota > Viridiplantae > Streptophyta > Magnoliopsida > Lamiales > Orobanchaceae > Euphrasia > Euphrasia confusa. The sequence continues at coordinate 36,340,440 of OX940957.1, forward strand.
CCTGGTGCTTTGCCCAAACCAAATTGTACTTGCATGTTGGTCAGGGGCGAATTGCTCTTCTCTTCCGGATTTTGGGCGAACAACCCTTGTGTCTTCCTTTCTGAACCTTCACTTAAAACATCACTATTGATCTCACCAATTTTATTTGCATGTCCAAAGTAGAGAAATTTCGTGTGCTTGGGCAATATCTTCGTTTTTTCCTTGGGTGCCCGTTCAAAGGCTGGCTCCAATCTCTCTTCTAGGACATCATTCCCAGTTTGCATCATCTGAATTAAATTATGCCAATATGAAATACCTCATGTTTCTTCACTTGGACGATATTTGGTTTCTGCTCTTGGGCAAGTTGCTCCTCTTGGGCATGTTGCTCTTCTTGGACAGGTTGTTCTTCTGCTACAGGTTGCTCCTCTTGGTGGTTGTAATGCCCATAACCCAAATTAGGTGTGTTGGTCAGAGCGTACTGGTCGTAGCAATTATGTTCGTCTTGCTCATAACTGTGCATTGGCCAACCTGCGTGTCTTCTCTCATAGTGTAGTGGTGGGCGCTGGTCATGATCAACTTCATTTGTTTCGACTGCTTTGAGTGGTCTTGTGGCCATAATCTCCGCGAGTTTCTCGATGGTGCCGCAAAGTTTATCAATTTTATCTTCGGCAGACTTGGGCATAGCAGATGTCTGCTTGGGCAAGTTGTCTTCATCTTCACGGGATCCTTCGGCCAAGTCTTTCAATATTTTGAACGCCTCACTTGCTGTTTTATCGAGAATAGAACCTCCACATGCAACATAAATCATCATTCTTTCTTGTCCTCTCAGTCCGGATCTGAAGTATTGGATCAATTCATGATCCGGAAATAGACGATATGGGCATAGTGCTTGAATCTCATTGAATCGTACCCAATAGTCGTAGAAAGATTCTCCTGTGCCCATTTTGATGTTGTAAATCATCTTCTTCATCTGCATGATCCGGGATATGGGGAAGTGCTTCTTCAAAAATTGACGTTGAAGCTGCTGCCATGTTGTAATTTCGCCCCTGGTCAAGGTGTACAGCCATTCTCTTGCCTCGCCGGCAAGGGAGAAGGGAAAAGCTAATAGTCGGATGTACTCTGCCAGGTTGCCCATAGCAGGTATAGTCCCACATGCTAGCTCAAAATTTTGTAAATGTACTTGAGGGTCCTCCCATGGCATATCGCTGAACTTGGGCAACAGCTGCAGAAAACTGGGTTTCATTGACCAATCTGTAGTGATGTTGGGCAGTGTTATGCCCACAAGTTTAAAGTCCAAAAAGTTAGGGAAACTCAATTCCCTCAATGTCTGCTCCACTCGTCGGTTGTTCAGGTCGTCCATCTTTTCTGTCCTCTGCTCAAGTCTGGATCTTGAGCAAAGGTGGGTCTCTGGGCTGCACGTGCTGCTTGGCCTGCTTTCTTCGTCCTGCTCCTTGCTGTCCAATTGGTCAACCTGGAACAAAAACAAAAAAAATCGCAAGTCAAATAGCACAAAGAAAATAACTGGAATATAAACTCCCCGGCAACGGCGCCAATTTTGACGCTACCGTCGTTTGAGTAGCGCAAAATAAATTTATAAGAACCTAAAGCTTCATACCAACAACAAGTATTAGTGGTAAGTATTAGGTGTCGATCCCACGAGGAGTTTATCGTTATTTTCTCACGGCGTTGCCCAATGTGGGTTGTCACGTTTTTAGAAAGTGTTTTGAGTGAATGACCGAACAACTAATATAACTAAAAGTAAATAATAAAGCAACTAAAAATAAAAGCAAGAAATAAAATACTCAGCTACTGTACTTGACCAATACGAAAATAAACTACTCAACTACTGAACTCGACCAAACCGTTAAACATAGCATCTGGGCATAGTCGTCACCTTGTCTACCTGATCAAGTTTCTACTGTTCATCGGCACGTAAGATTTTGCTAACAGCTTTATCTTTCGGTTATAGGTTGTCCAATTAAAGTATAAACGCCCCTATGATGTCACGCACGCCAATACCCCAACCCTTATTCACTCTTTCAGTTTAAAGTTTTACTAGATCTCTCTAAGCACAACTTCTAGTATTGATCAATTTGACACTATGTTAGCCGACATGAGTCTAAGTTGATCAACCCGCCTTAATCTCTAAGCGAACCCAAAATGGCCAATAGCATGCCCGGACAGACCCGAGTCATACGACCACATCTCCAGCAACATGTAATACTATGCGGACGCCCAGTCTCCCGGCACGTTGATCCGCGTATGTGTGTGTTAGGTGAAAAGGGTTTCCTACTGGCTACTGTACGTTGCCCAAGTCCCTAACATGCCTGTAGATACTACCCTGTTGAATCGGGAACAAAACTAAGTTAGTTGCTATAATCAAAAGCCTCTCAGTATTTTAGACATCAGACAGACCAAGTTCGGACCTTGCCCAGGCGCAGATTAACTAGCTATGCATGAACAAACGTAAAATAAATAAAATAAAATAAAAAGAAAACATGCTGGAATTAAACTAAGAAATTAAAGTAACAATTGTCTTGAATTAACAGAAATTAAAAGACGAAAATAAAAGCATGAAATAAAAACGAAATTGCCCAGCTATGCCCGAAGGCAATAGCCGGGGAGAACTCGTCTTCTTCTTCTTCTTCCGATCTTCTTTGGTGTGGTGGCTGATGTGTATATGTGCATAACCTCTCTTCTCCTTAGTTAGCCACGTGATTTCTAGGGCTTCATGTGTATTTATAGATGCTGGAAGTCTTGGGCTCCAAGTAAAATCGCTGACTTGATCAGTTTAATTGAGATAAGGAAATAAAAGATTCTTTCCTTATCCTTTCCTTAAAAATAGGGATCCTGCCGCGTCCTTGACCAATTCCGTGTAGATATAGGACTCAATCTGATGTAGAGACGTGTTGGACAATGACTCTAACGTTGGATGAGAGTCCAACTTTGATACTTCTCTGAATCTGGTCTCCCTTTGATGTCTTTTAGATTTCCAGGACTCTTCGTACACTGCTTGCTCAACGTCCGTCTCTGGTCAACTCCGATCTTTGTCCAACCTCTTTACTTCGTACGGTACTTGGTCAAGCTTCGATCTTGATCACTTCCTGACTTTGGCCAATATGACATGGGTGTTCGTTCCAGGCTAACTTGCTCAACCATCGTACTTGCTCAATGCGACATTTCTTTCCAAATATTCGTCTTTTCACGTTTCACCTGCATAACTTGACCATAGACTCCAAATGTGCCCTCCCAGACACAAGCAAGGTGAAAACAAATAAAAAGACTCGATTAACTTGACTCAAAAGAACTAAAAATGAGCCAAAAAATATGGCTCATCATCCCCAGAAAGTTTTCTTTGAGAATAACTGCTCGAAGGTTTTCTCACCCTATTCCGTGGTCCAAGAGCAGAACTACAGGGCTTCTTTGTCTGCTTCTCCATTCCATGGTTTATGCCCTTAGGTTCGAAACCTTTGGCTTTGGCCATAAGAGCTTGCGATTGTCTCAACTCATCCAAAAGGTCCAACATCTCGAAAACGTGTTCAAGCGTTTCCTCGAAGCGACTGACCTTTATGAGTATCCTCATCGCCTCTTTTCTAACCTTCTCGTTGTCTCTAAACATAAGCTTGAGTTTTAGCATGATATCATGATTGGTGGTTAATGCAAAAGCACTGCTCCACTTCTCAAAATCATCTTTTTCCTCAATAGTTGAGACACGAATTGGTTTAGGAGGACAAAGTTCACTGAGTACAAACTTGTACTCAGCAACAGTCTAGGAAATGTCTAACTCGTTATTCCATCCAACACAGTATGGAACTAGTGCGTTGAATTCCTTGAGTATCATAGAAAGTGGGTTCATAGCTATTCTCTAAACCTATAAGCACATTTAAACAAACAATTAATTTAATATCCGATATTATCTCCCTCAAATAATATCATTAAATTACTAATCACATCTAAAATCCCATCAGGTAAGGCAAGCCACGTGGTGTGGACGTTTACCCACCCAAATGATTTAGCAATTAGGTTTTCTTTGGTCATACATCACTTATAGCGTAACCTCATGGGGAGGAATACTATAATGCGTATCTAAGTGTAAACCATTACTCAGCACCAAAGTGAATCGCTTGGAATTGCTATATCACCGCAAGCCACGTGGTGTGGACGTTTACGATAACTTCACAACTCTTCACAATTCCTTACAACTGTCTACATCAATTAATCCAAAATCCGTCAGTATAGCAAGCCACGTGGTGTGGACGTTTACTACACCAAGAGATTTTTATAATTGACTCCCAATTATGAGATCCATTCGATTTTCGTAAATCAAGACGCGGAGAATCATAAGTGAAACTCGAAGTTTCTAACCAGTGATTCACCATGCGAACAACCCTATCTCTCATTAGATGAGGGAGCCGAGCAGACAATCGATCCATCTATCAAAGAATGGTACGACTGCCTCTAATTTGTGTCATCCACATGACCAAGTGGCTTTGGCTCCATTCCACTCCCCGGGGTGAGAATGAGTCGACTTGAAGTCAGTTTCAGAAAGACAAATTAGGCATTGTTTGATAAACTTAATCAATGTTTCTCGTAAGAGGAATTACAAGAATTCTCCTCCAATGACTCATCTATATGAACTTCAAAAGTTCATAAGAGTCACCAAGAGAACAGTAATGGAGACCATGGGAATGTTTCCATCCCCTCTCCCACTTAGCTTTTTATAACAAAGGGATACGCTATCTAATGCATAATTAAACACATAAGCATGCATACAAGCAATAAAGCACATAGCACATAGTCAAAATAAGCTAGAAAATTATTTTCCGACTATCATGGCTTTATTCCATCTTCGTATGCGTCTTCTAGTCTTCAGTCTTCGTTCTTGAATGCTCCATGTGACGAGAATATTAATCCCAATATTTAAATCTATTTATTTTCAATAAATCCAAAAGATACTTAATTCGAAAATTAAGTCAATCGAATAAATCAAAAATAAAATTAAATATTATTAATATTTTTATTTATTCATCTTCCTATCTAATTCTATTAAATCTCTAGAATAATCTATCCAAGTCAAACTTGGAATATTCTAGAAGACTTCTATAATAGAATAAGGAAATAAAATAAATTAGGACTCTTCTACTTTCCAAGATTAATTAATTTCCATTTCTATGAAAATTCCCATAAAATAGGAATAATCAATTAAGAAATAAATCAATCCTAAATTAACTTTTATTCCTTTCCAATTCTATTAAATCTCTAGGATCCTATTCCAAGTAGAACTCGGAATACTCTAGAAGACTTCCATAATAGAATAAGGAATAAAATTAATTCCAATTAATTCTTTTCCTAATCCATGAGAATTCCCAAAAAATAGGAAAACTCAATTAGGAAAACCGAATCAATTAGGTAAGTAGAATCTTGGTAGGAGTAGGAGTAGCACGGGTTGGGGATCCCCGCACCACCCCCACCGTCGACCACCACCACCGCCGGGCACCACCGCCGCCGCCCCCTAGCCACGCGCCACCACCACCGGTGGCCGGCGTGGCCGGAAACCCTAGCGGGCAGCCCCGGGCGTGGGGTCGATCGATCCTCATGGGGATCGATCATGGGGATGATCGACCCCCCGGTTTTTCGTCCTCTTTGTCTTCTTCGTCTCATGAGTTCTCCGGTGGTCGTCTCGGAATCGATCCAACGTAAATAAATTACAAGAAATAAATTTACAATTCCGGTATCGATTCTATACATGAAATCGACCCTATACACTTTCCGGAAAACATAGAACGTAATAATAAATCCTAAATTCGGTCAACCCCCGAATTTTTACTATTACAAGCATTCATCCACACAAAACGAATCTCGACATGTCCGAGAGTTTAATAAACGAACAATCATGGTAAATTAAATAGCAATTAATTAAACGAATAATTAACAATTAATTTAACCATGATAGTCGGAATCCCTGCAAGGTAGAACACAATTGAACACATACATGAACACGAAACCAAACGCTCTGATACCAATTGCTGGAATTCGATGTCCCGGGTTATCTAAATTTGCGGAAACCGACAACCCGACCGAAAACCCGTCGCCGGAGAACCAACCGCGAACCACCGCACGACCCGAGGCTCGACCGAGCACCGCACGGGCGAACCCGCGCGCCCAGCCGAGCCCCCGCACGGGGCTCGCGATCGCTCTCGTAGCGATCGCTGGGGATGCACGAGGCATCCCCGGGGCTGCTCGTAGCAGCCCCGCAGCGAGCCCACGGCTCGCTGCCCAGCGGGGCCTAGCCCCCGCACGCATCCGCTGCGGGCGAACCCGCAGCACGTACGGGGTCGCTGCGGGTGACCCCGCAGCTTACCCGCGATCGATCCTAGGATCGATCGCACCCCTCGGCTTCGGCCGAGGGTTTCTCCTAGCCGCCCCGCACCGGCGGTCCGAACCCTAGGGTTCGACCGCCACCTTCGATCCTCGCCGGGGATCTCGAATCCCCGTCCCCGAGGTTCGTCGTTTTTCCCGGATCGTGCGTTCATGTATGTATCACAATTAATCCACATAAAATCATAGAAGGGAGTATATGATTTTACCTTTTAATTCGTTGTGCGGAGAAACGAATCTAAGTTGATGACCTTACGATCTTCCCACGTATTCCTTGCACTAGCTTGAACGTCGGGTGGGCGACGATCCTCCAAGCTTATGGATCCTCTTCTCTCTCTCTCTCTACTTTCTCTCTCTAGGAGAATTATGATCTTGTGTTATGTTATGTAGAATAGAGAAGACCATGTAGTGCTTTTATAGGCTACGTAGGGGATCTAAAGGAGGTGGAATATTGAGCTTCCAATATTAATGATTAAATTGAGACCAAGCCCAAATCTATTAATCTCCCATTAATATTAATTAATTTATTTTCCACTATATAAATTAATTGCACTCCCAATATTAAACCATATTATATCAAATAATATTTCTCCGGTAGTATTATTTATTCCGTGTATTTAAGATTTAAATATCCATGAATAAAATTAATTTATTGCTAATTAATTTATTCATCTCTTTAATCCGAGACTAGTACCATTCAACCTTAATTATTGTGCTGAACGAATCCACTCATGAGGTTTACACAATAATTCCTTATGAACTCATCTCGGGGATATTATCAACCCTTCCGGGATACACTGTCCGATCAATTATTCACGGCATGCCATATATGAAATATAGTGACCCAACTTAACCGGTAATTAACCCAATAATTAAATTGGTTAATTCCTTTGGTAAATCAAAGTCACTTATATTAAATATACACACCCGCAATAATATCGGGATTAAGAATAAAATACACTGAGACTCGAATCGATTATCGCCGGCAATCCTAATCGATGAATCTCAACGATCCGCTCAATACACCAAGTGTACAAGTGTGATAAAATAATTAAGATAAATTATTTTTTCTCTCACACAACGACTATACCGATGGATTGGTCCGGGTCCATCTAGGTCGTGAGCCACTGTTTGATTAAATACGAGTAACCGATAGTATGATCTTCTGTGTGCCCATGCAACACCATACTAACTACAACGTATAAAATCTAGGACTATGAATTTGCATATATTTAATTAATAATAATTAAAAGCAAACAATTGTTTATTAATTTAATAGATTAAATGCTATGATCGGGAGTTTACCGTTACTTAAATCTAGACATTAAGTACACAACTCCAACAGGCGTAAATCTGGGCCGGTCCAAACAAAAGCCCATATGTTATGGTGATTAGGCCCATTAGGTTAAAAAGGGAAAAAACCCTAATTGTATCCCTATAAATATACTAGTACCCATACCAAAAAAGACAGATCTGTGAACCCCCAAAAATAGAGATATTTCCTTTTCAAGCTTAAGTCTTGGTTTTCCTTTTTGAGAGAGAGATTTTCTGTTAGTTCAATCCTCAAACCCACCCGTGAGTTCACGAAGGAGAAAAGACCCTTTCTGTTCGGCTTTTTTCACTCGTTAACAATACTTAACCAAAAAAAAAAACCACAATTTTAAGCAAAGTAGGAATAGTGCTCAATGCTCATGTCATAGTAGCACAAACATGTACAATTTATAGGAAATTATGTAACTTTTCAAGTCCTAAGATAGTTGACAATAGTAATTGACACAAAAAAAAAATTTAATTTTTTTATTTTAAAATATAATTTTATTATAATTAATCATTTTTTTTAATTAAACTCTACTCATAAATACTTTATTTTTCATTTTAAAAAATAGGGATTATTACAAAAATCTGCCCAAGGTTTCGACATTTTTGCACTTACTTACCCGAACGGAAAATGGTTACACTCACCTACCTTATCTTTGCACCGTTACACAGAAATCTACTACTTTAGTCGGACCGGAATATTTTTTAGAATATTCCGAGCGTGTGTAATTAACTTGCTTAAATAGTCAACTTCAAGATTAACATTGAGGGTATACTTGTCTTAACACATATTATTCTTTATTTTTTAATAAAAAAATTAAAAGTAAAAAATCAAAATGAAAGAATCTTTTTGCTTGATCATCTTCTTCATGACAGATCCGTAGCAGTCCTTCTCCACCATACAACATTTGTCTTCCATCTTCTTTGAATAATCATATTATTTCTAGTTATCACATTTTTTTCTTATACAATAGGGATATCTTTATAAGTTCCAGATGGTTGGATCTATGTCTTCCAGATCCAGATCCAGAGAGTCGAGGAACATCGCAGCGCCGTGATAACTCGTTGCTAGACCAAATTAACAACGCCCTCCAAGCCAGAAATATTCAGGATCTGCCATCCAGTTGTCGAAAGATGGAGCACCACCGCAGCACCTCCCCCCGCCGATCGAGCTCGCCGTTCTAACCAAAGTCGCTCCGCCCCACCCGCCGAAGTCGTCGCTGCCTCGCCTCTCTCCTCTCGTCTTTGAGATGTAGTTGGTTGAAACATGATTTGTTTTTTCCTTATTTTTTGTTAATTTCTGGAAATTGGTTGTTGAAGATGATATTGAAATCGATGATTTCATGTTTTTTTTATTTATTTATAAAAATAATGTTTGATTTATTATATTTTTTTTTTAATTTATGCTGGAGGTTGACATGGAGAGAGAAATAGAGAACTATAGGGAGAATTGAGGAATTTTTAGGGTTCTTGAGCTGAGAATTTCCAGAAAATCAGTAAATGTTTGATTTATTAATCTTTCATGGAGTCAAGGGTACTTTCGTAATCGGCCATCAAAAATACATAAAAAAATATTAAAAAACATAAAAAAAAAAATATGGATAACGGAATATTCTACGGAATATTCAACTCCGTCTAAAAAAATAGTTAAGTGTAAAACGGAGAAACGATTAGGTAGTCTAAAAAAATAGGTAAGTGTAAAACGGAGAAACGATTAGGTAGTTGACTGTAACCATTTTCCGTTCGGGTAAGTAAGTGTCAAAATGGCGAAACGTTGGGCAGGTTTCTGTAATAATCCCTAAAAAATATTTTTACTTTTTACTTTGTCGTCAAAAAATTGATATTTTTCTTAAATTTAATACCCATAAAAATATGACATTTATTTTGAGATAGAAAAACTAAAAAATATTTTTACTTTTTACTTTGTCGTCAAAAAATTGATATTCTTCTTAAATTTAATACCCATAAAAATATGACATTTATTTTGAGATAGAAAAACTACAGTAGAAACTCCTCATAAGTTATCTTAAACATGTAATTATTGATTTTAATAAATAACAATATTATTAATAATTTTTTTTATTATATATTAATCATTTATTCCTATACATTTAAAAAATATATGATTTATAATAATTTGGAGTTTTTCTATTTATAAATAGTAGCAAATTGAGACCTGAATTTTTTATTAATATATTGAATTTATTCCTATATAGAGTTACTATATAGAGTTTTTAGTTAGTATGTTATAGTTAACCTGATTTTTTTATTACTATAAGGAGTTACTATATAGAGTTTTTAGTTAGTATGTTATAGTTAACCTGATTTTTTTATTACTATAAGGAGTTACTATATAGAGTTTTTAGTTAGTATGTTATAGTTAATCTGATTTTTTTATTACTATAAGGAGTTTATCATTATACAGAGTTTCTATTGTATGTTATGGTTGGCCGTAAATTTTGTATACTCATTCATTTTCCATGCTAGATTGCTAGTGAATTATATACGGAAAAATGAGCAAAACACTTGAATTATTGTATCGGAGATCGACTAAACGCTGTGGAGAAAGAAAAGAAAACTTTAGACATCATTATAGCAATCGTTACAATATGTTTGCTCTCAATAGTATTTATTATTTCATTTATACTCTTAAAAAGAATGAAAATGAGTTGGCATGTTGTGCAATTATAGGGAGGATCCTATTATATGATGGAAGCAATTTCTTGGCAAGATCAAATGTTATGGATTCAAATCACCACACGCACCGATCATTGTCTTGTCTATATAATTTTCTTATGTCTAATTTGTCAAGTCACATTCGATGAACCAATTATAATTAATTATTTATATTGTGAACTTAATCATGATTAAGTGGTTTAATTAAGGTACATATTCTCGAAATTTTAAATAATTGATATGAAATGAACGTGTTGATTTCGTGTGTGATTCGGTCAACCCATTTTTTGTGAAAATGTTAAAAAATACCCTTAAGTAGATAGCGAAACATCTTATTTGCACTAGCATATACAAATTATGTTTTTCTACACTAAAGGACGGATATACCCTTAAGTAACAATAAGGCCGGCATTTTCCTTTATTTACATTAGAAATGTTTAGCTATATCGAATATAAATGTTTTGTCGAATAGACTTATCTCTATGTCGAATATTTGTTTTTTTATATCGAATACATTTACAGAACCATTTCTCAATAAATGTTTGTCAATATATTTAAGCCTTTGTCGAATGGTAGGTAACACTTGTCGAATGATATTTAATGTTTTTCGAATGAAATGTAAGCCTTGTCGAATGAGATTAACCTTATCGAATGGTATTTAATGTTTATCAAATACAAGTAACCATTATTCCCGAATGAATATTTATTTGTTAGAATTAATATGTTTGCGCATGAATAAATATTTTTATTTGTGGAATACATTTTAAACTATTAGAATAAATATTTATTTTAGATTACTTTAAATAAATTTGCGCTATTTTAAATTTATTTGCGTAGGCTATTTTAATTTTTTTTGCGCTATTTTAAATTTATTTGTTTCCGCAATTTTTTTATTTTTGCGAATTATATATTTTTTGTTTTTAATGTTTGCGCATTATATATTTTTATTTGTTATAATATATTGTTTTTGGGCATTTAATAAGTATTTTTATTTGTCAAATATATTGTAAACGTAGAGAAATTATTACAAATTTAGTAAATTTATCATGAATTGAATGCAAACATGTACTCGATTCAAAAAACCATCGAATCCTATTCCAGGAACGTATTCGACAAGTTAATTACATTCGTAAACACTAAAACATATTGAAAAAACAAATTTATATTCGATAAACAATAAAAACATATTCGACACATAAATATAATATAAATATATGTATTCGACAAGCTAATTACATTCGATAAACACTAAAACATATTGAAGAAACAAATTTATATTCGATAAACAATAAAAACATATTCATATATTGAAGAAACAAATTTATATTCGATAAACAATAAAAACATATTTGACACATAAATATAAAATAAATGTATTCGACAAACTATTCGATAAACAATAAAAACATATTGAAGAAACAAATTTATATTCGATAAACATTAAAAACATATTCCACAAATAAATATCACATATTCGAAACAAATTTATATTCGATAAACATTAAAAACATATTCTACAAACAATTGTATTCATAAAACAGATATATTCGATAAACAATAAAAACATTCGACAAATAAATATAAACATATTCGATAAAGAAAATATTTTCATTCGATAAACAATAATTTAGCATTCCAGAAAAGTTAGAAAAATTTAACATAAAAAAAAAATAACGGTAGAATATTGTTGTCGAATGGTATTATCGAATGGTATTGTCGAATGGTATTTTAACCCATTAAAGTTAGAAAAATTTAACATAAAAAAAATAACGGTAGAATATTATTGTCGAATGGTATTATCGAATGGTATTGTCGAATGGTATTTTAACTCATTCGATCAGCTCTAAGGGCAAATTGGGGCATTCAGCGCTTTTTAGTGTAAAAAACCATACTTTTTATATGCTAGTATAAATAAGATGTAGCGCTATCTCATATAGTGTACTTTAATTTTTCTACTTTTGTTCTGAACACTAAAGAGATTCAAAAGGAAATTAATTAAGAAATGATAGATCATATTCGTCGGAATATAACACTAATTATAATATGATACTCGTAATATGAACAGATTTCTGTTCCTTAAAACGTGATGTGGAATTGCGACACGTGACATGCATCAATTGGAAGGAAACAGGAAAAGTCGGCATCGCAGCATTATTAGTTGATTCCCACTTCCTCCGCAGACTTAAATTGAAACAAGCCACGACGACCCTGGTCCAACTTCAAACCAAAGGGCATTTTCGTCAATCGGAACCTACTACTGCCTTCGGTTCGGTAGTAGTATATGTATATCCGTATATATGGATAAGGATTAAGGCTTCCTTTTATTTATTAAATTTTCCAAAAATAAAATAAACTTCCTTAAATTAAAATTATTAATTAAAAATTCGTCACACCCCCGGCTATATATATACCTCTCTCTCTCCAGTATCGTCTCAAAACAAATCAATAGAAAAATCAAAACAGATAATTATAGTAATTCAGTATTTCCTAATATTCAATTTCACGTAAAAAATGGTGGATTTGGATTGGAAAACAAATATGATCGCATCTGAATTATCCCCAAAACTTGCGGGCAAAATCCAAATTTCGATTCCGCCGCCGAAAATCCGCGCGTCCGAGCTATCGGCGGCGCCGGACACTTCCTGCTCGGCGTACGAGCAATACCTCCGCCTCCCGGAGCTTCGAAATCTGTGGTCAGCAGCCGAATTTCCTGCCTGGAAGAGCGAGGCGATCCTCAGACCGGCTTTCATTGGGCTGGAGATCACATTCAGGTTAATTTCGACCGTGTTTACCGATCCGAGGCCCTACGCGAACCGGCGTGAGTGGACGCGGCGGCTGGAGGCCTTGGTCTCGAGCCAGATCGAAATCATAGCCGCGATTTGCGAAGCAGACGAAGAAGATCCGGAGACCAAGGCTACGATTCCGATTGTGGATCTGGCATGCGACGGCGGCGCTCTGGCGCCGACGAAAAGCTTTGCGGAGGTTTGGAAGCTGTCGGGCGACACGGTGGTGGTTAGCCACGTGAGCGAGGGGAGCCTACTGCCGCGGCTGGCGGATTGGGACCAATACGACGTCGTCGCGAGGAAGATCCAGTACTCGATCGAGTGCTGGATGCAGGGCTGCCCGTACACGCTCGGGTTGGGCGAGCCGAATCTGAGCGGGAAGCCGAGCCTGGAATACGACCTCATCTGCAAGCCGACTTCGGTTCACAGCCTGAAGAAATGCCCAAACGACGACGTTCACTCGAAGAATCCCGAGAACCGGACGCTCTACTCCACGCACCAGATCCTCGAATCGTGGATCCGCGTCGCGGCGGAGCTCCTCGAGCGAATCTCGGAAGAGATCGAGTCGCGGCGGTACGAGCGGGCGGCGAGCCACTGCTGGGCGCTCGAAAAAGTGTGGGCGACGGTCGGGCAGATCGAGGATCTTCACCTAGTGATGGATCCGGACGATTTCCTCCGCCTGATTCAGAATGAGCTCTCTATCCGGTCGGATCTGTTCTGTTTCAGATCTCGCGGGCTCGTCGGAATCACGAAGGCGTCCAAGGATTTGAAACACAAGGTTCCGGCGGTTTTGGGGGTGGAGGTGGACCCCACGGGCGGGCCGAGGATACAGGACGCGGCGATGGAGTTGTACCGGAGGAAGGATGGGGGCGGGAAGATCGAGCTGCTGCAGGGAATGCAGGCGGTGGAGGTGGGGGTGAAGAGGTTTTACTTTGGATACAAGCAGCTTCTGGCGGTGGTGATGGGGAGCCTTGAGGCGAATGGGAATGGGAATGGGAATGGGGAGATGCTCAAGGAGATATTTATGGAGCCCACGTATTTCCCCAGCTTGGACGCGGCAAAAACGTTTCTCGGTGAGAGGTGTTGATCATCAAATGTGTCTTACAACACGAGATTATTAATTCTAGATTGGTGTCTTGTATATAAATCTACACTTCTGATCAATTTTTATTTTTTTGCATATAGTATAATAATATGTTTGTTTTGGATCCAACGTACTGAAGTTTGTTTATGTTTAAGATCACATTAATTAAAAATATGAAGAAATTCACAATGAGCAATTCAAACTGTGACATTTTTCATAGTGGCGGGAGAGATTGATATGAAATTTTATATGATTTCGTGATGTTCAGTGTTAACTAGTTAGGTTAAGTCAAAAAGTTAAGAAGGTGACTTCAAACGTATTATTTATTTATTTTGTAAGTAAGAGAGACGAGAAATTTCAGTCCAACTCGATCGTTAACCTCTCGATCGAGTAGAATTAAAATGAAGGATGTGCCGATCAATCGGGTAGGATGTAATTATTTTTTTGATAAGGAAGAGAGACGAGAAACTTCACCCTCACCTGATCGTTGGTCTCTTGGTTGAATATATAAGATGTAAATCGAAGGATATGCTCGAGTAAGCAGACACTCTCCCAACCAGTGGCGGAGCTAGAATTTTTTTTCTCTGGGGGCTTTGGTAATATATATATATATATATATATATATATATATATATATATATATATATATATATAAAATACAATAAAATATAATAAAACACTTAAAAAATAAGTTAATGATGAAATAAGTTAATAAAAACAAGAAAAACAATATTTTAAATATTTTATACAATAAAATTGATTAAACACATAAGTATATCATATATGTGCAAACTTTAACATTTATATATTAAAAAATAGATATTCTGAAAACTATAAGAACTAAATATTTAAATATTTCATGATTATCAATATATACTCAACTACTGTAGATTTAATTAAATATTTAATATATTATTATTAAATAATTGTATTAAATTAAATGTTTATACAAATAAAAATAAAAATAATAGCTGGTGGTTGTGTAAATTATTTTTAATTGAACTTGTACAAATTAAATGGTGTGTTAACGCTAAATAATTAAATTTTAAAGTTTAATTAAAAACAAAAAGTTAAAAAATAAATTTATTAACAGTAATTATCAAGATTTGAGAATTGATGATTTTCAGCCTCTATCAATTAATTATCTTTTCCGATTTTTCCTTTTATCAAGATATTCCTGTGGGGGCTTATCATTGATATTAACTATTTTCATATAAATTTTAGTTATATAAATAGATAAAAATTAATATCCAGTTGGGGCTTAAGCCCCCAGAAGAGTCTTCGTGGATCCGCCCCTGACTCCCAACAAGTCTTATCGACAAACTTCATAATATTTTAATGTAAATTTGTCTCACTCAATATTCGAACTCTGCGACACTCATATCACCACAGACCTTACCACTCGACACTTTACCACTGGACACGCATTATTTTTTTTTTACCTCAACAAATGTTTTTGAAAAATCTTTCATAGAATTTTTTTAAATCGGTAGAATTAGAACAATATCCTATGTGAAAAAAAGAAGGCTAAATTACGAACGCCATAAAATTTGTATCCTTGTCATAAGAAAGTTGTTTTTGTTTTCCAAACAACCTTAGATTTTCTTTAATGTGGGGCTTTGCACGTCGAAGAAATTAAGGAGTGTTTTGTCTTCATAACTATATCCATACAAAAGCATGCCAAACATAATTAAGTACAGTATTTAATCAGTATGGAGTGCTTTATCGAATTTCTTGACTATGTTTTCAACTATAACCATAAACTTATTTATTACCAAACATTTGTGTGGCGTGTTTCATGCCAAAGTTCAAATTAACTAAGTTAGTGGGGAAACATAGTCTTACACTATAATTAATTAAGTGACTGTTTTCAACTGACAAAATAAGACTATGCCTTCAACTAAAAATAGTAATAGTATGGAATTTTTAATTTATGCTCCTCTAGTCAGCTGTAATTAAAGTATATTGACTAAAATCATTAAGTTATAATGGTGTATTAACTACTAGGAGTATTAAATAACTTCGGCTAAGGATGATTAATCTTTGAGTTTAATTTTTGACCATTGTTTTTTTTGTAAGTCACGAGCCATCGCCCCTTTGTAACTTTAAGCATGTGTATGTTTTGTTAGATATATTTTCACACTAATGAATTTTCGGTCTGCTTATCAATCACTGGGCCGACACATGAGCCCATAAGTATGTGGGCTTGTTTAAAAATAAGCCCAATTTAATCCAAATCAAATTCGGCCCAATGTAATTCTTGTGAGTAAAAAAAAAAAGGCAATTTGAGGCGAAATGTCCCAAAACACAGACTATTGATTGTATACAGAGCTACGTGCAAAACAACATTGTACACAATATCTAAAAATCAGATATTGATGCACAAACTCTCTATACCCCCCTCGAAAATTATAAGTAGAGCTAGCTAGCTTCGATTTTCAAATTAAACAGAACACGTACGTACGTGAATATATTGTTAATTAATTTATGAGATCGACAAGCCCGATCCGAACCCTTAGCTAAACGAAGCTCAATCGCAGATCCAAGGCCGGCTGATAGTCGATTTCACGGGCACCAATGAAATTGTACGCAAACGTCGTCGACCCGTTTCGCCTTAGCTTATCCGGATTAATGGCCGCTGATTCATTCAGCGGAAAGAGTTGGAGGGTTTCCATCACTACTCTTTCCGGCTCCAAGACATGATCATCGATATTTATGACCTCATCACAATAATCTATAATATCAAGAAGATCAAAAAAAAAAAAAATCATGAATATTAATTAATTAATTAATTGATAGTTTAAAGAAATAGAAAAAAAAAAAAGAGTGAGATGTTACATTTTGTGGATGAGAGGTTATTGGTAGTAGTATCTTGAAGGTGGTCTAATTGCATCGAAACCCTTCTTCGTTTTTGTCTCTCTCTGGCCTTGTGATTTTGGAACCAATAAAACACGTTTTTGCTTTCGATCTTACCGTAAACGCTGAGCTGCGAGGATATCTTTTGTATCTGATCTGTGCTCGGAGTTCGAAGGCCTGACCGGAAGAGCTCGGTCAGAACCTTAACCTGTTCGCCGGTCGGGTTCCACCGACCGCACTTTGTCCCGCCGCCACCGCCGCGTGTTGCCCTGATGCAAAACCCTGATGATGAGTATTCATCCATATCTTAATTATAGTTTCTTTTCTTTTTTTTTTATGTAGGAAAAAAATGATTGAGTTGAATGGTTATTTATAGCACAAAGACAAAAAACGGTATGGGGTTCTGCCTTATTATTTTGAGCCATAACCCCAATATTTTAATCATTTTTCCAATTTTTGATAAATTCAAAGTTATGGAACCAAATTGATATATGTAATGTAATATTGTAATGTACATATTAATTTGCTGCACCATTAAATTGGGTTGACAACAGTTTTAAAATAATGTAAGAAAAATATTAAAAATAGCTAAATGTCAACTAGTATTTTTTTCATAATGAATTCATATTTGTATGTTAATTTTTACTCTTATAAAGAAATAGTGGTCTTTTATTTGTGACCTAAATTGCATCAAATCATGGAAAGAGTGAAAGATAAAAAAGCGTAATTGTAGTGAGAATATGTTGTTGACCAAATCAAAATTCGTAACTCTAGTTACTTGTTGATCACAATATATATATTTATCAAACCAACTCTTATAATCAGAGATTGATGTCGATCGATTGTGCGTAATAGTTTTTTTTGTTGTGTCTTGAGTATAATTTTGGGAGATAACGAGCATGAAGTGTGATATACTTCAATGTTGGATGGGAAAATTGGATTCTCAACATCACAATTCTAGACACAAGCAATTTTGGCTTTAATTGAATTTAAACAAGACTTTGGTGGGCTTGGCAAGATCCCAAAAATGATGAAATTGAAGGAGAAACAAAATAAGGATCCGAAAATGTTGAGAGCTAGTTGATTATAACTCGCAACCTCTCTACTTGAAGATGTGATGCATAAAAAAAAGACAATATATGGACATTATGCTGTTGAAATCGAGTTGCTTTACGTTATGAAGAGCTTGATGATCAAGATACACTTCAAACAATATCTGACTCTTCACAATATGCATTTAACTAGACTAGATAGGATCTCAAAATTTTGAGAAAAGGTACGATATTGAAAATTAGATGATTTGGTTGATGCGTTCCTTCTCACTTTTTCATGCAACTTAATTTTAAGGATACATTTCTCTATTTTCGGAAAACCATTAAACAAAATGATGTGATTGATGATCAACATACAAAGGAAATGATGAAATCTCTCGTTGATGATAAGTTTAAAACGCCGACCGAAAGATTTCTCAAGAAAAAAAAAAGGTAACAGATCAATAGATGAAAATTAAACAAGGAGTATTATTATTTCAAGAATAACTATGTTACCAGGAATTTGTATTAATGATAGGCGTACATGTTAAAAGTTTGAGCTCACATATAAGTTGAAATCAACTTATCATTTTAATAAACGGTAATACTATATGAACAGCCATAGGCAAAACTGTTCAAATTTATTTATTTTTATATAATTATAAATATGATACGTTTAATAAATATCTTTAAATACAAAATTTATCGTTTATTATATATTAATATATATATTTTTTATTTAATTGATCTTTTAGTATAAATATAAAAAATATGCATTATATTTAATTAAATTTTTTATTTTAAATTTTTGTACAATAGTATATATTTTATATATTATAACTAATCATAATAAATGTTAAAATAAAATAAAATATATATTTTTTGTATATGTGAATTGCAATGTCTCGAGTTCGAACTTGAGACACAGGTCTTCAATTGACAATAAAATATTATTATATGTATAAAAAATAAAAATTAAAGTGATTGTGTCCATGATTAGATTCTGCCTATTTAACACCCTCTTTTAATACTAAACAGACAGAACAAAGGCAGGATTTTTTTAAAAAATTATTTAAAATTGTTATAATATTTTTATTATAATTTTACCATATATTATAATTATGTACACTATATTAAATATATATTGCAAAAAAAAATATTAAGATAAAGATAATAAATATTTTTATATTTATATTAAAATAATTAATTAATTAGAAAAAAAAATTAATAAATTTATTAAGCTAATTATATTTATAATTATATAAAAATAAAAAATAAAAAAATTAATAATTTTAGGGAATTCTGCAGCAGAATATCCAAGAAATTACTTTTAATAAATTTAACTATTTAAGTATGACTCACTCCAACTCATTGATGTTTGTCTTAGAGATGATGGAATGGAGAAGATTGAGGAGCTTTAATTGTTTAATAAATTTGCTTGGTTTTTTGTGTGAATTGAAGATAGACATGCACAAAAGCCTGCCACTGTTCAATGTTTCGGGCCGCGAGCAGACAAAGCTTCGACTCGGCAATATCATATTCAATTCAAATATCAATAATATATTACTAGCTAGTAAATACATGAAATTTAAATTAGTTTTTGTGATTTTATAATTTTTTGTCATTAGTTTTAGTCAATTAACTAAATTTTTAATTTAATTTTTTTTTTTAAATTGTCTAATCCGATTTTTTTTATAATAATAATAATTTTAAATCACTAATATATTATTATTAATAAATAAAATTAATATTTTAAGTATAATTTGAGTTTTTTTTACCTGAAACGATTCATTGTAATTATTTTTTAATAAATTAAATAGATTAATTTGAATTGAATTTAATTGAGTTAAACAGGAAGGTGTATTAAATTGAATTAAAATTAAATTCAAAAACATATACGTATTAGAATTTAATTCAGCTCGTTCAACTCTATATAAATTTCAAAATTAAAATAATTTTGTTCAAAAACAAATTTAGCTCGCATGAATATTATTCATTATTTAAAAAGATTTAATAATATGTACAAATGATGTAATTACATTCAATTGTTCAGTTAAAACTCATTCAATTAAATTCAATGAATTCAGTGCAAGTCCAAGAACATGTCTTTAGTATCTAGTTATCTTATTTTTTATAAAATAAATGTTGTTTGAAGTTATTATGAAAATGGTACAAGTAAAAGGGAAAAAAAAAAAGGAAGGAAAGTCTTGATCATAAAACCAATCTGCAAAAAGAATGCATGTATATATAATACAGTATATATATGTATGTGTGTATATGGTTATGAAAGTCAAAGTTCACATTGTTTGATCCCACAAAACAATTCTGACATAGATACTCAGATTAATTGACCAACCCAAGTCTTCAAATTTCAGTCAAAAAAGAAAATATGACAATTAAAAGAACTCCTTTTAAGGTACTTAGAGAGACATAAAACTATACGACATAAAAAGCCACCAATTTTGAGAGAGAAAAACGACACACACGGGAGACCAAATTGTCTTTTATTATGTCCAAATGCTCATGTCTTAGGGAACTAATATATACATATACAAAATTGTTTCTTTAATGAAATTCATAAACGTACTTTGGTTTATTTCAAGAAATTAATTTGAGCTCTCCCAAGAAACGCATGCAGTGTTTTATAGATACTTTAATTAAGGATTGTATTTCATTAATTGGGTGGAAATAATTATTAATACACACATTTGTTTTTTAGGGTTTGTCCCTTGTATTGAGGGGGACTTAAGTTTCAACTACAATTTTTCAAAGTTATTTTATTTATTTATTCTTTTATTTTTTTGTTGTCTTGTATACCTGGTAGTTTTTCTTATCACTTTAACAAAACAATAAAATTGAAGTAATATTAAATTAATTTTAATATAATCACACGAAACCAAACTAAAAACGATAATATATATATATCCAACAGATAAAAATATTTCTGATTTTCTCTAAGATGGTAATTATAAGTCAACTTATCAATTAAGAGGCCGTTTGCTAGCTAGATGATACAACTTTCGTCCTATAAAAATGATCACACTTCAAATTATAAATGAAATGTGATTATTCTTATGATGCGGAAGGAATATGATTCTTCTTCACGAGTAGATATAAATTTGTTTTGATGAACATTTTTATTTCTCTATGGATTATGAGAAATTACGTAAAAGAAATTGCAGTCAATTATTTGGAGGAATTGCGTGATTCAATTAGAGATGCACATGATTCAAAGGACATTGCCCAATACGATTGTTGTGCGAGCCTTCCACAAGTCCCAACATTAATGTTTGTTTGGATCTCTCTATATATATGTACGTACATGTAATCGATCCCATTATTTACTAATCAATTTTATCTGTCCGTTTGCGCTTGTTGCTCTAGGCCACCTTTTATTTTATTCAAGATCGACTATTAATTAACTAATATTGTTGCTATAATTATTTCAATATACAGTACTTATTGTTGGATTAGTGTCGCTATCCATTTACATGTGGGCTAACTACATAAAAGAATTACAATTTACACAATTAACTTAATTAATTTTTTTTACTACTACGTGCGCACTACATTCATGAATAGGATTTTACGTATTTATGCATGCTCTATTTTTCATTTTTATAAAATACCTAAATGGTTAAGATGAGATCCATAAAAAACCCAACACGTGTAATTGTGCATATACTTGATTTGCAGCCTACCGTGGATTTAAATACAAATTATATATATTGATTTGTGAAGGCTCACGAGGTTGTCGAGAAGGATCGATTGGACTTATTTGTTTATGGTGAATAGATAGATTATTTTGGTTATTTTAATGAATCAAGATAATTTTAAAATAGAGACCATACGAAGAGTATGCAAATCAAGACAAATGAAATGTATAATTACCACAGTTTCATACTACATTTGATGAATGACCACAATTTTTTTTTTCCGTAAATATAAAAAGGGTGATCATTATTTGGGACGTAAATAATTGTTTTTAGGATGTTATAATTAAGATTTTTGTTTCCCAAAATAAGCTTAATTATTCAAAGTCTCTGGGCAAGGAAAGCTCATAGGAAGAACCAAAAGTAAGGATAAAAACAAGTGCCATGCGTCCGATTTACCTGTCCCTTTCCAACCCTCCAAATAGATAGATATATGTAAAAAGAAAAATATATTAATGTTGTAAATTCATGACCGTTTTTTCATCGAGCAAATTAAATGTTTTTTACATGTTTAACAGGAAATCAAAAAATAAAATGTTTTTCAGTGAGATTCGAGAACACTCGATCAGCTCTAATAAAGTAATAACGGGATTTTAGTTTCTTGTGTTTGGAAGTGAATAATAATAATAATAACAATAATAATAATAATAATAATAATAATAATAATAATGTGCGTGAAATGTAGGTCCTTAATTTCCGTCGGATTCTTTGTTGTCTCCACTAATATATGTCACCACTCAAAATCTATTCACGTAACTTTTGCCCCTTTTTTGGGACAACATTAGGGTTAAGATTTAAGATTTAATTGAGGTGAATTACTGAAATTGTAATGGATAATTGTATATGCTTGTTTTTGAAATAACTTAAATACATTAAGATTTGCTATTGAGCAATAACGATATGTTATTTTAGACTGAACTGCAAAAGTGATCTGAACGGAATTGAATTTATTTTTTTAATAAATTTTTTAATAATTTTTATTAATTTTTAAATATTTTTTTAAAAATATTAATAATATTATGACAATAATTAGTTTGTATATTTCAAATTATAGATTAAAATTATTTTTTATTTATTTTATTTTAATTTATTTTCAAATCAACTTAATTCAGCTGAACTGAACTAGACTGAAATTAAGTTCAAAGAGTCAAAATAAATAGATAATTCGTTGCACACTTTTACAATTTTCAGGTTACAAGCAAAGGTTGCAAATTTATTGCAACTAAAATGGTAAATCAATTATACTCTCAACGTCTCAAAAAAGGTAAATTTTACAAAAAAAAAAAAGAAAAGTAACTCAACTTATTTGAAAAATAAAAATCTAACTTGGTATAGCCGTGAGGAGAAAGTATTAACTATGGAATCCGACTTTTTTAACTTTAGGCAAAGAAGGAAAATAGAAGAGTTGCTTGACAAATGAATGTTATATAGTGTATTACATAAACTAAAGACAGCATTGAACATGGGGGAATCCAGGACAAATGAGTCATGCAGTCTCGACAAAGGAATTGATCAGAGTATCCATAATCATCTTCATAAGACGAGCACAAACAAAAACAAAAATAGGTACAGATGATGTATGTTTCCCTCGTTATAATGACAGAACCGATCAAAACTTAGAAGAATCTCCATATTATTATCAAATGATCTGGGCAGCTGTATTGAGCTTTTCTGCTAAGCTGAGTTGTGTCCTAGTAATGCTTGATAGATAAAGTAACAGCAGCTGGTCCTGCAAACAAGAAATCCAAAACAAAATTTATTGATAGAAATGTAGTAATTCCTCACTTGAAGTATCGTAACTCCTAACTTTAGGTTTTGAGACATTTCCTCCCTACCCATAAGTGAGAAACATCTTAAGCAAAAAATACATTTTATATTCAAAACCCAGAGGTTGGACACGGAATGGGAAAATGGGGGAAGCTAGCTAGCAGTACTTCATTAGATAATAAGAATATGAAATATCAGCTTTCTAATGAGGTGGTAAACGTTATTATACCTGCAAACTATCATTCACAAGCTTATCAAAAGCATGTGGTGATAGTTTAGGGAGGGATGCTATGGCTTCGGATATGAACCTTCCAATTTTCCTGTCGGCAGCACTGCGCCCTTCCTGAAAAATGGGAAAGGAAAGCAGTCAGCACAACTGGAGAAGGTAGACAAAAACACTACTCAAGGGCTTAAAACCAGCTAGCCATTATCTTACAACGACATCATCGACAAATTTATAGACATCGTCTATTAGAGCAAGCAACCGTTCCATGGAGGCTTCCATTCCCTCAAGATCATTGGGAATCTTGTCGACATTAGTTGGCTTAAGTACATCAACTGCAGAAAAAAAAGGAAAATGAAACGAGGATAACAATTAATTCACCTTCAATGTGACTGCCAATGGAAAATTAGAAAATCAAAAGGATAAGTCCTTTTATCTAGAAACACGTATATTATCAATTGCTGAACCCATATTGTATCATGCCTTGGTGCGTTTGACCGTCAATTTATTTATAACATAAACCCAGGTGCATGATGCGTCATGAACCTGGATTCATCCTGTGTTACTCGCATACTCACTATACGATGGAAGCAACAGAGAGAACATAATAATGTGTCTACAATGTGACTATGCATGAACAATATCATTTTTAAATACTTTATAAATATATCACAGTTCAAAATTAGTTTGCACTCAATAATCAGTGTTTGGTAATTGGTACCAGAACATTTGAAAGCCTATTACAAAGAAATGGTAGCTAAAAAGCCTAAAATCATAAAATTAATCAAAATTTAGATGTTCGTATTTTTCCAAAATGTGCTTCCACAACAAGTTACTTTTCTACCCAACAAAATGAATATACATGCTGTAGCACACGTACAAATGGAACTTCCCCTTTTAACATGCTATGGACATTAGTTGCGTACTTATATATGGACTAAAAATAAGACAACGACAAGAGTAAGCAGCACACATCCCAAATAAATCGCAAGGTCAAATAGAACATACATCCGATCCGCTCTGCCTCGACCATGCGTAGGTCTAACGGGATTTCTTGGAATTGTGCTGCAAGTTGTTGATCTCCAAGAGATAAGTTAATAGAGGCAAATGCCTTGATGGAAGCGCTTCCGGTTCTGAATTCAGTATCAACAGTCAAGTGGATAGGGTTCGTAACTTCTCTGGAGTAAAACTCCTGGATCAAAGCACTGCCGGCAATGACTCCACCGGTCGAAAACCTATGCACAATGTGCCATTAATCAATGAAGATAACACACCCTAAATAGTAGTAAAAATAGCAATAGACTGTGTTTAATTTTTTACCATCCAACAATGACCTCCTTCGGGTTCACCTTCTGCTGGGAAGACAGCATATTGTGATGGTAATCAATATCAAGTGCAACCTAACACAAATCCAATGATAACAAAATTCAGTTAGAACGCATATAAATAAAAAATGCAGCTAGAACACACATAAATAAAAATTATTCAGTACTATCAGGAAGAAGAAATTATAATGGAAGAACGCACATCAAAATCTCCGCACAATAATCTGGTAAAACCTCTATACCTGATCTGATGACTCATTGTGGGGGACGGCGTAAGAGTTGCGAATGTCGACGGTACCGTCAGGCAACACCGATCCGAGGAGCGTGCCGATGACGCGCTGGGCTTGATCAGGTCGCCTCACGTAACAGTCGCAAATATTGTAGATGACCAGTGGATGAACCCTAGCCGACACGCTCGTAGGTGATGGTACGAACTGCAGCACAGTTTGTTCGCCGGACGCCATTGTTGCCCTGATGCAGAGAGAAACGAAATCCTAGGGTTTACTAATCGAATTGGTAGAGATTGGGGCATTAGATTTTTTGCTTGGGTTGACTTGCATGGGCCTTGGTGTTGGGCCGACATCTGCATTGGGCTCACCCTCATTTCCTCATTCAAATACACTCCTATAAATATGTCATATGATTTCATTTCATGCATTTTTTTCATTAAAAAATATTTTTCACCTTCAAAAATACAATACATCTTATTGTATTACTCATTAAATCTTTCATTACTCATTTACTCAATACAAATTTGGTCATTCGATACTCAAAACGCACCTCTAAGTAATGTTAGAAACCGCATTATCTAACATCTGGAACGGTTAGAATTTACTATATTATTAGATCGAATATATTTTCTAATAAATAAAATAACACAAAACATATCGCATATGCATCCCGAGTCATATTCTTATATATATGTCGGTCTAATTAATTAACGACATCTCTAGCTAGCGACAACTCCCTGTGTTGCTTGAGCTTCACTTTCCGGGACGACGATTCCGACCTTGATGTATTTGGTCATGAACTTGTGTTCCCAATACTGCAAAGCTTCAAGCTCGAATTCGCCAAGACCAGTAAGATCACCGTTGAGATCTTCTTCTTCCAATGACATCTTTGCAAGACCTCTGCTCCCATCCTTCCCAGCAAACAACGCGTACGGCCCACCAGGCCCATAAAACTTCCTACAAAAAGATCCACAAATGATTAATTTACTTTTCAGTCCTATAAGTTTT
Organism: Euphrasia confusa; assembly: GCA_954870475.1. Lineage (NCBI taxonomy): Eukaryota > Viridiplantae > Streptophyta > Magnoliopsida > Lamiales > Orobanchaceae > Euphrasia > Euphrasia confusa. The sequence goes on from OX940957.1 coordinate 36,366,810, forward strand.
GAGGTTTGACAGTTTTGGTCCTTAAAGATTATATTGACATGCATGATTTTCAAAACCTGCTCTGCGAGACGTCGTAGATTTGACCCTTGATGGCCATTAGCAAAGGCTTCTTTGGGTCAGACCCATCGAACTGTTTCAACTCATTCTCACTAATCTCGCCCACCGGAATAGGCGGTGGCAGAGGCTCCGTTTTCTCATCAAACCCGTCGTTGACGTCACTAGAGTAGTAAGAACCAAACCAATGCAAGGCAATTAGGTAGAAAAGGGCAAGGCCCACGGCCAGAGCTGTGAAGAAAGTCGCCGGAGATAGCCCTGTGAATTCCGTTATTCTGTCTGTTACGGTCAACCAGATTTGGAAGGCCGACATTTTTTTGAAGAGATTGTTTCTCGACTATCTTTTATGATATTTTGTGGGTGTGTTTTCTAATTATAAAATATTTATAGTTATTGAAAAAAAAATATTGTAACTGTATTTTAAAATGTACAAAAAATAATCAAAACAAGTACGATTTTTTTAAGAAAGAATTATGCAAGACGTCACAAAAATTGTAAATAATAAAATTAATAAGAGTGACAATATATGTCGAAGATATTCTTATTAAGTTAACGTAACATATTTTTGTATAATTTACTAACTTAAATAATTTGTGAATCAAACCATAAAACCAACAAGGCCAAAACCTAATTCATGGTATGGTCATTGTTGATAAGATACGTATAAGTGATGTTGTCCATACAATATCATGCTTTGCATATTTGGTGTTTTGCGTTCGGGGGAGCGCATGGACCTCGAGGAAAATAAGTGATGAATATAAAAATAAAATATGCGTCTTTGTTTTTTTAGTTATAGTTGTTTGATGTGAAATTATGAAAACATATAATGAATATTCTTATTAACCCAAATCGCTATGAATTTTGTTTTCGTTCTTACATATGACATTGATAACTCAATTTAACAATTATTTTACAATATTATTTAAAATAAATAAATTAAAATGATCTTTGAAGTAAAAATGGAGTATATATTAGGACCCAATAGGAATTTAGCAATCCAAAATAATCTTATTGAATGGGCTTTTAATATGGGTAGAATATCCAAAAGCCCATACACCACGGACTGAAACCCGATAATATTGAACCGACTTGAAACCCGATTACTCGGTTCAGATCATACGGAGAGTAAATTTACTTCATTTCAATTTTCAACGACGGAAACGAGAATCTCATTTTCAATAGTCTTGCTCAATTTGAAATCTCAGAGTGTACGGAGTTGAAAATCTTTAAAAAGATGGGCGGAGGAGGAGATCACCACCACCACGCCGATGGGGCTCACGGAGGAGATTTCAGGGCGAAAGTGTGGAGCATGACCGGCGGTCCCAACTGCCGGCCCGTGCACTGGAAGCGCAACACTGCTTTCGCCATGTTCGGCATCGTCCTGATTTGCATTCCCATCGCCATGAAATCCGCCGAGCTCGAGGTGATTCATTTGTATTTTTTTAATGGATTAATGTTGTTTTTGCATTGTTCCATTGATTGATTTGGATTCAGAGGGTTTTAGGGTTTGGGGATTTTCGTGTTCTGTTGCGTTATTATCGATCCTGGGACCGTGCATGGCTCGGGTGGGGTGTTGATTGTTATTTAGGATTTTCCCCTGTTGATTGCTAGGGTTTACGGATTCTGGATTGTTGTTTGAGTAATGTTAGATATCTCACGCGACTTGTGAGCGGCACACCATCCTCAAATATAAGTTGGATAACCTTATTAACTTAATCGGACATTTTAAGGTGTTATTGTCTCATTTTGAATAGTATAGAATGTCGTAATCGATTGATTGAAGAATCAATCGAAGAAAATGACAATCCCCCTTTCTGCGAATTCTTGGGTTCATAATTTTTTTTGCCACATTGCTTGGATTTTGCCAGTGAATCTTTAACATTTTTGATCCTAGTTTGTCGGATCATTCAAAACTCTATCGAAGCTTTAGTAGCCAATACAAGGCAGTGCTAGTAGTAAAGAGTATTTCTCTTGGTTTTATTTTCTTGTGATCGTAAAGGCAGATATATTGCTTTCTTCTTTGTGTATATCAAACTCTAGTTAATTACTGACATTTATAAATTCGGTACGATGCTTGATGTTTTTTTTTCCTATGGTTGCATGTTATTTATCAAAACCTTGATCATAGCATCCTCTTTGCGACTTTGCCTGTTTGGTTTCTTATTGAAATCTGTTTACTTTGAAAGCTTGTCAAAATCACATTTTACTTAATTCTTATATCCTTTTCAGATATCTAATGTATAGTAAAATCGGTTCACATGTTGCTGGTTCTGTTTTTCAGAATCTTGAACAATATGATATCTTGCATTAATATATTTCTGCTCAATTTATGTCTTCTTATTTGAACTCTGGGGGAATCCACTTTTAATCTAATCTGCTTGCCTTCAATGACACTTTTATAGTTTTATTACCAAGATTCTGATTTTTTTTATTACTATAGGTTTGTATCAATGTATGTTTATATTACTAACTTGAGAATATGTGTTTCAGCGACGTCCACATATGCCAGTCCGTCCGATTCCCTCCCAGATTTGGTGCAAGAATTTTGGTAATAAGGATTATTAGGTAATGTTGTAATTAAACTGTTTGTAATTGTGTAACTGTAAAATTCATATTGCTAATCACTTTCTTGTTGCAGCATCTCTTTGGGATCATTCATTTAATACGGAAACAAGGTGCAATTATCATTATGGTCTGAGCTTGTTGTTGGAAAATAAGAAGAAAAAAAAATCCCCTGTGTTAGATACATCACATTGGCTATAAGATTCAACTGTTTTTGCTTGGTTTCTATTTATGGAGTTTGTCTTTAGGTGATAAGAAATAACTTGTATGGAAATTGTTTATCCAAATTGTGAATTTGGTTGATCCAGATTGTTAAGAGAGACATTGTTAAGAGAGACATTATTGTCAAGGGTTGTTAGCTCAGTTGGTTGAGCACTTGAATTGAGTACTTGAGGTCCTTGGTTCGAATCCCAAGACATTGCAATTGACCTAGACCAAAAAAAAAAAAGACATTATTTTTTTTAATGTTTATAAAAAATTCTATATCAACCTACATAGACACAGGTTGTAGTATAGCTTGGTAATAAAATTGAACTGTAATGAACAAAAATGGAAAACATTAATGAACAACAAAATACAATCCCACGGTATGAGTGAGAAGACAAAGAAATTTGATTTCATACATAAAAAATAAATAAAATTTGAAATATACTTGAAATTATTGATACTAATTATTATTTAATTTGTTTTATTTTAATTTATTTTAAAATAAATTTAATTTTGAATTAAATTGAACTAGATCCAAATGAAATTAAATTTAAAAAGAACTTATAACTCTTAAATTTACGATCCACTCTAACCATACGGTCTAGGCTCAACTTAAACCAACATTTACAGGCCTACGGGCCAGGACTATCCAAACCCGACTTATAATCGAACCACTGAACAAAAAGGGCACGAATCCACTACGGTGATTATGTACCCGGTTCTTACAATTCGAACTAAAAACGTGTGACGTATTATAGCTTCACGCAGTCTCCCGCTCGACCATCTCCGAATTTCGCAGAAATTCAATAAATTGATCCTCCGTTCCAATCTCCGAGTAGAAAAAGCGAGAGAGAGAAATCTGAATAGAAGAGAGCACCAGGGAATGAAAATGGGACCATCGCAGGTGGTGAATACATACCCTCTCGCGAGCTACACATTCGGCACCAAAGAGCCGAAGATGGAGAAAGACACCTCCGTCTCCGATCGCCTTGCTCGCATGAAAGTCAAGTCAGTTTTTTTTTTTTTTTTTTTTAAATATGATTTTCCGTTATTCTTATTTGATTGCAAACCCTAGATCAGACTTTTACTGATGTAACTAGGGTTTATCTTTGGATTCTTGTTTGATTCCAACTTATTTTTTTGTCGAGTTGCAGCTACATGAAGGAAGGTATGAGAACGAGCGTTGAGGGAATTTTATTGGTATGCTTTTTTTTTTCTCTGTCTGGGCATTATTTCAATTTGGGATATTTTTTCTGTCATTGTATGTTTGGAAGTAAGCATTGATTTTGAAATAAAAGCAGATTGAATAAAATTGGATCTTGCACATTTTCCTTTCTAGCAAGAAATTCTAATTTGGGGCACCGGTGCGATTAATTTGAGTTATAGGGAGAGAATGTATAAATGAAAACAATTTTTTTTGATAAATGTGTATGTGCAATTGTTTTTTGTTTATTCAAATCCAAACTGAATCTTATACCTCAACTAGTAATCCGTAACTCGATAATGTTGAATACTAAATGATATATAAACACACAGGTACAAGAGCATAATCATCCCCACATCCTTCTTCTGCAAATTGGAAATACATTTTGTAAACTTCCAGGCGGCAGGTTAAAGCCAGGAGAGAATGGTACTAATTTGTTTTGTTTCCGATTCTTGTAGGAGTATTAATTAGAGTTCTGCTTTTTTGCATCGATTTCATTGGGTTTAAAAGAAAGGGATGACATTCCATATTCCCGACAGCGAATTTCGGTTTGACCCCACATGATTTTGCTTAAATAGATTTTATTAATAATTATTCTCCCCTCTCCATATTACTTCACAGAAATTGACGGATTGAAAAGGAAATTGTCGAGTAAACTTGCTGCTAATTCACCTACTCATCAGCCTGATTGGCAGGTAATATCCAAGTAACTGTATGTCTGTTTTATTAGGATTTGGTTGTAGAACCATGCAGTGTAATGTGTCATCTCATATTTTTCTGCCAAATACTAGGGAGCCCGAGTTCCATGTTAAAATCACATGATTTTCAAATAAGAAATTAGAATGAAGCCATTTTGATTAAACACTCACATACACATATACTTTTTCTTGAATCCCTTTTAGTTGAAGTTTTTCCTTTTAGATGTGATAATTCATAATTGTGTAATACATAAACTGTCTGCAGATTGGTGAGTGTGTGGCAATGTGGTGGAGACCGAATTTCGAAACCATAACGTACCCATACTGCCCCCCACACATAACAAAGCCCAAGGTAAGGATCACTAGACCCGTGGACCCTTAAATTGTCATTTGGTTTCAAACACCTTTTTTCAAGGTTATATTTTGTCATGCAGGAATGCAAGAAGCTTTATGTTGTTCACCTGTCCGAAAGAGAGTATTTTGCGGTGCCAAAGAACTTGAAGTTACTTGCTGTTCCACTGTTTGAACTATATGACAATGTTCAGGTGCGGATTTTTTTTATAGTTGCAATAGTGGAATATTTCTTTGTTTGTTGTCCATATTACAACTCACCACATTCCATTGAAGCCTAGTTAAAAAAAACTCAGTTATCTTTCAAATTACTAATACTTCCTTGAAATTTTTATATATTAAAATTTACACCCTTTTGAGAATGTAGATTTTATAACAAATACAAAAACTTCCTTTTAAGTTAAACCACATGGGTAGTTTTTGCAATTATCATTTTTGTACAATGATCAAGGTCCATTTCCTTGTCAGTTTTCCACTTGAGTTGATGTTATAAATTCATATGGTAATCTTAATTCTTGTTTTATTTTTTTCAATATCCGCCAGAGATATGGACCTGTTATATCTACTATCCCGCAGCAGCTATCAAGGTTTCAGTTCAACATGATCCAACAATAAATTCAGCTGAGACTCTGCGGCTTATATGGGGAATGGGAAGTGAATTGACTCTGATGATCTTGTATTGTGTTCGTCTTGCCGGCTCCCAGGTTTCAAGGATACATGGTTAAACTATGCTTCTTATCGTGATATTTCTTCCTAGATTAGACAGCTTTAAAACTTCCAATTTTAAAATTGTGTTAACTATTTGAGCATCCCATGTGAATTGGGGGTCCATTGCATTACCCGAGTTTTCGAATTACGGATGTTATTATGTTAGTAAGAAGTCTATTTATGCGTTTTGTTGCTTGTTTAACATCTGTTGTATAGTATGTAGCCTTCTGTTTAATCTTGTAGGCAAAATTGGGGAAGTGACCCAATGCAAAATTTGTATGGGATATGACATGATATGTAACAGAGTTAGGAACATTTTTAGGCACAGAATTTTTAGGTTCTCTCTAACTGTATTGTTTCCCACCAAAGATACAAGTTCTTGTATGTGTAATATAGACAAGTTCATGACTTCTTGTAAGTGTAATATAAACGACATTTAGCCGTTGATAAATTATACTAGTAGTACAATTCTTCTATTTTGTTTTCTTTGTGTGGTTTTGAATTTAGTGAAAAATGTGATAGCCACTGTCAAACAATGCAACTACTACTCCCTGTACTCTTCCATATCCCAATCTCCTCCATTCTTTTTCTTGCCTGGAGGGCTTCGGGCCATTGACCCATCGACGCATGAATGTTAGCCAAAAGCACATGAACTCCAGCCTCGTCTGTTTTCAATTCAACGGCCTTACTAATTATGCTCTCGGCCAATTCAAGATTGCCTCTTTCTTGGCATCCCTTCAGTAAAGCTCCCCATATAGCAATATCGGGTTCTACTCGCATGCCTTCTATCAATGACTTGGCTTCTTCTATTTGATCGTTTCTGCACAGCAAGTCGACCATAGTACAATAGTGTTCAGGCTTTGGACTAACACTTGTACTCCTTTCCAAGGCTTTGAAAATCTCACGGCCTTCGTGGACTAAGCCTCCATGACTACAAGCAAAGATGGCGGACGAGTAAGTATGCTCGTTCGATTCAAGACCTCTTTTCTGCATCAGATGAAAAATCTTGATTGCCTCTTTTGCTTTTCCATGGATGGCTAAAGACTTGATCATGACATTGTAACAGAACACGTCCTTGTGACCGATTTTGATGAACGTCGTAAAAGCGTTATCGATACGCCCACAATTTGCGTACATTTCTACGAGAACAGTCCCTACTATAACACCCATCTTAGGCCAATCTTTTATCAGGTAATGCACCCACATCCCCGATTCGAGATCACTCAGGCTAGAACAAGCTGTTAGAGCCGCAACGAACGTGAATGAATCCGGCTGCACACTTTCGATTTGCATCCGAACAAAGAGATCTAAGGCCTTTTGATATTCACCCTTCCGGTTGTAACTTGACATCATACAATTCCAGGAAACGGCATTCCTGTCAGGCATTTCGTCAAACACCTTCCGGGCGGTTTTCAAGTCGCCTATTCCAGCATATGCCCCTAGCAAAGTAGTCCACGTCACCACATTCTTTTCCGGCATCCGCTCAGATAACTCACTAGCCAATGCCACATCACCTACTTTAGCATAGGCAGAAATGATCGTATTCCAAGAGATGACATCTCTCTCCGGCATTTCGTCAAACACCTCTCGTGCATTCTTCACATCCCCTGCATTCGCATACTTCCCGATCAGTTTATTCCACAGCTCTACGGTTTTCCAAGGCATTTCATCAAACACCTTCCTAGCATTACCCAAGCACCCACTCTCCACATAAAAATCGAAAAGGGCATCCCCAACGGAAAAGGCCCGCCCAAACCCAGACTTTATAATGCGTCCGTGAACCTTCCGGCCAACGCCGGACAGACCCATCCGAGAACAGGAGTTGAGAACATACGGGTAGGTGAAGTTATTCGGATCGATGCCTCTGAGAGACATTTCATCGAACAGTTTCAAGGCGTTGTGGCGTGGTCCATTGTAGGCGTACCCTCTGATCATTGCGTTCCAGAGCGCAGTTTGGGCGTTGGTGGAGTGGGCGAAAATGAGACTGGGGTATTCCATGTCTCCGAATTCGGTGCTTCGCCGGAGGAATTTGAGTCGTACCTCGGGGAGTTTGTCGAGGGCCGTTGAGATGATGAAGGCGTGTACCTGTTTCAACTGTCTGTGTGTGCATTGATGCAGAAACGCGAGGACTGAGATTGAGAGGTGTGCAGCCATTTCATCAAACCACCAATCTTACAATTTGAGCTAAAATCTTGATTCAAATATTTATTCCAGCCCGGAAAAATAAGATACTCTCATTCTTCTATTTTATATTTAAAAAAAATGTTTTTTTTTTTGACGGAGATAATATTAATTTAATAAAATCACAATCTTTAGTAAAAGAAGCAGACATACAAAGTCGGCCAATACACCGATGAGTCGTGCAAGAAGGCTCAACAATGGTACAATCATATCGGGTGCGATGATGAGGCTGATGCTTGATTTCATGAGATTTCTTCAAGAAGAGGTTTATGGTGTTTCTATATACTCTCACCAAAAAAGTTAGTTACAAATCAGTTTTTTCCCTCTTAGTTTTGTGTGAGGTTTCTGATGTGTATTTAAGAAAGGGTGTTGCTATTTGCACCCTTAAAACCCAAAATGGTATCAAAGGTTCTTAGTTAAATTGTGTATAATTACAAAATTTACCACTGGAGTTTAGCATAATTACATAAACAATCTATTCTTTTTTATAATTAGAACTACCTCTCCCTCAATGGATGCAATTTATAGAAAAATATAAAACATGCAGAGGATATCAGATCAATCACAAAATGAACATATGAAACCTGTTTTTTTTAATCACAAATAAGAGTAATACCAAACTTCAGGAATTCATCTATAAACAAATACATCATCACTAACACACAATACAAATAATAAATTAATAGTACTACATAATGAACAAATAATTTACACCAAATTATCAACACACACATATCATGCACAACACACATAATAAATAAATAAATAATTAAATCTGGGACAAGGAAAAAATATGTACAAAATGCAACTTCGATTTTTAGCTTCAGAAAAGGCCGAGCAGTTTCTTGGGAGCAGTCCCAGTGGCGCAATATTTCGCTGCCAATTCCTCTGCTTTCAGAATATCTTCTCCACGTTTGGCTTCGATTGCAGCTCGCTTTTCTTCGGCCTCCTTGTGGACAAGGGCTATTTTGTTTTTCAGTTTCTCTATATATTCTGCTTTCTTCGTCTCTAGCTCCTCCTGTGGAACAAGATATAAATTACAAAATTTGTCTAATGAAAAGGACTTAAAATCCATTTTTCAAAATCTGGGGTGCTGAGTGACGAACTCGATGCATTTCATTTTTTTGTTTAATCATTGCACTAAATTACACAAATTAAAAGGATCGAACAATTGCTACACCCTATATAGTATAGAAGCAGGGCCATTTTTGTAAACAAGTTGATAGTGTAAGCAAAAATCGGAGATTGAAGGTATTGCGAATAATTTGCGAAAGCCATAATAAGAGTCTTGTTCGTTTTACCTCTTTCTTTTTTAGATCAGCTTCTAAACTTGCTTTCTTGCTGTTCTCCCAGGCTCCGATAGCGGATACTTTCTTCTGAGCCCTGTAAAATAGTTTAGGAAAATCATTAGCTATTTCTCAATTTTCAATATTTAGAGTTGAAAGTCTAACTTCAGATCCTTAATCGCCTTACTTGTTTTCAGCTTTAGATTTTTCACTTTCTTCCCATGCTTTGATCAAAGATAACCTCTTCTCTGTCGCCACACGAGCCAGCACAGCATCTACGAAAACACACACAAAGGAATCAAGTATGTTTCGATTTAAAAAACAAAATCGATTCTAACAAAATAACAAAAACGACATTAAATTAACAACATGGAGGATAGAGGCTCGAGTTACCTCTGTCGATAGATCCCTCGGGTTTTTTCTCCACAGCAGTTTCTGGTTCTTCTGAGATAGACACAACAAGAGATCCAAAAGTTAGAAAACTGTACTTAAGATTATTTTCATAGAATAGCTAGATGAAGTAAAGCTTCATTAAACAGCACACACACACACACACACACACATATATTCTGATGCTATGATTTTTCAATTTCAATAGAATATATTTATCCCCAAAATAGGCACAGAAGAATTTGAATCTACAGAGATAAACCCTACAACCATGTGAAAATTAAACAATACAGATTACGAAGGAATAGTATGTTTACTTTCAACTACGGCGAGAGCTTTGTCATCGCTGTCAGCTTTAACTTCAGGGGGAGGTGGTGGAATCTCCGATTTCTCCTCAGCCACGTCTTTCGGAGGCTCCGCCGCCACCTCTGCACAGGGCTCCGGCTGAGGCTCGACCTTCTTAGCTTCCTCCTCCGCCATCACTTCAGAAAATTTGGCTATATTTTTTTCTTTGATTTTAAGGTAGAAGAAGAAGAAGAATAAATCGTTAAGAAAACTGGAGGTGGTGGTTCATATAGAGCTTTATCGATGAGATGGTTAGGTGTCGGTTGGAAATGAAACAGAGAAGCTGGAATCGGATGATTGGTACAGATAGATTGTTTGAGTTGGCACACTACGACGTCGTTTTTGCCTTTAGAGAATTGCAGTAGTAATTAATTAAGGTGGAATTAAGCAACTTGGTCACTCAAATTTTGTTGAAATTGCTTCCTTCATTTGATACACTCCATATGGAGTATGATGATGCACTCAATTTACCAAAATTGATCACAAATTGAATTTGTATAGTACAACATAAGCTCCACTTATAAGTTTAAATGGTTATTTCTATTATTGAAGATATCTCTTTAAGAAAAGATGTGTGTATTTTCCTCCGATTTCAAACATGTCAACCTGATCGAGTTCGAAGAACTTGTCACTAATCGATAACCTAACTTAACTAAGGGACTAGATCATTTCTTATTCCAAACTAAGTCGGGGCACACTAAAACGGGTGTTTCCGCCGCTCATAAAAGTCCTTGACAAATGGATGTATCATGCGTATGAGCTCTCATGATTAAGAATATTATAAATATCCACTTGAAAGATGAGATGCTCAAAGATTCCAATCGCTCTAAAGAATTGGTTGATGTGTTGTAAACGTAAGCTGGTGGTTGTTAATTTGGACCATACGAAAGCCCCACCTTATTACTATATTTTAGGCTGCTTTGTCTAAAGAGGGCTAGAAAACAACAACTAATCCTATGGTGTGGGATTGGACAATGCTAAACCATTGATTAGGTTGTCGATGATCACGACCTGGTGTTTGTAGGATCTGGAAACAAGAACAAAAACAATTGGTACATCGAGTCATTATCGATTATAAAAAAAAAGGGAAGATATTTAATTGAATCTCTTTTCACATTAACTTTAGATTCAATGATTTTAATTAATACTATAGTATACTAGTACTACATAATAATTGTTATTGCTAAGTAACTTTATTGTCGAGTGCTTGAGCAAACCATTAAACTAGTACAATTTGTACTCATTTTGTCCCGTTGAAAATAGTGTTTATTCTACTTTTGATCGTTCAATTGTAAACGCAACATTTTCTTAAATAACAAAATAACATTAAATTTTCGTTATAATATTTGTGACACACTACACATCAATCTATTTTATTATTTGCTTTATTTATAAAACAATAATTAAATACTTACATACTTTAATCATCACACTGTGGATTTTTCTTAATCTCCAACGCCGGGAAAAAAATATCCCACAGGGACTGAAAGGAGTAGTAATGAATTCAATTCGTTGTTGACAGCGCAGCGCACACATGTTAATATATATATTATGGGTTGAAGGCTTGCAGGACCATTGAGATGGTCCACCAACTTCATTACACTCCTCCAGCTATGATCTCATTACCAGTTGTTGCTGTAGTAATATCTCATTATTAAAATGTATGATCGATAAACAAGTACTACTAATGTTAATTTTCCAAGATAGATGTGAAACATTTCAGGGATGTCATTGTCCCGTCCCGTGCGCTGATGGCCCAAGCTTTAGCAAACTTTGGATCATGTTGTTCTCTCTCGTTTTTCAACCAAATCACGTGCACTTGTTTAAGCTTGTCTAATGAGAAATCGTAAAACTAAATTATGTGTGTGGCGAAGGTGCAACATCCTATATCAATTGCTTCCATGAAATTCCTTGCATGGTTGATCATGCAAAAATTTATATGTAATGCATCTACAATGAAAAAACATCAAATTAATATCATCTAGCTGCTTATAGTAACAAGATTCCTCAACAGTTTAAAATAACAAGTAAAAAATTAAGTTTGAAAATAGAACAATCCCTTCAACGCAGTTTAGTAGCTCATCGAGGCTCAAAACATTGAGGTTCAATCTAGAACGATCTCTTTTGGCGTGTATCTTCGATTGATGCAACCTCAAACATTATGTTTCAATTTACGATCCTAGTATTTAGCGAAATGATACGCCTAGACCCTAAATGTTCACATGAAATCGAAGGAATTGCAGATAAATAAAGAAACCGAATTTCATTATATAAATCGAAAACTTAACATTCTTATCGTAGAACATCTCACATCTCTTGAAAAAGAACAAAGAACTTAAGACTCAAATATAAGTTGAACAATTAATAAAGCATTTTAAGGTGTAATTGAGCAACTTTAATAGCTATCTATCACATGAATATAATATTCTCTTATATTGATATTGATCTACATCTAATCACATGTAACAAAATTTTCAATCGTATATTCAACTTGTTTGCAAGGTTAACCAGACAGAGCCAGGTCTCTGAACTAGCTAGGGCCAATGCTGCAGTCTCATTAGCAACCTTAAATATCAGCGCAACTCGAAGAGAAGCATTTGTAAGGTAAATACAAGAACTGGCACAATAAATGCTAATAACATATCATGATCCACTTTGACTCAAACTATATAGTACATCAATATATCGTACGATATCCGAGTAACTTTATTATTCATCTTGCTGATGGGCTGGTGATTGACACAGAGTGGTTAAAACGACAAATGTACCGTATAAGATGGTGACTATGGCAGTGAAATTGACGAGGAAGGCCTCTGTGCCGTATTTCTCAAGGCCGCTGCTTTCTAGGAAGGTAAGCTTCTCGAGGTATCCGAGTGTGGCAGTTGCGACAGCTAGGGTGTATATGAAGATGCCGAAAAGGACATGCCACGGAATTGATCCACTTCGGATTGAAGTCGTTCCTCCCGGGTAGAAAAACACCACGAAACCGTATACCCACTGCATATACAATTTAAATTAACACACTCTAAATGATGTTTCAACCAAGTCGATCGACGCTGTAAGAATAGATGAAACTGCTATTTATAACAGATAATAAGTAGTTATTGAACACCTGAATGCCATAGAGAAAGATGACACCAATCCCGAGCCATGAGTGTAGGCTGTATAGGTTTGCAATGTTGCTTTCGTTATGGAATTTGAAGGCTGTGTAGATTCCGATTACGCCGAGTATAAAAGCAATAGCATGCAATACGAGATGCATTAGTTTCTTCTGTGGCTTCTTTAGTGGCAGGCACTTGTAACTAATGATGGCTGCAGTTATATAGAAACATTTATATATACAAGAGAGAAAGGTTAAATATCAAGAACTATATGATATAAATTTTACAAGATTAAATTTACCTTCACCTCCGATAATGATCACTCCGATAAGCATCAGTACAGGGTGAAGCTGGATGAGAAAACAAATATTAACAAAATTGAGATTCACAAACAGAGATAGATTTTTTTACTGTACACCAAAGAACCAGAAAACCACGTACATTAGACGCCCAATATTTACGTTAGTCACTCGGTTCGTATACGAATAGAAAGAAGGATCCTTAGTCCAATATCATACTACGTACGTTGAATATGAGGTTCTTGTTCGTAGCTGCCCAGGCGAAACCACCCCTGAACCTGATGCACCAAATCAACACCAAAACTGCGCCTGAGATCCCAAGAAGATGCGCAACGTAAGAAACGGGCAAAGCCTTATTAAATTGAATTTATATTTTACTTCAGTCATATTAAATTCAGTTCAGACTTATTAAATCAAATTTATTTCAATTAGTTCAGACTTATTAAATTAAATTTATTTCAATTCAAATTTATTAAGTTCAATCGGTTCAAAAGAATATGTCTTTATCATTACCATTCACAATATTTTGACATATTTCACATCCCTTGATTTATATCCTACCCGATCGAGGGACTTCCGATCGGGTGGGGTTGAAGTTTCTCGTCTCTCCTCCTTATAAAAAAAAAAAAATATATTTTGACATATTCTAAAAATTAAAGGCATTTTTGGAATAAAAAACATATTAATTTATTAAATTAAATTTAATACCTTATAAAATAAAATTTAAAATTTAGTATTCATTATATTTTCATTTTTTATTAATTAGAGTATAATATTAGTTATAATTATAAAAAAATGAATTAATTGCATACTAAATTACTATTGATTTTTATTAACACAAATTACACTGATTTATAATTAAAAAAAAGTGTAATATTTAATTCTAAACAATTAAAAATTACCCCTTATCCAAAATCTCTCAAAATTAAAAAACTCACCTTCTAATTTTGTGACCATTTATTAAAATAAAATAAATTACTAATTCTTCTTTTTAGAGCCCGTTTGGGCGAGCTTATTTAAAATAGCTTATAAGATGTTACGTCTTATAAGTTGTTTTAAGAGCTGATAAGCTGTTACGTCTTATTTAATAAATAAGTTGTTAAACCGTTTGGATAAAATAGATATATAAACTTATAAGATGATAATTTGTTTGGCAATTTAAGATCTTATATAAATAAAATTATCAAAAATAAATTTTTATATATGAAAAAAATATTTAAAAATAATTATATTAACTAAATAATAAATTTGGAATTTTTGTATATATATAAAAGGTAATAATTTTAAGGATATTTTGGTCTTTTATTATTTAAGATACAAGAGCTTATAAGCTGTTTAAAAAAAAGTACCTCCCCCTTTACTTTTTTTTAAACAGCTTATAAGCTGTTAAACAGCTTATTTTTAAAAAAATTAAGATCTTTTTTTAAATGTTTACCAAACAAATTTTAGGAGCTTATAAGCTCCTAAACAGCTTATAAGCTGTTTTAAGGAGCTTATAAGCTTAGCCAAACAGGCTCTTAGTTTATTCTAAAAATACTTAGAAATCTTTTACTCCATTAAATAAGATGTCTTTCAGAAATCAAGTCTTAATTTTATTTTATTTTATTTCTGGAAAATAAATCAGATTAATAAATCTTTGGATCAGGGATTCAGGATTAGAAGTCAACACCTGTATAACAATTCCCTCTTGTTTCAAAAATGTTTTGGGATATATTTCTAATTAGCACGTGTCTTTCACATGCAAATCCTAAATTGCAGATCATATAGGCAGGCATTATATACTAACGAGCACTTGTGCGACACATAATATTATTGCAATGTAACAAATATAAGAGATACATATATGACCTGCAGCTCACAATTTTGTGTGCAAAAATCTTATCAAAATCTATTGAGAAAATGAAATTAGAGAGGGGGTGTTCCATACTTCCATGTGCAGACATGTGTAAGTCATCTATGTATACTAAGGATCAATGAAATACCGATAGCTCACACGAACGGGTTCACGCACATATAAATTTTAATAATTAATCGGATAAGGGGGAGTTTTTCGTCTCTCCTCCTTATAAAAATAAAAAATAAAATAATTAATCGGATTAGCTTAGCTATATTCTTTTACGAACCCTTTAAAAATCACTAAAGTTTCCGGCAATCCCTTGTTGAATTCTCTAGAGGAAATATGTATGTGTTCACTTTAAATATGATGATGTAAAAATGAAAAAGAAAAAAACCGGTATAAATTTATTGTGGGGCACCGACCGCAAGCAGGATAAAGTAAAGCTGCAGATCCATTGGCATTTAATGCTTACTAATCCATTTATTTCAAATCAGAAACAATAGAGTAATTTTATTTATTTCACTTGATTATTTATGATAAATTGCAGAAACTACTTGTGGTCTCTGTCTAGATCTAGGTATAATAAATTGCTAAATATCTAACCCTCTCCAAAGTCTAAACTTTAGGGTTTCTAATAATTTTTTAGTCTGTCAAAGTGATTTCTACTGTATTTAACTTATACAGTCATACACAACAAACGACTAAAAGGCAAAATCAAAGAAATCATTTTTTTTTTGTTTCATGCATAATATCTAGAAAAGATGTTCAAGCGAAGTGAGAAAAATATCAAAGCTGTCTTCAAGATGCAATTTCAAGCAACACAGGTAATGTATGATGTTCAATCAAGAAATTCAAGATTTTGAAATACTTATCTAAATGGGAATTCGAACTTGGATATTTTTCTTCAAAATCCAGGTGCCACAGCTAAAAGCAAAGAGCCTCGTGATATCTCTGGTTCCGGTTGGTGTAGGAAAGCCGACAGCCAGATTACCGAAAGCTCCCATTCTTGAAGGAACCTGCACCTGGGATACTCCGGTATTTGAATCAGTAAAATTAGTTCAGGAAACGAAAACAGGACAAATCAGAGAGAAATTTTACTATGTGGTTGTAGCAACGGTAAATTACTCACATATCTTCACCTTCACAAATGATTGGGAATTGGAGAGAGGAAAATATATAATAGTAACTGTGTGATTCGGTAATCACAGGGATCGTCAAAATCAGGCTTTCTGGGAGAGGTGTCGATTGATTTTGCGGATCTCGTGGAGGCTACCAAACCATTGAAATTAACTCTACCTCTGCAGACTTCAAAATCGGGTGTTATATTACATGTTAGTTCTTGCGATCCTTTCTTACATCAAAACACAAAACGGGCACACACAAAATATGACGCAGACAGATAATTGTTATTTGACTATATATCACAATGTTGCAATGCATAGAATATCCCCACCAGCAAAAAATATCATATGACTATTTTCCGATTTTCAGGTAACAATGCAGAGGATGCAAGGAGGCCCTGATTCAAGGTGAGGTAGATAACAGCAATTATCATTATAAGCTCTGTTATTACATGTTACAATGTTAAATACTGACTATGAAAGGTAAAATAAAGAAGATTTTTTTTTTCTTAAAAAACCTCAGACATGATGATGAAATTGAAGCACCGGAGGATGAATCATATGATCAAATTTTGGATACAGATTCTAACAGCTTTGATAAGAGAAACCTCCAATCATCTGAAGTAAGGTCCCCTCTCCATTATTAAAAGCCCTGATTTTTATTTGCACCAATGACAGTGGATTAGGGATCAAAAAGGGAACTAGAAAAAATTATTAAAAAGAGGGTAAGCTAGTATATGGCTTCGTTCATACTTGGTGCATTAACCTAACCACCGTTTTCTCTTATAGAGTGATGACTTGAGTGACGTATCAACTCTGCACGATGAGAAAAATGGAAGCTTCGAAGATAGTGTACCAGATAATTATGATGCTGAATCAAGAGATGTAAAAGTAACTTCAAATGATATGTTTGGAAGACTGACAAATCAAATTAAAGTGTTTGAAAGGAAGGCAGAACTCTCGGAATTGGAAATGCAATCCCTTCGAAAGCAAATTTTGAAGGAAACAGGAAGGGGACAGCAATTATCGGAGCAAATTGTTTGTCTCAAAGAGGAAAGAGATGCACTGAAAGAAGAATGTGAACGGCTCAAGTCCTCATCAACAACAAAGAATGAGAAAGCAGTCGAGGGACACAAACAAAGAGAGACTGGAAGTCTGAGTAGTTCACTCGAAAATGCTAAGCAAGAAGTCCAACGTCAAAGAGATTTGAATAAGAAATTGAGGCTACAACTACAGAAGGCAGAAGATTCAAATTCTGAATTTGTTCTTGCAATGAGAGATTTTAACAAAAATCTGGATCAGAAAAATTTAGAAATATCACAACTATCTAGCAAAATTAAGGCCTTACACAGCGGGTCAGAGGACTTTGAGGCATCACCTAGAACAAAGATGAATCCAAATGAAGAAAGAAAATCAATGGAAGACCTGGAAACCAAGGGTGGAAATAACGAAGAATCGGAATCATTGAAGCAGAAAATTGACAAGCTCTATTCCGAAATAGAAGTCCACAATAAAGAGAAAGCTGAGATACGCATGGTTGTGGAGAGACTTACTCTGGATTACGAAAGTTTAAAGATGGAAAACAAGGATGTGCACTCGAAATTAGAGCAAACCGAAAAAGAAAAGATGAAAATTCATCAAGATTATACAGAATCCTTGAATACAGGGAGGAGCCTTAGACTCCAAGTAGCAAGCCTGGAAGCAGAAAACAAAAGGCAGACACTTCAATATTCTGAGTCTATGAATATGATTGACGAGCTTGAGTTTCAGATTGAGAGCCTTCAGAAAAAATTTGAAAAGCAGGCACAAGTTTTTGAGGATGATCTGGAAGCAGTAACCGAGGCAAAAGCGGAGCAAGAGCAGAGGGCCCTACGAGCCGAGGAAGCATTGAAGAAAACAAGGTGGAGCAGTAAAAATGCAGCTGAAAGACTTCAGGAGGAATTCACGCAGATTTCTGCTGAGATGGCACTAAAAATCGAGGATACTGAGATACTAGCCCAAGAAGCGGTTACAGAAACTAATGATTTGCGCCAAAAAAATGAAGTTCTAGAAGAACTCATCCAGAAAGCCAACGAAGAACTTCATTTATTAAGAGATCAATATGAAAAAATATTTCAAGAGCACCATGAAATGACAAAACAGAAAAAAATATTTGAAGAAGAATCTGAACAAAGGAAAACAACTGTGGAAGAATCAGAGATGCTCCATAGGTGGAAATTGGAAAAGGAATATCTGGAGGGACAACTAGCTTCAGTGAGGAAGGAAGCAGAAATATTGATGCATGATAATGTTTCCGTGAAGTCCCAACTAGATCTAAAGACGAAAAAAGAAGAGAACATGCTTTTAGAAGTAAAAAAGCTGAGGCTCAAGAATAATGAAGTCAAAAGTCTTGTGCTTGAACAGCAATTGGAGAAAGAAGGCCTGAAGAAAGAGATGTCCAATTTACAGGAAAGCTTACGGAAGAAGGAAAAGGTAAATACCAGTTCAAAGAAAACAAATTTTGCAGAAATGATACAACTAGATAATATTTGAGTGAATTGATTTCAAATGTGTTTGTTGCTCTGCCTCTGAAATACATACTAATTAACTTTGTTGCTTATAAGCTATAAGTCACACTACTAACATTGGTTGATTTGACAGGAAAGGGAGAGGGCTGCATTACAGAATTCAATCACTTCCATGGTGAAAAAACAGAATATTAAACTTAGTACCAAGGCAGTGGGGATCAATGCTGAGACAAGTCGCATACAGACTGTCCCTGCAAAACAGTTGGAACAGGTTTGTATGTTCATCATAAAACATATACGATTTATTGTTATAAGGAGAAACAGAAATATAATAGAATTATCTTCAATGTAATGTTTCAACTTTCAAACCTGTAACATGATATCCATAGAACCACATGTTGCCTGCAATAATATACCACACAACTGCACATCTGTCTTGCTTTCTACACAGGAAATGAAAGATGACCAAAAGACAGATGAAAAGTATCCCATGATTAATTAAACTTCCTGAATACTCTAGACACAAATTGGAAAAGCAATAAATACTTCAACTTACCCCCGTATGTTTCAATCGCACTCATTCTATCTGATTGTAATAAAATGTTTTAAATTGTCTACAGAACTCTATTCCAGTGGAAAACATAAATTGTGTGGTTGATGGAAGAAAACATAAGGGTGAAAATATAAAAGGCTCTGTGCAAAAGAGTAGCCACTCCAATGGTAATTATGATGTTTCCAGCTTTTTAAGTGAAGTAGCGTCACTGAATGAAAGAAACAAGAGCATGGAAGAGGAATTGAAAGAAATGCATGAAAGATATTCAGAAATCAGTCTCAAATTTGCAGAGGTAGAAGGTGAACGGCAACAACTTGTGATGACCCTTCGTAATCTAAAAAGTGGAAAGAATAACTAGCTACTGGAACAGTTGAGATGTAGAATACAAAGATCGAGCGTTTAATCCTGGTGAAGATAACATGTACATCAATAATCCATTTCTCTAATCATATGTTTCCAACTTGTTGGTCATTTTCATCCTTCAAATCCTTCCAGCAGTAAACACAGTTCTTCAATGTTGTGATTTTTAATCAAGCATTTGAACCCTCAATTTTGACTATACAAACCTTGTCAAACACTCAAACTTTCAGTTCAGGTTTTTGTATCTGTATCAACAATAGATTGTTGGAACAAATGTAAGGATAAAGAACCATTGGCTAGGCACTTATTTTCTTGTAATTATTAAAATATCAGTAGAGGAGAGAAATTGAGGAACCTAATGTTGGAAAGATCGGGGTGGAAGAGAAGATTATGGTTAAGGATCACTCTTATAGATGATAACATCTTGATTTCAACAACCAATATCATACTATTGATCTGCTTAAATGAACTAAACCCAATCTCCATCTTCACAAACAGTACACAATGTCACAATATATCCCAGCCATCCTTAAAATGCAATATAGAACATGCTTGACCTGTTTACTATCGTGACAAGTAATGTGTGCTGAGCACACAGGTGTACAAAGCAAGAAGTATGCATAATAGTTATCTATTGCTGCATCGGTCAACAGTAATATCACTTGACCTGCACAGTTTAGTTATTATTGATGATAAATCTCAAAAAACTTAATTTAACAACCAACAAAGCCTTCCGATGTTAGTAAACTGCCTACCTGATACTACAATCTTCTTTGAGCAGTCTTGTAGTTGTCATCCCTCCAGACCAGCTTACTTTGTCCTCCACTTGCATTTGATGAAAAAGATAGTGCCTGCAGTTGATAAAACATCGATTAAAATATGACTCTCCAAAATATCAAGGTTTTTCATTGACATACCCTTCTTGCAATCTTATCATCTGGAATCCATGATGGAGAACGAGTAGCAGAAAGATTTTTTTTGTTCGTTGACTTTGTAGGTTGTGAAGATCTCTTTAGTCTCTTTTGCTAAACTTTTTCCTGTGGTGTGCTACGACCTTCATACTTGTAGAATTCAATAATTGAGGGACTCTTCCTTTTAGTAAACTTTGATGTATTCCCTGGGGAATAAAAACACGGATGGGATAAGTCATATGAAATGGACTGCTTACGCAATGTACTCTTTTCTCGTGTTCTGTTAAAAAATTCAATTGTCCAGGGTGATCCTTGCGGCTGAGTAATGTGAAGAGCATTTGAGCGTGGCGTGCCTCCAAAACTTCTTGCACCCTTATCATGGAACAGCGATTTGTTGGAAGTTTGTGATTTTTTTTCTATCATATTATCTTCGAGCCCATTTTGTTTTGTTGTAGAAATACTATTTTTGTTCATGGTATCAAAATGGGGTTTGACTCCATTTCTCAAGATTTGTGTCTTATCTCTAGAAACCCGGGCACCAGGAGCAGAATCGTTATCGGTCGGATTTGTGAACAGTGGAAGATTAGTTGCACTATAAGGCCGTTTAATCGTCCTAGAACTTCTTGCAGCCAAATCATTCTCAACGTCAAGCGAAAACAGAGAAGAGCTAGAGAAGTCTCCAACCAAGAAATTTTCCATAGATGTTGGACTATCATCCACATCAACAACTTCACCAGATAATTTGTCTGGCAGAGTCTCAGTGACCTTTGTGCTTCGTGTGCTAAAGCTTTTCTTTGATGTTGTATCTGATATCCAACTTGGACTACAATCTATGTCAATCTGAGGCATCCAGGTCTTCTCTCTCTTATCTGTTATTTGAAAATCTTTAGTAAATGGGAAATCTTGAAGGCTTGACTTATTAATAGGCTTCATCGTGTCAACATCAATACCCGGACAATAACCGAGTAAATTGTCATTGAATGACAAACTGATCTGCTCCGATTGATTGTATATCTCAGTACCTGATAGAGAGCGGAAGGCAGGGGTGGGCCTCGACCATGGCTCGTCTATTGGCGTCGAGATCGGGCTTAGGCCTGTTGTAGGCCTGGAATTTTTATCAATTATTATTCAATTTATTTTAGTTTATTTTATATTTATTCCTTTTTTAATTAGAGTCCTTATTAGGTTTTGATTCTAGGTTTGGTAGGTGTGAAATTAGTATTTAAAGGTTGTTTTAGGGTTCTGAGATTTTATTACGAGTTTTGGAATAGAAATTGAGCCTTAGGCTGGCAAACGATTTTCGTTTGATTTTTGATATTTAACAATTGGTCCGACCTGCCGGATCCCGATCTCGACACCATGACCATCGCACGAACAACCACGGAAAGGCTAGACAAACTGGAGTCTGATCAAGCAGCAATGAAAAAGGAGATGGCTGCAGAATTTACTACCCTCAAGACCATGCTGGGAGACATCACGCACAAGCTGCAGCAACTACATCCATCAAATTTCGACTCGTCAACGGGTGAAAATTCAGAAACGCGGGAAGCGTCAAAACCAACTGGTCCTCCTCCTCAACTTCCCGTTTTTGACGGGACTGATCCGATCGGTTGGCTTTGTCGTGCCAACCAGCAATTCGAGATTCAATTCACAGGACCGGAGGCGAAGGTGGCAACAGCTGTGATATCGATGGAGGGATCAGCCCTTTATTGGGCAAATTGGTATCGATCACGTCGACCAGGCCTCACGTGGGAGGAGTTCTCGGCAGCTTTGGTCGCTCGTTTTGATACCAGGTTTAAAGGCAGCCCGTATGAGCGACTAGCGGACATAAAACAGACGAAGGGTGTGGATGAGTATGCAACTTTGTTTGTGCAGTTGGCAAGCCAGGTACCTGGGCTCTCTGATGATCACTACCTTGGGTATTTCATGAAGGGGTTGAAGGATTCCATACGTAGTTCACTTAGGTTACTGCGTCCGGAAGATCTGGAAACGGCCATGGAACTAGCAAGGGATGTGGAAGATAATTTGGTGGTGCAGGCAGGCATAGTCACCGGCCCAGCGGGAGGTGATTCAGTCAGTCACATGACTCGGCTGATCGACCACTCAACGACTAATACTTCGACAGCCTCGGAGGAGTCGACTACGCACTCACGCTTCTCTGGTCTCACATCGAACGAGATAGCCGACTTGCGAGCGAAAGGATTATGCTTCAAGTGCCGCAAGACTTACACACCAGGCCATGGGAGAGTCTGTCCTCTCAAAGAGCTGCGAGTGTTGCTCGTGGAGCCGAATGAGGAAGTAGACTTGCGTAATTATGAGTATTACGAAACCACTGGCCAAGATGAAGTAACAGAACAGGAGAACGTTTTTCAACCTTGGGGACAAGGTTGATTTGAAGAGGGATGGAGTTGATAGAGAGCGGAAGGCAGGGGTGGGCCTCGACCATGGCTCGTCTATTGGCGTCGAGATCGGGCTTAGGCCTGTTGTAGGCCTGGAATTTTTATCAATTATTATTCAATTTATTTTAGTTTATTTTATATTTATTCCTTTTTTAATTAGAGTCCTTATTAGGTTTTGATTCTAGGTTTGGTAGGTGTGAAATTAGTATTTAAAGGTTGTTTTAGGGTTCTGAGATTTTATTACGTGAGTTTTGGAATAGAAATTGAGCCTTAGGCTGGCAAACGATTTTCGTTTGATTTTTGATATTTAACAGTACCTCCTCCTGTCAGCCAAGAATTGCATGATGTAGGTAATTTGGGAAGATTGTGTTGGTCTTCTGGAAGTAACTTTAGTGATTCCATAGGAAGGAAGTCATTTGGAGGCTCCCCAGCATCATAAAGGTAGTGTGTGTATTTAGGTTTTTTCCTCTCAGATGCAATTTTGAATCTGACATTTTCTGAATCTGGAAGTGATAATGATGATGATGAATTTGTCAGTCCAGATTTAGAACCCTCCTGCTCTCCATATCTGCTTATTGCACTGAACAAAGCTACACTTTCATCAGGAACCTTATATTTTTTAAGAGCAAAAATCTTGTCCCCATTTGACAATTCCATAAACTTCCCAAGCATGAAATCTGAAGACAATATTGCGTGAGCTGAAAGAGGATTAATCGGAGGAAATGCAGTGAGAAACGATTCTGCTAGGCTTTCTGAATCCGACATTCTGGGGTAGAGCTCCCTGCTCATCTCCGCTGCAGAATTTATGCAAGAGAGTATAATATCTTCAGTCGTCTCGTATGAATATGAGCAGAAGAGTCGAATATTGATTCCCAAGCTAGCGGCTGCAGCATATAATTTGTCCAATGATTCCATAATGCTACACAGGAAATTAGAATCTCCCTCAAAAATCTGTATGAATAATAGTAGTAAGCACTGAATCATAGACAAGAATAACAAAGCAGTAGAGCAGACAAATTAGATGATGGAACATATAGTGTATACTAAAGTTGCTGCAAGAACACTGCAATTGTTCTTAAACCCTTTTATATCTGGAACTATGATAAAAGGGGAATTTCGGAACAAGAACGGATTGTTATTTATTTTTATTATTTACATAGAATAGATGATATTGACATCATAATAGATAGCTGAATAATTTATTCTGCCACAACATATGCTGGTAGACTCTTGAGACTAACTCTAACCACCAAAAAGATGTGCATATAAGCAAAGAAAGCAGCAAATGATAAATTTTCTCATCTTAAAACTATCAGCAGTAAACTTACCAGGATGCAGCAACTGAAAGCAAAACTCAAGGAAGTCAAAATACTTGCGGCAATGCTTTCAACACATAACGGCAAGCATGAAAAGGCCTCGCCTGGAGCTGAAGCTTTCCTTCCAATATTTATGCGGTCATACCAAGTGAGACAAACAGACGAACTTAATATAACATCAACAGGTAGACCTATGTCACTTTCTACAACTTGTGCTCCGTCTTGCTCCATTTCAAGAATCCTATGGTACGTGCTTCTCCTGGAAATAACCATTTCTTCATTGAAATTCCGGGTATTCACAATTATGATAGTTTTGGGGCACAAAGGCTTGCAAGACAGCTTTTGTTTTGATTCCAAGCCCACTGACATGGATTAAACAGGCATCACACTGCAGCCCTTGCCTTCATTCAAATCTTCCCCAGGTTCGTTTTGAGGTAAAGTATTGAACAAATCTTCAACCTTAGTTTCACACTTCATTTGGATTGATGCAGAACCCAAATCTTTTTTCTGGCACCATGTTTAAATAAGATTAACAGCAGACTACCAAATCATTTAAAATGAAAAGAAATCAACGAGCGAGTATAACACAATAAATAAATATATAAAAATAAACCAACAATAACAAAAGCATTCATATCCTCGAACATTGACTTGTGTGTAACAAAGGAAACACTTCTACTATGTACCAAACAACAAAAATGTATTACTCCTATCATGCATGATGATAAGAAACAGCTTTATCAGTATATATAATCAATGAAATATAAAGTCTTTCTGTTTACCTGACTAAACCGACATAACAATACTAAAAAATTAACTGCTGAAGGTGAGTTAAAACATTGAATTCAATCAGTCAATTATTTGTCGTTCTTCTAGAAGGCTAAAAGTTTTTGTGTAAATAGTCAATATGCAGTTGAAATGACTGTACCTGATGCATCTTGGCATTCCACATCTGCTGAAACTCAGTGGTATTATTGGCAATGGCAGCAGCAGAATCATCAGTTGACTTGAGTGCTTGACCCTCAGAATTAGCATCAACAGACTTGTCTGCATGTGTAGTTTCTCTTCCTGTCACATAGTTGCGAGGATTCAGAAAAAACTTGAGATCACTAGACATGGATTCACAAAACCTTGGAACTTTCTCAACACCAGTTCTCATTAAAGTATCCACATTTATCATTTTTCCTTCTCCGTGATTCCTCAAGGTACTTAAAGCTGCTTTACCAGAAGGATGCAACATGGAGACCTCACTACAGGGTAAGTTCAGATTTTCCTCGTAGTTGTCTGTATTTTTTTTTTCTGAGTTACAATCAGAGAGAAGAAAATCAAAGATCCGTTTTCCAATGTCACTTGGGTCCATAGCAGCATCAATGTCGTATGTGTCTATCTCACACAATGTTTTCCAATAAGAAGAATATTTCCCTGATCCACAATCATCTTCCCCTAGAATGTGCCAATCTAGATATAGACCATCAGATGCTGACGAAGACTGACAATTTAACTGGGACAATAAGTCCTCAACCAATGCATGTGATGAACAAGTTCCATGATCTGAGAATATAGGTATAGGCAGAGACTTAAAATAGTCATCCATAAGGGTAAGCTCATGACAAACAATTAAATCACTGAAACTTCTAAAGTTCATGGCTTCTCTAAACATAGAATCACATGTTTCAGCTTCAATCTCCTGGACAGATTCTGAAAATATCTCGCAGGCATTCAAAGCAAAGAATAAAAAATCGTCAAACATTACTGGATCCTTTGGTGAAATCAAATCACCACCTGTTTTTCCATGGACTGTTAAGTACTCCTGACTACATGAAATATCAATCATGCTTATATAGTCCAATTGTGATGGAAAATATTCTTCAAGACAATTTATTGCATCGCAATTTTGTAATAAATACTTTATGAAGTCAAAGTCCATAGAACCCAAAAGCTCATTGTTGTTACTAACTACTTCATCTGGATGTGTAGCCTGCTGCTTTTCAATAGTTTCAAAATTCAGAAGTTCGTCCAACTTATATATTCTTCCAAGAATATCCAGAATTTCCACATCCACCTCAAAAAGAGGAAATTTGATATTTTGGGTATGATTTCCTCCTTGAAAATGTTCTGCATCTTCCATTAAATCAGACTTCTGATCGATTGAGTATTCTATAATCATATCATCAACTGAATAAACTGATTGTTGAATCACAGGTGTAGCATAAGCCCAGAATTTAGTGAATCCTGCATTCCAAACTTAACAACAAATATTATTTCAATAATAAATAATTATTATAACTCTAGATTCTAGAAACAAATTGTTTTAAATCAAAGGTCAAAAGTTCATCAGAGCCTGTTGGGGTTTTACTCTTCATCAGTGCAAGCTATAAAGTTGCAACAAGGAAGTGGCTTTATAGAGCTACCTGAAATCATATATGTCTCCATAACAAACAAGATTAAACCAGCATTAATATATCCGAAGTACTTTGAAGAAGCATAACAAACACTTGAGATGTGATTTTGCATATAAAAAAAACATTTGCATGCTATTGCCTCACAAAAACTGCCTGTTTACTGATATTAATCTTTATGTTTGATAACTAAATTACAGATACTACTTTATCTTCAACACAAGGATCTAATCAAGCATCATAACATTTTGACCATGTTAAGCATAGGCTGGGGTTGATAAAGAAAGAGAGCTTTCATTTGCAGGGACTTTCACTGATTAGATGAGGAGATTAAAAGGCATCAGCATGATTGCATGAACTTCATGAATACGCTCTCGAAAGGCTAACATATATGTCGATAGACTTACCTTAATAGATTCAGCATCAGTCATTTCTGATAAAATAAGCGAGCATTCGATTTGGGAATGAGCAACACTTTTCTCCTGAATACAGAAAAGGAGTAAATAACGAGAGAGACCTTAATTGAATATGTGCAACTATGATGCATTGACACGGACATGACGAATCGGCGACACACACGACATACGTCGCTAGAACACTGATGTTTAATGTTGCTTTTATAACATTTTAATGAAAGGAATATTATAACATGGTTAATTTACTTATCCCCTCAACTTATATAAAATGTAACAAAACCCTTATGTTCAAAGAATGTGCTGGGCAAGGTAACAATCAGAGGGTATCCTTCTCGAGTAAGTTCCTCACCCATGCTGTGACATTTTTTTTGTTATTAATTATTTTCACACTAAAACGGCATGTCCTTGTCCATGGGGTATCTCTTAGAATTTTGTTGTGCCTTCTCAGCCTTACATATAAAAAGATCAAAATACAGAATTCGGGGACAAGTGAAGAAGGCTTACCGACAGATGCGCAATCTCTGGGATTTCAAATCGCACAAATTTAAGTGGGACTCCACCCTCACTATTGTATATTGCTCCATCGTTCTCCTGAAATACAATGGGTTAGAATCTGATTGATAATACAAACATAGGTTAAGTTGTAATAGAAAAAGGCAGACAAAAATATAACGTTTATTGATACCCCAATCTCCTCTGTCATCAACCTAAGTTCTTACTCAATATGACTAATCTCTGCTCCTCTGCTGGATAGTTATTTATACATCTGAATAATTTGTTACACTTAAGCAGGAGACTCATAACAGTGGAAGAGGAGCCACAAAAGGCATAAGAGTACATCAAGTATTGTTGGAAGACACGGCCAAGTCGAGGACGTAGCGAACACCACAAAAATATATAGATACAACTTCACCAAAAATTATCAAGTAAATCAGGACTTACATAAAAAACGAGTTAAATGAAATCGATCCGATGTATGTCTAAATACTACTGTACTACAAACAGATCAATATCATCTTGTAGAGATTTAAATTTTTAACCATAACCCACACCCTCACAAAGCTCAATCTAACAGTTCTTAGCTCGTCAAATCACAATCAATTTACGCATACAGCTTGAGAATAGCATCATATTTCATATTCAATCAAACGTGAGTTTTCAGAATTGCAATTACCTCCGTCGGTATTAATTCGGATTTTTCTTCACTCCTTTCAGTCCTCGGTTCCTCAAAACCGGCGCCGTTGAAGAAGCGAGGAACGACGTCCGACAAGAATATTGAGAGAGCGTCGTCGATCGGTATATTCTCGATTTCGCTAGAGACGCCGAAAACTGGAATTTCATCAAATGACAGCGAGAAATTTGCAGGACGTTGGGAAAGGTCAGGGAGATGCAGGGGAACGAAGTCGAGAATTTCGAAGGGGGTTCCGGCGGCCACGGCCGCGGCTGTGGTTGAGTAGTCGGTGGCGAGGAATCGAGTCCGCATCTCGTGTGATGGCGGGTGATTTTTTTGCTATAGAATTGAAAATAACGTTGAAAAAATTTGAAAAGTGTTTTGTGGGTTGAATGAATATATTTCATGTGTTTGGCGGGGCACAGAGAAATTGTTTTATCGTTCTCGAGTGAGTTTTGCGGATGGCCTCCAGGCTCCAGTTACTTTGCCTACGGTTCTGTACAGTTCAACCTAAAATACTATGAGTATTAGTTACATAATGCTTACTGTTCTTCACATTCATTTTGAAAATTCGTGAATTTATACCAAGCAACTATAGCTAAAAGAGCTTGTACTAAAACCATTTTAGATTTATGGAGTTAGCATATCAGTATAAAAGTGTTAAATTACCTTTAATTTATGATTAAAAAATTAAGTTGATTAATGTTATACCATGAAGTCATGAACAAACAATAAAAAAAAATTATAGTACAATAATAGAAAAGTGAAACATACATAAATACAGAAACATACATATTGTAACTTGTAAGTTCTCAGCAAACTCCAAACAGCTGTGTACACAAATCACATAAATCACAGGAAAGAAATCACACAAAACGCAACTTTAATTCATTAAACGCATACAACCCGAACCATAGCAACACATCCTCTAATACAGATCATGAACCAAACACGAGCTCGATCTCTTCAAACGGACAGCTCCGTCTTAGAAACCAAAATACCATCAGTATCCGCATAAACCCATTCCCCATCCCATATTCTGACGCCCGAAATATTAATGGGTACGTGTTTTTCTCCAATCCCTTTCTTGTTGGCTTTCACTGGATGCGAAGCCAGAGCCCTCACCCCAATATCACAGCCGTTGATTTCATCGACATCCCTTATGCAGCCATTGACTATAATACCCGCCCATCCATTGTTCTGAGCTTGTACCACAGGATTGCCGCCCAATATCGCGCATCTCAAACTACCACCCCCATCAACAACGAGGACCCGGCCATTGCCTCTCTCTTCGAGAAACTCTCGCACCAATACATTATCTTCGAATACTTTGAGGGTAACGACTGGCCCAGAGAAGACTTGCCGTCTGCCGTATATCTGGAAAGATGGAGGTAGGGCCCGGAGCTCACCACTCACGATGAGCTGTGGGTTTGCATCACAGACTTCAGCCGTGGTTACCAGGGCCATCCTTGATTACTACTAACCTTCAGAGGAAATACAACAAAACAAAAGATCGAAAAGAAGTCATATAATAAACAATTGTCTATAGTTATCCTCACTGAAAACCAAGATTCAAACACGAGATCAGGCTAAAAACAATTGCTTATCCCATTCAATCCAAATGCTTGACCCAATGAAACTCATTGAGAAAACGATAGGAATACACATGATTGCACTAATTGTCAATATCAAAAAAAGTGTGAAAAAACGGCATAAGATGAGTAGATCTCGAACATAACAAAAACTAAAAGCTACGGACAAAAACAATAAGATGAAATAACAGTCAAATTCAAGCAATCATCGAACCCAGAGAGAGAGAGAGAGAGAGAGAGAGAGAGAGAGTCATACAATTGCAGGTGATTTGGACTTTGAAGCAATTGCGAATGTGAATGGTGAATGGTGAATTTCGCGAATTCGGAATTTGGGGAATTATGTGATGGGTGGATTGATGATGGCGATTTAGAGATTGTGTTTTTAATAAAAGTAAAAGTTAGT